>CM028132.1:1358070000-1359305000 GCA_016271365.2 Neoceratodus forsteri
TGCAAGATTTTAATCTCAACTCATTTGTAAAGTTTATTAGGAGGACTTGAAGTCCTGTGGAGTTTTATGTGAAAAGGTACTCTGTTAAATTGAATTGCACTGTAAATATATTTAAGTTCCTTGTTGATTTGTCTATTTATATTTACTATGTATTTTTGTCCTGATTTTAGTATATTGCAACTGCTTTATCACGGAACAATAAATTGTACTACTACTAATATTACATTCCAAGCTTCCAGTGCTGACTGTGAAAGAGGCTTTAGCCTCATAGACTACATTAAGAGCAAACAAAGAAACCACTTGAAGAAAGCCATTTAGATGTGCTGATGTGAACAAAATTGTTTTTAACATCTGGTGGAAAATGGATCTTAACAAATATAAGTCCACTGGAAGAATGGGAAAGACAGGAGAAAAACAGTAAATGTTGATTTCTTAGCAATGCATCATCAACAGCACCCTTTTAGATGCATGTAAGACTCTTTAAAATGTACATAGTTTACACATGTTTCCAGTTTATACTGTTATGGCGCACAATGCACAGCCAAGCTTCGGACTGTGTCAGAATGTATACTTATACTTTGCATTGAGTATTTGGTTATATTTTCTGCTGTTTACTGGCAATAAAATATATCACTTGTTTGGGCCACCCAATTTGCGCACATGAATAAATTTTATTGCACAAAGTGCTGCACACACATATCAGTCACCCACCCACAGAGACTAAAAATTAGAGGGAACATTGGTGCCAAGTCTGCCTGGATTTCCCTTACATTCTCACCACAGACCCTTCTTGATCTACATCTCCTTCTCCTTCCCCACCCCCTTCCTTCCAACTATGACTCCCTTCTGCCTATCCCAGGCATTCTTGATATCCACCACTGTTTTTGCTGCCACCACCTCCTCTGGAAGGCTGTTCCAGGAATCCACCACTCTTTCAGTGGTGAAATACTTCCTCACATCTCTCCTGAACTACCCCCTACTAGCTTTATAACATGTTCTCTTGTTCTTGAACACCTTCTTTTCTAGAAAATATTTCCCTTCTGTACCTTATTTACCCCCGTGAGGTATTTACAGGTCTCTGTCATATCTTTCTTTTTCTTCTTCTCTTTCAGGGTGTACATATTGAGGTCCTTCAGTCACTCCTCATAGGGCTTTTGATGTAGACTTGGCACCACTTTAGTAGCCCTCCTCTGGATTGCCTTCACTCTGTTTATGTCCATCTGGAGATGTGGTCTCCAGGACTGGACGCAGTACTCAACATGGGGTTTTACCAGTGATCTATACATGGGCAGCACCACCTCCTATGTTCCACTGGTGATATCCTTCCCTATGCAGCCCAGCATCCCACTAGCCCACCAGACTGCCTTACCACATTGCCTGACCACCTTTTGGTCATCTGGTATGATGATTACTCCAGTCTCTTTCCTGCTTGGTGGTCATCAATGCCATTCCACCAATTTTGTACCCCCCATCAGTTTCTGTGCCTGTCACCCTCCCTTCCATTAACCACCAACCTCTGTCACCTAGCACCTAAACAATTTCTTACCCAGTTTACCACCTTTTTGTGACCCTTAAGCTACCCAGCTTGTCTAGTACTCTCCTATGTTGAATGGTGTTGAAAGCCTTACTGAACTCTAGGTAGACCACCTCCACCACTCCTCTCTGATATAATTCCTTGGTTACTCAGTCAAAGGAATGTATCAGATTTGCTTGACATGACCCCCCCCACTGTGAATCGGTTCCACCATGTTGCAGTGAGAGGAAAAACTGCAGCAGTCATTAGGGTGAAAGTACAATTCTGACAGTGAACATCGCACTTAGCAATTGTGCCACCCAACCCCCAGCATACTCAACGCCCTGGGACACATTCTACCTGTTTACTTAAATATAATCACCTCCTGGTTGGAGGTGTATGGGGCAGGGGGTGAAACACCCGGATGGCACCATCCCTGCTGAGCACTGCAAAATCCAGTTCGCCTGCATGATGGGTGAACTGGTTGCAACACCCTAATTGCAGCGCCCATTTAACAGTATATCCTGTGAATCCATGCTGCTTTTGGTCTTGTAACCTGTTGGATTCAAGATAGTCCATAATCCTTTCCTTCAGCAGTATTAAAATTAACTTTCCACCATCAATACAAGGCTGACTAGCTTATAATTTCCAGCCTCTTCCCTGATACTACTTTTATGAAGTGGGACTGCATCTGCCCTCCTCGAGTCCTTTGGAACCATTCCAGTTTCCAGTGATCTGTTAAATAAAACTGTCAGAGGTGCAGCCAGTACCTCCCTGAGCTCCCTTATCACCCTTGGATGCACCTGTCTGGCCCCATTGCTTTGTCCACTTTCAGATTAGTGAGTGCCTTCAGGACTGTCTCTGAAAAGGTACAAGTGTCCCCCCCTTCAAAGCTCCTGCCACATTTTTGTGATCCTTTCCCTTCCCCTTCCTCTGTGAACACTAAGCAGAAGTATTTGTTCAAGTTGTCTGCCTTTTCTAGGAACCCCTCTATACAGTTCCCCACTTCCCCTTTTAACCTTATAATCCCTCCCTTGGCCTTTCAGTTTTTGCTTAACAAATTATGGTCAGAGCCACTACAGCTGCTAATACATTAACTTGGTAAGGGTGTTCCATGGCTATAAACATAAAGATAAATTGCTGTAGTCAGCTCCATGTGTAAATTTCATTTTTGGTAAAGGTAGATCATTTATTTGGTTGATTCTGTGTTTCCCATGTGAGTGGCAAGTGCATGTTGTACTTTATGTGGAAGGAGAGGGAACTTTGCACCAAGACCTTTGAGTAATGGTAGAAGGAATGGTGTAGGGAGGAGAGGTATGTCTACATTTGGGACTGTGGGACCAAACTAGAAGGATAAAAACCTATACTGAGGTGATGGAGTGTGGCAACCACAGTTCTCAGTGAATGATTCAAATGTTACTTTGTTAGACATTTAAAGTAGCTGGGGGGGGATAATGGAAGAAATATGGGAGGTGGAAAATGGACCACTATAAGTTTAGATAGAGAGTAGGGAGATCCCAAGAGGAGAGAGAGAGAGTCCCACCAGGATATAAGTTATTCAAGGAAGCAAGAGATTAGCAAAGGAAGATGGGGGAACAGGATCAGTCAAAGCAGAAAGGTGTGGAAGGGTTAACAATTGGAAAAAGGAGAAAGCTGCAAAAAGAGAGAGGTGAGGGCTGTGAAACTGGTGCAAGGTCTGCATCAGAAGCCCTATGAAGAGAGACTAAAAGAGTTCAATATGTACACCCTGGAGGGGAGGAGAGAGAGCGGAGCTGTTAAGGAGACCTTTAAATATCTCTTGGGGGTTACTAACGTATAGGAGGGAGATATGTTTCAGAGAAAAAGGTGCTGTAGAACAAGGGTCCATGATATGAAGCTGGAAGGAGATAAATTCAGGAGAGATGTGAGGAAGTAGTTCTTTACAGAAAGGGTGGTGGATTCCTGGAACAGCCTTCCATGGGAGGTAGTGGAGATGCAACCTGTGGTGGGTTTAAAAATGCCTGGGACAGGCACAAAGGAATCCTTGGAGGAAGGAAAGGGTGGAAGGTGGAAGAGACAGTGCTGTAGGGCATGTTGGATCTGCAGCAAAAGCGATCATAACTAAAAATGGGCAGACCAGATGGGCCCAGTGGTCATTATCTGCCATCAGTTTCTATGTTTATGTAACCCACTCCCTTTGGGAGATTACTAGTCTATTTGCACCTCCCTGGATTTTTGTGGCCTAATTCAGCCCAGTAGGAAAAAAGGTTAATTCTCAGCACTCAGGTGGAGCGTCCTGCTGGTGGGAAGGTCACCATGGGTGCATGAGGGGATAAAACCTGGCAGTTTAGGTTGGAGAGGGAGTTCTGGTTGGAGGAGTGAGTGGTGAGGGAGTGAGAGTGAGTCGGTGCTGGTCGGGGGTGATTGCTTACTCCAGTCTCTGGCCAGTGGCACTTTGGGGGAGACAGAGGAAGAAGCGGCAGCCAGGAGCCACAAGCTGCACAGTATCTTGGAGGGCAGCTAAATTCAAGATGGGAGCTAGCAGCTGCAAGTCACTGAGTGTCCTGGCAGCCTACACCAGTTTGTGTAGGGATCCAGTGGACAAGAATGTGGCAGCGAGTGTTGAGTCCAGAGAGCCAGTTGCCTTGCAGCTCCATGGGACATGTTCCCCATCTCAATTTGGGGACAGTTACTGCCAGTTCTGGCAAAGGGTGCAGAGGTCATGAGGGAACCCACAAATCCCCAAGCCACGAGGACTGCATGTTCAGAGGGGACCCACTGAGCCAGTGTGGAGAGAGATGGGTACTGTTGAGAGCTTGGGTGACTGTGAAGAATAATGGGCTGTTAGGCACTGTGAACTGCTTTGAGACTTGTGCTGCTTTCAAACTTTTGTGACTTTAGTGGTTCTGAGTTAATACTGCCCTAAAGACCGTGCAACCTCCTCAGTCAAGGTAAAAGCTGCTATTATGGCCATACCAGCCCTGTGAAAACTGAATGTGTTCCTTACAAATTAACTGATGCTACCTAGAGCTATGCATGAATATATTTAATGAATCTGGGATCTCTGTTGTTTCTTCACGTTCCATGTGGACATTCTGTTATTGAAAGGAACTGTTTAATACAAATGAACCTGTTGTTTTCATCCAGTGCCAATGAGGAAAAGGGATGCTGTGAGTGACATCTGGGCCTGGGTAACGTGATCACTGGGAGTGTTTCTGCTGCTGTGGGTACCCCCATTCCCACGGATATATTCCATCCATACCACTAGACATGGGAAGAGAGGGCTACATTTCTATGTATGACAGGTTATGTGATTCAAATGGATAAGGCACACAGCTGCTTCAGTTTTGCACCCGCACAGCTGGTTTACAGAGCAAGTTCAGATACAATGTGTGTGGTGGTTGTTGGGGGGAGGGATAAGGAGATGCGGGCTTGAGACAAAAAAGTTAAATACCTCTGCCATATAATATTATGCACTCCATCAAGCCCAGCAGTGGTGAACATTCCAAACATATTCTGTAGTTTACAGTCAGTGATTGCAGAAATACAGAATTTTTGTATCCAAGCCATCAGCCTCCATTCAGCCATTCAGTGTACATAGTAAGCTTTATTTGTAAAAGGCTGGTACATAATTTAAAAATTTAAGTTGACTAAAAGACAAATAAGTTATCATGTTTGGTCAGCTTATCCTTTGAAATTTCCCTGTATAAGTCTGGTTGAGGGAGAGAGAGAGAGGGCAAGAGTGAGAGAGCAGGGGGGAATGGTGGAGCTCTGTTTATCATTTAGTATTAGATCGGTCATGAAAGGCTTAACAAACCCTACAGACAGCAGTAAATCATTATATACTGCCAGACACATACATAGTTGAGGGAGAGAGAGAGAGAAAAAAGTGTAATCTGAATCTCTGCTGGAGCAATGCAGTCTCATTACACACTCAGTTTTGACCAACGGGAAGTGATGTAGTGCTAAATTTAAAAAAGTGAGGTCTCCATGAACTACGATGTCCCCAAGCGCTCCAAGTTATTAGGTTTTAGATGCATTCTGGTACATTTTGAGGGTAATTTTGGGACTATTTGGCTGCTTTTAAAGCCTTCTTTGACTTGTTACAAACAACCAATATCACTATCAAAATAACTACTTTTTATTTTCTTAAAAAAACAAATTTCCAAAACTAAAGCACAAAATCCCACTCCAGCCATTTTTCAAACATCTGACTATATACCACTTCTCTTGAGTACAGTCAGCTGTCACTGCAGCAGGCATTGCACTTGGTACCTTGCAACCTGAACAGAAGACCCTCTCCCCCCAACAGTGCATCACACAGTCAGACATATAAGACAGTGAGAAGAGCACACAAAACACCAGCCTGGAGGTGCATGTATCTATAACAAAGCAGACACATACACATACCATACAATGGAACTGATACACTGGACCCACTGGAGAGTACCTCAAGGCCCAACATTGACGTAGGATGTATACCAGGTCACAAATGCTTTATCTGCATGTACCCTGTATTGAGATGATTTGAGCAGGGAGGGTAAGGCTCAGCAGGGACAGCTGCATGAAATACAGGGCATATACAGTGACATCACAGCTCACAGGCATGGTATATGTGATGAACTAACTGAGTGTTGACCACAAAGATTGCCTAATCTCAGCTGCACCACCAGAGTCACCTCAAGCAGGTGGGATGTCAAGACAATGCTGTGGTTTGAATGGGGTGAGTGGATGGAGGCACCCGGTGAGGAGAGGCAGGAGGCAAGTTTGATGCTCAACAGGCTTTATTCATACCACAGGGAAAGGTAGACATGGTCACAAGGGAAGAGGGGAACTAAAAACCAAACATAAACAGTATGTAAATGTTCCCTACTGTTCCTAAGAGGTGCACATTGGCCTAAGGCCACTATCTGTCAAACTCTGTACTATGCATACACTAAACAATTTGGTAAACCTTGGAAGCCTGACCATAAGCTCTGAGGTTATACTTCTTGGTGATTTCAATATTAATTGGCTTGCCCCTGAAGCTAACCACTTCAAAGAAGCAATTCAGGCTGAACATGTTACACAGCTCATTGAAGCCTCCACTAGGACCAGTTACAGAACAGGCACTAGTACTCTGCTCGACTGGATACTCACCTGAGCATATTTCCAACACCTCTGTCCTCCTGGACGACATCAGTGACCACTCCCCTGTCATGTTCAGTTGGGCTAATAATTTCACCAAACCCCCTCCAAGAGCAGTTACCAACAGGGTCCTCAAGCCTGGTTACAGGGGCCATTTTAAAGCCGATCTCCTCAGTGCTGACTGGTCTGCAGTGTTTGGGGCTACTGACACTGATAGCATGCTTCACCATTTCACCCTCCTATTCAATACAATTTGCAACTCTCAGGCACCCTTCAAAAAGCATAAAATCAAAGGCCATTTCAACCTCTGGATGAGCCAAGGCATCCTTGAACTTATGAAAAATGGAGACCATCTCTGGCATGTAGCCAGGGCCACAGGGAAGCAGTCCGACATCCTGAATTACAAATGGACCAGGAATAACTGTACTAGGACCATCTGAATAGCCCAAAACGTATACTACAAGTAGATGGTCGTACATTCTGGGCAAACCTAAAAGAGGTCACTGGACATGTTCCCAAAATGGCGCCCACCATGCTCAGCATTGATGGATCCCCCATCCTTGATCCTAAATTTATAGCCAACACCTTAAACCTTGCTTTCCCCAACCTCCATAATGTCTTCCCTGCTGACTTCTTCTCTGTCACCAACCCTGTTGCCCCTTCACAGACCCTACTGCATCCCCCTTTTTGCTTCAAGACTATTACTATAGGGGAAGGCAGGAAATACCTGCGTAAGGTGCTCAGTAAGGGGAAATACAGTGGAGATAACCTTGATCTGAAAATAATCTTGCTCCCTCTGGAAGAAATCCTTTCTTCCCTTACCCATATCCTCAACCTATCACTTTGGTTCGCAGTATTTTCTCAAAAATGGAAAGTTGCAATAGTTATCCCTGTGTACAAGAGCGGGGATCGGGCCATGCCTGAGAACTATAGACCCATCTCTATGCTTCCACCACTCTCGAAGGCCCTGGAATGAATTGTCATGGACCAACTTATCGAATACCTGGATAAACATAAGCTCCTATGCCCTGAGCAGCATGACTTTAGGGCAGGGCACATCCCCACTACAGCCCTGCTGGAATTCACAGGCTTCATCCATAAATCCCTCGATCTTGGACAGCTTGCTGGGGCAATCTGTATCGATCTAAACAAAGGCCTTTGATATAGTCAATCATGCCCTCCTAGTTGACCAACTCACTGCTACAGGCCTTGCCCCTGAGGCAATTGCATGGTTCTGCAGTTACCTGCACTGCCGCTCCCAGCCAGTCAGGATAGGTACTGTCCTCTCAGACAGCAAACCTGTCTGCTCAGATGTTCTGCAGGGGTCAGTACCGGGTCCCCTCCTATCCAGCTGATTCTTGAATTGCCTCCCCCAAGCCAGTCAAGGCCACATCCTCCTTTATGCAGATGATGCAGTTTGTCATCTCAAAGGACTCAGTCCCCAGTGCCCTTGAGCAGCAACTACAGAGCGACTTCACCAGTGTAGAGGCATGGTTCAAAGATCATAAATTGATAATGAACTACAAGAAAATAAAAACCATGTTGTTTTCCAGCTGTCTAAACAAACACAAAAACTACCCAATGTTAATATACAATAGTGGCGAGGTTTCCCTTGAACTTGTTCAACACTTTAAATACCTCGGTATCACTATTGACAGCTCATTCTCCTACACTCTGCACATTGACAACACGGCCAAGGCTATCAACAAGTGCATAGGGTTATTTTATTGTCTTAAGCATCACCTGTCTCCTGAACCCTCAGCATAGTTGCTTACAGTTCTGTTGGTTCCCTGGTGGACTACGGGCTGCCTATGCATGGTTCTGCCACAGATACTGCTCTCCAGCGCAGAAAAACTGCACTCAACAAAGCCTGCTGGCTCACCTTAGGTGCGCACCGACTGACTCACACCTGTGATCTCTATGCCAGGGCACATTGGCTCATGCTCAATGGTTGACTAAAATACCAACCCTGCCTTCTGGCCAAAGATCTGCCTTGATCAGCTTCCACGCCAGGGGTCCAACAACTTTTGGTTTCAGCAGCAATAATCCACGGCATACCCATAATTCTGAACACTAGTCCTTCCTAACTCTGAAATTTCGAACATCTCAAGCACAAAGGCCCTTTGCTTACCATGCACCACTGTGGTTCAGCTCCCTCTAGAAGAACATTGTGTGCCTGCCCACAATGGGTACTTTCAAAATGAACTTGAAGCTTCTTATGAAATGTGAATCTCGATGTGCCTGCCATCACTAGCACCACCTTTCCTCCCCCCACCACTATTTCTATCCCCTGCCCCCTCAACCCTTCCCTCACTCCCCTGGATAGGCCCTCCTGCCCCTCCCACACACCCAGCACCCTCTTCTCTGCCTCTAGTTTAGTCACCTCCCTCTGATCCCTACTGCTATGCTGATATTACGCTCTCCTTTTGCACATTGAATTTGGGCTCCTCCCCTTCACCCCCTTTTTTTCTTTTTTTCTTTAGCACTTAGCAATGCTCCAAACAACTTCTTGTTTGCAGGCAACTGACTTGTTTCACCATTGGGCGCTGTAAATTGTCTGTTTTCCTGTGACCTGTACTGTGTTTGATATATAATCCTGTTTGTTTACCTTTGTATTTCTGCAGTCCTTTGTATAATTTCACCTGTCTGTTGTACTGAAATGTCCTGATGTGGAACCTATGTAAAGAACTCTGAGCACAAATGGTTTTCAGAGTACTGAAATTAATAAATAAATAAATAAAACAATTCTGGAACAGCTACTACTCTATTAGAAGAATGAAACAGTTGCAGACCCAAGGGACTGAGTGGAATAACCACATCTAAAAGTATTTTGGTGCTAAAGGAAGCCCAACCTTTTCCTGATGTCTTTGTGCACACAGCTGATGAATGAAGAAAGCAACTGGGCAAAAGGGAAAATGGGGTTCCTACTTGGTACCAAGCTAACACCTTAGTGAAACCCAAGGAGAGGTTGGAGGGGATGTGAGAGATGTTTAAACAGGCCCTGATTCTTTGGCCAATCTGCTCTCTAAGGTTGCTGGAATAATTTAACACATGAGAAGGGAAATCTGCTGCACTCTTCCCCGGAACAAACCCTTTGACTAGGGCTGCCAAGAATGAAGGAACAAGGACTTGGCGCTGAGTCCACTGGAGAGGATTGCCAAGGATGAAGATCCACTGTAATTTCCCTGGCACAAACCCTCGACCAAGGCTGCCAAGGACAAAGAAACAAAGACTTGCTGAAGATTTCCTGGCACAAACCCTCAACCAGGGCTACCTAGGATGAAGGAACAAGTACTGTACTTGGCATCAAATCCACCTGCAAGGATTGCCAGGAATGAAGATCTGCTACAATTTCTACAGCACCAACCCTCAACTAGGGCTGCCAAGGATGAAGACACGTTGAAGCTTCTTTGGTGAAGGATCCATGAGAGGATCAACAAGAACAAGCTGGATCCTAGAAGACAGGACAGTGCAAGCTGGATGAAACAGCCAGGAAGGGTAGGACGCAGGACAAAGATCAGGCTCCTGAAATGTCCAGGACCAGAAAACAACAAACTGGTGGATGCGGATACACACTGGCCACATTTAACTCTACCATCGGTGAACAACTGGGAGTGACAGAGAAGGCTTCTTCCAGGACATTCCACTTCCAGGCTGTCCAAACCACAAGAAGACCAGGAGCTGGTGGTCGAGAGTCACACAGGGTTACATCGGTTTAGACAAGCGGCGAACGACAGGAAGGAGGGTTGCTGTGGAGTTCTTCACCAGCTGGAGACTGCTTCGGTGAAGAATTAGCTGTGAACAACCCCACCAGGGGTGTTGGGGCAAGTCCATACACATAAGTTGGTAATACTAAAGCTGGTAAATGCACTTTTCACTGCACCAAGGTATTTGTTTACTGCTGGGGCAATTTGCCAGAAACAGGGGCAAATTATCAGATTTCTAGGGTAGTTGTTCCTTACAGGGCAATTTGCCAGGAACAGGGGCAAATCACCAAATTTCCAGGACTATTGTTCAGTGCTGGGGCAATTTGCCAAGAACAGGGTGCAAATCACCTAAGTCTGGGGCAGTTGTTCATTGCAGGGGCGTTTTGCCAGAAATGAGGGCAAAGTACCAAAATATAGAGCAATTGTATGTTGCAGGGGCAATTTGCCAGGAACAGGGGCAGGTGACCAGATTTCCAGGGCAATTGCTCATTGCAGGGGCAAATAACCAGAATCCCAATAACAATACAGTCTTGGTACTTTGCAATCAACACAACAGTTAAAATACTAGTCAATACACATTTTATCAGGTGACATTCACTAGATGGGCGTTGTGTGCTAAGTACTCTTATTTCACTGACCCTTCACAAAAGTACTACACTTGAGAGTCCCTTCTGGTACCAGGACCTAGCTACCCTTGAAAATCTTGGGATAAATGCCTTTCATTTCTCTGGGCCTCCCTTGCTCTCTTTACTACTGAGCCCCTCTATTTCTAGGGCCGTAAACATGGCCCTCTTAAACTATTCTGGGCCTAAAATGGCTGGCTGCTCCTTCTCAGTGGGACCTTGCCTGCTAGGCCCTTTGAAGCTGTGGGCCTGTCTTGCTGGGACCCTTCACACCTTTTGTGGACCTGTGATGCAGGGCCTCTTCAAACCTTCTGTGGGCCTGTGATGCTGGGACCCTTTTATCTCTCTGGGGCTTGCTTTTAACCTCTTAAATGATACCTAAACAACATTTTGACAACAAACTATTCAAAAATCTGCTTCTGTAGGTGACTAAAGGAAAGGCTGCAGTATTCATTAATGCTAAAACTACATTTATATAATTTACCTAAATGTGGTTCCAGATAGGGTTGTCAGAACCCTCTGAAGTTCTGGGTTCTAGTTCTAGTCTAGAACTTTTGAAAAAGTTCTAGGGTTCTAATCTTTTTTAAGAACTTTTTAGAACTCGAACCCTATTTTTTTATTATGCTGCCAGTAATGAAGATCGTAATAAAATACATGTAAAGGAAAAACTGTTTAACATAAAGGGGAGAGAAATTATCATGTGTGATATTGATAGGACTACAACTAGGTTTATCTATGGTTTCTACTGTTTGCTAAAGCCAGCAACTTGATACGTAACAGGCCCACCACCCACCCATATGTTAAAGTTTTCCTGCTGCAGCTGCATCATAGTTCCTTAGTGAAAGAAAGAGGCACATTAGCCATTTATGTACTCAGCATATATATACTCATCGTCATGAATTATGAGAAAAATAACTGATATTACCTAATTTCAGCTATTTGCTGCTTTCTGTTTTAAATGAGTAAATCAAAAATTGCTATGTTTAAAAGAAAGCTTTTATAACAAAGTCAAAGCAAGTACTACAGCACAGCATGCGGAACTGTTGCAAAACATATTATGTCATAACGTAGTCAGTCAAGACATTTGAATAAAAAAATATGCCAGTCATTGTTGCTGGCAAAAAATGCATGCAATTGTCTAAGATAATGCATACATATACCAACATTTTTGTTGGCAAATTGAAATAATACATACAACTTTCTAAGATGATGCATTTTTGCAGCTGATACTTCAATGAAATCTTTATTTCAGTCACATAAATGAAAAAAGTGGTTTCCTTACCACATACTAACTTAAGGAACATTTAATGTAGCTGCAGCAGTTGGCATGTGATGTTTAAGGGATAGCGTCTGTCAACCCCATTACGTATCAAATTATCACTACTTGTAAAGGAAAAATACTTTATGATAGGTCACATACTGTGAAAACTGCTGATGCAGATTTTCTTTTTATTTCTGATTCCTTTATTCTTTTTTTAAAGGGGACAGGACAATTGTGCTAGGTGACAGCAGTTTGCAATGTATTTAATAAGAATATATATTATGTGTACAGTAGGTTCGGTCTGTCATCATTTTTTTCCTCACCATTCCCAGCTGATCACGAACCTGTAAATGAATGAACTAAAACACCCACCTTTCACCCCATCATCCTTTCCACTTTTCTTCCACCACCCTCATCTGTGCAGTAGCACCCATGCCACCCTTACACCCATGCTAAAACCCACCCACAACCCTCACCCATGTACTAGCATCCATTTTTCATTTATGGCTAACATTTCTGTAATTGAAAAATAAACAGCTACCAATTAGAACTCATTGTTTTGTCCTCTTTAAAATTGAAAAATAGACCGTCTCCTGTCCCAGCCCATACTGATGCACCACAAAGTCACAGAAGATAAATCAAAAATATATATGTTTTCACTTTAACAATAAATAATATGATACAGAAAGGATTGATGTGACAGTGTCCCTTTATGCCAAATGTGGGCCTGTTCCTTCCACTGATGTTAAATTGCCCTGTATATAAAACTTGTTGAATTTAGTTTAGACCCTAGCTGCAAAGCAGTTTTCCATGAAATGGTGAAAGTTTTGGGGGATATATAGTCAAGGTAGTAGATCGAAAGGAGAGACAACAACCAAAGTCATCACATACTGTAAAAGTTTCCTTTTGGTGCAGAGAATAAATCCACACAATATTTACCAGCCACCACCATCTGAGTTGTCATCACCATCAACGTCATCACAACATCAATCACTTCAGGATCAGTTTGTATACTCTTGTAGAGATACGAAAATCTTGATTTATTAACTTTAATAAAAGTTAACGTGTGTACATTTTCTGGCAGCAACCTATTTCTGGTGTCTGTCACAATATTGCCAGCTGTACTAAACATGTTCTGAAGAGACACTTGTTGCAGGGCAACCAGATATTTACAGGCTTCATCATACAGCTCTGTCCAAATTGACTTTTTGATCTCCAGTATTCAAAGGGCATGCATCAATAGAATAGGCGGTTCTTGCAGGTAACTGTCTACCATGATGGACAGTGACCGCTCAGAAGAGGAATCAGCAGAAGCTGGTATGGCAGCAATTTGGGAAGGTTTTGCCACAGATTTAGCTTGCTACTAAGGGTTGAAGAAGTGGCAGTTGTGCAACAACTACTGTTAATGTTTGGTGACTTTTCCAGTTCTGTATCCCTTTGTGAATATGAACCTGCATGTTGTGATGATGACAACCTGAGGGTACTGTGCGTGTCTGTGTTTGACTCCTGTGAGTGCTGCAGCTCATCTAGCAACATACATTTGTACTGCTCTATATCATCTGTTTTTGGAAGATGTATAGCCTTGAACCTGGGATCTAAAGAGTTGCAAGGATGTAGTGTTTGATTTCGTCATTGCAACTAATTTGTCATTGGTTTTGAGCGCTCGCTCATTCTCTTTACAAGATTCCCACGATATAGGCGACATGTTGTCTGCGCTTCAGATCTGTCTTTTCTATTTGTAGATTTAGAACACTAAGATGATGTGAAATGAGCATTATGGTGGGATAACCTGACTCACAGATGCACCTTCAGAAGACATGTCCTTGTAGCTGTCTCAAAAGGAGCTGGATACAACACACTGTCTCCATTAATTTCCACTGCAGCACAGACAGCATAATGCCATCTCCAATAATGTAACTGGAGCAGTACTCATGTACAGCTTGCTTTTGCTCAAGAGGCTGCAGCATATAAGCGTTGAGTTCCAACGGTGGAAACATTTTGAATCAGCTTTTGCTGGGGCAGCTTGTGGTTTTGCAGTTGGGACAATGTCCTATATAGCCTTGGTTGAATGTGAAAAGTGAGTCACAATTTTTTGCAAACAGCAATCATACCATCCACTTGTGTTTCGTTGCTGAGAAATTCCGTGACAATTAAGTGTAAGCAATGTGCAAAGCAAGAAGCATGCAGAAATCCTCCATCCTGTACTGCTTTTTAAGATGTTGGCTCCATTGTCACTTACTATGAAGCCACATTTTAGACCGTGAGAATAAACCCATTCATCAAGGAGGTCATTTAGTTCCTGCAAGATGTTTGCAGCAGTGTGACTTTGCCCAAACTTCTTTATATGCAGCAGTGCCATCTTTTGGGGTGTCTTTGTTTTGAAGAAGCACAGAAAGCGTGACCAATGGCGGTAAGGACATGTAATCTATGTTTTGAGTGCTGGTCCACATATCTGTTGTGACATGAATAAGCCCACCCTCTGCAGTTTTAAGTGCAAGCATCCTTGTCACTTTTAAAGCCTGATAAATGTTTGATATTTCAACATAGGAAAAGTACCTTGATGAGGAACCTTGTAGCGAGGCTCTGCTAATGTCATGAGCTCCTAAAATCCTCATGATCTACCAAAGAGTATGGGAGAAGAGCTCGGCTAACAGTTCACCAATTCGGTGATTAAGATGAAGGGTCTTTGGATGATTTCTAGTAAAGGTATTTTTCCTTTCAAATGCCTGAGACAGTGTTAGCTGTTTGCAACATGTCCCTGCTGGTTTATTATACACTGTGCTCGATGGGCAGATGGGACGCGAGATGGTGGACTAGGACTTATACATTCAGTGCCATCCCTGGATGTGCAACTGGTACTAATGGTGCTGGCATTGGTTGTAACAGTGATCCTAGGGCTGGCAGTGGTTCTGCCCGCATCAAGTTTAGACAATTCATTATCCATTTCAGATTCCTGACCCTTCTCACGTGCGGTCTGGAAGATGGAGGACATGGGTTTTGGATGATCAAGCAAAACTGAATGCTTTTTCAGATGGCGTTTAAGAGCTGTAGTGCCAAGGCATGACACAACTTTACCACGGCTTACACTCTGTTTACATAGGGAACAAATTGCTCCGCATGGATCGGTTTTACTGACAGAGAAATAATTCCACACCTCAGTTGTGACAGATTTGTTCGAGTGCTAGGAAGATAGCTAAAGACTGTTTTGTGTCTTTTCACCTGTCCTAACAGAACCTGGGACATGCTCCTTGGTGCTAGAGAGTGGGCAGAAGACTCTGATGGATTTTCATTGCTAGCCAACACAGAAGTGGTGGATTCAATGGATATATCTTTTCATTGCCAACAGTGTTGGATGTATTTGCAAGTGCACTACCTGATTCATTGTCAGCAGACTTGCTCATTTCACTTTGTTGAGGAAGTAATGATTTGTCATGAGACACAACAGTGTCAGACTGAGACAAAAGAGCTACTGTCTGAGTCAGAGAGGACTCACTGTCACTTGCATTATTGCTGCTAGTCACAGGGATCTTAACGGCATGAATGGCATACCTTATGGTGCCTCTCCGTGTGACCCCAGCAGCTGTACAGGTTTTCTTAAAAGGTCCCCCTTACCACACTTCACTGTTGCTCTTTTGCTGTTTGTTGAATTTTATCACGTGAAACATTTTGGTTATTTCTGTTAGCACCAGGATTACCACTACCACCAACACCTGCTCCAACACCAGCACTAAATGCTTCATCTATGTTGGTGTCAGCCATAACAGACAGTAAGTCCCAGTACTACCAGTCCAGTATACTGCAGTGAACACACCAACACCCAAACAATTCCTGTGTAACAAAGCAATGTGATCTGTAATCGCTGGCAACAACTCCAACATTTTATTTTGGTTGTGTGACACTGTGATACGTGGACTGAATGTAATTGAAGAATATGACAGTTTGCAACTAAAGGATCCCAGATTCAAGGCTTACAGAATGATTGGGCTGCTGGGCATAGGCATACACATAGCAATCAAAGGTGCACAGCAAAGGTAATGGAGCTGACCACAGGAGATGGAGTCACATATACAACCCAGGGAATGAGAATTATATTTCTACGTTTCTGTCATGTAAGGTTAATCCACCACACAACTGGCCACTGGGCTTCTCTCTGTAACACACACAATGGGTACAATTGCAGTCAAGAGCACACAGCAGCAGGGTGATGGGCTGACCACAGGAGAATGAGTCACATCGCAACCAGGAATGAGAATTATATTTCTACATTTCTGTCATGTAAGGTTAATGCCACCACACAACTGGCCACTGGGCTGCTCTCTGTAACACACACAATGGGTAGGGTACAGTGCAGTCAAGGAGCACACAGCAGCAGGGTGATGGGCTGACCACAGGAGGCCAGTCACATCGCAACCACGGGAATGAGAATTATATTTCTACATTTCTGTCATGTAAGGTTAATGCCACCACAACTGGCCACTGGGCTACTCTCTGTAAACACACACAATGGGTGGGTACAGTGCAGTCAAGAGGCACACAACAACAGGGTGATGGGCTGACCACAGGAGACGAGTCACATCGCAACCCAGGAATGAGAATTATATTTCTACATTTCTGTCATGTAAGGTTAATGCCACCACACAACTGGCCACTGGGCTTCTCTCTGTAACACACACAATGGGTAGGGTACAGTGCATTCAAGGGCACACAGCAGCAGGGTGATGGGCTGACCACAGGAGATGAGATCACATCGCAACGAGAATGAGAATTATATTTCACGTTTCTGTCATGTAAGGTTAATGCCACCACACAACTGGCCACTGGGCTTCTCTCTGTAACACACACACTAGGACAGTGCAGTCAAAGGACACAGCAGCAGGGTGATGGGCTGACCACAGGAGACGAGTCACATACACAACCAGGGAATGAGAATTATATTTCTATGTTTCTGTCATGTAAGGCTAATGCCACCACACAACTGGCCACGAGCTTCTCTCTGTAACACACACACTGGGTAGGGTACAGTGCAGTCAAAGGCACACAGCAGCAGGGTGATGGGCTGACCACAGGAGACAGAGTCACTCACACACCCAGGAATGAAATTATTTCTACATTTCTGTCATGTAAGTTAATGCCACCACACAATTGGCCACTGGGCTTCTCTCTGTAACACACACAATGGGTAGGGTACAGTGCATTCAAGGGCACACAGCAGCAGGGTGATGGGCTGACCACAGGAGCCAGTCCTCACATCAACCCAGGGAATGAGAATTATATTTCTACATTTCTGTCATGTAAGGTTAATGCCACCACACAACTGGCCACTGGGCTTCTCTCTGTAACACACACTGGGTAGGGTACAGTGCAGTCAAGGGGCACACACTGGGCTTCTCTCTGTGACACACACACTAGGGTTCAGAAAGATTTATTTGCCTTTTTTTGCCCCCCTTGTATGCTTGTTGCTGGCAGCTGCTGAGTGTGCAGTGTGCTGCAGTTTCAAATAATCACATTTCACAAAGGTTCTTAATCTTCAGTCTTCTTCTTATTTGTTTTTATTCTCTCTCCGAGTCCTCCTCCAGTCCTGATATTGGTCTCAATCCCTCCCTATTCCCCAGTCCCTTCCCAATCTTGATTAATCCCTCCTTCTGTCCTGAACCTCCCCCTAGTCCCACTCCCAGTCTCTCCCCGATTTTCAGCTTTTTTTTCAGCCTTTCTCTTGTTCTCGGTCTCACAAGAGAAGAAGAAGTAGCACTGGACAAGAGTAGCAGTATACGCGCTAACCGCTAATTGCTACAGTTTAGTGGGCTGCTGCCTGCTGCTGCCTCTGCTCCGATGATCCTCAGCAAATGGCGCTCCTCCTCATGGCGCATCTCCTTAAATACCCCCACAGATCCCGCGGCTCGTGTAGCTTACTCGACCCCCACGTCGTCTCGTGTCTTGCGGATTGATTTGAACCCTTTTGCGAACGTTTAGTGTTCGAGGTTCTAAAGTTAGAACTCGAACACCAGGGTTCGAGGAGAGTGTCGAATCTTTACCGAACCTGTTCTGACAACCCTAGTTCCAGAACATTTGAAAATTGTAAAATCAGCCTTCCAATTTCAAAAAAAATGTCTTACCTGCTTCCTAAAATGGCTGCCAAATGTATTCTGTGATGACATCATCAGAGACAAAGTCAGAGAGATATATGGCTCTCTATAGTGCTCACCAGTTCTTTTTTCCCTTTGTATAGAAATGTTTCACCCAAATGGTCAAAACCATGTGCATTATTTTGTATAATACACATTAGGCTATGGTTCTGTTCATTTAGTTTTCTTTAACATGCTGAAATTGTGTTTTAATCCAACTGACTTTCTCTGTGGCAAACCACAGTGCAGTACAAATCTTGAATAACCCGGTTGTCTAGTGTTATGGTGGATCCAGGATGCTACAATGGGGGTGCTGGGGTGGTGTGCATATTTAATATGCACTTTTTAACATTTTTATTAAACCTTTATATTTTCTGCTGTTATTCTTTACTAGCATGTTTTTGACAGACCTACAAATGTAATCCATAGTTTAAATGTAAACATTTGTACAGTGAATAAATTAAACTTCTTCAACAAAGTGAAATGCAGCAGCAGCAAGCAAATGCGTTACAATGTTGGGGGTTCACCACCCCCTAGAGCCACCACTTTTTTGTAGCAAAGTTCTTGTGCAGTACAATGTTAGAGTTTGTAGTTTCTCGAAAATCAAATATATGCTTGTCTTCTTTTTCCATAGGAAATAATAATAAGAATAATAATCAACATTTATATAGTGGTTTTCATACACATTGTATCCCAAAGTGCTTTACAAGCATTACTAGACTGGTAGTGAATTGACTGACCGTGTAGTGGCAGCCATTTCATACATTAATATCCACACACAGTCTTGGACAATTGCATGAACCGGTTTTATGCGAAAGGGAATGTTGGCCAGGACAACAGGGTCAGGTAGTGATCATGGTGCTGGCAGTCCCACATCTCATTTCTCACAATAATCTGCTCATATTTCTCTCCTTCTGTCTTCCGCTTCCCTGAATATAGCAGTACCTTGCAAGAGTGGCCTTCTCAGTCCCCCTCTGGTATTCATTCTTCACTATTCCTCCTCACACCGAAAACTGGTGCACTCATCACCCTTCTGCATCATGAATGCAAGTAGTAGAGTCCCCGTTTTTGTTTTTTTTTGACATATCAAATATAAGCCTATCTTTCCAGTAAGCCAGGCTGATAGCAGCAGGGAACAAGGGGAAATATGGGCTTCCTTTCTTTAAAAGATCTAGGCTAGCTTTGATTAGGCACTATTAAATGATGGGTGTGCACATCATAATGCACGTCATTTAATACTGCCTAATTATAGGTAGCTTAGATCTTAAATGGGTAGAAAAGCCTATTTGTCCACTTGTGCCATGCTGCTGTCAGCCTGGCTTACCAGAAGATCATGTGTATTATTAATATGTAAAAATAACACGGAAGACTGTATTAACCACATTCATGATGCGGAAGGGTAGTGAACTCACCAGTTTTTGGTGTGGGGAGCATATGAGAAGAGTAAATGCCAGAGAGGAACTGAAGAGGCCATTCCAGCAGGCTACATCTATATTCAAGTTAGTTAAAGACAGGAAGGAAGACATTGAGCAGATCACTGTGAGATCTGAAATGGGCTGCCAGCATCATGATCACTACTTGACTGTGGATGAGAGTAGCCAGCAATAACAAATACTCAGAGTGGCAGGGCTGCACCTAAACTGTTACTTGAATTCAGTGTAGGAGATTATCCTTGGGTGGGGGTGGGGGGATGCTGGCGTTTGTTAGGACAGTACTGAAGGAGTTGTGTATAGCTCATTCAAGGTTTGGAAGGATAGTAGCCATCCATCTCTCATTATGGAGTACAGCATACAAAAGTACTGGAGAAGAATATCTGGGAATTGTCCTGCAGGGTTCTGCAGATCACAGGTAAAGGAGTAGACTGACACCGGAAGTCGGGTGGATTCGCTCAAGGTGTAATTATGCCTCTCTTGCTAATAATATTGTTATCCATTGTAAGTGCAGCCCTTATGAGGGCATGAACAGCAGTTTTTCTGGTAGGTCATGACGCCTATTGCTTGGCCCTCAAGGAAGATCTAGTTGTTGATTAATGAGGCAGGAAAAAAACACAACAGGGGACTGTACAAACTACCTTCACTGTGCAGAAGGGTGGTGATCCACTCAATATTTACTGTGGGAGCAGAAGTCAAACATTGAGAAAGTGGACTAGAGAGTGATTTTGGAGGCCTTTTTTAACAGTGCCAGCTGATTATGCGTATTGGTATAGGTGTGCACAACTCTCTGACATACAATATTGCAATCTGAGGTGTGATAACTCTCTTCATGAGACCATAAGCACATATGAGGCCCCAGGCAGTACTAAGGACAGGGTATGGATGCTGGGGTGTTCAACAGAAGGCAGGTTAGGTGCAGGGGTTCATGTGGAAAGGGAAAGCCTTATTTGTGGATTAACAAGAGAGCATGAGCTTTGTAATTGAATCAGACTGGTACTTTGCTGTGTGACCATGAGCAAGTCACTAAACTTCCTTGTACTTCCAGGCCACATCTGTAAACAAGCTTTCAGTTTAGTGGGTCTGATCTGGTTAACAAAAAACAAAATTCAGGGCATCACATAACTATTAGATCATCAGATATTTGAAGTATTGTACTGTACTGCGGTTTGCCAAAGAGGAAGTCAGTTGGATTGCAAAACATTTTCTGTAAGTTAAAGTAAACAAAATGAACAAAATCATAGCCTAACATCAGTACTGATCAAAATAGCCCACAAGTTAACACATGGTGCTGATCATTCTGGTACACCAATTCAAAACAAAGAGTGAAACTAGAAGAACTAGTTAGCACTGTAGAAATATATGTGGGTCTCTGGCTCTGGCTCCGATGATGTTATCATGACTCATCACTTAACATACTTGGCAGACATCTTACGAAGAAACCAAGGCTGTTTTTTGAAAGTGAAAGGCTGATGTTTACATTTTTCAAAAGCAATGAAACTGCATTTATGATATTTACATAAATGCAGTTTTAGCATAAACGTAAACAGCAGCCTTTACTTTATATTCACTATATGAAGCCAGATTTTGGAGTTTGCAGTTTTAAAAAACTACTTGTTTAGGTACACTTTAAATCCCTTGGGCTGGTTGGTGCCTCTTTAAATCTATAGGCCTATTCAAGGCCTAGCTGCCAGTCACCCAAGGCTTGTCCTGCCTCAATCCGCCCCCCCCCATGGCTATCAAATTATTTTCCCCTATGAGCCTTAAGGGAGGCCCCTCCCTGTGGGTGATGCCATGCCCTGAAAAATTCATTATATAGCTGGCCCTCCCACCTGGTCCTCCGATGGCGGTCAGGGCACCCAACAACAACACTTTAATTTTAATTAATTCTGGTGGTCAGCATTCTCCTTTGTGCTTCCGCCGATTCACCGCCCTGGGCCCTGGATGAAGGAGCTGCTAGAGGGAGGCAGAAGTTCTTGCTGACAGAGGGAGGGAACCATAGTAGGAGAAGTAGACAGTGCAGTGGACAGCAGGGGGCCTCTGGAAGGTCGACACCCCTGGATCTTCAGTCGCGATGTGGCTCTGGCAATGCTGCCGACTTGGGACTGGAACATTTGGGGCAGCAATTCAAACAAAAAGCAAACAAATGGGGCAACAACAACCCACACTGGCATGCAGGGAACAGGAGGAGTCTTCTTTGTTTTTTTTTTTTTTTGGAGTACGACCACCGGACTGATGCCGCTCAACCAGGACAGGAGCACCACAGTGCTGAGGACCTCTTTTCGCTGGTTGGGGGAGAGACACCCGAAGAGTCGACGGGACTGCTTCAGCAAATAAAGGTAAACTGAGTACCCGTCGCACTACCATGTCCTTTCTACTCCATGACCAGCCCAAACTGCCACAAACAAAATGTTTCTTCTTTGAAAAAGGTGCTTGGGGTTCTGATTCTCGAACCCCAAGCCTGTGCCTAAGCCAACGGCCCAAATTTTCAAAACGGGCACCATGCCTGAATTTTCAAAATGGGCATCACACACTGACCACGGACAGCAGTCCCAGTACGTGAATGCCCACTCTCGTGCTACCTGCTCGGGGGGGGGGATTTCAGAATGGAGCAGAGCAGGCAGCAGAGAAAGAAAAAAAAAGGTTTATTCTATTTTTTTATTGTTCCCTGCCTGGCTATTCTGAGGGAGGTGGGGACACTGCAAGGGGCCCTATCTACTACCCTCTGAGCCCACAACAACAACAATAGGGACCCTGGTTTACATTATTTATTTAGTAACCCCCCCCCTCCCTGTTTCTGTAGTGCCCTCATACTTTGGGACATTACAGATTCTGGCCTGCCTAAAAATACATGCCCCCATGTATTCCCTCTTAACATTCTATAAAAACATTTCTCATCTAATACAATACTTCTATAGGTGTTTAGAACATTTCTTAGCACTTTAACATTTCACTTAAATCTCTGTGTAATCTTACTTTAGTTAAAACATTATTACAACATCTATAACTTTCAGTAGACTTTATTATCTAATAAACTAAATTACTGTGTCTTTTAAATATTCTTTATGGGACTATATAAAAGGAAGGTTCAACTTGAAGAGCTTCCAATATGTATCTCCTAGGAGGGATACCAAAAGTGGACCTCTGGGACCTATGAGGCTGAAAAGCTGCTGGTTCTACAGGAATACACTTTGGTTATAAGGGAATACCTTCTAGTTCTGGCAAATCTGGAGGTTCTAGGTTTACTACTACTGGTTCAGCTACAGGGTAATTAACTAAGTGTACATGTGTACATGGGTGTGGGCAGGACAGTAGTGCGGTGGGTAGGTAACTGGCTGGGCAGCAGGACACAGAGGGTGGTGGTAAATGGCTGTCACTCCACAGAGGGAAGAGTGACCAGTGGGGTACCACAGGGATCAGTGCTGGGACCGGTACTATTCAATATCTTCATCAGTGACATTGCACAGGACCTAGAAGGCAGAATTTCACTGTTCACTGATGACACAAAGCTCTGTAACAGAGTAGACACACCAGAGGTGTAGACAGAATGAGAAGGACCTGCAGAAACTTGAAGAATGGTCAGGGGTTTGGCAGTTGAAATTCAATGCAAGGAAGTGCAAGATAATGCATATGAGGCACAAAAACCCTGGCACAATATATCAGTTGGGGGTGAGGATATAGCATGCACCAAGCAGGAAAGGGATCTTGAGTTATCATCTCTGATGACCTCAAGGCAGGGAAACAGTGTGACAAGGCAGCAGGTAAAGCAAATAGGATGCTGGGATGCATAGGCAGGGGCATCACCAGCAGGAAAAGGAGGTCATAATTCCACTATACAAGACACTAGTGAGGCCACACCTGGAGTACACTGTGCAGTTCTGGAGACCTTACCTACGAGGGACATAGACAGGTAGAGAAGGTTCAGAGGAGGGCAACAAAGATGGTGCATGGATTGCATCACAAGTCCTATGAGGACAGGTTGAAGGCACTGAACATGTACTCCCTGGAGGAGAGGAGGAGAGAGGGATATGATAGAGACATACAAGTATCTTACAGGGAGGAACAGGGTGCAGGAATGCACTATTTTTAAACGAAAAAGATGTTCCAGGACTAGATGTCATGGGATGAAGTTGGAGGAGGGACGATTCAGAGAAGCGTGAGGAAGAATTTCTTCACAGAGCAGGTGGTGGACAAGTGAGACACCCTGCCAGAGGAAGTGGTGGGGGCTGAAACAATCACAGGATTTAAGAATGCATGGGATAGACATAAAGGAATTCTGGAGGTCAGGGGTAAGGGGCAACAGACTTCCTGGAAAACATAAACTGAACTTACAAACTTAAATGGGCAGACTGGGTGGGCCATAGGCCCTTATCTGCCGACACTGTCTATGTATCTATGTACATGGGAGGACCTAACCCAAGGATCCATACACCACTTTGTCGGCTATTCCACACCCATCATTTTGTGGGTAGGGTTCTCCTGCCTCTCCTCTGGTGTAAAGTCCCTTTCAGTCTTGGTTGACACAATGTTTCTGAAGGTATAAGGTTTAAGAAGATTCCGATGCATAATCTGCGTGCCACTACCAGTTTCTTTTTTAATCTTGTACACGGGTAAGTCAGGGTATCGGATTTCAACAATACAGAAAGGTTCTGTTTCCCATCTGGTAGCTAACATGTGACATTTCTGGGTCCTTCTTAGCAATACCCATTCTCTTTTCTGCAGTGGGGTCGCATTGACTTTGGCATCATATGTCATCTTTTGCTTCTGTCACACCTGATCCATATGTTGGCTTACAATATGGCCAGCTTCCTGCATTCTTTTGCTGTGTTCTTGTATGCAGTCTGTAATGGGTGGTTCATCTGGTTGGACTTGGAGCACTAGATCCATGGGGAGTCCACCATGGTGACCAAGCATCAGGTAGTGCGGTGTATATCCAGTCGAGCAGTGGACAGTGTTGTTGTACAAATAGGTGAGTTACGGAAGTGAGGCTGGCCAATATGGGCATTTGTATTCAGGTAGGGCTCTTAACATACCAGGAGTGTCTGATTCATTCTTTCACACAGTCTATTGTATTGATTGTGATAGGCTGTGGTTTTTAGTTTATGACTTCCATACAGGACACAGAGTTCTCTAAAGAGCTGTGAATCAAAAGCAGATTCCTAATCAGTCAAAATCTTACCTGGATATCCACATGGACGAACAAAGAGTTTAAAAAATGTTTCAGCCGTGGTTCGAGCAGACAGATCTTTGGCGGCACTGACAACCATGAATTTGAAGTAATGGTCCAACATCAGGACATACATTTGACCATTAGCACTGAGTTCTAACTTGAGATGATCTAAAGTGACTAATTCCAGAGGTGCTTTGGTGATTATAGGATGCAGGGGATCTTGCTGATTGATCCTTCCAGGAAGCTTTAGATTACAAGCTGAGCATTTTTCTCACCATTTTATGACATCAGTTTTCATCCCAATCCAATAAAGCCTCTTTTGAAAGATGGCCTCTGTCTTTTTGTGACTGAAATGTCCAGAGTGATCATGGTAGGCCTTGAGTACCACTGACGCACTCCCTCTAGGAACAATTGTCTACGACACCTCACAATGGGTAATCAGATTTCGGCTTTGTCAAATGACTCGAAAGTTTTTCACCATCAGGCATGTTCTGTACCTCCACAGTTTCACTGCTTCAGGATCCATCCTTTTGCGTTCTTGGGGGACAGACTCTGTCCTGTCAAAATAGATGTCTTTATCTGTTTGACCACTGGGTCTTGGACTTGTAACTGCACCCATAAGTTGTTTTGTTCTGCAAATTTGTCTGAAAGTTCTGGTTTTCGCTCTACCTGTGTACATACAACTGCATACAACTGCACTGGTTTGACAAAAGGCCTGTACTATCTCTGTCAGTATCCGAAGCAAAGGTGGCATCTCCACATTTTCCAAAGGTGTATCATCAGTCTCACTTTCTGTTTGATTTGGTACTCTAGACAGTGCATCTGCATCAGCATTGTACTTGCCTGACTGATATTTTATTGAAAGTTGGTAGTTGGCCAATCTCAATGCCCATCTTTGTTCAAGATCTTTTAGCTTTGCAGTGTTTAGATGTGCCAGCAGATTATTGTCTGTGAATACGGTGAAGGGGGTGGCTGCTAAGTAATGCTTGAATTTCTCAGTGACTGCCCAAGCAAAGGCCCAAAATTCCAACTTAAAGGAGCTGTAGAGGGCATCATTCTGCTCTGACCCTCTCAGACCATGACTTGCATAAGCTATCACACACTCGATGTCCCATTGTTCCTGATCCAACACTACACCCAGTCCTTTGTTGCTCGCATCACTGTATAGCTGGAATAGTTTAGAGTAGTCTGGGTAAGCTAGTACAGGTGCTTCAGTTAAAACCTGCCTCAACTTGTGGAAAGCCTCTTGCTGCTCTGCAGCCCACCTGACTGACAGATTTCTGGCTATCCACCCTGCTTTTGTTCCTTGGAGAAGTTCATTTAATGGCAAAGCTATTTTGGAGAAAACTCTGACAAACTGCTGAAAGTATCCAACAAAACCCAGGAACCTACAGACAACCTGAACTGTTACAGGGACTAGCCATTCTTGCATGGCTTCCAGCTTTCCAGGGTTAGGCAACACTGACACTATGTGGCCCAGGTAATTCACTTGTGATTTAAGAAGATAGCACTTGGATAGTTTTATCTTCGGACCATACTGGGTCAGTCGAGTAAAGAATTCGTCTAGATGCAACAGATGCTCTTTGTCATTTTTAGAATATATAATAATGTCATCCAGGTATAACAACAAAATGTCAAAGTTTTGACTTCCCAAACAGCGTTTCATTAATCTTTGAATAGTTCCTGGGGCATTGTGTAGGCCAAAGGGCATGCAAGTGAATTAAAACAGACCCATGGGTGTTGTAAAGACATTTTTTCCCAATCCCCTGGAGCCATTGGCACTTGCCAATATCCACTTGTAAAGCTGAGAGTGGAAAACATTGCTGCAGACTGTAGGGCTGTCAGAGAGTCCTCAGTTCTGGGTAAAGGGTAGGCATCTTTGTGAGTGATATTGTTCAGTTTTCTATAGTCTACACAGAATCACATTTTCCCCTTCTTTTTTCTTGACTAGGATGATAGGAGCAGCCCAAGGGCTGTGACTTTCTGTAATGACTTTGGCTTCTTTCATCTCTCAGATCATCTCCTTCACAGGCTGGTACATTGCCGGGGGAATTTGTCTGAATTTTTGTCTTATTGGCGGGTGCTGATTGGTAGGAATGTGGTGCTGCACCTCTCATCTAACCCAAAATCTAGTGGATATCGACTGAAAGTCTCTTCATTCTTTATCATTACTTGGATGACATCTGCCTTCTGTTGTTCTGCAGTCTTGGGGGTACCCAGGTTGATCTCCCGTATCCATTCTGGTACTCTGGGGTGACAGTGGTTCTTGGTCTCTTCCACCCCAATGGCTTGTGTTCTTTGGTTATTCTGGATCTGTTTTCCAGTTCCAAAATGTCCTGGAGAGACACGGTGTGTAACTGGTCAGCTGGCTTGTTGAGATGAAATGGAGTCACATGGGGGGTCGATCCCAGTCCTTTCACAGAAGAAAGGGTTCTGCAAGAACTCCTAAAACTGAAGGTGGACAAAGCAATGGGTCCTGATGGAATTCACCCCAGAATTTTAAAAGAATTAAGGAAGGAACTAGTGAAACCACTGGCTACTCTTTTTAATAAATCATGGGAGGATGGTGTGGTACCCGAGGACTGGAGGAAGGCAGATGTGATTCCCTTCACAAAAGTGGGACCAAGACAGAGGCAGGAAACTACAGACCTGTCAGTCTGACCTCTGTGGTAGGGAAAGTGATGGAGTCACTTCTGAAGGAAAGAATAGTTGAGTACCTAGAGGTCAGTGGAGCACAGGATCCAAGGCAGCATGGGTTCACAGTGGGAAGGTCATGTCAGACGAATCTAATAGATTTCTTTGACTGGGTGACCAAAGTAGTAGACCAGGGAGGGCTGTGGACATGGCCTACCTAGACTTTAACAAGGCATTTGACACAGTCTCACACAAAGATTGATAGTCAAATTAACTAGCCTGGGAGTGGGTCCCAGGGTGGTAGCCTGGGTAAAACATTGGCTGGACAACAGGACACAGAAGGTAATTGTAAATGGAGTCCACTCTGAAGAAGGGGTTACTAGTGGGTACTGCAGGGTTCAGTACTGGGTCCAGTCCTTTTAATGTCTTCATCAGTGACATTTCAGAGGGACTGGAAGAAAAGTATACCTTTTGCAGATGACACAAGATCTGCAACAGGGGTTGATACACAAGGAGGCGTGAAAGGATGAAAAGGGACTTGGCAAGGTTGGAGGAATGGTCAGACGTATGGCAGCTAGGATTCAATGCAAAAAGTGCAAATAATGCACCTGGGAAACAAGAACCCAGGGAAGAATACACAATGGGTGGGAGGTAGTAACAACAACAAAACAGGAAAGGGACCTGGGGTAATCATATCAGATGACCTTAAGGTTAGCAAGCAATGTGAGAAGGCAGTAGGGAGGGCCGGGGTATACTGGGATGTATAGGGAGGCATCAGCAGCAGAAAACAGGAAGTTGTTATCCCTCTGTACAGACAGTTGGTGAGACCCCATCTGAATACTGTGTCCAGTTCTGGAGACCCCATCTCCTAAGGACATAGACAGGATAGAGGCAGTCCAGAGGAGGGCAACTAAAATGGTGCAGGGTCTGCAAGAGAAGCCATATGAGGAGAGACTAAAGGAGCTTAATATGTATACCCTTGAGGAAAGAAGGAGAGGGGGACATGATAGAAACTTTCAAGTACCTCAAGGAATCAACAAAGTCCAAGAGGGTAGCATCTTTCAGAAAATGAGACTTGCAAGAACAAGAGGACACAATTTAAAGATAGAGGAGGGCGGTTCAGGGCAATGTGAGAAGTATTATTTCACAGAGAGGGTAGTGGATGCATGGAACAGCCTTCCTGAGGAAGTTGTGGGTCTAAAACTGTGGAGAATTCAAGAATGCATGGGACAGACATAAGGCAATTCTTGTGGGGCAGGACGATATAGGCTGTTGGTTAACTAGAATCTGCGGCCTATCCTGTAGGTAGGGAAATGGGCAGACTAGATGGGCCTAGCGGTCCTTATCTGCCATCAAAATCTATGTTTCTATGTTTCTATGGCGTGATTCCCATAATTGATAACTCGGACAGGGATCCTTCCCTTCATGACCATGGCAACGCTTCTGGTCACCAAAATGGGTTCTTCCTTCTCACTAGGGTAGGGTTCAACAAGGGCATCATAATCCTGAACATGAGGGCCCACCTTAGCCTTGCACCACAAGGTGGTTTCCATTCCCTGTTTCAGAGTTATAGGTTGGGCATCAGACACGCGGACCTTTCCAATCTCACGAGTCGCACTCACAAAGCATTGATGGCACTGTAGAAGATGGATAATCAGTTGCAACACTCATTTGTCTACACAAGGAGACCTTTTTGCTTGGGTCTGCAGGATCTGCACCAAATTCTCAAAGTAGTCCACGCCCACATCCCTTTCCCTTCCTCCCTTAACCCATACCTAACCTCCACAATGCTACTTTGCTTCCTTTTGCTCCTGAGCCTTGCATCTCACCCAATCCCTTATGATATTAATGTTATGCCCAGTGTCAAGATAAATAACTCAGTTAATACGACCTGCCCACTTCTGCCATCCATATGGCCAACCACAGATTCCTTATTCACCCGAACCACGTTACAATGCAACCTCTGGGATATCACATAAGGCCACCCTAACAATTCAGCACAGCCCTGGCACCTTACTTGTATTATGGCTTTTATTAACCCACTATGCCTGTCCATTAAATTATTATGGTATGATAAAATTCACACCTATATACAGGACCATCACTCATCTCACAGCAGGCACCCAGGATTGGAGGAACGCTCCGACCACTCACTATCCTGTCCCTTGGTGCCCTCCTCAAATTAATCTTCTACCTTCTGATCTGTTTTGGTACCATTGAAATAAATCCTGGCCCCATTGAAAGTTTATTTTTCCCTGCTGATCTATCCTCTATAAATGGCCTAAGCTTCCTACACTTCAATGCCTGCAGCCTCTTAAAAAATTCTCCGTAATACAGGCCTGGGTGGCACATACCCTGCCTGACTTTCTAGTCATCTCTGAATCTTGGCTCAGACCTTGACCAAAGACAGTGTTGTAAACCTTACCAACTATCAGCTCTTCAGAGCAGATTGCCCTTCCAGGGGTGATGGGGTGGCCATATACATTAAGGACACCATCTCTGCTACCTGCCTCATCAACACATCCGAACCAAAGGAATTTGAATGTTTGTCAATCAAAATATCCCTTCCTAACTTGTCTTCATTTAAATTTATTGGCTGCTATAGGCCCCCCTCAGCAGGCCTCAAATTACTATCTCACCTGGGGTCAATAACCAATCTAGGCCCTGAAGATACCATCATCCTTGGTGATTTGAATTTAAACTGGCTATCTAATGCATCTGCACCATTGGTAACCTTTGTGACACCTAATGCTTTACACAGCTAATTAAAGACCCAACCAGGGTTAACCTAAAAATTCTAGCAACAGCTCACTCCTGGATATTATGTTGGTAAACAAGCCTCACTTATATCGCATGCAGGGAGTACTACCGAATGATGTAAGTGACCATTGTCCCATAGCTGGCATAAGATCTTCACTCAAACCACCCAACCCTGCTGAATTTGTCCTCAAAAGGTCAAAAAAGAAGTTCAACATACCAGGATACCTCCATGACCTGGGTAACACAATATATTGGCAAGATTTCTACCTTACAACTTCAGTGGAAACAGCTCTCCAGATCTTAAAGGACATTATCACTAATGCTCTCAATATTCATGCACCATTCACCAATATCAGAACTAAAGCAAGGTCCTGCCCCAGGTTCACCACTGATCTTAAAACAGCCTTGCTAGCCAGAGACAAACTGTGGAAAAAGGCAAGAAAAACTAAGGATTCCAGAGACTGGCTTAATTTCAGAAAAGCAAGAAATTCATGTACAACACAAATAAGATCTGCCAAAGCTGCCTATTATAGAGCTGAATTGGATGCCTCCTATAATAACCCAACCAGGCTCTGGGGAACTATAAAGGGTATCTTGGGCCAAAACTCTACTCCTGCCTTAACCTGCAAACTGCTACTAAATAACACAGAAATACGGACAAACAAGACATCCTAAATACCTTCAATGACCACTTCACCACAGCTGGACTAGCATTTGACTCTTCACCTGCAAATCTACTGAGATCTTCCTTGAACCTTCAATCCACCGTGGGTCAAAAGGCTACATCAACCTTCTCCTTCAACCCAATATCCTTGAAAGAAGTGGAAGATCTCCTCTCCAATTTAGATACTTCAAAAGTGCAGGTACAGACCCTGGACCCCTACTTCCTCAAGATTGCATCTCAAGTCTTATCTGCCCCCTCACTCATCTCTTCAATCTTTCCCTCACCACTGGATCCATTCCTCCACTTGGAAAACAGCTCAAGTAGTTCCTTTACTCAAATCTGGTGATCCCATGGCCCTCAATAATTACAGGCCCATTTCCATCCTATCAGTTCTATCAAGATGCTCGAAAAGTTAGTAAACTCACAATTACGGACTACCTGGATAACAATAACCTCCTAAATACAGCACAATCAGGATTTAGATCAAGGCATAGCACCATTCGGCCCTAGCCAAAGTAACCAATGACTGGCAGATTGCTATGGATAAGAAGAACAGTACCTGTGCTGTGTTCCTGGATTTGAGCAAAGCATTTGACACAGTGGATCATGAATCATTAATCACCTCCCTTGGCTCACTAGGGTTGGATTCCCCTTCACTCAATTGGTTCAAGTGCTATCTATCAGATAGGTCACAACTGGTAAAAAATGGAAACTACCAATCCACCTTAAAACCACTGTTAAGAGGTGTACCGCAAGACTCTATTCTTGGCCCCATCCTCTTTGCCATCTATATTAATAATATTGATGCTAACCTCACTCAATCCAACATCCATCTGTTTGCTGATGATACTGTATTATATGTTAGCAATCCTTCATTATCTAAAGCCTGTGAACTGCTACAATCTGAATTTTCCATCCTACAACACAACCTACTGGATAAAAACTATTTCTAAATGCCAAAAAACAAAAGCTATGTTCTTTACCTCAAAGAGTTGCTCTGCCACTACCCCACCATCCACCACCCTACAACTAACCACCTTACTTGGAGAAAGCTGGAATTCATTGATAACTTCAAATACCTTGGAGTCTGGATTGATAACAAGCTTGACTATTCTGTCCATATTGAGGAGCTACTAAAGAAACTGAGACAAAGGCTTGGTTTATTTTTTAGAATAAAGCACTACCTCAACAGAGACTCCAAAGAAAGTTTAATCCAGGCTTCATTCCTATCCCTCATTGACTATGCTGACTTCCTGTACGGACATTGTTCACTCCCCCTCTTAAATAAACTGGACACCCTATACCACAGGTCCATCAGATTCATTACTGACCTTCCTTCAGCACCCATCATTGCTCCCTTTATAAGGCAGTTAACTGGACATCATTACAACACAGAAGAAATAGGAATGCTGCAATTTGATATTCAAAGCCTTATCAGGCAAGCTACCTACCTATATCTCAGACTGTTTTACTCAAATTACTTCTAGGCCATACAACCTAAGGATCAGCAAAATTATCATTCTTAAGGTCCCCAATGTCTGCACCCAGTTTGGGAGGGCTGCTATCAGCTACTCACTAGCAATTGTTTGGAATTCACTCCAAAAAACCATGAAGCTAAATAACCTTCTACCCTTAATATCCTCCAAAAGATTATTCACCACCCTATTCCCAGAACTCTGCAACTGCTTCCACAAGGCCTAAACCCCAGCCCTACCTACCCCCCTCTTTTTTTTTCGTGTTCCTATATGCTGATAAAACTCCTGTTTCCATTCCCAAGATTCACCCTCAAAATGCCTGCTAGGTCCTATAATCTACATATTACTCCTGATGTGCCCATTGCCTTCTGTCTCACAGATTGAAAGTTTTAATGTGCCTTGTACATATGTATATTGTTATATATTAGCACTTATGTCATTGTATTACTGTTTATGTTACCCCTGTCATTGTATTACTGTTTATGCTACCCTTGTCAATGTAATAACACTTGCACTTCTTGACCACTCAGGTCCATCTTGTAAATGAGCTATGCTCAATGATGTTCGCCTGATTAAATAAAGATTTTGATTGATTGATTGATTGATTGAAAGTTAATCCCGAGAATGAGTGGTGGCAAGTTGTAGCTTCCTGTGTCTCTGATAATTATTCCTTGATGGTCTTGTACATTCTTTCCCAATTGGATGCTCTCTTCCAAATACCCTAAGTCAAAACCTCAGCTCCACTGCTGGTGATCAAAGTAATCCAAGACTTTGGAGGTAGCTGAAGATATTCAATTGTTCAATGCTGCCGGAAATATCGCCCTTGCATGGTCATAACCTGGGATCCTGTATCCAACAATACCATTAATTCTACTCCATCTGCTTTGACTGGAGCAGTTGGACTCCTGCCGATGAAACAAGATTGATCCATTACTGTGGGTGGACCTGGCTGACCACTCTTCGAGGATTGACCCCCGTCCCTGTAGACTCCCTGTTTAATGTCACTGTATGTTCTGAAGGCTGTTGGCATCGCCTCTCTATATGGTCACTGATGCCACATCTTCAACAAATTGTCCTTCCTTGACTGTCGAACTGGTCGGTTGGATGCCTTCCTTCTCCCCTTCTGGGTTTGGACTAAGTGTCATCGGAGCTCCTTCCTCATTCGACCTGAATCTGGGATGTGTCTCTCCTTCAATCTTCTTTAAATCCTTTTACTTCTTGACAGACCTCTGTCATCTTCCGAGTCAGGGTAGTTATCTCTTCCACCAGTTCTGAGTTCAGGCTGGGGTTGGTTGCATTGGAACGGACTGGCGCCTGAGCCATCTGACTGCACATGGGTCTGGATTCTGGGAGATAACCTGGGTATCCACCTGTTGGTTCTCGACCATATGCCCTTTCTTCAATGGACAATCCCTCACTCAATGGTCACCTGCATCATGGGTCTTCTCTTGCCAATCCTTCCATTGGATACCCTGACCATGCTGCACCTAGAGGCATCGCCATTTGGGGGCAGGTCATGATTTCTTCTCCCACTTGATCTGGTCCCAACACCTTGATGGCTTTCTCTTTAAAGCCCAGGAAATCTGTTTCAGGGTCCTAGATAGTGGTGGGCAAAGTGGGCTCAATCAGCTCCGCAAGTGATTCAGCGAACAAGGCGGTTCATGGAGTGCTCCACAATGCGAAGCAGTGCCGCGATTATAATGAGTAATGGGAGTCCATTGAAAACAATGACTTTGAGCTACTCCGCCTTCCCAGACCACTACTCCACCAAATTTTAAGGCAAAGTGCATTGAGAACAATGCACTTCACCTCACTTCGCCTTGTTTTTAAGCTCCGAAGGTGAATTTTGCAGTGATTCATGGGATTTCAGGTCACATGGGCTCTATATTGACCTGCACAGCCTCAGTTCAGGGTAGTGTGTATAGGAAGGAGTAGGAGACATTGTGTTCTGAGAGCTGTCTGTGATTGAAACCTTCTAAAAGCTTTTAAAAAGCATTTTTGCGTTTTTTTGGGGGGGGCTCAAACTTTAGTTCATCGATTGTAGGAAACTTTCCTGTGCTCATATCAACGAGCATTTTTGTTTTTGTGTGGATTTTGAATGTTAATGTACAAAATTGAGTGTGTGTAGTGAAAGACAGTGAAAGTGTGCATTGGGGAAGGGCCTATCTATGGTGTAGGTAGATTTAAGTTGGAGAAATAGTGATTTCTTTGTTTTGTGGTTATATTTTGTTATATAACTGTGTTAATGTACATGCAGTAATATTGTTAGTAATTGTTGAAATTTTCTTGCCGATAGTGTGTCGTGTGATTTTGGTGCAGCAGTTCATAATTTCAGGTTGTTTACATTACAAAAACGTGGCATATTACTGAACTTTTCAATTTGCTATGCATTACTCATTCACCATTGTAGACAAACTGTTCTGTATGAATATGTGTGCGGTGTTGATGACATCAAATAATATAGCTTTTATTGTGCCACAGACTAGTGTAATTGCAGGCGCAGCAGTGTGAACCTGCTATCCACTGCAGCTGCCTGATTTTGTACTGCAGTCTGCGATCGTGGTATCTGTTCTTTGTTTTGCTGATTGTACTGCCGTAAAAACCTGCAGTTAGTGCCCCCCCAACCCCACCGGCAAAAGAAATTTTTCACCAGATTGGATTGTTTTTGTGACCTTATCAGTACCGCTGGTTACTGAAGTTGTTTTCATTGTGTGATAGACTAATCTCTTATCTGTTGCTGAAGCTACAGTTGTTTTTTTGGCTTCACATCCAGCTTCCCCCCAATAAGAGAGTGAACGTATCAAAATCTAAATTTGGTTATAATATTGTGGTTGATCCCCCAAAATGCCCGCAAAAAGACGTGCAAGCAAAGCTGGTTCTCGCCATGGCAATACTGGCAGTAAGATAGTCTGTGAGTAAGGTAGTACTCAGATGCGGAAGTGCATTGCTGATGTGAGGAAAGGTATTTCTCCTGCAATGTTTTTTACAGTCCAATCAGTAGCTTCACTCATAGTTGGAGGAGATGATGTTTTCCTAGTCAGTGGTGAAAGTGTTACTGGTGGTGGTAGCATTAGTATTGGTGCATCAAGTTCAAATTCCGACCAGTGTACCGTATCCAAAAATATTGAGTATGGAGCAGTGCAAGTGAGTGGCAGCGTAGATGATGTCATACTTCTCAGTAACTGAACCTGAGGATTTTGATAATCATGTCAACGACAGCATAAAATGTGATATTCTGTCCACCGTGGCAGTTAATATCATGCATTTTCCATGCAGTGATTCACAGTGTGGTGAAAAAATATCAGGTGATGGTGGTGTAGATGCTGATGATGAATGTGATGATGACGATGATGTTGCTGTTGTTGCAACACGCAGTCCATGTGCTAGCATACAAGCAGAAGATGTGGATGTGTGTGACGTTGACGAATATGATAATGTAATTGACCCCAGTTGGGAAACAGAGAAAAAGAAATTCAAAGTGACTGTGTATGAGTCTCTTTGCAGGAATCCCCCCCATAAAAACTTGTGATTTACCAGTTTTAGTTGATGATGATGACCCAGTAATAAATATGATAGGTAGTCGTGGTGGTCAGTTGCAGTCCAGATGTGCAGACCCGAAACATCACGTGCCCCCCCCAACTTCAGTGCTTAAAATAACGGACTTAAACAAGCCACATCATGGCCATATTAAAAGCAGAGCATCACAATCTCTTGTTTGGGATTTTTTTGTTCAAGATGCAAATGATGAGTCAGTTGCAATCTGCCAGGTTTGCCATGTGCATGTGAGTCGAGGTAAAAAGGGGAGCCATCTGGGCATAGGAGGACAGCATACATATCTTAAGAATAGGCACTTGGCACTGTGGACCCAGCACAACCTGGCAGCTAATACCACGGTGGGGCGTTCGCCCTCATCACCAACAACCATAGCAAGCGTGTTATCCCTTTCCATGACTGTTAAGTCCAGTAGGAAATTAAATGTGTGCAGTATTGAGGTAATAAGAGCAGAGAATTACTACAGGGATGATGAGGTGGAGGACCATAATGACTTTGAATTGTTGTCTAGTGCTAGTGAGAGTAGCAGTTTTGGTGGTGAATGCTGTATGTCTAGTGCAAGTGGTACATCAACCCCGGTTGGCAAATCTGGCAAAATAACTGCATTTCTGGGTTTGTCATCATCACCTGCACAACCATCTTCATCAAACATCCACACTCCACCCACCGCCAATGCCATTCATCACAAAGCACAACCATTTGTGATCACACCCCATGTAAAACGTTTGTCAGCCCACGTTAGAGAGTGTTTTTGCGCATAAGCTGAAGTACCCCCTGACTCATACAGTGTCACGTGAACTTAATGCTACGGTAGCAGAAATGCTGGCAATTGATATTTTGCCCTTCTTCTTTTGGAGAATTCTGGGTTCTTGTGGTTTGCTGCATGTGCTTGTCGAAAATGGAAAGTCCCATCCAAGGCATACTTTTCTACCTGTGATGTCCCGAGTTATTCCGCACTGTGTCTGACTCAGTAAGCCATGCCCTTCAACATTCCTCCTCTCCATTCATCCATTTAATATAGATATGTGGACAAGTGGCAAAACAGAGGGGAGTTCATATTTGTGTATAACTGCACACTGGGTGCAGGTGCCAGGGGTTGTTTGTGATGTTGGTAGTGTGAATAATCAGTGCAGTAAGGTGGATTGTTGTGGCAGCAATCTTCCAGGAATTTGACAGCATGCAACGATTGCTATGCGCAGTGTGACCTGTTCACACACTGGTGAGAGCATGCTGGACATGGCACTGACTGAAATTGATAGATAGCTAAACCCTCTGTCCCTGAGTGCTGGGTTCATAGCAAGTGACAATGGGTCAAATGTGGTGAAATGCATCACGAATGGTGTTTTTTTTCATGTTCCATGCATGGCCCACTGTTTACATCTTGTGGTGCAGGAGTTTCTGCAGCACCCTGATGTAAAGGAAATGCTGCCCGTTGCACGGCATATCTGCTCTCACTTTATAAGATCTGGAAAGGCCCATGACCAACTGCGGCAGTTGCAGATATAAAACAGCCTGCTTCAGCACCGCTTGAAGATAGAAGTTGTCACTCAATGGAACTCCACTTTATACATGGCAAAGAGGTTGTATGAACAATACAAAGCCATCTCAGAATATCTTGTGATGCACACTAGCCGTGACAGTTTCTGGGCCTCCATATCTATGACGACTGAACAGTGGCACCTCATGGACTCTGTAATAACAATTTTGCAGCCTTTTGAACATGCCACACAGGCAGTGAGTGGTGAGTCTGCCTCCATTAGCCAATCAATTCCACTGCTGCGGGTGCTGAGGCAGACATTGGTGAATGTACAGCATGGCCTTGATGTTGCCGGAGACGATGCCGGAGACGATGGTAGCAGCATGTTGCTGCAACACATGCTGACAGTATTCAACCAGAATCATCATGTTGTGAGCATTTAGCATAGTGACAACTTTGCCATAGCAACAATGCTTGACCCACGAATTGCATCTGTACTGGAGGGAGGGCCTGATCAGGTAAAAAATATCAGTGGTCAACTGGTGCGCTTGGTTCATGAGGCACAGAAGTTACGTGGCAAGGTCAGCAAACCTCAGCAGCATAATCCATCTCAAGGTGTGCCTGGAGGACTATCAAGCATATCCTGCAAGGGGAAGGGGACAGCAGTTCAAGGTGGTCTGTCATCCAAAGTGGCTGGCATCAACCCACTTTGGGAGGCTTTGTCCCAAGTGGGTATTTGTGAAAAAAATGATCCGGGAGAACAGGATGATGCATCAACAATTGGACTTAGTGTAGTTCAGAGAATGGTTGAGTCATATTTGTCTGAAAACAGGCATCTGACAATAACTGAAGATCCTCTTTTGCACCACAGTGGAAAGGTCAGTGAATGAGCAGAGCTGACTGCAGTGGCACTGAAGTACCTCACATGCCCACTCTCCAGTGTAAGTGTTGAGAGGGTATTCAGCTCAGCAGGTGCAATAGTCAGGGATCGTTGGACAAACCTGTCTCCTGCAAATGTTAGTTTGCTAACATTCATTAAAATGAATGAGAGGCACATTCCAGCATAGACTGCAACCTCGGTATTCGTACCCCGGCCTACTCATGGTGGTTTTGGTGATGTGGAAATGGACCATCCTGGTGGCACTGGCAGTGGCTGCCTGAAACAGCCCATCACTGACGTAGATGATGACACAATGGAGAAAGAATTTCCCAGTGGTCAGACTTCAGACATAGATGACTGTAAGGGAAGCTTTCTTTATGAGGATGATGATGTGGTTAATATTGGCAGGTTTTAACTGAAGTTGTTAAAAGGCGATGTGCCAACCCGGACCATCACCACCACCACCACCACCACCACCACCACCGGGACTGATGTTAGCCACTGCCACCACTGAGCATGAGTCTGTCTGCTCCCCGGACCACCATCACCGGGACCGATGTTAGCCACTGTCACCACTGAGGATGAGTCTGTCTGGACCACCACATCCATCAGTCACAGACACAAAGCTTCTTGATATTTAAACCATAAAGTGAGTATGTGTACTCGTGTTTGTTATGTTGTTTCACTTCCTTTAGTTTTATGTTTTGTTTTCTGTAACTTTTCAGAGCCGCGAACACATACAGTACAATTATTTTGTTTTGTTTTACAGGTTAACAAAAAAAGTCTCCATCACTAAAACTCGGTGGGAATGGTACTGCAGCTGTACCGTACAGATAGGAACCTATGGAATATCCATGTGAAATCAATTTTGGCAAGTAGTAAGATTTTAGTTCATCCGTTTCATTGTTTTGGAAAGACTGCAGAAAATATTGCACACAGGTTGTGTTAGTTGACAAGATGTGGGTCTGAAATGTAACTTGACTTGAGATTGAGAACCAGGGAGGGACAAATAACAATTAAGTTGTAAGAAGTCATTCATTTCTTTTTTTAGGAAACTTCCAGATGCTTTGTTGTTCTGTCAAAGTGGCCTTATCCAAAAAAGTTCTTCAACATCAGGCACCCCCCCCAGGCTTGGGCACACATGCAACATGCAGAAGTCTTTTCATTAGATGACCATGACAATCCTAACAACCGGACTCCAGAAGGATGCTGATGAAATCTGTGAAGAAGTAACAAAATAAGAAACCATTACAGACAAACTGCAAATATGATTCCCCCCAACCCACCCAAAAAAATACTTACCTTCATGTGCTTGAGAGTTATCCATTTCCAATTTCAATGCAAAAAATTCTCACTGAGCACTAGAATGTGCACACCAACAGTTTCTGTGACCTGTGATACAGAACAATACCATAAGTACATGCTCATGTCAACCCCCCTCCTCACCCACAAAATACACAACCATATATCTATATACATATATATATATCTACTCACCAAGGCTACTATTAGTGTACAGACAAAGGGCACCATTCCATTCAGTTGACATGATCACATTACATTTGTTAGAATCACCTCGCAGAACACATTGGATCAGAAACGTGACACTCATGGTCATCATTTTATTCTGGGGAACTTTTTAAGTGCTGAAATACTCTCATTTCACTGTGTTACCACTTGTCAATTTTCTGCACACAAGGCATGACTGAGTGTGCCATTAATTCTGGGGGACTTTGTATGTGCCGAAACACTCCCATTTCACTGTGTTACCACTTGTCAATTTTCTGCACACAAGGTGGATGCATTTTGGGCATGCAGAAAAAATCTGGGGACTCTGTGCAACCACTGTGTGCATGACTGAGTGCGCCATTAATTCTGGGGGACTTTATATGTGCTGAAAAACTCTCAATTCACTGTGTTACAACTTGTTAATTTTCTGCATACAAGGGATGACTGACTGCGCCATTAATTCTGGGGATGCATTTTGTGTGTTGTGTGACTGTGAGCTCATGATGTCATACTAACATTATCAATTAAAGCAGCACTGCAAGAATGTCGTGACAATTTTGAACTGTACTTTTTTATGCTACTTTACATTGCCACAGCCACTAGTTAACTCCGAGTTGTGACTAGAATGATACGCTTCTTTTCACAATTTCTGTCTGCTTTACTTAGTTGACTACTTTTTTCACATATATAAAAGAAATGAGCACGCCTTTCAATATTGTTCTGACCAGGTTTGTATTTATTTGCAGCTGCTTTTCAATAAATATTGTTCCGTGGTGTCATAAAACACTGCCTGCAGCATAACTGTTAATTTACAACAGAAGTGATGTATAGCAACTAACTGATGTGATGGAGAAAAGCAGAGGAAAACAATTGCAAAGACCTGGTCAGCACCAATTTAAAAGGAATGCTCCTTTCATTATTTCACACATGAAAAAAGGTAGTACAGCAGACTCAACTACTGGAAATTCTCGTATCATTCCAGTCAGGATGTAAGTAAAGGAAGCTGTAATATAGCATTAAAAAATATAGGTCACAGTTCTCAACAGATTGTTGTGCTGCTGCTTTACAGAGATTCACCACGTTACATAGTTATGGTAATGCACATAACCTAATATGTAGGTGCCTTACTTCCAGGGGAATATTTCTTGCTCCACAGAGTGCAATACATTTCTGAGAAAACTGCCCGTAATTTCGTTGTATTCACATTCACTGTAATGGAGCACACACCCGCGCTCTCCCTGGCATCACGTCCTAACATTGCTGAGAAAGGGGGAAGAATGTGGGTGGCTTTTTTCAATGGAAATACCTTTGTCACATGACACACTGTAATGAAATTATGGGTGGTTTTCACAGGAGTGTATTGCACTATGCAGAGCAAGAAAGATTCCCCTGGAAGGGAAAATGTGTATTATTAAACAACAACAAAAAACACACACACACACAAAACAGTACAGCACAGTAGTGGGGTGGGGTGGGGGTTCAGAAAATAATCCCTTAATATTTATTTATTTATTTAGATTTTGTTTACCGGGTAAGCCCATTGAGACCGATGATCCCTTTTTCAGGAGCGACCCGGAGTTAGTTACAGAAAAGGACATATTGAAAAACAATTAAATACAGTATACAGTAGTTACATTAGTTACAATTGTTACACAGTATTACATTTGCTATATTTATACAGGGGTAGTAATCTGGTTCACAGGCAGACTCACATATTACATACAGTGCGCATGTATTCACACATTATGTACAAAATGTACAATAGTTACATCAGTGAACATTGGAGCAGTGTATAGGGAAGTAACCAGTTTACGTATGATTGTCCATATTAGAATTCCATGACAAATTGAAGGGATTGTTCAAAGCAGTGCAGCAGTCAAACAAAAATGGCATGGGGTGCTAGCTGTTACAGCCACAGAAACTAAGGTTGAGAAGATATAGTTTGAGTCCATTTTTGAACTGGGTAAGGGTGGTTGAGTTCGTCAAGCTAGGTGATAGGGACTTCCATAGGTGGGGGGCGGCGGCAAATTTGAAAGAACGATTGCCGTAGTTGGAGCACATCCTAGGGATGTCGAGGAGGTGGTTTGCAGTTGATCTCAGGGTTCGGGTATGTCTTTTGGGAGAGAGTAGTCCTCGAAGGTGGGGAGGGGGACCGAGATTAGTGAATTTGAAAGTTAGGCAAGCAACAGGATAGGCTAGTTTGTGCCGGAGAGTGGGCCAGTTAAGTTCCTTTAGGGCCTCACAATGATGTCTCCTAGGTGAGGAGTTTGTGGCAAAGCGAGCCACTCGGTTATATAGTACGGAAAGTTTATTGTATTCCGACTCTCGGAGGAACTGCAGCAGTGGGGCTCCATATAGGATGGATGGGAGAAGATTGCAGCAGGCAATTGCATGGCGTGCAGTAGAGGATAGAGAGTTTCCCAGATGGTAAAGGAGACCAATCTTTTGATGGGTGGACCTGGTTATGGAATCAATATGGGATCGGTAGTTCATATCCTGGTCTAGATGAATCCCAAGATATTTAAAACTGGGCCTGACCTCAACTCTTTTTCCTTGGCTGGTGCTGATCTGGAGAAACTGACTTCTGTCTGAGCCCAGTCGTCTAGAGCCAAACAGTATGGCTTTAGTTTTTTCATCATTGAGAATAAGGGAGTTTGCGGAGAACCAGGCCTCAAGAGTGGAGAGGCTATCCTGAAGTTTTGTTGAGATGACGCTAGGTTGGGAGTCACTGCAGTATATGACAGTGTCATCAGCATATAGAATGAGATTGCTGTGAGGGCAGTTTCCTTCTATGTCATTGAGGAAGAGTGAGAAGAGCAGAGGGCCCAGGATTGAGCTCTGGGGTACTCTGGCAGAGACTGATCTGGGTCCAGACTGCGTACCCTTCCAGCGGACTTTTTGGGAGTGGTCACTCAGGTAGCTCTTAAACCAGGAATGGGAGAGGCGATCCAGTCCTAGGAGCAGGAGTTTAGAGAGGAGGAGATTATGGTTAACCAGGTCAAAGGCCTTGGATAGGTCAATGATGAGGGCGCCCGTTGGGGAGCCTTGGTCCATATGGGAGAGGATGTCCGTGGTGAGCCGGATGAGTGCAGTGTCGGTGCCATGACCCTTTCTAAAGCCATGCTGGACATCGGCCATGAGTAAGTGCGGCTCAAGGTAGTCTTGTAGCTGGTTTGAGACTAGTCTTTCCTGAATCTTCCCCAGGGAACTGAGAAAGGGAGATTGGTCTGTAACTTCCCAATTTGTCTCGGGGCCCACTTTTGTGGACTGGTACGTTGGTCACTACCTTCCACATTTTTGGGACCAGGCCATCCTGAGGCGACCTATTTATGAGCAAGGTGACAGGATGGGCGGTGGCCGGGGCAGCAGCCCTCAGAAGGCGAGGCTCAAGTTGGTCATGTCCTATGGAGGAAGAAGGGTTAATTTTGTGTAAGAGAGGTAGTACCTCTGTCTGTTTGACCAGTTTTAGGTGGAATTGAGGTCGCGGTTGAAGCCATGTGTCCCCTGAGTAAGGGTTTGGCCTGGGGAGGACCGAGGAGGGAGACACACTCAGGGTAGAGAAAGAGGCACAGAATGCCTCAGCAATTACCGCTGGGTCCTTAGTCAGAGAATCCCCCACCATGATGGAGTCCATTTGGCTAGTTGAGGAGCCCTTGATAAGTTGGTTAATGTGTCCCCAGAATTTTTTGGGATCCCGTAGGTGCCTAGTTTGCAGGTCATTGAGGTATTGAGACTTGGCTTTTTTTGAAGATTTCTTGCACTGATTTCTCAGCTCTCTGTACTTTTCCCAGTCTATTGGGCTGCCAGAGGATTTGAAAGTACCCCATGCTCTGTCCCGGAGGAGCATAGTATGCTTGAGGCACGGGCTCAGCCATTTATGACATTTTCCCTGTACCCTGAGCTTTTTTAACGGGGCATGCATATTCGATGCAGACAAAAAGATCTGGGTGAAGTATTCAAGTGTTTCATCGAGTGTGGGGAGAGAGATGATAGGGGCCCAGTCAGTGTGCCACAAATGGGAGCAGAAATTGGCAGGTACAAACCTACTGTAATTTCTCGTTTCAACAACCTTTGCAGCAATTTTTGGAGGCTTATTGGATCAACTGCAGAAAGTAGCGAGTGATCACTCAGGGAGTCAGCCATAATCCCAGCTGACAGTATATGGCCCGGGCAGGAGACGAGGATCCAGTCAATGAGACAGTGGTTTCCAGTCTTGGGGTTATGCCTTGTGGGGAGGTCTATGACCTGGGTAAATGCAGAGCCAAGTAATGAGTTTTTAGTAGGGGAGAGAGCAGGGACGCCAGTGGAGATTGAAGTCTCCAGGAGAATGATCTCCCAGGAGTGGTTCTCAAGGTGGCTAATTATGGCTTCCAGGAGGAGGCAGATTGTGGGGAATGTAGACACCACCTATGGTAAGGAGTTTGGTGTTCCAAGTAGAACTTTACGAGCAGCATTTCAGCCAGGGGTCACTGAGAGAAGGAGTCAAGCTCAGACCCTTGAAAGTCCATGCTAATGTAGATGATGACTCCACCTCCTTTCTCCCTATCCTATCTTTTCTAAAAGTATGGTATCCCAATAGGTCCACTTCATGAGGGAGGATCTGCAGTTTGAGCCAAGTTTCTGTCAAGGCTAGTATGTCAGGTTGAAATAGTGCCACCCATGCCTCAAGGTCATGGAATTTGTGCCTTAGGCTACATATGTTCATGTGAGCAATTTTGAGCCCTTTGGTATCAGCCCACATGGGGCATAAGGGGTTGTTGAGAGTGAGATTTGGGGAGATAGGACCTGGATTAGATTCTATGTCCCCCCCAAGGACTAGGAGGATCCTGCCCATATGTCCTAGAGGTAGGTAAGGAGGGGGGAGTGTCAGTCGTCCATCACTCCCCTTTATGAGAGATACCTCGGCACCACCTTGTATGTCTAGCAAGGGTCCAGGCAGGTTTAGGTTTAAAGGGTACATGTTTAGGGGGATCATTTTGAGCTCAGTGCCAGAGATGAGATTCATTGGAGAAAGAGTTAGGTAAAGGGTTGTATACTCGAAAGGTATTGCTAGGGATTTGCCAAGAATAGTATGAATACCTGTTAAACAGCTGCTGGGGAGGAAAATTAAGGGTGCGGCTTCTCTTTTGTGGATTAAATATAGCAGAGCAGCAGGAGAAGAATTGTCAGGGATTTGGGAGACAAAATTGGTAGCTACAGTGAGAGTTAGAGTGGAGAGCCTCATGGAAGTATTGCCAGGGATAAGTGTAACAATTTGGCAGCTGCTGCAGGAGTTTTGGTGTGAGGCTTCTCTTATAGCTGTTAAGTGATCATAGGTAGCAGGGGGCCTCTAGTGGTGAAACTGTGTAGTTTTCTGCAATCGTCAGTACAGAGCTGAAGGATTTTATTGAAGAGAAATTAACTATCCCAGCGAGGACAAAGGGGGCCCCTAGTGGAGAAACTGTATAGGCTGCCAATGGTAAAGTGAGCTGATAGGTATTTTCAGCTCACATGACCAATCCAGAGCATATAAATTTAAGCACCGACCAAGGGGGGTGGCAGGGGCGGTGGGGTAGCCAGGGAAGCCGGCGGGGCAGAGCCGTTACGGTGCCAGGCCTCCAGCAACAGCCTCTCAGCAGCCAGAAGGGCTCGTGTGGCGATGGAAACCAGGAGAAAGTGGCCACAGTTGGGAGCAGCTGCTTCTCATTGCAGGAGGTGAGCCCCTTTAATTAAGCCACAGTGACTGAAATATCTCCCGTTTGTCCCTTTTTGTTCTCGGCGAGAAATTATCTGTGTGTGGCGTCTCGGGGGAAGGCAGGTGCAGAGGCCCTCTTGAAACCTCATGGATGGTCCCCTTGAACCTATTGAGGGAGATAGAGGAGGTGAGCAGCAGACTTAAGTAGTGAAACGAAAATAGGGGGAGGGACCTATTGTGGAAGCCCCTGAATTAACACACATTACAAGTAGGCAGCCTAGTTTTCAGTACCCAGCAGTTTGAAAAGCGTGCTTAGCGCTGAAGGCACATTCCCCAATAATAAAAGTAAAGTACTTTATCAGTGGCACCGTATGTTATAACCCCAGCAGATTTGAAAACATTAACATTACCCAGGAATCAGCAAATGCACTTTATCAGAGGTGCTGTAAGTTTTAGTAACCAATAATTTTTACAAAAACGTGCCTAGTACTGAGAATTGTGTAAATTCAACGAAATAGCACAGACGCTTTATCAGAAACCCATAATCCTGAAATTGCACAGACGCTTTATCGGAAACCCATAATCTTATGATTAGGCACCAAGCAATCTTCCTTACAAGGAGCACCAATTCCACAGATTCTAGAGCCGGAAAAACAGTCTCAACATCTGTGCCGACACAAAATGGTGCTGGGCCTCCAGCAACAGCCTCTCAGCAGCCAGAAGGGCTCGTGTGGCGATGGAAACCAGGAGAAAGTGGCCACAGTTGGGCAACTGCTTCTCATTGCAGGAGGTGAGCCCTTTAATTAAGCACAGCAATTGAAATATCTCCGTTTGTCCACTTTGTTCTCGAGAGAAATACCTGTGTGGCATCTCGGGGCGGGAGGGCAGGTGCAGAGGCCCCTCGAAATTACGGACGGTCCCTCGAACCCTGTGCGGCGTTTCGGGCGGGAGGGCAGGTGCAGAGGCCCTCTGAATCTCACAGACGGTCCCCTCGAACCTGTTGAGGGGCCGTAGGATGCCGTGGTGGTCCAGCAGCAGGTGTAGCATTATGAGTATTTGCTGCTGCTGTTGTTGGATTGTGTTGACCTGCTGCTGCACAGCACCTACCCTCTCATTATTCTCCTCCAGGGCCACCCACACCAGGGCAATGTCAGCCTCTGTTGCAGGGACTGTGGCGGGGTCCACTGCAGGTGGAATCCCAGGTAGTAGCGGTGGTGAAGAGGGTGGTGCTGGTGGCTGTGGTGGTGGTGGTGGTGGTGGTGGTAGTGGTGGTGCAGCTGCTGTACTGGCCCTTCCCCTGCTGCGGTGGTGACTGTGAAGCACAACTTCAACCCCAGCAGCACCCTTAGCCACTGCCACAGAAGGGCCAGCAGGTGAACGCCTGGCCCCTTCCATGGCAGCCTGCCACTCCGCCCTGTGGTGGTTCAACATGTGGGTGCACTGGCCACCAGTCCCCAAATGTGTCCCCCAGGGGCCATGGTGCACCAGTACACCACACAGATGGAACACCCTGACTGTGCTGTCTCCCCCCAACAGAGTTAAAAAAATCCCACACTGGGGAGCTGCGGGGGGTTGGGGGACCAGATACAGTCCTTGCACCACCTATGTTTTCCTGGGGTACCTCCTGTGGCTGTAGTAGAGGGGGTGCTGCTGGAGCCCCTACAGCTGCTACCAGTGGTGGTGGTAGTGGCGGAGTAGGTGGATGCACAGCAGCCACTGGTGGCACTGATGCTGCTGCTGCTGCATCTGTTGCTTCCACAGTGGGGAAAGCAACACCCAAGAGTTGGGAGCAGTCCAGCATCACATGACCTCCCCCACGTGTCCGCATTCCCCTCCTCTGACCTTGCCCACGGGCCAGCGACTCTCCTTCTCCAGGGTCCATCCTTCCCACACAAGTCCCCGACCCCGGCTATAAAAAAGTCCAACCACAATCAACGCCTAGCCTTCCCCAGATGGCCACACTAACTCTCACACTCTCAGACACACACACACACTGACACACACAGTCACACACACACAAAACAAAACAAAACTTATAAAAAAAAATTCACTACCAAAAAAACAATCACAAACACAATACAAAAACTAAATAAAGATACAGCTTTTAAAAAAGCTGTTGTTTTCAGACACAAAGGCAATAAAGCACTTTCTGACAGTGTCTCAAAACTGCTTTCCTCTCCATAAAGTCTTCTCCCTCTATGACTGCGAAGGAGAAAGTGAAACTGCTTCTCTAACTCACTTCCTTCCTGCCTGGCTAAAGCATGTGACTTACAGTACTGCAAGCCATGTGATGTATGGGGGGACTGCCTATTTACTTGTCACTTTGCCTTACTTCACATTAAGGCATGATGACAATGCGAAGTAATAATGAGAACGCAAAGTGAGCACTTTACACTGGCCACTTCGCATTGTGCTCTGTCAATGCGAAGTGGCCACTTCACATTCAATTCGCCAGTGGATTAAAAATTTGCTGCATCTCTAGTCCTAGAGCTGTAACATACAGAGCTCCCTCCTTAGGGCTTCACTATGTGCCCCTTCCACAAACATCTCCGTTAAGATGTGGTCTGGATCTGTAATTTCTCTGGCATCCACTCTCTCAATTGCCCTCAACAGCTCTTGAAGACTCAATGCACACTGTCAGAGAGTTTCTCGAAGCCTCTGGGTATGTGAAAAGAATTCATTTTCAGACTGGATACTGTGCGAGTATCAAATATTTGTCGTAGTCTTTGCAGTATCTGATTGGCCATGGTCTTTGCACCTGCAGGCCAAGACTGGACTTCTCGGTGGGTTGCACCTTTACGTTGCCCAATAAGTATTTCTACCTTCTGTTGTTCTCGGATTTGATATAGCTGAAACATGGCTTGCATCTTAGAGCAGAACTCGCCCACGTTACTAGTCCTGCTTCCATCCTTTTCTCCTGTAAATTGGGGAAGCCAAGGCACCCCGAAGTAGTACAGCATTGTCAGAGGTGAGGGGGGTATGTTGTCTCGATTTTCCATCACAGTCTGTATGGATTCATTATCTGCGAGTTTGGTTTTCCCTCCAGATAATCCACTACTGCAACCTGGTACTGCTTGCATCTTATTTTAGAAGCTCCAGCTTTGGACTCCTTAAAAATTATCCTGCCGACTATGCCAAAAATGTTCTTCTATGTGGTGACCTAACTGAGTGCTGACCACGAAGATTGCCTAATCTCAGCTGCACTACCAGCATTGCCTCAAGCAGGTGGGATGGCAAGATAATGTTGTGGTTCAAATGGGGTGGGTGGATGGAGGCACCCAGTAAGGAGAGGCAGGAGACAATCTATAAGTTTGATGCCCAATGGGATTAATTCATACCACAGTGAAAGGTAGACATGGTCACAAGGGAAGAGGGGAACTAAAAACCAAACATAAACAGTATGTAAACATTCTGTAATGTCCCTAAGAGGTACACCTCAGCCTAAGGTCACTGTCTGTCAAGCTCCATAGTACTGTATGCATACACTAAACAATTTGGTAAACAATTTAAGAACAGCTATTACTCTATTAGAAGAATGAAACAGCTGATGAATGAAGAAAGCAATGGGGCAAAAGGGAAAACGGGGTTCCTACTTGGTACCAAGCTAACACCTTAGTGAAAACCTAGGAGAGGTTGGAGGGATGTTAGAGATTTTAAACAGACCCTGATTCTTTGACCAACCCACTCTCTAAGGTTGCCGGAATAATTTAACACAAGAGAAGGGAAATCTGACGCACTCTTCCTGAGCACAAACCCTTCGACCAGGGCTGCCAAGGATGAAGGAACAAGGACTTGGCATTGAATCCACTGGAGAGAATTGCCAAGGATGAAGATCCGCTGCAATTTCCCAGCACAGACCCTCAACCAGGGCTGGAAAGGACAAAGAAACAGAGACTTGCTGAAGTTTCCCCCGGCATAAACCCTCGACCTGGGCTACCAAGGATGAAGGAACAGGTTCTTGGCATCGAATTCACTTGCAAGGATTGTCAAGGATGAAGATCCACTGCAATTTCCCCGGCACCGATCCTTGACCAGGGTTGCTAAGGATGAAGACATGTTGAAGCTTCTTTGGCGAAGGATCCCACGAGAGGATCACCAAGAACAAGCCAGATCCCATAAGACAGGATGGTGCAAGCAGCATGAAACAAGCAGGTAGGGTAGGACACAGGACAAAGATCAGGATCCTGAAATGTTCAGGACCAGAAAACAACAAACCGGCGGGTGTGGATACACACTGGCCACATCGGACTCGACCATCGGCAAATGACTGGGAGTGACAGACAAGGCTTCTTCCAGGATGTTCCACTTGCAGGCTGACCAAACCACAAGAAGACCAGGAGCCAGTGGTCGGGAGTTACATAGGATTACGTTGGTTTCAACCAGTGGCAAAAGACAGGGAGGAGGGTTGCTGTGAAGTTCTTCGCTGGCAGGAGACTGCTTTGGTGAACAATTAGTTGTGAACAACCCCACCAGGGGTGTTGCGACAGAAGACTGAGTCCATACACATGAGTTGGCAATACTAAAGCTGGTAAATACACTTTTCACTGCACCAAGGTATTTGTTGCCAGGAACAGGGGCAAATTACCAGATTTCTGGGGCAAGTGTTCATTACAGGGCAATTTGCCAGGAACAGGAGCAAATCACCAAAGTCCAGGGCAATTGTTCATTGCAGGGGCAATTTGCCAGAAACATGGGATAATTACCAGATTTCCAGGGCAATTGTTCATTGCAGGGACAATTTGCCAGGAACAGGGGCAAATGGCCAAAGTCTGGGGCAATTGTTTGTTGCAGGGGCAAATAACCAGAATCTGAATAACAATACAGTCTTGGTACTTTGCAATCAACACAACAGTTCTGATACTAGACAATACACATTTTATCAGATGACAGTCACTAGATGGCCGTTGCATGCTAAGTACCCTTATTTCACTGACCTTTCACAAAAGTATTACACTTGTGGGTCCCTTATGGTACCAGGAACTGGCTACCCCTGAAAACATTGGGATAAATGCCCTTCATTCCCCTGGGCCTCCCTTGCCCTCTTTACTGCTGGGCCCCTCTATATCAAGGGCCTTGAACCTGGCCCTCTTAAAATATTCTGGGCCTAAAATGGCTGGCTAGGCCTTTTCCGTGGGACCTTGCCTGCTTGAAGCTGTGGGCCTGTCTTGCTGGGCCCTTTCACACCTTTCATAGACCTGTGATGCTGGGCCCCTTCAAACCTTCTGTGGGCCTGTGATACTGGGCCCCTTTTATCTCTCTGATGCTTGCTTTTACCCCCTTAAATCCCTTGATCCTGTTCGGTGCCTCTTTATGTCTATAGTCTGTTCAAGACCTAGCTGCCAGTCACCCAAGGCTTGCCCTGCCTTCAATCCACCCCCCTTATGAATATCAAATAATTTTTGCCTATGAGCCTTAAGGCAGGCCCCACCCTGTGGGTGTCGTCATACCCTGAATAATTAATTATATAACTGGCCCTACCACCCAGTCCTTCGATGGCACTCTGGGTGCCCAACAACAACACTTTTATTTTTAATTAATTTTGGTGGTCCGTACTCTTCTTTGTGCTGCCACTGACTCACCACTCCAGGCTCGGGGTGAAGGAGCTGCTAGAGAGAGGCGGGAGGTCTTGCTAGCAGAGACAAGTGTAGCAGGAGAAGCAGGCAGTGCAGCGGACAGCAAGGGACCTCTGGAGGGCCGATGTCCTTGTATCTTTGTTCGTGATGCGGCCCTAGCAATTCCACTGATGTGGGACCAGAACATTTGGGGCAGCAATTAAAACAAAAACAAAAAACAAATGGGGCAACACAGCCCACACTGGTGCACAGGGAACAGGAGGTGTCTTATTTTTATTTTCTCCACGTTATGACCGCCGGACTGACACCGCACAACCAGGACAGGAGCACCACAGTGCAAAAGACCTCTTCGCTGCTCAGAGGAGAGATGCCAGAGGAGTCAAAGGGACCCCTTCAACAAACAAAGGTAAGCCGAGTACCCGTCACACTCCCGTGTACTCTCAGCTCCATGACCAGCCCGAACTGCCACAAAAAAAAAAGGCTTTTCTTTGAAAAAGGTGTTTGGGGTTCTGATTCTCGAACCCCAAGTCCATGCCCAAGCCAACGGCCCGAATTTTCAAAATGGGCAACATTCGCCAGCCAGGGACAGAAGTCCCAGTGTGTGGGTACCCACTCTCGTACTGTCTGCTCAAGGGGGAGGGGGTTCAGAATGGAGCAGAGCAGGCAGCAGAGGAAGAACAAAAAAGTTTTACTCTATTTTTTTATTGTGCCCTGCCTGGCTATTCTGAGGGAAGGGAGAAACACTGCAAGGGGCCCTATCTACTACCCTCTGAGCCCATAATAACAATGGGGGCCCCGGGGCACATTATTTATTTAGTAACCCTCCAATTTCTGCAGAGCCCACATACTTTGGGGTATTACACATGCAGCAAAGGTTTCACAACCTGTGTGAGACCTCGGACAATGGCATGACCATAATTATCACTGCTCTACAGCAGGATGATGTTTCTGATTGATATCCAGTACATGGCCCCTCCCTTCCCTGCCAATCGACACTGGTGTCCCACAAGGATCAGCGCTCAGCCCCATACTCTTCTCAATATTCCTAAATGACCTCCCATCAGTCTATACAACAATATCTATTCACATGTACGCTGACAACACAGTCCTCTTCACCTCCAGCCACACCCTCTCTAATGTTAAAATCAGACTCCAATTGGACTTCAGCAAGCTCCAACACTGCCTTATCACACATCAGCTTTCCCTAAATGGCAAAAAGACTGTCTCCATGACCTTTGGCACGAGGCAGAGACTCTCTAAGCTCATCACCCTACCTTACTTCCATACCCACGCTGGGACTTCCCTTGGGGACACTTCCTCTTTCAAATACCTGGGGTCTGGCTAGACCAACAGCTTAACTTTTCCGGACATGTGGATGCTATTCTGAAAAAAAACTGCACCCCAAGCTTGGTGCACTTTTCAGGAACCGGCTCTGTCTACCTTTACTGGCTAGGTGCAAACTAGTCCAGAAAATTATTCTCCCCATCTTCAGCTACTGTGATGTCATTTATAGTGCTGCCCCAAAGTTCAACTTAACCAGATTGGACTCCCTCTTCACATTTTTCTGTCACTTCGCACTTGATGCTTTCCCTTGCACATACCACTGTGATCTTTATCAGTTCCTCACGTTCCCTTTGCTTAGTGACCATCGCCACTCCCACATTACTAAGTTCACCTCCAAATTCTGGTTCAACTCTCTCCCCTTTTACCACTCTTCTGTTCTGTCCACCCCTTCACCGCCATACACTTAGATCCACTGACACCAGGACCCTGGCTATCCACTACAGACTCACCTCTGCCTGCCAGTCTGTTTTTTCCCACTACTTCCCTTAACTCTGGAACTCATTACCACCACAAATCAGATACTCATCATCTCCTCTCTCAGTCTCAACTGCCCTTTCAAGTTTCTGCTCCTCAGATTGCCAGTGCACCTGATGTGTGCTATCAAACCCTTCTCTGCTCTACCGCCCAACATTAACTACAACTGTGCCACATGTTTATTACAGCTTCTAGCACTTAAATCCAAACTGGCACTTCAATACCATTCTAATCCTTTCTGCGTTGCTCCAATTACTGCTAATTTGACTGTATATGCATATTGTTATCTTAACTTGTATGTAAAACACACTGTATGTTTGATTGTTTAGTCTCTAAATGTAATTGTAAGATAATCGTGTTAGACGCATTGTATTATCTATATATGATTTGTACTCTGTATATATGTCTCCCCTTACTCATCACCTCAGGATGCACTGGGAGATGAGCAGCTAGTTGAGTGTGCCTTCCTGGTGAAGCTTTTCAATAAATAAACATAGCAGCCAACCTCCGAATCCCCATATGTCATGTGCCGGAACCACTATACCATCAAGCACTCCAGCACCTACACATGACAGCCAACCAGCAGGGGGTGCACAGCTAACTATAAAAGATGATGACCTAATGCCAAGCACGTCCTGTGGCATGTACACAGCCCTGTCACATGGCAGGGGCAATGTCAGCGGTATGCTCATCCCACCCTCAACACCCACTCAGAAATCATCCCAGACACCAAAGCCAAAAAACACACATGACCTAATGCCTCATTCAAATGTAGCACAGGCTTTAATGGTGAAGAATTGTCATCCACCATCAGATGCATGTGGACTTCACACCATGGGTTCCATGCTCGCTCACAGTGGGGGAATGGGAGGCTGGCGGCAAGAGGGAAGGTTGAGGGAAAGAGAGATCACTCAAGTCACTGAATGCAGCCCAGTCCCTCATCATCAGATAAGGCCATTCAATACAAACAAAATTATTAATACAAAACAGCACACTTACCTCACTACTCCTTTTATGATACAGCCAGGCTGGTTATTAATTCATATTGTTTTTTTGACACCAGGCATGTAACTCACTCGGTCCCAGCCAAGTCCTAGTGCCTGACTTATGAGAATTAATCTCTCACAGGCTCATACAGTGTGACTAGTCGGCTGCTCTCCTCTCACACTCAGCATAGCACCAGCTGCACCTCAAGTCACACAGGTACAGCTAGCCGCTCACTGAGTTAGTGGATTTCTGCAGGACATTCCCCAGATTGTAGACCACCTTTCACATGAACAAAAAGTACCAACTTCAAGATGAGAACAAAATTATCACTGCTAGGTTAAGTTACTAATCTTTCATGGAGAAGACATTTAAACATGAGGTACATGCCACATTAAATAAGTTAATTAAATAAATGAGTCCACTATACTGCTCTATCCTGGAAAAATAAATAGTAAAAGCTGGATCCCACTGAAAATAAGAAATTGCCTCTCTCTTGGGCATTCCTGGGTAAATGCATTATAAAAATGGGTAAAAGAAGGACCCTACTAAAAAAAAAAAGATCTTGCATCTCCATTGTACTATGCTGGGTAAATACAGTGCAAACACCAGGTCAAACAGAACCCCACTGCAAACAAGATAGCACAACTCATCTGGGCTATCCTGAGTAAATACATATTGTAAAACTGTAAAAGCAGGACCCTACAACAGAACCCCACTGAAAAGCAAATGTTGCATGTAAGCAGATCTGTCCTGGAAAAATACATTGTAAAAGTATCCAGATCATCTGTCCTGTAGCTGTCTGGTATATTCCTGGTGGTCAGGTGCCACTCCCCTGATAAGGGCATCTGATCCCCTTCAGACGCACCCTCTCAGGTGCACAACCCAGCCTTGTTCACATAATGCAAACTGCAGTAATAGTGATGACTGGCACAGCCCTCTGCTCACCACCTCAACTGGTTTCAATCTGAAGGTCTCTGAGCACTAGCAAATATTGTACAAACACCTGCGTCTACTGTACTCATGATCACTCACTGGCAACCATATGGTGGCTGGCCAAGTTGGTGAGCAGAGGACTGTGTAGGTTGCTGTCACTATTGCTGTACTTTGCCTTAGGTGACCAGAGCGAAGGCGTGGGTTGTGGGAGGGAGGTCCTGAGCAGGAGGCTTGACAGAGGGTCAGATGCCCTTGGGGGGGTGAAGACCACTAGACTACCAGAAATATTCAAGACAGCTATAGGATGGTTGATTGGGGTGGAGGAAGCACTACACCACCAGGAATATTCAAGACAGCTCCAGGACAGGTGATCAGAGGGTGGGAGATTACTAGACTATCAGTAATAGTCAAGACAGCTACAGGACAGTCAATCGGGGGTACAGAAACCACTACACCATCAGGAATATTTGAGACAGCTACAGGACAGGTGATTATGGAGTGAAGGGACCTCTAGACCACAAGGGATGTGTAAGGCAGCTACAGAATGGGGGGAGGCACACTCACACTTGTTAATGGGCCCTTAATGGGCCATAGCACCTTCCATACCCAAAGGGGTCATTAGCATGCCAGGGCTAAATATGGATCACAGGAGTCCTGCCATGATCCCATTTGATTTGTGCTGCCTCCAGTTCACTTCCGTCAGCCATATTCAGTCTGGGCCTGTGTCAGCAGAGTGCAAAGTCACTATGCACTGTACCGACTTGGCCCCATATTTAGACAGTTTGCACGCTCCAGTTGCAGTGAGCTAATTGTTTGAATACTACCCCTAGGCAGGCTGTGTGCAAACTGCCACAGACCACATGAGGCCAGCTCTAAATATGGGGGCCTATACTCCTTAGCCCAGTGGAACCCGAAGTCCATGAAACAATGGCTCATGGGGCTAAGAAAGACCTGCCTGTAGCCTCAAGATACCGTTGTTCTAAGTTGTAACAGCATGAAAGCAAACATACTAAGGTTCATACTAAGGAGCTGAAGGAGCTAGGTTGCATAGATGACCATGACTGCTCCATATTATTTAATAATAACTAATTTTAGCACCTGAAATAATTTATCAAGGCGGCGCTTGAATGCTTGTTTCGAGCTGCTGTTGATAACCTCAATAGGAAGTTTACTCCAGTGGTTCATAGTTCTTAAAGTAAAAAAATATTTGAGTGCCATCAGATTAAAATTTCTACCATTTATCTATAGAAGGTGACCTCTGGTGCTATATGTGTCATTTTTAAATTCAAATCCCAAAACTGTTAACAAATATGGGTCCTAAAAAATGTTGAACATGAAAAGGAGATCAACCCTAAGATGCTGAGAAGTTAATGACATAAGATTCAAAGTTTTAATTTTTGATTCATAGGGAACATTATGTAAACCTATGATATGTTTAGTGTATTTCCTTTGTCCCTTTTCTAATAAAATGATGTCTGATTTCCTAAATGGCACCATAGTTATGACGCATACTCTGAGTGTGGAAGAACATATGCTCTGTATAGATGCATCATCACTTTACTGTCCCTAGAGTTTATATTTCTTCTAATTGACCAAGTAACTCTGCTAACCTTGAATATAACCTCATTTATCTGAGTAGTTGGAAGGAAATCCTCAGATATATTGATTCCCTAGATCTTTTTAGTTGGTAGTAGTTTTTCATATTTTGACACCTAATTTATATGTGAAAAACGGGTTATTTGGTCTCATATGCATGACCTTACAATTGTTGAAATTGAGTTTCATTTCCCACTTAGTGACCCACTGTGTGCGTATATCGAGATCTTTCTGAATGGACGTTGTCTGCTCAGAGTTTGCACAGGGCCCTCTGATTTTAACATCATCGACATATTTTGTAGTTGAAGAGATACTGTTGTTAGTTAAGTCCACTATAATTGCTTGAAACAGACAAGGGCCAAGCACTGAGCCCTGCAGGACCCCACTGGTGACGTTACCAATGTCTGAAAGCTGACCAGTAATCAGAACACGTTGTGTCCTGTGTGTTAAGTAATTAGAAATCCAGTTAACTATATTCTTATTAACATTTAAGTACTAAAGCCCAATGTGGCATAGCATTGAATGTCTTACTAAAGTCAATGAAAATGGCATCATAAGGCATCTTATGATCGAGCTGACAGATGACCTCTTCATAAAAACACAATAGGTTGGTTAAACAACCTCAGCCTTTTTTAAACCCATGTTGATCTCTGTCAAAGTTATCCAGAACTGGGAAAATTATGTCCTTTATGACACTTTACAGCACTTCACAGAGAGGAGACATTGGGCTTATGGGCCTATAATTTTCCCTTTTATTCCTCTGCCCCTTTTTGTGTATGGGGATGAAAGAATCTGTTTTCCATACATTAGGGATGGAATTTAAAGATAAACATTTTACAAAAAATAGCTTTAATGGATGTGCCAGGCAGTCAGTGAGCAAAAATAAAAGATGGCCAGTTATATGATCTGAGGAGGTACTGGTTTTATCCTTAAGGGAGGATAATTTATCAAAGACACACTCATCAGATCAATCAATCAATCTTTATTTAATCAGATGAGCATCATTGAGATGAACTCATTTGCAAGATGAGCCTGGGCATTCACATATATAAGTACAGGCAACAGTATATACAATGTTACAACAACTAGGAGTCCAGCAACACAGTAATTAAAAAAAAAAAAAAAAAAGAAAGAAAAGAAAAAAAAAAGAAAGTAAATAAACAATAGGTGCAGGGCAGGGATATATATAGTGTTACAACAAATTAGTGTTCATTCCATGCAGTAATGCTAGCGTAAACAAGGAGAAAGTGCACATATCTTAGATGAAAGTAGCATACATATTATGGTACAAAAACCTATGCACATTAGCTGTGACAGTAACCTATGCAGCAAGAAAGGGTAAGGAGGAGTAGAAAGAGGAAGGAAGCAAAGCCAGAAGAGGAGGAAATAGGCTCATCCTTTGAATTAATATCTATAACCTTTTGGAAGGACTGAAACATTTCACAAAATTTGGTATTGAAGACATTAACCATGTTGTTAGGTTCGTATATTATAATGGCATTATACTGCAGCAGCCCGACCTGGCAAATGTTTTTTTTAAGTGAATTAATGTAAGAGAAAAAAGACTTACTGTTGATCTTATTAGCTTCAGAAACTAATTTATATTCCCATTTTGTCTTGGCTCATGAATACATTTTTTGTACTTTTTCTGACTTTTTAAATAGGAAGTTCAGTTTTTTTTTTGTCGTGATTTAAGGTAAATAAAATATTTTTTTTTCTTTAATGAGCTTCTGCAAGGATTTAGCCATCCATTTTGGACAGTGTTTATTGTTATTATGTTTGATTTTATATAGGGGAGACAGGTATTTCTTAGATTGGTTAATGTTTTATTAAGTATATCCCAGCTATCTTTTATAGGTAAAGTTAAGAAAGTTTGATCCTGATTAAGGTTATTCAATGTTGATTTCATGCTAGTTATATCAGTTTGTTCATGCATATAAGTGTTTGTCTCCATGCCTGTGAATAAGAAAATATTTTCCATAGTAAATGTAATTGCATTATAGTCACTATTACCAATTGGTGCATGTATCAATATGTTTTTAAGGTCACATTTGCATTATGTATTACTAGGATCAGGATTCTGTCACTCCTTGTAGGTTGATTGATACTTTGGGTAAGATTACACCGTTAGTATACATTGATTAAGTTTTTACCCAATCTGTTGATGCTGTCTGGTCTTTCCATGAAATTTCCCCAAGATTAAAGTTGCCTGTTGGTATGATATTCCCTAATTCATAAGCGTGTTCAATTTACTGTGTAATTTCATCTAAGGTATCTGAAGTTGTATTGGGGAGGCAATAACAGATCTCAGTGATGACATGATTAGCCTTGTTCAGGACTAGTTTAATCCAAATAGTTTTGGAGTAGTAGTATGGGGTTTTTATTTTATCTGAGATATCTAAAGTTTATACGATGTCTCTAATAAAAATAGCTACTCCAGCACCTCTTCTGTCAACTCTATTTAATGTATAGGAAGTGTACTCAGGTAGGTGGTTGCTCCAACTGGATTTCTCGTCACCCCAGGCTTCTGTTATTGCTACATTGTCAATGCTATTCGAGACTAATCTTAGTTTTCGTTCATCTATTTTATTATGTAGACTCCTAGTGTTAAAGTATAGGAAGTGCAAATTATTCCCAATACATTTATTGTGACCATTGTTTCCTATGTTCAGAGTGGAAGGATTTACTTGCCTCTCCACTAAATCAATTAGTTTCAATGCTGATTTATATAATTCAGAAATTGTTTGCCCAATAAAGTGCTTTCCCAACGGTTTAAGTGGAGTCCATCACCACAGAAGAGTTCAAACCTGTTCGAGCACTCTTCCCAGTGCGTAATACATATGTGGTTTTATCTTAGGCACCACTTCCTAAGCCACTCATTGAAGTTTTTTAGGTTTTGATTTATCTCATATGATGCTCTTGGGATAGGCAAGATTTTAGAAAAAGTAATTTCACTTCCCAGTTCTACCAGTCTATTAGACAGTGCAACTAGATCTTTTTTTATTTCAAGTAGATCATCATGCATAAAGTTATTAGTGCCCACATGAAGAATTATTAGGGGATTAGACCCACAATTGCTAAGAATATTTTTCACCATTGTAGTTATGTCAGCTATTTTAGCTCCGTGAAAGCTGGAGCAGGTACAATTCGTTTTATCTTGGTCACATATATCTCTATCAAGATGTTTGATTTTTGAGTCCCCTAGTACATATATCTGTCTACAATCAACCATGGAAAAGAGAGATTAAGGGAGAACTTGTAATGGGTATGTTTGAGCTTGAGGGTAGTACTTGGGACTCCGTAGCTGTGGACTCAGTTGTTGATAGCAAAAGGAGGGAGGAGCTGGGGCCTGATTGGTCAACTATATCTGTATACCTTGTAGGATCAAAGACTATTTTTCCATGTCCATTTGAGTTATCAGGAGCTTGGTTATCTGAGTTGTCATATCCACTATCATTTTGTGGTATCAAAAAGGGGTGAATCGGTTGTGAGTATCAAAGGAGAATACTGTGGCTTTGCACCCCTTTTTGAAGGCTCTCTTACTCTAAAATTCGTACCATTCGTCATCCGAATTATCGTTAGTATCCTTGTCTATAGGATGTTTTTTTATTACTGGGATTAGAGGTTGGCACACTAATGCTATCTAGGCCACCCTTGATCACAGACAAGTTAACTTCAAGAGGGGCATCGTGTACTAGAACAGCTTGCTGTGGTATGGAACTGACAACATCAGCTAGATTAGTAACAGAAGATACATTACATTCATGAGTTGATCCCAAAGCTGCAAACCTAGCAGACATTTGCACCTGACTCTGTTCTAAAGACAGTAGTCTGGAACTGAAAAGAGAAATTTCCTGGTGCAGTGCGGCATTGTCTAGACATTTGATGCAAACATAGCTTTGTTGTACAGTTAGACCTGGCATAATAGCATACATATGTCAATCTGTACATTTTATCCCAACCTCTCCATCTAGTGTCGTAATTGTTTCAGCTATGGTTAGTCTACTGGTGAACACCCAAACCAGAACAGAGTATCTACACACAAAAAGCTAAATCCAATTACAGTGATACTGGGGTAGACAAGTAAGACCTAGAAAGCCCAGTGACAACAAGAGGTATTCTGTATACTTCGAACAATTTTGCACGTCTAAATTTATTGGACAGATATGTAATGCCTGCTTACCATTAAGTTTTGCACAAATGGTCAATGGAACTTATTAAACATGCAGACCATGCTGAACATGCAGAACACGCGCACACACGTGTGTCTCTGCATGCGGCCCCATGCACACCCACTAGTGTGAGCCTTTTCACTCGCTAGAACTGGAAGTTAGTAGGCTTCCACTTCCAGTTTTGGCACTGCCTATAACTTTAAAATAGAAGTGTTTAAAAACACTGTTTCTTCTAAAATGTTCACACTGTTTGGCATGGACTTGTGCTTTTTTGTTTGACAGCAAAACATACATAGCATTAACATGTCAGGCAAATGCTTCATTTAATACAATCAGAAAAATATCACACAAGTAAATACGTAGGAGACAAGATGACAAGTCAAAGCAGAGCAGTGCATTCAGCTCCAGGGTCCTTGCTATCACCAGTGCACAGTCAGGCACCACCATAGGGCAGGCATTAGTTAAGTGTAATCCCAGTTTAATGTCATAGTTACTCTGTCTTACTGTTTACATGTTTGATTATAGTACTAAATAGAGGAGACTCTTGCTCACAGTACCTTGCAAGTCTCCGAGGAAAGATAGCCATTAGACATAGGCACCAATAAAACTGTCACTTTATTACCAATCAAGCAGTATTTCAAAATAAACTCCTTACAAGTGCAAATAAAGTGTAACCACCCAAATTCTTTCTCAGGATTGTCAATACAAAACCTGGGCAGATGGTTACAGGATCTTTACTTACCTTAGTAGGAAAAGCAACGTCAACTTAGCAAACAAACAGATTTACTAAAAAATGTGACTGCCTGTTTTACTCAACTTGAGGCTCATCACAAATGTTAATGACTGTCTGTCCCAGCCCAGTGACCCCAGTGCCACAAGCCGAAATTTGATCTCAAATCACCTTGTGCTTCTCTGTGAAGGAATTCAGCAGATAGATAAAACAAAGTCCCCTTACAGCAGTGCTTCAAGGCTGTTCAGCTGCTAATTTAAGACTACTGTCTGCAGAACTACATAAAAAAACAAGCATTTGTCAGTGCCAAATGTTGCTTGCTTCTATGTGCTGTTTAGGTATTTGGAAGTCATTGGAGTGCAAATATTGAAAATTTGCGAACTTACAGCGTGCATAGGAACTAGCAATGCCTTTCGTAAAACGAATGATTAGGAATTTTTTCACCAAATTTTAACATAGCCATTTTAAGACCTCTGCTCATGAATAGTGTCACTGTGATTTTGTTAATGTGTCCCATACACTGAGTTTGCACACGACTGCGCCATTGTGCGCTTCATGGAGTCAAAACACATTTTGAGTAGGAAATGAAAAATGACAGCTATACTGCTCATAAGGAGGTGTGGTAAAATGGCAATGTTGAAATCTGGAGAGGAAATATTGAAAATTAGCAAACCTACAGTGTGCGTAGGAACTGTAAACGCACACTCGTAAAACAGTAATTTTAGGAATTTTTCACTAAATTTTCAACACAGGCATTTTAAGACCCTGCTCATGATCAGTGTTACTGTGATTTTTCTTAATGTGTCCCATACACTGAGTTTGCACACCGACTGCGCCATTATGCCTACATGGCGCGGAAACATGTTTTGGGCAGGATGTGAAAATTGACAGCTGTACTGCTCATGAGGAGGTGTGATAAAATGGCAATGTTGAAAATCTGGAGTGAAAATATTGAAAATTCGCAAACTTACGAGCGTGCGTAGGAACTGCGCAACGTAGACTCGTAAAAGTCATTTTTAGGAATTTTTTCACCAAATTTTCAACACAACCATTTTAAGACCTCTGCTCATGAACAGTGTCACTGTGATTTTCTTAATGTGCCTCATACATTGATTTCACACACCGACTGCGCCATTGTGCACTACATGGGCGGAAACACGTTTTGGGTGAGATGTGAAAATTGACAGCTGTACTACTCATAAGAAGGTGTGGTAAAATGGCAATGTTGAAAATCTGGAATGAAATAATGAAAATTACATAAACCTGGCGTGCGTGGAACTGCACAATGCAGCCTCGTGTAACAGTCATTTTAGGAATTTTTTCACCAAATTTCAACATAGCCATTTTAAGACCTCTGCTAATGAACAGTGTCATGGTGATTTTCTTAATGTGTCCCATACATTTATTTCACACACCGACTGCGCCATTGTGTGCTACGTGCGCGGAAACACATTTTGGGCAGGATGTGAAAAATAACAGCAGTACTGCTCTTAAGGAGGTGTGGTAAAATGGCAATGTTGAAAATCTGGAGTGAAAATATTGAAAATTTGCAAAGTTACGAGCCTGCATAAGAACTGCGCAACGCATGCTTGTAAAACAGTCATTTTTTAGGAATTTTTTCACCAGATTTTCAACATAGCCATTTTAAGACCTCTGCTCATGAACAGTGTCACTGTGACTTTCTTAATTTGTCCCGTACATTGATTTCGCACACCGACTGCGTCATTCTGTGCTACATGGGCGTAAACACATTTTGGGTGAGATGTGAAAAATGACAGCTGTACTACTCATAAAAAGGTGTGGTAAAATGGCAATTTGAAAATCTGGAGTGAAAATATTGAAATTTCGCGAACTTACGAGCCTGCGTAGGAACTGCGCAATGCACGCTCGTAAAACAGTCATTTGTTTTGTATTTTGGCACCAAATTGTCAACATGGGTTTTTGGGACGTCTTCTCATGAATGATGTCACTGTCATGGCAGTATTCAGACCGAAGGTGATTTAGATCACTGCAAAGTCACTGCGTGAAATCGCCACTGGGCCAATCTTACCATAAACAGTGACATCGATCCTCGAAGGTCAAAACCATATTGGTGAATGCAAAAATCAAAAATACCTGAGATATGCAACAAGTTGAAACCCCTATCTCGCCCATTATACAGCTTACCGGCATTTCCTCAGTTCGCGGTCGGCTTTGAAGAGTGCAGACGTGTTCCCGGTCCACCGAAGATCGTCGTGCGAGTCCGGAGGTAAGTATGGGGTGAGGGGGGTGTGGGGAGACTGGGTGCTCAGTGGGTGGGTGCGGGTTGTGGGAGGGGGCTGGGAGATCGCTGCGGGACCGTTTTCATTTACAGGTTAAAAAAACGTCATGGAGCGTTTGCCACGCTGGCGTGGGCTCCCAACATGGCACAAGGGCGTTGGGGGTGTTCAGCCGGCGGGGATTAGGCACCCCGTTGGCCATAGTATTTGCTGCCAGCTGGGTGGGCTTCCAGCGTGGCACAAGGAAGCAGACGTTCAGCCGGCGCAGAGTTGGGCACCCGTCGTGAAGGACTGCCTTGCCATGCTGGGGCTCCAGCGTGGCACCTACTACTGGGGGGCGCGGCTCAGCCCGGCCGAGATTGGGCACCCGTCAGCTATACAATGCTTGACGGGGGCACGCATGCCTGTGTGGGGGGAGCTGCGTGAGCAACCGATATCTTATCGGTGCTCACTCAGCGTAACTCCCCTTTCAACTGTATGCCACCGTTTTGGGCATGTCATGGACAGCTCAAAATAAAGCCAGCTGGCTGTGCCTGCCAGCACACTGACTGAATTGGAGGAGGGTGACACACCTCGAAATCTCCGATGATGGCACTATGTTTCTTGCACATGCGTGCAAGCAACATAAAAATCATTGAAGACATTAAGAAGTATGGGAGCACTACAACCCTGCCAACAAGGCATTGTTTAGATAAAGATGTGTAAAAAGATGGCTTAGGTGTTCTTTAACACTAAAACAAGCTGTCTGTGATATTTACACTCCACTGATTGTAATTTGAGCAGGCAGGAAAATGCTACATATAAGAAAGGAACTCTTTCTCTCCACCCCACACATAGTGATTTCAGGCAGTGGAAGGATCATGGTTCAACTCAAAATTGTACTTTGGAAGGAGTCTGAATTGCCCTTTTTTCCCAAAGTGATAGAGTGACGTCTGCAGAGCTCCACCCCTGCTGCCGTAAAACACCTTGTCTCCTTTTGATTTGATGGCTGTTCTCTCTTCAGTTTGTACCTTTGCATTCCTTACTGCTTTCCCTGCTTCCCTCTTTTTCCCCTGTACACTTCCCTATCCTCCTCCCCTGCATCTTCTTGTAACTTCAGAATGCAACTCTCTTAGCCTTTACCTTTTCCAGCACCTCTTCAAGACCCTTGGCAGAGTCTTTTTCTTCTTGGTTTTGCTCACTCGCTTGATGCAGAGGTGAGTTGCCTTCAGTATGTCCCCTTTTAATTTGGCCCACTGTTTCTTCACCTCCCCCAGTCTTCCCTCCCTGCCAGGTCATCCCTGAGGCATTCACCTGTCTTAATAAAATCTGCCCTTCTGAAGTCCAGGACCCTCATTCATGTGTGGTTTGATTCTGTAGCTGTCTTTATATTGAACTGCACAATATGGTAATCACTGGTCCCGAGGTGGCCTCTCACCTTGACATCTGCAACACTGTCCCTATTAGCGATAACCAGGTCCAGTACTGTCCCATCATGAGCTGGCTCACTGACTAGTTGCCTGAGGAATGCCCTCTGCAGGGAGTCCAGGATGTCTCTGCTACTAGCTGAAGCTGCAGTTGGGAGGCTCCAATCCACATCTGGCAGATTGAAGTCCCCCACCACCAGCACCTCCCTTTTTCCTGACATTTAGCCAATGGCTTCCACCAATACCTTTTCTAACTCCTTCCCCCGTGCCAGAGGTCTGTAGATCATGCCAATGCAAATAGTTGCTCCATTCCCTGACAACCTGAGAAACCCACAGTACCCCCCCCAATTACCTGTATCTTTGCCGCTTTTATGCTTTGCTGCACATAAATCACCCACCCCCTTTCCTCTCCACCCTGTCTTTCCTGAACAAAGTATAGCCTGGTATGGCCATGTCCCTGTCATGACTTTCAGTGCACCATGACTCTGTAATGGCCGCTATATCCAGGTTGGCCTTTGCTAAGTTGACCTCTAGGTCTGGAATATTTATATCCTAGACTTCTAATATTAGCACACATGGCCTTCCTGATTTTGTTAGCACTCTGCCCTTTACGCCCCCCTTTTTCTCCCCTCTCCTTTTAATGTCCCCTCCATTATTCTCATCACCCTGCTTGTTTTATTAAGTTGCGCTCTGGGGAGGTAATTTATCCTCAGGGTCTCCCTATTCTCTATTTCATACAAACCCAAGGAGCTATGCACCTAGGTGAGTGCACTAAATGGTTAAATCACCATGCTCAGAAGTAAACTTCAGTTTAGTGCCTCAGTGTTTTATTCATACACAGCAAAGTGGTGGGCTAGTGTACTAGCCACTGATCACCAGAGTGCCTGGCTCCTTTGGTTTGTTTAGAGTGGTCTTTGGGTTAGCAGCCCCAGCCCAGCACTAGATTTCTATTTTCTACTTGAGCACACTTAGTTTTTTGGACTGTTCTTTCCTTCAGCCTGATTGGGGGAGGGGAGGTAGGTTTGTGCCTCTCTGATTCATACTGCCACCCTGCTTGGCTAGTCTGAATGTTCATCAAAGTAACATTCAAACCATCCTATGAGAAAAGCAGTTCCCCTCATGGATGCAGAACATCATCCCTGTATAGGCCCTCATCCTGCCAGGTGGGTCCCCAGTCACCAATGTAGCTGAACTCCTCCTCTCTGCACCATTCTTTCAGCCATGAGTTGAAGGTCCTGGTGCAGAGAACCCTCTTCTCCACCAGTCGTAGACAGGTAGCTTCTCAGCGAAAGCTACTGAGCATGCCACCTTTATGAGATCACTTACCTATTCCCTAAACTCCCCCCTGCAGTATCCCAGACCCATCTCTAACCAGGTCATTTGTTCCCAGGGTGGAAAATGTCATTGGACTCCCCCTTCCATCCTGCTGCCCTAGCAATCCCTAGGATACATTTCTCATCCCTGCATGCCGTGGCGCCACTTAGGCACCTGACCTCCCTCTCCACCCTCTTTCTTACTCCCAAATCTATCCCCTTGACAATCAAGCCCCCACCAGAAATTGTTTCCTCCTCCTCCTTTTCTGTGGTTCTCTCCTACCCTCCTTGGCATCTCCAATATAAAGGGCTCACACATTCTCCTTGGCCACTACCATGGGTGCCTCCACTTGGCAGTCCTGCACTGCCAGAGTGGCATAGGAATTTTGTAGTGGTACCAATTGAGGAATATACCTCTGTCCCTCTTACCCCAGTCTTTGAGAGTCTACTACCCCCACCCTTCCCAAGCCCACCTTAGTCCAGCTGCTTCTTCTTGTTTGCATCCTCTGAGGTAATGGTGTCAGAGCTGGTGGCCCCTGGGTGGGGAGAAGGTCCCCCAAATCCTTGCCTACTCATCCTGGAGTCTAGCGACCTTCTCACTCAAGCCAGAGTGGTGCATGCAGATAGGGCAGCACCACAGTCTCCAGAAGGTCTCGGAAAACTGTTGCCCTACAGCGACTGCACTGCTTTACTCCCCGCATTCCCGATTTCTACCATCCCTGTATTACTTGGAAAACTCTTCCTCTTATGTTGTTTGTTATACCCTTTGTACACCTACCCTAGACAGGGTGTCATTCTTAAACCCAATTTAGGCCTACCTTTTACCTTCCACCCTTCCCACCCATGAATGCGTCAACAGGACTGAACATGTACCTTACCTTAGTCAACCTCAGAGTCCCCATCTCTGCTTCCTTCTGCCAAGTCCTACTGATATCCAAGATGCCATACCTGTTGCACTGCTTCACTGCTCCACTCACTCACTGGGACATGAACATGCAGGGCACGTTAGGAGGAAGTTCTTTTATAATACCCCTACAGCTTCCTAGTTGCTCCTGATTGGTCTGTGTGATCACATGATCAGTTCCCCACTCAGCTGCTGCTGCCACCAAACTCTGCCCCTTATGACTTCTCAGCCCCCACCCCAAAACAACTGGAACTCAAAGTGCAGGTCAGTAGAAATAAACCAGCAGTATGTTTGTATCACGGCCATGGGTGCTCCCTTACCCAGTGCTGATGCTTTGCTGAGAAATTTGAAATGCAGCCTGATCATACTGTGGAAATTATGGGAGTGTGATTATAAAGGGGTAGTGGAAGGCTTTCTATTAGCTATAGATCAGGAGAAAGCTTTTTATTGGGTTCCTCATGTATGTTTATCAAACTTATTGATCAGATATGGCATCCCAGTGCAGTTTGTGAACTGGATTGTGAGTTCATATAGAGAAGCTCTGCTCCTTCCTTATGTGACCTCAGTGATGGGTCCCAGGATCAAGGTCAAACTGGGGGCGAGACAAGAGGGCCTGTTGAGTCCTCTTTTACACATGCTTTCCTTAGACCCACTGATTAGGCTATTGTAGCAAAACCTGACCCTGGACTCCCCAGAAATCCCTTCCACTTCCCTGTTGCTTGCCATGCCCCTGAGCTCCGACATTTTGCTAGAAAATATTCAAGAAGGGATCAGGTTCTAAAACTCATAAGGGGATTTTTCTACCATCACCAGCACATGCATTATTGTGGGGAAAAGCCAATGTTTGGCTTTAAAAGCTGAATCTGTGATAACAACTGTAAATGAGATCCCCAATGTGTCTGGACCTTTTTGAATACTGGAAGTCTGGTTTGGTACCTCTGTTATATGGGACAAAAATGTAGTAGAAAGTCAGCTGAAGGTGGATCATTGGAAGTGGTGGCAAGTATTGAGGTAAAAGAAAGTTTTTTTTGTGTATAACCTTTTTGCTTCTGTTTTTTCTTTTTTTTATGTTTGATGCACTTGTGCACTAAACGTTTTGCTACAGTGTAAGGGGATTTCAGAGGTGTGTCACTGTTAGCCTATTACAGTGCAAAACAGTAGTGGCTCAGCAGTCTAGGCAAATAACCATGCACTTTAAGCGTGATACCACTCTTCTTCAACTGCTTGGACTTTAAAAGAATAAAGCCGCTGGAATGCTGGAATTGGAGAGGACTTCAGCCTTTTAATTTGTATGAAGTCACTTGACAAACAACTGGTCGACTGTCAACACCAGCAACCTGTCTTTAAGATCCTGTAAAATTAAAAGAAAAACATCTTGAGCAGCAGTGACAACCTGACCAGACAATATGGGAACATCAGGGGAAGATCTACAAAAAGTTTGAACTGTATTGTGCCAATGTTTTTTATTCTCTATAGGGAGTTTGAAACTACAGCAATGATACCTCAAATTACACCCTTTCTTTCGGCTAAACTAGCAACTCTCTACAAATGTAACCCTTGCCTACCTCTTTGGTTGCTAGTAGTATTGCTGTGGCAACTTTTACATACAGGAAAATAAAAATCATAATATACCTCTGTTTCTCTGCACCAGCAAATGTATATTTCAAACAATGTTAACATAGACAATGACACATATTCATTCTAAACTTTTTTATGTCTGTATTTAGGAATCAAATATGAAAGGTGAACCCACACTTATAGAACTGTGAGTACGTGGATGTCGCCAACTTTTGCAATCCTCTTTCCCTGACCCCTTATTTCCTTTCTTACCACCCCTCCTCCCATAACACTTGTGTTCCCCTCCTCATGCTCTTGCCCTACAAACCCTTCCTCTATATGTTACCCTTACCCATCCCTTTTTAGCTCATGCATATATAACAAGACCTGCCCTGATCTCAGTGATGCATAGATCTTAACATGGTTACTCCTTGTTGTTATGATGTTACTTATGCTGAACTACTGACAACTTATCAAAAGTTTTATTGGCACTAATCAACATCATCATCATCATTTATTTGTTCATCCATTGCATAACAGTTTGGGCATTACAAAGTTAAAATAAATATAACAGTTAAAAACAGCATGTACCATAATAAAACAAGCATTTGTCAATGCCGAATGTTGGCTTGCTGGCATTGGCATTGGTAGTGTAGGAGTTAGACAGATGCATCATAGGAATGGCAGTGATGTATTGAACTGATGCCAACCCACCCCCACCCTGCAGAGAGTGACAGGCATTAGGGTGTCCCTTTGGGTGTTTGGTAGTGCAGTGCAGGAAAACATGTCGGGCAGGATGTGAGAAATGACAGCTGTACAGTTCATAAGAAGGTGTAAAAAAATGCCAGTGATTAAAATGTGGCATGTAAATATACCAAATTGGTGAAGCTACTAGGGTGCGTGGGAAATATGCAATGCACGCTTGCAACACTGCCATTTTATGGGTGTTCGGCACCAAATTTTCAACATAGGCATTTTAGCACCTCTGCTCATGTACAGTGTCACTGTTATTTCCTCAAAGTGTCCCAAGAAGTGATTTCGCACAGCAACCATGCTATTCTGTGCTGGAAGTGCGAAAACACACTTTGGGCAGGATATGTGAAATGACAGCTATACTGTTCATCAAGAGGTGTGGAAAAATGGCAATGGTGAAAATCCAGACTGAAAATATCACAAATGCACGACGGTATGAGCGTGTGTGCAATCTGCCAATGCATGCTCGTAACACAGTCATTTTATGGAGTATCATCACCAAATTTTCAACATGAACATGAACTGTGTCACTGTCATTTTCATAATCTGGCCCAAACACTGATTTCTCACAGCGACTGCGCTATTGTGCACCGGGAGTGCGGAAACACATTTCAGGCAGGATGTGGAAAATGACAGCTGTACTGTTCAAAAGGAGGTGTACAAAAATGACAATGCTGAAAATCCCATGTTAAAATATTGTGAATGCATGAAGTTATGAGCCTGCATAGCAACTGCACAACGCACGCTCGTAAAACAGGCATTTGTTGGATTTTTTCCACCAAATTTGGAACTTAGGCTTTTTAAGAGGCCACCTCATGAACACTGCCACTGTCATTTTGTTAATGGGCCCTGAAAGATGATTTCACGCAGTGACTGCGAAATTACCTTTTGAGGCTGATTATCGCAATGACAGTGATAGAATTCATGAGGAGGGAACCCAAAAACCCCATATTGAGAATTTGGTGCCAAAATTCCAAGAAATGCCTGAGATACATAGCAAAGTTGAAAAAACCCTATTCACTCCATTAAACAGCATTTCCTCAGTTCGTGGTCGACTTTGAAGAGTTCAGACGTGTTCTCGGTTCACTGAAGATCATCGCGCTGGACTCCAGAGGTTAGTATGGTGTGGGAGGGTGAGGGAAGAGGGTGCGCAGTGGATGGAGTGCGGGTGGGAGGGGGCATTGAGACTACGAGGGACGGTTTTAGTTTTACTGGGGAAAAAAACCACTGCGGGACAGGTTTTCTGTTACAGGGCATTTGGCATGCTGGGTGGGCTCCAGTGTGCCACCTAACTATTTTTTGGGGGGTGTCAGTATGTGGAGGATTGGGCACCCTCATCGGCTCACAACATGGGGGGGATAATGCTGATGGGATTGGGCACCCCGTCGGCAAACAAAGACAGTGGTGAGGGCACGAGCCGAGGGGATTGGGCATCCCTAGGCATTCAACAATTGGGAGGAGAGGTTACACTGATGGAGTGGGCTCCCCATCAGCCTCTAAAGACAGCGAGGCGCCAGCCGAGGGGATTGGGCACCTCTCAGCATTCCACAATGGGGATATGCCAGGAGTGGGCTCCCCAGTCGGCACAGTAAAACAGTGGGGGTTATCAACAGGGATTGGGCACCCTCGATGTCGATAGCTGTAAGCTGCTCGCTGACCATGCTGATAATGGTGGCAAGCACGCAAGCAAAGGGTTCGCTGCATATGATGAGCTTTGCTCGGATTGCAGTGGGTCTTCGCTTAGATGTGCTCGCCCCATTATGTATGCATGGTGTGGCGCCGGCATTCAAGCTGATTGGGGAATGAGGGTTGCACCTACTGATGCGTGCCCTGCATTCGCCCAACAGCGGCCGTGCTCCAAAATCTGCACTCTCCCTATATGTTGGCTTGTGCCTGTGGCAAGCCAACATAATAAAAAGAAGATAAAGTAAAAATAGAAATGATGTAAATAAGTCAAAGTTTTACCAGTAGAATATATTTGTGCAATAAAATAAAATATTATGGGCTAATAATTTCCTTAAATTTTTTTTTTGAATGGATAACAGATGCAATAAATTTAGCAATCATTATGGCATCCTCTAGGGTCATGGGGTGCAATAGAATAAATACTGGATCATAATATAAATTTGTCTATTTTGTCAAAAATTGTTTAAAATGGGAGTCTCTTAGATGACAATACAAGGGGCATTGTATTATTATGTGCTCCAATGTTTCATGAAAGCCCGTATTACATTTGCAGAATAGCTCTGTGTTCAATAGCTCAGGCAAAACTGCTGAACTTCAATAAAAAGAATAACTGGCAGATTTTTACATGTATTGTCCTTTTTCTTGTGCTCAGTTGTTTTGCCTGCCATCCTTCCCACAGTAATCCCAGTATTTGCCTTCTGTCCTTGGGGATCCTCTGCATCGGCCCACTCCTAGCCTCAAGACAGTCATTATTCTCCTAAATGCCCTGTCTATTCAGTACCCTCAATATCTGGCTAGGTGTAAAAAAACAAAATGGATTTTTCCCAAAGTGAGTCCCCCACACTCAGTGTTGTCCATAGCATCCTGCAAAAGAGCTGCTGGCTGTCCACAGCATTCCTTGCATTCACAGCCCAAGTGCCCATGTAACATCTGAGGATGTATTGGTGCAAAGCATCAAACATTTGGCACTAACAAATGCTTGTTTTAAGTTATATTTATCCTCCTACTTTGAAACTCGATTATATAGGCTATTTTTCCAGTTGTTTTGGGAGAACCATTTAAACCACATTAGGACAAATACCTAGGGTTACCACCTGTCCTGATTTTCACGGGACAGTTCTGATTTGACCAAGTTTGCCCTGCAAAAAAACATGAAAAATGCTACATGTTCTGATCTTATAGTATAACAATGCCCTTACTTTCCTCTAAATGTTGCAAAAAACTATAATACTTCAACTAAAATACTTTAAAAAGATAAAAAACCATAGGAACAAATGAAAAAAAATACAACACTTAGTCTTAATTCTGATTATTTTTAGAAAATAAGTATTTTGCATTGATGGTACTTACAAATTGTCCTGCGGGAAAATCATGTTTCTGTGAGACATGTCCCACTTTGGGCTTCTTAAAAGGTAGTAACCCTACAAATATCACATATTTGGCAGTTAAAGAAGTAGATATTGATATGATTAACCCCATAGTTTTTTTGTATAGTATTTTTAATAAGTACTATTTGGTCTATTTTACTTGAAAATACTGAGGCCTGACAATCTTGAGTTAATTCTTGGCTTTCATCTGTTCAGAAGGAATGGGAGGCATGGAGGATTAACAAAGTTCAAAAGAGGAATAAAGGCTGGCTCTGCTGGTACAGGGGCAGGTTGCCTACTTGTGATGCTGGTGACCCGGGTTTGGGAATGGACCCAGGACATGAGAGGGTCAGCCAGGGGATGACTGCTCTCCTTCTACAGTCCGATGACTGCTCTCCTTCTACGGGGAGGGGTGGTAGTTTGCTTGGCTCAATACAGACACCTAGCAGAGGCTGGGTGTATCAATCACTCCGGCACCAACTAGTTTTGGGGGGGTGGAAGCGAGATGTCATTGCATGTCCCCACCCCCATATACCGGGGAAAGAATGCTGCCGGCCACCATTGATGAAGCCCGCCTCAGCTTCTATTAGCTTCTAGGCTGACCCCTTGACCTATCCTGTCATCTGCAGCACTGTAGGGGGTCTGGTGGCACAACCCTACCCTGGGGGGTAAGCCATGGGGTACTGGGGGGACCGCGGCCAATATGGGAGTGAAAACGGAGGTCTCTGACTGGGTGGCTGGTGGCAGATAAAATCATAATTTAAAAAAAAAGAGGGGGAGTAAAGTGCTCCCTGGTTCTAGTTATGTTCAGGCTACTGTGATCCAAATTAAGAAGTGGAATATTTCTCCAATTATTGTGAGACCCTGGTCCAGGAAACAACTATACTTTTATCTTAAGCGCTGTTTTTCTGGGGTAGATATTGTTTGGCCATGGTCCAGTTTAAGGGGTGGGGCATACACTTACCATGCAAAACTTTTTTGTTTCTGTTTGTTTTTTAAGTTACATTTATCCTCCTTCCGGTGCCCATAACTCACCCACACTTGCACCCTTTACTTGGATGCAAACTGGCTAAACCTCAAGGGGAGACTTTCCTACTAGTCCTGTCTGTTAGCAAAGATCACTCTCGGCCTCACTCTGCTCTCCTCCCAGTCACTCCTCACTCACTCCTCACTCATGTAGCCACCCTCAGGAACAGGAGTAGTGCCTCCAAAACCTCCTTCAATGTCCCTCTCTGTAGGACATCCCAATGTCAACGGGCTTTTATGTACAGGGCTCCAGCATGGTTAAATAGTCTGCCCACTGAAATCCTGGTGGAACAAAAGCTGGGGCCTTTTAAAACTAAGCCTTGGCAGCACCTCCTTGCAATTAGCTCCTGTGACTGCATTTAACTTTTCTAGTGTTTCCCCTGCCCCTAAATGCCTCTGATGACTATGTCTGATTAAATTGTTACTTGCTATTTCTGTGTTCACTTCCTGCATTGTTTCCATCCACCCTCTGCTTTAGCACTGCCTGATCTCCTAACCCCCGTTTCTGCCCTTGAATCTCTGATGACTATGTCTACCTAGACTGTTATCTGCTGTTTCTGTTTTGGTTATATTGCACTGTTGTGTACTTACTTATCAAATTTGCATTCTCTTAACTCTGTACCACCCCTGTATCCCACATAGTTATTATTATCCACTGTGTATTGTGTTTTCAGTCTCTATGCTGCCGATCATGTTATTGCATTTTGCTGTACTGTCTGTTGTGACAGAGTGACCCCTGTCAGGAGGAGGTGCCTGGTGATGGGATAGGTGTCTCTGATCCCCTTGTTCACCTTTTCCAAAACATATAGGGCTGGATATTCAAACTGCGCCATTCTGTGGTGCAAGCCCTTGCGCTGCTCAAAAAGTTGCGCTGGGGTGTGGCCGGGGTGATATTCAATGGAGTTGCGCTATTGAGCAACTCCTTTGAATATTGCGCCCCAGCCACAGCCACTGTGCATGGCTCAGTGGAACTTGTGCCACTGCAAGTGGTCAGAGTGGAGAATTCAAGATGCGGTGGCATAAGTTCCATTGCACCATGCGCAAATTTCCGATATTCAAAAGATGACGTGCAAATGGGGCCATAATTCATGCAAGGCTCGGGGGGGGGCATTTTCATCTACTTATGGCCCCATTTGCATGCCATTAGCATGCAGGTGTGCTGATCCCTGACGACTTGTGCCTGGTGCCCTGCCAGGCAGCAGCCATTGTGGACTGATGCCCCCTGCAGCCCGATCATGGGCGTGAAGTAAATCCCCCCCGACTGGCCCGATCGCAGGCATAACAGTATTAAACTACCCCCACTGGCCCAATCATGGGCATAATAGTATTAAACTCCTCCCCACTGGCCCAATCATGAGCAATGCAGAACTGCCCCCCCAACTGGCCGATCACGGGCATAACAGAACTGACCCCACTAGCCCGATCACAGGCAGAATGGAGTTCAATCCCCCAAAGACCATTATACCTGGTGGTCCAGTATACCACGAAGCCCGATCGCGGGCATTAGAGTCAAACTCCCCATAGGTCCAAGTACCCTGGTGATCTGGTGGCCCCCATCCCACCCACCCATGGAGCCCCCCCAGCTCCCCACCCGTCAGCCAGCGGTGGCAGCACCCTACCCGCCTGCCGCCCGCCCGCCTGCGAATGACTGCTCGGTAGGGCTGCACGACCATTGGTTCAGAGTAAGAGCCAATGGGCATGCAGCCCATACCCGTCTAAGAGCAGTCAGATATTAAATGATTCCTCAATATCTGTCTAGGTGTAAAAAATTGGGTGGTGGGGCTCTGTGGGTGGGTGAGGGCCACTAGATCACCAGGGTACTGGCCTTGGGGGTTGACTCTAATCGCGATTGAGCTTAGCGTCCACTGGACCACCAGGATATTGATCTTTGGGGGTTGAACTCCGTTCTGCCAATACCGGCTAGTGGGGGTCAGTTCTGTATTGCCCACGATCGGGCCAGTGGGGGAGTTTAATACTATTAGTGCCCGCGATCAGGCCAGTGTGGGGGGGAGTTTAATACTGTAATGCCCGCGATCAGGCTAGTGGGGGGGAGTGTGTTCTGCCTGCGATCGGGCTATGGGGGGGTTACTATTATGCCCATGATCCGGCTGCAGGGGGGACACTGGGAAGAAGTGGAGGGCCAACCATGGGTGGTAGCTGCTGTGTTGTGCTATGCAATGCGGCAGCTCACCTGTGGGAGGTCCTCAACTTGATCCTTTTTTTTTGGTTCAAAGTCATGCAGGCGCAGGTTGGGGGTTGTGCCTGCACAACTCTGCACAGCCCGGCTGAATATCGGGCTGTGCAGTTTATGCATGGTTCCTCCCCCTCCGGTTGAGCATGCCTTCATTAGCATTGCGCTGTTGCTCAGCATGACTTGGGGGGGGGGCGCAACTGCCTCCTTCTGAATATCACAGAATGGAGCAATTTTGGACTTGCGCAGGTGCAACCCTATTGCGCATGACACAACTCTTTTGAATATCCAGCCCATAAAATAAAGTGCCAGCAAGCCTTAAAATGAAGAAAATATGCACCTTTGGGATTTAATAGGTGTTTTTATAAAATATGTATGTTTCTATTGTGCAGTAGCTCTAAAGGTAGCATGAATGCCCCTGGTATAGGTAGTGAAAGTAAAAGGGGAGCTGCACTGAACTATAACATGATTCATATCTGGGGTGTATTTAAAAAGTTTGCCAGCTACTGCCAATAAAGGGACTTTAAAACTCCTTGGCCAGCCAAGCTGTGGAGGAGCCGGTAAAATATGGAAACTCCCCATTATGTTACGTCATGGCCTATGTAAACTCCCCATTATGTAATGCCACAGCAAATGGGAATTCCCCCTTAAAGTGTGATGTAATTCCTAGGGTATAAATAGGGCTCACCACTAGGGGAATGTTGGATAGGGAGTCAGTCTAGAGCTGGCTGTGGAGGACTAAGGACCTCTGGAGAGTGAGGGCTCACACAAACTTGCTGAATAGGCTGAAGGAAACGCCTGGTGACCCTGCTGGGAAAAGCAGTGGTTTTGTTTATTTGGATGCATTAAATAATCTTCATTTTTCTGTATATATTTTTCTTTCAGTTTTAAAGAAAATAAAATAACAAATGCTTTCTAGTATTTTTTATGCACCAAAATTCTTGGTTGTCTGTTCCTGTGTTTGAAATCCCACGTCCTCCGCTACATCTGTAACTGATACACCTGACTTGGAGCCTTTGTAAATGAGTCTCTGATTCAAAGGTACTGTAATTTGGAGATATAAATAAATATACATGCTGAATGACAAAGGGATTCTTGCCAGGATGTGCTATGTAGTATGGTTAGCCAGGCATGGCAGACTGAATGTTACAGACAACAATAAATGTACAAACACAGAGGAAAATACTGTCCAAGGGAATGTTGCGTGGATCTATGTAAAGCACAGGAGCTATCTGTTTCTGACCTGCACCTTTACCAAAGAATTGTTGGACCTTGCAGCAAAACAGCTGCATTTGCCAGTATTTGGGAAGCTCTCTTATGAGGCTTTGTTTTGGGGAAACTATGGTTCAGACTGATGACATATAACAAGAGATCTAAGAGGATTTTTCCTCCATCAGGCCACACCTTTGGAACTGTAAGCTGTCAGCATCAAGACCACTCTGAAACTTTTTGCTAGCCAGGAGCTGCCCACAGTTAATCTGCAGTGCCATCGCATATTTAACACTGGCAGCTCCAGCACTCCTCAATTTTTTCTCCCTCTATCAATCTTCCTCATTGGACCTGCAGAGAAACAATGTTGAAAATGCCAGTGCTATTAGTTATTTTGTCTCTGTGTACCACCAAAGGAGAAAGACCCTTTGTTCAGTTATTGTTCCTGCGGTTACAAAATTTACACTCGCGCTATTTGTGTGTGCTGCTTGGGCTTATCTCACAATATGAAGGCCTGTGGGATTTGCCAGAGTTTCAACAAAGCTACAAGGGATCCCAACAAAAGGCCTTAGACACCTTCCTTGCCCCCAAAAAACATTGAAAGTTATGGACAAGGCTACGGGTTCCAGACCTGCTTCTCCCTCACCATCGACTGAGAAACAGCTGTCAGAATTATAAGAAAAAGATAAAGATCTGTTATCATCATAGGCCTCTGCTTCTTCCTCTGTCCATAAGCATAAGCACAAAGACAAGACTGCTTCACTGGTGAGGTCTAGGTTGCTGATGAAATTACGTACATCCTCATGGACACCTGCTCCAGTGACACTGATTACAGCTCCCCCAACCATCACTGAGACACCAAGCTCAGAGCCTGGCTCAGCCACTGCCATATCTTCTATGGATGGTATGATGCCACCACTGTCGGGCTCTGGCCTTTTAATGCAGGTATTTCCAGACTCCTTTCAGGGCACCATCAACTCCCAGCCTGTGCTGACATCATCTTCAAATATGTTGCGTCTCATTCTACCATTGCTGTCATTGCTGGTAGTTGTGCCATAGACAGGGCCACCTGTACCAGGGCCTTCATCAACATATTCTAAAAGTACATGAATGAGTCCTCCTTCTCAGTCACTGCCTGTGTCACCAGTTCCTTCTATGGCTCCCATCATTGCTCGTAATGAAGACGCTGAGGTGGAATATAATTCTAATCTCATGGACATTGAGGAGAATTTAGAAGAGGAATATGAGTGAGAAGCAGTTTGAAGGTCGGAATCTGCCTTCAAACTCCACCCTTCCTTCCTGCAGTGAGGACTCTATGGCTTAAACACCCAGGTCTCCCCCTTAGGACCTCTCTTTTTAGGCTATGCTTCAGCAAATGCAGTCTGCCATGGGCTTTGCTGTGGAGTAAGAAGATTCCACTAAAAGGAATCCTATGGAATTTTGGGAACCCCTTTGCACACCTTCCATTATCATTCCTCCTGTGTATCCTGCATAACTGGTCATATCTACTATTCATTCACCTTCCCTCACTCCAACAATATTTCTTACCCATAACTATTTTTATCCATTCAACCTTGGCTCTGGTACTGTATTCAGACCTTCTTCCTTTTCTCATTTTTAACCCTTACTGTACATTTTTTGTTTCACTGAGCACTTGTGGCTGCCCCTTATCATCATGTTTCACTCCTTCATCTCCCATCTTCCTTCTCTCCCTCCCCCATCTGTCTTCTGCTGGCATGTCTGTGCCCTTAAACATTATATATTCTCCTGCTTAAAAGTTGTCTCCAATGCCCCCTTGTAATACTATCTGTATCTTAGATCATTTTCTATCCTGGATGTTTCCTTGCCCTGTATATAGTCATTGTATCCTCTGACCTACATATGTGAATATATATGTGTGTTATGTGAATATATATTGACATGCTTATGCGTGTTTATGAATATATGTATGTCTATATACATGTGGATATATGTATATAATATATCTGTATGGGTATGTACGTGTATGTGTGTATATACGTGTATGTATACATGTCTAGGTATGTGTAGGCATGAGCATATATATATACTGTATCTTTATTGGCATTGCCTTTTACCGTTTTCTTATCATGCATGATTGAAATTGTTATACTTTGTTTTCCTTGAAAAAAAAAACTGGTCCACCTCAAAAATGAGCACTGCTCAATGGTGATCGTATGGTTAAATACAGACTTTGATTGTCTTTTGATTTTTTTTTGATTAGCGGATACTACGTTTGCTACTTGGCATAGGCCTAATACTCTGCCTGCACTTCCAAGGAAGGCTGATAAGCAGCACTCTGCCTCATCTGAGAAGTTTTATCATGCTACACAACCTGAAAGTAACTCAGTAGCCATGGTGGCTGCTCTTGACTTGCTGTAAGGCTCCTAGGCACATGAGTACTTTGCCTCCAGATAAAGGATCCAGGAAGTTGCATGTAATGGGCAAGTGAACTTATGCCTCAGCATCCTTGGGCCTAAGGATTGCTAATTACCAGGCCCATATGAAGAAAAAATCAGATGAGCCTTTGGAACGCTGCACATATTGCAGCTCGGGCTGTACCTGATGGACTATCTAACTCTAACTTGTTTAAAATCATGCCAGCCTCCGGGTCATAGCTGTTACCCGTCAATGGAAGGTTTACTTTTAAGAATGTTAACTTCTCAACATTTTCTGGTAGTAGCTTAGATCGTGTATGTGTTACCACATTTCCTGCACTTCTAAAAAGTCACTCTGAAAATACACTGCTTGGGGGCAGACCATATACTTCAAGGCTACCCGCACAAGTGCAGGCCATACAAGCTCCTTGCTTTGCCTGTACTTAATGTGATCTTCATTTCATTCAATACCTTTTTCTGCTAAATAACAGCCAACCATGGCCTGGGCAGAAGCAGTGACACATGGAGAAGGAAGGGCTGATTTTTCCTGGACGACAGCATCCAAGTGACCCCAAAGATGACTGCTGGGTCTAGAACGAATGGCAGCAGCTGACTGTTTTGTAGCCTGACTGAGAAGAGAGAGCTGTGAAGGTGCAGGAGGAATGGATGAGGGGGCTGCTTCTGCTGTCATGGTTTTTTTCAAAAGCAAATCTACTTCTTGAATGATTTTCTCTCTGCAGTTTCAGAACACATTTGGGTCATACTGTGAGAGGTGTTTCCTCTTGTACCATGGGTCTAGTACTATTGCAATAATGTAATATTCTGCCGTGAGCATTTCACCAAGTTTCTCATCATCTCTGACTTTTTTAAGCATTCTATGTACTATGTCTTTTTTTATTCTGGGTGGCAAGTTCCTTTCAGTCACACTAGACTCTGCCATCTGAAACTGGCTTGTTGTACCATCTAACTCATTCCTGACTGCATTCAGCTGAAATCTAAGGATCTTGATCAGTGGGATTATTTGGCTGAGTGTGGCACTGTTGGAACTCACTTCCCTAGTCATTTCCCTAAAGGGTTGCAGGATCTTGATGAGAAGTTCTAAAACAGCGCACTGCTGAGCAGTAATGTACACATCAGCATCCCCTATGTTGTTCTCTGGTGTATGCTGTCTTACAGACTTTTTTTGCTCCAGCAATCTTTGGAACAAGTAAAAGGTAGAGTTTCACCTCATTGCAACATCCTGGATGAGTGTTTGTTTGTTTATTCGCTTAACTGGTAAGCACACTGGAAACAAGTTCCTTTTACAGGTGCGACCCACATATATTGCATACAGACAATATATAATCAAACATATATATACAATACAGCAGATTGCAGACAAAAATGTCTTTGTTACATATAAAATTCATTAAAAAATTAATAAAAAACAGTTACAGTTAAATTGAGATTCGAAATACTTCCTTAATGCATCAGCAAACTTTTTGACAGAACATAACCACCTAATATCTTGAGGAATTTCGTTCCAAATAAGTGGAGCAAAATAAGCAAAGGATCTTTGTCCACTTTTAGATTTCATAAAAGGAATCTCGAAACCTACTGTCTGACCTATGTCTAGAATAATGACCATCAATATACGGTCTCAAAACTTTGAAATACTATGTGGAATTCCAGGTCCATAACTTTATATATGAACTTGGCCACACAGTACTGGAAATTTAATGAAACCGTAACCAGCCCATTTCTTTCTAAATCATAATGATGAGATGACTTAGAACAATTTAAAGCAAACTTAGCTATCAAGTGAAGTAAAGTGGATTTCTTTGAAATCACTGTCGAAGAAGCAGTGTCAGTAATTATAGCTGCATAGTTCACAATAGGAAGTAAGCAGCAATTTGAAAATTTGAGTGTATTAGGAGGCAGTCCATGCTCTTCTTGTATGGCCTGAAGACATTGGCGTGCTTTGCAGAAATGGCTGAAATGTGTGCATAATCATTTTGCCACATATGTGAGAGCCTTTATATCTTTGTCCTTGTCACAGGGTGTCCTGTGAAGGGTTTAGGGCCCCTGAGTTAATATCCATAAAATTGGGAGGGCTACCTGAAAGTCCCGTTTTTAAAGGTGCTGTTATGATCCTTCTTGCTCCATAGTCAGGCTGATTAGTCTGGGTTTGGACATTTAGTTAAAAGGCAGCTGTTAGTTAGTGATATTGTTCAAAGATAGAGTGAATATAAAAAAGGGGAGAGTATAATAAATAACAGGACAGGTGTTACTTTAATGTGAAGGTGGAATCCCTTTGTGGCAGCATTCCTGGATCCCCCTTCCCTTTCTCGGTAGTCATAAATATGCCTTCTACTTGTTTTAAATAGATGATTGCTCAGACACAGTTTAGCCACAATTCTATCTATTAGTATATGAACGATTAGTATTTATGGCCTGCATTATATTGAGGGCATAGGAAGCCCTAAGTTTAAAAATAGGTGTTTAAGTAAGGGAGTTTATGTTTAAATGTAGAAAATAAAAATAATAATGAATGAAGGGATGGTTGCAGTTGTGTAGTCGGTTGTTTTTGTGTTTATTTTTTTTAATGGTAGAAAACAATTGTCCTCCTTGCGTGTGTGTAGACTGGCCACCTACGTATCACGCTTGCGGAGTGTTTCGTTTCTTTGCTGTATTCCTTGAATTGTTTAATTGGCGTTTGTGTTAACCCCCCCCCTCGTTTGGTGTTTCGGAGTAGCGAGTGAGTTAAATCATTTTGAGGATCCCTGTTATTTGTAATTGTTAAAGTTCTCGTTCGTTTATTATGGGGAGATTTTCTTTTGGATGGCCCTTTTTTGCACTTGTACCTCTCGGGTGTGCGAGAGGGCTGGAGAGTGGATTTTTGTTTATTCAGGACATGACCGGGGGTTCGTTTTGCGCTGAAATAAAAGGATTTCTTTTATTTAGAAACCCCTCGGTCTGTGTCTCTGTTTGTGGGCTCCAGATACGAATTCTAAACTTTTGCCTGCTAATAAACCAGCCGTTTAGTACAAAGGGTGGCGTGTTGCAAAGCGGCATTTCTGTGGGTTTATGTGGGCTAGAAGACACATAAACCCCTAGCCTGTTGTTTGAGCGTTCCCTTGCTCGTCTATGCCTTTTTTTATTTTGAATGGCGATTTCGAATCGTACAGGCGAGTGCCTTCTTTTGTTCTAAATATGACCTTATTTGTATTAAAATTGACTAGTAGTTTTTTTTTCCGGTGTTGTGGTGATGTGGACTATTGAAGTGGATTTAATGAGGTGAGCGCCTGTGTTACGCTATGCTCTGGTTGCGGGGCGTGTATAGAATAAAATAAAATCAATGAATGGGATTTGAAAAGGCATATTAATGCCTTTCCATTAGTTATACAATTGCAGTGTTTTTGTTTTTGTGTATTTTCTGAGAAAGTGTGTACGGCTTTGTCTTTTTAATAAATCGCCGAGCTCCTTCTCGATAGTGCTACCTTTCACACTTACGCAAAGTAAAGTATCATTAGATTTAAGTTATAATGAACATTGGCAGTTGTATTAATTGTATTCTGAGCTTAACTAACCTTCCTGGAGGTAGAGTAAGGAGGTTTGGGGTTGAATCGAGGGCTTCTTAGGGACGAGGATGTTTGCGGTGTTTGGTGAGGTCCCAAGTTCGCATCCTGGCAGCGTCTTTTTCTACTAAGAGCCAGCTGGCCTCATTCACTCCCCTTTTATCAAACATAGGAAGGGGAGGTGCTTTCAATTGTTAGAACTGATATTTAAAACATTAATAAAAGGGTTTAAATTGTTTATGGGAGTGAAAATGTTTTGTTATGATTATTAAAAGGGGCAATGTGTTTATAAATAAAATAAATGCATAGTAAATAAAGATTTAAAGTATATAATTATATGCTGGGGTGGAGTTAAATAATCACATGACCCCCTTTTTGGGTATAAATTTAGACTGTGTGAGTTGAGAGTTAGATTCCGTTTTGCTGTGGGACTGGAGGTATGCTCTGGAAACTGCTGAAAAGTGCTCGATGGAGTTATGATGAACTGTGGTATTTACTGCTTTGAAGTGAAGATCTAGAATTGTCAGATGATTTTGTCTACTCTGGTATTTACTGTTTAAATGGAAGTGTGAGCTGAAAAATATTAAAAGAACAAAAACACTGCCGATCTGAAATTCTCCTGTTGAAATAACATCTGAAAAAGAATAAAAGGAATTCAAAATATCTACAAGGACTGGTGAGACATTTCTTTTCTATCTGATTGCCCACATATTCCTGCGCCCTACCACAGTCCTCTTCCATAAATGCATGCATAGTCAAATTTAGACAGTGTGCAAAACATCAAATGTGGACAAAGCCACTATCAGACAAAGCTTTCTTTATGTTTGAAGCATTGTTAGACACAATACAACCTATAGAAAGCCCTTGTGATGTCATCCAGTACTGTATCTCTCTATTGAGCTCATCCAGGATGTTTGAAGCTGTATGATCCTGCGGGATATACTGGATGTCAAGGGAAGCCAGTTTCAGAGGGGAATTGTCAGTGTCACTATGGGGAGTAAATGATACCCAATGTGCAGTCAGTGACATAAATGGTTCTGGCTGGCAGCTTGTGCATATGTCAGGAGTCAGATGGACAACCCCAGCAACTGCATCTTTTAAAGCATTTTTCAGTTTAGCACTTACTAAATCATACATCTGCGGTACTGCAACAGTCGAGAAATATTTCCTGGATGGTATACTGTTTCGTGGTGACAGGTGATTCAAAAGCCTTTTGAATCCTTTGAATCCTACATGCACCACAATTCTGTAAGGTTATAAGTCCAGTGCTTTCATCTCTGAAATTAGTTTTGTTATAGCAGTTGCCTCAGGGTGAGTGCACGCTGGTACTTAGCTTTCGTTCAATTGTTTCTGAAATTGTGAGCTGTCTTCTAGCTGTTGCAGTTTTCAGATGGCCAACATTAGGAGTGCTGGATGATGATGATAAGGGCAAAAGGGACTATTTGTAGTACTTATTTGAGAAGTAGACTGAGAAGAGTTGACAGTACAAATGAAGCAGCTGGACTGATGCTATCACTTGATATAACTGGTGCAGGAGTAGCCTAATTTAACTCTGCTTGCATGTTGTCTTCTTTCTCTCTGACCCAAAAATCACGCCTGAGACGTAATGGGTGACATCTCTCTAAATCTCTTTTTAATGCTGAGGTACCCAAAGCACCTTTTTTGCTCCCTCTGCTGATGGTCTTTTTACATATAGAGCACACTGCTTCTAACTCATTATTGGCAGCCAGAGAAAAGTAAGACCACACATAAGATGTCACCTTTTTACATTCGCTTGCGCGCATGCGCAAGGAACATCTTGAGAGAGTAGCACACTTTGGAGGTGTGCCTCTCCCAGTGAATGCACTGCTCCCTTGAGCAGGTGTGGTGGTCCTGCAACAATAGGTGCAGGAGCTCTGTATGACAGCGGTGTTCCTCTGCTTCAAAGGAAGGCACCGCTGCCATACTGAGTGCTGCCATTACGCCGTCCCCCCTCACGTCACACGCTCCTTCCTGCGTGCATCACGCCGCCCCCCCAAAGCTTTGGTGCCATGCTGGGAGCCCACCCCAGCGTGGCAAACTTTGTTTGCTGATGGGGGTGCCCAATCCCCATTGGCTCCACAGCCCCCAAACCATCCTGCTGCCATGCTGGGAGTCCACCCCAGCATGGCAGTACTGCTTTGTTTTACGAAGGGGTGCCCAATCCCTTGGCTCCTCACCCACCCTCCCAAGTAGTTTGCGAAGGGGGCTCAAATAACGCCATGACAGTGACGACATTCATGAGAAGGGGTCCCAAAAACCCCATGTTGAAAATCTGGTGCAAAAATTCCAACAAATGACTGTTTTACGAGCGTGCGTTGTGCAGTTCCTATGCACGCTTGTAAGTTTGCGAATTTTCAATATTTGCACTCCAGATTTTCAACATTGCCATTTTACCACACCTCCTTATGAGCACTGCAGCAGTCATTTTTCACATCTTGCCCAAAACGTGTTTCTGCCCATGTAGGGCACAATGGTACAGTTGGTGAGCAAAATCAATGTATGGGACACAGTAAGAAAATCACAGTGACACTGTTCATTAGCAGAGGTTTTAAAATGGCAATGTTGAAAATTTGGTGAAAAAATTCCTAAAAATGACTGTTATACGAGCGTGCATTGCACAGTTGCCACGAACGCTTGTAGGTTTGCGAATTTTCAATATTTCCACTCCAGATTTTCAACATTGACATTTTACCACACCTCCTCATGAACAGTACAGCTGTCATTTTTCACATCCTGCCCAAAATTGTTTCCGCCCATGTAGCGCACAATGGCGCAGTCCGTGTGTGAACTTAATGTATGGGACACATTAAGAAAATCACAGTGACACTGTTCATAAGCAGAGGTCTTAAAATGGCTGTGTTGAAAATTTGGTGGCAAAATTCCTAGAAATGACTGTTTTACGAATGTTCATTGTGCAGTTCCTATGCACGCTTGTAAGTTTGCAAATTTTCAATATTTTCACTCCACATTTTCAACATTGCCATTTTACCACACCTCCTTATGAGCACTGCAGCTGTCATTTTTCACATCTTGCCCAAAACGTGTTTCCACCCATGTAGCACACAATGGCACAGTCGCTGTGTGAACTCAGTGTATGGGACGTATTAAGAAAATCACAGAGTCACTGTTCATGAGCAGAGATCTTAAAATGGCTATGTTGAAAATTTGGTGAACAAATTCCTAAAAATAACTGTTTTACGAGCGTGCATTATGCAGTTCCTACGCACGCTCGTAACTTTGCAAATTTTCAATATTTTCACTCCAGATTTTCAACATTGCCATTTTACCACACCTCCTTATGAGCAGTACAGCTGTTATTTTTCACATCCTGCCCAAAACGTGTTTCTGCCCATATTGTGCACAATGGCGCAGTTGGTGTGTAGAATCAATGTATGGCACACAGTAAGACAATCACAGTGACACTGTTCATTTGCAGAGGTTTTAAAATGCCAATGTTGACAATTTGGTGAAAAAATTCCTAACAATGACTGTTTTATGAGCATGCATTGCACAGTCCAGCTCCTAGGTTTGCGAATTTTCAATATTTCCACTCCAGATTTTCAACATTGCCATTTTACCACACTTCCTTATGAGCAGTACAGCTGTCATTTTTCACATCCTGCCCAAAACGTGGTTCCGCCTATGTAGCACACAATGGGGGTAACAAAAAGGTAATGCTGACAATTTATTGTCCAAATACCAGTAATCGCACAGGGCATTAGGGTAAAGCACCATACATGCCAAACACCACTGCAAATACCTGCAAGCGAAAGTTTGGCATTGACAAATGCTTGTTCAGATAACCATAATGAAGTTGTTGACGTGCTCAGCCACCAGTTCTTTGGCTTGGAAGCCTCCAGGAATATCCCAAGAGAGTCTAGGTCAGGACAAGGGTCACAGTCATTAAATTTGACTTGCTTGTTATCCTTTTCATAGTCAAGACATTATTTTAGTTTGCCATGATGTCCATGACCTTATGTTAGAAATAGTGCCTTAGAAAGCCTTAGGGTGACTGCCTTGTGGAGTATTGATTTGTACGGAGTCCGTCTTCCCAACTCCATTATCTCAGGGTATTTTGCCCCAAAAAAAAAGAAAAAGAATTAGACATCAGTGGTGTAAAAACTGTCTGCGGGCCAGACACCACTGAGTTATTAACACTCTTACATCTAAGTTAGAAGGTTGTGGGTTTTAGTCTCGTACCAAGGTTTGGACTTATGTCAAATGCTGACATAATGTTCAAGGCCCTGTGATAAAAATAAGAAAGTATAGCCTAGTTGTTAGAAGAGAGGGCTATGAGTTGACAGCCTCAGATTTAAATCTCTCCACTGCATCTTGTTCATTGTGTGACCCTGAGCAAGCTACCGCAGTGTCACTTAATTTCTTTCTATACAACGAATAGCTGCAGCCAACTGTGATTGAATTGTAAAGTGCTAGGTGCACAATGCATATAAATAGTGCTATAAAAATGTTAAAACCGAGTTCATTCAATTTTTTTGTCATGCCTGTTTAGATACGGAATAGGAGAGGCTCATTTTAATTAGTACTCTTACAAATAGGAGGAGGGTACTCGAGGCCTGCTTAGCACTCTCTGAGGGATACTGTTGACTCAAAGATCAAGCCCCATTTCAGAATCCAACATTTGCTGTCTACCTCCATCTAAAATGCTGCGAAAAATTGGCATGCATATTTTCTTCTATATGTTCTCCCAAACATTTAATGTTTTATTACATTTTTTTTGCAAAATTATGTTGTGCAAAACTCATACTTTTAGAACAAAAACCTACTGTAGTATACTGAATAAAATTGCCACTTTCTTTTGAGAATAAATTGTAGCAGAAGGAAGAACATGAAAAGGAACTTGAAAACACTGGAAAACACAGAAATGCAGAGCGGTGAGTGGTGCTCTAAAACTAACTGGAACTGGGTAACAAACAGTTTTAGGCACACACAACCTCAGAAGAGAGATGAGTTTTCAAATAAGTTAAACTTGCATATTTATTAAGCCAAAGACAACAAACACAGCATGAGTCTTGCCTGACGTGTTTCAGACTAGTGTCCTTTTCAAAGCCATTGAAAAGGACACTGGTCTGAAGCTATGTCATGCAAGTCGCTGGTGTCAACAGCTTAATAAATAAGTTGCTGTTGAACCTGCGCTCTCTGAGGTTGTGTGTGCCCGAAACTGTTACCTAACTTGAAAACACAGCCTGTAGATTTATGAGAAGGGGCTATTTAGAAAATGTGGTCAACTCAGCAGCAATCTCAAAAGCAAAAAACCATGACAGACAAGAAATAGTAAACAGTAGACCAGACAATGGACCACTGAATGGGATTGGTGAGCTCCTTCGAATATTCAAAACCCACAGACAGTAGAATAATTAATAAACATTGGTCCATTCTGAATGTACCAGAGTTCCGAATACAGGCAGTAATAGCATCAAAAAAGGTGGATACCTTGAAACAGAAATTAGTACACAGTAAACATATGAAGGAAGAGAAAAAAATAAAACTCAACTACTGCTGGGTTTGCTGTCACCAGGAATGGTACCATGTGGCAGATGTACCTGTTGTAGTAACACGTCGAGGAAGAAAGAAACAGTACATCCCAGTGGCAACAGAACATAACCAATAAAGGCCCACCTGACTTTGGAGTCAGATCATGTGATTTAGGTATTGACATGCACCAGTTCCAAACTATCGTTGGAGAACAACCAGACCTCTGGAACAGAGGATAAGTACAGTGAGACACAAATGAGAACATTCCTCAGTCTCTAGGCATTTTCAATCTGCCTGTCAATTGGTAAGCACTCTGCAATTCTGGGCATTTGAGAGCATACAGAACCACCGAAGAAGGTGACTAGGACAAAAACTTGAGTTGGGGAGATGTTCTGGATATGTACCGTGACCATGCTAGAGGAGGCTGTAGGGGTGAATGGAGGGAGAACTGAGGCTGTGCTGTTGGTATTTTAGCGTTACAGCCCATAGTCCATTGAAACTGTCACCCAAAACCAAACCCTGGTGTCAGCCGAGAAACAGCATTTAATAAAATAGTGAAACTTGTACTGTTTTAAGTGCCTAGGTTGTAATGGTGCCACAATTTTGTGATTTCCAATAGCACCACCACTTGGTCTTTAAAACATTATGTTGGATAGAATCTTTAAAAGTAGTCCAGCTGGCTCTGTGGTACTGAGCAAAGGGGATCACTCGACTTGCTGGTGACCCAAGTTCATGCCCCCAAGCCTGGGTATCAGGAGCAGTACCACTGGATGCTTCCCTCCTGGTGTGGGGGGTTTCTGCCTGGGGACCTGTGGGCAGATTGGAGGCATGCTTGGGGACATGCTGCCTCGACACTTCCCCTGTGTTCCCAGCCTCAGGATGCCCCTGTGCTCACGCAAGTCCGAGAACTGCAGTGGGTGGGAAAAAAGATAACCAGGGAAAAATGCCCCTGATTGGCCAGATGATGAGCACCCTGGCTCCCTGCCACCCAAAACTCCTGAACCAGCCTGGATCCAACCCCTGCAGCACCAGAGATGCATAGACAGCCATTGAGGCCATTCCTCCCAGAAGAGAGGACCCTTCCAGCAGAGGGATATCCAGGCTACTAGAAGGTAGTTTGCATCGGGAGCTGGTGGAAGTGACAGGAGGTCAGAGGGTGGTGGGATGGCACTGGTGCTCTGAATGAGTGGCTGATCGGGGTGTGAGTGGAAAGTACATAAACAAATAATACCAAAAAAGTAATCTAGAGTATAACAGAAATACTTAAAACTTTTTCTTAGAGTTACAAGAAAACTTTTACTACAACCTAAATATTAAAATACTTGGCAGTAACGGTTCTCGAGTCAAGTAAACTGGGATTGTGCTTTAAAGACAAGCAAAATGAGCTAGGAGACCTGAGAATGGGGAGGGGTGGCATCATTTAAAGAGGATGCACAATTTTGAAATGTAGTGGTGACGCATAATTTTGGAATGTGGTGGTGACGATACAATTTTGGAATGTGGCAGTGATGCACAATTTTGAAATGTGGTGGTGATGCACAATTTTGAAATGTGTCAGTGGCGTAGTTCTGGAATGTGTTGGTGATGCAGTTTCAGAATGTGGCGTGACACTCCAGTTTCAGAAATGTGGCGACGGCATAATTCGCAATGTGGCTGGGATGCACAATTTCAGAACATGTCAGTGATGCTCAATTTCAGAATGTGGCGTGATGCACAATTTGGGAATGTGGCAGTGACAATTTTGGAATGTGGCATTGAAACACAACTTGGCGGGTATGTGCAATTATGGAATTTGGCGGGGATGTGCCATTTCAGAATGTGGCTGGGATGTGCGATTTGTGAATGGGGAAGGGACATGCAATTTTGGAATGTAGCAGGGTTGCATAATTTTAGAATGCAGCTGGTACGCATAATGTTAGAATGTGGTGGGGATGTGATGCACAGTTTTGATATATGGTGGGTGTGTACAATTCTGAAATGTGGCAGGGACAAGCAATTTCAGAATAAATGGTGTGCCCTGTCACATTCCAACAGCATGCATCCCCACCACATTCTGAAATTGCCAGTCCCCACCAAATTCCTTGATGTGTGTCCCTGTCATATTCCGAGACTGATTGTATTACCACATTGTGAGATGGCACATCCCTGTCACATTTTGAGATTGCGGGTGCCCCCCCCCAAACATTTAAAAATGTTGTACCACCTTGACATTCTATGCCTTGATTCAGTGCTGCATTCCCAAACCACCTTCTGACATGTTCTAAAGTACTGTGCCACGCATCTGAACATTCTGGAAATGCAAGCACTGCAGACAACCCTATGTCATTTTTTTTAAAAGATTACTATAGCTACAGTTTCTAAACTTTGAAGAAATAGATCCTATAAGATTGCTGACAGGGAGGACAGGAGTGCGAGTTCAGGAGATGGCATAATCAGTGGCTCTTCACTGAAACTGTCTTTTTTGGATAGGTAGTGAAATCAGGGTTACATAATAGTTCATAACTTTAAAACTAAGTAACATAGAAACCTAATGTTTGGTATACTATTTATTGGGGTATGCTTATTCTAATTCTGCAATGTAGCACTTTTGGCAGGAGTCCCTCTTTAAGTAATGACTCAATAGGTATGACAGTCAAAATACAAGATCAAATAGACCGATATTTGCTCGTTGGAATATGAGACATGTACAAATACAGTTTATGGACCCCATTTTCAAAAGGTTAGTGAGGCACAAACCAGGATTGTGCCATGTTAACCAGGAATAGCACCACTGTTGGGGAGCATCCCCATATTCAAAGGACACTTACACGTGGCTATGATAGCTGAAATCAAATGAAGCAAGTGTGTGGTGCTGTACCCATGTTCTGCGTCTGAGTGATCATTGACCCCAAGCATATATTGTAATATGGTTGTGATAATGTTGGGCTGGGTGGGCACTCCCAGTCTGCCTGCAGAGCTGAAAAAAACATTTGAGCTGGAATCAGCTTGCACATTTGAGCAGGCAAGCAGGTGGCTGCTTGAACACATGCACGGTGCCTGTGGGAACGTGTGGAGGTTATTGATGGCTCCTTCCCTCTGGTACCTTTTGTAAGAGTTGTTGCACAGAGCTTGCTTTCTAGGTGCTTAACTGGCACCTGGATCCAACTAGATTCCCAACCCCCACTGAAATCTGACATGGCGCTCTGGATGCTATCCTGGATGTTGAGGCAGTCTGCACAATTTTATCATGAATCTGTGATGTGTCCAGTTAGTGCATTACATCGTACACAGTTATTCATGCCACATGGACACACGTTCACTGCATGGTGTATTCCTGGGAAGGCCATGCTATGTATGTACTGGCAGCGATTTGTCAGTCATTGTACATTTTGACAGAATCACACACAGGTACACAGTTCATTATGAATGTGTTTATTGTGATGAGACAGTGTGAAACAGTGTACCCCACCTCAACAACCAAAACAGATGTGCATACAATGACTTTCCCTCAGGCTGCCCCCTCCCACTTACCCCATCCCTGTGCTTTACATATTTACAGTGCCATATGTACATAGTGTCCATATGTTACATATGCGACACATACTTCTGTAGTCCACACATGATGCAGTTTTGACAGTTCCGGTACTTGCATCCCACAGGTTCTCTGGTACCTCTGTTCCATCACACAGCACCCTTCATTTTATCCTAGGGTACCCTGCCATTTTTTTGTTGTGGATGCGGGTGCACTGTTTTCCCCTGGTCAGTGTACTGGCTTCCACTGCTGCTGGGACATGAGCATGCTGGGACGCAGTGCACTGTGTCCAATGCATTGTAGGTTGCGCCACAGTGAGTGTTTGGGCCTCCTGGACCTCTGAATGTTTCCACGTCCCACCCTTTTTTGGTGTAAGACATTTTGCAGTCTGCACAGTGGTGGCAGTATCCTGCTGTGCTGAGCTGCTTGTGGATTGTTTCTCAACAGGGTTTTGGGTTGCTGGTGGATTTCAATCTAGGTCCTGTGTGGATGTGGATCCTGGTGTTGCTGACTGTCCTACTGTCTGATGGACACTGTGACCAGTGTTGTGTACTGTTCCTGGTGCACAGTTTGGCTGGCGTGGGTGAATCTGACAGGTCTGGCTGTTTGGATACTTTGGTGGATCATGTGTACATTGGGATCTTGATGACGTATGCACGTTGCAGTGCTGTGCAGGTTGCTGTCACTGCTGGCCTCTGTGAGCTAGTGCAGAATGGCCATGAGAACTTCTGTTTGTTGCCCCTGGGCCTCCATGCATTGTTCTCTTACAGTGAAGAGCCTGTTTGCTGCATCAACGTGCCACTGTGTGCTCACCTGCAGCCTCTGCAGTACTGCCAATGTGTTTGTGTGTTGAGCTTTAAACTAGTGCAGGCCTTTCCTGACCACTTAGATCCACTGATGAGGGATTGCTAGAGAGTTCCAGGGTGCGCTTGAAGATATCTGGGGCTTGTTCCTTTCTTTATGTAGCCCCTACCCTGTGGAATTCTCTACCTGATCAGGTGAGTGATTGCCTGACTATCCAAAGATTTAAGTCAGCACTCAAAACTTATTTATTTAGGTTAGCTTTCCCTGACAGTGTCAGCTGATAGTTTTTAGTTATTAATGTTATGTTACTGTTGGAAATTATATTATGGGAATAATTTATTTTAACTGGATGTTATGGAATGTTTAAAAGGCGTGATATTTGTATACATTTTTATATTTTATGTTCGGCGCCTTGATCTCTTGGAAAGGTGCTTTTGGGAGAGCTTACGCGTGAGGTTCAATGTGAGAAATAACTCCTCCCACAACCTCTACTTAAACCCATTAGTAACACACCTCCCTTGCTTAGTGAGTGTCTTTTGTTCCCTGAGCTCCCTACATGGCTCATGTGACTGTGCTGTCTCTGCTGCTGCTGCTCTGTTTTGTTCGTATCCCTGCTTTCTGTCCTTCCCTCCTGCCCTCCTGTTTGCTTTCTGTTACGTCCTTTGTTTTCTCACCTGTCCATTCCTGGCTGGTTTCTCCTATCCTGGTGGCCTGTTCCGCCTCCCCGCTCCCTTCCTCTGCTGGTCTGCCTCCATCCCGCCTTCTGTTCCTGGGTTCCCCCGTGTTGTTTCCTTTTGGCTTTTTGCCCGCATTCCATCCCCTCGACCTCTGATGCTTGGGAGCTTCCCCGGCTTCTCTCTCTCTCGTTCAGTGCTTCCTCCTTCCCCCCTGCTAACACATGCCCGCTTCCTGCCCATCCACTGTGGGCAGCCCATTCTCCTTAACTCCCCGGCTCCATTGCATGCTGTCTCTCCATGGCACTCCTGTTGGATTCCCTGTCGCCTTTTCCCTGTAGCACTCCCTCTACTACAGTAAGTACCTCTTTGTACAGTGCGCCACAAAGCTAAATAAATGAATACTTTGCTTGTACTAGGATTTCCATAGGGCCAGTAGTATCAGAAAGTGTACCTCCCAGTCTACTACATTAATATCCTGAATGAAGCCTTATTATATTTGTGTATGCATGAATGCACTGCTAAAATGCACCATACTACCTGCATTCATATGAGGCCCTGGGCAGCTTGGTTGTTTCCCAATGTGCCACTCACCCTTTTACTGCTTCATTACAATGTTGGACTTGGCACTCTATGACTACTTCTCCTGGTATCTCCTGTAGCCCCTGACGAGCTTACTGCATGTTACACTGCAACTTTGCTTGTGACCCTCACCGTATATACTACTGCAACCTCTGTCTGTGCACTTCATACCCCAATCCATTTCAAGGTCACTCCCCTGCACAGGAGTCCTATTCAGTTCCTCATTTGACCTTGCCATGGCAGCTGTAATTCCAGTGGATGTCCAACGCTCCCCTTTAGCTCCTTCATTCATTCAGCTGTACGCTCTCCTGATTGTTGGTGCCATTCTGTCAATTACCATCTGCATCCCTTGTTCTCCTCTCCCCTCCCTCTCCTGGTAATGTTTTGCCCATTTTGCTCAGTCTCCTTCTGCATCACTGTTTGTTTTGCAGCCACAGACCCAGTGCACTGAGCAGCACCTGCCACCCATGTACCCATCTGCAGTTTTTGTTTGCGGTTTCCCACCACAGGTTCTGGTTATCAGCATCAGGTGGTGTACTTTTGTGACCACTGCTCTGCTGTGTAGTCAGAGGCATGCACAGGAGCAGTGAACAAGGAGAGCTAAAATCCTAACAAAGGTAGGGGGGTCTGGGGGCATGCCCCCCCCCAGGAAATGTTTGGAAAAATCACTGTAAATGGTGCATTTTCCTGCATTTTACAGCAGTCTATCTCAACGCCCGTACCCCAAGTATTTTTTTTATCAAATTAATTGAATGCAGCAGCTTAAGATTAAACCAGGACGGAAGCACCCAAAGTCTGAACACACTACACAGACTACCAGTTCTTCAAGTTCCAACAAATCCCTGCTGCAAATGCAACTGCCTGCCGTGAAAAGCTGCAAGCCTGCATTTATTCAATAATCTATACTTAAATGAATACAGCTTTACCTTGATGAATAAAATAATAATAAATAATAATAATAATAATATTTTTATTTATATTGTGCCTTTCAAATACCAAGGCGCATTCCAGTAAAATGATACAAACAAGGCACACAAACAGCAATACAAAGAACTATTAAAAACATATACAACAATTAATCAGTAACACCATAGGCACTTTCCCCATAAAAAGGATTTGAGAGCATGTTTAAAACTCCCCACAGTCATACACTTCCTTGTCCAACAGAGTAGAGAATTCCAAAGGGAAGGGGCCACAAACATAAAAGCCCGGGACCCAGCTGATTTTAATATAACCCTATGAATCTCTAGCAACCCCTCATTGGATGAGCAGAGCAACCTCACAGGGTGGTAAAGAATCAGTAGTTCTTTCAGGTAGTCAGGGCCCAGATCATGCAGGGCTTTAAAAGTCAGTAATCCGACTTTGAAGGTGATCCGCCACTGAACTGGCAGCCAGTGCAGTTCCCACAGCACTGGAGTAATATGAGAAGATCTAGGAGTACCTGTAAGTACTCGGGCTGCAGAATTCTGCACTAGCTGTAGGCGGCAAATATCAACCCCGGAGCCCAAGGTAAAGCAGTCGTAGTTGTCCAGGCGTGAGGTCACAAAGGCATGGATCAGAGTTGGGATTGCCAGATGGAGCGAGATGCTTGATTCTGGTGATGTTTCTTAGATGATAAAAGGAAGATTTTACCACTGCTGACACCTGGGATCAGAGATTCAGCCTCGCATCTAAGATCACCCCCAGATCGATCACCCCCAGATCTTGCACCCGTTCAGAGACCTGTAGCTCGACATCCCCACAAAGCACCCCAGATGGGGAGCTGGCCACAGGTCCCCCTATCGGCGATCTGGATCCAATACCAACACCTCCGTCTTCCCAGAATTCAACTTCAACCAACCGGACCTCATCCAATCCTGGATTTCATTTAGGCAGCTATTAAATATTGAGATAGCTCCTTCCTGGTCGGGTGCAAAAGACAGGTGCAGTTGGGTATCATCTGCATAACAGAGAAATCCCAATTCATACCGTCTCACAGTGTCTCTGAGGGGAAGCATGTACACTGCAAACAACATGAGGGACAATATAGAGCCCTGAGGAACCCCACAAGATAGAGAGGTGGGATCAGAGGAAAAAAACCCTGACATTACCCTCTTCCAGTGAGGTATGATGTGAACCATCTGAGCACAATCCCAGAGAGTCCACAAATACATCTCAGGTACTCCAGTAGTACCCCATGGTCGACAGTGTCAAATGCTGATGACAGATCCAATAGAACCAAAATGGACCATTTTCTCTGGTCTCTCGCCATCAGGAGATCATTGAACACCTGAACCAGCGCAGTCTCGTATACTGTAGTTGTGAAAACGCTCTACGGAGCTGTAGACAGGTTGGATTGCACAATCTGTCCACAGTTCTGAATAGCTGACAGAAACTCTGCCTTCTTATGGGAGATTTCTGACTGATAGAACTGATAATGTTCTAACAGTCTAAGGTGGTTGGCATCCAGGCCAGCCCTCCGCCAACAACATTCTAACCGGCATCCAAGTCGCTGCAACTCCCTCAAGACCCCATCAAACCATGGGGCCCGATGTTGCAGGGAGAGAGGATGCACACAAACTGGAGCAATAGAATCCAGGGCAGAAGTAATGTCAGTATAATAAGTCATAACCAGCACCTCTGGATCATTGCAATGCACAGGAAGTTGTGATAGGTAAAGAGCCACAACAAGACCATTAGAAGAAATATTCTGCAAAGGCCAGTACTTGACCATCTCCACAGGGGTTGGCCAACAAGGAGGGGCACCAAAATTGAATCTCACAGTGTAGCGATCTGACCAACTGACTGGTTCCACTCCCCCACATCAGAGGCCTCAATCCCCAGGAGGAAGATCAAGTCAAGAGAATCCCACAGCCCCCACATGCATACTGTGTGACCCTGAACAAGTCACTTAACTTCCTTGTGCTCTCAGGTTGCACCTGCAAACAAGCTTTCAGCTTAGTGTGTCTCACCTGGTAAAATAATTGTTAAAAAAAAAAAAGAGAGAGAATGGCCACCTTTATGTGTAGCAGTGGTAACCACCTGTGTTAGGCCCAGTGAGTCCATTAACCGGAGGAAGTGTCCAAATTGCAAGAGTTCATCATCGACCCATGCATTAAAGTCGCCCAGGACCATCAGCCTGGGAGACTCAAAGGCCAGGTCAACCATGAAGTCTGTTACTTCCTTAAGGAATTGCTTCTCATCTCCTGGTGGATGGTAGATGAGATCAATTCGATAGCCCACTCCTGCTACAACAGCACATTCAAAGGAAATGGTCTCCTCAACTGGAACACTAGTGACAGCCAATTCCATCTTAAAACAGACCGCAACCCCCACCCCTCAGCGGTCCAATCTTGCGCGATGTATCACCGTATACCCGGCTAGAATTGCGGCCTCCAAAATCACTGACTCTGAGTAGTCCCACATCTGTCCCAACACACAAGTCAAGTGATCTTTTGCTTTCTGGTGTCCAGATCCAATCTACAACCATAGCCCCCCCCCCACCAGCCAGCCAGTAAGCAAGCAGTGAAACAGAGAAACAGTGCTACTACTGTGCTTTATAATGTTAAGTCAAGTGGCCACTGGTTGCCTGGTTGGGGCAGTCACAACAAGCACTTAAACAACACAAACCCTGGTGCCCCCCTCCCAATATTCAGAGCCATGGAACTTATGGAAGATGGATGGAGGAACTAGGGAAGGAACAAGTGAAGTGAAGTGTGCTGCAGCTGCTGCCTGCTGGAGATGGACAGTGGTAGGCAGACAACATCAGATGGTGACATCAGGTGATGAGTCATGATGGGAGGAGTGCTGGTGGGATCAGGAATGGAGAGCTCGTCAGTCTCTGAGAAGAGCAGGCAGCAGCACAATCTCCCCTGCCCCCCAAAGCAGCAAAGTCAAAATCCACAAGTCTGATGTAACCTTTCCTCTCCCACTCCTGTTTTGGTGGTGGAAAGTTATTATCCGCTCAGTCTGGATGGACTTGGATTTGGACGGACTTGCAGATGAGACAATGAGAGGGTTTACCTGTAAAGGCATCTATCCTAAATAGATACTTTTGCTCAGTATTTACTGAAGAGAGGTAGGGCAGGGCCCACAGCTCAGCATCATGGACACAGGGGAGGAGGTGAGCACTACTCCCTTCACAAAAGAAAGGGTCCTACAAGAGCTTGCTAAGCTCAGGGTGGATAAGGCAATGGGACCTGATGGCATACATCCCAGGGTACTTAAGGAGCTAAAGGAGGAACTGAGCCATTAGCAGAATTGTTTAGTGAGTCTCTGAGCACAGGAGAGGTCCCAGAAGACTGGAGAAGGGCTCATGTGATCCCGCTCCACAAGAGTGGTAGCAGGGAGGAGGCGGAACTACAGAACGGTCAGTCTTACCTCAGTAGTGGGCAAGATTATGGAGGCCTCCTTAAGGAAAGGATAGTGCAACACCTGGAATCCATAGGGCACAGGATCCAAGACAGCATGGGTTTACAAAGGAAGGTCCTGTCAAACTAATCTCATAGATTTCTTTGACTGGGTAACAGAATGGTGGACCAAGGGGAGCAGTTGATGTCGCCTACCTTGACTTCAGCAAAGCTTTTGACACTGTTCCACATAGAAGATTGATAAATAAGCTAGGTAGGCTCGGGGTGGGTCAGAAGTTGGTCAACTGGGTGGCAAACTGGTTGAGGGCAGAAAACAGAGAGTGGTGGTAAATGGTATATAGTCAGAAGAGATGCAAGTCACAAGTGGGGTACCTCAGGATCAGTCCTGGGGCCAGTCCTATTCAACATCTTCATTAGTGACCTCACAGATGGACTAGAGGGTAAGGCTTGTCTGTTTGCAGATGACACTAAGATCTGCAACAGAGTAGATGATCCAGATGGGGTGGGCAGAATGAGAAGAGATCTGGATAAACTAGCAGAATGGTCAGAAGAGTGGCAACTGGGATTTAATGCAAAGAAGTGCAAAATCATGCACATAGGGAAGAGAAACCCTGAAGCCACTTATAGGCTGGGAGGGGAGTTGCTAGCAGTCACAAAGGAAGAAAGAGACTTGGGCATCATCATCACTGATGACCTAAAATCATCAAGCAGACCTCTAAAGCAGTATGTAAGGCTAGGGGGTGTTAGGGTGTATTAGTAGGGGTATCACAAGTCGTAAGAGGGAGGTAATAATCCTCTGTATAAGACATTGTTAGCTCCCATCTGAGCACTGCGGCAGTATTGAGGCCACATCTCACAAGGACATTAACCAAATTGAGGCAATCCAGAGAAGGGCAACCAAAATGGTGCAGGGACTGCATCAGAAGACATATGAGGACAGATTAACGAACTCAATATGTATGCCCTTGAGCAAAGGAGGAGAGAGGTGATATGTCGAGGACATTTAAACCACCAAGAAGGGCATAAACAAGGTGAAAGAGTCTAACAATTTAAATACAAGAAAATAGCAGGACAAGAGGACACAGCATGAGATTAGAGGAGAGCCGATTAAGGGATGTGAGGAAATTCTTTTTCACAGAAAGGGTGGTAGATGCATGGAATGGCTTACCACAAGAAGTGGTGGCTATGAATACAGTGCAGGGCTTCAAACAGGCATGGGATAGGCATAAGGGAGCAATACAAATGACTATGAATAGATAGGTCACTGACAGAGCAAAAGCCGATGGCACATTTATAAGGTAGAAAAAGAAATGGGCAGACTGGATGGGCCTTGCGGTCCTTATCTGCTGTCAACTTCTATGTTTCTATGTTTCTAAGTCCTCACGGCTGTTAGGACGAGATAGATTCTGAAGTCTGTTCAAGAGTACTTAGATACATTTGTAGCAAAAAGGGTTGAAGATCCTAAACTGGCATCTCTTAGGGAAAGTAAGTGAGTCAACGTAGCAGCAACTTTGTGTTTCAGTTCACGCATGAGCGTCTTGCTTCTATTTATAGTACAGTTTTGTCTTGAGGCTTTGATATAGTCTAGTTGACTCAGTTTCGACTTAATAAATTATAACTTGCAAAGTGATAAATGCAATGTGAGCAAAGTTAGTCTGAGAAAGGAAATCATAAATATAAGTTTATGGTATGTTTGGTAGTGATGGTAATTGTAGCAAGGAGGGACTGGCAGACAAATGGATCATCTACTGGTCTGCAGACCCAAAACTTAAAAAGCGACATAAGTGAAGAAACCTTTGTATAGTAACTTGTTTTGGTATCTTTTACATGTTGTAAACTTGGTGATTCCGTGTGTTGGGTTGTAAATGCAGTGACATTACTGGAACCTGAATATGAAGAGGAAATCCGTTATTAATGAGCCAGTGAGATCCATTCAGTACAGGCTTGCTTTGTGCCATTATTGATTTAGGTAACTCAATTTAAATACCAATCGAAATAGTTGGTAAAGTATTCAGTGTTGTTGTGTTTAAAACTGAAATTGTTACAGCGGCACCCAGCACCACCGAACTGCAGACTCAGTTTTAGCATGATGAGCCATTGCTCACTCCTCTGACTGCCCCTGTTTCAAGCCTCTATACTACCCTACATCCCTTTTTTTCACCCTTACCAATGACTCTACTGCCTCTCCAGAGCAGCCACTCCATTTTTAGTGTACACTTTGGTGCACCTGCGGTACATCCTTGGGACGTGCAACTTGGATGATAAATGGGGCTTCTGGGAGACTGAGAGCTCAGTTGTGCCCGATGCGATTGCGATCAAGAGTCAAGAGTCAGGTGGGATAGGGCTGCAAAATGAAACAAAAGATGCTGAGCATCAGGTTTTACAGTCTGGGCATTTACTGGCTGAATTAAATTATAAAAATAGAACACTGAAGGGAATTTAACAGGGGGCAGGGTTGCCCCCCCCATGCATGCCCCTGTGCGTATTACTTATGGTGAGGGGGGGCTGTGTATCAGGCTGCCCTTAGACAGCCTCCGGCCATCTGGGAGTAGGGCAAGTATGAGGTGGGTGTGGGGGGCATGGGAAGGGGGGTGCTCCCATTCTTCTGATCCTAGTCATCCTAGCCTTCTCGCTACTACTGCCTCTGTCCTCAATTTCCTGCACCTGCTTACTTCTCTCTCCAGGTTCCTGCTTCAGTAACCATGGGGCCTTCCTTTCCATGCATTGTTACTGATTCCTCAGTTGGACCATCTATGTGGCACTCCTGTTGCTGTACCTACCATTCCCATCATACTACATCTGTCTTACCCTATCTGTGTTTCAGTCATCATGCTTGTATCATTTCGGTTTCCCTAATCTACTCTCCTCTATGGCAGTGTTTTGAGCTTCACTCAGCCCATACCAGCAATACTCCTGACTCCATCCCTAACTCATGCCTTCTGACGTGCTGAGCGAAGATAGGCTCCCCTGTCTACCTGGAATGTGATTCCGTTTCAGTTACTACCTCCTGCTTCCTTCAACCAGACATCCTTTATCTCTAACTCTGCTGGACATCATCGAGTGCAGGTTAGCTCGCCCTGACTACCAGGAAAGGAGCCATGTCTACAGTCTACTGAGTCATATCATCCTGCTGTACCTCATACCAGTTACCACTTCCCTTCTGGAATGGAACTTCTTTGCCCCTTATGCCCTCATCATCCTACCTATGCCTAGCTGCCTCAAGTCCAGATTATCCTGCCTCAGCCATCAGTGATGCATGTCTGAATCACCTTTCCACTGCTTCAACCATACGCATTCTCAGCCTCATGCCCAGATACTGCTCCCCTTCAGGAACATGACTTTGCCCAACTTGCCTTCTCCATACTAACTGGTCTGCAGCCTCAATTCTGACAGTCCTACCACTGACTTACATAGATGGGAGCCTGCATCTGCTTTGACTGTTTTCACCTTCTGCATCCTATACCAAATACGGGTTGCCGCTTCCCTTAGGGGATGGGGCCTTTATACCTCAGTTTCCTTCCACCTCCCAACTTTCCTGCTGGCTTGGTATGCTGGTCTTCATGCTCTACCTACATAGTTTTGTTGCCCATCTTCTGTGAATCCACCAGTTCCATACTGTCTCTGGCTCAAATCTAGTTGCTACTCCCGTTACGATTGACATCTCATCCTCTCAGTCGCCTCCACCCTCCTACCTCTGCATGGTGGTATCGTCATTGTTTATTCTCCTCACTTACCAGGACAGGATGCATGTTTCTGCAATTGTCTGTTCAGCTTGTATGCTCTCTAACCTGAACCGCTTACTGATTTTGCCTTCGCTATCATACCTTATCTGGTCCAGGTTGTCTCATCTCAAATCCTTTGCTTAGGAGCCTGCATCTGCACCTGACAGTTCATCCTTCTGCATTGTTTACTTCCTATCTGATTGCAGCTTCCCTCTGGAAACAGAATACCTCTGCTCCCAATGACTTCCTTCCTTCCTTACCAGTCTCCATCCTGTACTTTCATGGACCATTGTACATGACTTCCTTTGGTATCCTTTCCCTCAGGGTTTGGATCTTGCCTGCTTGTTAAGTCTCTATCTCACTCTAGTTTGACTGCCTCATGGACTTCCTTGCTGTAGGTCATCCCTTCTGGCTGCTGTACGAGTTCATTTTATTCTTCAGATCTGGAGACCTTGTCCTTCTTCACTCCAGCACCTTCCATCCTTTCCTCTCAATGTTTGCAAGCTTCATCAGATGTGGGACTTAAATCTCAACTCAGTTGCCCTTGGTGCTCAGTTTTGCTTCTTGGTCTTCCACGGATCATCCTCTGGTACCTTACTACAACCTTCCTGCATTCCGTTGCTGTTCACTGAAGAGCTGACCTGGTCCTGTTCCTTGCTGCACTGTATGTCCTCTGGCTTCACCTAGTCCATCACCTTCCAGGATCATTCCTCTAGTCCATCAGGATTCACTTCAGACTTTCCTTCCATCTTTGGATAGCTGCCTTTCATCTCCAACTTGCTGGCTTAGGGCTTCATCCTGTTTGCAGTGGCTCTCTTGGGCATACTACCATATCTCTGGCCAGTATTCCTACCAAGTCAACTACTCCTCCTGTTTATTCTTCTCATGATCCTACTCTGGCCATTTTAATGGCTCCCATCCACTACTCAATGTATCACTTGTTCATTTCAACTGAGGAAACTACTTCTAGCAAACATCCTTTGGATAACATGCCTCATAGACTCTTACGTCAGCATAGAGTTTGCTCTACTGCCCAATCAGCTCCTCATGATCATTCCTGGAATCCCATTCGACTGGACAATAGAAAGATCCCATCTCTCTAATGGATATTCCCTGCAAATCTTGTCTATTCAAACACTGTGGGATCCCTGTCTACTATATCTCACAGGCTATACTCGTACATGGAAAGGTCTTAACTCTTTCAGTTATGCTCTGACTCTGTAACCATTATCATTGCTGTGAATACCTGGAATCGCAAAATACCCCATGCTGCTAGGACATCATCCATTTTATCTTCTGCAGCCTCTCCTACCAATACCGACTCTGTTGACCATGTTTCTCAACTCCTACTTTCTCAACAGACATTACTTGTCCTAAGACCTTCTCAGCTGCCTTCCCTGAACTTTCATAGTTGGATCTCCAGTGTCTAGCTGCTTACTAATGTTGTGCTATTCAAACTACTATTTTCTAGCTCTTGGACATCACCATACCTCATACAGTCATCTGCATTTCTTCATCTTATTACCATCAGTTGGGTTAGTTACCCATCCAGTGGTGCTTCTAGTTTATCTATCACAAATTATCTCCATTACTCTCTTGGGTGAAGACTTCTACCGAGACCAGGCTCCTCCAATTCTCAATTCAAAAATCCCCAACTGTTAAGGCAAATTCACCATCCCAGTCTTGCCTCCCAACAGGTCTTAATCAACCTTAGCACTAGGATCCTCTGACATTCCATACCAGTTGACCTCACTACCAACCCAGCCTACAGATTATTCCATATATCCACCTTCAAGCTTCTTTCAAATATTTCAGCATCGGATTACCTGTAAACCCAATTAGCCATAGCCACCTCAGTGCATCTCATGGACAAGTATGCCACAGGAATACCCATATCTATTTTAGCCAGAGGACCAGCAGAGCATACATGAGTATAGTTATGATATCATGCCCAAATAATCACTTATGGCATTTCTGCTATCAGTCACTCTGACTCTGCTTGGCTCCTTTTTCCACTTCTTGGATGCTTATTTAGCACTTATCACTCACTACTGAATTCCTTACCTCCAGACTTTACCGTGAACGTCAAACCTTACACAAGTTGGATCAGTCACCTATGACTTAAAAAATCATCACATTTCTCACTGTTCCCTATCTGGTATCATATCGATCAAATCATGCTCTCCCTGCTCATATGTCCCTATAACCCCTTTGGATAAGCATCCTTCATTACCTTGGAAAACTGGACTTCATTCACCCTTCTTTGACTGGATCTGCTTCACACTCAGGATTCCTCTGCTTGTTTAGGAAATACCTACTTCTTCAACCTCAGGAGAGTCATCCAAACTACATCATCTATGGATCGAGGCTGGATCATCATCTCTCCAAGCTCACCTTCCTTAAATTAGCTATGGTTACTAGAACCTAGGACCTTCTCCTCTCAGTATGCCCAGAGGATGAGCAGACCAATGATGATGGGTCCTCAGAGGTTTCTCCACCTGGGGATTTTTCTTCTCCTGAATGCAAGTGGTCAAGTGGAGGAGGTATCTTTTGGGGCCTTTTATTCACTACAAATTCCTACCTACATACCAGCTACTCAAGGGTGGGAATAGAGTAAAGCCACAAAAGTTCTACAAATTACACAAGCACTAATATCCATCAGTGTTCCCAAACATTGAATAGGAGGCTTAAGTCCAAGGTTCAATGTGGGAATATCTCCTCTAGCCTCACTTAAACCCATCACTAACACACCTCCCTTGCTTAGGGTGTTTTTGTCCACCACCTTTCCTCCTCCTCCTCCTCCTCCTCCTTCTTCTCACCCTTGTTCATGGGCTTTCTGTTCCCTACAAATTCCTACCTATGTACCTACTACTCAAGGGTGGGAATAGAGTAAAGACACAAAAAGTACTACAAGTTACACAAGTACTAATACACCATTGCTATTCCCCAAACACTGAAACAAATTTTATTATTATTATTATTTCTGGAGCACATCCGCGCCCCCTGTCATGGTATCAAGATCAAAGTAGTAGATCAGGGAGGGGTTGTGGACATGGCCTACCTAGACTTTAGCAAGGCATTTGACACAGTCCCACACAAAAGATTAATATACAAGTTAGCAAGCCTGGGAGTGGGTCCCAAGATGACAGTCTGGGTAAAGAATTGGCTGGAGAATAGGACACAGACAGTAATAGTAAATGGAGTCCACTCTGAAGAAATGGGGTTACTAGCAGGGTACCATGAGGTTCAATATTAGGACGGTCCTCTTCAATGTCTTTATAAGCGACATTGCAGAGGGACTGGAAGGAAAAGTATGTCTCTTTGCAGATGACACAAAGATCTGCAACAGAGTTGATGCACAAGGTGGGGTGGAAAGGATGAGAAGGACTTGGCAAGGTTAGAGAATGGTCAAATGTATGGCAGCTTAGATTCAATGCTAAGAAGTGCAAGGTAATGTACCTGGGAAACAAAAACCCAGGGAAGAGTACACAATGGGGGTGAGATACTAACAACAACAAAATGGAAAGGGACCTGGGAGTAGTCATATCAGATGACCTAAAGGTGGGCAAGCAATGTGAGAGGGCAGCAAGGAGGGCTGGGGGGGATACTTGGATGCATAGGGAGAGGCATCACCATTAGAAAACAGGAAGTTATTATCCCTCTGTACAGAAAGTTGGTGAGACCCCATCTGAGTACTGTGCAGTTCTGAAACCAATTTCTGCAAAGACATCGACAGGATGGAAGCTGTCCAGATCAGGCAACTAAAATGGTGCAGAGTCTGCACCGGAAGACATAGATGAGAGACTTAGGAGCTGAATATGTATTGCATCGAGGAAAGGAAGGAGAGGAGGAGGGATCATGATAGAAACTTTCAAGTACCTCAAGGGAATCAACAAAGTCCAAGAGGGTACCATCTTTCAAAAAGAGCTGGAAGAACAAGGGGCACAATTTGAAGATAGAAGGGGCAGCTCAGAGGTAACTTAAGGAAGTATTTTTCACAGAGGGTTGTGGATGCATGGAACAGCCTTCGGAGAGTTGTGGAGTCAAAACAGTGGTGGAATTCAAGCATGCATGGGACAGTCATAAGGCAATTCTAGGAGGTGGGGGCAGAAAGAAGTAGGTTGCTAGTTAACTAGGATCTGCAGCTTATCCATTAGGTAGGAAAATTGGCAGACTGGGTGGGCCAAGCAGTCCTTATCTGCCATCAAAATCTATGTTCCTATGGGCCAGGTGGATCTGGTGGTTCTCGACAGCAATTTGGATGGCTGTGGGTGCCCTGGACTTGGCTTCCAGGGAGTCCAGGATGTTCTGGCCATATCGCCCTGGCTTCTCATCCACAGCATGGCCTGGGAGTACGTCACAGGTGGGGGGTTGCACAGTGCTCTCATCCTCCTCCTCCTCCAGCTGCAGTGGACTCAGCTCCTGGGCTATGTTGGCAGGGATGGACTCTGGAATGTCTGTGTCCTGGAGGTCTGAATCATCCTGGGCATCCTCCCTTTCCTCTTCCTTGTTGCTGTGGGCCTGTGATGCTTGTTGCAGTCCAACTTGGTGACTGGTTTCCTGCACTGTCCCTTCCTCTGGATCCATGAAATCTGTGTTGTCTTTTCCCCCTGTGTCTGTTGAGGATGGCCTCTCTCCATGTGCTGCTGTCTCTGTTTGTATCCCACTTGGTTCAGGCCAATCATCATCCCTGTCTGCAGTGATGCTTACTATGGGAGGATAGATATTCACTGTTAGCTGCTGTACTGCACATGGATGTCTTTGGTACCGGTTGCACTGCTTTACAATGTACTGGTCTGTATTACACCCTTTAGGTGCTGTGCACTCCTACACAGGCTGAGGTCTGTGTCATGCCACAGATGTACTCCTGCATTGTTTGTACAGACAGGCCTACTATCCTCTGTAGTGTGCAACACCTTGTATGTGTTGGCAATGTGGGCCTATCTGTGTTCCGCTATCAGGTTACAGCTGGCATGCCCTTCTTCTCACAAGACATAGGCATACTTGCCACACCCGATGCCTTGCGATCATGCACAGTTGTATGGTTTGCATTATGCACCATGGCAATGTCCATGGCAATAGACTAATTGCTGGCATATGCTATCCTCTGTTTGGCTTCACACACTGGTGGTATACAGCCCATGGCACATCCCAGTGCACTGTATGTGTGGCGTACAGTGCCTATGATGTTTGCTAAATATGTGTGTTAGCCACACCATTGTCCTGGCCACTCTGCCACTTATCCAGGGTGGTGCAGGACTGCAGGCCTCACATGTGTGGCATGCGCATCAGCTGGTGGCTGTCTGTGCCACCATGGTGTTATCACACAACACAATACCATACACATGGCTCACAAAGGGCACCAACCTGGCTCCATATGGTGTCTCAACCATGTGTGCCCCACCCCATATGCTATACAACTTTGTCCTGTACCTCTGACCTATTGTCTTGCCCTGTAGCCATGCTGTGGCCTGTCTGTTAGGCATGCATCCCTCCGTCAGCCACTCATTTCCCAGTCATCTACAATCCTGTCTGAGACACCCATCCATTGGTGGCTACTGTTGTTGCCCTGCTGTGTACTGCTGTGTACATTCCAACATGCCACCCTGCCATGTCCTGCTGTCAGTGTGTGCCTCGTTTACATGTCCCAATGTTTTTTTTCGATCATGGAGGTGTGTACAGTAGTAGCACTGAATTTGTCAAGCAATTTTGTGAGATTCCATATTTATTATGCAAAATATTTAGAAAAACAATTCCTGTAATTTTTTTTGTTATACCTACAGAAAGAGGCCAGCTCCTATAACAGTGCTTAATCATTATCTAGTGGATTTTCAGCTAGGCTATCACATGGAAGCACCGTGTCTTGGTAGCAGAGAGCAAACTACCAAAATAAAAATCCCTAACAAAAGATTTTACAATTCTCAATAGGGATTTTTAAACATCATTAAAACACCCTTGACTAATTTGGTGCTACTACTATATGCAGTGCCATTGGCCTACACATATAATTTACCCACCAGCCACATCCACACAGGCCTCGTGTTTGTCACACACTGTGCACACTCTTGTGCAGGCTCCACCACACCAGTCTACACATCTCCCTCCCATCAAGCTATGTTGCTGTCCTGCATAGCTGGGTGCTGCACCCACCACATCCCTCTGGCACCCTGCTCCTGTGTCATCTGCTGCTGATGGGGGCTCTGCCTGCCATGGGTCTGGCCTTTAACTGAACTGCTACTGTCCACTTCTGGGGATGTGCATGTGTACTGTGGGTCACAGTCCTCCCACAGGCACTGTTCGCATGTCTCATCCATTCTGCATGTGCCACCCTTGTGTACCTGTTTCACCTCTAGTACATCTTTGCAGGTGTGATGTGTCCCCCCACAGCATCCTTTGTTGTGCATCCTCAAGAATTGGCCACAACATTTGTCTGTCCCATGGTGTTGCCTTAGTGCATCCCCAATAGAGGTACAGTGCCCTTTAATATACAGTGCTCTGTAGGTGGAACATGTCCGGGATGCCATCCCCTACTGTGCTGTGGGTACTCAGATGTGCTGCCACCTGCTGCTCAGCAGTATTTTCTGCCTTGACACACCTTGCCTCCTAATATTATGGTATCTCTTCTATGGATGCACCGCTTGACAGGCCCCACTGCATTCATGTTGGTGGCAGCGTGTCCCATGCCTGTAGTCTTTGGTCCCTTAGCTCCTTATTGCTGCTTCGGGACAGGAGTAACTCCACCTCAGTGTCGACCTCCTCAATGAGGATGTCTGTCTGCTCTTCTGTAAAGTTCTTTTTTCTCTGCCTCCTGGATTGTGTGGTGTCTTGTGGCATCACTTGTGCCATTTTGGATTTCTGATGCAATCTCTGTGAAACCCACCGATTATGCCATCTGTTAGGGCACAGATTGTGGCTTGTGTCATTTTTGGTAAATTGGTGCAAATTGTGAATCTTCCTGAATTTCATGCATGCAGTTTGTCGCATGGTGAATTGGCTAGATGTGCCATGGTGTATCTTGCACCAATCTAAGGGCTCTTTGTGGATCAAGCACCTTAGATCTAAAGGTGCTTTAATTTGACATCATGAAACTGGAAATCATGAGGCTGACTCATGTAATACTGAAACAAATACTGATGAAAAGAAAAGACATTTTATGCAGGGATGTAGCCAGGAATTTAAAACCTGCACTCATGAGCCAATGGAACTGTTTGCCCCTTCCCCATAAACACAACCCAAAAGATTTATTGCCCCTCTACCCAAACATTGCTCCACCCCCAGTTCTGCCAACAATATGTAGTAAGCCAATGATCCTAATAGGTTCATAATATTTCTAACACACACACACACACACACACACACACACACACACCGCACTACCGATCTGGCAGAAGTGGGCTGGCTTTTAGTTACAATGTTTAAGACACATTGTGATAAGTCTGTATACCACATCAAGGCAGCCAGCCTTACAGAAGTCCATTCTCACCAGCACTCGTGCATACATACTCGATCGGGTCACTCATACTATCATGGCCTCTAAGTTTAGCACCCACACATCTTCCAAAGATCATTCACAAACTCACACTAAAGCATCCAAGGAGATGAGAAATAGTTCTTCAGGTACATCAGGCTCCGTTCGTGTTTGTTGCCCTGGCCTGAGGCTCACGTTGCCTCTGGATTTTTCAGATTTTACTGTACTGAGCAAAGTATACAGAGTATGCCTAGCAACATCAATGGTTATGCACTGAAATGTTTTGAAATTATTAGGATCTATAAATACTATGCTGTTTGTTGCTAAGTAGCTCATAGGATTTGTGTTAAGTTTGCCAGTTCGAGAACAAGTCCATCCCAAAACAGAACTCACTGAAATTAAATACTGGAGCAGGGAGAGTGAATAGCATAACTCCTTTGCTGTGAGATGGTGATCACCTTGCAGTTCCACTTTGGGAGGTAATGCTACCAGTTGCCTAGCAACAGCCGAACAGCTGAACATAGGCGAGAAATACATCAGCATGCTGGCTTGATTGTGAATTACTATCATATGCTTGGCGTGAGTATAATAAATACTTCATTTATGACTACTTGTGAGTGTTATCTCTGGCTAGCATTGTAAACATAGAATGAATCTGATTTATTATCTTAGCAGTTAGTCTTCTAACTGACAGTCTGTGTAGCACCAACAGAGGATCACGCTGTCCATGACAGCAGCAGTGTAGCTTGCCACCAACTTTAAAGAAACTCACCACTGCAATCAGGGAGCACCCTGTCATTAACAATCAGCTGTTTTCGGGGTGGTCCCTGACTGCAGCAGTGAATTAGAGCTGCATTGTCTGGTGTCCCCTTTCAAACAAACATGGCGGGACTTCTCTTCGCCCCTCACAGTCCCCATGGAAGCCAATGGACAGCCGTCGCCTCTCACAGTCTCCATTACAGCTGATGGGGGTGCCCAATCCCCTGTCAGCATGCCCCTCCCCAGTTCATTTGCCAATGGGGCAGCCCAATCCACATCAGCATAATGCCCCCCCATCTGCTGTGTGCTGAGGGGATGCTCAATCCCCCTCGGCTCATGCATCTGCCCCCCAACACTCTGTCATCAGGGGTGCCCAGTCCCCATTGGCTAGACCCCCAAGAAACACTCAGGTGACACACTGGGAGCCCACCCCAGCAGGCCAAAGTACCTGCAAAACCAGAAGACCATCCTGTGTTTTTATTTCTTTCCTGTGAAAGAAAAATGGTTCCTCCTTGAGTCCAGTGCCCCTCCCCAACCCACCCACCTCTGCACACCCCCCCTCCCCAGACCCCCTGACCCCATACTTACGTCCGGAGCCTGGCGTGATGATCTTCAGTGGACCGGAACACATCTGCACTCTTCAAAGCCGACCGCAAACTGAAGAAATGCCGATAAGCTGTATAATGTCATAAATGCATTTTTAAACTTACAGATAAGTGGCTATCTTAGCCGTTTTCAATTTTTGCACCAAATTTTTAACATGGGGTTCTTGGGACACCATCTCATGAACTCAGTGAATGTGATCTGCTTATTTTGTCCTGAGCGATGATTTCACGGTCACTGCATGGAATCACCTTTTGGGACCGATTACGAAATGACAGTGTCACTGTTCATGAGGTTGGCTTTCAAAAAGCCTATGTTGCAAATTTGGTGAAAAAATTCCAAAATATGATTGTGTTATGAGCGAGTATTGCGCAGTTTCCACACACACACTCATAACTTCGCAAATTTGTAATATTTTCACTCCAGATTTTCAACATTGGCATTTTTCGCACCTCCTTATGAATAGTAGAGCTGCCATTTTTCCCATCCTGGTCAAAATGTGTTTTCGCATTTCTGGCATGGAATAGCGCAGTCACTGTGGGAAATCAGTGTTTGGGACAGATTAAGAAAATCACAATGATACTGTTCATGAGCAGAGGTCTGAAAATGGCTATGTTGCAAATTTTGTGACAAAAGTCCATAAAATAACTGAGAGCATGCATTGTGCAGTTTCCACACACCCTTGTAACTTCTCAAATTTGTAATATTTTCACTCCAGATTTTCAGCTTTGGCATTTTTTCTCACCTCCTTATGAACAGTACAGCTGTCATTCTTTACATCCTGGCTGAAATGTGTTTTCGCATGTCTGGCACAGAATAGCGTGGTCGCTGTGCAAAATCAGTTTTTGGGACAGTTTAACAAAATGACAGTGACACTGTTCATGAGCAGAGGTCCTAAAATGCCTATGTTGAAAATCTGGTGACAAAAGTCCATAAATGATTGATATGAGTGTACATTGTGCAATTTCCATGCACACTCGTAACTTAAAAAATTTGCAATATTTCCACTCAAAACTTTCAACATTGTCCATTTTGCAAACCTCCTTATAAATAGTACAGCTGTCATTTTTCACATCCTGCCCGAAATGTGTTTTTGCACATCCGGTGCACAATGGCGCGGATGCTGTGGGAAATCAATATTCAGGACAGATTAAGAAAATCATAATGACAGTGTTCATGAGCAGAGGACACAAAATGCCTATGTTGAAAATTTGGTGAAATAATTCCACTAAATGTCTATGTTATGAGTGTGCGTTGCGCAGTTTCCATGTACGCTCAGATGTTCAAGAATTTTTTATATTTTCACTCCAGATTTTCAACATCTCTTCACACTTCCCTATGAATGGTTCAGCTGTCATTCTTTACATCCTGCTTGATATTTGTTTTCAAACATCTGGAGCAGAATGGCACGATCGCTGTGGGAAATCAAAGTTCGGGACACAGTAACAAAATCACAATGCCACTGTAAGTAAACAGAGTTCCCAAATGCTTTCATGAGGTGAGGGTCACAGAAAAGCCATGTTGAAAATCTAGTGCAAATACCAACAAACACCCGGGCATTAGGGTTTCTAACCATACCGTCCCACCCTGGACAGACTAACAGGCATCAGGGGTGTGCTTTTAGATTGCCAGCTGTAATACTCATGCCATTCCACCCCCACCCTGAAGCCAGTGACAGACATTGTGGTTTTCTTTGGACTCTGGCCCCAGACTTCACCTTATTCTCCTATACTGCACCTATTTCAGCATATGTCCTTATGAATTGGAGTGACTGTGAAGCCGGACACCCCAAGGCACACTCAACACTTGTCGGTATCTACAGGATAGGATGAGGTGAAATGCCGTGAACGTTATGGCCGATGACTCAAAGGCACACCCCAGTGCCTGCCAATCTCTGCAGGGTGGAGGTGGGGTTGGCATGAGTTCAGTACTTCACTGCCATTCCTGTTCTGCATCTGTCTAACTCCTGTACGTCCAATCCTAATATCAGCAAGCAAGCATTTGGCATTGATAAATGTTTGTTAATTTTACTTTTTATTTTCACTATATTTTGTTAGTATCACAATGGAATGAACAATACGTAAACAAAGTAACAGAAAATCACAGTTTAGAGTGAGAGGTACTTGATATCAGACAAGGAACAATTGAACAGAGAGACCTGCTTCAACTGGCATGTTTCGTATACATTACATTGCACTGTGCATCAGCTAGCCCAATGAAGGATATTTTTGAGCAGATGACAACTAGGGTATTAAGATCACAAGACACCATAACTTTAAAGATCCCACAATGTAGGACAGTAAGGAAACAGAGAACCTTTAAGCAAGTAGCTATAAAATCTTGAAATGCCCTTTCAGATAGTACAAGGAACCTAAAAAATAGGTATAGTTTTAAGACAGCTACGAAAAAGTTTATCAAAGGTAATGTACGGTGCAATTGTAGTCCATAAATTAGGGGTTGCCTAGGCAAGGTATTTCCTGCTATTGATTGTACTAGTAGTTTAACCTTGTACTGTAGAAATTTGTTCTACAGTACAAACAACGTCAGCATGTAAACTGTTGATGTATGTGTGAGTGGATTTATAAACATCCTGTATGCCTCTTGATTGTGATGCATTAATGAAAAATGTGTAATTGTAAAGCTACACTGTTATTGTATAATTGTATTTTGTTGCATGCGCAAGGAACGTTTTGAGAGAGTAGCACACTTTGGAGGTGTGCCTCTCCCATTCAATCCAGTGCTCTGATGAGCAGGCGTGGTGGTTCTGCCCCAATGGGTGCAGGAGCTCTGTATGACAGCGGTGGTCCTCTGCTTCAAAGAAAACCACTGCTGCCATACCAAGCACCGCATCATGCCACCCCCCTCACGTCACGCGCCACCCCCACATGCGTCACGCCGCCCCTTCCCAAAGCTTTGGTGCCATGCTGGAAGCCCACCCCAGTGTGGCAAGCGTTGTTTGTCGATGGGGGTGCCCAATCCCCCATTGACTCCACGGCCCCAAAGCCATCCTGCTGCCATGAACACCCCAGCATATCAGCGTTCATTTTGTTTGCCAATGGGGTGCCCAATCCCCCGTCAGCTCCTCAGCCCCACCCGCGTAGTTTGCCGACGGAGGTGTCCAATCCCCTGCCGGCTCCTCAGCCCCCCCCAGCCATCTTTTGCCATGCTGGGAGCCCTTCCCAGTGTGGCAAACATCCCACGTTGTCTTTTTTTTTAAAAACCTGTAAAATTAAAATGGTCCCGTTCCGGTGACGTCATGCGAGAGACAGCAGCCTGAACTAAGAGCTCCATCCAAATCCAAAAACCAAACCTCCAAATTTCACCACTACGAAGATCAAAACACAAGCAAGAGTCAGCAGGAGGTATATTATGCCAAAAAAAAAAACGATCGAGCGAAAAATAAAGCTGTAGACCCGCCAGATGGAGAAAGATTGCAGGAGGACGATTCCGAAAGCGAGGGCTCGCAGGCCTCGAGTAGCTCGACCTGGGAAACTACTGATTCCAGCCAGATATCGCTGAGCATGGTACAACGCCAAATATCCCTCGTACTAAATGAATTGAGGGATTTCCGTAAAGAAATCAGATCAACTACAGCAGCTCTGCGTTTAGATATAAGCAAGCTAGAGAAACGGCAAGATGAATGGAAGCCCAGGTGCAAAGACGGAACTCGGTGATTGAAACAGAAAGGGCCATAATCCAGCTACACAACTCAATAAAAACTCTCAAGGACAGAACCGAAGATGCAGAAAGCAGAAACCGCAGGAACAATATTAGAATTTCTGGCGTCCCGGAAGGGGCTGAAGGAGGGGATATGATAGTGTTTCTACAAAAATCCTTAAAAGAGCTGCTACCACTTCTCTCAACAGTGTCCTTAGAGATTGAAAGAGCACACCGTACCTTAGGGCCGAAGCCACAGCCAGGAGCTCGCCCCAGAACGATCCTAGTAAGATTCCTCAGATTTCAAGACAAAGAAACAGTACTGCATACAGCATGGAAGGCGGGAAAAGTACTGCTGGATGGAATCAGGCTTTATTTCGAAAACAATTATGCACCAGAAATTATGGCCAGACGTAGGGCCTACATCCCCTTAATGCGTGCCTTAAAGCAGAAAGGAATACAATTCCGAACTCCCTATCCAGCAAAGCTCACCATTATGTTCCGAGATGGTTCACAGATGTTTGACAATGCGGCCTCAGCCACACAGGAGCTCCGGAACCGAGGGATCGAAGTGCAGATGCAGCGGCCTGATCCTGAACCCTCAATAGCTTCTAAACTGGCTCTTAAAGCCTGGAACAATGGTCAGAGAGAGGCAAGAAGGCGACAGGGTGTTGAAGCAATTCAGAACATCGTGGCTACTTTGAACAAACTAACCTCTGCGGGCCCTGGAGGATTGAGAAACCGAGGAGCTGAAGGATGAAAAACAAAAGCGGGCACCCATCTGGACCTCTAGCTGCTCTGCAGGAAATATTCACACGAGAAAGAATTTTGAACTGTTTCTAGACCTATCTGGACACTGACTAATGAGCGAGTGGGAGGGAAGAGACACTGCAAGCTTAACAAACTTTTATTCCACATGTATTTGTTGGATCCTTGAGGAGTTAGGGATAAAGGCAACGCGGGTGGTGGGTATGCTAATTATGAATCCTTCCCGAACAAATCCAGGACAGAAGGTAAGTCGAGGGAAACTGAGCACTAGGGGCCAGCAATTAGTACAACCTCGGACCACTCCCGGTCAAGGGGGGGAGGGGGAAAGGGGGGGCTAGATCAAGTCACTCAGGGAAAGGAGGGGGAAGGGCAAAAGGGGAGACAGAACATTGCTTTCACTCGGTCTGGGAGGCATACTATGCTGGTAACAAGGCCTTATAGGCATACAGGAAGTGCAGTTGAGTTAATCAGAGGAAGCGCACCGTTGAGGTAGCCTGTGATGCTGGGATTCGGACCAGTGCCCTCGCAGAGCCATGGTACAGTGTCTCCCTCTCTGATTTCTTTCCCCCAGGTATGATGGCAGGGTAATGGGCAGGGATGTTATCGGCTGAGAGGTGGGGGGGCAGAGATGAGCTGGGGGATCAGATGGCCTGGGTGAACGGTCTACTTGACAGGCCAATTCCGATCTGAGGAGTGGGTTAAAATGGCGGCATATTGCAGGGGGGATGGGATTGCCGATTGTCCTTTAAGTGTCTAGGCCTAACCATGGAAGGGAGGGTGGACGAATCGAGGGGTGGGTACAGTCAGAATAGTTTAGGGTGAGAGGGGAGATGGCTGTTGCCTTTGGCCCCTATAAGTAGGAGGGTTCTGGCGATGTGCAAGTGGTAGATAGAGAGCAGATCCTTGTGTGGGGGGTTCCTGGGAATGGGACATGACTTGCCGCGGTGCATTTACTCTGGGGCAGCTACCTGGCATCTTCAAAGGGGTCCCTTTTGGGGAGATTGGAGGAAGAAGCAGCTGAGTTGAGGGGGAGCTCGGGGTGGATATAGGTCTGTTAGAAGGGTGGGGTTTCCCTTGCTCAGAGTGGTTCGGGAGGTGGAAAGAGGGGGCCTGCTGAGGCGGTCCTAGGACTGGTGGTTACCCACAGATGAGATTTCTCTTTATCAGACAGATGTCGCTTTATTGGACTGGGTCGGATACTGGAGGGGTGGATAACTCCGACCTAGTTGCCCAGCCGCTAAACTTTTTTGACCGGCTATCTTGGGAGGGGAATACGCAGAGAGGGACGTCCCACGACTGGGCCTGCCGTGGATCCCTCTCTCGGGATGCTGGGAGTTGGGAAGCAGTCCTGCTGAGGGGGTGAGACACAGGGTGGGTCCAAGTATAAGTTCCCCCCCCGGGGGCGGGGGCACATTAGGAGCAGAGCCTTGATCTACTAGGCTGAATTAAACCTCCACTAGCGAAATCCCGAAAGGGGCATTTGGAGGTTAGGTGGGCAACATAGATAAAATATTGCACATACCGCTCATCATTGCAGTACACCTGATGAAATAGATGGATTTGACCCCTTAGTCTGGTGTCACCACTTTTACGTATTTTAATCTCAGAACAGGCACTCTAGGTGCCAAGGGGGCAACACGCTTAGTGATGAAGCCTCAGGGTATGGGCAACGCCATACCAGGGAATCTGTTCCAGTTTCCTACTGTTGGAAGTACAGGGTTTTTCTATTTCTTGTTAACAACTTGTTTGTCTGTATGGTTCATTTTTATGTGTTGGTGTGATAGAAATCAGTTAATAATGACAGGTATTGAGCTGATGGATACTGATGGGACACAGAATGAAAGAAAGGGGAGAATCTTTTTAACCAGCGGGGCCACCTATAAGCCACAATGACCAATACACGGGTTAAGTTGTTGTCCCTGAACATTAATGGGATAACCTCTCCAATCAAAAGGTCTCGAGTATTGACATATCTTCGCAGGAGCCGGGTGGACTTGATATATCTCCAGGAAACACATCTGAGTTCCGGGGAACATCTTAAGCTCGCCAGGCTCAGCAGAGGAACATTATATAGTTCCTCAAGTAGATCAGACATTGAAGTGTGATAATAATTCCCTCACCGGGTACCCCATTTCAACACCAGCTGCATCATTGGGACACAGGGGACGATTGATAATGGTCCAGGGCTCCCTGAATGGGACCTTGGTCACTCTGGCTAACGCCTACTTCCCCCCCGGGACTACGGTCCCACAACTGAAAACTCTGATGGATAAAATCCTGCAAAATACAAAGGGCATGCTCCTGTTAGCAGGGGACTTTAATTTGACACAGAATGCTGCGCTAGATTCCTCCAACTCCAAGATGCCCAAGCAAACGCCAGGGCAGAAGTTTTTTAGGAGATATGTTAAGGAGGTGGGATGGATAGATGTTTGGAGGCATTCGCATCCCAGACCAGGGACTATACACATTATTCAGCAGTACATGGGACATACTCCCACATAGACCACATACCGCATGAGCAGAATTCCTGGACCGGCTGTGTGAGGCTCAAATAGGGGATATTTCCCTTTCAGATCACGCCCCTGTCTGTACAACCTGGGAATTGGGGCTACAGTCCAAGAATTCCCGATGGAGACTCAACCCCTATCACCTACGTTCAGAAAAGTTTAGGGAATTTCTAACGGATAAATTAGCTGAGATACGAGAGCTTAACCCCCTGGCAGACACGACCCCACAATACACTGGGATACTGTCAAGGCCATCCTAAGAGGCCACATTATACAACATACTGTAGAACTAAACCATAGGAGAAAGGCACATAGGGTCGCGTTAGAGGAGAACCTTCACTTTCTCCAACATGCACATAAATGCGGGGACGCTTCTGTGCTACCCCGGCTTCGAGAGGTTAGGGCAGAGTTGGATCATCTGGCCCTTCAACAGACTGAGCTAGCTTTGACCTTCCTGAGGCAGAGATACTATGAAGTGGGACCTCACGCACGAGACTCTAGCGTATCAAGCCGGAGACAAAGGAAAACATCAACAATTATTTCCCTTAAACACCCAGTGGGAGGTCAGTCCCTATCTAAGATAAATGATATGGCGGCGGCATTTGCAGAATATTACTCAGATCTTTATACCCCAGAACAATCTCCCACAGAGACTCAAATTACTGAGTACCTTGGGAAAATAACCCTGCCCTGACTGGATCAGGTCCAGGCAGAGTCCCTTACCACAAAAATAACAGAGCAAGAGGTAGCTGAAGCAATCTCTTCAGCGAAGACCTGTAACTCCAGGGCCCATGGCTTCGAGGAGAATTTTATGGAACTATGAGGCAACAGGTCTCCACCCAACTCCTCAATTTGTTTAACTCCATACTGGCGGGCGGGCCCCCTTCCCCATCATGGGCATTTGCAATGATCTCTGTGATCCCAAAACCGGGGAAAAACCCACAACACTGCAGCTCATATAGGCCTATCTCGGTCTTAAACTCAGATTATAAAATGTTCATGCATATCTTAGCAAGTTGGTTGGACAGAATTATGCCCACGTTAATAGACCAGGATCAGACAGGCTTTGTTAGAATGCACTCCACAACAGATAATATTAAAGTACGCTGCATCATACACAGTATGCAGTCAGCTAACACTCAGCAGTTCTCATTAGTCTGGGCGCTGAAAAGCATTCGACAGAGTAGCCTGGCCTTTTCTATACAAAGTCCTGCAGAAATTAGGCATCCCCAGTAGTGTAGTGGGGGTCATAAAAACATATACGTGACCCACGGCCTGCGTTAAGGTGGAGGTCATCATTCAGAGTACTTCCCACTTAGAAGGGAACCAGACAGGGTGTCCATTATCCCACTTCTGTTTGTGGCCTTTATAGAGCCCTTGGCCCAGTGCGTTAGAGAAAGGGTTGGGAGTCTCCGTATTGATATGGGTGGTACAGGCAGCCGAATAGTGTTATCATGATGACGTCTTGCTATACCTTTCAAATCCAGAACAATCCTGCCAACAATAAGGGCACTCCTGGACCAGTTTAGCCAAGTCTCAGGATATAAGCTGAACCTATCGAAAATGGAAATTTTGTCATTCCACTACCTCCCCTTGCCACAGGTAATCTCCATTTTTCCGTGCAATCCGGAGTTAACAAAGTTAAAATATTTGGGGGTATTTATCACTAAGGACTTTGTGGATTCCTATCAAAATAACTATGACCCCTTTACTGCTTAGCTTAGGGCGGATCTGAGGGCCTGGGCAACACTACCACTCACATTGAGTCATAGAATAGACCTGGTAAGGATGGTGACTCTGCCTAGGGCCTTGTACCTGTTTCAAAATGTCCCACTTTGCATAAAGAAAAAAACATTTGTGGAATGGAGCCGCCTTATCTCTAAGTTTGTCTGGGGGGGCAGAAAGCCCCGTGTCCGATTGAGGTTGCTCTGCCTGCCCAGGGGGGAAGGAGGCCTGGCGTTGCCAGATCTGCAACAATATTATAGGGCCGTAATGATGACCCATATCATGGCTAGACAGAACGTAGTAGGGGAGCCTCACTGGTTACAAATAGAAAAGACTCTTGTGCCTGATAAAGACTACTATCAGAACATACACCCTAACCTCAGACCTGAATCTGGGTCTCCTTCAGACCCGTGGCTTAGGGCAAGAAATAAGACCTGGCAACAAATTAAAAAGTCCCAAGCATTATCTCCTTACTTAGCTCTGATCTGCCCTATTTCAAGGCTGGGAGACTTTCTCCCTAATTGACTTGACCATGGCTTCCAGACCTGGGAGAGATATGGGCTAAGATATATTACACAGATTAGTTCACGGGGGGAAATATGGCCCTTTAGTAGAGTACAAAGTAAGTTTAATATCCCGAATCGGGACTTTTACAGATACCTACAGTTAAGGCACTACTACCGTGGTCTCCCCAAGAATATCCAAAATCCAGAGAACTACCCAGACCTGGTAGTAGTACAATCCCTATTAAACACAGGGACAGATAGGCTTCACTTAATCTCCCGTTATTACAAGGCCCTCAATTCCCAAGGGGAGACACACGTTGGGTCCATTCTGGCTCAGTGGCAGGAAGAACTAGGTTCTCCACTTACTCGGGAGGAATGGCAGAGAGCTTGTGAATACTCTTCCAGGCTCGCTAGTTCCCATCAGTGGTGGGAATTTGCATGGAAGAACCTAGTCAGATATTTCAAAACCCCAGTAATGACCAGACACTACTTGCAACTTCCTTTGGCAGACTGCTAGAGACGTTGTGGAGAGAACAGAGCCACACACCTCCACATTATGTGGTCCTGTCCGAATCTTAAACCCTTCATGGACCTCCTGCAAGACCACCTGAGAGAGATATTTGACCCACAGCTGCAGCTCACAGAGAAGATGTATCTCTTCCTTGACACTCTAGAGAATATATAGGAACCCGAACACAAGATATCTCTACGTATACTCACTGCAGCTAAAAAGTGATTACCAAGCTATGGCTTACAGGCAACCAACCCACAATCCAACACTGGTGGGAGGTCACTAGGCAGATTTATCAAAATGGAGCAGATTACCCATGGACTAAATCAACGAAAGAGAAGTTTCTGGATAGGTGGTCCTGCTGGTTAATATACTATATAAAGTATGATGACAATTTTATTCCTTGAAGTACTTGAATAGATCGGATGGTGGTGTTCACACAAGGTTGACATGGTCTCCCTCCGGATATGAAAAGGATAAAGTTGGAATACCTAATACCAATTCCTGTATTGCTACAGTCAAAGGACTGATTGATATACAGAGACTGGGGAGGGCTGACTAATTGTTAGGACCTACCAGGGAGGGATATTCTTTGAAATGGATGGCCCCAGAAAGGGGATACCAGGAGGACGCTGAAGGAAGAAAGATCTGATTCCCCTTGAGATTAATTAACAAGTCTTACTGAGATCAGTTACCTATGTATTATTTTAAATCAATCTCAATGTCACCAATAATCCTGTCACTGTGTTATGTATGTATGTCTGTTGTATTTGGAAATCCAAATAAAAATGAGATTTACAAAAAATAAATAAAATGATCCCTACGTCTCCCAGCCCCCCTCCCCTACCCACACCCACCTGTGCACCAACCTCCCAACACCCCCACCCCATACTTACCTCCGGACTTGACACGATGATCTTGTGGACCGGGAACATGTCTGCACTCTTCAAAGGCGACTGCATACTGAGAAATGCTGGTAAGCTGTATAATGGGCTAGATGGAGGTGTTTCAACTTTATTGTGTATTTCAGGCATTTTGAATTTTGACCAGATTTATAAACATGGGGTTTTGGGACCTTCTCATGAATGATGTCACTGTCATGGCGTTATTCGGCCTGAAGGGTGATTTTGCAGTCACTGCGGCGAAATCACCCGCCCGGTCCTGAATAACACCATGACAGTGACGACTCATGAAGAAGTCCCAAAACCCATGTTAATCTGGTGCAAATTCAACAAGGACTGTTTTATGAGCATGCATTGCGCAGTTCTGGACCTCGTGCTCACAAACAGGGACAGTGTGATGGGGTAACAGTGGAGGAGCACCTGGAAAACAGTGACCACCAGTCATTGTGGTTTGAAATCACAGAAAGAGCAGAACCAAACCACACAAAAACATGTATCCTGGATTTAAGGGGGGCAGACTTTGGGAAAATGGGGAGATACTTGAAAGAGGCATTAAGGGGAATGGGACAGGAATCAGGGGTTGAGGAACAGTGGGCATTATTTAAAATGGGGATTACAAGAACAGAATTATGCATTAAGCAGGTTAGCAAGAGGAAAAGGAAGAGGAAACCATTATGGTTTTCCAAAGAGGTAGCAAAGAAAGTGAAAGCCAAAAAGATTGCATTCAGGCATTACAAAAGACACAGGCAGAAGGGATAGGTAGAGTACCAGGAGAAGCAAAGGGAGGAAGGGAGGTCAGTAAGGAAGCCAAAGCTCAGACAGAAGAACACATTGCAAAATCAGTGGGTAGAGGGACAAAACCTTTACAGGTACATAAGTGAAAAGGAAAGACAAAGGGAGGGATAGTGAGACTGAAGGGGAGGATGGGGGCAGCGTGGATGATGACAACAGTAAAGCTGACATATTGAACAGGTATTTCTGCTCAGTCTTTACTGAGGAAGAGGGAGGTAATGGGTCTGAAGGGAGTACAAGGTGAGAATGGTGCAAAATGGACACAAGTCCCTTTACAGGAAGGGTCCTGAAGGAACTGGAAGTAATAAGAGTTGATAAAGCAATGGGGCCAGATGGGGTTGCACCACAGGGTCCTTAAAGAACTAAGAGAGGTGGTGGCTGAACCTCTGGCTATCCTGTTTAGCCGATCACTGGAAACAGGGGAGGTACCCAAAGTCTGGAGGACAGCAGATGTAGTCCCCTTATACAAAAGTGGGAACAAAGAGGAAGCAGGGAACTACAGACCAGTCCGCCTCACCTCGGTAGTGGGGAAGATCATGGAAGCACTACTGAAGGAGAGATTGATGGAACATCTGGTTGTCAATAGACTACAGGACCCAAGGCAGCATGGTTTCACCAGGGGGAGGTCATGTCAGACCAACCTCGTTAAATTTTTTGACTGGGTGACTAGGGAGGTGGATCAGGGGAGGGCTGTGGACATGGCCTATCTGGACTTTAGCAAGGCCTTTGATACTGTGCCACATAGAAGACTATTACACAAACTGGGGAATATGGGTGTGGGCAGGACAGTAGTGTGGTGGGTAGGTAACTGGCTGGGTGGCAGGACACAGTGCGTGGTGGTAAATGGCTGTCACTCCACAGAGGGAAGAGTGACCAGTGGGGTACCACAGGGATCAGTGCTGGGACCGGTCCTATTCAACATCTTCATCAGTGACATGCGCGGGACCTAGAAGGTAGAATTTCACTGTTCACTGATGACACAAAGCTCTGTAACAGAGTAGACACACCAGAGGGTGTAGACAGAATGAGAAGCAACCTGCAGAAACTTGAAGAATGGTCAGGGTTTGGCAGTTGAAATTCAATGCAAAGAAGTGCAAGATAATGCATATGGGCAAAAAACCCTGATACAATATATCAGTTGGGGGTGAGGATATAGCATGCACCAAGCAGGAAAGGAATCTTGGGTTGTCATCTCTGATGACCTCAAAGTAGGAAACAGTGTGACAAGGCAGCAGGTAAAGCAAATAGGGCGCTGGGATGTATAGGCAGGGGCATCACCAGCAGGAAAAGGAGGTCATAATTCCACTATTCATGACACTAGTGAGGCCCCACCTGGAGTACAGTGTACAGTTCTGGAGACCATACCTATGTAAGGACTTAGACAGGGTAGAGAAGGTTCAGAGGAGGGCAACAAAGATGGTACATTGATTGCATCACAAGTCCTATGAGGACAGGTTGAAGGAACTGAACATGTACTCCCTAGAGGAGAGGAGGGAGAGAGGGGATATGATAGAGACATACAAGTATCTTACAGGGAGGAACAGGGTGCAGAAAAACACTATTTTTAAGTGAAAAAGATGTTCCAGGACAAGAGGGCATGGGATGAAGTTGGAGGGAGGACGATCCAGAGGAAACATGAGAAAGAATTTCTTCACAGAACAGGTGGTGGACAAGTGGAACACCCTGCCAGAGGAAGTGGTGGGGCTGAAACAATCACGGATTTAAGAATGCATGGGATAGACATAAAGAATTCTGGAGGTCAGGGTAAGAGGGGCTACAGACTTCTAGGAAAACAAACTGAACTTACAAGCTCAAATGGGCAGACTGGGTGGGCCATAGGCCCTTATCTGCTGACACTGTCTATGTATCTATGTATCTATGTAGTTCTCGCACACTTTCTCGTGAGTTGCGCATTTTCAATATTTCTACACCTGGTTTTCAACATTGCCATTTTATCACACCTTCTTATGAGCTCTACAGCTGTCATTTATCACATCTCACCCAAAACATGTTTCTGCCCATGTAGAGCACAATGGTGCAGTCAGTGTGCAAAATCAATGTATGGGACACATTAAGAAAATCACAGTGACACTGTTCATGAGCAGAGGCCTTAAAATGGCCATGTTGAAAATTTGGTAAAAAAAATTCCTAACAAGCATTTATCAATGCCGAATGTTGTTTGCTTCTATGTGCTGTTTAGGTATTTGGAAGTCATTGGAGTGCAAATATTGAAAATTTGCGAACTTACGAGCGTGTGTAGGAACTGCGCAATGCACGCTCGTAAAAGTCATTTTTAGGAATTTTTTCACCAAATTTTCAACATAGCCATTTTAAGACCTCTGCTCATGAACAGTGTCACTGTGATTTTCTTAATGTGTCCCATACATTGAGTTTGCATACCGACTGCACCATTGTGCACTACATGGGCGGAAACACGTTTTGGGCAGGATGTGAAAAATGACAGCTGTACTGCTCATAAGGAGGTGTGGTAAAATGGCAATGTTGAAAATCTGGAGGGAAATATTGAAAATTAAGAAACCTACAAGCGCAAGCGTAGGAACTGCTAATGCACGGTCGTAAAACACCATTTTGGAATCTTTTCACCAAATTTTCAACATAGCCATTTTAAGACCTCTGTTCATGAACAGTGTCACTGTGATTTTCTTAATGTGTCCCATACATTGATTTCACACCGACTGCGCCATTGTGCGCTACATGGGCGGAAACACATTTTGGGCGAGATGTGAAAAATGACAGTTGTACTACTCATAAGAAGGTGTGGTAAAATGGCAATGCTGAAAATCTGGAGTGGAAATATTGAAAATTCTCAAACCTACGAGCGTGCATAGGAACTGTGCAATGCATGCTCGTAAAACAGTCATTTTTAAGAAAATTTTCACCAAATTTTCAGCACATCCATTTTAAGACCTCTGCTCATGATCAGTGTGGAGTGAAAATATTGAAAATTTGCAAACGTACGAGCGTGTGTAGGAACTGAGCAACGCATGCTCGTAAAACAGTCATTTTTATTTTGCTTGCACACATGTGCAAGAAACATAGTGCCATCATCGGAAATTTCAGAGGTGTGTCACCTCCTCCTCCAATTCAGTCAGTGTGTTGGCAGGCGTGGCCTGTAAGCCAATGCATTTGGAGCTGTCCATGACATGCTCAAAATGCAGTAGCATCAGTTGAAATCGGGAGCTATGCTTCAGTAAACACTGATAAGATATCGGCTGCTCACACACAGCTCCCCTAGACACACGCGAGGCGGCATGCCCCGCATGCACTGTATAGCCAACAGGGTGCCCAATCCCTGTCGGCTGAGCTGCATCCCCAGTAGAATGCGTGCCATGCTGGAGCCCACCCCACCGTGGCAAGCAGTCCTTGACTAACGTGGGTGCCCAATCCCCCATCGGCTGAATGCCCCCCATCCTTGTGCCACGCTGGGAGCCCACCACAGCGCGGCAACAATATCATGGCCGACGGTGAGCCCTAATCCCCCGTCGTGGGGCTGAACGCCTCTAACGTTCTGTACATGCTGGGAGCCCACCCCAGCATGGCAAACATCCCACAACATCTTTTCTTTAAAAAACAGTAAAACGAAAATGGTCCCAAAAGCCCAAACGTGTTTCCGCCCATGTAGCGCACAATGGCACAGTCGGTGTGCTAACTCAGTGTATGGAACACAGTAAGAAAATCACAGTGTGACTGTTCATGAGCAGAGATCTTAAAATGACTATGTTGAAAATTTGATGAAAAAATTCCTACAAATAACTGTTTTGCGAGTATGCGTTGTGCAATTCCTATGCACGCTTGTGAATTTCCAATATTTTCACTCCAGATTTTCAACATTGCCATTTTACCACACCTCCTTATGAGCAGTACAGCTGTCATTTTTCACATCCTGCCCAAAATGTGTTTCCACCTATGTAGTGCACAATGGCACAGTTGGTGTGCAAAATCAATGTATGGGACACAGTTAGAAAATCACAGTGACACTGTTCATTAGCAGAGGTTTTAAAATGGCAATGTTGAAAATTCGTGAATTTGGTGAAAAATTCCTAAAATGACTGTTTTAGGCGTGCATTGCACAGTTCCGCGCATGCTTGTAAGTTTGTGAATTTTCAATATTTCACTCTAGATTATCAACATTGCCATTTTACCACCTCCTCATGAGCAAGTACAGCTGTCATTTTTTCACATCCTGCCCAAAGCGTGTTTCCGCCCATGTAGCACACAATGGCGCAGTCAAGATCTGAAATCAATGTATGGGACAGATTAAGAAAATCACAGTGCCACTGATCATGAGCAGAGGTCTTAAAATGGCTGTGCTGAAAATTTGGTGAAAAAATTCCTAAAAATGACTGTTTTATGAGTCTGCATTGCGCAGTTCCTACGCACACTCGTAAGTTTGTGAATTTTCAATATTTCCACTCCAGATTTCCAACATTGCCATTTTACCACACCTCCTTATGAGCAGTGCAGCTGTCATTTTCACATCTTGCCCAAAATGTGTTTCTGCCCATGTAGCGCACAATGGCACAGTCGGTGTGCGAACTCAGTGTATGGGACAAAGTAAGAAAATCACAGTGTCACTGTTCATGAGCAGAGATCTTAAAATGACTATGTTGAAAATTTGGTGAAAAAATTCCTACAAATAACTGTTTTACGAGCGTGCGTTGTGCAGTCCCTATGCACGCTCGTAAGTTTGCAAATTTCCAATATTTTCACTCCAGATTTTGAACATTGCCATTTTACCACTCATTCTTATGATCAGTACAGCTGTCATTTTTCACATCCTACCCAAAACATGTTTCCACCATGTAGTGCACAATGGCGTAGTTGGTGTGCGAAATCAATGTATGGGACACAGAAAGAAAATCACAGTGACACTGTTCATTAGCAGAGGTTTTAAAATGGCAATGTTGAAAATTTGGTGAAAAAATTCCTAAAAATTACTGTTTTATGAGCGTGCATTGCACAATTCCCACGCATGCTCGTAAGTTTGTGAATTTTCAATATTTTCACTCCAGATTTTCAACATTGCTATTTTACCACACCTCCTCATGAGCAGTATAGCTTTCATTTTTCACATCCTGCCCAAAACGTGTTTCCGCTCATGTAGCGCACAATGGTGCAGTCGGTGTGCGAAATCAATGTATGGGACACATTAAAAAAATCACAGTGCCACTGATCATGAGCAGAGGTCTTAAAATGGCTGTGTTGAAAATTTGGTGAACTAATTCCTAAAAATGACTGTTTTATGAGTGTGCGTTGCGCAGTTCCTACGCACACTTGTAAGTTTGCGAATTTTCAATATTTCCACTCCAGATTATCAACATTGCCATTTTACCACACCTCCTCATGAGCAGTATAGCTGTCATTTTTCACATCCTGCCCAAAACATATTTCCGCCTATGTCGCGCACAATGGCGCAGTCGGTGTGCGAAATCAATGTATGGGACACATTAAGAAGATCACAGTGACACTGTTCATGAGCAGAGGTCTTAAAATGGCTGTGTTGAAAATTTGGTGACAAAATTCCTAAAAATGACTGTTTTACAAGCGCGCATTGCACAGTTCCCGTGCACGCGCCTAGCTTTGTGAATTTTCAATATTTCCACTTCAGATTTTCAACATTACCATTTTACCACACTTCCTTATGAGCAGTACAGCTGTCATTTTTCACATCTTGCCCAAAACGTGTTTCTGCCTATGTAGCGCGCACAATGGGGTAACAAAAAGGTCATGCTGACAATTTATTGTGCAAATACCAGCAATCACACAGGGTATTAGGGTAAAGCACCATACATGCCAAACACCACTGCAAATACCTGCAAGTGAACGTTCGGCATTGACAAATGCTTGTTTGTTTTATTACCAGGCATACTATACTGTCCTCCTTTGTCACTTCCAATATGTTGTTGTTTCTCAGCACTGGGATACTGCTCATCATGGAATTTTTCTGTCTCACCGCTATCATCATCCAACAGCTCCTCCAAGCCAGTAACATAAATTAAATCTGAATGCACTGCCCCCTCATCTTGTTTCTCCTGCACCTGCACCACACTGTTTATGCACAAATTGCCCATCTCATCCAAGTACATATCATCACATTAATCCTGCGTCTGTGCAACTGCCACCTCTACCTCATTCTGGCTTTCCATTTGTATCTGCTTTTCTTCCTCCTTGTCTACATCCTCCATTTCATAATCGCTACTCTCATCAGAGCTAGATTTCTCCCCCTCTGTTTTATTTAAATCTGTACTGGTACTACGGTACACATACGTACCATATCGTGGTTTGCCACACTTGTGGTGCCGGCTACTCCTTTAGTTTTAATGAAGGCAGTTTTGGCCTTTCCAGTCTGTTTGGACAGCACTGTGGAAGAACCACTACTGCTACTGGATGCGGTCCCAGCAACTGGTCTTTTACCAGTTAGACTGTGCAGTGTTGTTTGTGCCATACATTTCCCCTTACCTTTCCCCATTTGGGTCGCTGCTTCACCCTGTCTGGTGAACGTTTCCAGTTTTTTTTAATTATACAGAAAAATTATTTTTCCAGTATATGTTTTCTTTTTAGGCCTCTCAGTTGTTCCCAAGTTCCTCAGCCCACTAATACAGGCTCAGCCTCAGAGTCAGCGTCCCCCTTCTACCACAATAGCTAGGTTTATTTTTTTTTTTAAATGGCGCATGCAACTGTTTTGCCTGTAGATATTATCTTTTATTTAATCCTTTCAGTTGTTTCACTCTGTGCAGGTTCAGCCTCACAGCCACCTCCCTTCCAGCACTGTTGCTAGTTTTTTGTTAGAGGAAATATTTTGACTGTTGCAATACCACATATGTATGTAGTCCTCTCAGTTATTCCCAAGTACCTCTACCCAAACAGTATAGGCATGGCCTCACAGCCACGCAGACAGACTCCCCTCCACAATTGTAGATGGATTATTTTAATGAGACAAAATGCTTTTCCTTATTATTTTTTTTTTTAAATTTGACAATGAGCCTGAAGCAATGGTCTGAGCAGTAAACCGTGTAATATATTCACACACAACAGCAGCTGGTAGTGGTCTTACACAGGCAAACTGACAAGCGTGAGATGCAACTACTGTACAGTATACACTACAGAAAGGTTTTTATTTTGTTTTTATAAATGCCTTCCAGGAAAGACAAAGTACAGTTACTCCAATCACTTCAGACACACAGGAGAATGGGGGTAGGAGAGACTAAAACTAACTGATTCAGACTGTTCTTATTTTTTTAATTAAGGTACCTGGCTTGCTGCAGTTTTTAGGATTTAAATGAAGCAAAAAGCAATGCAACTTGAAAAAAAACACAGGAGAGATAGACTCGGGCACTGAGTGAGGAGCAACAAGCACTCAAAGCTTCCAAGTTACAACCTGCCAGGCTGATGGTGAATGAGCGGCTTTTTTTCTCTCTCCTATTCCCCATTTGTTCTTTTCTAGTTAACCTTCTTGTTGTTTTTTTTTAATACAATTCTGGCACTTGCACTAGTTTGTAGGCTTCAAGACAAGTTGACAATGCAGAAAAGCAGAGCAGACATGGCTTGATATTGATAACCATGAGGAGATTAGTGTAAGTGACTTGCACTCAAAGCTTCCCAGGTCCCAACAGGCAGGTTGATCTTTTTGTGTGTGTGTAACTTTATATCCCCTTTTTTCCTTTTAGTTATTATTCAGAGTTTTATTTTTAAACAGAAGTAAGTCACTCGCTGGATGCCTTTGCTGAAGGTAAACTGTCTAAGACCAGATAATACAAAGTAAAGGAAGCTCAAAGCTTAGTCTCTACATCTGTATTTCTTTCATACGCAGTCAGCAATCGCACTGAGTAATTCACGCCACACAGCTTTATATACCTCTATGCCACCTGACCAACATACAGCTAATCAGGTGGCAGAGGTATGTCACTGTCATGTGAGTCTGTATGTGGCACAAGCGCAATAACTTTAACCCTTTGAGAACTGACTATGTGGGAACGTATATAGATTCTGGACGTATATATATGTCCTCAGTACTCTAAGGGGAGTTGGTTTTTAAACCCATGCATGCATTGCATTTGGAACAAAGTCCCACTTAGAGAAATAAAACACTTTTGGTGCTTGTTGACAATTAACTAGGTAGATGTTCTGCTTGTTAATTAATATCGGTCCTGGTAAGTTTTTTTGCCATCAGCATTTCCATTCACCTGTTGTGATTTGCAACAGTGATCTTATTTCTGTTGAACAGCAGTAGCGATTTACCAAATGTTTGCAATGCCAGAGGTTTTTTTTCTGATTATACAGAATTTCAGTGTGAAACCTTATGTTTTTGCTCTGGTGTCTACTGTCTAGTGGTCCCACCCCCAGCCGATCGCCGGTCCAGAATAAAGAAACTCCCCCCAGACTCTCAGCAATATTTCCAGTCCCCAAATATATAAAAATAATTCCCTAATTTCCCTGGTGTCTAGTGGACCTGCTCCCTAGCCCAATCGAAGGCTTCATTACAATAAAATATTCCCTGGTTGTCCAGTGGACCTGCTCCCCAGCCTGATCATGGGCTTCATTAAAACAAAACGTTCCCTGGTGGTCCAGTGAACCAAATCCTAGCCTGATCACGGGCTCCGTAAATGAAAATAAAACCCTGGTGGTCCAGCGGTTCCCCCCCTCCCCATCCATCCATCCATCCACTCAGACCCGCCACCCTGCTTCCCCCCCCTCAGTCAGTGGAGGGAAACAGCTCCCCACCTGCAAGCTGCCCAGCTGCCCGTTGAATGACAGTGTACACTACGGCTGTATGCCCATTGGTCCCCTGCGTGGGCCAATGGGCGTGCAGACCATACCATACTACACAGTCCCAAATTATGAATAGTTCACAATTCAGGACTGTGTAGCACTGTACGGTCTGCATGCCCATTAGCCCACACAGGGGACCAATGTGCATACAGCCATATTGTACGCTGTCAGTTGGCGGGTGGCCAGGCAGCTTGTGGGTGGGGAACTGCCTTCCTCTGCTGACCGTGGGGAAGTGGGGTGGAGGGTCTGAGTGGGTGGGATACCACTGGAACACCAGGGATTTATTTTCATTTACGAAGCCCACGATCAGGCTAAGATTCGGTCCACTGGACCACCAGGAAATGTTTTATTTTAATGAGACATGAAGCATCGACAGGTAAACACTCTCAGAAGTAGCTCTGCTGGTAAGATGTTGGATGATAACTTTTAGGGACCTGCTTGCCATCCACTTCTGGGTGGTGTTGTGGGTGAAGAATTGTGATGTGGCTGTGGCAGGGGTGGTCCTGGAAGAAGGCTTTTACAAAGGAAGGAGAGGATGGAATTAGCATAGAGGGGTCTGGTGAGAGATTGGAACAATGGAGGCCCTGCCTGACCCACTGCATATGTGCAGCTGGGGGGGCCTCTGAAGGCCTCAAGGAGAAAACTAGCATTAAAAAAACAACAGTAAATGATTTCAGTAACCCTCAGCAATTAAAACAGGCTGAAACCCACTCCCCAGCACCAATGTAGTATGTCCAAACACAGTACCTTTACTCAGCTTGAAATATCCCCAGCTACCATTGGAGCACAGGCCCATAGCTTTAAGGTACCTAGGTATAATTGCAGTAAACCTCACACAAAATGTTGTGCAGGGTGCCCTGAAACAATCACCCCATGTCCTCCAATTAAAACAACCCTCAACAACTGGAAGAAAGCAGCCTCCCCCAGATTAACAGGCATTCTTGAACTCAACCCTTTCTACAACTCACTCTTCAAAAACATGAACATTAGCATTTATAAAACCAAAGAAATTTAAGCTATGGGGTATATGGATCAACCGCATCCAAATAACTGCTGCCTTTATGCTTAGGACACAAATACATGTAGAAATATTGTTATTACTGAGTCTGCAAACATTAGCTTATATATGTAGATTGTCTTTTTGTTCTATTGAAACTTAACACATACAAGCATTTGTCAATGCCGAATGTTTGCTTGCTGACATTGGCAGTGGTAGTGTAGAAGTTACAGAGCTGCGTAATAGGAATGGCAGTGAGGTACTAAACTAAAGCCAACCCCACCACCACCCTGCAGAGAGTGACAGGCATTGGGGTATGCGTTTGGGTTGTCAGGCATAACGGCCATGCCATTTCACCACACCCCACCTTGAAGAGACTGACAAGTGTCACGGTGTTCCTTGTGGTCTTTGGCCCTTATGCGCACCCCATTTCATTAGGAAATATGGTGAGATGGGTGCGATATAGGAGAATGGGGTGAAGTTTGAGGCCAAAAAGTCAAGGCATACCTCGATGCCTCTCACTGACTGCAGGTGTGGAATGGTATGAGCATCACAGGCAAGAATCCCAAGTCACACCCTGATTCCTGTCATTCTCTATAGGGTTGGGCGTTATAGTTGAAAACCCTAATACCTCAGGCATTCGTTGGTATTTTCACTCCAAATTTTCAACATGTTTGTTTTGTGACCCCACCTCATGAACAGGGGGAATATCAGTTTGTTAGCCGAGAGCTGCTTATGCACAGTGACTATGGCATTAAGCACCACAGGTGCAAAAATATTCCAAACAGGATATAAAAAATGACAGCTGTACTCTTTATGGGGAGGTGTAAAAACTGTCTATGTTGCAAATGTGTAGTAAAAATATAAAAAAAATGGTGAAGTCACGAGCGTACATAGAAACTGTGCAACGCACACCCGTAATATAATTAGGTTGGGGATTTCTTACAGCAGATTGTCAACTCAGGCATTTTGGTGTCTCCGATCATGAACAGTGTCACTGTGATTTTATTTATCTGTGCCAAACAATGATTTACCACAGCGACCATGCATCTTTGCATTGAAAGTGTGAAAACACACTTCAGCCATGTTGTGAAAAATGGCAGCTGTACTGTTCATAAGAAAGTGTGGAAAAATGTCACTGGTGAAAATCTGAACTGAAAATATTACAAAGTCATGAACTAACGAGGGTGCGTGGAAACTGCGCAATGCTCACTCGTAACACAGTCATTTTATGGACTTTTGTCACCAAATTTTTAACATAGCCATTTTAAGACCTCTGCTCATGAACAGTGTAACTGTGATTTTCCTAATCTGTCCTAAACATTGCTTTCGCTGTAGCACCATTTTGTGCTACATGTACGAAACACATTTTGGGCTACATATGAAAATTGCAGCTGTACTGTTCATAAGGAAGTTTAATAAAATGGACATGCTGAAAATCTGGAGTGAAAATATTACATTTGCAAACTTACGAGCATGCATAGGAACTATGCAGCATGCTCATAAAAGTCATTTTAGGAATTTTTCACCAAATTTTCAACATAGCCATTTCGACCTCTGCTCATGAGCGGTGTCACTGTGATTTTCTTAATTGTCCAGTACATTGATTTGGCACACCGACTGCGCCATTGTGTGCTACATGGGCGGAAACACGTTTTGGGTGAGATGTGAAAAATAACAGCTGTACTACTCATAAGAAGGTGTGGTAAAATGGCAATGTTGGAAATCTGGAGTGAAAATATTGAAAATTTGCAAACTTACGAGCGTGCATAGGAACTGTACAACGCAGGCTCGTAAAGCAGTTATTTTTTGGGAAATTTTTTCACCAAATTTTCAACATAGCCATTTTAACAGCTCACCTCATAACAGTGTCACTGTGATTTTCTTAATTTGTCCCGTACATTGATCTTGCACACCAACTGCGCCATTGTGCGCTACATGGGCAGAAACACATTTTGGGTGAGATGTGAAAAATGGCAGCTGTACTACTCATAAGAAGGTGTGGTAAAATGGCAATGTTGAAAATCTGGAGTGAAAATATTGAAAATTCACTACCTTACGAGCGTGCGTAGGAACTGCACAATGCACGCTCGTAAAACAGTCATTTATAGGACTTTTTTCACCAAATTTTCAACATAGCCATTTTAAGACCTTTGCTCAGGAACGGTGTCACTGTGATTTTCTTAATTTGTCCCGTACATTGATTTAGCACAGCTGCACCACTGTATACGCTACATGGGTAAAACACATTTTGGGTGAGATGTGAAAAATGACAGCTGTACTACTCATAAGAAGGTGTGGCAAAATGGCAATGTTGAAAATCTGGAGTGAAAATATTGAAAATTTGCGAACTTACAATCCTGCGTAGGAACTGTGCAATGCACGCTTGTAAAACAGTCATTTTTGGGAATTTTGGCACCAAATTTTCAACATGGGGTTTTTGGGACCCCTTCTCATGATTGATGTCACTGTCATGGCGTTATTCAGGCCTGAAGGGTGATTTCACAGTCACTGCACAGTCACTGCTCAAAATCACCCTTGGGCTGGCTCTTGCCATGACAATATTATCATTCGTAAGAAAGAACTCCCAAAACCCATGTTAATTAGTGCAAAATCAAAAAAATACCTGAGATATGCAACAAAGTTGAACCCCCTATCTAGCCATTATACAGCTTACGGCATTTCCTCAGTTCACGGTCGGCTTTGAAGAGTGCAGGCGTGTTCCGGTCCACGAAGATTGTCGCGCCGAGTCCGGAGGTAAGTATGGGGTGTGGGGTGTGGGAGGCTGGGTGCACAGTGGATGGGTGCGGGTTGTGGAGAGGGTGGGGAGACTCGCTGTGGGACCATTTTTCTTTACAGGTAGAAAAAAAAACCGATGACGTGGGACGTTTGCCACGCTGGGGTGGGCTCCCAGCATGGCGCAAGGATGCTGGGGGGGGCGTTCAAGCTGACGGGGGATTGGGCACCCCCGTTGGCCTAAGGAATAGATTGCCACACTGGGGTGGGCTCCCAGCGTGGCACTTACTACTGGGGGAGCACAGTGCACCTGATGGGGTTGGGCACCCCATCAGCATATTATTAGTTGCCACGCTGGGGTGGGCTCCCAGCATGGCATTTTAAAAGCCTTTGGGGGAGACAGAGAGCGCATAGCCGGGAGGATTGGGCACCCCGTCGGCAATGGCGTCTTGGGGAGAAGCGCATGCGCCTGCGTGGGCGCATGTGACAGTGTGTGTGTGGGGGAGCTGCACATGAGCAGGTGATATCTTATCGCTGCTCACTCAAGCATAGCTCCCCCTTTCAACTGTATGCCACTGCATTTTGGAGTGTGTCATAGACAGCTTCAGAATGCATTGGCTTACAGGGGTTGCGCCTGCCAGCACACTGACTGAATTGGAGGAGGAGGTGACACACCTCCAAAATCTCCGATGATGGCACTATGTTTCTTGCACATGCATGAAAGCAAACATAATAAATGTATATGTAACCCCTACGTGGCGCTATTCCAAAGGCTACTGCCCCTGCCTGTGTAGCTAGTAGCAGGTTAAGAGGCCTGAGTTCTAAAATAGGTGCCTCCACCTGGAAGTTAGGGGTGGTAGTGGTCAAACTAACCTGGGCACAGCCCTCCAGGACACTGTAACACCCCCTTTCCTTTCTAATGGCCTGAGCAATATACGATAATCACTTTCACAGTAGCCCATGTACACCATTCCAGTACCCACACTGTTTGCACTTACCACCAGGGCTGGTTCCTCTGGCTTGACTCTGGGGACCCCCTGTAAAACAAGGTTATGCCCAGTAAATAGCAACAGTACAGTACTCTTGGCACAAACTGGAACCACAGTCAGGTTAAATGCAGCAAAAAAAAGTCAGATCTGATTTATTCAGGGGACTTGAACAAGGAAGGGGCGTAATCAGGTTGATTGGCTTAAAGGCTGTATTAATAAAACAGTTATGCATGCACTTTAAGTCCCCACACAGTCACACACTCTGGGTATCCAGGTAGGAAAATGGTGGGCTAGCCTGGAACTGTTGCAGCTGATTGGGGCCCTGCGATGGAAGAAAGCAACAAGCACAACACACTACTTGGAATCCAGAGCTGGGGCTCAGTTTGTGAAAGAAAAAGCAGTAAGACAATCAGATGACAACACTTTAGATTTAGCTGCTGTTGCAGGGAGCAACCCTGATGTTACTCATGACACCCAACACTGGACATAGGCAGGATGAGATTGAGACTGCAGGTTGTTGAGTTGGACTGCGAAGGCGAGGCCCAGATGAATCGTTCCTGTTCAAGTGTTATGCAGGGGCTGATCCCCAGGCAGGTCTCTCCTCAATGGCATTCTCTGTGCAGTCGGTAGTCTGGCTGGTTCAGTGTGGCAGGCCCAGGCCCAATGAAGATGATTTTGGATTCAGTCCATGGGCTGGATGCTGCTTCCAGCAAGCAGAATACAGTTTAAACCACAGTGGGGAACCAAATTACGACCCACTAACAGCACACAGCACATTTACGTAAGGAAATTCTAATGCAGCTTCCAGCAAGCAGAATACAATTAAAATCACAGTGGGGAACCAAATCATGACCCACTATAAGCACACAACACATTCACATGTAAGAAAATTCCACTGTACCCAGCAAAAGGCTCTCCAGTCGCAATTTCAGAGACTCTGCACAATCCGGGAGTTCAGAGGTGGCTGGAAGTCCAGTCAGGCTGATCGCATTCAGCAACTCTTCAGTCTTCTTCAGGTAGGAGCCTGGTCACAATTCAGTGGCTTACTTTGCTCTCCAAGTTCGGATTCAGTCCAAAAAAGGCACAAGTTTGCTTTCAGGGACAGCAGGCAGGCATGCAGGCCAAACCTCAGGCCTTTCCATAGTTCTCCTGCAGGAATACATTATGGATTGCTGCTGGAACTGCTCGAGCTGTTACTTCTTCACTTCGCAACTTAGATCTAACTGAAACTGCAAGCAGCTTGGGACTTCCCCAAGATCCAAAAGGTTTGATTGGATGATCTGTCTGTCAGTCACAACAAGGGCTCCCCTCCAGGTTATTTGAGCGCTAAAAGCTCAAAACTACAATTCCTACAAGTTTTGACCCCCACAGCCCCTCTAGACAGGCTCCATTTTAGAGTTTCAAATGTACTGATTGGCCCATTTCAGCAGTCCAGGACCAAGATGATGGAAACAAACAGAACTGTCCATGCTGCAAAAAGCAGGTTAGAACAAACTACATTATTATTACTACTCTAACAAATGATCAGCAAACAAGCTCATCTTTTAACAGAGCTCCTTTTAGGTTACTTATGATTGCAATCAGGCAGCTCTTAAAGAGACAGTACACAGAGGCTATATTGCACTCTTGGGCAATCACATTTAAACTACAAAAATGCAGGACACCACCCTGGCAGTGAGCGTTTAGACAAGCTTAAGGAAGACTTTTCAGGAACTCCCATTTGTACAGGGGTTACACATACATATGCAAGAAGAAAGAGGGGTTACTAGTGGGGTACCATGAGTTCAGTACTGGGTTCAGTCCTTTTCAATGTCTTTATAAGTGACATGGCAGAGGAACTGGAAGGAAAAGTATGCCTTTTGCAGATGATACAAAGATCTGCAACAGGGTTGATACAGAAGGAGGCATGAAAAGGATGAGAAGAGACTTGGCAAGTTTGAAAGAATGGTCAGAAGTATGGCAGCTTGGATTCAATGCAAAGAAGTGCAAAATAATGCACCTGGGAAACAAGAACCCAGGGGAAGATTAAACAATTAGGGAGGGGGGGACTAGTAACAACAACAAAAATGGAAAGGGACCTGGGGGTAGTCATATCAGATAACCTTAAGGTTGGCAAGCAATGTGAGAAGGCGGTAAGGAGGGTTGGGGGGATACTGGGATGTATAGGGAGAGGCATCACCAGTAGAAAACAAGAAGTTGTTATCCCCTGCACAGGCAGTTGGAGAGACTCCATCTGGAGCACTGTGTCCAGTTCTGGAGACCCCATCTCCGCAAGAACATAGACAGGATGGAGGCAGTTAAGAGAAGGACAACTAAAATGGTGCAGGGTCTGCAAGAGAAGCCACACGAGGGGAGACTAAAGGAGTTTAATATGTATACCCTTGAGGAAAGAAGGGAGAGGGGGGACATGATAGAAATGTTTAAGTACCTCAGTGGAATCAACAAAGTCCAAGAGGGTAGCATCTTTCAGAAAAAGAGATTTGCAAGAACAAGGGACACAATTTGAAGATAGAGGGGGATGGCTCAGGGGCAATGTGAGGAAGGATTTTTCACAGAGAGGGTGGTGGATGCATGGAACAGCCTTCCTGAGGAGTTGTGAGGTCTAAACTCTGGGAGAATTCAAGAATGCATGGGACAGACATAGGTCAATTTTTGTGAGGTAGGAAGAAATAGGCTGTTGGTTAACTACGATCTGCTTATTCTCTAGGTAGAGAAATGGGCAGACTAGGTGAGCCAAGTGGTCCTTATCTGCCGTCAAAGTCTATGTTTCTATGTAAGAGGCCTGACACTGAGAGCATGAAAGGAAGAGCACAAGCAGGAATGTAAGGGCACCGTCTGCTTTATCCCGCCGTTTTCGTTACTCTCTGTGTAGTGTGCCTTTTGGCACACACTTAAGTTATTATCACTGCAGAATTACCCCATGGACTTAGAAATTCAGCACCAATACCTTATACTTGAATATTTAGTGAAGTTTGTCTTTCCCTCGGGTCCTCCAAAACTCCACTGAGACCGGAAGCATAACCCCATTGAAGACATGCGCCAGGACCGAGCGTGGTCACAAAGTGGCATTTTATGTCAAGCCAGCTTTAAGAACATGCTGCCCATGTAAGCATCTAAATCACGAACTGCTCTTAGTAATTTAAAATTAAAACCGAGCCCTGTGTGGCTTGCAATTTACTTTTTAAAACCGATGACATAATCACGCATCGCGAGGGGCACGATCTTGCGAAGCGTGAGACTCCACATATGTTCACTGCAAGCATGCACGGATATCGGCCGCTTTAATAAGTAAATTGTGAGCCACACAGGGCTCTGTTTTAATTTTAAATTACTAAGAGCAGTTCGCAAGGTAATATCTATCGGCAGTGTGTTCTTAAAGCAGGATTGGCATAAAATGATACTTTGTGACCACCCTCGGTCCTGGTGCGCGTCCTCAATGGGGTTATACCTCTGGTCCCAGTGGAGCTTTGGAGGACCCGAGGGAAAGACAAACTTCACTAAATATTCATATATAAGGTATTTGTGCTGAATTTCTAAGTCGATGGGGTAATTCTGCAGTGATAATTACGTAAGTGTGTGCCAAAAGGCACACTGCACAGAGAGTAACTAAAACGGAGGGATAAAGCTGAAAGTGCCCCTTTAAGCTGGTGTCATGGTGATAGTGATACACAGGAACAGTCAGGAAACAAAGAACCATAGGCACACACTCATGCCGAACTTGAAAAGATTGTAGGAAACAGATGTGCTGAACTGCTCAGTTTCATTTGATGCAGCATCGAATACATGAATTTCAAGTGCAGCTGCAACACCCTGTTTCACACTTGTGAGCTTTGTCAAGAAGCTAAGAGTCATGGTTGCAGTGCAAATTCATTAAATACTGACAGTTCTTAAAGAGACATGAGCATAATAGCAGAAATAACCAAAATGAGCTGAAGAAACCTTTTAAATAAAAGTCAAAAAAGTTAAAACACAGACTCAGTACTTCATTTAGATACTTTTTTTTTTCTTTTTGTAATTTGGTAAGCAGGTAAGGCCCACTAGGCACAATGCCTGTTTTCAGTGCCACCTGGGAGCACTGGGGGTTAAGTGACTTACTCAGGGTCACATAGTATGCAAGTAGAAGTTGTGGGAATCAAACTCAAGTCTGCTAAATGTACCAAATTCATTCACAACTTATTACTCTAACCTCTAGGCTAGACTGACAGCCTAAATGTAAAGATAAAGAGCATTTTTAAAATATTAATTAATAAATACTTCATCCTGACAAATGAGCTTGCAAATAATAAGGCACAGATTGCTTTGGTGATGTTTGATGGGATCTGAAAAACATAAAATTGTCGCATCAGCAAGACAAAAAAAAAAAACAGCAAAACAATAGAACAATGGTTACAAAATATTGCAGACAACAGTAACACCAAAGGAAGATAGTCAGGAGTGGCACATTCAAGAAATTGTCTATATAAGAATGGGACAATTTCAGGTTGAACCAGGGTAAAGCGGCTTTAAGATTAAAATCCACAAAGACTCTAGCTGTGCTAAGATCAGATTTCTGCCCTAGCCTCTACAAACACCTTCTCAATGCCTGTGAAAGACCATTAGTTGTTACCAGAGAGCAACCCACCAGAGGAGGAACTTTCAGCTGCACATAAGACTATACACACTGAGGGAGATTCAGCTAGTTTGCAGTAAATAAAGAGTATATTCAGGGTCAGTCCCTGCTGCATGACCACAATATATTTTTAAATGATCAAATATCTTCCAGGAACAAAGTATGCAGATCATATTGCAGGTAGTGCTCAGGTCCCTCAGACATCAAGGCAATAACCACAAGAGGTTACAGCAACTCTTGGTGAGAATTCAGACCATGGGAAGGTTGTAATTCTAGCCCCACACCTGGTAGCTTGGGCAATAAGGAGGGTGCTGCACTGTTGATGTGCCATCCTTCAAATAAGACATTAACTAAGGTCCTTCTGCCCATCACTGGTCATGGTTGAGATGGAAGTTAAATATCACGTGGTAATTATTGAAGAAGAGTAGGAGAATTTTTTTATATAAAATTATCCAAAATGCAAAAATACGAATCAAACCATGCAAATATTTACAATAAGCTCATCAATAGCAGAAGCAATTGAACAAAAATGTGTAATATAAAGAAAGATCAAAGAGAAACACAACACATGGCTCCTCACCTAAGGAAATTCCAAGATACATTTTTCCACAGTAATCCCAAAGACCTGATGGTTAACCAGCTGCATTCCAAGTAATATACTATCTTAGGATGCACATGCCCTGTACAAAGCCAATTATGACCCTTTGCTAAAGAAAGTATATGCTGATTTGCATAGATGGGTTTCACTACTGCTGTCGATTGGCAGTAGAGTACAGACAGTACAGATGAATATATTAACCAAGGTTACTGTACTGCTTCTGCATGCTTCATATAGCCATACCCAAAACTACCTGGAAACAGCTGGAAAAAAACACACACAAATTTATCTGGGAAACTAGTCACCCAAGAGTGAAATTGGCCCTGTTGAAGCAACACAAAGACAGAGGCGGCCTGGGGTTGTCTAACTTTAAGTATTACTACTGGGCTGAACAGGCATACTGGGCAAAGGGAGACTGGTTGTTTAGAGAAGAGTCTTCAGGCCTACCTCATGGCTGGCAGGCATTCCTTCCTCTGTCTCACCTAACAGCAATAGATAATCTTGGGTAAAACATACCTTGAAGACATGGGGTGTGAGTGACAACATCTAGGTAATGTTAATGCCTTTAGTCCTTATTTGGACTTACAAACACTGCAGACTGGGCCTGCTCCTTTTCAGATGCAGGAGTTAGACAATGGGAGGAGAAACGAATAACTTCACTAAAACATTAACTTAGTTCAGACATGACCACCATTAAATCCTTCCCATTGCTTCAGGTGAAATTTGGCTTAGGCAGAGGTGAACTTTTCAGGTATTCTGAATGCAGCACTTTTTTCTGTATCCAGGGTTCAGGGATCAGGTTCTGGATCCCTTGACACCTTCTAGGAGAGTTTATAAACTGTACTAGAAACTTAGGGATACTCCTGAAGTCGCTGGCAGCCCTACTCCATAATTCAGAGGACTGGCACTCATGGAGCAAGGGCTGCCTGGGAGACAGAAAGTGGGAGATCATTGATGATCAGACCCTGGAGACAACAATTAGGTTGAACCAGAAAACAACTGCTTCCGCTAGATACAGGAATTTAAATGGAAACCCTGATCTGATTTCTTTCTTAAACCTTCCATACTAAACATTATACACTTAAGGGGCCACACACGGGCTGAACAGGATGCGGTTAGGAGGGCACACCATAACATATTTTTGGGGCCTGTCCTGACATGTAGACATTTTGGACAGAAATCGTACCCTGCTGAATCGGGTTATTGTGCCTGATATTCTTAGGACCTTTCAAACTTTATTTTTAGGCATATATACCCATAACAATATACAGAAGCTGGAAGCATATTTGTATAGTTATTATTGCAGTAGCTTTTAAATCAATCACTTCTAAATGGTTTACTCCCATGTCACCTACTACAGGAAATGTGATTGATTGATAGGTTCAAAGATATCAGGCGCATGGAAATATTAACAACTACTCTTAACTGTCAGGAAGAGATCTATAACAAGCATTTGTCAATGCTGAGACGTTCGCTTGCAGGTATTTGCAGTGGTATTTGGCACTGTGACATGGCTAAAAAATCAGTGACAAGAAGTACAAGCATTTATCAAAGCCGAATGTTGCTTGCTTCTATGTACTGTTTAGGTATTTGGAAGTCATTGGTGCAAATATTGAAAGTTTACCAAACTTACGAAGCGTGCGTAGGAACTGTGCAACATGCGCTCTTGAAACAGTCATTTTAGAATTTTTCACCAAATTTTCAACATAGCCATTTAAGACCTCTGCTTATGAACAGTGTCACTGTGATTTTCTTAATGTGTCCCATACATTGATTTCACACTGACTCGTCAGTGTACGCTATGGTAGGGAACACATTTGGGCAGGATATGAATAATGATAGCTATACTGCTCATACAGAGGTGTAGTAAAATGGCAATGTTGAAATCTGGAATGAAAATATTGAAAATTCGCAAACTTACAATGAGCATAGAACTACTACTGCAGCTACGTAAAATAGTCATTTTAGGAATTTTCTGCCAAATTTTCAACATAGCCATTTTAAGACCTCTGCTCATGAACAGTGTCACTATGATTTTCTTAATGTGTCCAGCATACATTGATTTACATACATGACTAAGCCCATTATGCGCTTCATGAGTGGGCTCGTTTTGGGTGAGATGTGAAAAATGACAGCTATACTACTATAAGAAGGTGTGGTAAAATGGCAATGTTGGAAATCTGGAGTGGAAATATTGAAAATTTGCAAACCTACGAGCATGCGTAGGAACTGCGTAACGCACACTCGTAAAACAGTCATTTTTAGGAATTTTTCACTAAATTTTCAACATAGCCATTTAAGACCTCTGCTCATAAACAGTGACACTGTGATTTTCTTAATGTGTCCCATACATTGAATTCGCATTACCGACTGCACCATTGTGCGCTACATAAGGGCGAAACATGTTTTGGCAGGATGAAAATGACAGCTATTCTGCTCATGAGAAGGTGTGGTAAAATGGCAAGATTGAAAATCTGGAGTGGAAATATTGAAAATTCGCAAACCTATAAGCATGCATAGGGACTGTGCAAGCACGCCGTGAAACAGTCATTTTAGGAATTTTTCACCAACTGTTCAAAATGGCCATTTAAGACCTCTGCTCATGAACAGTGTCACTGTGATTTTCTTAATGTGTCCCATACATTGATTTAGCACTGACTGCGCCATTGTACACACATGGGCGGAAACATGTTTTGGGTGAGATGTGAAAAATGACAGCTATACTACTCATAAGAAGGTGTGGTAAAATGGCAATGTTGAAAATTTGGAGTGAAAATATTGAAAATTTGCAAACCTATGAGCATGCGTAGGAACTGTGCAGCGCACACTCATAAAACAGTCATTTTTAGGAATTTTTTCACCAGATTTTCAACATAGCCATTTTAAGACCTCTGCTCATGAACAGTGCCACTTTGATTTTCTTAATGTGTCCTATACATTGATTTCACACACTGACTGCACCATTGTGCACTACATGGGCGGAAACACGTTTTGGGCAGGATGTGAAAAATGACAGCTGTACTGCTCATAAGAAGGTGTGGTAAAATGGCAATGTTGAAAATCTGGAGTAAAAATATTGAAAATTTGTGAACTTACGAGCCTGAGTAGGAACTGTGCAATGCATGCTCGTAAAGCAGTTATTTTTTGGAATTTTGGCATCAAATTTTCAACATGGGGTTTTGGGATGCCTTCTCATGAATGATGTCACTGTCATGGTGTTATTCAGGCATGAAGGGTGATTTCATGCAGTGACTGCGCAGTGATTGCGAAATCACCCTTTGAGCCCAAATAATACCATATCAGTAACAGAATTCATGAGAAGGGAGTCCCAAAACCCATGTTAAATTTAGTTAAATTCAAAAATACCTAAGATATGCAGCAAAGTTGAAAAATCATCTACCCATTATACAGCCTGCATTTCCTCAGTTCACGGTGCGCCTTTGAAGAGTGCAGACATACTTTCGGTCCAGCGATGATCGTGCATGAGCTCCAGATGAAAGTATGGGATGAGGGGGTATGGGAGGCTGGGTGCGCGAGTGGGTGGGTGCGGGTTGTGGAGGGGGCAGAGAACCGCTGTGTGACCGTTTTAATTTCCAGATTTAAAAAAAAAAGACGACATAGGAAGTTTGCCACGCTGGGGTGGGCTCCCAGTATGGCAAAAGGATGGCTGGGAGGGGCCATGGAGCCGACAGGAGATTGAGCACCCCCATCACTAGACGATGTGGGATGTTTGCCACACTAGAGTGGGCTCCCAGCATGGCAGCAGGATGGCTGGGGGAGCCGTGGAGCCGATAGAGGATTGGGCACCCCAGTCGGCAGACGACCACGGGGCGTTTGCCATGCTGGGGTGGGCTCCCAGCATGGCAGCAAGATTTGGGGGGCATGATCGGTGCAAGCAGACAGTGGTGGTTTTCTTTGAAGAGAAGATCACCGCTGTCATACACAGCACCGCATCTGATTGGTGCAGGACCGCCACGCCTGCTCAATGGAGCAGGGGAATGCAGGGGAAGGGCACACCTCCAAAGTGTCCCATTCTCCCAAGACGTTCCTTGCGCATGCGCACAAGTGAAAGTAAAAATTGATGGATGCCTCTGGATGGAATTTTGGACATTTTGGACTCTCAAAGGATACCTAAACAACATTTTGACAACAAACCATTCAAAAATCTGACCTCAAACTAGACTAAAGGAAAGGCTGCTGAATTCATTAATGCCCAAACTATATATAAGTTACGTAAATGTGGTTCCAAAGCATTTGAAATATGTAAAATCAGCCTTCCAATTAAAAAAAAAAACTGCCTTACCTGCTTCTTAAAATGACCGTCAAATGTGTTAAGTGATGACATCATCGAAGCAAAAATCAGAGAGCTAGATGGCTCTCTATAATACAAACTAGTTCTTTTTTTCCCTTTGCATAGAATTGTTTCACCAAAATGGTCAAAACCATGTGCATTATTTAGATAAATTTTCATGCTAGGCTATGGTTCCGTTCATTTTATTTACTTTAACATGCTGAAAATGTGTTTTAATCCAACTGGCTTTCTCTTTGGCAAACCACAGTGCAGTACACATCTTGAATAACCGGTGGTCTAGTGGTTATAGGTGAATCCAGGATGCTACAATGGGGGTGGGGGTGCTGGGAGTTTGTGCATACTTGATATGCACTTTTGACATTTTATGGAATCTTTATATTTTCTGCTATTATGCTTTTCTAGTATGTTTTGGACTGAAACTACAAATGTAATCCATATTTTTGAATGTAAACATTTGTACAATCAAAAATCAGACTTCTTCAACAAAGTGAAGCCGCAGCAGCAACAAGAGTACTTTACAATGGGGAGGGGGTTACAGCACAGCCTTCACCACCCCATAGATCCACCACTTGTTTGTAGCAAATTCTTCTGTAGTCCAATGCCAGAGTTCATACTTTCTTGGAAATCAAAAATATGTTTGTCTTGTCTTCTCGTCTTTATCCATGGAAAATAATTATAAGAAGAATCAGTATTTATATAGTGCTTTCATACACATTGCATCCCACAGTGCTTTACAAGCAATGCTAAACTGAGTAGAGAATGACTGAATGTGTAGTAGCGCAATTCATACATTAATACCCTTGCACAGCCTTGGAAAATTGCATGAACTGGTTCTATGGGAAAAGGAATGTTAGCCAGGACAATAGGGTCAGGTAGTGATCATGGTGCTGGCAGCCCCACGTCTTATTTCTCATAATGATCTGTTCATATTTCTCCCCTTCTGTCTTTCCTTTCCCTGAATATAACAGTACCTTGTAGGACTGGCCTTCTCAGTCCTCCTCTAGTATTCATTCTCACTACTTCTCCCCACACAAAACTGGTGAGCTCATCACCCTTGTGCATCATGATATGGGTAGTACAGTCCCCAGGTTTTTGATATATCAAAAATAAGCAAAACATTCTAGTAAGTCAGACTGATAGCAGCAGGGGACAATTGAAATTATAGGCTTGCCTATCCTTAAAGGATCTAGGCTACCTTTGATTAGGCACTATTAAATGATGGGTGTGCACATCATTAGGCATGTCATTTAAAATGCCTAATCATAGGTGGATTAGATCTTATATGGTAGGAATACCTATATTTCCCTCAGCCCTTGGCCACACAGCCTGACGTACTCAGAAGATCATGTTTATTATTAGTATGTAAAAATGACACGGGCGAATTGTACTAACTGCATTCCTGATGCAGAAGGGTAGTGAGTGCACCAGTTTTTGGTGGGGGGGGCAGAAGAGAAGAAAGAATGCCAAAGAGTGACTGAAGAGGCAATTCCAGCAGGGTACAGCTATATTCAGGGTAGGGGAAGACAGAAGAGGGAATTGAGCAGATCATTGTCAGATCTGAGATGTGGGGCTGCCAGCACCATGATCATTACCTGACTGTGGATGAGAGCAGCTAGAGACAAAAAATACTCAGAGTGGCAGGGCTGTACCTAAAGTGTTACTTGAATTCAGTGTAGGGAGATAACGCTGGGGTGGGGGAAGGATGTTGACGTTTGTTAGGACAGTATTAAGGGAGCTGTGTATAGCTCATTCAAGATTTAGAAGGGTGGTAGCCAACTAGCTCACATTGTGGAGTAGGGCCACTAAAAAGTATTGGAGAAGATTTGCAGGGAACTGTCCTGTGGGGTTCTGCAGATCACAGGTAAAGGGGTAGACTGACACTGGAAGTCTGGTGGATTCGCTTAAGGTATTAGTATGCCTCTCCTGCTAATAATAGTGTTATCCATAGTAAGTAAGGTCCCTGAGGGCAGGAACAGCAGTTTTTCTGGTGAGTCCTGAGACTTATTGCTTAGCCCTCCACAAAGACCCGATTGTTGGTTAATGAGGTGGGACAAAAACAGGGGAACTGTATATACTGCCTTCACTGTGCAGAAGGGAGCAGAAGTCAAACATTGAAAAAGTGGACTTAGATGTGATTTGGACGGTATTTCTTAATAGTGACAGCTGATGATCCGTATCGGTGTAGGTATGCACAACTCTCTGAGGCATACGATTACAGTCTGAGGTGTGATAATTCTCTTCATATAACAGCAAGGTTGTATGCAGCCCCAGGCAGTACTAAGGACATGGTATGGATGATGGGTGTTCAACAGAAGCCATGCTAGGTGCAGGGTTCACTTAGAAAAAGAATACAAGAGAAGCTTTTGTGGATTAACAAGATTGCATGAGCTTTGAAATTAGACGGTACTTCGCTGTGTGGCCCTGGCAAGGCATTTAACTTACTTGTGCTGCAGGCCACATCTGTAAATAAGGTTTCAGCATAGTGTCTCTCTCTCTGGTGAACAAAAAAAAATTAGGGCATCAGATGACCACTAGATCATCAGGTATTTGAAGTGTTGTATTGTTCTGCAGTTTGCCAAAGAGAAAGTCAGCTAGATTGCAAAACATTTTCAGCAAGTTAAAGTAAATAAAATGAACAAAATCATAGTCTAACATGTGTACTGATCAAAATAATCACATGTTAACACATGGTGTTGATCATTCTGGTAAAACCATTCAGAACAAAGAGGAAAGAAGAACTAGTTAGCCTATAGGAATATATATTGGTCTCTGGCTCTGGCTCCGATGATGTCATCATGACTCATCACTAACACAGTTGGCAGACATCTTAGGGGGAAGGCAAGGCTGTTTTTTTGAAAGTGAAAGGCTGATGTTTACATTTTTTCAAAAGCTGTGAAACTCCATTTATGTTTCTTACATAAATGCAGTTTTAGCATAAATGTAAACAGTAGCCTTTACTTTACCTCGGAATGAAGTCAGATTTTGGAGTCTGCAGTTTTAAAAAAACTGCTTGTTTAGGTATCCTTTATTTACCAAATGGACTAGCTTTATCCAATATAGCTATGTAGCTACTGATGCCCAGGTAAATTTAAATGTATGTAGAACTGTTCTTTTTAAAGACTGCCCATGTAGGTACTTAGCACAGCTGTGTGTTTGTATTTGTGGAAAATTTGAATAAAAAGAAAGTTAAAAAAAAATATATGTTCCTTGTAGAAGATAAAATAATATTTAAAAGTACTCCTCTGGTAACCTGCTTTTGTTGTAACACAAGCTGGCAGGCATCTGACTTTTCAAATAATAATTATAAAACTGCAAACCAAATGAGTAAAAAGTTAATGTAGGAACTTAATGTAACAGTAGATCTTTGAAAGAATCTCCTACATTAGGCCACACCTTTGGAACTGTAAGCTTGTCAACATCAGGACATATCAAACATTGCTAGCATGGGGCCACCAGTAATGAGCTGCAGCATTATGCAGTGCATATAACGTATAGCTAACACTCCTCCGTTCCCATAGACATAAGTCTTGGAGGGCCTCTTACCATGAGGAACCAGGAGGTTAAACCTGTACCAGGCAAACAAGGAAAGAGATATAAGATTGGGAACAGAATGCATGGAATGAGGCCTTAGGCGCAGCATCTGCCTTATTCTTCAGGAGACAAAAAAGGGGGAAGGTGGGAAGGTACGGCATTGTCTAATGAACTAGATTCTTTTGAAGATCTACTGTTATGGTAAGTTCTTACTTAGCTCCATTAGACAACACCTTTGGAATGATTCCCAAGCAGTACAAAGCAACACGGGAGGCAGCACAGTGTGATATGTGATCATTAACACACAAGAGCTTTCCTGTGATGTGTGATCAGGACAGAAAGCCTTGCAGTACAGTACAGTAGGACCTAACCCAGCACATCTGTGAGAGACAATGTCCAGACTGTAATGCTTAGGGAAAGTGTGGATAGTGCTCCATGTGGCCGCAACACATACGTCAGCAGCAGGGACAATCTGGAAGCAAGCAACAGAACTCTCCATATCCCTTGTGGAGGGACCATGAACCACACCAGGAAGTTCCTTACCGTACTTTCCATAACAAAAACCAATACAGTGAGTAGGCCATTTGGATAGGCACTGTTTAGACACAGGCACATCCTCTGTCCAAGGGGCAAACAAATCAAGAAGCACTAAAAGCTGAAAAAGTCTTTCTGCAGCTCTTAGTGGGCCCTATGCACAAATGGGCACAAGTTACGCACCAAAGGTGCGTAACCAGTGCGCACAGCTGTGCACCTGTGGACAGGTGCTCACTGGCAGGATTCATCTCCGCCAGCCACCTGTCCATGGCACTGCCCCCCCAAGGCATGCAGGCCTGCGCAGGGTGGTTGTGAGTGGAGTCATGGACACAGCCTGGCATTCAATGCCCAGCATCGGTCCAACAGTGAAACCCTTACACAGTGGGGCATGCATTGGCAGCATGCCCTGCGGATGTCTGAGGGCTGGTGGCTGTGGCAGGTGGTAGGAGGATAATGCTGCCAGCCCTCTCTGATGGCACCGATGCGGTGCAGTGGGATGGGGGGCATGCCTGCTGGCATGGGGTAACAGTACTGCTGGAAGCAGGGAGAGGGTGTTGACATGCGGTGCTGCAGGGGATGGGGGGCAGCAGCTTTGTGCTAGTTCCCCTGTAAGGGGTACAGGTGTTGTGGGTGTTTGAGGGGGCCACCACACTCACCGCTGTGTACTGGGGTCAGGTGGGTGGCATTGGGCAGCTGTTTCCTGATGCCCTGGAGGGTCAGTGGGCTGTTTGCCCTGTCCTGTGGGGTGTGTGCAGGGAACATATGAGGTTCACAACAGGGTTCTCCCTGGTATACCCTGTGCCCCTATGCACCCCTGTGGTGAGCACTATGCTCCCTAGTGCATGGCGTGTAGTGCCGGCCTGCCCCTGGCATGTTGCTCCTCATGTGGCTGGGGAATCAGTCATGTATGTGCTGCACACACCCCTTCAAGCATCCTGCGTAAGGGGTGCATAGGGTGCGGAGTGGTTGTGCTTCCCATGTATGCACGTATAGCCACTCCACCCCATTAGTGCATAGGGCCCAGTGTGAGTTATATGGTATCTCAGTGTTCTGTGTACATCAGGAGTATGGAACAATGCCTCACCCTGGTGTGCATGCTCAGGGTAATAAACAGGAAGGTGTATCATTTGGTTCGGTGCAAATTTAGATACCATCTTAGGTAATAGCTTAGGATTTGTACATAAAGAGACTAGGTTTGTCAGAACCCTCTGAAGTTCTGGGTTCTAGTTCTAGTCTAGAACTTTTGAAAGTTCTAGGGTTCTAATCTTTTTTAGAACTTTTTAGAACTTGAACCCTATTTTTTATTGTGCTGCCAGTAACGTAAGATAGTAATAAAATACATGTAGAGGAAAAACTGTTTAATATAAGGGAAGAGAAATGTTCGTGTGTGTCATTGATAGGAATACAACTAGAATTATCAATGGTTTCTTCTGTTTGCTAAAACAGCCAACCCACCCACCCGTATGTTAAAAGTTTTCCTGCTGCAGCTGCATCATAGTTCCTTAGAAAGAAAGAGACACATTAGCCAATTATGTACTTAGCTATATATACTCATCGTCATGAATTATGAAAAAATAACTGATATTACCTAATTTCAGCGATTTGCTGCTTTCTGTTTTAAATGAGTAAATCAAAAGTTGCTATGTTTAAAAGATAGCTTTATAACAAACTTAAGCCAAGTACTACAGCAGCAGCATGTGGAACTGTTGCAAAACATATTATGTCATAACGTAGTCAGTCAAGACATTTGAATAAAAAAATATGCTAGTCATTGTTGCTGGCAAAATGCATGCAATTTTCTAAGGTAATGCATACATATACCAACATTTTGTTGGCAAACTGAAATGTAATACTTACAACTTTCTAAGATGATGCATTTTGCAGCTGATACTTCAATAAAATCTGTATTTCAGTCACATAAATAAAAAAGTGGTTTCCTCACCACATACTAAGGAACATTTAATGTAGCTGCAGCAGTTGGCATGTGATGTTTAGGGACAGCGTCTGATCAACCCCATTATGTATTAAATTATCACTACTTGTAAAGCAAAAACACTTTATGATACGTCACATTCTGTGAAAACTGCTGATGCAGATTTTCTTTTATTTCTGATTCCTTTATTCTTTTTTAAAGGGACAGGACAGTTGTGCTAGGTGGCAGCAGTTTGCAATGTATTTAATAAGAATATATATTATGTGTACAGTAGGTTCGGTCTGTCATCATTTTTTTTCCTCACCATTCCCAGCTGATCACGAATCTGTAAATGAAAGAACTAAAACAACACCCACCTTTCACCCCATCACCCATTCCACTTTTCTTCCACCACTCTCATCTGTGCAGTAGCACCCATGCTACCCTTACGCCCATGTTAAAACCAACCCACAACCCTCACCCATGTACTAGCATCCATTTTTCGTTTATGGCTAACATTTCTGTAATTGAAAAAATAATAAACAGCTACCAATTAGAACTCATTATTTTGTCCTCTTTAAAATTGAAAAATAGACCATCTCCTGTCCCAGCCCATACTGGTGCATCACAAAGTCACAGAAGGTAAATCCAAAAATATATGTTTTCACTTTAACTATAAATAATATGATACAGAAAGGATTGATGTGACTGTGTCCCTTTTATGCCAAATTTGGGCCTGTTCCCTTCCCACTGATGTTAAAATTGCCCTGTATATAAAACTTGTTGACTTTAGTTTAGACCCTAGCTACAAAGCAGTTTGCCATGAAATGGTGAACGCTTTGGGGGTATATAGTCCAAGGCAACAGATCGAGAAAGGAGAGGACGACAACCAAAGTCATCACAGTCTGTAAAGTTTCCTTTGGTGCAGAGACTCAGTCCACACAATATTTACCAGCCACCACCATCTGAGTTGTCATCACCATCAACGTCATCCACAACATCAATCACTTCAGGATCAGTTTGTATACTCTTGTAGGGATACAAAATCTTGATTTATTAACTTTAATAAAAGTTAACGTGTGTACATTTTCTGGCAGCAACCTATTTCTGGTGTCTGTCACAATATTGCCAGCTGTACTAAACATGTGTTCTGAAGAGACATTTGTTGCAGGACAACCAAGATATTTACAGGCTTCATCATACAGCTCTGTCCAAATTGACTTTTTTGATCTCCAGTATTCCAAAGGGCATGCATCAATAGGAATAGGTAGTTCTTGCAGGTAACTGTCTACCATGATGGACAGAGACTGCTCAGAAGAGGAATCAGCAGAAGCTGGTATGGCAGCAATTTGGGAAAGGTTTTGCCACAGATTTAGCTTGCTACTAAGGGTTGAAGAAGTGGCAGTTGTGCAACAACTACTGTTAATGTTTGGTGACTTTTCCAGTTCTGTATCCCTTTGTGAAGATGAACCTGCATGTTGTGGTGATGACAACCTGAGGGTACTGTGCATGTCTGTGTTTGACTCCTGTGAGTGCTACAGCTCATCTAGCAACATACATTTGTACTGCTCTATATCATCTTTTTTTGGAAGATGTATAGCCTTGAACCTGGGATCTAAGAGAGTTCCAAGGATGCAGTGTCTTGATTTCGTCATTGCAACTAATTTGTCATTGGTTTTGAAGCGCTCGCTCATTCTCTTTACGAGATTCCCATGATACAGGCGACATGTTGTCTGCACTTCAGATCTGTCTTTTCTATTTGTAGATTTAGAACACTAAGATGATGTGAAATGAGCATTATGAGTGGGATAACCTAACTCACAGATGCACCTTCAGAAGACATGTCCCTTGTAGCTGTCTCAAAGGAGCTAGGATACAGCACACTGTCTCCATTAATTTCCACTGCAGCACAGACAGCATAATGCCATCTCCAATAATGTAACTGGAGCAGTACTCATGTACAGCTTGCTTTTGCTGCAAGAGGTGCTGCAGCATATAAAGCGTTGAGTTCCAATGAGTGGAAACATTTTGAATCAGCTTTTGCTGGGGCAGCTTGTGTTTTTTTTGCAGTTCGGACAATGTCCGTATAGCCTTGGTTGAATGTGAAAAGTGAGTCAAAATTTTTTTGCAAACAGCAATCATACCATCCACTTGTGTTTCGTTACTGAGAAATCCAGTGACAATTAAGTGTAAGCAATGTGCAAAGCAAGAAGCATGCAGAAATCCTCCATCCTGTACTGCTTTTAAGATGTTGGCTCCATTGTCACTTACTATGAAGCCACATTTTAGACAGTGAGAATAAACCCATTCGTCAAGGAGGTCATTTAGTTCCTGCAAGATGTTTGCAGCAGTATGACTTTGCCCAGACTTCTTTATATGGAGCCGCGCCATCTTTTGGGGTGTCTTTGTTTTTGAAGAAGCACAAGAAAATGTGACCCAATGAGCGGTAAGGGACATGTAATCTATGTTTTGAGTGCTGGTCCACATATCTGTTGTGACATGAATAACCCCACCCTCTGCAGTTTTAAGTGCAAGCATCACAGTCGCTTTTAAAGCCTGATAAATGTTTAGTATTTCAACATAGGAAAAGTACCTTTGATGAGGAACATTGTAACGAGGCTCTGCTAATGTCATGAGCTCCCTAAAATCCTCATGATCTACCAAAGAGTGTGGGAGAAGGGCTCTGGCTAACAGTTCACCAATTCGGTGATTAAGATGAAGGGTCTTTGGATGATTTCTAGTAAAGGTATTCTTCCTTTCAAATGCCTGAGACAGTGTTAGCTGTTTGCAACATGTCCCTGCTGGTTTATTATACACGTGCTTGATGGGCAGATGGACGAGAGATGGTGGACTAGGACTTATACATTCAGTGCCATCACTGGATGTGCAACTTGTACTAATGGTGCTGGCATTGGTGGTAACAGTGATCCTAGGGCTGGCAGTGGTTCTGCCCGCATCAAGTTCAGACAATTCAGTATCCATTTCAGATTCCTGACCCTTCTCATGTGCGGTCTGGAAGATGGAGGACATGGGTTTTGGATGATCAAGCAAAACCGAATGCTTTTTCAGATGGCGTTTAAGACCTGTGAAAGCCAAGGCATGACACAAATTTTTACCACGGCTACACTCTGTTTACACAGGGAACAAATTGCTCTGCATGGATCAGTTTTACTGACAGAGAAATAATTCCACACCTCAGATGTGACAGATTTTGTTAGAGTGCTAGGAAGATAGCTAAAGACTGTTTGTGTCTTTTCACCTGTCCTAACAGAACCTGGGACATGCTCCTTGGTGCTAGAAGAGTGGGCAGAAGACTCTGATGGATTTTCATTGCTGGCCAACACAGAAGTGGTGGATTCAATGGATATGTCATTTTCATTGTCAACAGTGCTGGATGTATTTGCAAGTGCACTACTTGATTCATTGTCAGCAGACTTGCTCATTTCACTTTGTTGAGGAAGTAATGATTTGTCGCGAGACACAACAGTGTTGGACTGAGACAAAGAGCTACTGTCTGAGTCAGAGAGGGACTCACTGTCACTTGCATTATTGCTGCTAGTCACAGGGATCTTAACAGCATGAATGGCATACCTTATGGTTCCTCTCCATGTGACCCCAGCAGCTGTACAGGTTTTCTTAAAAGGTCCCCCTTTACCACACTTCACTGTTGCTGTTTTTTGAATTTTTATCACGTGAAACATTTTGGTTATTTCTGTTAGCACCAGGATTACCACTACCACCAACGCCTGCTCCAACACCAGCACTAGATGCTTCATCTATGTTGCTGTCCAGCCATAACAGACAGTAAGTACCAAGTACTACCAGTATGCTGCGGTGAACACACCACACTCAAACAATTCCTGTGTAACAAAGCAATGTACCCAAACAATTCCTGTTAACAAGCATTGTGATCTTGATCGCTGGCTACAACTCAAAATTTTATTTTGGTTGTGTGACACTATGATACCGTGGACTGAAAGTAATTGAAGAATATGACAGTTTGCAACTAAAGGATCCCAGGTTCAAGGCTTACAGAATGATTGGGCTGCTGGACATAGGCATACACATAGCAATCAAGGGGTGCACAGCAGCAGGGTGATGGGCTGACCACAGGAGATGGATTCACATACGCAACCCAGGGAATGAGAATTATATTTCTACATTTCTGTCATGTAAGGTTAATGCCACCACACAACTGGCCACTGGGCTTCTCTCTGTAACACACATTGGGTAGGGTACAGTGCAGTCAAAGGGCACACAGCAGCAGGGTGATGGGCTGACCACAGGAGACGGAGTCACATACGCAACTCAAGGAATGAGAATTATATTTCTACATTTCTGTCATGTAAGGTTAATGCCACCACACAACTGGCCACTGGGATTCTCTCTGTAACACACACTGGGTAGGGTACAGTGCAATCAAGGGGCACACAGCAGCAGGGTGATAGGCTGACCACAGGAGACGGAGTCACATACGCAACCCAGGGAATGAGAATTATATTTCTATGTTTCTGTTTCTGTCATGTAAGGTTAATGCCATCACACAACTGGGCACTGGGCTTCTCTCTGTAACACACACTGGGTAGGGTACAGTGTGGTCAAAGGACACACAGCAGCAGGGTGATGGGCTGACCACAGGAGACGGAGTCACATACGCAACCCAGGGAATGAGAATTATAGTTCTACGTTTCTGTCATGTAAGGTTAATGCCACCACACAAGTAGCCACTGGGCTTCTCTCTGTAACACACACACTGGGTAGGGTACAGTGCAGTCAAAGGGCACACAGTAGCAGGGTGATGGGCTGACCACTGGAGACAGAGTCACATACGCAACCCAGGGAATGAGAATTATATTTCTACGTTTATGTCATGTAAGGTTAATGCCACCACACAACTGGCCACTGGGCTTCTCTCTGTAACACACACACTGGGTAGGGTACAGTGCAGTCAAAGGGCACACAGCAGCAGGATGATGGGCTGACCACAGGAGACGGAGTCACATACGCCAACCCAGGGAATGAGAATTATATTTCTACATTTCTGTCATGTAAGGTTAATGCCACCACACAACTAGCCACTGGGCTTCTCTCTGTAACACACACACTGGGTAGGGTACAGTGCAGTCAAAGGGCACACAGTAGCAGGGGTGATGGGCTGACCACTGGAGACGAGTCACATATGCAACCAGGGAATGAGAATTATATTTCTACGTTTCTGTCATGTAAGGTTAATGCCACCACACAACTGGCCACTGAGGACTTCTCTCTATACGCCGCACACTGGGTAGGGTACAGTGCAGTCAAGGGGCACACAGCAGCAGGGTGATGGGCTGATCAAAGGAGACGGAGTCACATACACAACCCAGGGAATGAGAATTATATTTCTACGTTTCTGTCATGTAAAGTTAATGCCACCACACAACTGGCCAGTGGGCTTCTCTCTGTAACACACACTGGGTAGGGTACAGTGCAGTCAAGGGGCACACACTGGGCTTCTCTCTGTGACACACACACTACACTGGGAAGGGTTCAGATTTATTTGCCTTTTTTTGGCCCCCTTGTATGCTTGTTGCTGGCAGCTGCTGAGTGTGCAGTGTGCACCACTGACTGAGCAGTGCTGCAGTTTCAAATAGTCACATTTCACAAAGGTTCTTCACTTCTTCTTATTTTTTTTTATTCTCTCTCTGAATCCTCCTGAGTCCTCCTCAGTCCTGATATTGATTGATCTCGATCTCGATCCTCCCTATTCCCAGTCTCTTCCCAATTCTTGATTAATCCCTCCACCTGTCCTGAACCTCCCCTAGTCCCTCCCACCCGATTTTGAGCTTTTTCAGCCTTTCTCTTGTTCTCGGTCTCACAGGAAAATGGATGATGGAAGTGGCCACTGGACAAGAGTAGCGATGCAGCTAACTGCTAGCTACAGTTTAGCTAGGCTGCTGCTGCCTCCGCTCCGATCCTCAGCAAATGGCGCTCCTCCTGCATAGCACATCTCCTAAATACCCCCACCAGATACCGTGGCTCGCTAGCTTACTCCAGCCTGAGCCACGTATGTAGATATGAGTGCAAACAGACAACGTCTCGTGGTGATTCGAGCCCTTTATGAATTGAAAGCTTAGTGTTCCAGTTCTAAGTTAGAACTCGAACACCAGGGTTTATGAGTGGTTTGAATCTTACAGAACTAGTTCTGATAACCCTAAAGAGACACTGTTTTGTGAAAAATCAAATAAAGAAGCTCACTCATTAAAGCATGAAGCTCGGAAATTCTATGTGCATAAGTCATGGCAACTAAAATTAACATTTTCCACGACAGGAGACGTAAGCCACAAGACACAGTAGGCTCAAAAGGAGAAATGTCAATTTCATATATGAAATTCAAATCCCAAGTTGGGAATGGATTATGGCTAGGAGACTTCATATGAAGCATACCTCTCAAAAGTACAGGACACTTCTAGCAGGACAATGTTGTGACTGTCTATAGGGGCATGGAATGCTCATTTGCCAGCCAAATGAACCTTAATAGAGGAATACTGCAAGCCTGATTCAGATAACGACAGTAAGAATTCCAGAACAGAATTCACAAGGCACATAAAGGATCCATATTCTGAGAAGCAAACCACAAAGTTAAATGCTTTCATTTCAGGAATAACTATGTCTGGTAGAAGGCTTCTTAGTACTAAGTAGGGCATCAACAACCATAACAGATACCCAAAATATGCACTGTCTAGTTTTCGGGATCCATGCAAGCAAGTGCAGGGACTTCAGGCCTGGATGGACCAGAGACCCCCTAACTCCGTGATATCAGACCCCAACACAGAGGTAGAGGAACAGGATGCTGCACGCCAGATGTTATAGAAGTGGAAACCATATCTGGCAAGGCCACAGAGGAGCAATGATAATGAGAGAGCACTCTTCACTTTTAGCTTGAGTAGGACCCTCTGTATGAGAGGAATGGAGGGAACTGCATATAGAAATATCCCTTTCCAACAGAAGGACAACTCTTCTCATCAAAAACTCCAGGCCCTGGAGCGAGTGAGCAATACCACAGCATTTTTGTGTTGCATGTGGATGCAAAAGGGTCCAACTTTGGATGACCTCATCTGACAAAGAGGTAACTTTACATGGAGGTTAGCAGTTCCACTCATGAACCAGGGATTGAGACCTGCTTAGCCTGTCTGCCAAGATGTGTTGGGAGACCTGGGAGAAACGTGCCAATAGCTGAAGGTCATGATACATCACCCAGTACCACACTCTCATTGCTTCCCTGCTTAGGGATTTGAGTGAGTGCTCCCTGTTTATGTAGTGCATGACACTGACATTGTTCATCTGGATTAATATAAGATCAGGGCAGAGGTGATTCTGAAATACCTGGAGGCTGTATAGTGCAGGCTCTCATTGCAAGACATTTATGTGTAGTTGACTTCCACTCTGTTCTAGGACCACTGTGTCTGCAAGGAGCAGAGATGAGCACCCCAACAGGAGCCAGGGGCATCCATGGTGAGCATCTGCACAGGAGTTGGTACAAGGAATGGAACACCCCTGAATAAGTTGTAAATAGTAGTAGTATTAAAACCTTTATTTTTATACAGGAAAACATGTCATATTAGGTCATAAGACCCAGTTTGCAAGACAGTTCTGTGATCTATATTTTGCCTATACATAAGCACATTAATACCAATTAGACGTATAATAACAATACAATTCTACATGCAAGGGTACAAATAACAATTAATAGAATCACAAATAACAATAAGGTCACAGTATTATACAATCGAACAGTACAAAAATACAGGAGGCTACCCACATAGTTAAATTGATTAAGGCCGATAATTTCCTGAATAAATTATGAATAAGATGTTGAGGTGCAGATTGTATATGGTAAAATATTCCAGTATCTGGCTGCCTGGTAACAGAGTGTTCTTTCCCCATGTTTTGTTCCTAGTGAGTGGTGATTGAATTCTTCTCACATATGCTGTTCATCTAGAGTTTTCAGAGGTGGTTTGTTCCTTAGGGAACAATATTTTTGTAATATAGTGATTTGGATGGAAAGCAAAGTACTTATATATTAGTTTCTGCTATGATCTAATATAATTATTCTCTAAGGACTGCCACTGTAATAGAGATAGCAAAGCACAGTGGTGAGTTTCGCTATTACATTGTAATATGTACCTCGCCAAATTATAGCCTGTCCTATCCACTCTATTCAATAGTTGCCTGTTTGTGGTCCGATAAATAAGTTCATTATAAGTTAATACGGGTAGAAGTAGTTGTTCCACCACTTTTTTCTAATCATTCTTACCTAGAGATTTTGTTGTTCGATGCAAGCCTCCTATTCTCTTATTTACCTTTTCTAGTAAGTTGATCTCATGTTCCTTAAAGGACATGTGGTTGTCAAAGGTAACTCCTAAGTAACAATATTGGTTCACCTGTTGCAATACTTAATTGATTTTTATTTCTAAATTATCAATTTGCTTTTGTTTAGATGCAAAATGCATCAATTTGGTCTTTTTTTTGTGTTCATAATAAGTCCTGACCTGGTGAAACACCCCCTCAACTTATCAAAATATGCCTGCATCTTTCCCTGGAGTTCTTTGGTGTTCATCCCTGTTGCAACAAGGGCAGCATCGTCTGCATACAGCCTCACCTGGGAGTGATGCATGGCTGTTGGCCAGCTATTGTTAAACATTAAAAATAATAGAGGTCCCAGAATGGACCCGTGGAGTACTCTTCTCTCTATGCTTCTGCTATGTGAGATACTTCCAGAGATAGAGATCCTTTGCGAGCACCCATCCAGGTAAGACCTTTGATAGATCAATAAAAATTACTGCGATCTCCAGGCCAGAATGCAAAGATGAATAAAGCACCAAATTATTTAATTCTAATAGTGCTGATGTGGTCGAATGTGCTTTACGAAATTCTGACTGACATGGTGTTATTAATTTATATTTGTCCAAGTGTTCCATAATCTGACTGTGGACATGTCTTTCTAGGCATTTAGATAATAGTGACGGAAGTGCTATTGGCCTGTAATTATTTATGTCAGATGATACTCCCCCTTTGAAAATTGAAATGATTTTACTGTCTTTCCAGGTCTGAGGAAAGTGACCCTCCCATAGGCTCCAATTAAAGATTTGAGTAACAACGGGAGCAATATAGTATGCAGCTATTCTCAGGAATTTTCCTTCAAGACCATCTAGTCCTGCAAGTATGTGCATATTAATGTTCTTCAGCCCCTGGTACACTTTAGATGTATTCAGTTTTTTTAGTCTAAAGGGTCGATTTGTGGCTAAATTTCCTCCTGTGGGTTCTTCCTGTGGTCCTAAGTTATTTGTTGCAATGCTGTATCCTGGTAACTCCACAAAAAAGTCATTTAGTGTATTAACAACTGCATGGGAGTCCTCTATTAATGAGTTGTGTGTTCTTAAGTAAAGTTTCTTGGATTAATTATTATGTCCATGATTTAGTAAATCATTAATATTCAGCCAAAATGTTCTTGAATTATTGTCACAGTGCATTTTATTTTTGTAGTAAGAGGTTTAGGCTTTCTTTATCTCTTGTTTGCATTTATTTATTTTACTCATAAAAGGTTCCAATAGTCTTTTATTTATCAGGAAGTCTGGCTTGCTTAACTGTCCTTTTCTTTTGGGAGCATAAGTCGACATACACAGGGTCAGGGCCTGGAGGAATTGCCATATGAGGTCAGACTAAGGGAGTTAAACATGTACACATCTGGAGGAGAGGAGAGATGGGTGGGATGTGATTGAGACCTTTAAATATATGAAAGGGATAATCAAAACGGACACAGAGGGTCTATTCAGGAGGAGGGTGGGGAGAGACACTAGGGGCCATGACATGAAATTGGAATGGGGTAGATTCAGGAGAAAGGTGAGGATGTATTTCTTTACAGAGAGGGTGGTGGCAAAGTGGAATGCATTACTAGCTGAAGTGGTGGCATGTACCAAGTGGAATGTTTCAAGAAGGGGTGGGATAGGGCAAAGGAAAGGGTAAAGTGAGGTTAAGGGAAGGGGTGGGGCAGCAACTGAATAGGGAGCTAGCTGCATTCACAAGCATCCTAGATAGACCATGATGGCCTTTTGCTGCTGGCAATTTTCGTATGTTTGTATGATTTTTGAGTTTGCGCATGTACTGCTAACTCCTTGGGATAGTGACTTTTGAGGGGTGTAACACTGTCTGTCCAATGCAGAGTTCTGTGCAAGGGGCTCAACAGTATCACACCAATTATCAGCCAGGCTGGTAATGACATTGTTTTGCCTCAGGTGGTCTGCACTTAAAAAGAAAAAGCTGCACCAATCATGTGGAGGCTTTTTCCTTTCATCTGCAGGTCACTGCGAAGCAAAAAGCTGTTTGTATCGCAATCAGCCTGGCTGATTTCTCCACCCCCCCCACCACTGCACTGGTCCCTTCCTGGAGGGTGGGAGGAGGCACTTTCCTCGCCTGCCTCCTCCACATCCCGCTGCCTACATTTGCTTATTTTCTCCCACCCGTGCTGAGTAGACCACAGCCTAGGCTCCATATGGGCTGGGAGTATTCAGTGCCCAAAGGCACTTTTACTCTAAGCATGATCACGCTAGCGGATTCCCCCCACCTACCAACATCGGGGTGTTCAATCCCCATGTCAGCATGTATCTCCCCTCCTCCTTTAATGTGGCATACTGAGATCCCACCCCAGTGTGCCAAAAACTACCTCTGGTGTTTCAGACACTGGGATGCCCACTCCGGTGTTGGATGCACCCATGCCCTATATTCTCCAGCCAACCTCGGGGCCCAATCTCTCGGTTCGGCATTGATCCGCCCAGTACTCTGGCACACTGGGAGCCCACCCAAGTGTGCCAAAATCCATGAATGTTTACCTGTAAAAAAACAGACCAACTGTATCTTTTTTTTTAAACCTGAAAAAAGAATATGGTTCCTCTTTGTTCCGCTAGCCCTCCCCTAACCCGTACCCCTCCTCTGCACATCCCCCCCACACATTAATATTCTGCCAACATTTTCTTGAATTATTGTCACAATGCATTTTATTTTTGTAGTAAGAGGTTTTGGCCTTCTTTATCTCTTGTTTGCATTTATTTCTTTTACTTGTAAAAAGGTTTCAGTCTCCTGTATGTTTTGTTCTTTTAGCCTTCTGCCAAAGTCTATTTTTGACTCTTGTTATTTTCAATAACATTTTGTTTATCCAGGGAAGTCTGGCTTGCTTAACTGACCTTTTTCTTTTGGGGGCATGTAGGTCACATATACTGTTAAATGTATTAAAGAAATACAAGATTGATGCATCTAGATCAGGGATAAGAAGACATTTGTGCCATCTTTCATTTCCAACATATGTTAAGAATTTAGCCTCTGAAAAATTTTTGAAGTCCCTGGCCCATGCATAGTTTGTATGATCTAACAGTCCCTTAACTTGTGAAGGAGTTATAATTCCCCATATTGGATTGTGGTCTTCTAGATATGGTGGAAGAACTCCCGGATTTTCTTCTTTTATCAAGGAAGAGGTAAATAATAACTGTAAGATAGTACCATTTTTAGTGGCATTGGTGTATCTTGTTGGCACATTTATATGTTGGGTTACTCCCAATATTTAAATTATTTATTTTAGCTGATTTCCACAAGGACCCAACTAATTACAATTTAGATCACCTATTAATGCTAATAATGTGTCCCCTAAAATACTATATAATTTGTTTACTACACTTTCTATATGTTCTAGTCTAGCTTTTGGTGGAGAATATATAACTACAAAAATATGGTCATGATTCTAAAAGCTTACGCCTGGCATAACTTGACCTACACCACAAAAAATGGTGCAAGTATCAAGTTACACCTGCAGTTGCAACAAATGCTTTTCTGCAAAGCAGCCTGTGACATGTCACAAGCTGCTTGCACCAAAGTGGCTTTATACCACCAGTACGTCCTCAAACCCCCATGACATGGCACTAGGGGTTTACAGCAGTTGTGCCCTATTTTGGAAGGGCAGCAACAAAGTTTCCCAGCTCACTGTTCTCAAACAACCCTGAGAACATCTGCCAAAATACAGATGTGACTGTACTTATGCCATCTGGGGTTGTGCCACTGTAACTTGCTTCCTAACTCTCAGTCCATTTTGCCCCACATGCCCTGATCCCTGAATACAGTAATAAAGCCCCATAGGGCAATGCATTTCCACCTTGCCCCGCTCCCCAACAGCCAGTACTAATGCCATGCAGGGCTATGCAGTCACCATGTCCTGATCCCCTAACAGTCATAACAGCCCCACAGGGTTGTTTATCCCCCTATGCCCGGTCACCATGGTAGATGCCCCACAGGGCTAGTACCCCCAAGCCCCACTCTCTGATCCAAGTACTTGCTGTACTGTGCAACATAAATATATTATCATACTCCCTTATCCTGGTAGTCTAGTGGAGGCCCCACCTGGCAGTACCAGCCCACCCTTGCTCCCCACCATCCCAGCTTGCAAGTGGCACAACTTTCCTCTCACCACCACGGCCAGCCACCGACTGAGCTCCATATGAGTGCATATTATTGTAAATAGTACACGCCCAATGAATGAACTGTCATTCCTTGAGCACGTACGCTATACAGTAGCACGTGCTCATAGGGAGATCAGTCGGTGTTTGGCTGTGGTGGTGAGAGGAGGGTCTGTGCCAGTCACCGGGTGGGTAGGGGTGAGGAGCGGGGAGGTCTGCCACTGCTGGGTGAGGGGGTGGAGTGTCACTAGACTGTAAGGGAATTCTAGTGCACTTTATCATTTATGGGGGCTGCAGGAAGTGGGGGGCGGTTGATCGGGGATCAAGCATTGGAGGCATGCATAGCACTGTGGTACAGTGCCTTGACTGTCATGGAGTTGGGGCATGGGTGGGGTATTTTCACACTTTGGGTCTGGGACTGCAGCTTGCAACCATCCCTGCAGGTACTTCCTTTGTTTGGCGTACCTGTGGGACAATCGCATCTCACAGGACTTAGCTGCAGGTACTGCCCCTTCCAGAATCGGGCACAGGGTCCTTGGCATAGCGGGGAATGGTGCAGGTCACCTTTGGGGGTGACTTGCACCATCCTTGTAGAATCGGGCTCTATAGTCTACAATTTATTTACTTTTAATGTTAAGTATTCAATATTATTCGGTACCCTTAAAATGAAACATAGAAACATAGAAGTTGACGGCAGATAAGGACCGCAAGGCCCATCCAGTCTGCCCATTTCTTTTTCTACCTTATAAATGTGCCATCAGCCTTTGCTCTGTCAGTGGCTTATCTATTCATACTCATCTGTATTGCTCCCTTATGTTTATCCCATGCCTGTTTGAAGCCCTGCACTATATTCATATCCACCACTTCCTGAGGTAGTCCGTTCCATGCATCCACCACCCTTTCTTTCTGTGAAAAAGAATTTCCTCACATTCCCCCTTAATCAGCCTCCCTCTAATCTCATGCTGTGTTCTCTTGTCCTGCTATTTTTCTTATATTTAAACATGTTAGACTCTTTCACCTTGTTAATGCCCTTAAGGTGTTTGAATGTCTCGATCATATCACCTCTCCCTTCTTAGCTCAAGTGTATACATACTGAGCTCCGTTAATCTGTCTTCATATGTCTTCTGATGCAGTCCCTGCATCATTTTGGTTGCCGGTCTCTGGACTGCCTCAATTTGGTTAATGTTCTTGTGAAGGTGTGGCCTCCAGTACTGCATGCAGTACTCCAGATGGGGCCTAACCACTGTCTTGTAAAGAGGGATTATTACCTCCCTCTTACGACTTGTGATACTCCTACTAATTTTATTTATTTTATTTAGTTTTTGTTTACCGGGTAGATGCGCTAGCCAAACAGGTGACTATTTTCAGGCACGACCCAGGAGGTACAGTAACAATATAGAGTTCATTTACATAATACAGGGTAGCAGTAGCAATACAGAGAACAGTTTTCAGTAAAATGCAATAAAGGAGTACAGCTTCAGAGACAATCAGCAGGTCAAGAGAAAAACAGCAGATTTACAGTGTACAGGTAGCATTTTTAGTGAGCAGGTAAAGGTATACAGGGCAGATCCAAAGGACAGGTGGGTCAGGGGAGGGGGAGAGAACGGGAGAGGGGGAACTGGTTGAGCAGGTAAAAAGGGGGGGATGCGGGAAGGCAACCTTGTGGCTAAGTGGTTAAGGTGGCAGCAGAGATGAACGAGGCAGGACTGGGGTGGTTGGGTGTGGGGTGGTGAGTGGATGGTGGCAGTACATGGTCGAGGTGGGAGGAGAAGTAGGTCAGGCAGAGCTGGAGGCAGGGGAGACACCACCTGCAGTGGGGCTATGAGGGGTAAAGGCAGTGTGAAAACAGGGCAGGAAAGGACATGATAGGCATCGGTGGCCAGAGGAGGAGTGAAGCGAGGAAACATTTGGACGGGCAGTGGGCTTAGGGTATACGTCTGGGTAAGGGGCATATGGTGGCATAAGCGGTAGAAGGCTACGGAAGAGACCGAGTCCATGGAACTGTGCAGTGGCAAGAGAGCTGCAGGGAGGGGTTGGAGTGAAGATGGCCACAGGGCAGCTTTGGCGGCAGAACCACTCAAGAGGAGCCAGGTTCAGGGAACCGAAGTCGGCAGGGAAGTTAAGATGGCAGGGTATGGGGTGAGATGCGGGGAGTGGCATCAGCGGCTGGAAGGTGGGGCAAGTACCGGGGTTGTGGTACTGTTCCGGGCAGGGGTTGGTGCTCAGTCGGGGTAGTCGAGGGCTGCAGAGGTTAAGAGCAAATGAGTCTAACCGGGGGTGTAGAAGTGAAAAGTCAGTGTTAGGGGGATATGGCGGAATGGCGGCAGGGGCTGAGGGATGAGACCGTGTCCATGGAAACCGTCATGAGGCTGGACAGATCGATGAGTGTGAGAATCGAGGGTGAAAGCAGTGGGTGAGCAGTTTAGCGGCAGGAGCCTACTAGAGGAGTCAGGATCATGGAGCTGTAGGTCAGCGGGGAGGCTAAAGATAGCGGGGTTGGGTAAGGTACAGCGGGTGAGCAGTTACAGCGGCTGATGGTGTGGCTAATATCCGGGTTGTGGAACTGTATCCGGGCAGGGAAACAGTGTTCAGGCGGGGTGGAGGGGCTGTGGAGGTCCAGGGTTATGGGAGTAGAGGAATGGGTCCGTTGGGGGGCGCTTAGGCATTGGCTGTGCCAGTACCTGGTACCCCTAGATCATCAGTACAAACATTCCAGTGAGCAGCAGTAACACGTAGAGCAGTGCAGACAGCAATAACAGGTTAACAATGCAGTATTCAAGGCACTGTAACTTACAACAAAACTACACACTCTAGACAAGTGCAAGTAGAAAGAAGTACCCTGAAACGGGTCCGTTGGGGGCGCTTAGGCATTGGCTACGCCAGTACCTGGTACCCGTAGATCATCAGTACAAACATTTCAGTAAGCAGCAGTAACAGGTACAATAGTGAAACAACAATAACAGGTAAACAATGCAGTAGTCAAGGTGCAGTAACTACAACAAATTTACATACTTTAGACAAGTGCAAGTAGGCTTCGAGGTTGGAGTTTTGAACTCGAAATGAAGTGCATATGGCCAGAGACATATATCATAGTGTTAATGTTGTAAGTAAAATAGGGTAAGGAGTAGGAAGGAGGGAGTGGTGGGGCAAGAGAGAGAGAAGTTGGCAGGACAGGTTCAGGTAGGGTCATAACAGGCACACTAGTCCGTGGAAAGCAGGTGTTCATGTAGTTTGCACTTAAAGAGATCGTGGGAAGATGTCAGCCTAAGGTCGAGTGGCAGGAGGTTCCACACTTGAGGGGCTGTGTACTCGAACACTCCAGATCCTTCGGAGGTGTGGCAGCGGGGGATTTTTAGTAGGGATTTGTCCGAGGATCTCAGCTCACACGGAGGGAGGGCTAGCTGAAGCAGTTCAGTTAGGGATGATGGTCTGTTGAGTCTAATGATGGAGTCGCAAAGGCAGCCCAGGTAGTATAGTCTGGTGGCAGAGGGGCAGAGCCATCCGAGGTCTTTATTAAACCCTAACATCCCCCTAGCCTTACCTACTGCTTTAGAGGTCTGCTTGGATGATTTTAGGTCATCGGTGATGATGATGCCCAAGTCTCTTTCTTTCTTGGTGACTGCCAACAACTCCCCTCCCAGCCTATATGAGGCTTCAGGTTTTCTCTTCCCTATGTGCATGATCTTACACTTCTTTGCATTAAATCCAAGTTGCCACTCTTCTGATCTTTTGCTAGTTTATCCAGATCTCTTCTCATTCTGCCCACCCCATCTGAATCATCTACTCTGTTGCAGAGCTTGGTGTCATCTGCAAACAGACAAGCCTTACCCTGTAGTCCATCTGCAAGGTCACTAATGAAGATATTGAAGAGGACTGGCCCCAGGACTGATCCCTGAGGTACCCCACTTGTGACTTGCATCTCTTTTGACTGTATACCATTTACCACCACTCTCTGTTTTCTGCCCGTCAACCAGTTTGCCACCCAGTTGACCAACTTCTGACCCACCCGAGCCTACCCTGCATATTTATCAATCTTCTTTGTGGAACAGTGTCAAAAGCTTTGCTGAAGTCAAGGTAGGTGACATCAACTGTGCCCCCTTGGTCCACCACTCTGGTTACCCAGTCAAAGAAATCTTTGAGATTAGTTTGGCAGGACCTTCCTTTTGTAAACACAAGTGGTCTTGGATCCTGTGCCCCTATGGATTCCAGGTGTTGCACTATCCTTTCCTTAAGAGTACCTCCATAATCTTGCCCACTACTGAGGTAAGACTGACTGGTCTGTAGTTCCCTGCCTCCTCCCTGCTACCACTCTTGTGGAGCGGGATCACATGAGCCCTTCTCCAGTCTTCTGGGTCCTCTCCTGTGCTCAGAGACTCACTGAACAGTTCTGCTGATGGCTCTGCTAGTTCTACCCTTAGCTCCTTAAGTACCCTGGGATGTATGCCATCAGGTCCCATTGCCTTATCCACCCAGAGCTTAGCGAGCTCTTGTAGGACCCTTTCTTTTGTAAAGGAAGTAGTGCTCACCTCCCTCCCCCCTGTGTCCATGGTGCTGAGCTGTGGGCTCTGCCCTACCTTCTCTTCAGTAAATACTGAGCAAAAGTATCCATTTAGGATTGGTGCTTTTACAGGGTCCTCCTCCTCCTCACATGCCCCCTTTTCTCAACTGAGTTTAGCAATACCTCTTCTAGACTTTCTCCTTTCACTAATATATCTATAGAAAGTCTTGTCACCTTCTTTTACTGTTCGTACTAGTGTTTTCTCAGTTTGGGACTTTGCCTGCCTTACTGCTTTCCCTGCTTCCCTTAGGCCCTTATGGCAGTTTGGTATGCCTCCCTATCTTCATCCCGCTGTGTTCCTTTATATTTCCTGAAGGCCAGCCTTTTTGGCCTGACCTTTCTGATACTGTATTTGAGAACAACAGTGGTTTCCTTCTTGTTTTGCATTTCCCTTTCTGTCTAACACAATGGGATGTTGCTTCAAGTATTGCATCCTTAATGCTTGCCAGCTTTGCCTATATGCCCCTCACCTGTGTTTATTTTTGCCAGGGCTAGCTTAACTCTGTTAGCCATCTTATCAAAGTCAGCTCCTCTGAAGTCCCATATTTTTGCCTTGGAATTGGATGATTTAGATGTAGTGGCCAAATTGAACCATACCATGTGATGGTCACTGGCCCCCAGGTGACCTTCTATCCAGAGATCTGTGATCCTTTCCCTGTTAGTATGGATTCCATATGCCCCAGGCAATTTTTAATATAGAGCATAACCCCTCCTCCTCCTCTTTGGGTCTGTGAGTGCGATAAAGCGAATAACCATATAAACTGATTTCTCTATCCTCCGTTTTGGCTGTGAGTCAGGTCTCTATTAGGCCCAGAACATCTGGGGCTGCTCTTTTACCATAATATTTAGCAAGTCCATTTTGGCTCCTAAGCTACGTGCATTGTTGTGTAAAATCTTAATTCTTTCAACTTCTAGTCCAGGGTTTAGTTCTACATATCCCACAGTATTAATAAAAACGTTATGGTGCTGCTTTGACTTCCTAGACAATACTTATGCAGTACTTATGGATTTAAAACGATTGCCTCACCACACTGATCATAAGCTCTCCGTATGTTAGTAAATAGGTTCCTTCTTTTAATGTTACAATTTGCATCACTTTTCTTTTGAATAAACGAAGACCAGTATGCCCTCAGCCTTTCATATTTCTCTATCAGAGGAACAGAATGACATGTGTGATAAGGCAAAAGTAGAAAGCTCATCAAAAATGGTAAATACATGATTAGGCAACTTTTACACTTTAAAATCTATTTAAAACAAAGCCTTCTTGAAATGAGTTCCTACTAACTATCTTTTCCCTTATTCTTATTTTAACAAATGCTTTTTATCAGAAGTCACTAACTCTCGCACCCACAGTTACATAGGTGCTTTTGTCTCAGTGAGCCACTTACACTCTTACCCACACTCGTACTAAATGCGTGTTATGGAGTTTTGTGCTGCCTAGTCCTTTCCCCTAGGCAGCTCCTTCTGGCTGCTAACTCAACTCCTAGATCCTTCACCTCACACAGCCAAGAGCCAAGCAGTTGAAATGAGCCATGGAAACTACCAGGCCTCCAACTCTAGGATGTACAAACCCAAAAGTTTGCATTAGAGGGCCAGCTCTAATAGTGCAGAGACAGTGCTGTTACCCCCTCCTTGCACAATGTCCTGTGTTCAAATCCAGGTATGGGAGGTTATCTGTATGTATGTAAAAAAAGGGTAAGACAGTTTAAAACGAAGGATATATGTGTACGATAATGCTAAATTAAAACAAAAATATAAAATGTGGATAAGTACACTCTAGACTGACCCTAATGGTCAGTACTGATATCCTGCTAAGGAGAACTTGAGACCATCTAGTCCAATAAAGCTAAGGGGCGGCCTTGGGTGGAAGGTAGCTGGGGTAGGCGGGCAGTGGAGTATAGCGTTGATGTAAAACACCTCCGTAGCAAATTGTGGTGTTAACGGAGCTCCTCCACACTCTCGCTAACGTTGCCCCTCTCTGCCGGTGCTCTGTATGGAGGAGATTTCTGTGAGCAGCCTGCAAGAAGGAGAAGCAACACAATTAATTAACAAGTGGCAGGAGACTCAAACTGGTATATCAATTCAGCTGTAACACTGCAGTTCCCCTTAAAGCAACCTTCTGTTTCAAACCCCGTGATGTATATTCACAAGCCCTTACAGTACGCATGAATTTCAGGCCCCACAGGTGTAATTCACTGCTATCCACAAAACCCATGAAACTATCAGTCAGCCTACGCCGACCATTACACAGTTTACAGTGCCCCAACAGTAGTTTCAGTCCCCAGGCTTTACAGTTTGTTCACTGCCCAAGACTCGGCAAGTGTGTAATATATCCTTTTCATGTTTCTTAAACACCTCCACATCAACTGTGGTGCTAATGGAGCTCCACGGCACCTCTCGCTAATGCTGCCCATCTCTGCTGGTGATGGTTCTGTGTGTGGGAGGGGAGATTTCTGCGAGCATCCTCTCGCTAACACTGCCCATCTCTGCTGGGGCCGGCTCTGTGTGTGGGAGGGGAGATTTCTGTGAGTAACCTCTCGCTAACACTGCCCATCTCTGCTGGGGCTGGCTCTGTGTGTGGGAGGGGAGATTTCTGTGAGTAGTCTGTCGCTAACACTGCCCATCTCTGCCAGTGATGGTTCTGTGTGTGGGAGGGGAGATTTCTGTGAGCAACTCTCGCTAACACTGCCCATCTCTGCCAGTGATGGCTCTGTGTGGGAGGAGATTTCTGTGAGTAACCTCTGGCTAACACTGCCCATCTCTGCCAGTGATGGCTCTGTGTGGAGGGAGATTTCTGAAAGCAGCCTTCAACACTGCCCATCTCTGCCAGTGATGGCTCTGTGGAGGGGAGATTTCTGCGAGCAGCCTTTCGCTAACACTGCCCATCTCTGCCAGTGATGGCTCTGTGTGGGAGGGGAGATTTCTGCGAGCAGCCTTTCGCTAACACTGCTCATCTCTGCTGATGCTGGCTCTGTGTGTGGGAGGGGAGATTTCTGTGAGTAGCCTCTCGCTAACACTGCCATCTCTGCTGGGGCCGGCTCTGTGTGTGGGAGGGGAGATTTCTGCGAGCAGCCTTTCGCTAACACTGCCCATCTCTGCCAGTGATGGCTCTATGTGTGGGAGGGGAGATTTCTGTGAGTAACCTCTTGCTAACACTGCCCATCTCTGCTGGTGCCGGCTCTGTGTGTGGGAGGTGAGATTTCTACGAGCAACCTCTCACTAACACTGCCCATCTCTGCCAGTGATGGCTCTGTGTGTGGGAGGGGAGATTTCTGTGAGTAACCTCTCGCTAACACTGCCCATCTCTGCTAGTGATGGTTCTGTGTGTGGGAGGGGAGATTTCTGTGAGTTACCTCTCGCCAACACTGCCCATCTCTGCTAGTGATGGTTCTGTGTGTGGGAGGGGAGATTTCTGTGAGTAACCTCTCGCCAACACTGCCCATCTCTGCCAGTGATGGTTCTGTGTGTGGGAGGGGAGATTTCTCTGAGTAACCTCACGCTAACACTGCCCATCTCTGCCGGTGCTGGCTCTGTGTGTGGGAGGGGAGATTTCTGTGAGTAACCCTCTAGAGCACTGCCCATCTCTCCTGGGGCTGGCTCTGTGTGTGGGAGGGGAGATTTCTGCGAGCAGCCTCTCGCTAACACTGCCCATCTCTGCTGGGGCTGGCGCTGTGTGTGGAAGGGGAGATTTCTGCGAGCAGCCTCTCGCTAACACTGCCCATCTCTGCCAGTGATGGCTCAGTGTGTGGGAGGGGAGATTTCTGCGAGCAACCTCTCGCTAACACTGCCCATCTCTGCTGGGGCCGGCTCTGTGTGTGGGAGGGGAGATTTCTGTGAGTAACCTCTGGCTAACACTGCCCATCTCTGCCGGTGCTGGCTCTGTGTGTGGGAGGGGAGATTTCTGCGAGCAACCTCTCGCTAACACTGCCCATCTCTGCCAGTGATGGCTCTGTGTGTGGGAGGGGAGATTTCTGTAAGTAACCTCTCGCTAACACTGCTCATCTCTGCCAGTGATGGTTCTGTGTGTGGGAGGGGAGATTTCTGTGAGTAACCTCTTGCTAACACTGCCCATCTCTGCTGGTGCTGGCTCTGTGTGTGGGAGGGGAGGTTTCTGTGAGTTACCTCTCGCCAGCACTGCCCATCTCTGCAAGTGATGGTTCTGTGTGTGGGAGGGGAGATTTCTGTGAGTAACCTCTCGCTAACACTGCTCATCTCTGCCAGTGATGGTTCTGTGTGTGGGAGGGGAGATTTCTGTCAGTAACCTCTCACTAACACTGCCCATCTCTGCTGGTGCTGGCTCTGTGTGTGGGAGGGGAGATTTCTGTGAGTAACCTCTCGCCAACACTGCCCATCACTGCCAGTGATGGTTCTGTCTGTGGGAGGAGAGATTTCTGTGAGCAGCCTTTCGCTAACACTGCCCATCTCTGCTGGGGCCAGCTCTGTGTGTGGGAGGGGAGATTTCTGTGAGTAACCTCTCGCCAACACTGCCCATCTCTGCTGGGGCCAGCTCTGTGTGTGGGAGGGGAGATTTCTGTGAGTAACCTCTCGCCAACACTGCCCATCTCTGCTGGTGATGGTTCTGTGTGTGGAGGGAGATTTCTGTGAGCAGCCTTCGCCAACACCTGCCCATCTCTGCCGTGCCGGCTCTGTGTGTCGGAGGGAGATTTCTGTGAGTAGCCTCTCACTAACACTGCCCATCTCTGCTGGTGATGGTTCTGTGTGTGGGAGGAGATTTCTGTGAGCAGCCAGTTGCTGTGATCCATCCACCACAGTACTGCTTGATGAAGAGGGACATGGCGAGAACCATTTGTTCCAACTCAACCGTCAACTAATCTCAGTGTACCCTGAGTGTCCACTGTGGGATTAGCATATGAAGCCAAGCAGATGGCACTCTCACTGTGGCAGCTGCAATCAGGCCCAGGAGAAGTAACATTGTCCAGTAGAGACGGAGTGGCTCCTGTGAACTAAATGTGCCTGAGCAATAAGGTGTCTTCCTGTTCTATGGCAGGAAAGCACACCCCATTTCTATGTCCAGCACCTCCCCCCCCCAATGCATCACAGACATTAGCATAATGTCAGCACAGATTTGGACACCTTCACTGTTATTCCTAAGGCCTGGAACAGTTGTCTTGTTCAGGAAAGGGTGTGAAGAAGAGCTTCTTTGGAACTGTCCTTCAGTAGCCAATTGTCCAGATAAGGGAAGACATGAATCCCTTCCCTGTGAAGGGCTGCTGCAACTACTGCTAAACATTTGGTAAAGACCTGTGGTGCTGAGGATAAGCCAAAGGGCAATGCTCAGAACAGATAGCGCATGCCTCCAGCATGTCTGTGGCACTGACTTATTTTGATATGCAGTTATACATCATTCATGTCCAGGGAACAGAGCCTGTCTTCTTCTTGCAAGAGGGGAATCAGGGCTTGCAGAGAGACCATTTGAAACTGCTTGTATTTGATATACAGATGAGGTCTCTAAAGTCCAGCACAGGACATAGATCTCCTGTCACCTTTGGAACTTGAAAATATCTGGGATAGAACTCTGTTCCTGTTTTGTGGAGGCAGGTTCAATAGCACAGTTTTAGAAAAGGATCTGGATTTCCTCTTTCAGAAGGGACAAGTGGCCTGGAGGATAAGAAGACAGGGATGTAGGATGATCTGGAGAGGTTTCTATTAATTCCAGAGCATGCCCCTTGTCTATGATTTCCAGGACCCAATCATCTGTAGTGACCTCCTGCCACTGCTCTAAATGTAGGGAGAGCCTCCCCCCCAACACCCCTGGAGGCAATAGCTGAGTGGGGAGGGGGGAGACAGAAGAGAGTCAGACAAAACCAGGGGCAGCAGGACTGCTGGAACTGATTCCTATAGGTACTTTTGCATGAGCATGAAGGGGGAGGGGACCCCCCACCTCTGCCATGGCCTTGCTGATGGTATGTACAGTTACCTCTAGTAGCAGGCCTATGAAAAGATCCCTTACCACACTCGCTGGTTGGCATAGGGTAAATGGATTTTACAGACCTTAAAATAATTTTAGAGGACTCAAAGCCATGAATTGGATCTTCAACTTCACTTCTAAATAGTTCTGAGCCCCTGAAAGAAGCATTCAAAACAGCCCACTGTACGTCAGTAGCAAAACCAGTCACTCTGAGCCAGACATATGTCTAATGCAAATACCAGAGGTCGCAGCCCTGGAAGAGGCATCTGACACATCGTGTGCTGAATGTAACAGATGTCTGCCAACTTCAGAACCAGCTGACATGGTCTTAAACAACTTAGTCTTGGATGGTCCATCAGGTGAAGCCTAAGCTGCAGTATGTGCAGCCTCCCAAAGGCTCTTCTAATTTTTTCATCATATGGGCCTGGTAATTAACAATACTTAGGCCCAAGGATGCTGAGGCATAAGTACACTTGCAGCTTCCTAGAGCCTTTATCTGGAGGCAAAGTACTCATGTGCCTAGGAGCCCGAGAGCTATCATGACTACTGAGTTAGTTTCAGGTTGTGCAGCATAATAAGGCTTAGCAGACGAGTCAGGGTACTGCTTATCAGCCTTTCTTGGAAGTGCAGGCAGAGTATTAGGCCTATGTCAAGCAGCAAACATAGTACCCTCTAATGCAGGATACACAGGAGGAATGATTGATAATGGAAGGTGTGCAAGGGACCTCCCAAAGTTCCATAGGATTCCTTTTAGTGGAATCTTCTTACTCCACAGCAAAACCCATGGTAGACTGCATTTGCTAAAGAATAGCCTGAAAAGAGACATCCTCAGGGGGAGACCTGGGTGTGTAAGCCACAGAGTCCACACTACATGATGGAAGGGTGGAGTTGGAAGGCAGGTTCCCACCTTTAAACTGCCCCTCACCCTCATATTCCTCCTCTGAATTCCCCTCAGTGTTCATGAGATTAGGATTATATTCCACCTCATCGTCCTCATTACACACAATGATGAGAACCATAGAAGGAACTGGTGACACAGGTGGTGGCTGAGAAGGCAGAATCATCGTGTGCTTTTAGAATCTGTTGATGAAGGCCCTGGTACAGGTGGCCTCTCTATGGCAGAACTACTGCCAGTGACAGCAATGGTAGAATGAGACACAATATATTTGAAAATGATGCCAGTATAGCCTGAGAGTTGATGATGCCCTGAAAGAGTCTGAACTACTTGCATCAATGGGCCAGAGCATGACAGTGGTGGCATCATACCATCCATAGAAGGTATGGCAGTGTCTGAGCCAGATTCTGACTTTGGTGTCTCAATGATGGTTGGGAACTGTAGTTAGTGTCACTGGAGTAGGTGCCTATGAGGAGGTACTTGATTTCAACAGCAACCTGGACCTTGCCATTGAAGCAGCTTTGTCTTTGTGCTTATGGACAGAGGAAGAGCGAGGCCCATGATGATGACTGATCTTTGCCTTTTCCTTTTGATTTTAACAACTGTTTCTCAGTCTATGGTGAGGGAGAAGCAGGTCTGAAACTGCAGCCTTGTCCATAACTTTCAATGTTTTTGGGCAAGGGAAGTCACTAAGGCCTTATGTCGGGGCCACCTTGTAGCCTGGTTGAAATTCTAACAAATTTCACAGGCCTTCACATTGTGAGATAAGCCCAAACAGCACACACAAATGGTATGAGTGTCATAATTGGGGATTTTGTAACCACAGGAACAATATCTGAAAAAAAGGTTCTTTCTCCTTCGGTGGCAAAGGTGTGGTGCAGGAAAAATCCTCTATTAAGATCTTTTATTATATGCCATCCAGTCTGAACCATAGTTTCCCCAGACCAAAGTCTTATAAGTGAGCTTCTGAAATGCTGGCAAATGCAGCTGTGTTGCTGCAAGGTCCAACAATTCTCTGGTAGAAGTGAAGGTCAGAAACAGATGTTCCTGTGCTTCACACAGATCCATGCAAAATTCCCTTGGGCAATATTTTCCTCTGTGCTTATATGTTTATTGGTGTCAATAACATTCAGTCTGCCATAACTGGCTAACCACACTACATACCACATCCTGGGCAGAATCCTTTTGTTGTTCAGAATGGTAAGTGTATGCACCATCCTGGAAACTGGACCACGGCCAAACAAAATCTCCTCCGGAAAAGCAGCACTTAAGATAAAAGTATGGTTGTTTCCTGGTCCAGGATCTCACAATAATTGGAGAAATATTCCGCTCCTTAATTTTTATCACAGTAGCCTGAGCATAACTAGGACCAGGGAGCACTTTACTCCCTTTTTTAACTTTGTTAATCCTCCTTGCCTCCCATTCCTTCTGAACAGATGAAACCCAAAAGATTGTCAGGCCTCAGTATTATTAAATAAAAGAGACCTAACAGTACTTCCTAAAAATACTATATATATATATATATATATATATATATATATATATATATAAACTATAGTTAATCATACCAAATCCCCTATCTTTAACTGCCAACTATTTGGTATTTTTCATAATGGGGTTCAAACAGCACTCCCAAAACAGCTGCGAAAAAAGCCTATATAACCGAGTTTCAAAGAAAGGATAAATGTAACTAAAAAAATGAAGCAAAAAAGTTTTGCACCAAAAAAATGTTCTTGTTCGTTGATACTTGCCACAGCTTCTAATGATCCACCTTCAGCTGACTTTCTACTAAATTTTTGTCCCAATTGAAAGAGGCATCATCCTGAGTACCAAACCAGACTCCAGTATTCAGATAGGTCAGACACAATGGAGATCTCATTTACAGTTGTTATTACAGATTCAGCTTTTAAAGCCAGACTTTGGCTTTTCCCCACATTAATGCATGCCAGTGCCAGCAGAAAATCCCTTATGAGTTCAGAACCTGATCCCTTCTTGAACATTTTCCAGTAGTAAGCACAAATGATCCGCTTAAGCCAAGACCCGTGTTCAGAAGCACAAATCAGTGGATAAACCCTCTTATATTTAGTTTTCTTATTAATGAGTCAATACTAAGGATATATGACAAAGGACTTAAGAGGGCACCCCAGATAACATTCCCTTTTCACTTGCATTTAGTCTGTTAACATTCAGAATGACCGCTGTGTATGCATAACAAGTTTTGAGCCAATTAATAAATGTCATAGGAAACCCATATTTCTCCATAACTGTGAATAAATGTGAGTGTGAAATATTGTCAAAAGTTCTCTCCTTCTCCAGAGAGAGAGCACAAACTCCTCTAAGTCCTCCCTCTGTTTTCCTTCAAATACAATCTTTCTCGTACCAAACAAAGATGATCTTGGATTTTCCATTCAGGGACAGCACATGTTGGGAAGGATCAGTAAGGGCCTGTAGGAGTGGTACTCAGTATGGACTCAAAATCATGGATAATATTTTAATATCCCATGGGGTGGCAGTCCTCAGACACTCATGACATAACTGAGTTAAATCAGGACTTATGAAGTCCACTAAGGTCTTATACAATTTGAATGTTAAACCATCACTTCCAGGAGCAGTATCTGTTTTTAATAATGATACAGTCCCTTTTACCTTATCCACTGCTATGTGGTGTATAAGTGATGACCCAGACTCTTCAGATAACTGTGCCCCACCCCCACCAAACAAAGACTTGTTTATTACCAGAAGTTCAGAAAAGGGCTGGAAACCTGCACAACATTCAAAATATCCTGCCCCTCCACCACATTACCACCATTATCCAAAATGTAGTGCATGTTCTTTAAAGTTTTTAAGCTCTTCGTGTTCACTGTGGCACATTTATTTAAACCCAAAGACATCAGGAGAAATAGGAAGGTTATCAACTGAGAAACGTATCGAATTATAATGTACTCACTGTTCTAGAACGTCTATTCAGGCAGTCCTGGAATTAGTCCTACTCAAGTACACATTCTTGGAGACTCTTTTTCCGAGATTCCCTGGACTCAAAGTGTCCTCATTGTTGGATGAGAAGATTTTTTGATGAGGAGATAGATGGAACGTCTGAGGCCTCCTCGTCTGAATTCCCTCAATTCTACAACTGACTTAATGGTTCAGACTTAGGTTGTACTGAACTGGATTCAGCTTCGAACTTTACTTAAAATGACTGCTGCTCAGCAGGGATCATGTTGTTAAGGATGTGATGTACTGGGACCACACCCCAGGATGCTTGTCCTGTACTGGGCCAGAGAGAATCAGGTGCTATTTGGATTGATGTCTAACCTGTCTTCTGTACATGTCCCGAGAGATATATTGGTTCATGTCATCATTCCTATTGTGTGCAGTCCATGGACATGGCCTGAAAGAGTGCACTCTTTCAGCACTTAAATTACACCTCTGAATATTCCAGCAGGTCATACCGACATGTCAATACATTGTACACAATCCACATCACAACTGGTCACATGTACTGCTGAGATGAGTTTGCGATCTGCCTTTGGCTGGCCCATGTAGAACAGAATACCTTTGTCCCCACTCATGAAAAAAAACTATTAGGAAGCTGGCAAATTCCATGTCCATTTGATGTAATTTATCCTAAATTTCCATCCCCCAGTCCAAATATGTTAATCAAAAATAGGTTCTGGTCTGTGCTGCACTTCACACTTTTGTTAAGGCCAGTAGAGAATGTCCGCAACTTGTACCCACCACATTTTTATGAAATAGTACTGTCATTGTTCTGTATGGTGGATTAATCAGTGTGATGACAACAAAGGGCAGTCAAAGAAGAGTATTCTTCAGCTCTCCATACATTTTCCAAAACCTCTCTGGAGAGGCCACAGTTTTAAAACTAATGCCAAAATATTTTCCCTTGAAATATGTCAGTGTCAGTTGCTCAGCATGTTGCACACATGCCTCTGAGGCCAGCAAATTGGAAGGTGGTGGGTTCCATCCCCACACCAATAACTTGGGTTAAATCCCAATACTGACACTGCAGTGCAGCATAAGAAGAGGGTTCTGCACTTGAGGTACCATCTTTGGATGAGACATTAAACTGAGGTCCCATCTGCCTGTTCCAGTGGTTGTTCATGTGGACATTAAAGATCCCATGGCACTTCTCAAAACAAGCAGAGAATTTTTATTAAAATAAATGTAATACTTACCCCGGCCAAGAGCGGCATCTTGCAACCAGGACCCCCCTACTTATTACTCAGACAGGGCAACAAACCACAAGTTGGCAGAAAATAAATATCACACCTGGCATGAGGGTAAATACTTGACTTGAGCATCTAAGAGGTTGGGGGATTAATGCACAAAATAACATTTCTATTTAACCCGAGTCTGGGAGAGGGGTGCCAGGGTATTGTCTAGGCATTGGTCAGGAAGCATAGAAAAACCAGAAGCAGATGTAAAATTCACAGCAAGAGTTTTATTATTAATAACAGTAAAATAAAAAAAAATATTCAGGATAACTATTTACAATGGCAGTAGAAACATAGAAAACAGAGTCCTTCTGAGTTTTTCTTCTCAATTTCCAATCTCAGTCTCTGTCTCTCTCTTTTGCAAAACATTGCAACTCCTTTTTCTAAGTCTGCGCAGGAACTTGTTAAGAAAATAGCATGCTTCTCACACAGTGTTCTTGTAGGTTTGCAAACAAATGAACATGGAGCACCAGGAAATAGATGATGCTATGTGGCAAAAAACTGCATAAAAAGTCAAGTCTTATATGTTTCCAGTGTTCTTGTCAGTTTCAGCAGGTGCAACAAAAAGAACATTGTGACCCAGAACTGACCTCTTGTTTACATCTTCTGCAAATGGCTTAAAAATTGCATCTCAAGTTAACCACTTGAGTTCCAAATAGCTTTGCAATCATTTCAACAGTATAACTATATACAATTTTAAACAAAGGGAACTCAGTATCAGTTACATTTCCATAAAATGACTTGCATTTATTTTTATACCAGCAGATATGCAAGGAGGAAGAAAAGACAGAACAGCAAGTGAGGGTAGAGAGAAAGCAAGAGGCAAAGAATTGCAAGACCGTCAGGGTGATCAAGTCCCAGGTCTCACGAGAAAACCTGGTTGCACAACCTGACAGAGAAGAGGCATAAAGAAGAGAGAATAGAACAGATCCTTGCATTTAAACTCTTTCTCCATAACAACTGTGACAGGGCCATATTCAACTCTGTCACACAGGGCTATGCTGTGTCTCCTATCTGAGGGAGCCCAAACATTTCACTCAGAGACTTAAAGATGGATTGTCCACAACCATAAACTTTGGGATTGTATTGTATGGCTTTATTTCTGACAAGAAAATAACGAAAAGAAAGGTTGGCCCCCAAGTCTGTAACTGTTCTAGACAGATGACAACAACTTTTGCAGGCAGACACTCTACATTCTGGCAGTACTGTAATCCCATCGTGAACACTTTTTCCAAATGACTTATCCATCCCTGCGCTGACAGATCTCTGGATCTCTGACAAGTGCATATATTGTGGGGGTTACCATGCATTTAAACTTGAAACACCTGACAAGGTGGACTATTATTAACATCTGTAGGAAAATAGTTCCTATCTTGTAACTAGTTAGATTTACTCTGCAACCATGAATGAGGTGCTGCCCACTCTGGCCAAAGTCAGATTCTGATATTACTTCAGGAAACAAACTGCTTTCTCCAGCTCCACTGGGCTGCTAAAGACATCCTTACATTCAGCACATTATCAGCACATTTTTGTGGTGAAAAGCTTCATGAGCACCGGTAATCTAGCCTACTGAGGGCACATATAGCACCAGACAACCCAAATTCTATTTTCAAATGAACCTTGTACTCACGGTTTGGTATTCCCTTGTTACAGGCATTTGAAAGAACACTCAAGTCCACAGCTCTCTCACAAATACATAGCTTTTGAAGAAAACACTCACATTCTCTTCCTCTGGGCAGCTGTTTTGCAGATGACACCAAGATCTGCAACCGAGTAGATGATCCAGATGGGGTGGGCAGAATGAGAAGAGATCTGGATAAACTAACAAAATGGTCAGAAAAGTGGCTACTGGGGTTTAATGCAAAGAAGTGCAAGATCATGCACATAGGGAAGAGAAACCCTGAAGCCACCTATATGCTGGGAGGGGAGTTGCTGGCAGTCACAAGGGAAGAAAGAGACTTAGGCATCATCACCGATGACCTGAAATCATTCAAGCAGACCACTAAAGCAGTAGGTAAGGTTAGGGGGATGTTGGGGTATATTAGTAGGGGTATCACAAGTCGGAAGAGGAAAGTAATAATCCCTCTTTACAAGACACTGGTTAGGCCCCATGGGAGTACTGCGTGCAGTACTGGAGGCCACACCTTCACAAGGACATTAACCAAATTGAGGCAGTCCAGAGAAGGGCAACCAAAATGGTGCAGGAACTGCATCAGAAAACATATGAGGACAGATTAACGGAGCTTAATATGTATACCCTAGAGCAAAGGAGGGAGAGAGGTGATATGATCGAAACATTCAAACACCTTAAGGGCATTAACAAGGTGAAATAGTCTAACATGTTTCAATATAAGAAAAATAGCAGGACAAGGGGACACAGTATGAGATTAGAGGGAGGCCGCATAAGGGGTAATGTGAGGAAGTTCTTTTTCACAGAAAGGGTGGTGGATGCATGGAATGTACTACCTCAGGAAGTGGTGGATATGAATATAGTGTAGGGCTTCAAACCGGCATGGGATAGGCATAAGGGAGCAATACAGATGAGTATGAATAGATAGGCCATTGACAGAGTAAAGGCCGATGGCACATTTATGAGGTAGAAAAGGAAATGGGAAGACTGGTTGGGCCTTGTGGTCCTTATCTGCTGCCAACTTCTATGTTTCTATGTTTCTGTGTTAGTCTTTCAGGGGATTGCCTCTAAGAACCACTGACTTCTCAGTCCCTTTCCACTTCTCTGAATGAAAACTTGAACCCAACAGGGGCTCCACTGGATCAGGTCTCCACCACTTCCAGGCAAACACTTGTAGATTACCAGACTAGGGTGAGAAAATAACAAACAGGTGTCCTTCCCCCAAACAAGAGAGGCTGCAGGCCCACTCTTACCCTCAGAACTCACAGAGAGTTTCTTCTCCTTCAAACTCCAGCTCAGAACTGTAAGGTTCTAACAGCTCTTCCACACAGTTGAGCCAAGTGTGGCATATGATGCTGTCAGAGTTCCAAATGACATCACCTAATCCCTTGCCCAGCTGAACCAGGCAAACAATGGTGTAATGTGTGGTAACATAGAAACAAAGACTTTGACAACAAATAAGGACTGCTTGGCCCACCCAGTCTGCCCATTTCCCTACCTATTGGATAAGCTGCAGATCCTAGTTAACCAACAGTCTACTTCTTCCTACCCCCACTAGAAATGCCTTATGTCTGTCCTATGCATTCTTGAATTCCCCCACTGTTTTTGACCCCACGACCTCCTCAGGAAGGTTATTCCATGCGTCCACCACCCTCTTTGTGAAAAAATACTTCCTCACATTGCCCTTGAGCCGTCCCCTCTCTATCTTCAAATTATGCCCCCTTGTTCTTGCACATCTCTTTTTCTGAAATATGTTACCCTATTGGACTTTGTTGATTCCCTTGAGGTACTTGAAAGTTTCTGTTATGTCCCCTCTCTCTCCCTCCTTTCCTTGAGGGTATACATATTAAGCTCCTTTAGTCTCTCTTCATATGGCTTCTGGTGCAGACCCTGCACATTTTAGTTGCCATCCTCTGGACTGTCTCCATCCTGTCTACGTCCTTGCAGAGATGGGGTCTCCAGAACTGCATGCATTACTCCAGATGGGGTCTCACCAACTGTCTGTACAGAGGGATAACAACTTCCTGTTTTCTACTGGCGATGCCTCTTCCTATACATCCCAGTATCCCCCAGCCCTCCTTACTGCCTTCTCACATTGCTTTCTTACCTTTAGGTCATCTGATATGACTATCCCAGGTCCCTTTCCATTTTTGTTGTTGTTAGTAACTCCCCCATTGTGTACTCTTCCCCTCGGTTTTTGTTTCCCAGGTGCATTACTTTGCACTTCTTTGCATTGAATCTAAGCTGCCATACTTTCGACCATTCCTCCAACCTTGTCAAGTCCCTTCTCATCCTTTCCACCCTCCCCCTTGTGTATCAGCCCTGTTGCAGGTCTTTGTGTTGTCTGCCAAGAGGCATACTTTTCCTTCTAGTCAATCCACAATGTCACTTATAAAGACATTAGAAAGGACTGGACCCAATACTGAACCCTGCAGTGCCCCACTAGTAACCCCCCTTTCTTCAGAGTGGACTCCATTTACTATTACCCTCTGTGTCCTTTTGTCCAGCCAATTCTTTACCCAGGCTACCACCCTGGGACCCACTCCCAGGCTGGCTAATTTGTTTATTAATCTTTTGTGTGGGACTGTGTCAAATGCCTTGCTAAAGTCTAGGTAGACCATGTCAACAGCCCCTCCCTGGTCTACTACTTTGGTCATCCAGTCAAAGAAATCTATCAGATTCATCTGACATGACCTTCCTTGTCATGAGTAGAGACTTTAAAACCATATAAGGCTGCCCAGAAACCTTTCTGGTCTAATACTGATGAGATTCTAGTAACCCGAGGAACTGGGTAATTACATAAAAGAGAACAATACAAAGCACACATCAATAATTATCACATGCCCTTATATCTCATAAAAAATGAAAAGAATAGAACAAGAGAGAAATCCTAACACACCTTAATAATCAGATGACACCCCCTCCCAATATGATCTAGTAGAAGTAAACATATTCCATCTCATTTAATATCAAGATGGTAACCATATTACAGGTTTCTAGTAGGACTGAAAAGACAGTCTTGGCAATTTCTCCAATTTATTCTCGTAGACCTGCATGCATTCTTTAACAATTTTTCCAGTAAGGCCTGTTTGTGGTATATCCTGGTATTGTAAAAAGAACTGGTATCTCACTTGCCATGTGCACCATTTAATACCTGCCAAGACCACTCTTAGTGTGCTGAAATGAAATTTCTCCCAACCCCCACTAACTCTCCACGTATCACAGTATCATATTTTATGTTGCCAAATAAAAAGGTTCCTTCCACCTAAGTGCTAAAGTTTTCCAAAAGGAGATAATATATGGAAATTGAAAAACAAAGATGTTCCATTGTTTCTGGTTACAAATGATGCCCTTGTCTAAGGCAATACCTATCTTTCAGACTTTTATGTTTGTGTTTATTCCATACATTTAGCTTTCTACGACAGCATAACCATATTACATCCCACTGTTTCTGCAGAATTCTGTGATCCTGTAGCTGATCTACTAATCAGTGTTCAGCAGTTCTCAGATTACAATTAAACAGAGGCATCTTTGCAAAGAAGGATGTACAAATAGATTTTTATATACTGTACTTTGTTTTTATTCATATTGAACTACAGTGCTTTTAACTTCCATTGTTTAATTCTTTTAAAGCAGTCAACCATGAAACCTAACATCTGAACTGGAACCCCTCCAAATAATTTTACAGTATTATTTATCTGTTGATAAAATAACATTTTGCACCTTTGCTGCAAGTATGGAACCCACGTTTTCTGTTCTTGTAGTAGGACAGGTTGAAAATTTATCTCCATAAAATTGCAAAAAGAGAAAGATTATTGGGTTAATCATTGCTAACCCTCCCTTCTTAACCAGATAATATATTTCATTTCTTGTCACAGGATTCAAACAACTTCCCCAAAGTTGTCTACAAAAGTAATATAAATTCTTGCTTCTAAGTTAATAGGTTCAAGTTCAAATTTATTTGTAGGGAAAAACTACATTGAGCATGCTTATTTACAAGGAGCGCCTGGTAGGACAATGTTATATAAAACATACAATACAATAAATGGCAAACACTGTACAAATACAATAATTGGAATAGCACAGTACAAGTAAGTTAATAGGTAATGCATATATCATGCTTACATATAGAAAAATCAAGAGAATAGAAGTTTTACATAAAAAGAATAATTTTTTTCTCTCTGACATAGGCCCGTTTTTCCATCTATCTATTTTAGACTCCATGATCTGCATTTTTTTAGCCAGTTCCTTTCTGCCACGTGTCCATCACCAAATTCCATACCCAGTACTTTTAAAGGTCCTTTTCTGTCTTAATCCCCTATGTTTCTCCCAGTACAACCCTCTCTGGACCTGCTATCATTCCCATTCTTTTTTAATATTTAACCTAGTGCCTGATACTTCTCCAAAGCTATTCAGACAGATTATAGCTCCTTCCCTGAAATTATATCTGGAACCAAAGACACAAGTCATCAGCATAAGCCACCCTTTTTTTTTTTGACTTCATCTTTTATTCAAGATTTAAGTATTACAAACAAACAGATATCCATTACAAGCAGAATAATGAGTCAATATAAAGCATGACAATAATGGTAAGTGATCGGATCATACAAACAGTAAAATTAGTATTGTCTCTTATCCTGATCTGATTGGAATACTTTTATCAGATATGTCTCTTTGAAATAGGTAGTAGTAACTATTCAATATGTCAAGTTCTATGCCCGATAAGAGAGAATTGTTAAGCATAAATAATGTATGAAGTTGAAAAACAATTGATTGCATGCTAAATGAAATTTATGGAAGAAATAACTTAAATTCCTACCAGAAGGGTAATAATACTATGGGGGAAAACAAAAGGTGCTTAAACAAAATAAATGTATTCCTAAATAAAAAGAAACAACATCAATTCTAGGGAACATCAACCCAGATAGAAAGCATGCAACAAATATTATAAGAGTTTCCATAAGGGCCAGTAATTGCTTATATTATCAAGGTAATTAAAGTAACCCTGCAAATATTGACCATATTCTTTAAGTTGATTATGAGCAGAATAGGTAATACATTCCAAAGAGGCACACTGTGAGAGACTTTTGCGGATATCAGAAGGAGGGAATATTAGTAGTTCTCCAGAACATCAATATAAGTTGCTTAACTTGGAGAAAAAGTAAGTTAAGCCATTTATTTTGAGATCGAGAAAAGGAGACATTAAGAGAAGCTAAAATTCCCAGCAAGAATAGTTTAGGGTCAAAAATTATATTGAGACCAAGTACTTTAGAGGTGAATTGTTTATATCTTAGACCAGAGTTTAAGTATGGGATCACAATACCATAATATGTGAAGTAAGTCTCCATTTGGTTCATCACAGCGCCAACAATTGTTGGGAGTTAAGCAAGCCCATATGATGAAGAACTGAAGGTGTTCTATACCAGAGATGTAAGATTTTTGTTTGAATTAAAGAACAACGCTTGTCTTTGAATGTTTTATGTGTAAGGAGCCATAACTTATGCTACTGTGAGTCAGATACATCGTAGTTCAACATTTGGCTTCATTTATTTTTGGTTTTCAGAGATTGATCTGGTAAAGTGTTTCTGATATCCTTGTAAATAGTACTAGTCACATTTGAGGCAGTACTGATCCATAAAGAAATGCATCACTCATGTAAGTCCTGTATATGTAAATATTGGAAAAAGGCATTACATGCAGTGTGTAATTGTAAAAAGCCACCCTTTTCTGAGGAAAGGGGACCCACATCTGTATGTAGTATCTATGTTTCTCTATAATGCCCTATTTTATGCAAAACTAGATCTAAACCATTTCATTCATTTAATTTCATTTTATTTTTTATACTTGATAACTTGATGAGCATTACTGCCCGTTTTCACAAGTGGCAAGTCCGAACAACATTACAAAAAAAAACATGCAATACAAGAACTAACAAGCAGCATAAATACATGCAATACAAAAACTTACATGTGATATAAATAAAATGAAAAAAATATTAGCATAACACCTACTTACTTATGTTACTACTGTACATGAACAGGTACATGTTCAGGAACTATCTAACCATGATTTTAATCTCGATTTAAATGTAAAATGAGATAAACCATAAGGGTTCCAGGAGTGGAATTAAAGAAGACTGTAGCTCTAAACTGTCTTTTATCTTTGGGGATTTTAAACATACTTCACTCTGTGACCTGGTCCCAAGGTATTATTAGTTCTAGGAAATAAAGAGAGTAAGGTAGGGAGAAGGAAACCCCTACCAACAATATGTAATGGAGGAGATAAAGGACAGCATGATGAACCCCCTTCCGAACTCTCACTGCTCCCCCCAGCTGACTATTTACCATGGGAATTAACATGGCTACCTTAAACAGTGTCTCAAACCAATCCACAGAGAGTGGAGGAAACCCATATTTCCTTAATACATTAAATCAGTTACAGGACCCTCCGGTATGGATGCTTACTATTTGGTCCCATGCTCCTCCTCGTTTCTTTTTTTGGGGCTGTGGGGTCATGGCCTGCCTGCAGGTTGGGTGGGACTATGACTCCTGTGCATGGTATTTGTTAGGAGGTTTTGGCACATTTTTGGGGAGGGACTGGTGGAAGGAACAGGCTGTGAGTTCAGGGCCAGAATGGCTCCTCTGTCCCTGGCCCAGCTGGGACTTTTCTGTGGGTGGAATGTACAAAGTTATCCAGGGACCAGGGCAGGAGGGTAGGATGTGAGAGAGATGTGGTGGTTCTAAGGGATAGGTGGGGGAGTCGAACCATGCATTTTGCCACTTCAGCAACATGGATTGTCTGTAGTTTTAGCATAGGTGTGGGCCCATCCTCCATTTTGTGTGAGCTGTAGCCCAGGGAATACAAGGAGGACCCGCAAACGTGAACTGGAGCACCGTGCGGGTTGGCTATTTGGTCCGGAGGAACTCGAGGTCTGAGTCTTGCCGTTGAGGCAGTGTGGCGGTGAGAGCCCATGCTGTGGGATGGTAGTGGTGGCAGCCTGCCTTCTCCTTCCTGGTGTGGCACTGCAGCAGGACTGAAAAAAAGTTCAGGGCCCTAAGGCCTTTTTGGGGTCGGCACTAGTGCATCTCTGGGATTGCCAGGGCCTGCTGCCAGGTGCCTTGGGATACTCAGAGCCCAGAGTCTCTGGAGAGAAAGAGAGAGAGACAGAGAGAGAGAGAGAGAGAGAGAGAGAGATTCAAAGATGTGAAACTGCAGCGTCCAATAGAAATGCATGTCTGAATGAAATCTGTGTGCTGCCATTAAATGAAGCTTTATTTGACTTTGAAGGACTACCTTGTTTGATCTGCCTAGACCACAAAGCAATGTGCCGTGGCCCTGTGCCACTGAACCTCAGCTACCTCAATCTTTATGCTGTTTGTGTCCCACTGCTCAATGGAGTGGAAGTTTTACTGTGTTATGAAGGAAATATATGCTTTTTTACTATTTACTGCATTCTCTGTGTGGACATTGGACTGAAATAATGGATTACTTCTCCAACCCTTAACCATTCAGTTACCCCCTCTAGCTGACATTTACCCCAGGCACTCCTCAGCCTGATCTTCAATCAAGCAGAAAGACTGAACCCAGGTAACATTTTGGCATTTGTAATTTCTGGACTGCAGTCTGTTTTGCCAGGGCCCCCCCTCCCTCGTGTTCCAATAGGCTCTTGCCTAGACAAATGAGGGGGGCTTACATAAGTATTCATGAGATATCTGATCGAAAGCCTTTTCTTGATCTAATGCCAGGAGAAGACCCTCTTTCCCTTCTATTTGACAGGTTTCCACAAATTCTCTAACAACTAAGAGACTATCACTAATTTGCTTGCCTGGTATAGAACAAGACTGTGCCTTATTAATAAGTGAGTTGGCTACTGCAGTCATTCTCTTTCCCAATATTTTCACTAGATCCTTCCAATCCATATTTAAGAGCTTATTGGATGCCAGTTGTGTAGAGTTTTCTTATATGTTCCTTTTTATAAAAAAAATCTATATTCTTTTGTATTGTATTATCTCTTATAGATACATAGATACATAGATAGTGTAGGGCAGATAAGGGCCTATGGCCCACCCAGTCTGCCATTTGAGCTTGTAAGTTCAGTTTGTTTTCCTGGAAGTCTGTTTCCCTTACCCCATACCTCTAGAATTCCTTTATGTCTATCCGTGCATTCTTAAATCCGTGATTGTTTCAGCCCCACCACTTCCTCTGGCAGGGTGTTCTACTTTCCACCACCCATTCTGTGAAGAAATTCTTTCTCATGTTTCCTCTGAATCATCCTCCCTCAACTTCATCCCATGCCCTCTAGTCCTGGAACATCTTTTTCGGCTTAAAAATAGTGTTTTCCTGCACCCTGTTCCTCCCTGTAAGATACTTGTATGTCTCTATCATATCCTCTCTCCGCCTCTCCTCCAGGGAGTACATGTTCAGTTCCTTCAACCTGTCTTCATAGGACTTGTGATGCAATCCATGCACCATCTTTTTGCCCTCCTCTGAACCTTCTCTACCCTGTCTATGTCCTTGTAGGTATGGTCTCAGAACTGTACACTGTACTCAGGTGGGGCCTCACTAGTGTCTTGTATAAGCGGAATTATGACCTCCTTTTCCTGCTGGTGATGCCCTAAGTATACATCCCAGCATCCTATTTGCTTTACCTGCTGCCTTGTCACACTGTTTCCCTACCTGAGGTCATCAGAGATGACAACCCAAGATCCTTTCCTGCTTGGTGCATGCTATATCCTCACCCCCAACTGATATATTGTGCCAGGATTTTTGTACCCTTATGCCATTATCTTGCACTTCTTTGCATTGAATTTCAACTGCCAAACCCTGACCATTCTTCAAGTTTCTGCAGGTCACTTCTCATTCTGTCTACACCCTCCGTGTGTCTACTCTATTACAGAGCTTTGTGTCATCAGCGAACAGTGAAATTCTGCCTTCTAGATCCTGCACAATGTCACTGATGAAGATGTTGAATAGGACCGGTCCCAGCACTGATCCTGTGGTACCCCACTGGTCACTCTTCCCTCTGTGGGTGACAGCCATTTACCACCACCTGTGTCCTGCCACACAGCCAGTTACCTACCACCACACTACTGTCCTGCCACACCCATATTCCCCAGTTTGTGTAATAGTCTTCTATGTGGCACAGTGTCAAAGGCCTTGCTGAAGTCCAGATAGGCCATGTCCACTCGTTCCCTGATCCACTTCCTAGTCACCCAGTCAAAAATTTAGCGAGGTTGGTCTCAGGCATGACCTCCCCTGAGTGAAACCATGCTGCCTTGGGTCCTGTAGTCCATTGAAAACCAGATGTTCCACCAATCTCTCCTTCAGTAGTGCTTCCATGATCTTCCCCACTACCGAGGTGAGGCTGACTGGTCTGTAGTTCCCCGCTTCCTCTTTGTTCCCACTTTTGTATAAGGGGACTACATCTGCTGTCCTCCAGTCTTTGGGTACCTCCCCTGTTTCCAGTGATCGGCTAAACAGGATAGCCAGAGGTTCAGCCACCACCTCTCTTAGTTCTTTAAGGACCCTGGGGTGCACTCCATATGGCCCCATTGCTTTATCAACTCTTATTACTTCCAGTTCCTTCAGGACCCTTTCGTGTAAAGGGACTTGTGTCCATTTCTGCACCATTCTCACCCCTTGTACTCCCTTCAGACCCATTACCCCCCTCTTCCTCAGTAAAGACTGAGCAGAAATACCTGTTCAATATGTCAGCTTTACTGTTGTCATCCTCCACGTGGCTCCCATCCTCCCCCTTCAGTCTCACTATCCCTCCCTTTGTCTTTCTTTTTTCACTTATGTACCTGTAAAAGGGTTTGTCCCCTTTACCCACTGATTTTGCAATGTGTTCTTCTGTCTGAGCTTTGGCTTCCCTTGCTGACTTCCCTGCCTCCCTTTGCTTCTCCTGGTACTTCTCCTATCCCCTTCTGCCTGTGTCTTTTTGTATTGCCTGAATGCAATCTTTTGGCTTTCACTTTCTTTTCTACCTCTTGGAGAAACCATAATGGTCTCCTCTTCCTTTTCCTCTTGCTAACCTGCTTAATGCATAATTCTGTTGTTCTTATAATCCATTTTAAATACTGCCCATGTTCCTCAACCCCTGATCCCTGTCCCATTCCATTAATGCCTCTTTCAAGTATCTCCCCATTTTCCCAAAGTCTGCCCCCTAAAATTCAGGATACTTGTTTTTGTGTGGTTTGGTTCTGCTCTTTCTGTGATTTCAAACCACAATGACTGGTGGTCACTGTTACCCAGGTGCTCCCCCACTGTTACTCCCATAACACTGTCCCTGTTTGTGAGCACAAGGTCCAGTATTGCCTTCTGCTGAGTTGGTTCCATGACCAGTTGCTTGAGGAAGGCACCCTGAAGGAGTCCAGGATAAATCTGCTCCTAGTTGATGCTGCTGCTGGGATGCTCCAGTCCACGTCTGGAATATTGAGTCTCCAACCAGTCTACCCTCACCCTTGTCTGCCATCCTTTGGATGGCTAGCATCAACTTCCTATCTGTTTCTTCCTCCTGGGTTGGTGGTCTATAGACCACACCCAGCGGAAGGCTGTCCCCATTTTCCTTCCAGCTTAACCCACAGTATCTCTCCCATTTTGTTCCTCCTGGATCTCTGTGGCCTTTATGTCATTTTTCACATACAGTGCCACTCCTCCTCCCCTTCCTGCCTGCTCTGTCTCTTCTGAATATGTTGTAGCCAGGTATGGCCATCTCCCAGTCATGGTTATCATTACACCAGGTTTCAGTGATGGCCACAATGTCCAGGTCTGACTGTACCTGAGAGCCTCCAGATCTTCCATCTTGTTGCTAAGGTTCCTGGCATTTGCACACATGGCTTTCCGATTTGACCTCCTAGACTGCTTCACTGTTCTACTTCAGCCCCTTCCTTGGTTGTCATTTATCCCTGGTTCTCCTTGCTGTCTGCCCTTCTGCTGAATTTTGCCCCTTTTCTGTATCCACCTCTTGGGCACTAATCTCCATCTTTTGCACTGCCTTGCAGAGATAGCCACTCCTCTGGTTCACTGGTTCCCACTGCTCGCTGTGGGGGGTGAGCAAGTAGGTACCCTCCTTGCTGGCCTGCCACCCCCCTTTGCTAGTTTAAATGCTTGTCAATGTAGCATTTAAACTTATCATTGAGTGCTTGGATTCCCCTCCAGGATGGATGCAGGCCGTCAGGCTTGAACAAACCTCCATTCCTCCAGGTGGGTCCCCAGTCACCAATGAATCCAAACCCTTCCTCACAGCACCAGTTCTTCAACCATGAGTTAAAGTTCCTGGTGCAAGCACTCCTATGCTCTCCCTTGCCTCTCACAAGTAGTACTTCGAGAAAGTGACAGAAGTAGTTGCCTTGAGACCCCTCCCAGTTTCCTGAATTCTTCCTGAACTTCCTTTGGCTCCCCATTTGCCAAGTCATTAGTACCTAGGTGGATAATAACATCCAGCTCACCCTCGATCTTGCCTTCCCAGTGATCCCCAGGATCTTCCTTCCATCCCTCCATGCTGTGCGCGTGGTGAGCACCTCACCTCCCTGTCCTCCCCTTTTGTGTTCCTAGCTGGATCCCTCTTATGATGGAGTCCCCTACCAGGATTGCTTCCTCCTTCTCTGGGGTCCCTGCTTTCCCCACTGAGGTCACCTCCTTGGCTAACCTCCACATCCTTTCCTTCCACTTCTCTGGGTATCTCTATTTGGTTGTCCTCGTTTGCCAGTGTGGCATATAAGTTCTTGAGTGGAATAGGATCTGGGATGTGCCTCTGCCTGACTGCTCTATCCCTCCAGAGCCCACTGTCATCCAAGTGCTCCTCATTCTTGGCATCCTTTGAGGCAGCTGCATTGGACTGGGTGGTCCCTGGATAGGGGTGATGGTACTCCTGACCCAGTTTACTTCCGCTCTGAGTCTGGCTACCTCATCCCACAGTCCAGAGAGATGCATGCAGATAGGGCAGCACCTCAGTGTCCAGAAGGTCTGCCTGAATATGGCTGCCCACAGCCACTGCATTGCCTCACTCCCCATTATACTGCAATTCCACTACTTGTCTGCTACTGAAGCTCTCCTAGTTCTCTTTTTATTAATTTACTGTACTAAAATCCTGTCACTGATCCTCAGATAATTTTTTTTAAGGAAAAGAAACCAATAAATAAATAAATGAGTCAAAACACTTGTCGTGCTGAGGGTGGGCTTCTTCCCTTTATGCCCTCCTACTTCACACCTCTTACTATACCCTGTGTTTAGCTCCTGTCAATCATATTTATCAGGGCATATAATTAAGTGTTGGGGGAAGGGGAGGGGGGGCCAAAATTTGCAGCAGTTAAAGACAGCACAGAATTACACCACCACTATGTTTTAAATTTTAAACAGCCCAAAAACAATTATAAGTAAAGACAACAAAGAAAGTATAGTGTCACTACAAGCCCACAATCTAAGTTTAAAAGGAAAATAGCAATTACCAGTTACTCTAAAGCACTGAATTGAATATGTTTCCTTCCTTCCCCTTCTGGCTTCTTCTACTTTGATTAAGTACTGCATTGAAACCAGCCACAAGCTCCGGTAATAGATGTGGTACCATTTGTTTGTACACCTCTCCAGGAAGTCCATCCTCTCTTGCAGCCACCTCTGTATTTAAGGAAGCAATAGCTTCCTTAATTTCCTCTGTAGCGGTACCTTTCAACAACTATTCTTGCTCTGTCTTTGCTATAGTTGCTTGAAAGAGTAGTGTAATTTCCCTGGTTTTCAGGCCAAGTTTCCACCATTCATTAAAAATACTACCAACAGCTTAATCTGATTCAGTGTCAGTTGGTTTCCACATTTTATCCCCACCCACCCCACCCCCAAGACATGGCTGAAAATAGGCAGAATTGCCTAGTCCTCCTTTCCTGGTCAACAAAAACTAAATAAAAAAATATGTATCAGTGCATAAATCTCAGAGACAAAAAACGTCAATTAATCCTTCAACAGGTTGGGGGACAGGAGCAAATAGGCTGTTTCCAGGCTCCCCATACACCTCTGTCTCACCACCCTATTATGCATTGTCATACTCACTTTATCTCCAACAGGGCCTCCGTGCACCAGGTTGCCTCCTTCCTCCCATCTAAATGACCAGGAGACAGTCCTTAATGTGTATGTCTCAATCACCTCCCCCTACCAGGGGTCCAAAAGCTATGCCCAGCATGAGCATCCTAGGACCTGGTCACAATGCTGTCACCCAAAAGATCCCTCTTTGGTACTGCTCATCGCTGGAGTCATTGACCATTTTAGTACCACTAAAGTACTTGCCTCCTGCAAAGGCAACAGTCAAGAAATGATAAACTCTTTTTGGATCATTACTCAACTGCTGCTGCTACTACTAGTACTCCTACTTTCGGGCAATATACACCCAAACCCAGGCCCACCTACTTAATCCGAACATGATGCCAGAAATCAACAGAGCTCATGCTGTCCACTTTAAACATCTGCTGCCTACTTCCCAAATTGGACAATTTGAGTGTGGGTTTCAATAACCCCAACATCCTCTCAGTGGTGGAAATATGGCTAATACCCAAGACACCAGATGCTGCCATAACACTGCCTGGGTACATCGTATTCAGGCAAGATTGACTCTCAAAAAGAAGTGGTGGTTTTGTCATCTATATCAAGGATTCTCTCCAGGTGCAAGTCCTACCCCTCCCTAGCTGCAGTGTCAACCTGCAAATTCTGTCCATCAAACTTCTACTGGGAGCTCACAGCAAGGCACTTATGATACTCATAGTCTACATCCCATCCAAAACAACAGCTGTTGGACTTTATCAGTACACTGAGACTAAACTCTGAAATTGTGCTACATGGGGACTTCAACATCAACTGGCTCTCCCCCTGCTGCTGCCATGGTCAAAGGACACTTTGACTGCCATCCACTTCTCCCCAATGGTCGAGACACCATGAAGAATCAATTACAAAATGGATACCTGCACTATTCTGGACTGGGTTCTTTCCAACTGACCTGTACATATCTCCAACACCACCATCCTCCTCGATTCTCTAAGTGATCACTCTCCTGTTATATGCACCTGAAACAACAACTACTGCAAACCCCACCCAGAACTATAGCCAACCGTGTGCTTCTTAAAGGGCACCTGCCTCAACTGAAAGCAGACCTGCAATGCCTTGACTGGTCTGACCTCTATGGAGCCAAGGATGTGGAAGATGCCCTCGACCTCTTCATTATGAAATTTGATACCGCTTGTGATAAACACCCCCCCATGAAAACAAGAAAAATAAATGGACCCTGCAACCCCTAGATTACTCCGGACCTGCTGCTTCAACTTAGCGCTAGAGACCACCTGTGGCAAAAGGCATGAGCACATGGTACACTGCCAACAGCTAGAAACAGTGTATGAAGGCTATTTGACTTGTCAAAAGCTTGTACTATAAAGAAGCCCTTTCCAACTCCTGGAATAGCAGCAAATCTTTCTGGGACAACCTAAATGACATAATGGATAAGGACCCCAAAACTGCTCCAACTATGCTCATGGTCAAAGACATACCTTCCTTGGACCCTCTCCAGATTGCAAACTCGCTGAACAATGCATTCATAGATCTAAGTGGAGTGCTCCCGGCAGTCTACTTCAACTCCCCACCCTGAAAGATCCCAATGGCAAACCAAATCCAACCAGTAATCTTCTGTTATTTTACTTTAAAGAAGTTTCCAAAACAGAGGCCAGAACATACCTGGAGAAGGTACTGGGGAAATCAAGACACAGTGGGGATACCCTGGACCTTAAATTTGTTGTTCTGACCCTCAAAGAAGTCCTGATCCCATTGACTTCAGTAATTAACCTGTCCCTCTGCATGGGAAGGTATTTGGTGGCAGATGCTTTAGTAAATGAAACAAGATACATTTTTGTTTCTATATATGGGCTCAACTATGATGCCCTGGACTTTTTATCATATAGCATTTTTTAGCTCCTTATTGGCTCCTTTTCAACATAATATAATTATGGGGATTTCATCACATACTAGAATGCCCAACTAGAACACACAGGCAGCAAAACTCATCCCCTACCACAAAGTGTGTCAGCTCTAAAACACCTGGCAGTGGAGAGGGCCTTGGTAGAGGCCTAAAGGTACTGTCACCCTGATGACAAGAGTTATCCTTTTTTCACATGCCCACAAGGTTTATACGAGATTGGACTACCTCTTTCTCTCCCTGGGTCTAATAACTCAAGGTCTAGAAGCAACATATGGTCCTTATTTTGATATCAGATCATGCCTCCCTCAGGGTCTTTATAGAAGAGGGAAAAGATGTGCCTAAAGCAAGTTGGTGGCGCATGGACTCCACCCTGATAAATTACTCCTTTTTTGTTAGTCATATCTCCAAAACTCTGCAGGAATTCCTGACTATTAACAACCCATTAGATACATCTGTATATAATATGTAGGACGGTTTAAAGGTGTACATACATGGGGAGATCATCTCCTATGCAGGAACTGGAGGGAATTTGAGCTAGAGAAAAATATTCAAGAAGCAGAGCAGCAGATTATGGGGATGGGGGGGAATAGGACAGTGGACCTTACTAGTTTAACAACTATGAAATGTACATTGCATCAATTATCATCAAGGTGTACTGAGAGGGCCTTCCTGTGTACTAAGGCGGAGGGTTATTTTGAGGGGACAAGTCTGGTAAATGGCTAGCGTGGCAACTAATGAAGAAACAGTCAGCAGAATTATTCTAGAACTATAAACCACATATGGTAAACACACCACAGATCCGGTTATAATCAATGACACATTTTGCTGCTTCTACCAAGAACTATATGCCTTCCAGGCCCCACAAGACATGTCCCTGGAAATCTTTCTGAAAGTTGTACATTTACCAACATTGAATAAGACAGATTAGGCAAGCACTGGAGTAACCAATCACCCTTGAAGAACTCAAAAAAGCAGTGTGGTCATCTAGGGTGGGAAGAGCTCAAGGCTCAGATGGACTGCCTATAGAATTTTATAAAACCTTTTGGAACAATCTAAAGCAGATCATGCTCAAAATGGTTGGTGATGCTCTGGAATGGGGTCATGTCCCCTTCTCTCAACTCCTGGCCACAATCACAGTGTTGCCAAAACAGGGAAAGGACCCAAGAAAATGCGATTCATACTGACCCATCTCCCTGCTCAACGCGGACTATAAAATTGTAGACAAATTATTAGCTGCTTGAGTGGAAGGAATCCTTCTGGGAGTGGCACACCCTGATCAGGGTGGGTTTGTTGTGGGGCAGCAGGCAAAACACAGCATTAGGTGCACTTTAAATATTATGTGGGGCTGGATAAGTAGAAGGTATGGTAGTGGTCAAGGACTTATAGAATTAAACGCAGAAAAAGCTTACGATCAGGTGGAATGGAGATTTATGTTTGCAGTACTGGGAAAATAAGATTTTTGGCCCTAAACTTCAGTCTTGGATTTCAAGTCTATATAGTTCCCCTCAGGCCCAAATCCTCACAAACTAGATGTTACCCCCCCTTCTGCCTGACCAGAGGCACTAGACAGGGGTGCCCTCTTTCACCTCTATTGTATGTCCTGACTATAGAGGCCAGGCGACTGCCATTACAGCAAACCCTGAAATAAGGGGATTTCAGGTGGGTGGTAGGTAACATGTTCTTTCCCTATTTGCAGATGATATTTTACTTTTTGTCCCAGCCAGGAAAAGCACTGCCAGCCCTCTTTGAGATCTATGGCCCAATGCATGAGCCACAAAATAAATTGGGGCAAGTGTGAATGGTTCCATTGGAAACAAAAAACAGCCATTCAGATTGCAGGGATGGACATACCTCCTTCCACTGCTATTAAATACATAGGCATAGTCCTCCCCAAAATGTATCCACAATACAAGACATCAATTATAAACCATTAATAATTAAAATACGGGAGGAGTGTGAAAGGTGGAAATCCTTGCCATTAACCCTGATTGGACGAGTTTACATGGTTAAGATGTGTGTGTTACCACTATGTCCTTATTTATTTCAGACCTAGCTGGTGCAGATCCCAGCTAGATATATCAATGCCCTGGAAGGGGCGGTGACCTCCCTAATATGGCAAGGCCGGAGACCCTGTATTAAAAAGGAAATCTTGTGGAGAATGATTAAAGATGGGGGGACTAGGCCTACCTAACTTGAAGGCTTACTACTTAGTGACACAGCTGGCACATATTGCAGAGCTGGTGGAAACAGATGGTTCCATGAAAACATGGGTAGAACTGGAGATTGGGGGTTCTAAGACTCCTTTCTATAACCAACTCTTGGTCACTAACCTGTTTGAGAGAGGGATGGGGAAAACCAAGAACCCCTTTACTAGATCATCCCTTAGGGCATGGATACAGGCACATAATATACTAATGTACTTGCCTACAATATCCCCGTCACTACCGCTTGCTAATTTTTTGTGGTTTGGAGGGATGGCACCAGCAAAAGCTGAAAGTTTATTATCACCATGGCTTAGGAAGGGTATTCATAGCATCTCCCACATTTATAGGGAAGGAAAATTAGGGACTTCCACTCACTTGTTACAGAATTTGGCCTGAATGTTACCCACTACTTAACATACCTGTATCTGAAAATTAAATCCCAGTTATGGAAGTTACTAGAGATCGGCAGTTTCCTACATCAGTTAGAATGTCACCCCTGGAGGAAATCTTCCTCCAATCCCAGGGACTGTTAGCCCTCACCGACAATGTTATAGGACATTACCAGGAGCTCTCCAAGACCCATTTGCAAGGCTGAGGCATAGATGGACTGAGGACCTACAGCCGGACTCATGGGGGAGGGACTGGGACCAGATTTGTAAGAAGAGGTTGACCTGTCCTGTGAACAATAGAGTGAGAGCCATACAATATAACTTTCTGCACAAAATGTATTTCACCCCAGTTCTGGCACATAAATTAGGCCCCACCTACCTAAACATGTGCCTGAAATGTAAAGTGGAGCTAGGAATTTTTTACCACCTTGCGTGGTCCTGCCCTAAAGTGAATACCTTTTGGACTGAATTGCTAACCTTATTATCAAAGGTGCTGGGTTGTGAAATAGGTCTGGATCCTGTAGATGTCTTGCTGGGCCTGACCAGGGGAGGTCAAGGGGAGTCTCTCTTGAGGTACCCACTGAGGTGCTTGGAATTGTAGTGGGAATGCAGGTCCTGGCCCAGTGTTGGCTCTCAGAGGTGGCACCTAAAATAGCCCATTGGACAAAATCACTCCTGCAGAGTATGAAACTGTAACACATCCAATGCCATACCCTAAACTAAATGGTAAAATACCCAAAAATATGGGAGCCTCTTGAGGAAACAATACAGTCACCATGGTTTCCTACTTTTTGATGATTCCCAGTAGCACTACACCCTGGGAAGATCACAGGGACACCCCAGAAACCCCAAAAATAAACAACTGTCGAAGTTCTACTTAGATAGGAATCTGGGTAATAAATTAATTTTACTATATTCTGATGGTAATGAAGTCAATGTATCCTATTGCAAAGAACCAATGTTAGAGATATATAGAAAGTTGCAGTGTCTGTCCTACATTGTAAGTGATGATTGTTTTTGCTGACTTTTTCTAAATAAAGTTTAAAAGAAAAAAAAAAAACATGTCCCTTCGCCTTTCACAATTCCTCCAGCGATGGAAATCTGCGACTGTAATTCCAGTCCACAAAAGTGTGGACCAGGCATTGCACAACAACTACTGGCCAATCTCCATACTCTCGCCACTTTCCAAAGCGCTTGAATGGATTTTGGCAGATCAGCTTGTGGAGTACCTGAGCCTGCACCAACTTCTTTGCCTGGAGCAGCATGGGTTCCAGGCAGGGCACTGCACCATCACAGCTTTGTTGGCATTTACGGGCTTCATCCACCAAGCTTTAGACCAAGGACAGCTGGTGGGGGCTGCATTTATCGACCTATCAAAAGCATTTGATACAGTGCATCATACACTCCTCCTTGAGAAGCTACTGACACCAGACTTTCCCCAGATACAGTTCAATGATTTGACAGCTATCTCTGCAATCGCTCACAGCGGGTAAAGATTGGGGACATCATCTCCGATAGCAGGCCGATCCGCTCAGGGGTCCCACAAGGGTCAATCCTGGGGCCCCTAATGTTCAAAATTTTCCTAAATAATCTCCCAGGCTCCTGCCCCAGTCATACACTCCTGTATGCTGATGATGTGGTCATTTTCACCAGCAATCCTCACCTCAAGCACCTACAAGTGGATCTCCAACTTGGTTTCTCCTCCGCTGAAGCTTGGTTTAAAGAACACACACTAGTATTCAACTATAAAAAAAAACAAAGACCATGATCTACTCCAGCTCCCTTAGTAAACATAAAGCCTTCCCCAGTCTGTCAAGAATGACAGTGGTGACACACTAGATCTCGTACAGCATTTTAAGTTCCTAGGTATCACAATTGACTCTAACCAGTCCTACGCTCAACATGTAGACAATACTGCAAAGGCCAACAATTCCAGAATCTGGATACTCTACCATCAGAAACACAGCCTAACAAATGAAGCCCTGAACCTGGCCATCAATAGTTCAATTGTCTCCCTCATCAATTATGGCCTGGTCATATACGGGTCGGCAATGGACACTGCCCTCTGCTGCATCTCTTTGGCACTAAATAAGGCCTGCTGCCTCCTTACAGGTACTGCAAGACTCACGCATACCTGTGAACACTTTGCTTAGGCAGGTTGGCTCCAGCTGAAGAACAGAATTAAATATCAAACCTGCCTACTTGCCTCACTAAATCTGCTGCCACCAGGAGTTTAGAACCAGCTCACATGACACACAAGTGCTAGGCTGACCAGAAGCTCCAATTAGCGAACCTAGATGCCACACTGCATTGGCACAACGTGCATTCTCCTACAGTGCACTGGATCAACACTCTACCACTTGCAATCTCTGGAGTAGCAACTATTGGTGCCTTCAAGTGTAAACTTCATCAGCACCTCATTGCTGAGGACAACTGTGACTGCTTCATCTAACTTTTGGTGCATACAAGCGAAGTCTTCGTCAGCACCTCATTATCAAGGACACCTGTGACTGCATCCACTTACCCCTCTCCCATAGTAATCACCTGCTGCATTTAGAAGCACCTCTTGACCCAGGGGCACCTCCCAACCACAGCACTTCCACTGATCCTCCCTGCCTACCCCCCACTCCTCAAGACGCCCCTACCCCCTCCCTTCATTCCTCCACTATGTCATCTTTGTCTGTTACCTTCTCTGTGTCTATCTTCTCCAAGGTGTTCGAACTCATGGATGCAGACAGTGCCTCAGCAGTGTCTACTTGTGTGAACCTTTCTGTAACTTACTGTACCATCTCTGTAAATATATAAATTGTTGTTCTCTGCTATTTTCTGTTCAACCGACGTGGAACCTACAAAAGAACATCTGCTCACAGGTGTTATCCAAGAACTCAATAAATAAACAATAAATAAAAAGTGGCATCTTTTAGCTGGTTCTAACATGTTCACAAACAAACTTGTACATCGGCAGGTCACTTGGTACCTCACCAAGTTAAAAATTCAATCCCCTTTTCAACATGGCTTTAGGGCTGGACACAGTACCACCACTGGCCTGACCCAACTTACCAGTGATATCAAAGATAACATGGACAAGGACCTACTCACAGGTGCGGTTTTATTGACCTTTCTAAGGCGTTTGACATGGTCCACCACCCACTTATGCCGACGAAGCTACAAACCCTAGGAGCCTCAGACTCTACCCTATCCTGGTTTGGCAGTTACCGTGATAACCGGTCCTGGTCTGTTGCTTTCCATAAGGCTCTATCCCTCCCCATTCCCATCACAGGTGGTGTTCTGCAGGGTTCCATACTTGGTCCCCTCCTCTTTTCACTAGTCTTTAATGATATTCCCAGTCCTTCTCTTTGCAGCAGCATGCTCAGGTACGCTGATGACCTGGTGCTTTATTTCTCTTCTAAATCCACCGACGACATTAACCACAGTCTTTCTCATGACTTTAAATCCCTTCAATCTTGGCTGCCGGACAACCATCAAATCCATGCTTTTTGGATCCTCTGAAAAGGTGCCCTCTGAGGCCCCTAAGCTCCTTGTCCACTGCTGCAATGGAACCACGGTCACTAACACCTCTACCTTCAAATACCTCAGGGTTACCCTTGACCCTACTCTTGATTTCTCAGCTCCTGTCAACGAGGTTTGCCGGGCTGTCAATGCAAAAATAGGTGCTGCCTATCGTGTACGCCACCCACTCACTCCATCAGCCAGACTGTCAGTAGCTCGAGTACTTCTCTCTCAACTTTTTATGAGCTTGCAGTTCTTTATCCTGCCAATGCCAGCGTGCACTTCAAATGGGACACTTCCTACAACGATATTGGTAGGTTCGCCTTATCTGCACCTCGCCTAACTCATCGCTGCCTACTTTATTCTGGCTTAAACTGGCTGTCTCCTAAGGACCTCCGGGCTTATTCCCTAGGGTTTCTTATTGACTCCTTTACTAGACCACCTTATCTGGCCTCCCTGGCCGTCTTCCCATCTCGCACTCTCAGGTCCGCTTCTGTCCCAATGCTTCCTGCACAACCTTGTGCTACCAAAATGGGGGATCAGGCATTCTCCAATTTTGTGAGTAAGTTCTGGAACTTGCTCCCCCCCCTACAGATTAAAAACTCCACCTCCCACCTTATGTTTAAGTGCTCACTGTTTTCTCACCTCTACACCCTTGGGAACTGCAAATGCACTTAGATGAAACTGATTATAGTCTCCCTGTGGGCCGAGGTCTACTGTATAACTTACCTCATGGTATATTACTTTATTGTGTCAGTTTGTATTCTTGACTTATCCTGTTGTATCTCAACCTGTACTTTATTGTCTGTACTATTATTGTTTTTTACTTGTGAATTTGTACAATTGTGCATACCTGTATTCTGTCCTGTACTCTCCTGGGTCGTACCTGAAAATAGGCAGGATTGTTGCCTAGCACACTTACCCGGTTACCAAAAAGCTAATAAATAAATAAGTCGGCCATGTTGAATCTGGGGTGGAGTCTCCAGCCTTTCCTATGTTAGACCCCCACCCTCCCATGCCTTGGAACAGATAGTCCCAGTGGCTGAATCATCTTTATGAGGCCCAGCATTCTCCCTGTCTCTATATGCTGTAGCAGGCAGTACCAAACAGTTATGTTCTCCCACGCCCTACCCCCCCCCGCTGTACAAAGAACTTTACAGAGGAATATGGTACACACTCAGGGTGTGACTGTTCTTTATCAGTCACAGTGGCAGTAACATCAAACACCTGAGGCTGTGCTGCAGTTTCTGATACTATAGACACTTCTATACCAGGTTCAGGGGCTGGATCCAGGGTATCAGAAATGCTCTCCAAACATATGTCTTGGTCCCCCTCTGGTAACACTGTTATAGGTAAGTAAAGGGGTGCCTTGCATGCTAATTGTGCTTCTGAAAGACCAGGCACCATGTTACCCACGGGAGCTTAAAAAAAGCATTTCTCCCATCATCAGTCTATTTTATTACAGTCACAGCGTGTGCCTTTGCAGGGTCTTCTTCAGTCTTCTCCAGGATCCCACTGACTGTTAATTCATTCTTGTAGGGACACTGCTTGTGCCTCATTACTTGCACTGACCAGCTCTGGCTTCTATGCTACAGCTGGAGTTGTTGCATTCCCGGCAGCTTCAGCTGGCATCTCCATAGTAACCACGCTTGGCGCTGCCTCATATCTGCTGACTGCTCCCTTGCAGCTTGCAGCAGTGGACGATACTCTGTAATAAGGAACACTCGTATCAGGTATCCACTCACCCATCTTGGGACTCCTTTGGCAGCTGCATTTATTAAGGCTGTTTCTGGGGACCAAGTCTTGAGAGATGCTGTGCTAAGTTGTTTATTTTACTCATGTAGCTGGCACTCCCATCTCAGTTTACTGTTTGGTAGCATCCACAGGTGGGAGATGGTTGGTCTCTGCTGTGACAGTGTGGAACTTCTTTCTAGGTATCATCTCTGGGCTGATAGAAAGCCTCTTTCTTTTCTCCTTCCTTCTCCAGAAGAGACATTCCATGTTGTACTAAGCTTCCTCCTCTTCTATCATAAAGCATAATAATCTTTTTTTATGTGTATTTCAGCATGCAGTTTCTATTCTTGGATAGAAATTTCACCTCAACTACGTCATCCATCACTTCCAGATATTTATCAACCTCTGACACTTCAGGAACAGAGAGGGAGGATGTCTCCCTGTCCCAAGCTTTCCTCTACCTCCATCGACCACTCCAGGATCCAACATGTTCTCCTGCAGGAAGTCAGCAGCACCTCCCAAAGCAACGGTAGGGGAATTTTTATTTAAAATAAAGAATCACACATACAAAAAGGCATAACAGTCTAAGAAATCACATGACAATTGTTATTACAAAAAGAGCAAAATGAAACAAGAAAAACAGCTACAATAATTAAAAAGAGAGGGAACAATAATCATACAAAACAAAAACGATATAAAACAGTATATTTAAGGAAAAGAAAGGCAAAGAAACAAAACAGGAAGTTCCAGGTGGTGCACTCGACCAACAGAACTATAACTCAGTCTCGTTAACTGCAGCACCGCATCTCACTTGTGCATAACAGTTACACTCTTACAGACATACATGCTTAGTACAAATCCTGAACTGTCACAGAGGGCACATTGCTGTTATCTGACATATAAATTTGTTTTTATATCCTCTGGATCATCAGCCTAATGACTGCCTCTGGAGTACAATACTTTTGTTGTATCTTCAAGGTACTCTATATTTCATCTACTGTACCACAGATAATACGGCAGCAGGCAAAATCACGGCAGAGGGTGGTGTGGAATTTCTTCCAGGGTCCCTGGTATAAACCTAACACCAACACCTGATGATCAACAAGGGCTCCTCCAGGTCCTACTCAACACCTTCCAAAAGGATATGGCATAGGGAAATTCAGTAGGAGATGAGAGTGAGTCTCGGGAATGTTTACACAGCCTTCCCCAGGGCAGTACCTCTCCTCTGTCTTCTCATGTTTGTAGGAGTCCTTCACTGCCAACCATGTATACTCAGTCACATGGTATCCCACTTTTATCTAGGTTGCATTTATTCTGAAGCTGAGCCACAGCCTCAAGCTCCTTCCCATTAGGACAGTACTTAAGAGTGAATGGTTGAGAAAACAGATGGACACAATATGGGAATACAGTTAATTTCCTGAACAGGAGACAAGGTGATCAACCGTCATTTCCACTATCAGATCTTCACTACAGCATGATACACATACGCAAAGGGGGGGAGTAATATGAGCATAATCTCATAATCTGTTCACCCATACCCCTCCTTGCCCTTCCACCAGCCATGGAGTAAGCCAATCCAGTAGTAAGGGGCCCCACAGTTTTCTCTACTTCTCTAAAAATAGGAGAGCAATTGTGGTATAAAAAAATTACAGTGCATTTCACTTATAATATGCACATCAGATGTATGCACATTCCAGTTATATGCAAAAAAAATAGCATGTCCCATTCCCAATACTGTGTTCTGCATGTTAAAAAAACCCTGCTTACATGCACACTAGACTTTGGTTGCATGCACACTTTCTCCTCCAAACATGGATTCCACAGACATTAATTCTGACAATCACCTATTAACAGGTGCTAACAGTGCTGACATTGGTTAAATACATGTAAGTTTTAATCAGTTCTAGCTGGTCTGTTTGTCACAGACAGTAGCCATGGAAAAAACAAGTCTCTAAAATAGCTTGGAGTTTGAAGAATTTGATGAATTAACATGTTTTAAGGAGAACCATTCCTGGCAATTTTAAAAGCCCCCCCAAAGCAAGAGAAAGTTCCTTTACCTCAGTGAAAACAACTCTGAAGTGAAAACAGCCTTTGTAATTATACCTCGCAGGAAGGAAAGGGATCATAAATTGCCCCTGAGGGGCTAGCAGCACAATCCCATTCCACTTCCCTGTTGCTGGCCATGCCTCTGCGCCTTGACATTTTTATGACACGGCTATAGGGAGACTGTGGGAGTGCACTCCATTGAAGTGTATGGAGCATGATTTTAAAACACAGTTTTTGGCCGTTTAAGTGGTCATTTGGTAAAATCAGAGCCAGGGTTCAACTAACACGAGTCTTGTTAGTTAAACTCTGGCTCTGGTTTAACCAAATGGCCACTTAAATGACCAAAAACTGTGCTTTAAATTCATACTCCATACACTTCAATGGACTGCAGCCCATCTCTGTTCCTATAGCTGTGTTATAAAACGGCAGAGCTCAGGGGCATGGCAAGCAACACGGATGCTGAAACGGATCATGCTGCTAGCCCCTTGGGGCCAATTTATGATCCCTTCCCTTTCCTCGGGGATATAATTACAAAGGCTAGCATTTTTCAGAGTTGCTCCCACCGAGTGAAGGGAGCTTCCTCTTGTTTCTGGCCAGCACTCCAGAAGGGTGCTCTTTAAATGAGTCTGATACATTCAATACATATACTGTAAAAGTAGGTTGTGAGAAAGTGCATTTTACTGAGTGGCTCCACTGATTTCAATTCAGATTGGTTGTATGCAGTTTTGGATGTATGCACAAAAATGAGATGTCCGAAGCATGTACATACAACAGGAACCAACTGTATTAGAAGGAAAACAATGGGATTAAACATCCATAACACAGTTCCATTGTAATCATTATATGTGGCTTCCTCCTTAATGGGGTTAAGTGTGCAGTTCCATAAACCTTGAAAAACAAATTATATAAATGTTTGCCTCTAGTACAGCACGGGGTGGAAAAACTATGCTGATGTATAAAAACAAGGGAGTAACAGGGTTTGTATTAAAAAAAACTCTTCTGTTTTGGCAAGGGTATGTTTTCCCATGCCAGTAATTTACATTTAACTTTTCAAATGCATTCCTACTAGGGTTGTCAGGACTAGTTCTAAAAAGATTAGAATCCTACTAGAACTCTGGAGTTCGAGTTCTAAATTAGAACTCGAACACTAGAGGATTCGTAGAAGGGTTTGACTTTTTTTTTTTTTAGCTGTTCTCTTAAATTTTACTGGGGAAGGACTGGGTAAGAGGGCATCACCCCCTCCCCACACACACACACATCCAGTCCTTCTTCCAGTCTCAACCAATTGCATGAGAACCTTTTTTATGTTTGCTTGCATGCATGTGCAAGAAACATAGTGCCATCATCAGAGATTTTGGAGGTGTGTCACCTTCTCCAGTTCAGTCAGTGTGCTGGCAGGCGCGGCCCCTGTAAGCCAATGCATTCTGGAGCTGTCTATGACATACTCCAAAATGCAGTGGCATACAGTTGAAAGGGAGCTATGCTTGGTGAGCAGTGATAGATATCGCCTGCTCGTAGCAGCCTCCCCACCCACACACACACATGCAGGCGTGCCTTCCCGCACTGTATAGCCCACAGGGTGCCCAATCCCCATTGGCTGTGCTGCATCCCCCAAAGGCTTCCAAAATGCCATGCGGGTGCCCACCCCAGCGTGGCAATGAATATATAGTTGGCAGGTGCCCAATCCCGTCGGCTCCACAGTCCCTCCCGGTAATAAGTGGCAGCTGGGAGGCCCACCCAGCGTGGCAATGTATTCTTAGGCCGGCGGGGTGCCCAATCCCCGTCGGCTGAGCCCCCACACAACATACTTGTGCCCAGCGCTGAGAGCCCACCCCAGCGTGGCAAACATCCACGTCATCGTTTTTCCTTTTTTCACCTGTAAGAAAAAACGGTCCAGCGTTGTCTCCGCCCCCTCCACAACCCGCACCCACCCACTGTACCCAGCCTCCCCACACCCCTCACCCCATACTACCTCTGGAGCTCGGCGACGATCTTGATGGACCGGGGAACACGTCTGCACTCTTCAAAGCCGACCGCGAACTGAGGAAATGCCAATAAGCTGTATAATGGGCTAGATAGGGGGTTTCAACTTGTTGCATATTTCAGGCATTTTTGGAATTTTGCACCAAATTTTCAACATGGGGTTTTGGGACCCCTTCTCATGAATGATGTCACTGTCATGGCATTATTACGGGCCCGAATGGTGATTTGCGGTCACTGTGCAAAAATCACCCTTCTCACCCTGAATAACGCCATGACAGCTGACATCATTCATGAAAGATACTCGTAATGAAATGATCCAAAATTCAAAATCGACTGTTTCTGGCGTGCGTTCGCGGTTCCTACGTGGGCTCGTGAGTTTGCAAATTTTCAATATTTTCACTCCAGATTTTCAACATTGCCATTTTGCACACTTCTTATGAGTAGTACAGCTGTCATTTTCCATCTCACCCAAAATGTGTTTCTGCCCATGTAGCGCACAATGGCGCGGTCAGTGTCTTGAAATCAATGTACAGGATAAATTAGAAAATCACAGTGACACTGTTCATGAGCAAAGGTCTTAAAATGGCTATGCTGAAAATTTGGTGAAAACATTCAAAAATGACTGTTTCTGGCGTCGTTGTACAGCCTCATACGCTCGTTAGTTCGCAAATTTTCAATATTTTCACTCTAGATTTTCAACATTGCCATTTTACCACACCTTCTTATGAGTAGTACAGCTGTCATTTTCACATCTCACAGAGCGTGTTTCCGCCCATGTAGCGCACAATGGGCGCAGTCAGTGTCTTGAAATCAATTCAGGACAAATTAAGAAAATCACAGTGACACTGTTCATGAGCAGAGGTCTTAAAATGGCTATGTTGAAAATTTGGTGAAAAAATTCCTAAAAATGACTTTTACGAGCGTGCGTTGCACAGTTCCTATGCATGCTCGTAAGTTTGCAAATTAATATTTTCACTCCAGATTTTCAACATTGCCATTTTATTAAACTTCCTTATGAACAGTACAGCTGCAATTTTCATATGTCGCCCAAAATGTGTTTTCGCACATGTAGCACACAATGGTGCTGTTGGTGTGCGAAAGCAATGTTTAGGACAGATTAAGAAAATCACAGTTACACTGTTCATGAGCAGAGGCCTTAAAATGGCTATGTTGAAAATTTGGTGACAAAAGTCCATAAAATGACTGTGTTATGAGTGAGCATTGCGCAGTTTCCACACACCCTCGTTAGTTCATGACTTTGTAATATTTTCAGTCCAGATTTTCACCAGTGACATTTTTTCACACCTCCTTGTGAACAGTACAGCTGTCATTTTTCACAACATGGCTGAAGTGTATTTTCACACTTTCAGTGCAGAGATGTGGGTCGCTGTGGGAAATCATTGTTCAGGCACAGATAAAGAAAATCACAGTGACACTGTTCATGATCGGAGGCACCAAAATGCCTGAGTTGACAATCTGCTGTAAAAATCCCCAACCTAATTATATTACGGGTGTGCGTTGCACAGTTTCTATGTAAGCTCGTGACTTCACCATTTTTTTAAATATTTTTACTACAGATTTGCAACATAGCCATTTTTTACACCACCCCATGAAAGAGTACAGCTGTCATTTTTTACATCATGTTTGGAATGTTTTTGCACCTGTGGTGCTAAATGCCGTAGTCACTGTGCATAAGCAGCTTTCGGCTAACAAACTGATATTCCCCCTGTTCATGAGGTGGGGTCACAAAACAAACATGTTGAAAATTTGGAGTGAAAATACCAACAAATGCCTGAAGTATTAGGGTTTTCAACTATAACGCCCAACCTTATAGAGAAGGACAGGCATCAGGGGTGTGACTAGGGATTCTTGCCTGTGATGCTCATACCATTCCACACCCTGCAGTCAGTGAGAGGCATCGAGGTATACCTTGGACTCTTCAGCCCCAAACTTCACCCTATTCTCCTATATCGCACCCATCTCACCATATTTCCTAATGAAATGGGGTGCACATAAGGGCCAGAGACCACAAGGAACACCGTGACACTTATCAGTCTCTGCAGGGTGGGGTGTGGTGAAATGGCCGTTATGCCTGATGATCCAAATGCACACCCCAATGCCTGTCACTCTCTGCAGGGTGGTGGTGGGGTTGGCTTCAGTTCAATACGTCACTGCCATTCCTATTACGCAGCTTTGTAACTTCTACACCACCACTGCCAATGCCAGCAAGCAAACATTCAGCATTGACAAATGCTTGTTTTTTTTAGTCACATCATCGGCTCATGACATTGCTGCTAAGGCACCAAAAACAAAACTGGACTAGTGTCACTCACACTTGTGTGCAAAGTTTTCAAGTGCAAAGCATTGTTGGTCCTGTTAGTGTAAGTGCAGGTGTGAGTCGGTCACTTTGAGGATCAGGAGCCAGAGGCCAGTCACTGCATGGGAACTGGGGGGCAGGAACAAAATGAGGAGAAAGCCAGGAGGGGAATAGTCAGTGCGGTTGGAGCCTGGCGCAGCAGTAGCATCACCCGGTCACCACCATGGAAGTACTAGCCCAGACTGAGGAGGACTGCACTCCTGCTGGGTGTAGAGAGTGAGAGAGCAAAGCAGTGAGCCATCACAACTCAAGTAAAGTTACCAGTTTATGTGACACGCTCTGGAGTTTGGAGTTAGTGGTGCACACACTGGGTAGCAGCCCTCCACAGTCAAGATATCCAAAAGGCACATGCACTCTCCTACAAAATGAAGTCAGAGGCTGTATTATCTCAAAATTGAAACACATTTATTTAAAGCAAAGGTGTACAGCAATTTTCAAGCCTAGGTGATATGATATGATATGAGCACTAACCCATAGGCTTGAAAATTGCTGTATACCTCTGATTTAAATATATGTGTTTCAATTTTTGAAGTAATACAACCTCGGACTTCATTTGTAGTAGGACAGTACATGTGACTTTTGAATATCACAACTCAGGTAACGCCTGTACTGTAGCTGTTTCTCTCAAAGGAGTCTATTATGTTTTTTAATTAAACACTTAGGCAAACAGACCTTTATTCCAAAAAGGTGACATTGTGAACAAACAGCTGAAAGAGACTTTAATCAAAGTCAATATAACATTTTTGTACTAAAAAAATGTCAAAGGAGCACGCCACCTGATCATGAAAATAACACAGTGGGAGTTATACTGAGAGTGAGGGATGCCTTTGCTCTAAATGGATTATATATATTGCAGGGCCAAGTGATTGTGAGGGAGTTCTTGAAGCTAAGTTTTGAAACCAAATATATTCAATCCTCCCTGGCCATCTTCCTAATACAGTCTCGGGGGGAGCTCCTTATTCAATAGACACCCAGTCCTAGGGCAAAAGGAGGAAGAACAAGAAAAGGAGGAGCTACACAGTAGATAACCAGCAGTCATTCTCAGACCACTCAGACCCTTCAATTTTGCTTATAAGTCCATCACGCAGTACGTCTCAGATAGCTGTGCTTTAGTACAATACAAAGCACAACAGATTAAAGTGAACCCAAGGTGTGTGGGTATATTCTGGAGATGAAATTAAAACACAAAAACAATGTGCATTTTATAAAACAAATTTTCTACAGAGTGATGATGTACTGTTGTTAGCTGCCTGCATTCCTCACTGTGTTCCACCATTTTCATGTGCTGCGTCACATGTATGTTTCATTTTGTATGTTTTAAACAGTCTTCTCCTGGGTCGTGCCTGAAAATAGGCATTACTATGCCTAGTGCACTCACCCAGTTACCAAAAGCAAATAAATAAAATAAATAAATAAATTTAATTGCAAGTTTTACTATTTTCTCTCTGTGGTGATGGGTGGTTTTCAATTCAAATGTTAATTGGGTCATGTGATTGATTGCACTTGTGCACATGTAACTCCCCTACAAATAGGGGTTCTCAAAAAGTCTTAATTGAGCTTGCCTAAATGCACACTGCCAGGCTGGTGTTCTGCATTTTAGCAGATTGAAGGTATTGCCAGAGAGTGCCTGTATAGCTTCTGTGTACTGTCTCTTTAAGAGCTGCCTGGATTGCAGTCTTAATTAATCTAACAGGAGCTCTATTAGAAGATGTGCTTGTTTGCTGATCATTTGTCAGAGTAGTAATAATATTGCAGTTTGTTCTAACCTGCCTTCTTTGCAGCAAGGACTGTTCTGTTTATCTCACCAACTTGGCCTGGGACTGTCAGAATGAGCCAATCAGTACTGTTGGAACTCTAAAATGGAGCCTGCCTATGGGGATTGGTGCAGTCAAAACTTGTAGGAATTGTAGTTTTGCATTTGGCGCCTAAAATAGCCTGGATAGAGAGCCCTTGTTGTGACTGACAGACAGATCATCCAACTGAACCTTTTGGATCTTGGGAAATTCCCAAGCTCTTGCAGCTACTTTCAGTTCTGAGTTGGGAAGTGAAGAGATAATAGCTTGAATGATTTAAGCAGCAGTCCCAGCATAGACTCGCATGGGAGAACTGTGGAAAGGCTTGAGTTTTTGGCCTGCCTGCCTGCCTACTGTTCCTGAGAGGGAACTAGTGCACTTCGGACTGTATCCGAACTTGGAGAGCAAAGTAAGCCACTGAAATGTGACCAGGCTCCTACCTGAAAGACTGAAGATTTGCTGAATGCGATCTGCCTGTCTGGACTTCCAGCCACCACTGAACTCCCGGATTGTGCAGAGACTCTGTAATTGCAACGGAGAGCCTTTGCCTGGTGCAGTGGAATTTCCTTACATGTGAATGTGTTGTGTGCTTATAGTGGGTCGTGATTTGGTTCCCCACTGTAGTTTGAATTATATTCTGCTTACTGGAAGCTGCATTAGAATTTCCTGATGTGTAAATGTGCTGTGTGCTGCTAGTGGGTCACAGTTTGGTTCCCCACTGTGGTTTAAACTGTATTCTGCTTGCTGGAAGCCGCATCCAGCCCCACAGAGTGAATCCAAAATCATCTCCATTGGGCCTGGACCTTGCCACACTGGCTCAGCCCAACTACCCTCTGCACAGAGAAAGCCATCAATGAGAGACCTGCCTGGGGATCATCTCCCTACTCAACACATGAACAGGAGCAATGCCTCTGTGATTTGTGTGGGCCCCGCTTCTCCAGGCACTCCAGCTCAACAACCTGCAGTCTCAATTTCGTCCTGCCTGTGTCCAGTATTGGGTATCGTGAGTAAACATCAGGGTAGCTCTCTACAACAACAGCTAAATCTAAACGTGTTGTCATCTGATTGTCTTGTTTTTTTCTTTCATGAACTGAGTCCTCCAGCTTTGGATTACAAGTAGTGTTTGTTAAGCATTTTGCTTTCTTCCATCACAGGGCCCCAAGCAGCTGCAACATTCTTGCTAGCCCACTGTTTCCTACCTGGGTACCCAGAGTGTGTGACCGTATGGGGACTTAAAGCGCATGCATAACTGTTTGATTAATATTGCCTTTAAGCCAATCAACCTGATTACGTCCCTTCCTTGTTCAAGTCCCTGAATAAATAAGATCTGACTTTTTGCTGCATTTAACCTGACTGTGTTCTAGTTTGTGTCAAGAGTACTGTACTGTTGCTATTTACTGTCATAACCTTGTTTACAGAGGGGTCCCCAGGGTCAAGCCAGAGGAACCAGCCCTGGTGGTAAGTGCAAGCAGCATGGTTACTGGTATGGTGTACAAAGGGTACTATGAAAGTGATTATAGTATATTGCTCAGGCCACTAGAAGGGAAGAGGGGGTTACAGTGTCCGGAGGGCTTGTGCCCAGGTTAGTTTGACTATTACCAACCCTGACCTCTGGGTGGAGGCACCTTTTCAGAACTCAGGCCCTTAACCTGCTACTAGCCAAGTAGGCAGGGGTAGTAGCCCTTGGGATAGTGCCACCCTAGGGGTTACACACATTCCTAATCTGTGTGCAATCAAGCAGCCACTTGTGTGGAGGTATCCTTAAATACAGTACATGCCAGAAATATATTTCCCTTTAGGTCGAGTCGAGTGCTACAGTTTTGTTTGTTTGGGCAATTTCGGCCTTTTTCTTTCTTTAATCCTAAAATATATGTCAGAAATATATTTCCCTGTTGGGAGTAGAGACAGAAAAATCCCTTCTACTGTGTGGTGTGGCTCCATCTCCTACGTTGTATACTGGACAGCTTAACCTGCTGTGTGCCCTTTGACTGCTGTACTGCACCCAATACATCAAAGTCACTCTCTCCTCTTATACTAAACAGATTGTATTTCTTTTTATGTTGCTTGCGTGCATGCACAAGAAACATGTTGAGGCAGCTTGCTGCAGAAGCAGGTTGTGGAGGTGTGGCACTGTTGTGGCCAATGCACCCACTGCCTTTTGAAGCTTGGCCTGCTTTCCCCAATGGGGTGGCACGCTGCTGCTGACACTAGTTCAGTCAGCATGCCACCACCTTGAAATGTTTTAGCCACTGCAATCAGGGGCCTCCTCATCACTGCAGCGTCAGCCATTCCGCTGCAATGAGGGAGTGACCTGTCATTGCAGGGTGGTCCCTTGCATGCCCCCGACCCAGTTTGCAGATGGGGATCCCAGTCCCCATCAGCATAATGTCACCGCACTGAAGTTTCTGTTGTCTGCCAAGGGTGTCCAATCCTCTTGGCATCATATTCCCCTTTCTTTCTTTGCCACGAGTGCCCAATCCCCACCAGCTTCAGTCCCCTTTGCAGATGAATTTGCAGACGTGAGAGCCCACTCCCCACTGGCATAATGTCCAATGAATTGTGTGCTGAGGGGTGCCCAATCCCCTCGGCTCTTTCCCCGTAAGTGCCAACTGGGGTGCCCAATCCCCCATCGGCTACAAACCCCCAAAACACTCAGGTGGCACTCTGGGAGCTGATCCCAGCATGCCAAATGTTCCTGTAAAAGAAAAAATTGTGCCACAATGATTTACATTTTTTAATCTGAAAAACAAACGGTGCCTCGTTGAGTCTTGACCCACCCCAACCTGCACCCCACCTTCTCTGCGCACCCTGCCTCCCACCCCGCCCCATACTTACCTCTGGAGCCCAGTCAATGATCTTCGTGGACTGGGAACATGTCTAGCACTCTTCAAAGCTCACTGCAAACTGAAGAAATGCCGGTAAGCTGCATAATGGTATAAACAGGGTTTTTCAACTTTGGTGCATATCTCAGGCATTTTGGGAATTTTAGCACAAAATTTCAACATGAGTTATTAGGACCCTTTTCATGAATTCAGCCACTGTCATGGCATTAATCAGTCCGAAGGTCATTTTGCAGGTACTGTGTGGAATCACCTTTTGGGACTGAATAACAAAACAACAGTGCCACTCTTCATGAGGTGGGCTCTCAAAAGCCTATGTTGCATATTTAGTGGAAAAATCTGAAAATGACTGTTTCTGAGCGTACATGGTGCAGTTTTCGCATGCTGGTAGCTTAAGCAGTGCAATATTTTCATGCCAGATTTTCAACATTGGCATTTTTCACACCTCATGAACAGTACAGCTGACATTTTCACATCCTGACCTAAATGTGTTTTTGCACTTCCAGCACAGAATAGTGCGGTCGCTGTGGGAAATCAGTGTTCGGGACAGATTAAGAAAATAACAGTGACACTGTTCATGAGCAGAGGTTTTAAAATGCCTATGTTGAAAATTTGGTGATGATAGTCCATCAAAAGACTGTGCTACAAGTGTGCATTGCACAGTTTCCATGCACCTTTGTAACTTCGCAGATTTTTAATATTTTTACACCAGAGTTTCAATCCTGGCATTTTTCACACCTCCTTATGAACAGTACAGCTGTCATTTTTCACATCCTGGCTGAAATATGTTTTTTGCACTTCCGGCGCAGAATAGCACGGTCGCTGTGGGAAATCAGTGTTTGGGACACAGTAAGAAAATGACAGCGACACTGTTCATGAGCAGAGGTCCTAAAATGCCTATGTTGAAAATGTGGTGATGAAAGTCCATAAAATGACTGTGTTACAAGCGTGTGTTGCACTGTTTCCACGCACCCTTGTAACTTCGCAAATCAAATATTTTCAAGCCAGATTTTTAACACTGGCATTTTTTCACATCTCTTTATGAACAGTACAGCTGTCATTTTTCACATCCTGGCTGAAATATGTTTTTGCACTTAGGGCGCAGAATAGCGTGGTCGCTGTGGGAAATCAGTGTTTGGGATAGATTAAGATCGAGCGAGTGAGAGAGGCAGAGTGAACAAACTCAACTGACCTCTGTTGGGGCTGCTGTGGATTTCTTTGTGGGCAGAAAAAGGCACAAATGCAGGCAGAAGTCCAGTAAAAAAAGGGCAGCCTGCAGCGCCGGGAGAAACAGAACAAAGAAGTGGGGGAGGAGTGAGCAAGCTCAATGGAACGCTGTCAGGACTGCTGTGGATTTCTTTGTGGGCAGAAAAAGGCACCAATGCAGGCAGGAGCCCAGTACAAAAGGGCAACCTGCAGCACTGGGAGAAATGAACGAGCAAGCGAGAGAGGAGGAGTGAGCGAGCTCAGCGAGATCTGTTGGGACTTTGCAGATTTCTTTGTGGGCAGCAAAAGGTGCCAGCACAGACAGGAGCCCAGTACAAAGGGCAGCCTGCAGCACTGGGAGAAATAGAACAAGTGAGTGAGAGAGCAGGAGTGAGCGAGCTCAATGGAGCTGTGTCGTAACTGCTGTGGATTTCTTTGTGGGAAGAAAAAAGCACCAATGCAGGCAGAAGCCCAATACAAAAGGGCAGCCTGCAGCACTGGGAGAAATAGAAGGAGTGAGAGAGAGAGAGAGAGAGAGGGGGAGTGAGCAAGCTCAATAGAGCTCTGTTGGGACAGCTGTGAACTTCTTTGTGGGCAGAAAAAGGTGCCAATGTAGGCAGCAGCCCAGTAAAAAAGGGCAGCCTGCAGCGCCGGGAGAAACAGAATGAATGATTGAGAGAGGGAGAGTGAGCTAGCTCAACGGAGCTGTGTCAGGACTGCTGCAGATTTCTTTGTGGGCAAAAAACGGGGTGCCAACGAGGCTGGAGCCAGGTACAAAGGCAGACTGCAGCTCCAGGAGAAACAGAATGAGCAAGAGAGAGAAGGGAATAAGCGAGCTCAACAGAGCTTATCAAGACTGCTGTGATTCTTTGTGGCAGGAATGACACCAATGCAAGCAGGAGCCCAGTATAAAAGGGTAGCCTGCAGCATCGGGAGAAATAGAATGAATGCGTGAGAGGGGGAGTGAGCAAGCTCAATGGAGCTCTGCTGGGACTTTACATTTGCCCACCCTCCCACCCAGGGTCCTCTGTGGTCCTATATTACAGCAGGGTCTCTGGAGTAGAGACAAAGGAATGATTGGATACTTTTAGGATTGATGTAATAATAATACAGATTCAGCTCTGTTTATTTCTGTAACTGAGCTAAGTACTGAGCTATACTGTTATGATTACTGTAATAATACATGTTTATTTGTTCTGTTTATTTATCTAACTGAGCTGAGTAATAATTGAGTGCAAAACGATTTCTAACTTGGCTAAGTGAAATTATATGAGAGCTGAGAACAAATAGTATGGTAGCTGAGGGTGAAAACAGACAAGGAGGCTTTATTTTTATTTTATTTTATTTTATTGAAATCTCAGATTACAAATACCTTGAGCAGGAACTGCTCGTTTACAAAGGTTCCAGGTCGAAGGAATGGGGGGTATACATACATACAAAGGTCAACATAATAATACACAGTTACACAATGACAAGAAGTAAGAGACTGAGGCTTAGGAAATTCCAGTAATTCAAAATGTGCCAAATGTTAGGTAGCATGACATACCAGCCAAGGGCAATCTTGGAAATAAGCACTACAGGTGAGAGGGAAGGGGGTATGCAGGCAGGAAGGCTATTGTTGGAGGGTAGAAGGTGAGGGTAAGAGCTCTAAAGGGGAGGGAGAGGAAGGATAAAAGTCAGGAAATGCCCGGGAGGAAAGGGAGAGGGGGCAAGGGAGTAGGCAGGTAGAAGGGGGCAAGGCGGGGAGAGATATCTGTCAAGACTGAAGTGGAGGTCAGTGAACGGTGGGCCCCTGATTAGGCGAGGCAGTCACAACGACTAGTTGAAATGAGATGAAGTCGGAGTTGTCTCTTAAAAGGGCCAAGAGCAGCAGCAGTAAGAGTTTCTTTGTTGAGAGTATTGTACCACTGTGGTGCTCTGTGGGCAAAGGATTGCTACAGTAATACAGTACCTAAAGGATGAGATTTGAGACTGAATTAACCCGGTCAGCAAGTGGCAGTAGTGGGACTAGTGTGGGGAGGGAACAGGAATTTGAGTAAATAAGGGCCTAACAGTTGTAGTATGGTACAGAACCTGGGAGTAAGAGCCTGTAACATAAGATGGGGGCCAAAATGGGGCAGGTGCCACATGTCAATAGGGCGGGTATCTTTGGAAGGGTGGTGGGCTGTACAGGGTGTGGGCCCGCCATGATCCTGGACTGGGCTTGAAGGATGGGGGGTATATGGTCTGTAGATGACTGGCTAGTTTGAGGGAGGAACTGTGGAGGTTAGGGAGGAGTTTAAGTGGCAGGAGAGATGAGTATGGTGAGCATCCGGGGGGAATACTGGGATGGCAAGGAAGGGCCCCAGGAAGAACAATCAGGAGTGAACAGTCCCAGTATCAGAGGCACTAACGAGAAAAGACAGGAGAAGGGAGTGGGTGCCCGAGGCGAGGGGGGGAGGCCTCCTGATGGGGAGGCAGAGACCATGAGGAGTACCAGGGGAGAGAGCAGATGGCTGCGGGTAGGGAAGGACCAGGGGTGGCACGGAGGGGAACAAGTAGGAGGGGAACCAATAGGGAAGAGATGTGGGAGAGGTATCAACTAGGAATAGATTTGAACCTATGCTATGGGAGAGCGACAGGGGGTACAGGAACATACTGAAGGGGACAAGTGGGGCATGAGAGGGATGGCAACAGGTTGGGGAAGAGATAGAGAGGACAAAAGGGTACAAGGGGGGCTAGCAAGGAAGGAGGGGGTGGTGACTGGAGGAGAGAAGGCTACGGTAAGGGGGAAGGATGGGAGGGGCATCACTATTGGGGTAGAAGGGAATGGGGGTTCTAAATTGACAACAGCGGGGATAGGAGAGAGGTTGGAAATCAGCAGGGGAGGAGGAGGAGAGGTCGCAATGGGAAACTCAGTAGGAAGTAGTCAGGCTGGGAAGGGGTTCAAGGGGAATGGGAGGAATAAGGCAGAGAAAAGGGGTGAGGCAGAAGTAGGGGGTACAGATACAGAAGTCACAGAGAGTGCACCTGGCAGGTGTAAGGGGTTAGGGAAGAATGAATACTGGGGTGGTGGAAGGGGCATTAGAAGGGAGAGAGGGTAAGGGGGGTACTCATCCTGGCGGATTCTGTACTGAAATGGGTGAGATGGGGCACAAAGGGGGAAAGGCACAGCCGTATTTGAGTTGAAGCTGTCCCTGGGTTGACTGCAGGAGGGGCAGGGCAGGCACTGCTCAATCGTGCAGCAAGGGGGAGGAAGAAACCTCATTTACTGTTGCATGTGCGTACAAACGACTTGGCAGCAGACACTATGGAAGTAGTGAGGTGGAGGGTCGAGTAGTTGAGCAGGCAGTATGAGGGGGTGGGGAAGTTGGTGGCATTCTTGGAGGTACTGCCTGTACCATGTGCAAGCATGGGGAGGAAGGGTAGGCTTGAGGAGTTCAACAAGTGGCTGAGGGTCTGGTGCCACACCAAACATTATGGCTTAGTAACTAACTGGGGTAAGGTCTGGAGGGAATAGTGACTTGTATGTGGGGGACAGGGTACACTGGAGCAGGAAGGGAGTATTAAGGCAGCATTACTGCCGGCCCACTGGTGCTGTGCCGCTGAGGGTTGAGGAGCTGAACACTACACCTCATGCCAAGCTGGTGACCCAGGTTCGGACACAAGCCCAGGCTGCCAGGGGTCTGCAGGGGAGGACTAGGATTGAGCATCCAGAGGACTTCTTTCCTATCCTGGGGCAGGATCCTGGTGACGACTGGGGTGCTACTAGAGCGGTGTAGTAAAGGGAGCAGAGTGTGACAGACATTGACACGCTGTGCCTAAGCATCATTGCTCGCCTGCACTCCGCAAAGGGGAGAAGAGTGGAAAATGGGCTATGGTCGGGCAGCATGAGCTTCCGACCCCCATTGAGAGTTCTTAGGCATGGTACTTTCACTTCCAAACACCTAAACAGCGCTTACAAACAAGCAACATTCGGCACTGACAAATGCTTGTTTCGCATGCATTTCACTATTATCTTCATTATTGGCAGCACAATTAAAAAATGGGGTTTGAGTTCTAAAACGTTCTAAAAAAGATTAGAATCCTAGAACTTTTTCAGAAGTTCTAAACTAGAACTAGAACCCAGACCTTCAGAGGGTTCTGACAACCCTAACTCCTACCAATTTTCCAGGATCATATCTCTGGGCCCTGACCACACCCCAAATATGTTGACAGATTCTTTCTTCACTTGCACACCCACTACCTGCTCACCTGAAGCAAAATCTCATGACTAACCAATTAGAGTTCTTGAGCACTTGTTGAAATTCATTTTGGCCCTGGCTAGATCTGAAAAAACTCTAGAACATCTTGAGCTAGGAGGACAGAGGCTTTAACCGAATCATTATGCTCACATCACCAGCACAGAAAATGGTCTTGAATCCTGGGGAGTCTGGGGCCAGCTTAACACCTCTGATATTTGGATTTGGCTGTAGCAGCCTGATCATTGGGTCTAAGGAAAGCACGTGTAAAAGTGGACTCAGTGGGCCCTCTTGTCTCACCCCACATTTGACCTTGATCCAGGGACCCATCACTGAGGTCACATAACAAAGGAGCAGAGCTTCTCTATATGAACTCACAATCCAATTCACAAACTGCACTGGGATGCCATATCTGATCAATACATTTGATAAACATACATGAGGAACCCAGTAAAAAGCTTTCTCATGATCCATAGCTAATAGAAAGCCTTCCACTACCCCTACACTCCGATAGTTTCCACAGTATGATCAGACTGCATTTCAAATTTCTCAGCAAAGCATCAGCACTGAGTGAGGGAGCACCCATGACCGTGACACAAACATACTGCTGGTTTATTGCTACTAACCTGCACTTTGAGTTCCAGGTTTTTGGGGTGAGAGCTGGGAAGCCATAAGGGCAGAGGTTGGTGGCAGCAGCAGCAGCTGAGTGGAGAACTGGTCTTGTGATCACACAGACCAATCAGGAGCAATCAGGAAGCTGCAGGGGTATTATAAAAGAACTTCCTCCTAATGTGCCCTGCATGTTCATGTCCCAGTGAGTGAGTGGAGCAGTGAATCAGTGTCCCAGTGAGTGAGTGGAGCAGTGAATCAGTGTCCCAGTGAGTGAGTGGAGCAGTGAAGCAGTGTCCCAGTGAGTGAGTGGAGCAGTGAAGCAGTGTCCCAGTGAGTGAGTGGAGCAGTGAAGCAGTGTCTCAGTGGTGGTGGAGCAGTGAAACAGTGTAACAGGTATGGCATCTTGAGCTTCAGTAGGAATTGGCAGAAGGGCAGATAGGGACTCTGAGGTTGACTGAGGTAAGGCACCCGTTCACTCCTGTTGTTGCATTCATGGGTGGGAAGAGTGGAAGGTAAAAGGTAGGCCTAAATTGGGTTTAGGAATGACACCCTCTCTAGGGTAGGTGTACAAGTGGTATAACAAACAACATAAGAGGAAGAGTTTTCCAAGTAACACAAGGAGAGTAGAAATTGGAAATTCGGGGAGTGAAGCAGTGTAGTCTCTGTGGGGCAGCAGTCTTCAGAGACCTTCTGGTGACTGCAGTGCTGCCCCATCTGCATACACCCCTTTGGCTTGAGTGAGAAGGTCACTAGACTCCAGGACGAGTTGGCTAGGATTTGGGAGACCTTCTTCCCACCCAGGGGCCACCAGCTCTGACACTATTACCTCAGAGGATTCCAGGAAGGAGAAGCGGCTGGACTATGGTGGGCTTGGGAAGGGTGGGGGTAGTGGACTCTGAAAGGCTGGAGTGGGTGGAAAACAGGCATATTCCTCAACTGGTACCACTACAAAATTCCTATGCTGCTCTGGTAGGGCAGGACTGCCAAGAGGAGGCACCCATGGTAGTGGCCAAGGAGGATGTGGGAGCCCTTCGCAGTGGAGATGCTAAGGAGGGTAGGAGAGAACCACAGAGAAGAAGAAGGAGACAACTTCTGGTGGGGGACTCAATTGTCAAAAGAATAGATTTGGGAGTAAGAAAGAGGGTGGAGAGGGACGTCAGGTGCCTAAGTGGTGCCACGGCATGGAGGAATGAGAAACATATCCTAGGGATTGCTAGGGCAGCAGGATGGAAGGGGGAGCTGGATGACATTCTCCACCTGGGGACAAATGACCTGGTTAGGGATGGGGCTGGGATATTGCAGGGGGAGTTTAGGGAACTGGGAAGTGACCTTAAAAAGGTGGCATGCTCAGTCATTTTCGCTGAGAAGCTGTATGTCTACAACGGGGGCAGAAGAGGGTTCTCTGCACCAGGACCTTCAACTCATGGCTGAAGGATTGGAGCAGAGAGGAGGGATTCAGCTACATTGGTGACTGGGATCCCACCTGGCAGGATGAGGGCCTATACACAGATGATGTCCTGCATCCAGGAGGGGAACTGCGGTCCTCATAGGATAGTTCGAATGTTACTTTGATGAACATTCAGACTAGCCAAGCAGGGTGGTAGTAGGAATTGGAGAGGCACAAACCTACCCCCCACAGTCTGAAGTAGAGATGAACATTCAGACTAGCCAAGCAGGGTGGTAGTAGGAATGGAGAGACACAAACCTACCCACCCCACAGGCTGAAGTAGAGAATAGTCCAAAAAACAAAGTGCTCAGGTAGAAAGTAGAAATCCAGTGTCGGTTGGGGCTGCTAACCAAAGATCGCTCCAAACAAACCAAAGGAGCCAGGCACTCAGGTGATCAGTGGCTAGTACAGTAGCCCACCTCTTTGTTTTTATGAATAAAACACTGAAGCACTAAACTTGAAGTTTACTTCTAAGCATGGTGATTTAACCATTCTGTGCACTCACATCAGTGCCTAGCTCCTTAGGTTTGTTTGAAATAGGGAATAGGGAGCTCCTTAGGATAAAGGACCCCCCTCCGCCCCAGGTGCAACTTAATAAAAGAAGTGGGGTGACACTAATGGGGGGGGATAGAAGCATTAAAAAGAGAGGGGGAAGGAGAAGGGCAAAAAGGAAAAGGGTGTGGAACAAGCAACTAACAAAATCTGGAAGGCCATATGTGCAAATGCTAGAAGTCTAGGAAATAAGGTCCCAGATCTAGGGCCATCGTGGCAGAGGCCGACCTGGATAATGCGGCCATTACTGGGTCATGGTGCACTGAAAGCAATGAGAGGATATGGCCATACGGACTATACTCTGTTCAGGAAAACAGAGTAGGAAGGAAAGATGGGTGTGGTGATTTATGTGCAGCAAAGCATAAATGTGGCAGAGATACAGGGAATTTGAGGGGGTACTGTGGATCTCCCGGTAGTCAGGGAATGGAGCCACTATTTGCATTGGCAGGATCTACAGATCTCTGGCACAGGGGCAGGGAGTTAGATAAGTTACTGGTGGAAGCCATTGGCTAAATGGCAGAACAAAGGGGAGGTGCTGCTGGTGGGGGACTTCAATCTGCCAGATGTAGATTGGAACCTCCTAACTGCAGCTTCAGCTAGAAGGAGGGACATCCTGAATTCCCTGCATGGGGCATTTCTCAGGTAACTAGTCAGTGAGCCAACTCATGATGGGACAATACTGGACCTGGTTCTCACTAACAGGGACAGTGTTGCAGATGTCAAGGTGAGAGCCACCTGGGGACCAGTGATTGCCAAACTGTGTGGTTCAATATAAAGATGGTTACAGAATCAAACCACACATGAGTGAGGGTCCTGAACTCAGAAGGGCAGATTTTATTAAGACAAATGAATGCTTCAGGGATGACCTGGCAGGGAGGGATGACCAGGGGTGGGGAGGGAGAAACAATAGGCCAAATTAAAGGGAGGCGTACTGAAGGCAACAAACCTCGGCATCAAGCAAGTGAACAAAAGCAAGAATATAAAACACTGCTACGGTTCTCGTGAGGTGGTGGAAAAAGGTAAAGAGCTAAGACAGTTGCATTCTGAAGTTACAAGGAGATGCAGGGAGGACGAGAGAGAAGTGTACCAGGGGAACAGAGGAAGTAGGGAAAGCAGTATGCAGCGCAAAGGCACAAACTGAAGGAAGAACAGCCCAGGCAGTATCAAAGGAGACAAGGTGTTTTACAGCTGCAGGGTGGAGTCCTGCAGACATCTTTCTGTCACTTTGGGCAAAAAGGGCACTTCAGACTCCTTCCAAAGCACAATTTTGGAGTTGAAACATTATCCTTCCACTACCTGAAATCACTATGCTGTGGGGAGGGGAGAGAAAGAGTTCCTTTCCTACATGTAACATGATCTTGCCAGCTGAAATTACAATTAGTGGAGTGTAAATAGCACAGGTAGCTTGTTTTAGTCTGCAGGAACGCCTAAACCCTCTTTTTACACATTTTTATCTAAACAATGCCTTGTTGACAGGGGTGTGGTGCTCCCATACTTCTTAAAGTTTTCAATGATTTTTGAGTTCATGCATGCGCTGCAAAATCCTTGGGATAGTGACTTTTGAGGGGGTGTGACACTGTCTGTCCAATGCAGAGTGCTCTGCAAGGGGCTCAACAGTATCACACCAATCATTAGCCAGACTAGTCCTGATGATGCTTTGCCTGAAGTGGTCAGCACTTGAAAAGAAAAAGTTGCATCAATAATGTGGCGGCTTTTTCCTTTCATCTGCAGGTCACCGCGCAGCAAACAGCTGTTTGCGTTGCGATCAGCCTAGCTGACATCTCTGCCCCTCACCACCCCACCGTCCCTTGCTGGAAGGTGGGAGGAGGTGCTTTCTTCACCTGTATCCTCCACATCCCGCTGTCTCCATTTGCTTATTTTCTCCCACCTGTGCAGAATAGGCTATAGCCTAAGCTCCATAAGGGCTGGAAGTATTCAGGGCCTGAAGGCACTTTCACTCTAAGCGTGATCATGCTAGTGGATCTCCCCTCGCCTGCTGACATTGGGGTGCTCAACCACCATGTCAGCATGTATCCCTCCTCCCCCTTTAATGTGACACACTGGGAGCCAACCCCCAGTGTGCCAAAAACTAACTCTAGAGTTTCTGACACCAGGATGCCCACTCCCATGTTGGATGCACCCCCACGCCCCTATATTCTCAGCTGACCTCGGGGGCCCAATCCCTGAGTCGGCATTGATCCCCCCAGTACTCTGGCACATGGGGAGCCCACCCCAGTGCACCAAAATCCATGAATAGTTTACTTGTAAAAAAGAAAACAAACCCACTACATGTTTTTTCTTAAACCTGAAAAAAAAGAAAACAGTCCCTCTTCATTCCTGCCAGCCCCTCCCCAACCCCCACCCTCCCTCTGCACACCCCATCTCCCACACACCTTCACCCATACTTTCTTCCGGAGGTTGGGAGCAGCGCTCTTCTGTGGACCAGGAACACGTCTGCATTCTTCAAAAGCCAACTGCAAACTGAAGAAAATCACAGTAAGCCCTATAATGGCAATCAATGGGGGGTTTCTACTTAGATTGATATCTCAGCCACTTTTTGGAGTTTTGGTCCCAAATTTTCAACATGGGGTTCTTGAGACCCCACCTCATGAAAATAGTCTCTGTTATTTTGTTTCTCAGTCCTGAAAGGTGATTTCACAATCACTGCATGGAATCACCTTTTGGGACAAATTAATGAAATGACAGTGCCACTGTTGATGAGGTGGGGTCGCAGAAAGCCCTTGTTGCATATTTGGTGAAAAAACTCCCCCAAATGACTGTGTTACAAGTGTCCATTGTGCAGTTTCTATGCACGCTCATAATGTCATCAATTTTTAAGATTTGCACTCCAAATTTCCAACATTGCCATTTTTTTCACACCCTCTTATGAACAGTACAGCTGTCATTTTTTGCATCCTTCCTGAAATCTGTTTTTGCACCTGTGGCGCAGAATGGTGTGGTCGCTGTGTGAAATCAATGTTCGGGATAGATTAATAAAATTCCAGTGCACTGTTCATGAGGTGATGTCCCAAAAGGCCATGTTGAAAATTTGGTGAAAACAGTCAAAAAAATTACTGTGCAAAGAGCGTGCGTTGCATAGTTTCAATGCACATTCGAAACTTCGCCACTTTTTCATATTTTCACACCAGACTTTCAACATTGCCATTTCTTCACACCACCTCATGAACAGTATAGCTGTCATTTTTTCACTTCCTGCCCAAAATGTGTTTTTGTACCTGTGGCGCTGAATGGCACACTCATTGTGTGAAATCACCTTTTGGGATTGAGTAACAAAATTATACTGCCACTGTTCATGAGGTGGGGTCCCAAAAAGCCCATGTTGAAAACCTCAAGCAAAAATACCAACAAATGCCCAGGGCATTAGGGATTCCAACTGTAATGCCCACCCTGTGCAGACTGACAGGCATCGGGGTGTGACTTGGGGTCGTCGGCCGTAATGCTCACCCTATTCCACCCACACACCCACCCTGCAGCCACTGACAGGCATTGAGGTGTATCATGGGATCTTCAGCCCTAATGTTAACTCCATTCTCCTATACTGCACATATCTCAGCTTATTTCCTTATGGAATGGGGTAGGCATAATGGCCAAAGACCTCAAGGCACACTGCGACACTGGCTGGTGTCTGAAGGGTGGGATGAGGTGGAATGGCATGAGTTTTCTGGTCAACAACCCAAAGGCACACCAATGCTTGTCAGTCTCTGCAGGGTGGGGTGGGGTTGGTATTACTTCAATACTTCACTGTCATTCCTATTATGCATCTTTCTAACTCCTGCACTACCAATGCCAATACCAGCAAGCAAACATTCGGCATTGACAAATGCTTGTTTTTCTAATGAAGTAAATCAGTGCTGAAAGAACATTAGAAATTTGCATTGAGAGTGATGTCTTAAAATGCAAGGCAGAGGAATATACACAAAAAAATATGGGGGCACGTACAACAGCAATATCAACAGCGAACTTTTGGCATTGACAAATGCTTGTTTTTTGTGTAGTTCTGCAGGCAGCAGTCTTAAATCAGCAACTGAACAGTCTCGAAGCACTGCTGTAAGGGAACCTTGTTTTATCTCACTGCTGAATTCCTTCACAGAGAAGCACAAAGTGATTTGAGATCAGATTTCGGCTTGTGGCAGTGGGTTGGGACAGGCAGTCACTGACATTTGTGATGAGCCTCCAATTGAGTAAAATAGGTAGTCTCATTTTTTTAGTAAATATGTGTGTTTGCTAAGTTACTTAGAAAGTTACTTTCCCTACTAAGTTAAGTAAAGATCACGTAACCCTCTGTCCAGGGTTTGTATTGACAATCATGTGGAAGATTTTTTTACCAGGAGAGACACACTAAGCTGAAAGCTTGTTTACAGGTGCAACCTGGGAGCACAAGGAAGTTAAGTGACTTACTCAGGGTCACACAGCATGCAAGTGGGGGCTGTGTGATTCAAACCAAGGTCACCAGGTTTGCAGCTCCGAGCCCTGAGCCACTGGCATTATACTGCCTCCCTTGGGTGGTTACACTGTATTTGCATTTGTAAGAAGTTTATTTGAAAAAAACTGCTTGATTGATAATAAAGTGACAGTTTTATTGGTGCCTGTGTCTAATGGCTATCTTTCCTTTGAGATTTGCAAGGTATTGTAAGCAAGAGTCTCCTCTATTTAGTACTATAATCAAACATGCAAACAGTTAGAGTAACTATGACATTAAACTGGGATTACACTTAGCTGATACCTGCCCTATGGTGGTGTCTAATTATGTAATTGTGATAGCATGGACCCAGGAGTTGAATGCACTGCTCTGCTTTGACTTGTCATTGTCTCTTGTGTATCTACTTGTGTGATATTTTTCTGTTTGCAATAAATGAAGCATTTGACTGATGTGGTAATGCTATGTATGTTTTGCTGTCCAAACAAACAAGCATAAGTCAGTGCCAAACATGTTTGCTTTTATGCTGTTACAAGTTAGAACAACAGTATCTTGAGGCTTTAGGCAGCCAAAGCAGGGCTTTCTTGCCCCCATGAGTCATTATTTCATGGACTTTGGGTTCAACTGGGCTAAGGAGACCCCCATATTCAGAGCTGGCCGTGTGTGGTCTCTGCCAGTTTGTGCACAGCCTGCCTGGGGGTGCAATATTCAGACAATTAGCTCACTGCAACTGGAGCGTGCAAACTGTCTAAATATGGGGCCATGTTGGTACAGTGCATAGTGACTTTGCGCTCTGCTGACACAAGCCCAGACTGAATATGGCTGACAGGAGTGCAATGGAGGTAGCACAAATCAAATGGGATCATGGCAGGACTCCTGTGATCCATATTTAGCCCTGACATGCTAATGACCCCTTTGGGTATGGGCGCTATGGCCAATTAAAACCCATTAACAAGTGTGTGTGCCCCCATTCTGTAGCTGCCTTACATATTCCTTGTGCCTAGTGGTCCCTCCATCTTCCAATCACCTGTCCTATAGCTGTCTCGAATATTCCTGGTGGTGTAGTGGTTCCTGCACCCTCAATCAACCATCCTGTAGCTGTCTTGAATATTTCTAGTGGTCTAGTGGTCTTTCTCCTCATAAGGGCATCTGATCCTCTGTCAACCCTCCTGCTCAGGACCCTCCTCCCACATCCCCCCCCACTCAGGTCACCTAAGCCAAAATATGGCAATAGTGACAGCGACCTACACTATCCTCTGCTCACCACCTTGACCTGCCACCATCTGGTTGCCAGTGAGCGATCATGAGAACAGTAGACACAGGTGTTTGTACAATACTTGTGATTGCTCAGAGACCTTCAGATTGAAACCAGTTGAGGTGGTGAGCAGAGGGCTGTGCCAATACTCGGAAGAATACTCAGAAGTTATAGACAGGAAGACGGCATGAGCCCATTTTAACCTGCCTCCCCACAAGGGGTACAGCACCTTTCAGGCACCTGAAAGATATAAATCAATTCTTTCCTTGTAAATCTCAAATGTGTCTGATTCAATTATAAATTCAGGGAGCTTATTCCAGTAATTTATAATTCTTTGTGTAAAGAAGTTACTTCTTCATTTGCATCAAGGATATGTTAACCTCAATTGTTTTCTGAGGCTCATTAAATTAAAACCTCTATCCACCAGTTGGAACACGAGTCTCACCATAAGGTCTGGATTATTAATTACTCCGTACATGAAAAAAAGATCCCCCTTAATCTCCTTAATTCAAGCAGGTAGAGTCCCAAAATTGTTAATCTATTTTCATATGACATGTGTTGCATACCAGAAATCATTTTAGTGAATCTCCTCGGTATCGTCTCCACTACTTGAATTTCTCTTTTTAAGTAGGGACTCTGCAAGGAGCTACAGCAGTGTAGGTATGGCCTAATTAAATTTCTATGCAAGGGCAAAAGGCATGCTCTATGCCTTGTTACAAATGATTTCCTAATTGCCCCAATTATTCTATTCCCCTTCTTGACAACTTCATTTCAATGATTTCCAAAATTAAGGTCAGTGCTTACTATAATTCCCCAAGTCCCTTTCCCTCTCTACTGCTTCCAGCCTGGTGTTGTTTGGGGTGTATGCATATCTTGCATTCTTGGCTCCATAATGTATCACCACACATTTATCTAAGTTGAATTCCATTTTGTTTTTTTCTGCCCATATTTGTAATTTACTTAAATCGTCCTGGAAGGTCTCAGCCTGCTCACTTGTGGATATCGCTGTGCCTATTTTGGTGTCATCTGCAAATGTTATGCACTGATATACAATGTCCTTACTAAGATTTGAAATAAATAAGGAAAAAATGGATGGTCCCAGGACCAAGCCCTGGGGCACTCTGCTACACACCATACCCTCCTCAGATGCATGGCCTCTTATTCTCACTCTTTGAGTGCAGTTATTTAGCCAATTTTTGACCCATGATGTTATCTATCAATGTGTAACTGTATTAATTTTGTAATTAGAATATCATGTGGAACTTTATCAAAAGCTCTGCTAAAATCAAATATATCACATCTACTGGCCTGTTTGGGTCTAAAGCTCAACTAATTCTGTTATAGAATATTAACATATTGGTCAGACAAGATCTTTGTTTACTAAATCCGTGTTGGGTGGTGTCACTCAATGCTTTATTTTCTAGTTCATGTTTTATTTTGTCTCTTATGAGAGACTCTAGTATATTTCCCAGTACTGATGTTAGGCTTATAGGCCTATAATTATTTAATTCCATTTTGTTCCCCTTTTTATGCACCAGGACCACAATTGCTTATCTCCAATCAGATGGAACCTCCCCCATGTTAAAAGACCAGTTAAATATATAGTACATTGGTGCCTGTCATCACTGTTGCTGCAGTTTGCAATATATGATCAAGGCTAGAGGGGTGCCTGAGAGGGTGAGTTGGGAGGGGATCAGGTGCCCTTATTGGAGGGAACCACTTGACCACCAGGAATATACCAGACAGCTACAAGATGGATGATCTGGATGCTTTTACAATGTATTTTTCCAGGACAGATCAACATGCAACATCTGCTTTTCAGTGAGGTTATGCTTTACAGTTTTGCAATATATTTATTCAGGATAACCCAGATGAATTGTGCTATCTTGTTTGCAGTAGGGTTCTGTTTGACCCAGTTTTCCACTATATTTACCCAGGATAGTACAGCGGAGATGCAAGGTATTTTTTCAGTGGGGTCCTCCTTTTACCCATTTTATAGTGCATTTACTCTGGAAAGCCCAAAAGAGGCAATTTCTCATTTTCAGTGGGTTCCAGCTTTTACTATTTATTTTTCCAGGATAAGCATTATAGTAGACTTATTTATTTATTTAAAATGTTTAATGTGGCAAAGCAGTAGTGCATGTTTAAATGTCTTCTCCATTAAGGATTAGTAACTTAATATCCTAGCAGTGGTAATTTTGTCCTCATCTTGAGGTTGGTACTTTTGTTCATGCGAAAGATAGATCTGCAATCTGGGGGAATGTCCTGCAGAAATCTGCTAACCTAGCAAGTGGCTAGCTGTACCTGTGTAACTTGAGATCCAGCTGGTACTATGAGGGAGTAAGCAGGAGCAGCCAACTAGTCATGCTGTATGAGTCTGTGAGGGATTAATTCTCACATGTTGAGAGTTGAGACTTAGCTGGGACTGAGTGAGTTAGACGGTTGGTGCCAACAAAACAATATGAATTAATAACCAGCCTGACTTTATCATAAAACGAGCAGCGAGGTAAGTTAAGTGTGCTGTTTTGAATGAAAATTTTGTTTGTATTGATTGGCCTTATCTGATGGTGAGGAGCTGGGCTGCATCCAGTGATTCGAATGATCTCTCTTTTCCCCAAGCTTGCCCCTTGCCTCCAGCCTCCCATCCCCCCACTGTGAGCAAGCATGGAACCCATGAATTGAAGTCCGCATGCATCTGATGGTAGATGGCAAGTCTTCAGCATTAAAACCTGTGCTACATTCTGATGAGGCATTAGGTCATGTGTGTTTTTGGCTTTGGTGTCTGGGATGACTTCTGAGTGGGTGTTTAGGGTGGGCTGAGCCTATCACTGGCATTGCCCCTGCCATGTGACTGGGCTATGCAAATGCCATGGGACATGCTTGGCATTAGGTCATCCTCTGTTACAGATGGCTGTGCACCCCTGCAGGTTGGCTATCAGGTGTGGGTTATGCTGGAGTGCTTGATGGCATTGTGGTTCTGGCATATGACATATGGGGATTTGGGGGTTAGTGCCATGTACTGGATATGAATGGGAAGCATCATCCTGCTGTAGAGCAGTGATAATTATGGCCATGCCATTGTCTGAGGTCTCACATGGGTTGCAGAACCCTTGCTGTATGTCACGTCTCTGGGCTGTGATGTCACTGTATATGTCCTGTATTTCATGCAGCTGTCCCTGCTGAGCCTTACCCTCCCTGCTCCAATGATCTCGAGTCAGGGTACATGCATGTAAAGCATTCATGACCTGCTCTACATCCTGTGTCAATGATGGGTCTTGAGAGACCCTTCAGTGGGTCCTGTGTGTCAGTTCCATTCTCTGGTATGGATGGTGTGTGTTTGTGTCTGCTGTGTAACAGACACATGCACCTCCAGGCTGGTGTTTTGCATGCCCTTCTCGCTGCTTTATATGGCTGACTGTGTGGTGCACCGTTGGGGGGGGGTAGAGTCTTCTGTTCAGGTTGCAAGGTAACAAGTGCAATGCCTGCTGCAGTGATAGCTGACTGTACTCAAGAGAAGTTGTATACAGGCGGATGTTTGAAGGGTGGCTGAAGTGGGATTTTTTGTTTCACTTTTGACAATTTGTTTTTAAAGAAAATAAAAAGTCGTTATTTTGGTAGTGATATTGGTTGTTTGTAACAAATCAAAGAAGGCTTTAAAAGTAGCCAAATAGTCTCACAATGACCCTCAAAATGCACCAGAATGTATCTAAAACCTAATAGCTTTTTTTTGGGGGGGGGGCATCGTAGTTCATGGAAACTCTACTTTTCTAAATTTAGCACTATACCACTGCCTGTTGATCAAAACTGAATTTGTAATGAGACTGCATTGCTCCAGCAGAGATTTAGATTACACTTCTCTCTCTCTCTCTCCCCCACCTTTTTTTTGTTTGTAAGTACTGTGTCCCTTGTACTACTGTTCTGATGTCCTGTTTGTGACGAGGTACCTTTGTAAATGAGCCTCTGGCTCAAAGGTTTCTAAACTGATGTTTAACTAAATAAATAAATAAATAAACTATGTGTGTGTCTGGTAGTGTACAATGATTTACTGCTGTCTGTAGGGTTTGTTAACCTTTTCATGACCAATCTAAGACTAAATGATAAACAGAGCTCCACCAATCCTCCTCCCCTTTCTCAGAACCAGACTTATACAGGGAAATTCTGAAGCGGAAGCTGGCCAAACATAACTGACTTGACTTTTTTGTTAACTTAAACTTTTAAATTATTTCCCAGACTTTTACAAATAAAGCTTACTATGTGCACTGAATGGAGACTGATGGCTTGGATAAAATAATTATGTATTTCTGAAATCACTGACTGTAACCTACAGAATATGTTTGTAATGTTCATCATTGCTGGGCTTGATGGAATGTATAGTACTATATGGCAGAGGTATTTAATTTGTTTTTAGTCTGAAGCCCACATCTCCTTATCCTTCCCCCAACAACCACAGCACAAATTTATATCTAAACTTGCTCTGTAAACCAGCTGTGCAACTGTGAAACTATAACAGCTGTGTGCCTTATCCATTTGAATCACATAACCTGTCATTAATAGAAATGTAGCCCTCTCTTCCCATGTCTAGAGGTATGGATGGAATATGTCCATGGGAAGGGGGTATCCATAGCAGCAGAAATACTTCCAGTGGCCACATTACCCAGGCCTAGATGTCACACACAGGGTCCCTTTTCCTTGCTGGTGCTAGATGAAAACAACAAGTTAATTCACATTAAACAGTTCCTTTCAATAATGGAATGTACACACCAAACTTGAAGAACCAACAGGGATCCCAAATTCATTAAACATATTCATACATAGTTCTGGGTAGCATCACTTCATTTGTGGAGAACACATTCAGCTTTCACAGGGCTGGTGTGGTCATAGTAGCAGCTTTTGCCTGGACCGAGGAGGTCACACAGTCTTTAGGGCAGCATTAACTCAGGACTGCTATGGTCACAAACGTTTGAAGGCAACACAAGTTCCAAAACAGTTCACAGTTCCTAACAGCCCATTATTCTTCACAGGCATCCAAACCCTCAAAGATACCCACCTCTCTCTCTCTTTCTCTGCACTGGCTCAGTGGGTCCCCCTTGGAACATGCAATCTTCGCGGCTTGGGGAGTTGCGGGTTCCCTTATGACCCCTGCATCCTTTCCCAGAACTGGCAGCAACTGTCACTGAATTGAGAAGGGGGACACATCCTGTGGAGCTCCAAAGCAACTGGCTTTCTGGACACTACACTCCCTGCCACATTCTTGCCCACTGGATCCCTGCACGAATTTGTGTAGGCTGCCAGGGCACTGTGTGACTTTTGGCTGCCTACTCCCCCTCTTGACTTTAGCTGCTCTCCAAGATACTGTGCAGCTTGTGGCTACTGGCTCACACTTTTTCATCTGTGTCCCCCCAAGTGCCACTGGCCAGGGACCGGAATGAGCAATCACCCCCGCCCAGCCCCGACTCACTCTCACTCCCTTGCTGCTCGCTCCTCTGACTGGAACTCCCCCTACAACTTAAACTGCTGGGTTTTATCCCTTCATGCACCCATGGTGACCTCCCGACCTGCAGAAGGCTCCACCTGAGTGCTGAGAAGCATTAACCTTTTTTTCTACTGGGCTGAATTAGGTCACACAATCACAGGAAGGGGCGAATAGACTAGTAATCTCCCAAAGTGGGGGTGGGTTACATAAACATAGAAACTGATGACAGATAATGACCACTGGGACCATCTAGTCTGCCCATTTATAGTTTTGATCACTTTTGCTGCAGATCCAACTTGCTCTACAGCAATGTCTCTTCTACCTTCCACCCCTTCCTTTCTCCTATGATTCCTTTGTGCCTGTCCCAGGCATTTTTAAACCACCAGAGGTTTCATCCCCACTGCCTCCCATGGAAGGCTGTTCCAGGAATCTACCACCCTTTCTGTGAAGAATTACTCCCTCACATCTCTCGAGTCTACTTCCTTCCAGCTTTGTATCATGACCCCTTGTTCTACAGCACCTTTTTCTCTGAAACATATCTCCCTCCTATACGTTAGTAACCCCCAAGAGATATTTAAATGTCTCCTTAACAGCTCCACTCTCTCTCCTCCCCTCCAGGGTATACATATTGAACTCTTTCAGTCTCTCTTCATTGGGCTTTGATGCAGACCTTGCACCATTTTGACAGCCCTCACTTCTCTTCTTGCCACTTTCTCCTTTTTCCAATTGTTCCCCCTTCCACACTTTTCTCCTCTGACTTCTCCTTCCCCCCTTCTTCCTTGAGTAACCTGTATCCTGGTGGGACTCTCTCCCCTTCGGATCTCCCTACTTTCAATCTCAGCTTATAGTGGCCCACTTTCTGCCTCCCCTATTTCTTCCATCACCCCACCCTGGCTACTTTAAATGTCTAACAAAGTAACATTTGAATCGTCCACTCAGGGATTGTGGTTGCCTCCTGGATGAAAGTAGGCCATTACCTCAGTATAGGTTCTTATCCTTCTAGCTTGGCCCACAGTCCCCAATGCAGACATAGCTCTCCTCCCTGCACCATTCCTTCTACCATTACTTGAAGCCTTGCAGTGGAGCTCCTCTCTCCTTCCACATATAGTACAACACGCACTCGCCATTCACATTTAAACACATGTAAAATACAGGATCAACCAGATAAATGATCTACCTTTGCAACAAATGAAATTTACACACAGAGCTGACTACAGCAATTCATCTTTATGTTTATAGCCATGAAACACTCTTATCAAGTTAATGTAATAGCAGCTGTAGTGGCTCTGACCAGAATTTGTTTAAGTATTTAAACAAAAACAGAAAGGCCAAGGGAGGGATTATAAGGTTAAAAGGTGAAGTGGGGGACTGTACAAATGGGGACTAGGAAAAGGCAGACATCTTGAACAAATAACATCTGCTTAGTGTTCACAGAGGAAGGGGAAGGGGAGGGACTGCAAAAAAGTAGCAGGAGCTTTGAAGGGAGGGGGACACTAGTACTTTTTCAGAGAGAGTCCTGAAGGCACTCACTAATCTGAAAGTGGACAAAGCAATGGGACCAGACAGGTGCATCCAAGGGTGATAAGGGAGCTCAGGGAGGTACTGGCTGCACCTCTGACAGTCTTATTTACCAGATCACTGGAAAATGGAGTAGTTCCAGAGGACTTGAGGAGGGAAGATGCAGTCCCACTTCACAAAAGTGGTAGCGGGGAAGAGGCTAGCAATTATAAGCTAGTCAGCCTTACATTGATGGTGGCAAAGTTAACGTTAATACTGCTGAAGGAAAGGATTATGGAATATCTTGAATTCAACAAGTTACAAGACCAAAGCAGCATGGATTCACAGGGTATACTGTTAAAAGGGCACTGCAATTAAGGCACCACAACCAGTTCGCTTGTCATGCAGGCAAACTGGATTTTGTGGTGCTCAGCAGGGATGGCACCGTCTAGGTGTTGCAACCCCTGCCCCATACACCTCTGACCTGGAGATGATTATATTTAAGTATGGTGGGGGTGAGGGGGGCACAGCCTCCAGTAAAGAGGCAGAACATGTCCCAGGGGATTGGGTGCATTGGGGGTCAGGTGGCACAATTGCCGGGAGCAATGCTCCCCATTGGCATTGAGCTTGCACCCTAATGATTGTTGCGATTTGTTCTGTCACCACAACATGGTGCAACTGATTCACAGTTTGTGGGGGGACATGTCAAGCAAATCTGATAGATTTCTTTGACTGGGGGATCAAGGAATTAGATCAGGGAGGAGTGGTGTAGGTAGCCTACCTAGAGTTTAGTAAGGCTTTTAACACCGTTCAACATAGGAAACTAGTAAGCATGCTGAGTAGCTTAAGGGTGGGCAAAACGGTGGCAAACTGGTTAAGAAATTGGTTAGGGGCTAGATGACAGAGGGTGGTGATAAATGGAAGGGAGGGTGACAAGCAGGGTGCCTCAGGGATCAGTGCTGGGATGGGTCCTGTTTAATGCCTTTATAAGTGACATTGCAGAGCAACTGGAAGAGAAGATCTGCCTGTCTGTGGATAACACCAAGATTTGTAACAGTATGAACACTTGGGGTGTGGGGGTGGGGAAGATGGTGAAAAGGATAAACAGAGACCTGAGAAAATGCGAGGAGTGGTCAAGGATATGGCAACTTAATGTCAATGCAAAAGTGTGAAGTAGTGCACTTGAGGCACAGAAATCCAGGGGTGGAGTACAAAATTGGTGGAATGGTATTGCTGACTACCAAGCAGGAAATAGACTGGGGGTAATCATCATATCAGATGACCAAAACGTGGCCAGGCAATGTGGTAAGGCAGTCTGGCGGGCTAGTGGGATGCTGGGGTGCATAGGGAAGGATATCACCAGTGGAACGTAGGAGGTGGTGTTGCCCATGTATAAATCACTGGCAAAACCCCCACGTTGAGTACTATGTCCAGTCCTGGAGACCACATCTCCAGATGGACATAGACAGAGTGGAGGCAGTCCAGGGGAGGGCAACTAAAATGGTACAGGGTCTACATCAAAAGCCCTATGAGGAGAGATTAAAGGACCTCAATATGTACACCCTGGAAGAGAGGAAGAAGAAGGGAGATATGACAGAGACCTGTAAATACCTCACGGGGGTAAATAAGGTACAGAAGGCAAATATTTTCTAGAAAAGAAGGTGTTCAAGAACAAGAGAACATGTTATGAGGCTAGTAGGGGGTAGATTCAGGAGAGATGTGAGGAAATACTTTGTTACTGAAAGAATGGTTGATTCCTGGAACAGCCTTCAAGAGGAGGTGGTGGCAGCAAAAACAGTAGTGGGGTTCAAGAATGCATGGGATAGGCACAAGGGAATCATAGTAGAAAGGAAGGGGGTGGGGAAGGAGAAGGCGCTGTAGATCAAGTAGAGTCTGTGGTGAGAATGTAGGTAGGAAAAAATGGGAAGACTTGGTGTTCCAGGTACCCTTATCTGCCATCATATTCTATGTTTTTATGTTTCTAATACTCTCCTGTTTTATTGTAGAAGTTTGAGATGCAGCAGAGACAATCAAAGCAATTTTAGAGAGCCTCTGGGCCAGAATTTTTTATTAGATTTTCTGGTGTGGTTATGTACTAAACAAAGTGGCCTCCAATTACCCATGTCAGATTTGCTCCCTTCTTAAAAAGCAAAATCAAGACAGCAGTTTGCATACATAAAAGACCTGTGCCAGCTTCTAAAATGTCATTATACAGTACCTGCAAAACAGGGACTAGCAAGCATTTGTCAGTGCCGAATGTTGTCTTGCTGGCATTGGTATCAGTAGTGCAGGAGTTGGAGAGATGCATAATAGGAATGGCAGTGAAGTATGGAGCTGATGTGAATCCCATCCCACCCTGCAGAGACTGACAGGCATTGAGGTGTGCCTTTGGGTTGTCGTCCATAACACTTATGCCATTTCACCTCACCCTACCCTGCAGACTCCGACAAGTGTTGCGTTGTGCCTTGGGGTCATCGGGCCTTACGCTCACCCCATTCCATAAGGAAATATGTTGAGATGGGTGCAGTATAGGAGAATGGGGTGAACTTTGGGGTTGAAGAGTCCAAGGCACACCTTGATACCTGTCACTGGCTGCAGGGTGGGGGTGATGGTGGAATGGCATGAGCATTACAGCTGACAATCCAAAGCACACCCCTGATACCTGTCAGCCTCTACAGGGTGGGACGTTACGGTTAGAAACCCTAATGCCCCAGGCATTTGTTGATATTTGCACTCCAAATTTTCAACATGGCCATTTTGTGATGCCACCTCATGAAAGCATTTGGGACCTCTACTCATGAACTGTGGCACCGTGGTTTTGTTAATCTGTCCTAAATGTTGATTTCTTACAGCAACCGCACCATTCTGCGCCAGATGTGTGAAAACACTTTTTGTGCAGGGTGTGAAAAATGGCAGCTGTACTATTCATAAGGAGTGTACAAAAATGGCAATGTTGAAAATCTGGAGTGAAAATATTAAATTTTCTTGAAGTTACGCACTTGCGTGGAAACTACGCAACACATGCACGTAACAAAGTCATTTTGTGGAATTTTGTCTTCAAATTTTCAACATAGGCATTTTGGGACCTCCACTCATGAGCAGTATCACTGTGATTTTCTTAATCTGTCCCGATCATTGATTTCCCACAGTGACCGAGCCATTGTGCGCCAGATGTGCGAAAACACATTTCGAGCAGGATGTGAAAAATGACAGCTATACTGTTCATAAGGAGGTATGAAGAAATGGCAATGTTGAAAATCTGGAGTGAATTTATTAAAAATTCTCAAACTTATGAGCGTGTATGCAAACTGCACTACGCAGGCTTGTAACACAGTCATGTTTTGGAATTTTTTCACCAAATTTGCAACATAGGCTTTTTGGGAGCCCACTTCATGAACAGTGGCACTGTTGTTTCGTTACTCAGTCCCGATAGGTGATTCCACGCAGTGACCACAAAATCACCTTTCGGGACAGAATAACGACATGACAGTGACTGAGTTCATGAGGTGGGGTCCAACGAACCCCATGTTCAAAACTTGGAGCCAAAGTCACAAAAATGGCCAAGATATCCACCTAAGTTGAAACCCCTTCATTGATGCCATTATACAGCTTACTGGCATGTCTTCAGTTCGCAGTCGACTTTGAAGAGTGCAGATGTGTTCCACTCCATCAAGATCATCGCACCAGGCTCTGGAGTTCAGTATGGGGTGGGGTGCAGAGAAGTGAGGTGCACAAAGGGGGGTGCAGGTTGGGGAGGGGACACCGAGACAATAAGGGACCGTTTTCTCTTTTACAAGTTAAAAAAAAAAAAGACATTGTAGGAAGGTTTTTTTTTACAGGTTTGTCTTGGCATACTGGAGTGGGCTCCCAGTGTTCCATCTTTGTTTTTTGGGAGGGCTACTGAAGCCAATGGGGATTGAGCTCCTCGTCAGCATAGAAAATGTGTTTGGGGGGTGTATGATGGTGAGGGGGATTGAGCACTCCCCTCGGCAGACAAATTAAAATGGGGGACATTATGCCGACGGGGATTGGACTCCCCATCGGCAAATGAACTGGGGAGGGGGCATGCCAACAGGAGGATTGGGCACCCCGGATGTCGGCTTTCAGGTGGGACTGTAAGAGGTGGATGGCGACAGCCGCCACCATGTTTATTGAAATGTTACACCAGTCAAGGCACACCCTGCAATGATGGGTCACTCTCTCATTGCAGTGACAAAATAGTTTCAAGTTGATGGCATGTTTTGCTGCGCTGACATAGACAGCATGCTATTTCATTGGTGCCACAGAGCCCAGCCCAAAAAAGCAGTGGTGCCATTGGCCATGACATGACTGAACCTCCTAAACCTGCTACTCCAAGCTACCACAATATGTTGTTTGCGCCTGCACACAAGACAACATAAAAAGGACAGGAACAAATTATAAAATTCTGAGGGTAGTCTGTCTGACCACAGGACATTGTTACTTCTCAGGTGCTTAATTGCCCACTCTTCCTCAGCAAATTGAATTGGGCTAGCTACCTGGGACAGCACATGGGTAGGTAACTCAAGGATATTTAAAGAGCTACTGACGCCTCAAAGGAAACTAAAAAGCATAATAATTGGGTACTATTCTGCCTACATCCCATTTATATTTTATCTATTCCTCCTCCCCATTATTTATTACTAAGTAAATTTGCATGAATATATTATCTTTATCCCTGTGAGTTCCTTTAGAGTCCATCTGCCTTTATAGCTTACTCCCTACTTCAAGTCATAATCCTCTGTTGTGACATCACAATCTGTTGCCATGAGAGTAACTGTGATATCACAAGCAGTGCTCTGTGACTTCAGGTTAAGAGAAAGCAGCAGAAATAGACAAACTCTTCATGAGCTAAGATCCTGTTTTCATACAGATGACCTCAGTAATAAATAATGGGGAGGAGGAATACAGCACTAACAGGAAATACAAGCTGGGCTGTGTCCAAATATTAGGTTCTGTTAAAGTTCTCCTCAACATGTCACCAGGTCTTTAAATCCATGAGAGTGGATGGATCCTAACCTGTGCATCCACTTCTGTAGCAAAGGATCCCAACTAAGTGTTCTTGAACACCAATTATAGTATCCTCAGTGGAGGTGACCAGGGCACCATCTCTTCTCCTCTGGAGCAAGAAATGACCCTGTGTTGTACTCCTGATACCCTGAGAATTCATCTAAGTGTTGCAACTTCCCCTCTGTGCCAAATTTAAGTTATTGTTCCAGGGAAGTGGCCTTTTGTACAGTCATTACTTAATTTCCCCTTTTATGATTTCATTCTGCTGTGTAAGACCCGTGTCTTCCTCTTGCTTCCGAGAGATCAATTGGTGCAACTTTACACTGAGTTCCAAATAATGCAGATACTTAGTTTTGCATTTACTAGACCAATTTCTGGAAGAAGTTCAAGTTCAAGTTTATTGCAGGAAAACTCCATTGAGCAAGCTCATTCACAAGGAGGTCCTGTGACATAAACACTTAAAGTACAAACACAGATAGGTAATAACAGTATAGACAGTACATGAAATGCACGTTACATGATACAGGCTGGATATACATACAAGGGTAGCACATAGGGTGACCACAGGTGGTAAACATTGATATGAGACAGGGAAGCGACTTACAGGTTGCATACTGATAAATGAAACATGATAACTGGTGTGTGCAATACATATATTTTGGCAGCTAGGACAAACAACAGACTACAACTGATATGGGGGAGGAGTGATTTGATAGAGTAGCAGTGGGCGTAAGCATAGATAAAGCCAGGAGTAGAAGGGAATGGAAAGCAGTTAATATGACAAATCAATTATACCTTACCAGTGGATAAATATGGCACAATATGGGGAAGGAAGAGACTTAATGACAGTTACAGGTGTCTTTTATTTTGGCTGAACTTAGCGATTTGTAGAAGTTTATTGAAACTGCGCTAGTTAGTTTCAGTATGGTTTGTAATTGTTCCAAATGGAGGGAAGGGCATATGCAACAGCATGCTTACCAAAGGAAGTCCGTGTCCTTGGTATGTCAAGCATAATAAAGTCAGATTTTCTCAACGAGTATGCACTATGTAGATACTAATAAGGGAAGAGAGATAGCTTGGCAATTTCTGCAGGAGCAGTATAAGAGTCCATAGCCCAGCATGGAGCAGGCGTCTAGTAGTAAGGGATGTCCAACCAACAGCTGCATATAAGTCACAGGGTCAGAACGGTAAGGAGTTGGTAATGAACCGTAACGCACGGTGATAAAGGATGTCCAGTTTACTTAGATTTGCAAGAGTGGTGGAGGAATAGATTACATCGCCATAGCGGAGTAGGGGAGAAAAGTGGCCTGTACAGCTTGTTTCAAGTTTCAAGGGGGAAAAGGGGCCTATTTCTGTAGAAGAAACCTACCCTTGCTTTTAACCTTCTAGAGACATCTTCGACGTGGTCATTGAAAGATAATTTATTGTCGATCCAGATACCCAGATATTTAAATTTGGTAACAACTTCCAGAGGCTTGTTTAGTGTGGTGACAATGAAGTCTTGGGCAAGGGTATTGGGGGGGCCTGTGACAGCACTGCGGGAGAATATCATCGCTTTAGTCTTCTTAGCATTGAGCAAAAGCTTTGCCTTTATTAGATTATGCTCAAGTTGTGCGGAGTCCACTTGAAGCACTCCCTTAACTTCAGATAACGATGAGCCAGAAGTATACAACACAGTATCATCTGCAAAAAAGTACAGATTGGACGTAGATATGTTAGCATCTAAGTCATTAATGTACAAAGAAAACAAGACAGGACCTAAGATGGATCCTTGGGGGACTCCTCTTGCAACTGGCAAGGCAGCAGAAAAAAAGCCTTCTGCTTTTACTTTTTGGAATCTTCCAGTTAGGTAGCTAGAGAACCGTTGGGTGGTAGGGTATGTGGCACCCAACTTTGCAAGGCAATTGACAATAGTTTGTGATCAACAGTATCAAAAGCTTTGCTGAGGTCCAAAAAGACTGCACCAGTTACCTTCTTAGCATCTATAGCAGAGATCCAATCATTGGTTACTTTTGCTAGTGCAGTGATTGTGCTATGATTAGCCTGGAAGCCACATTGAGCTGGGTTAATGAGAGAGAAGGTTTCTAAGTGAGATCTTAACTGAATATGGATCAGTTTTTCTAGAACTTTAGAAAGGATAGGCAATATGGAGATAGGCCTATAGTTGTTTACATCGCATGGGTCACCAGATTTAAATAGAGGAAGGATATGTGCTGATTTCCAGCAGGACGGCACAGTAGCAGATGTAATGGAAAGATTGAAGATGTGGAGAATTGGGGCAGTGAGATGGTCATAGCCCGACCTTTGGTAAAAGGGTTCCAAGCCATCGTCCCCTGTGCTTTTTTTGGTGTCTAAGTTAAGAAGAGAATCTTCTACTTCTTTATAAGTTATCTCGCGCAGTTGGAAGGGGCTGGGTGCAGGACTAGATGTAGAGGGAGGGGTATGCTGGCTTACCACAGCACCAGCATAAGGTGACGAGTCAAAGTTAATCCAGCTGTGGCAAAGTGGGAGTTAAGTTCCTCCAGGATTAGGGACTTGTTTTCCACAATCTTGCCACTTGCAACTATCTTTGTTGGGACAGAGGGGCCATGGGCGCCCTTCTATAGCTTTGATAGTCTTCCATATTTTATGAGGGTTACCTTTAGCTTGTTCGAGAGTAGAAATATAATAGCTTTAGCAGAGCGAAGTTTTTCACACAGTTATTCCTGGCTGTTCTAAAGGCCTGCCAACCAAGATCTTTGAATGTCTAGCTTTAGCCCAGAGCTTATCTCGAGCTATAAGGGCTGCCTTGAGATCTGAGGTGAACCAGGGTTGGAATTGTTCCGCACTTACTTTGATGAAAGGGGCATGCTTATTTATTATTGTAGTGAGTTTTTCATTAAGGATGTAAGCTGCCTTGTTGACATCTTTGGCTAGGAAGAAGTGTTGAAAATCCCCCCTGGAGTCATCCCACCATGTCACTGGACTATGTTATTGTAGGATGGGAGCACTGTGCAGCAAGCCCTAAGCAAATTTAAGCTCACAGCCATTATTTCTCCTTCTTCAAACGGGGGTGTGTTTAGCTCATGGCTTATGCCTAGAAGGTGGGTACCCACCTGCATGACAATAACAAGTGATTAAAGGTCTCAATTGTAACTGTCCTTGTTGCATTCAAATGTAATGTTGCTGAAAGAAATAAGAAATCTATTCTGGTATGCAGGTTCCCTTTGGTAAAAGTTGCATTATTACTATTTGACACAGTTGCCATACCATCCTGCAAACCTGTAGTGTTAATCTTTTTTTTTCGAGTATAATGTATCATTGTAAAGTTTCTTAGACTGTCCTCACTCTATCGGCCAGTGACAACCCACAATTGGAGTCCCCTCCTAACATTACCAATCTACTGGTGTGTAGGCAGGGGCAGACAGCTTGAAACAGGGTAACCTGTGAAGCTTTAGTCTGTGGTATGTCCAGGTTAATCAGACAGAGGTTCCTCCCTCCTTGTCCCACATTTGACCTTGACATACCTTATCTTTAATGGAACTCTGTTGTCTTGATATGGTCCTGTGCTGTTTTTTAAAAAAAGCACTTTAGGACAATGGGGTGTCCTGTCATAATGGTGACTGCAATTGGATGACTAGCACATGATTGACTCAATTACAATGCTTGTTATGTGGGCTACCATTCATGTTCTGTGATCAAGGCAACAGGCAGAAGGGGAGGGAGACAGGAAGGATGGGAGGGAGGGTGGAAGAGGAGGGAGGGTATGTAAGGGGTTGTGTGGTGGGAGGCTGCCGAGCTGGTGCCATGGGGGAGTGGTGAGGGTGACAGGGTACATTGAGAAGGTTGCAGGGTTCAGGGCTGGGGAGAGATACTAGTTTTCTTTGCCATGCATGCTCCATAAAGTACATTTTTTTCTCATGGTTTTTTCCCCCTTCCTGACATGAACCCCACCTGGAGTTAGTAATCTGCAAGTAGGGAGGTACATGGGGCACAGCCCCCCCATGTGGAGGGTGCATGGGACGCAGTCCCCCGCAGAAAAAAATGTTTATCATCACTGAAGTGTATTCGCTGGAGTGCACATCGCCTTTTTTATTTTCAGCGATGTGCACTTGCCGTATTGGAGATTGCTTTTCCATGATCGTTGTTATGACAGATCCAGCCAATGGGATTTTTAACAACTTTTTATCTTTTTTTTTTTTTTTTATGTATGATCTGGACTTTAAGAAAGTGTATTCTTCCAAACCAGCTATCATTTTTCTGATGAAGGTTTCTATGTAATCCGAAAACTGAAGCACCTTTTTTCTTTGGTAACATCTATGGTAGTCCAATAAAAGGTATCAAATCATCTCTTTTTTTCTGGATCTTTTGCCACAAGGATCAATACAGCAACAATACTAATTTTCTGTGTCCCACATCAAGTGAGAGGGCCCTGCCAGGTCCAGTCTCCATCAATCTCTGTACATTAAAAATGGCATCTTTAAATAAGATACCCACCCCATCATACCATTCTAGCCCATAAGACTAAAAGGAGGCCGCACATGACCACAACTTTTTTGTGGCTGAAAACTCGAATAATGTTTTAATACAGGTGTCTTGGCCAAATATGATGGTACCAGGCAAAGATGCTAACAGAGACATAGGCGTCATTATTTTTCATATGCCATAATGCTATTAACATTTAAGATAACTGGTGAGACTGTGGCTTCTCTACACATTCAGTATTATTTAAGGGAGTGTGTTTCTGCATCTGCTCAAATTTGGGACCTCGTCCTCCTGCAGCTTTTTTTCACTGCCGAGGTCTGTTGAACTGACTCATCCCAGTCTTATGATTGGTCATGGATTGAGGACATGATACAGGAAGCATCCGAGTCAGCCTCGTTGTCCTCTGACTCCCCCCATTGCCTTGCTGCCAACAGAACTGTGTAGTGATTTTTCACTGAAGTGGCTGTGGGGGGGGGGGGTTAACAGACTTACACTTAGCCTACCTGTGTCACCCTCTCTTCCTGGAGGAAACTATTTCCATATCTCACTCCTCTGTGGTGGGACGGGGAGGCATTTCTGGTTGAGAGTCCAGAGAGTCTGCCAAAGAAGCCCCCATGAAGAGGCCTCTAGATCTGGTTTCCCATGTGGGGGATCTGGAGTTCAGAGGGACCAATCTCCTTAGCACCATCTAAGTTGTTACCTGCTGCTATTTCCATCTCTTGTACAGGGTCAGTGGCCACAGGAACTGCAGCCTCGGCAGATGGGACAGGTACATAGACCTGTTCAGAAGGCTTCTGGGGTACTGTCACCTCCCCCCCCCCCAGCAGATGACATTCGCCAGTACTGGTCTGTCTTCAGCTTAAACTTCCATCCCCGTTCCAAACCTGCTCACTAACAATAACTGGAGTCTGGTTTTCCAGGACGTAGCATCTTTGCCTAAGCTAGTGCACAATGTCAGAAACACACCCCTCCCCTCAGTCCTGAACAATATTGTAAATTGTTCTGATGGCAGGTTGGACAGGGGAATTACAGTGAAGGAGGACCACAGGGCAGAATCTGTGAGCTTGTGTTTTATCCAGAAATGCTCACGTGATTTCAGGGTTTTAAAACTCATATCAAAAACCATCTCCCCAGACACATGTATTGCAGCGTTTAATTTTACAGAGAAGAAACCCATTGAATTTTTTAGCAGAGATCTAATGGCATATGCTCGATGGGGGGGGAGGCTTTAAACCACCCCTGTAAGTAAACCTAACAGCATTTCTATGCAGAGGAGGCTCTCCTTGGAGGCAAGTAAGTCCAACATCCTACAAATCCACGTAGGCTCATTTTGTTGACTTTCAGGTTGCCATACAGACGCAGTGCCTGTCGAGTCAGATTCACCTTTAAACTCCATCTGGGAGGATTTGTCCTCCCCCTGAGTTGGTTCTTGCTGCAAGGAATGCACTCATTGGGGGGGGGGAGGATTAGTCCCAGATGTACAGGTAGCTGCATTACCTAGGTGGAGCAGTTTCTGGTAAGACTGCTAAGACTGCCTGGGATGCAAAATTCACAGGATTGACTATGAAATTCTGACAGTCAGTCTCCCGAACTCCATAAGCCCAAGTTCAGGAGACTGACTGTCCCCCGCGCCCCTCGCAACTAGAATAATCAACTCCGAGGGGGAGTGGACCTCAGAGTAGGCTAAAAAATTTATGGGGCAACAGCACAAACAAAAATTTTTCCTTCCCAGGAACAGAACCCAGGTCAAAGCACTATGCTAGCTGAGCTGTTAGTGGCCTAGCCCTCTATGCCACAGGAGCAGCTCAACCAGCTTCCACATTTTCTCCATCCTTGTGGTGCTCAACTAGGGGTAGGGTAGCAGTTCATCACATCTGCTACCTTATCCCTGTTGGCAGCAGCTTCCTTCTGTCGGGTGTGTGCGTCGGGCTGCTGAACTTGGGATCCTGAATGTTGGGATTCCAAGTGTCGGTATTTTGCAGTGACACCCATTTATACAATTCTTTGGCTATATAACAGGTTCTTTGTGCTCTCCATCACCTCCATCAGAAAGCTGTGCAGTTAAGGCATTGTCCTTTTGTATGTTGTCAGGAGTAATGACCTTATCCACAGGGTCTATTGTTCCTGAACTACAGCCACCCCCATTCTGTCCAGACTGCCTCCGATGTAAGTCCGTACTTACAGGGGGGTCATGATGACCCTGTGCTGACAAATCTGCAATGTTTCCGGAGGCCACAATTTACCATCAAGGGTTCTGATCCCGGTCGCCTTCAAGGCCAACTTTATGGATCACCTCACAGGCTGCTGCTCCAGCTCCATCAGTAGATTCTGGGGGGCTGCACATTCTCTTCTTAGACCAAGCTGCTTGCCAGTCTTTCCCACCAGTTGTGCTGACCGCTCCACATCTCTGTGACCTGGCTGAATTAGCGCTATCACATTTGGCATCACGGCTGCGCTGTTGACTGTACTTGAAATCTGCTTGGGTTCTCTGTGGTGGTGTGTCCTCCATTTCCTGACTAGAGCTCAGCTCCTGCACAACTTAGATACATAGATACATAGATACATAGATACATAGACAGTGTCGGCAGATAAGGGCCTATGGCCCACCCAGTCTGCCCATTTGAGCTTGTAAGTTCAGTTTATGTTTTCCAAGAAGTCTGTTGCCCTACCCTGACCTCCAGAACTCCTTTATGTCTATCCCATGCATTCTTAAACTCTGATTGTTTCAACCTCACCACTTCCTCTGGCAGGGTGTTCCACTTGTCCACCACCTCGCTCTGTGAAGAAATTCTTCTTCACGCTTCCTCTGAATCATCCTCCCTCCAACTTCATCCCATGCCCTCTAGTCCTGGAACATCTTTTTCGCTTAAAAATAGTGTATTCCTGCACCCTGTTCCTCCCTGTAAGATACTTGTATGTCTCTATCATATCCCCTCTCTCCCTCCTCTCCTCCAGGGAGTACATGTTCAGTTCCTTCAACCTGTCCTCATAGGACTTGTGATGCAATCCATGCACCATCTTTGTTGCCCTCCTCTGAACCTTCTCTACCCTGTTTATGTCATTATGTAGTTGTTCCAAAATTGTCTGTCATCACTCCATGTTTTGGAGAGGGCTTCCTTATAGTATTGATTTTTTGTAGCGCGTAATACCCGAGTACAGTCATTACGTGCTTTCTTATAGCTTTGTGTGTCAGTCTGCTTGCCAGAGGCCCTTGCCCTCAGCCTTAGGTGGTCCCTTGATTTTTAGCAGGTCGAGAAGGTCAGGGGAGAACCAAGGCTTGCAGTGGCCTTTGACTTTCCACGTTTTCAAAGGGGCATGCTGATCACAAATATCATTAAAGTGGCAAATGAAGTGGTCTAGAGCAGAGTCAGCATTGTGGGAATTGTAGACTAGGGACCAATCGTGATGATGAAGATCTGCTTTTAGGTGATTCTAGGTGGCCCCATATGAATACCCGGTTAGTGACTATTCTCACAGGGGATTAGATGTAGTTATTGGACCACTTGAACAAAATATTAGATGTTCTATACAGTTATTGCATTGCAATTATTTAACAATGCACAATTATTTTATTTATTTTAGTCTGGGATTAATATCTTTGAGTCAATGACACATTTTCGAAGGTTCCACGTCAGTGTTGAACTAACATTACAAAAATGCAAGGTTTACAGAGAAAAAAAAGAGAAAAAATATTGAAGTATATACACAGGCAGTAATAGTAAAATTTGAACTTATACACACCAAATTAGTAAACATTAGCAGATAGACTGATTAGATAAGAGGGGGTTGATGGATCAGCTGATGGTGGCATCGTGAGGTGGAGAGAGGTGGAGCTTTCAAACCAAGTGAGGCCATTGTCAGGTAATTGGGGGTAGAGGAGTGGGTTAAGAAAAAAAGTGGTATATAGCTGAAAGATGTAGAGGGGGGGTAGGTAAATGGAAAACTGGGGGCGAGGTACTATCACATTAGCGCATGCAGGTACAATTCATTTTAGAGCCAAGGAGAAATTTGAGCCCAGCTTTGAAGGTACTATCAATTGAGGTAAGGCTTTTTACTGACCTCACAGTATTGACAGTAATTTTAATTTTACTGCATAGATATTGAGGGGACATCATTGCATAGTTAATGAAGGGACCACACAGTAACTTCATTGTTTACTCCCTCCTGAAGGGGCCTGAGGGACCCGTCTATGGTCCCAGTGTCTTTAGAAAAGGTAGCGCTTACAAGTAATCAATTTTTGTTTTTGCTTTGTATTTGTTGATTTAGCATGTAAGTCACATATCATTACACAATACGTCCTTGGAAACATCTGTAAGTATGCACGATTAATAGAATATACATTCTTATTATATTCAGGATAACAGTATCTCCAAGCATTCCTTTAATTGGGGACAGTCATCAAGTCCAACTAAAAGTCCAAAGTTCTGTGTAGCTGTAACCCATGAGCAGATGGATAAGAACCTCAAAGTTAATCCTAGAGTCTTTTCAAAATTGCCTTGCTCACAGAGCTTGGAGTCCATCCTCGTATCTTAAAATAATCGGGCGGAAGAGTGTATCAACCTCCTAAAGGGTCCTTAAGATGCAGAAATAGCTTAACCTTACATTTAATATAACTAAAACTGTAATATGACTGTGGGAGAACACAGCTAAATTCACCCCATTCCTCTAAATGCCTCCTGTTAAACTAAACACATTAATAAGGCATAACAACCATCTATGCAGTATGTAGCAAATAGCCAATGTCTAGGAATAGACTACTTTAAACAGTAGAAAAGTCAAAGCAAAATTTTACATTGAACCATTACCATATTCTACACACATCAGCTAGTTGGTGTAAGTATCAATCACCATATTGTCCCGTTCAGCTTTCCTCTAAGGATTCGTTGTCAGAGGGCTGTTCCCTGGTGTTTTCTTGCTGAGCTTCTAGGCGAGAGATCCATTTTCCAGCGTCATTGGGATCTGTAAAAACAAACACTTTGTCCTGAAAGACGATGCACAGCTTAGCCGGAAAAAGATCTGCGTGAGGGATTTTAAGATCTAAGAGCTTTCACCTGACGCCGTCAGACTTCTTTTGGCGCTGTCTTGTTGAAAATGATAAGTCGGGGAATAAATAAATCGTATGATCCTGCACGCTTAATGGACCCAACCATTTAGCCAGTCCCAGTATACAGTCTCTTGTGCCCAAGCTGTCCATCACTATCATCAGCACACGGGGGGCCTCCTCACAAGTAATCAATCTTAATCTGGTAAGACTACTCCATTTGTTTTGCAGCACTCAGAGACATTTTAACACCATTTCCAGGGCTTTACAGCTTCTGCGCAAAACTGTCAGTTGGTACCTTTGATGAAGGTGGGTCACAGGTGGAAACATAGAAACATACATAGAAACATAGACTTTGATGGCAGATAAGGACCGCTTGGCCCATCTAGTCTGCCCATTTCCCTACCTACAGGATAGGCCGCAGATCCTAGTTAACCAACAGCCTATTTCTTCCTACCCCCCACAAGAATTGCCTTATGTATGTCCCATGCATTCTTGAATTCTCCCACAGTTTTAGATGCCACAACCTCCTCAGGAAGGCTGTTCCATGCATCCACTACCCTCTCTGTGAAATAATACTTCCTCACATTGCCCCTAAACCGCCCCATCTTTAAATTGTGTCCCCTTGTTCTTGCACGTCTCTTTTTCTGAAAGATGCTACCTTCTTGGACTTTGCTGATTCCACTGAGGTACTTAAAAGTTTCTATCATGTCCTCCCTCTCCCTTCTTTCCTCAACGGTATACATATTAAGCTCCTTTAGTCTCTCCTCATACGGCTTCTCTTGCAGACCCTGCACCATTTTAGTTCAATCAATCAGTCAATCAAAATCTTTATTTATTCAGGCGAACATCATTGAGCAAAGCTCATTTACAAGATGGACCTGATAGGTCAAGGATCAAATTGAAGGTACAGTAGCAGACATATACAGAACACTTGTATTTAAACAGATACAGTAATATAAACATATATACAAATGAAGGATAAAGGTTGATAAAGCCTAACAGGACAAGGTAGGATACAGTAAAAGTACACTAGAAGAATCCAGAATGTCCAAGTCCCAATAGAGGAGCCAAAGCAAGCACGCAACACAGGGTAACCGGCATTACAGGCTCCAGAGCAAACTAACGCAGACAAACAGATATAATGATTGATGACTGCAAAAATGATGATAAACAGCCTCTGACGAATGACATGGAGGGCTGGTGGGAGATTCAGATAGGGGCTAAGGCTACTAGTAGTAGGAGGTATGGAGGAGTGGTTGGGGTGAAGTAAGTGCCAGGAGTTGATGTGGAGGTCTTGGTCAGGGAAGCAAAGCTGTAAAAAAGGTATGATAGGGGCTGAGATACAAAATAAGGGGCTACAGGAGAGGAAAAACTAAGGGATGATTTATGGAAGAGCTGTCAATAATAATTGCTGACTGAAAGGGAGGGTTGTGAATGTGACTGGACTAGGCCTTGTGGCAGCAGTTGCATTTCTCTGGGAAGAGACTTACGTGAGAACTTTTTAAAGGATGCTAGAGGTATAAAGTTGGTCAACTTTAGGGTCTTCTGTAGAGAATTCCATGCCATTGCTAGAGAGTAGCTGATTGCAGACCTCCCATGCCGGGTGTAGGCTTTGGGTAACTTAAGCGTGATGAAGTTGTTGTTTAGGCATAGGACCTAGCTGTGAGTGTAAAGCAGTCTAAAATATAGGATGGAAGTTTGTTAGACAAAGCTTTGTATATCCATAGTGCAGCATTTCTGTTCCTTCTGAGGTGTAGGGATGTCCAACCAACTGCAGCATAGAGAGAGCAATGATGAGTGTTGAATGGAAGATCTGTAATAAACCGTAGTGCTCTGTGATACAAGGTATCCAATTTGCTTAAATAGGAAATAGGACGGTGACCATAAAGGAAGTCTGCATAGTCGATAAGTGAAATAAATGAGGCCTGGATTAGTCTCAGCCTTGAGTCTCTGGTTAGAAAATGTTTAATTCTGAAGACTAGGCCGAGCCTCTGGAGAAGTTTTTTCAGAAGTTCTTCAATATGATGAGTGTAGTCAAGCCTGCTATCAATCCACACCCCTAAATATTTAAATTTATCTACATAGTCCAGGCTTTTTCCAAGGATGGTGGATAATTGGGGAAGATTGCTTGGTGAGGAGGTGTTAGTATAGTTATTAGTGGAGAAGAACATAGCTTTTGTCTTCTTTGCATTTAAGAGAAGTTTTTTCTCAAGTAGTTGGTGTTGCAAAAGGGAGAATTCTGTTTGTAAAATTTCACAGGCCATTGCAGGCGATAGGTTGCTGACATATAAAACAGTGTCATCTGCAAAGAGGTGAACATTGGCTTTGGTGAGATTAGAGTCAATGTTGTTAATATAAATGGCAAAAAGGATGGGGCCCAGGATAGATCCTTGAGGAACTCCTCTTAGAAGTGGTTTTAATGAGGATAAGTCACCTTCAGCTTTCACCTGCTGCATTCTATCAGTGAGGTAACATCTGAACCACTTAAGAGAGTGTGGGTCTAAGCCTATGGAGTGCAGTGAAGAGAGTAGCAGCTCATGATCCACGGTGTCGAGCGCTTGCTTAGATCAAGGAATACAGCACAGACACTGCTCTTTTGTCTAGCTCAGTTTGCCAGTCATTTGTGACTTTGGCCAGTGCAGAGATGGTGCTGTGCTCATCCCTAAATCCAGATTGAGCAGGATTTAAGAGATTATTAACTCAAGGTAGTCTCTTAATTGGATGCTCACTAATTTCTCTAGCATCTTGAAAAGCACTGGAAGAATGGATATGGGCCTGTAGTTGTTGGAGGTCCATGGGGTCCCCTGATTTTAGGAGGGAAACACTTGGGCTGTTTTCCACATCAAAGGAATAGAGCCAGAGGTTAATGATAGATTAAAAGATGTGTTAAGTGAACTGCAAGCACATGAATTGCAATTTTTAGGAAATAGGGGTCAAGAGAGTCTGCACCTACGCTTTTTAGTGTCCAATTGCAGCATTAGGTCTCTACTTGCTTCAGTAAAACCGGTTTGAAGGAGAAGGAAGAATCAGCCCTCTGAACCTCAGTAGACTGGGAGTTTAGTTGTGCCCACAGTAGATTAGCTGGAGAGGTGTCAAAACAAGGCCAGCTGTGAAATTATTATTGAACGATCCAGTATTTCCGTTTATCAGAGATAGCAACCTTATTAAGGTGCACTTGAGATGGCAGAGAGGTGCTAGAGTCCTGCCCTAAGATCCCCTTGATGGTGCCCCAGAATCTAGCAGGATTGTGGTAAGAGGCGTCAAGTTCAGCCATATAGAAAGCAGCCTTAGCATCCCTTACTTTTTTGGTGCAGCTATTTCTGACTTTCCTGAACAGCATCCAGTAATTTGGTTCCTTAGTCTTCCTTGCCAGTTTCCATAGCTTATCTCTCTCTCTCTCTCTCCAACAGTGCAGTTGCCCTTCTCTGGACTGCCTCTATCCTGTCTATGTCCTTGTGGAGATGGGGTCTCCAGAACTGGACACAGTACTCCAGATGGGGTCTCACCAACTGTCTGTACAGAGGCATAACAACTTCATGTTTTCTGCTGCTGATGCCTCTCCCTATGCATCCCAGTATACCCCCAGCCCTCCCTACTGCCTTCTCACATTGCTTGCTAACCTTAAGGTCATCTGATATGATTACCCCCAGGTCCCTTTCCTTTTTTGTTGTTGTTACTACCTCCCCCATTGTGTATTCTTCCCTGGGTTCTTGTTTCCAGTGCATTATTTTGCACTTCTTTGCATTGAATCTTAGCTGACATACTTCTGACCATTCCTCCAACCTTGCCAAGTCCCTTCTCATCCTTTCCACACCTCCTTGTGTATCAACCCTGTTACAGATCTTTGTGTCATGTGCAAAGAGGCATACTTTTCCTTCCAGTCCTCTGCAATGTCACTGATGAAGACATTAAAAGGACTGGACCCAATACTGAACCCTGCGTACCCACTAGTAACCCCTCTTTCTTCAGAGTGGACTCCGTTACAGTTGCCTTCTGTGTCCTGTTGTCCAGCCAGCGTTTTACCCAGGCTACCCTGGGACCCACTCCCAGGCTGGTTAATTTGACTATTAATCTTTGTGTGGGACTGTGTCAAATGCCTTGCTAAAGTCTAGGTAGGCCATGTCCACAGCCCCTCCCTGGTCTACTACTTTGGTCACCCAGTCAAAGAAATCTATTAGATTCATTTGACATGACCTTCCCGCTGTGAACCCATTCTACCTTGGGTCCTGTGCCCCACTGGCCTCTAGGTACTCAACTATTCTTTCCTTCAGAAGTGACTCCATCACTTTCCCTACCACAGAGGTCAGACTGACAGGTCTGTAGTTTCCTGCATCTGTCTTGGTCCCACTTTTGTGAAGGGGAATCACATCCGCCTTCCTCCAGTCCTCGGGTACCACACCATCCTCCCATGATTTATTAAAAAGAGTTGCCAGTGGTTTCTCTAGTTCCCCCTTTAATTCTTTTAGAATTCTGGGGTGAATTCCATCAAGCCCATTGCTTTGTCCACCTTCAGTTTTGGAGTTCTTGCAGAACCCTTTCTTCTGTGAAAGGACTGAGATCGACCCCCCTATCAAGAGTGCTTCTGTTAATTGGATTAGGCACTTCCCCTCCTCTTTTGTGAATACTGAGCAGAAATATTCGTTCAGTATCCCTGCTTTTTCACTGTCCCCCTCTGCCCACCCACCGTTCATTCTATTCAGCCTCACTATCCCTCCCTTTGTCTTTCTACGCTCGTTGATGGACCTATAAAAGGTTTATCCCCCTTCTTAACTGAGTTAACTATCTTTTCCGTAGTTTGGGCCTTTGCTATTCTGACTTTCCTCCCTGCTTCCTTCTGCCTTAACTGGTACAGCTCTCTGTCCTGCTTTTTCTGTGTTTCCTTATACTTCTGGAATGCTATCTTTTTCTTCCTGACTTTCACAGCCACCTCTTTTGAGAACTATAGTGGCTTTTCTTTCATTTTGATTTGTTTATTTGCTTCACACAAAGGCTTGTTGCCTCTGTGATGGCAGTTTTGATGATTCCCCATTGTTGCTCCACACCTCCTTCTAGCCTGTTTGCTAGTGCGTTTCTGAGGCACTCTCCCGTCTTGCCAAAGTCAGCCTTCCTGAAGTCCAGTACCCTCATTTTTGTATGGCTTGACTCTGTAGCTGAGTTTAACATGAACCACACTGTTTGATGGTCACTTGTTCCCAGACAGCAACCCACTTCTAGATCTGAGATCCTCTCACTGCCCCCGTTTGAGAGTATGAGGTCTAAGATTGCTCCCTCACGAGTGGGTTCCGAAACTAGCTGTCTGAGGCCTGCCACCTGTAGGGCATCAAGAATGGCCCTGCTCTTGGATGTGGCTGCAGCAAATGTGCTCCAGTTAACATCTGGCATATTCAGGTCTCCCATCAATAGTATCTCCCCTTTCTCTGCCATTCTAAGAATGTCTTCTATCAGATGCTGCTTCATCTGTCAGTCTGAGATAACGGTTTATCACTACTGCAGTTTACCAGGGTAAGACATAGCTACTGATAGCTTTTCTTTTTCAGTATGAAAATGAGCCTCCTTCTCAGCCACCAAGTTAAGGAGAAGTTACTTTCACACTTCCATGACTCTCTTTAACATCTCCTCCTCCTCCTCTCCCAGGAATCTGATGCTTTGCTGGGAAGCTTACTCAGTCTGCTGGGTGACTTAGTCCAACTCAACAATTCTCATTTTACTATCAGCACTTCCATCAGACAGACAAACTACAGGATTCTCTGGACCTCTGGAGAATCGGTAGTAGGGGAGGAGGTTGGCTGCCTTTCACTTCCAGCTTCCACTCCCACACCAGCCCGATTGGCAGTGTTGGGTAAGTTACTTTTTCTATTACTTTCTGTTACTTTTGTAAACTTGTTCCAGGAAGCTCTATGTGCAGTCACTAACAAGGTTGGAGAATTACTGAAATAAGTAATACAGTACACCTTACAGTTACAGTTACTTATGTCCTTTTATACAAAAGTAGTACGTAACTGTAACTGATTACATTTATTTGAAAGTAACTAGTAGCTAGCCTGTTACTCTCAAAAAATGTAATCTGTTATAGTTATTCATTATTTGTGTATTTTTTTGTAGAAAAGAAATAAGTAACTGTAACTGTAAGGTGTATTAACTTCTTCTAACTTCTCCAACCTTGCTGGTGACTGCACAGGCTTCCTGGAACAAGTTTACAAACATGTCGAAAAATGTACTTAACACTATGATGTTCATCTTGGCAGCCTGCTTAGATGGCTAGAGGTTCCCTACTGAGAGTAGGGAAGTTTTCTTAACAAACATAAGCAGAAAAAAATATATATTATACAGCAAACAACATAAGCAGGGTACTCAATCAAATCAAAACCAGTAATCTTTATTGCTAACAAAAGGAGATAAGAGTTATTAGATTAAAGAGAAAGTGCCAGACAAGGAGAAAAAAGTCAGAAAAAATTGCAATAAGACAGAAAAGACAATTAAGGAATCCAAAGGAAAATATCATCACTATATTTGTCGACCTAGCCAAGACTTTTGACGTAGTATTTCACCCCTCCTCTTTGATAAACTAGCAACCTCAGAAATCTCAGCCTCAGCCACTAACTGGTTCTGCTCCTACCTAGAGGGCAGGTCCCAATCAGTTAAGGTAGGCAACTCACTATCCCCCTCTTCCCCATCGGGACTGGAGTCCCACAAGGCTCCGTCCTGCTCCTCATTCCTGTCTTCTTAAAGGACCCCCCCTACTATTTGCTCCACTATCTCCATACGCGTACGCGGATGACACTGTCCTGTACACCTCCGTCTATTCCCTTTCTGATGTGTTGACCAGACTCCAGCTGGACTTTGACAATGTTCAGCTCTGGATCCGCTTTAATCAATTGTTCCTAAATGCCAAGAAGACTGTTTCCATGTCCTTCAGCACTGGGCAGAGACTCTCTATGCTCCCCCTTCCTTCTACCCCCTGGATGGGACCATGATAGAAGATGTTACCTCCATTAGGTGTCTCAGGGTCTGGCCCGACCAACACCTCAACGTTTCTGGGCACGTGGATGCCATTCACTGAAGCTGCACCCCAAGACTGGCAGATTGTACAGGAACTGTGAGTGCATCCCTTTGCTGGCCTGCCATGTGATTGTCCAGAAAATGATCCTCCTTACCTTCGACCATGGAGATGTAGTCTACAGTGTTATTCCCAAGTCCTCCCTAACTAGACTGGATATCCTCTTCCATTCATTCTGCTGCTTCTCTCTTGGCTGTCCACCCCACACACACTACTGTGTGTGACCTCTATAAATCTCTCTCTCTCCTTTCCCTCTCTCAAAGACAGGCACCTCGCCCTCTGTGCAATCTTTGTAGCTAAATGCTGGTTTAGATCTCTTCCCTGTTACCTCATCCCTACTCTCTCCCTCCCCTGCCATACTCCTACTCCCTTTGCAACGCCAGTCATCGGACCTTTGCGCTCCCTCCCAGGTCAACAACTGGCAGCCAGGCCACCATCTCTTATCATTTCCCTATGCTTTGGAACACCTCCCCCACCCATCTAAGATGCCCCCACACCCCCCTCCTTTCCTTCCTCCTACATAACTTCATCTCCCCCTACTGCAACTATTCCTAACTTCATGCCATCTGTCCCCCCATCCCTGCCTGTGTAGCACGTCTCTGCTGGCTACTCGCCAGACGCTCTCCATTCTTAAGGTGTATCCATTGAAATTACCTAATGTAACATGTTCCTACCAATTCATTTAACCTTTAATATGTCTGCCATAATGTAACATTTTACTACCTGTGTGCTTTAACTGCATTGTTCTGTATGCTCTTGAACTTGTAATCTGTATTATTATTGTCTGTTTCCACTTCCCCTTACCCCCAGGATGCATCTGAAAATGAGCAGTTCTGCTCAGTATGGCTTTCCTGGTGAAACTTTTAAATACATAAATAAATAAAAGTAGTCAAAAGTAGCTATATACAGGTGACATGCTGCCATCTAGTGTTTACTGTTGAAACTGCAAGGGATTTGCTTTCACACAAATATAAGGATTTCAAGTCTCTTTCAACTACTTCAGTCAACATTTGTAAAGAAAGTTTCTTCTGCTGAAATAGCAGTTTACAGCGAACTTGCCAGATGTGAAATTTAATAGAGGAAAAAAAAAATCACCCGGACCATACTTTCATGATAACGAAGGGGCAACTGTAAAAAGATATAGTGATAGTGTGCACATAAGTGACTTGTGCCAGTACCTTTGATTTCCACTGGGCTGCCAGAGAGTGGAGTGTGGAGAGTAGAGGTGCTTTCCTGATGTCATGGCCAACATTCCCTTAGACTGCCCTTAGGCTGGCCATAACCTCCTCAATTCTTTCCCTAATTGACTATGGCCTTCTGGTTTATGCAGCTGCGAATAACACTGCCCTCAGCAAAATCAAGCTGTCCATAAACAAGGCATGCAGGCTCCTAACTGGTGCTGATTGGTTCACCCATAGTTGCACGCTTTACTCATGCTCAAACTTCCTTAACTTCGACTAGAGACTCCATTATTAATCCTGTCTCATGGCCAAAAAAGTACAATTAGGTCTAAGCACCCCAGGGGTTGCTGCATCTCTCCAACTCTCAAATCCCATGCTGCCCCCTTGTAGCTCCTTCAAGCCCTCCCTTCTGGTACCGAGAGTTAGGACCTCTCTAGCCCAAAGGTCCTTCCTGTACCAGGTCTCTACTCTGTTCATCTCCCTCCCAACCAAGGTCACCACCTTACCAAGGATTAGCTCATATAAAAATGCCCTCAGGAATCATATTTTCTCCTCCCACTGCTGTAAGTGCCCTCTGTAGTGATTCCACCTGTGTGAACAGCGTCTACTCGCTGCACCCACACTTCCTGTGCCCTAGAGCCTTCCTTCGACATAGTCTAACACTTAAAACTGCTGCTGCATATATTTTGCTCTCATCTTTGCACTGTATTAATGTGTATTATGAACTGGTTAACAAAAAGGGACAAAACTGATTAGCTGACAGCTCTTCGAAGCCATGATGATATCTAGCTACATCATCATGGCTTCAAAAATCTTCTGGCCACCAGTTTCCTCACCCACAACAAAGCTATCTGAGGGCGAGTGGCAACTAAAATCGTGGTCAGTATGAGCAGTTCCTCACTTGCTTTCACACAGTAGGAGTGTCAGTAACTGGGAAGAATTTTTTTTTTTAAAACAAAATACCAACTGCAGCATTCACAAAAGCACCCACTCCCAACAAAGAAATACTGTAACGCCACCATGCTGCTCATTAACGGCTGCTAGCGAGGAGAAAACATCCCCGTATCACAACGACCCCTCCCAGTTACAGAAATCTTCTTTACTAACCTCACCTTCTCCCTTAAAAATGAAGCTTGACAGTTTTCCTGTACTCCAGGGTTGCAATAATCACAACATCATTTGGGGAGGGGGGGAGCAGATCACAGACCACAACGATCGCTGTCCCTGTCAACATATTGGGCTTGCAGCTGCACTTCTGCATGAACTCCACTTGCAACATCGTCATCTGCTGCCCAAAGCCCTCTAGGAACTTATTTTTTAAAGATGCTCCTCCAACACTTTAAAAAGATCATTAAAACATTTTAAAAGTTTCTTTTTAATTATTTTTCCTAACAAAACTGATAAATCAGTTCATAATGGCAATAAGGCACTTCAAGGTGTGGTATATCATGGGATATTGTCACTTCCTGGGCAGTTGGATGCACTCAGCCTGCGGCCTCATGCCCAACCACCGGAGGAGTGATGATATCCCATGATATACCACACCCTGTCGTGCCTTATTGCTTAATTAGTGACCGCTCTGTATAGGTACACTGACTATTTTATATATGAACTCTGTTCATGGTATACTGTTTTATGTGATATCTGCTTATATGCAGCCTGTCTTACTCTGTACTCTGTAACCTGATGTGGAGCCTTTGGAAATGAGTCACTGACTCAAACGGTTGTAATTCCGATGTAATAATAAATAAATAAATAGATAAAACAAGCTTATGTAACCTATACCCAGGATGCACCTGGAAACAAGTTATCACACAGCTTACTTTAGTGTGCCTTTTGTGGTCAAAAGTGCAAATAAATAGGGGATACATGATGGGCAGGAGTGAGGTATGGCAAATATTCTCACTCCTGCAGAGTGAGGCACAGATATCTCACGAGTGCAGAGTACAGTGAGATATCTGTAGCTCTCACGCAGGCAGGAGGAGAATATTTGCAATACCCCTCTCTGCCCATCATGTGTTCTCGATTTATACAATGGGTAGGAGGGATATAGTTATTTTGTCTTGTTTTCTGAAGTTTGTTTGCTCTATATATTTACCTTGTGTACCTCCATGGTGATGAGGCTTTGTTTTCAATGGGTTTACTTCATTTAAGGAAGTAAGCATTTTATTCTCTGATTCGTTGACAGACTTGTGAGATGTTCATGCATAAAAGATTTCCATGTGTAGGACTGGTCTTTGTTCCGGTTCTGTGTTTATTCATTGGTTACACTGTAGTTTGTAGGTCTTGGTAGTGTCTCCGTATTGGTTGTTTCTGTTCATGAATGGGTCAGCGATTTAATGAGTGTTTTACATCACTGTCATTTGATTGGTCCATTGATGTGTCATTTTTGTTATGTCAGGGTTTTATTGGTAGGTCTGTGCTAGAGGGTGGGACTTGTTCCGGGATGACTTCTCATTTTATTTTTGTGGTCTGTGTCATTTGTTTTATATTTTTTTATTATGTGTGTAATTTTCTTTATTTGCAGGGCGTGGTGTATTTATGTGGTGCGATACATATGTTTATTACGGTGCTTTTTTTACATTTGTTTACGTCTGCACTAGCAGTACTGGATACTTTCTGTGGTCATCTTCGTTTCGGGAGCACTGTTTGGTTCTGTGGCACATCAAAGGACAGATAGACTGTTTTATGCTCTTTATTTCTATTGAATTAGTCACTGTCTGTATCAGAGCACATAGGTTTCCTTTTCTTCATAGGAGGAGTGCCATGCTGTGGAGCTGAAAAGAATAAAAAGATATTTATTATATGAGTCATCAATAATGTAATTTATTATTACTCTATTTCTGGTTTATATACCTTGATAAATATTGAAGGTGATATGCTTTGCTGAAATATTGGGATTATTGAAACAGGCTGTCATCCCTTTAGTGTACTGTAATAATTTTTCATTTTCTTCTGCTTTTATTTCTACTGTTCTTTATGTGGATGGCTGCGGCTCACTTTCATCACTTAGGATATTGGAAATCGCTTTCTGTTTACTTTCGTTCATTTTTGAGTACTGGTTTAGGGATTGTAGTTGTTTGTGCTGTGACACTTGCACAACTTCAGTTGGAGGAATATTGGCATCGACAAGTTTTTGTATGAGATGCTTCCTTATAGAATGGTTAGTTAATCTGCAGTCAGTTTGGATGTCAGCAGCTTGTACCATATTCTTTAATATGTTAGCAATAGTATTTACACCTAAAGGTTGATTTTTGAACCAGCAAGTGGCGTAAGTTACTTTAGGTGGTTGATTTATAGCTAAGAAAAATGGTGCAGAGTCATAGTTTGCTTGCGGTAGTCTTTTCTCACTGTAAAATATATAGTTGGCTACAGGACGTTTTTTATGGTTGCTGATTGCATATGCTCTAGGTTTTAAAAGACAGATATCTTTGGGATCAATGCCACTTCGTGTTTTTGTTTGTCTCTCTGTGCAAAATTCAATATATTTGTCATCTTTTTCGTTTGCACCCAGCTTTCTATCTCCCCATTTAAGATTTCTGCATTCGGTGTTGCCACGTATACCAAAGAACATGGTAACATTGAGCCACATAGTATTTATTAGTGAGTGTGCAGTTCGAGGGCCCAGAATATCCTTTCCATACAGCTCATGAATTAATGTGTCCGTAAGCTCACCAGCAGGATACGGCTTGTTTCCTTTTCCTGCTCTTTTCGTTTTTTTTGCTTTGATTGCAGGACTTCTCTGGCTTTTAGGAATGTGTTTGAGGTCGCAAGAGATTCAGGATAGTTTTGTTGCTTCAAGTATCTTTCAAAACTTTGAAATTTTGCTCTTAAACTTAGTGGCTCATACTCATGTCCATCTTTTTTGTGACATTGGATGAAATAGTGACATAAGATATTATTTAATTGCTGTGGAGCCAGTGTTTCGATTTTGTCTTGTATTCCCATATTTTCATTTAAGAATTGGTGCAGATTATTGATATCGCAATTCGTTTTTCTAGGAGTGTTGCAATTTTTGCTGGACTCTATATATTGGTTAATGTAGTCTGCATTTATGTTGTATTCTCTTTGAGTAACATTCTGGCTGTTTTCTTCTTTTTGTATATGTGGCAGCTGTCTTGTTTCTGATGGGTCCAATAGTGGTTCTTGATCTAATTCAAATTGTGAACAGCTAAGGTGTACTTCTTCTTGTAGATCAATCACTTTTTGGCTTTTCTGTAGTTTCTCTTGATTTATTTCTTCTGGATTAGTTTTGTCTCTATATTTTGGTAATGTAACGTATTTTTCCATGTTTTCCATGTCAGCACTGTTTTCCCTTTCGGTTTTCGGCAAAGCGAGTGGTCCGTTTGTGCTCAGCTCGTTTGTTTGCACAGTGTGAAATCTCGGGCTGGAGACAAACGGAGCACGTTAATTATCCAGGTGTTTGCTATTACTTCGTATTACTAGGGCCATGTAGTTCCAGCACAACTGATAGGTTTAGCTACGTAACGACCGTGGATATATTGTTTGTGACATGTAGAGTGTGTGTGTAAATTGTGATATTTTCCACAGTGTCTACGTAATTAGAATTTATTCCACTGCAGTGAAGATAAGCTACTTTATTTCTAACTGATACCTCTCACCCCCATTGTATAAATACATTTACTTAGTTAGTTGGAAAGTGTTGACTGGGAAAGAAACACTGAGCCTAGGTGCATTTCCAGGTGCGACCTGGCGGAGGGGAGCAAAGGATGTAACAATATAAAGTTTTTACAAAATACAGTGTTACAAGCAGTGCAAAATCAAAGCAACAAAGACCATAGAAAGTGCAGGATGCTACACAAAAAAAGCTGGCAGATAAACATTACACCATGTAAGAAGAACTGTTAAGGGGAGGGGAAGCAGGAGTGGGGAGGGAACAGAAGGAGTGTCGGTTGGTGTCGGAGGAAGGCAGGGGAGGCAGTGAAGTGGAGGGAAGAAGGAAGTTGGTTCCAAAGTGAGGGCGGAGGATAGGTGAAGGCTGATTGGCCAGCAGAAGTATGGGGACTGGCAAGGAAAAGGTGCTATGGTCCCTGGTGTTGAGTTAGCATGAGGCAGAGGAAATGATGGACAGGACTAATGAGAGGTAGGAGGGAAGTGACCTAAACCAATATTTAGATGTGAAGGAGGCACAGTGCATCTGACAACGGGATGGAAAGGGAAGAATGGATAGAGATCAGTAAGGTGAGCAGTGATGCGTTTGAGAGAGTGAATTGGTTGCAAAAAGACAGAAGGAATTGAAGAGGGTAGCCGGTCTGGCTAGGGAGGTGGAGGGGGCAGACCCATAGACCACGTCCACATAATCAAAGACAGGGAGTAGCATTTTGGTGACAAGCTCTGTGCGGACATGTGGGGATACACAGTCCTTAAGAAAATATAGAAAACAGTTGGAAACTATCAGGAACTGAACACAGGGCCATGTGGGTGTAGCCAGGTATTTCAGATTTGTACACCAACCTGCCACACTTCTACCCCCTCCCCCACTGTTGTTCATGCCTGCCGCCACCCATGACTCGAGGCCAAGGTTCCTGGCTCCAATCAAATGATTCCTTCACCAGATCTGCTGTCTGTCTGCACTGCTAGTGTGGTGCTTGCTTCGTGCTGGTAAACACCACTGACTGCACTGCAAGTCCAAGACTATGGCAGACATTTTTTCTTTCTGCCCTGCAGGTAGGCACATTCACTCCACTTACCACTCCACATGAAGTCTTCATTCTTTTAGCTGGCTCTGAGTCTGTTCTTCCGTCTGCTGGTCCTCAGTTCTTCTACTGGTTCTCTTGCTCCCAGTACAACTGAACTAATAGTATGGCTTCTAACTTTGCTGGGGCATTTAAACTCACCACTCCAGACTTGCCATACCCCCTACCAGATGCCACAGCCAATCACTATGCAGTTGGACATTGCGGACCTAACTGAAACCTTCGGCTTCAAAGTCCGTGGTCCACTCTGCCCCTCCCCAAATAAAGCTGAAAAAGAAAAGAAAAAGCCTGTGAAGCCAAAGGAATTTAAATGCGATGGACTAGAGAGGGACAAGCAGTGCTGGCTAACTTGTTTGCTACCCCCTGCTACTAAACTTGATAAGCCATGGCTTACTTAGAGTATCAGTAGCTATACCCAGGCATGCATCCACAGGCCCAAGAGCAGAGTCAATAGCAACAAATAGCAGCAGAGGTACCAGACTATGGAAAGGGGTATGCATCAGTGCCAGAAGCCTGGGAAACAAATAAGTAACCTGCAGGCAACAATGGCAGATTCACGAGTGGACCACATGGCCATCATGGAGACTTGGGCCTCGGAGAAAAAAATGACTATGACCTTTCGGTCCTGGGCTATGCCCTGTTCAGACAGGATAGAAGAAAGGGTGAGGGTTGGGGGGGCAGTGTTTTATGTAAAGGATAGGGTAAATGCCATCTCGGCAGATAGCTTCAAAAAGGAGGATGTGTAATCCCTGTGAGTGCTACTCAGCTTGACAGCGGTAGGTGTGGTATACTGATCTCCAGGGCAGGCAGAGATTAAGGATGAAGAGCTCATATAGGAGATCAGAGGTGTAGCACTTAAATAGGATACAGTGGTGGTAGTAGACCTGAATATGCACAATGTTAACCAGAGCATCCCAGTGGCAGGTTCTACTAGGAGCTAAATGGTGGTTGATGCCTTACAAGACTGCCTACTTACACAACTAGTTAGTGCCCTGACTAGGCTGGATACTATCCTGGATATGGTCCTTACTAACTCAGAGGTAGTAAAGACCACAAGGGTTGGGGAGTCGCTGGCCAGCAGCGACCACAACGCTGTGTGGCTTGAGTTAGCCCTAGGGGCAGAAAAATTGTAATCCAAGACAGAAGTTTTAAACTTTAGAGAGCCAATTTTGATAAAATGAGGGATGTAGTCAGAAGCAAGCGGTTAAGGATCCAGGAACATACAGATGTGGAAAAAATATTGGGGCTGGTTAAGTTGGCCATTTTAGATGCTACGAGGATGTACATAAGAACAGTGACCAAAAAAAAAACAAATACAAAAAAATAATATGGTTCAGTAACCAGGTAAGGACCACAATCAGAACCAGAAGAGAGACCTATTGGAACTATTAAAGAACTCAGAAAAACAATGCATGGGAAACCTATGTTCAGAAGAATAAAGAAGCAGGGAGTATGGCAAAATCAGCTAAGGCTGCAACAGAGCTTTGGCTTGCAGAAGGGATTAAAGAGGGCAACAAACACTTTTTCAATATATATGAGAAAAAAGAAAGAAAAGGGGAAGAATAGTTTGATTCAAAGACAGTGATAGAGTAGTGGAGGAGGATGGGCAGAAAGCCACTGTTCTGAACTTTTTTTGCTCAATGTTCACTGAGGAACACAAAGACCCAGTACCAGACAGTGGCATCAAGGCTGCTGGCAAAGGTGTTTATCCATTGGAAGCACCATCAATCACCAACAGTAGAGTTAGAGAGTTCATGTATGAACTCAGGGAAGACAAGTCACCAGGGCCTGATGGAATACACCAGAGGGTGCTAATGAAGCTAGTAAATGAATTGGCAGGTTCATTAGCACATTTATTCAACAGGCCACTTTAGATGGGGGCAGTGCCAGGAGACTGATGATGAGCTGATGTGGTACCTCTCCACAATGGTGGGAGCTGGGAGGAAGCAGGCAACTACTGACCAGCCAGCCTTACATCTGCAGTGGGAAAACTGATGGAAACCTTAATAAAACAAGACTTAGTACAGCACCTAGATAAGAATGGCCTGCAGAATGACAGGCAAAATGGGTCTGTGGCAGCAAGGTCATGCTAAATGAACCTAGTCACATTTTTTGACTGAGTCACTAGGGAACTAGACAGAAGTCACCCAGTAGACCTCCTCTATAGTATTTCAATTTCAGTAAGGCCTTTCATTTGGTGCCACACAACCACCTGCTGAAAAAGTTGGAGGGCCTGGCTGCACCCAAGTGCACAGTCAGTTTGGTAGGTAATTGGCTTAGGGACAGAAAACAGAGAGTAGTGGTTAATGGGGTGAGGTCTGATGAAGGCGCGGTCACTAGTGGTGTGCCCCAAGGCTCAGTGCTGGGGCCAGTCCTGTTTTATCAGTGACATCAGCATAGGTATACAGGGCGCAATTACCCTATTCTTGATGATACCAAGCTAGGAGGAAGGGTTGACAGTGAGGAGGTGGTTAAGGACCTACAAAAAGACCTACAGAGGCTGGAACAGTGGTCCAATGTCTGGCAGCTGAAGTTCAATGCAAAAAAATGTAAGGTGATGCATTTGCGGGAAATGAAATCCAAGGACAGAATACACCTCAACAGAGTCCAGCTTAGCACCATGCAGGAAAAATGGGACCTAGGGATCATCATAAGCAGCACCCTTAAACAGACAAGCCAATGCAACAAAGCTTATAGCAAGGGTGCACAGGGAGGGGATTCGACAGCAGGAGGAAGGAGGTAATACTGCCAATCTACAGGTCCCTGGTAAGGCCCCATCTGGAGTACTGTGTCCAGTTTTGGAGTTCACATCTGAAAAAGGACATAATTGTGTTGGAGGCTTTTCAGAAAAGAGTGACCAAAATGATCCAGGGTCTTCAAGGGCACTTGTACGAGAAGCGTTTGGAGGCATTAAATATGTTCTGGCTGGAAATAAGGATGGAGAGGGAAGATATGATTGAAACATACAAATTCCTGAGAGGAATAAATAAGATGCCATCCTCGGACCTATTCATCAGAGTCTCCTACTCCAACACTAGAGGGCATGAGTGGAAGTTGAGGGGGGAGCTTTAAGAGGGAGTTTAGGAAACACTTTTACAGAAAGAGTTGTGGAGCCATGGAATGAACTGCCAGCTGAGGTAGTAGAAGCAAAGTTCATGACATCATTCAAGCTGGGGTGGGACAAGGCTAAAGCATGATCAAAAGCAACAGGAGAAGTAGGAGGCATTAGGCAGAAGGGGGGTTAGGTCCTGGGATCTGAAAAGGTCCAAAGAGCACATAGGCAGACTAGCTGGACCCTTGGACTCCTTCTGTCATCTTTTTTCTCTATGTTTCTAGTATGGTACAGGGCACCAAGTTTAGGATGGAGCTTGGCATGGAAGGCATCAATGTTGACAGAGAAATCTAGTTTGCTGTCTAGCCACACGCCAAGGTACTTGAAGGAGAGTACCACTCCAAGTGGGAAGCCATCCTAGGTGGAAAAACTGGGCACAGAAGAGAGTTTGGCCTGTTTTTGGCTGGTGCCAAAGGTTATGGATACCTTTTTGACCCGAAGTTGGTTAGACTGAAACCATCGTAAAACATTGTGGAAGTCTAGCTGAAGCAGACCGTTCACATCCATGGCAGAGCGGCCAGAAGAGTAGATGACTGTGTCATCTGTATACAAGTGTATATGCAAGTTGGTTCAGGCAGAGGGGAGGTCATTGGAGAAGATGGAGAAGATTATGGGGCCTAGGCAGAGCCCTATGGAACCCCTGTCTGGACAGGAAGAGGAGGTGACAGGGTATTACCTACCTGCACTGACTCAAGACATTGTGTGAGATAAGAAAGGAACCAGTCAACAGCCAGAGCTGAGAGGCCAACCTGACCCAACTTTTTCAGAAGGAGAGGGTGAGACACTGAGTTAAAGGCCTTAGACAGATCAATGAAGATGGCTGCTGCAATGTGTCCCTGATCCACCCCCGAGAGGTTAAAATCAGTTGCACGCAGCAGTAAGGAGACAGTGGAGTGATATTTTCTGAAATCAGACTGGAAAAGGGAGAGGAAACTGGAGGAAGAGAGGAAATCATCAAGTCTGTGGTAGACAAGCTTCTCTTGCGGTTTGGCAAGAGAGGGGAGGAGAGAAATTGGCCAGTAGTTACCAGAGAAGGAGGGTCCCCTATTATAAATAAATACATGCATACATACATTACATACATATAACATACATACATACATTACATACATACAACATACATACATTACATATATACAACATACATAAACAGTGCAAAGTCCTGAAGTGGGCACACCTTTGGATCCAAGCCTGAGAAGCTCTCCAAGCCCTAAGCAACAACCTGTGAACTGCACAACTATTATAGGGAAAGGCACCACCAGAGTGAAGCAACAACAAAAAGAAAAAAAAAGAGAACTATAATGGGCGAGAAACTGGTTGGAAAAAAGGCAGCAGAGGGATGTGGTTAACAAAGTCAAATCAGAAACTGAATGATGTGTTTTACTGTATTAGTTGTGCTATGAATTGTGCATCTGTTAATTCTGGTTATTATGCTAGGTGTACTCTGAACCTGGGCACCTGCTATAAGTCAGATAATTCACTCTCTGAACAATGCAAAGCTTGACTGATCCCTTACCTGCTATAGGTCAAGTTATTAGTGCCACTACATGACGCTTGCTTGAATTATCCTTTACCTTTGTAAAATGTGCTCCCTGCAATATCCTAGTGAACTGAAGTTCTTAAAATGTATTTATGTTTGTATAAATGTATGTAAGTATGCTTGTTTTGTATTGTATAATGCTGATGTGGAACCTTTAAAAATGAGCACCTTGCTCAAAGGTTATTTACGAAAACTGAAATAAAGGAATAGAAAGAAGAGAGCAGGTCACAGTGGCATTCCACAAGGATCGGTCCTGGGTTCAGTCCTTTTCAATATGCTCATCAGAGATGTGGGAGAAGAAATCCAGGGTGAGATGTGCCTCTTTGCATGTAAAGAGCACAGGTGTCTAATTTCGCTGATGGTGTAGCTGTGCTGAAGTAAGGAGAGGCAGGAGACAAACTTGGGAATAAAAGCAGGTTTACTGAGTGTGAGGCACCAAGGAGATCAAGCAGTATACAACCGATATACACTATCACTTGGTATGCGGTGACTCTACTTTGGTTTATCCTACTTTATCTCTATAATGATACTTATACTATATGGAAGCCTTACGTTCTACACTCTGTAATAGTGCTCGTGCTTTATGGAAGACTTACGTTCTACACTCTATATTAATGCTTATACTATATAAAAGCCTTCTGTTCCACATTCTATAATTAAGCAATAATGCACAACAGGGTGTGGTATATCATGGGATATCATCACGCCTCGGGTGGTTGGGCACGAGGCCGCAGGCCGAGTGCGTCCAACCGCCTGAGAAGTGACGATATCCCATGATATACCACACCCTGGAGTGCATTATTGCTATTATGAACAGGAATTCAAGTTTTAGCAGTAAAAAAAAAAATATTTTAAATTGTTCTGAAAATGTGTTTTGTGAGGTGTTGGAGGAGTACCTTTTAATAAAATAGTTCCTGTACAGGTCTGAACAGCAGGTGGCACTGTTGTAAGTTGAGCTAAGGAGGAGGAGTGTACTGTATGTCTCTCTCAAAACGTTATCTGTGGCAAGAAGGAAGCAGCAATGTAAATGGGAAGAATGGACATCTTCCAGAAACTCATCTGGAAATGTGAAACTGTCACTTGGATGGCTGTACTATTTCAAAAACAAGTCGTTGGTCAGTTTTTGATCCTTTACTGTTTTTTAAAAAGATGATCGCTCAAGGCTCGACTCGTGCCATTCTGCCCTGTAGACAGATTGGACATGCTCTGCAACTGCTGCCTAATGTTATGTTTCTGTGGGGAATGGAACTGCAGGATGCGGAGGACGTTTTGGGCAGCTCGGTCGTTGTTCTTCCCGGCTCCCAGGATCTTGTGTTGTGCTGCATTCTGTCATGGGCACATTTGTAAAGAGTTCTTTTTTTTTTTTTTTTTTTAAACAGCAGCGAACTAGAGGTCTGACTCGGACTGTGGGAGATGAGGAACACTGCGCGGTCAGTGAGGAGGCTGGTGACCGGAGGTTTTCTGAAGCTGTGATGATGTAACCTGATATCATCACGGCTTCAAAAACCTCTCGGCCAATCAGCTTCCTCCATTTACGATCGCTAGTTCATAATTAAGCAATAATGCACAACAGGGTGTGATATATCATGGGATATCACATCACGCCCTGGGTGGTCAGAACACGGGCCGCGGGCGAGTCAATCAACGACAGATGACAATATCCATAAAACAAAGAAACATAGAATTTGACTGCAGATAAGGACCGCTTGGCCCACCCAGTCTGCCCATTTCCTACCTACTGGATAAGCTGCAGATCCTAGTTAACCAGCAGCCTACTTCTTCCCACCCCACCCCCGACTGCCTTATGACTATCCCATGCATGCTTGAATTCCACCACTGATTTTGACTCCACAACCTCCTCTCTGAAGGCCATTCCATGCATCCACAACCCTCTGTGAAAAATACTTCCTTAAATTACCTGGAGCAGCCCCCCATCTTCAAATTGTGCCTCTTGTTCTTGCACACTCTTTTTTTGAAAGATGCTACCCTCTTGGACTTTGTTGATTCCCTTGAGGTACTTGAAAGTTTCTATCATGTCCCCTCTCCTCCTTTCCTCGAGGCTATACATATTAAGCTCCTTAAGTCTCTTCATATGTCCTCCGTGCAGACCCTACACCATTTTAGTTGCCTCCTCTGACAGCTTCCATCCTGTCTTTGTCTTTATGGGAGATTGGGTCTCCAGAACTGCACACAGTACTCCAGATGGGGCCTCACCAGCTGTCTGTACAGAGGGATAATAACTTCCTGTTTTCTACTGGTGATGCCTCTCCCTGCCATCCCAGTATCCCCCAGCCCTCCTTGCTGCCTTCTCACATTGCTTGCCCACCTTTAGGTCATCTGATATGACTACCCCCAGGTCCCTTTCCATTTTGTTGTTAGTATCTCACCCCCATTGTGTACTCTTCCCTGGGTTTTGTTTCCCAGGTGCATTACCTGCACTTCTTAGCATTGAATCTAAGCTGCCATGCATTTGACCATTCCTCTAACCTTGCCAAGTCCCTTCTCATCCTTTCCACCCCACCCTGTGCATCAACTCTGTTGCAGATCTTGTGTCATCTGCAAGAGACATACTTTCCTTCCAGTCCTTCTTGCAATGTCGCATAAAGACATTGAAGAGGACTAGTCCTAATACTGAACCCTGCGGTGCCCGCTAGTAACCCTCCTTTCTTCTGAGTGGACTCCATTTACTATTACTCTCTATGTCCTATTCTCCAGCCACTTCTTTACCCAGGCTGTCATCTTGGGACCCACTCCCAGGCTGGCTAACTTATATAGTAATCTTTGTGTGGGACTGTGTCAAATGCCTTGCTAAAGTCTAGGTAGGCCATGTCCACAGCCCTCCCTGATCTACTACTTTGGTCACCCAGTCAAAGAAATCTATCAGATTTGTCTGGCATGACCTTCCCACTGTGAATCCATGCTGCCTGGGTCCTGTGCCCTCTGGCAGCTAGATACTCGACAATTCTTTCCTTTAGAAGTGATTCCATAATTTTCCTTATCACTGAGGTTAAACTAACAGGTCTATAGTTTCCTGCTTCTGCCTTGCTCCCACTTTTGTGAAGGGAATCACATCTGCCCTCCTCCAGTCCTCGGGTACCACCCATCCTCCCATGATTTGTTAAAGAGGATAGTCAGTGGTGTCACTAGTTCTACCCTTAGTTCTTTAGAATTCTGGGATGAATCCCATCAGGCCCCATTGCTTTGTCCACCTTCAGTTTTAAGAGTTCTTTCAGAACCCTTTCTTCTGTAAATGGGCTGGTATCAACTTCTGTATCCAGAGTGTTACTACTGTTTGTTTTATGTACCTCCCTCTTCCTTTGTAAATACTGAGCAAAATATTTGTTTAATATCTCTGCCTTTTCACAGTCTCCTCTGTCCACCCTCCCTCCCTTTATTAAGCCTCACTATCCTCCCTTGGTCTTCCTTGCTCCCTGATGTACCTATAAAAGGTTTTATCCCCTTCTTAACTGAGTTGGCTATCTTTTCCTCGGTTTGGGCCTTTGCTGTTCTGACTGCCTTCCAGCCTCCTTTGCTTAACTGATACAGTTCTCTGTCCTGCTCCTGCTGCGATTCCTTGTACTTTCTGAATGCTTTCTTTTCTCTTGAACCTTCACTGCCAGTTCCTTTGAGAACCATAGTGGTTTCTTACATCGTCTTGTTTTGTTTATTTGCTTCACGCAAGGCTCGTTACCTCTGTGATGGCAGTTTTATTATTCCCATTGTTCTTCACCCTCCTTCCGCCCATTTGCTAGTGCATTCCTTAGGCACTCACCCATTTGGCAAAGTCAGCCCTCCTAAAGTCCAGTACTTTTGTCTTTGTATGGCTTGACTCTATTGCTTGTGTTTATTGTGAACCATACTGTTCGATGGTCGCTAGTTCCCAGATGGCTACCCACTTCTACATCTGTGATCCTTTCTCCATCTCCATTTGAGAGTATCAAGTCTAATATTGCTCCCTCTCGAGTGGGCTCCAGTACTAGTTGTCTAAGGCATGCCCCCTGTAGGGCATCTAGAATAACTGCACTCTTCGAAGTGGCAGCTGCAACTGCACTCCAGTTAACATCTGGCATATTCAGATCACCCATCAGCAATATCTCCCCTTTTTCTGCCATTCTAAGTATACTTTCTATCATTTCCTTGTCCATTTCCTCCCCCTGAGAAGGGGGTCTGTATACAACCCCTGTGCGGATTGTGGTGCCATTGCCTGCCTCCAAATTTACCCACAGTGCTTCTTCTCCTCCCTGTTTACCCTTTTGTTCTGTTGCTTTTATTCCTTCCCTTATGTAAAGAACTACCCCCTCTTTACCCTCCCTGTCCCTCCTGTAGATAGTGTATCCTGTATGTTTACGTCCCAGTCATGGTTTTGTGTGTACCATGTTTCTGTGACTGCCACGATATCCAGATGTTCCTCCTCCATCAAGGCCACTAATTCAGGAAGCTTGTTACCTAGACTACGGGCATTGGTACTCATTGCTCTCCATTTTTTGATGGCCTTACCTTCTGTTGCAGCATCCCCCACTGTCCGTTCAACCTTGGTCTTTTTCTCATTTAGTACCCTGTTTTGTAGGGAGAGGCTGGGATTTTTCTGCTGCTTTCAGTGCCTCCCCCATTGACTAGTTTAAAAGCTTGCCAATGAAGCATTTAAACCAATTGCTCAAAAGACTTGTTCCCTTCCTGGACAGATGCAGACCATCCTGCCAGTATAGGCTGGTGTCCTCCAGTTGGAACCCCAGTCCCCAATGAAGCTCAAACCCTGTGCTCCGCACCATTTTTCAACCATTCATTAAACTGCATGGTGCAATTACCTCGGCTCCCCCATGCCTTTGACAGGCAGCACCTCTGGGAAGGATACTGTGTGTGCTGCTTGTCTTGGGCCCCTCCCCAACTCTGCAGTGTCCTCCTGCACTGCTCTAACCTCATGATGAGCCAAGTCATTTGTCCCTAGGTGGACAATTACGTCCAGCTCAGAATCCCTTGCAGCTGTTGTCGTGATCCTGAGGATGCGCTTCCTGTCCCTCCAAGCCATGGCACCAGGCAGGCACCTTACTTCAGATTTCCCAGCTCCTCCCAGTTCTATCCCCTAATCAATTGAGTCCCCACCAGGAGCTGCTTCCTTTCCTTGTGGTGTCCTCTGCCTCCTTCCTGTGGGCCTCCCTTGTGACAGTTGTCCTCAGCCTCCTTAGTCTCCTCTGCAGGTGTATCCATGAGAACTATGCTCCCCAGAATAGTGTATGGTGTGGTGTGTAACATCTGACTGGGTGTGCCTCTGTTCCACCATCCTCATCCTCCCTGAGCCCACTGTGGTCCAACTGCTGTGCTTTCTTTGCAACCTCTGAGGTAGTGGTGGTGGTTCTGGTGCTCCCTGGATGGGGGAGGTTCCCTTCCTACTGTCCATTGTTGCCTGGGGGAAGGTCCCCATACTACTGTCCAGTGTGGCCTGAAGATGAGCAACTTCCTCCCTCAGGGCAGACAGTTGTCTGCAAATAGGGCAGCATCTCAGCCTCCAGAAAAACTCCCGGAAGACTGCTGCCCCACAGCCATTACATTGTACTACTCCCCACATTTTTTTTTTTTTTTTGTGTGTGATTGGTTTGTAAGGTAGAAATATATATTTATATTATACAATGTTTATGCTATCCCATGATATACCACACCCTGGAGTGCATTATTACTATTATGAAGTGGTTTAAATATTTTTTAAAGTAAAAAAAAATAGAAACATTTTAAAAATGTGTTTTGGGGGTGTTGGAGGAATTCCTTTAAATAAAATATTTGCTGGAGGTCTCTGGGCAGCAGGTGGCGCTGTTGGCCATGGTAGAGGAAGTGGTGCTCTTGTGACTGGGTGACCAGCTCCTTACCATTGCAGTTTTCTTTTTTTAAAGTTTTTTACTTTCACAGTGCACTTTATTTTTATTGTTTTTGTTCTGGGAATTGGATACTGAGGACTGGTAAGCTGAGAGAGAAGTTGGAGAGGCGAGCCAATGATGAACGAATGAGAAAAAGGTTGGTGCGATTCATTCAGGACTATTATTGTAAGAGCTACTATTAGAATGGTTAGAAATGTCTGGGACAAGACTGGCAGGTTTTTCTATGTGGCTGGGGTGTAACTTTCTTTTTGTGGGGGAGCCGCGGTTTGTGTGAGAATAACTACAATGCGTGGGTCTGTCATTTGTCCTTTTCAGAGAAAAAAAAATATTTATCCGTTGCTATCACTCGCATGCTGCTAGATATATTGCTTTTGAAAGTATTGCTCCCAGTGGCTTCCGTTGTGCTGAATTCTGTTGTGTGCACAGCTGGTGGGAGTTCATTTTTTTTTTTAAATAGCGGCCGACTGGAAGTCTGACTCGCTGCGGACTGCTGGAGAGAAAGAAGACTGCACGGTCAGTGAGGAGGCTGGTGGCTGGAGGTTTTCTGAAGCCGTGCTGATATAGCCCGATATCATCACAGCTTCAAAAACCTCTCGGCCAATCAGCTTCCCGTATTTACGATGTCCAGTTCATAATAATGCTTATACTATATGGAAGCCTTACGTTCTACACTCTACACTCTATAATAGTGCTTATACTATATGGAAGCCTTATGTTCTACACTCTGTAATAATGCTTATACTATATTTGATTACATACAACCTGCGAGCAGTAACCCAACAGAACATAAAGTCCTTCCTAAGTCTGGAGTGGTGGCCACCGATGTGTTCCGTTGGCTGGCTTTTGGTTGGATTAGAAAAAATGCAGCGTGAAAGGACTGAAATGATTAAGAACCCCAGCTATGCAAGCCTTGTGGCTAAATAGGGCTCCAGGGCAATCATACTAAGAGGAAGCTGAAGCACACAATGCGGTGAAGGTGTGGGAGCTCCTGGTCAGTGGAAGACCGCAAGAAAATGAGAAAGACAAAACTGCTGAGGACGACTCCTAAGCTGAACCTGGCTCCAGGAAAATTCAGGATGTGGACACTGGGCCAGAGCTGGACTCCAGGACACAAGACAGGATGCAGACACTGGGCTGAAGCTGGACTCCAGTACACAAGACAGGATGCAGACACTGGACTGAAGCTGGACTCCAGGGTATGAGACAGGATGCAGACACTGGGCCGAAGGTCTCTGGATTCTTGCATCCGAAGCCCACCCTTACTTTTACAGTGGATCCCTACCTGTGAACTGGGGCAGTTCCCTGCTTTACCTAAACACTGTTAGGAAGGGGAGTGGCCGGACATTCTGGATGTGAAGTGGTTGACCAGGAGCTAACTATGCAAGACCTATACTGGTGACCAGCCTGAGCTGGCAGAATAAGGAAGGTAATTTCAGTCTCTGATTGGTCACTGTGATTAACAGTCCATGAGGGGGATGAGAATCAGGTGAAGATGATCAGCATCAGGCTAAAGAGTTCAATTCTCAGGCAAGCGGGCAGTTCACTAACATGCAAGGGCAGTTCCTGGACGAAGACACTAGTGCAGGATTGATCCCATAGTCTCTAAGCATAATCCAGTGGAAGAAAACCAGCAGAACATTTCAATATAAGCAAAACATATGCAGGATTAACCCAATAATTCCTTGCAGCACAACAGTTTAAGCGGGAAAAGGCAGCTATATCATAGGATTCAGGTACAGTCTCTGTAAAACTCGGTTTTAATGTCTTTACAGTGCTTCGCTTTTCTTAGTAATCTCTATATCACACAGCAGCAATCCGGGCAGGAATTTTAGAAAGGGAATACACTGGGGAAAAACCTACCAGAAGCTAAGGACTGGCTATGTGGGGACCCAGGTGTATACATTCTGTACCCTTCCCACTGGTAATAAGCCCCGAAGCCACCTAATGGGAAACTTACCCTATGACAAAGGTAATCTGCTTAGATTAAGCACTAAGAGTCCCTCACTAACTGTCCCTCCCCAGACTAGAGGAAACAGGGAAGTTACAGAGGTTACTAGCCCTTGGGCACGGATGTGGCTACTGAACTGGAGGGGATGGCTACTGCCTGACTCACTTCCCTTTACTCCCTGCTGGCTTATCACTAAAATTAGGGTGCATTTACAAACTACAGGACAGCACCATTAAATATTTGCTAAGTTTATCTATTGGTGGCCACTTGGCTACTGGCCAATGGGCTCTGATCTGGGGTACTATATCTTATCTGAGGCTGATGTCCCCTCACTGGCCTGCTCAGAACTGAGAACAACTGCATAGACTGTAAAGAACAACAAGAAAACACATTGGCTACCTGGCCTCTGACTCACTGGCCCACCTGGCTACCATGACTAATAAAACAATTGGGGCCGGGGCCCTCCTTGCCTATACTGGCCTTTATATGTGCTAAATAAAAATATACAGTAGCTTTTGAGCTAGCTATCCCTTTCTGGTAGCCCACTTGGCTACCTGACCTAATGTGCTGGGGCTTTCTGCACTCCGAGCTGGCCTCCTTAACTTGCCAGATCTGTGTGGCCTCTTTAAACAGCTGGGCCCAGCATTTCCACTTCAAATAGCTGGGCCTGATGTTGCCCCTTTAAATCTGTGAGGCCTGGCAGGGACCTCTGTCTATCAGCAGAATAGCCCCGCCTTAGCTCCGCCCCCTGTCTATGCTCTGTGCTAGAGCTAATTTAAATATATTAAATATCCCCATCCACAGGCTGTACCTTCTCTAAGGGCCTTGCTCTACCCCTCTTGGCTGCCCCTCAAGGCTGTCCCTCCAAGTGCCCGATGGCTCTAAACAAATGTTTTTTATTTAATTAATTTAAAGATTTGGTGGTCAGCACCAGCCATTTGGCACTGCCGCCCACTCAGCACCCCGACCCAGGGAGATGCTGCTGGCTGGGAAGAGGAGGAAGCTCTGCTGCTGCTGGTGCTGGAGGAAAATCAGGCAGGCGGTCGGTGGATGACCAAGGGGAACCGAGCTGCTCGGCCCAACTCTCTGCTGGCTGGGATGCGGCCCCGCTTGTGGGTGCCGCCGCCGAGAGATCGGATAACTTTTAATTTTAAAATTACAGTAAATACTTTGGGCCAACTAGCCCACGAGGTGGTCGATTGCTGTCGGGGACCTGCTGCTGCTGGAGGACTGCCGCCACTGGGGGAACCATCGGAATTCGGGAGCTGCTGCAGGGATGAGAGGAGGACTGCAGGTACTTTCAGCAATTTACTTTTACCTCCCTGTGTCCTCTCTCTCCCTGTTTTATGCTACAAACTCTTTCTTTTTACTGTCGGGGGCACCTGAGAAGGCTCGCCCAACCACCACGATTGCTAGCTCCCAGAATCTAATTTTAAAAACCGCCATTACTGGCTACAGAAGCCCTCTCTGGCATTTGGGATGCTGAGTCCCTAGCGACCAGGGAGGCAGGCAGCTTCCTAGTGTGAGGATGGCATTCCCTCACGCTCGGGCTGGGCAGGCTGCAGAAGCAAGGAAAAAAATAAATTGATTTAAGCTGCAGCTGCAGTTTACTTGTAGGGGTCTGGGCACATAGGGGACTGGGGACAACAGGGGAACTGACTGGCTACAGGGGGTACTGGGTCTACCTGGCTACATGGGCACTGACTGGAGAAAGCCCTATAATATTATTGGGGCATTACATATCGGCCCCGCTTATAGAAACATGTCCTTATCTATGGCCCAAAACATTTTTCTTAAGTTACTATTTACCTTTTACTACATCTTTTTTTCTTTACCTTATGTGTTTAAGAAAACAATCCTATATAACTGTACATATTTACATTTATTTCTGACGTGCTTTGCTAACTACTGTTTTGATATTTTTTTTTTTTTTAGTCAGACTCTTCTATCAAGCGTCTGGGAGGTCAACCTTTATTGCTTCGATTAGACCTTCTGATAGCTTCACCATAAGGGTCAGAACAGTTGATAGGTACATTAGGTGCAGAATAAGTACTGTAAAGGAAGTGCTGTATATACCAATGCCAGACATGCCAGGCCATTCTAGAATCGAGTTATCTTTAGGGGTACCAAAGGGAGTGGTCGCCTGCCTCTCACTTGCGGAGTCTTCTTCATCCTCTGACTTATCCAGGTCTGCAGTCTGGAATGTACACGACTTGATCTGATTACAATGCACTACCTTAGTGAAGTGTCTGTCGGTTTCTGGCCAGATTCAATACACAAGCAGATCATCATACGGAATGTCTAGTACCACAAATGGCTCTGGTTTCCACCTGGTTGATTACTTGTGCCCATGGACATCTTGATTCTTTAACAAGACACGGTCCCTAATTGACAACGGTCCACTCGAGCTCAGTGATCATATTGCTTCTTCTGTTGAGCATGGGTTTGTTCCATTCTTGATCGCACTAGGTTGCCTGCTTTTCTAAGGCACTGATGATGCTCTTCTGCCCACTGGTTTGAGTCCGAAATGTCTCTGTGCGGTTCAACTTTGACATCCATCACCATGTCCATGGGTAATCGTCCATGTTGACCAAACATCAGAAAATAAGGTGTAAAACCTGTGGAGCAATGCACTGTGTTATTATATACATAGCATAGTTCTGGTAACAAATCAGGCCATAGGGGTTTTTGGCATGTAGGCAGTGCTCGCAGCATGTCAATTAAAGTAATGATTGGTGCGTTCGCATAATCCATTTTTTTGAGTGCGGTATGTGGCTGTTCACATTTTGTGACATCCATACAGAAAGCACAGTTCTTTGAACAACTGGGATTCAAATGCCCCTCCTTGATCAGTTAGGATTTTAGTGGGTTATCCATATGGCTCGACAAAATATTTCCAGAAGGCTTCAGCGGTGCATTTTGCAGATAACTCTTTCACTGGCACAGCTACCACAAATTTGGAATAATGGTCTACTATAGTAAGAATTTGGTTGGGTCTGCTGTGACTATTCTCAACTTTCAAGTGATCCATTGCTACAATTTCTAATGAAGATTTGGGGGAAATGGGTTGCAGAGGTGCTCACTGAACATTTCCATCACCTTTCTTTAGGTTACATGCCTTACAATCTGTTCACCAGCGCTCGATGTCCTCTCTCATGACCATCCAGTAGAACCGCTGTTGAATGGTGCTTTCTGTCTTTTTAGTCTCAAAATGTCCAGATGCATTGTGGTAGGCTTCCAACACTGGATCAGCTTCCTGATGAGGGATTAGAATTTGTCTATGTTCTTTATGGCTGGCAGGATCTTGGGTCACTCGGACTAGTCGTCCATCCTCAATTTTCAAATACTCTTGATGTCATGGCAATTTTACCAACTCTGGGGACATGCTCATTCTGTCCTGTTTACTTATCTTTTTTTCAGTCCAGAGAATCTCTTTTAGTTTGATCATAATTGGACTTTGGTTCTGGAGTTGCCCCCACTTATCTTCTCGCCCATCAGACATAGGACACCCTGGGAGATCTGCATTTGGTTCGGGAATTACTTGGTGTTGACAGCAAACTCTGACTATTTCAGCATGTACTCACACGAAAGGTGGCATTTCGAGATCTTCCTGTTCAGTCTTACTTCTTCCTGTCTCATCTGTGTTAGGCAGTTGAGATAATGCATCAACGTTCCCATTTGACCTTCCAGATTGATACTTTATCGAGAAGTTGAAACTGGTGAGGTGGGAAGCCCATCGCTGTTCTAATGCTGCAAGCTTGGCTGACCCAAGATGAATGAGGGGATTATTGTCTGTATAAACCGTGAACTCTGCAGCTGCCAGATAGTGCCTGAACTTTTCTGTTACCCCCCAAACTAGGGAACTCCAATTTGAACAAGCTGTAGTTTTTGTCATTCTTCTCTGATCCTCTCAGGCTCAACTGGCATAGGCAATCACCCTCTTTACTCCATTTTGTTCCTTAGCCAGGACTGCCCCAAGACCACAATTACTGGCATCTGTGTAGAGGTGAAATGGATGCGTATAGTCCGGATAGGCCAGGATGTGTGTCGTCATCAATACCTTCTTTAACAGGTCGAAAGCTTCTTGACACTGGGGGGACCACCTCACAATACTTGTCTTGGTAGCTTCCTGCCTTTAGGATATCACAGTAGCTCATGCAGAGGCAAAGCAATCTTCGCAAAGTCTTTCACAAATCTGCAGTAGTACCCTATGAACCCCAGAAAATGTCTCACATCTTGTATGGTTATGGGTCTAAGCCAATTCCCTCACTGCTTCCACCTTACTGGGGTCAGGTGATATTCCTTTTTTTTTCAATTTAAACTTTATTAGTACATTTCCCCATATAAAGGCAGTTACAGCGAAGCAAGTTGTGACACAACCACCTGTGAGAATAAAACTGTCCAGCCCATCCCACCCACCCATCTCCCCTTACAGCAGCAACTACTCCTTATAAGCCCTAAGTGCAATGCTCATTCCTAGAGGGCCTGTGAGAGAAATTGAGGTATGACATAATCACAAGTGAGACAATGAAATTAAGGAGTGAAGGGGAGCCCATATTTTGTTATAAGCTGCAAGTCTATTATGAAGACTTGCAATCACCTTTTCTGTTCGAAGATTAGCAAGAATTTCGTGCAACCACTCTTGGAAAGATGGGTGGATTTGTCTTTCCAATGATGTAAGATGATTTTTTTAACAGCTAGAGCAATCATGGAAATATGACATTTCCTAACTTTGACCCTGACAGAGGAAGTATCCCCTAAAAGACATATGTCAGGAATGAAGTACTCCTGAAGGCCCAGTAGGGGATCCAGAGACATCCTGATTGAATTCCATAAAAGGGAAACCTTGGGACAGGACCAGAACATATGAAGAAGTGTTCCTTCTTCCCGCATACACTTAATACAGGTACTAGAATGCGTAAAATCCCATTTTTTTAATTTAACAGGAGTACAGTACATATTGTGTAGTATATGATATTGCATGAGGCGCAGTCTGTCTTGGGAAACATATTTATGGCAAGATCTCCATAGGGATTGCCAATCCAACTGGTACTGAGGAAGGAGCGAGTTCCAGAATCTAGTAGGTCCAAAAGAGTCCCCATATCTTTTATGGAACAAAACTCTGTATAATTTAGATACAGCACCTGAGGATCCAGTAAGTGAGGATATCTCAGGTATCAGGGCTGAAACTGTTTGAGAAGGAGAAATATTCCCCAAGGCTATTGTGAGTAGGTGTCTCAACTGCATAACTTTGAAGTGAGAGGAAGCTGGGATGAGACATTTTTTAGTAATATCACCTGGGGACAACCAGTGCCCCTCATCATCCACTAAAGAGTATAGTTTTCCATCTCCGAATTGGGGCAACCATTTACTGGAAATCTGCTTCTTATTGATAGTGAAAGATGGAGAGTTCCAAATGGACTGAGCTAAGTCAGTCTGGGGAGAATAATGTAGAAATGAACATAACTGTGCATATACTCTTAATGAGATACCTACTGTGGGACAATCAACTATACGTACCTGTGATATTTTAAGGTAAAATAGGGTTAAGGGGTCTAGGTTCAAGTGATATTCCTTCTGATGACACTACATGCCCCAGGGAATTTACTCATTCTTTTAAGAAGTGACATTTTGATGGCTTGATTTTGAGTCCATACTGTATCAGGCACCCGAAAACCATATCTAGATGCTTGAGGTGTGCCTCAAATGTTTTGCGTACACGATTATGTCATCAAGGTACAGTAGCACCATATCAAAGTTTTCACTCCCCAGACAGTGCTCAATTAGTCTCTGAAATGTCCCAGGTGCATTGCAGAGGCCGAATGGCATCCTCTTGAACTCGTACAGGCCCATCAGGTTAATAAACGCAGTTTTCTATTGATCCTCCTGAGCCTTAGGGACCTGCCGGTAGCCACTCACCAAGTCAAAGGTGGAAAAGAAGGTTGAGGACTTCAGAGCCATTAAGGCATCTTCAATCCTGGGCAGAGGATAGGCATCCTTGTGGGTGATCTGATTTAGCTTGTGGTAGTCCACACAGAATCTGATCTTGCCATCTTTCTTTTTTACAAGCACGATCGGTGCAGCCCAGCGACTATGACTTTTTTTGATGACATCAGCATCCAGCATCTCTTTAATTAGTTGGTTGGTTGGTGGAATGCTGGTGGAATGGGATGGAATCTTTCTCTGATTGGAGGGTGGTTCTCCATGCTGATGTGGTGTCTGATATGAGTGGTGCAAACAAAATCTAAGGAGTGGTGAGAAAATGCCTGCTGATGGCGTCAGATTAGTGCCGTGAGTTGGGCCCTCTAGTCTGTAGTGTTGTTTTGCTGTCCCATATCAATTTCTCATACCCACACTTCCTTTTGGTCATGGTGTTATTTTCACTGATGCTGGCTTGCAGGTAGGAGGGGTGGTTTGTTTCTTCTTTAGTCAGGGTGACAATTTCGACCCAGTCTATTTTGACCAGTCATCCCACTGCCAGTTGTTTGTACAGCCTCACTGGTTGGGAACCATAATTTAATAGATGGACAGGAATTCTCCCCTCTTTGATAGTCACAAGACTCCTGGCTGCCATCACTGGGTCTCCTTCTTGAGTCCAAAATGGTTCCACCACTGGCCCACCTGGCTACCATGGCTACTAAAACAACTGGGGCCCTCCTTGCCTATACTGGCCTTTATATGTGCTAAATAAAAACATACAATAGCTTTTGAGCTAGCTATCCCTTTCTGGTAGCCCACTTGGCTAGCTGACCTAATGTGTTGGGGCTTTCTGTACTCCGAGCTGGACCCCTTAACTTGCCAGATCTATGTGGCCTCTTTAAACAGCTGGGCCCAGCATTTCCACTTTAAATAGCTGGGACTGACATTGCCCCTTTAAATCTGTGAGGCCTGGCAGGGACCTCTGTTTATCAGCAGGATAGCCCCGCCTTAGCTCCGCCCCTGCTTATGCTCTGTGCTAGAGCTAATTTAAATATATTAAATATCCCCACCCACAGACTGTTCCTTCTCTAAGGGCCTTGCTCTACCCCTCTAGGCAGCCCCTCAAGGCTGTCCCTCCAAGTGCCCGATGGTGCCGAACAAATTTTTTTTTATTTAATTAATTTAAAGATTTGGCGGCCCGCACCTTCCATTTGACACTGCCACCACTCACCACCCAACCCGGGAGAAGCTGCTGGCTGGGAAGAGGAGGAGGCTCTGCTTCTGCTGGTGCTGGAGGAAAATCAAGGCATGGTCGGCAATCCACTCAAGGGGCCCCAGCTACTCGACCTGACTCTCTGGTACAGGATGCACCCCCCTTGTGGGTGCCACCACCAAGGGACTGGATAACTTTTAATTTTAAAATTAAATACTTTGGGCTAACTAGCCCGCAAGGGGGTTGATTGCCGTCGGGCACCCGCTGCTGCAGGAGGATTGCTGCCACTGGGGGAACCACTGGAATTCGGGAGCAGCTGCAGGGATGAGAGGAGGACTACAGGTACTTTTACCTCCCTGCATCCTCTCTCTCCCTGCTTTATGCTGCAGACTCTTTCTTTTTACTGTCAGGGTGCCTGTGAGCGCTCTCCCGACCACCACGATTGCTAGCTCCCCGAATCTAATTTTAAAAATGCCCACTACTGGCCACAGAAGCCCTCCCTGGTGTGCAGGATGCCAAGTTTCTAGTGATCAGGGAGGCAGCCAGCTGTCCAGTGTGAGGATGGCATTCCCTCGTGCTAGGTTGGGCAGGCTGCAGAAGCAAGGAAGCAAAAAATGTATTTAAACTGCAGTTGCAATTTACTCATAGGGTCCTGGGCACATAGGGGACTGGGGACAACAGGGGAACTGAGTGGCTACAAGGGGGTACTGGGGACTACCTGGCTACATGTTTAAAACTAGGCTCCGGGACTATCTCACTACCAACGGCTCCTGTGACTGCCCAACTTAACCTTGTTTCTCCACTTCCCTTTCTGCTCTAGTGCCCCCCCCTCCTCACTGGATTCTACTCTCACATCTTGGTATACCCAATGCTGCACTTTTCACCCTCTTGCCATACTTCCTACATTCCTTCCCCCCCCAACCCTCTTCCCTCTCCCTATGACTCTGGCACTTCTTATCTGTTGTCTATTTTCTCTGACAAATGCCGCTGGCTGCCTTGTTACAATGCTACCCTTGAACTGTATTAATCTGTACTCTGTTTGCAATGTCCACATTGTTGTAATGCCTGTCTTGATGTTCCCCATAATTTGTATTTCTATGACGTGGAACCTTTGTATAAGAGCCATGGCTCAAAGGTATTTGTAATCCTAGACTTGATAAATAAATAAAATAAAACATGGGCACTGACTGGAGAAAGCCTTAAAGTATTATTGGGACATTACATGCAGATGACACTAAGCTTTGCAGCAGGGTAGACAGAAAGGAGGGAGTTAGGGAGATGCAGAGAGACTTGCAAAACCTAGAGAGGTGATCAGAGGTTTGGCAGTTGAAATTCAATGCCAGAAAATGCAAGGAGATGCACATAGGGAACAAGAATCAAATAACAGAGTACTGGATTGGGGGTGTAAAGCTAGGCACAACCTCTGAGGAAAGAGACCTGGGAGTCATCATCAGAGACTCCCTAAAACAATCAAACCAGTGTAACATGGCCTGCAGTAAGGCAACCCAGAAGCTGAGGTGTATAGGAAGGGGTACTGACGGCAGAAGGAAGGGGGTATTACTACCTCTCTATAGATCACTGATCAGGCCCCACCTGGAGTACTGTGCCCAATTCTGGAGTCCTCACCTAAGAACAGATAAGGACAGATTGAAGACGTGCAAAGGAGGGTGACCAAAATGACCCTGGGCAAGCACAGCAGATCTTAAGGGAATCAGCTCAAAGTACTAAACATGTGTTCGCTGGAGGTCAGATGAGAGATGGGTGATAAAGACCTTCAAGTTTCTGAAGGGAATTAACAAGGTACCACTTAACATACTATAAGCAGCAGAACACAGGGGCACATGTGGAAACTGATGGGGGGGGGTTGAAGAGGGAAGTAGGAAAGTTTTATTGTACAGAAAGGGTGGTGGAGCGGTGGAGCAATCTGCCAGCTGATGTGGTGGCACCAAAACTGTCAATAGTTTCAGACACGGCTGATACAGGGTGACGGGCTTTGTGGTTGCTCAGGGTGGTAGCAGTAGGGCGGGGAGCATGGGGGGAAGGGAGCATGGGTTAGAACCCTGTATAGAAAATAGGTCCTGGGTTTGCTAGGGTTCATGGGCAGACTAGATGGGTCAATGGTCTTTTTCTGCTGTCATTGTCTATATTTCTGTTTCTGTACTCTGCTGCTCCCTTAGGGCGAAATGACCCAATTAGAGACTATTTTATATCTGTCTTCAGCAGAGCTTACAACGGACCAAATCTCTATCTGAAACAAGGGACTAACTTTTGCACCAATTCCTGTTGTGAAACCGTTTGAGGTATGAGCAGACTTATTGAAATTATTCAGAAAAATCAGTTTGAAACACTTCTTTATTGGAAATCAATAGGGGAACCACCTGAATATGATGGGGTTTCTGGTAACGAGAAATAAATTGTAATATGATAGTGTATGACCTTGCTGTAAAAATTAAAGAGGACAGGAAATCATTTCTAACTGGCAGCTGTTTATAAAGCTCTTCTTTTCAGAAATGATATTCATTCCTCTACATTATCTGTATTTAACTCTGGATAAATAAAAAGTCACATGAAAAACTGTATTTTGCATTGTGTTTTTCTTAGGGGAAGTATACTGTTACAATTCTATTCATACAACCTGTGATCTGGAGTTTTAACTATGTCACAGTTTGTGCACAGACGTCTGAGCAAGGTTTTGAGGGCAACAGTCCCTAATTAGCATTCTGTACATAAACCATGACATAGTAAAAACTCCAAATTACAGGTTCCATGAAAAGAACTGTGCTGCATGTTGTCCCTAAAAAGAAAACAACTAAAAACAAAAGTTTTTTTATATCCGTGTTTATTCAAGTACAGTTAAATATGAATCATTTAGAGCTATGACTTGCATTGCTGAAAACAGAAACATTATTAACTGCTGTCAATTAGTGCTAATGTCCTATCCCCTTTAAGGGAAATCGTGATGAATGTCAATGATGTGGTCCTACCTGCAACATAGATAGCACATAGAATTTGACGGGCAGATAAGGACCGCTTGACCCACCCAGTCTGCTCATTTCCCTACCTGATGGATAAGCTGCAGATTCTAGTTAATCAACAGCTTACTTCCTCCTACCCCCCACTAGATTTGCCTTATGTCTGTCCCATGCATTCTTGAATTCTCCCACTGTTCCTGACTCCACAACCTCCTCAGGAAGGCTGTTCCATGCATCCACAACTCTCTCTGTGAAAAAATACTTTCTAATATTACCTGTGAGCCGTCCCCCCCATCTTCAAATTGTGCCCCCTTGTTCTTGCACATCTCTTCTTCTGAAAGATACTACACTCTTGTACCTTGCTAATTCCCTTGAGATACTTGAATGTTTCTATCATGTCCCCCCTCTCCCTCCTTTCCTCAAGGGTATACATACTAAGCTGCTTTAGTCTCTCCTCAATGTCTTCTGGTGCAAACCCTGCACCATTTTGGTTGCCCTCCTCTGAGCAGCCTCCACTCTGTCTATGTCTTTGCAGAGATGGGGTCTCCAGAATTGCATGCAGTACTCCAGATGGGGTCTCACTACCTGTCTGTAGAGAGGGATAACAACTTCCTGTTTTCTACTGTTGATGCCTCTTCCTATGCATCCCAGTATCCCCCCAGCCCTCCTTACTGCCTTCTCACATTGCTTGCCCACCTTTAGGTCATCTGATATAATTACTCCTAGGTCTCCTTCGATTTTGGTTGTTGTTATTAACTCACCACCCACTGTGTACTCTTCCCCTGGGTTTTTGTTTCCCAGATGCATTACCTTGCACTTCTTTGCATTGAATCTGAGCTGCCACGTATTTGACCATTCCTCCAACCTTGCCAAGTCCCTTTTCATTCTTTCCACCCCACCTTGTGTATCAACCCTGTTGTTGATCTTTGTGTCATCTGCAAAGAGGCATACCTTTCCTTCCAGGTGCTCGCCAATATCACTTAAAAAATATTAAAGAGGACCGTCCCAGTACTGAACCCTGCAGTACCCCGCTAGTTACCTCCTTTCTTTCACTGGACTCTGTTTACTATTACCTTGTGTCCTGTTGTCCAGCCAGTTTTTTATCCAGGCTACCACCTTGGGACCCACTCCAAGGCTGGCTAACTTGTGTATTAATCTTTTGTGCAGGACTGTGTCGAATGCCTTGCTAAAATCTAGGTAGGCCATATCCACAGCCCCTCCCTGGTCTACTACTTTGGTCACCCAGTCAAAGAAATCTATTAGGTTCATCTGGCATGACCTTCCTGCTGTGAAACCATACTGCCTTGGGTCCTGTGCCCCACTGACCTTTAGGTACTCAACAATTCTTTCCTTGCAAATGATGATAGCAACCCTGAAAGTACTCTGAATATTGTAAGTACAGTGACCCCATTGAATCTGATTACACGCAACAGTGGGTATACATATGATGGCCACCCACCCCCATTCCATCCATCGACAAGGATGAAGCTTGGACTCCACCTGATGCACAAAATGTATTTCTCACAGTATTTGATACATGAGAATGGAAGGGCCTCATTAAAATGTGGAGAACAAAATGATACAAGGCAGCTATTTAAAGGGACACGTTCATCACAGTGGTTGACATAGTTTGAAAGCCCATAAAAAGCTTTTTCAGATGCAATATTGGGCTTGGGTATCCCATGATTTGGGCAACTCAAAAATAGTGAGCCCAAAATGAGTGAAGGCAAAAAAGTGTGGCCACAAAGGGTGAGGGGTAGAAGCCAGCAATCACCGAAATGGTGACATACGACTTTTCTCCCTCCCCGAGTTGCTTCCCCTTGGAGTTGGTTATTTTAGTAAGGGGTGCAGGGGGCTTAGAAAACATATTTTTTTCATTTTTGCCATGTTTCAGTGTTCACTGACTTGTACCCTTTGCTCATTTTGGGCTCCTGTTTTTGAGTCACCCAAATCACATAGAACCTTAGACTTGCCTGTATCTGGAAGCAGTCCAGAGAGATAGATGACTGAGTCTGTTCAATATTAATTCAGTTTTTGCCTGGGTGGCTATTTTGTATCAAGACTAAGCAATGGAAACTTAGAAACATAGACCATGACATTAGAAAAAGACCAGAGGTTAATCCAGTCTGCTGAGGTTCCCCATAATCTAACATACTAACATACTAAAATGCCAGCAGAATAGGCCTAACGGTCTTTCGAGTCTGCTCGATTGGTCAGCCCCCACCCTGGGTGCTGACCTTGCTGCCCCCCTCGCCTTCTCTGGCTTCTCCCTTCCCAGTTCCAGATATTCTTGCTACATTGGATTTTGCTTCCAGAACCCTTCCCCTGTACCTGTCCCAGCCCTCTTGAACCCTCCACTGTCTCTGCCTCCACCAGCCCCTAGGCAGTGCATTCCATGGCTCCACCACCCTCTCAGTGAAGTGGCACCTCCTCTTTCTCCCTGAATCTTCCCCCTCCAGCTTCCACCCATGCCTCTAGTGGCCCCTCCCTCCTTCCTTCAAGCACCCTGACTGTTCCTCCCTATTTACCCTCTTCATGTACTTGAAGACCTCTATCATGTCCCCGGTCCCTTCTCTCTTCCAATGTGTACATATTTAGCTCTTGAGCCTCTCCTCATAGGTTCTGTCCCCAAGCCCCAAATCATTTTGTTTGCCCTCCTCTGGGCCTCTCCAGGAGTTTAATGTCCCTCTTTAAGTGTGGCCTCCAAAACTGCACGCAGTACTCAAGGTGTGGCCTCACCAAGCAGTTATACAAAGGGAGTATCACTTCCCTCCTTCTGGAGGTGATCCCCCTAGCGATGCATCCCAGCATCCTGTTGGCCTTGGCTGCTGCCCTCCTACAAGTCTCCGAGTTGTTCATCTTGACATCCACCACCACCCCCAGGTCCCTCTCAGCCATCGAGACTTGTAGCATTCCCTCCCCGGGTGTACACTTGGCCCTGGTTTCTGGCCCCCAGGTGGAGTACCTTGCATTTCCCTGCATTGAACCTCAGCTTCCACTTTCTAGACCATCTTTCCAGAGCCTCCAGATCCTCCTGTAGGGCCACCCTCCCCTCCACCCCATCCACCACCGCCCCCAGTTTTGAGTCATCCACAAAGAGACTCATCTCACTCCTGATTCCTATCCTTATGTCAGAGACGTAGGCGTTGAACAGGAGGGGCCCAAGGACTGATCCCTGTGGGACCCCACTAATGACCCTCTTTGGGGGTGAGACTATTCCACCAACTACGACCCTCTGGGTCCAGTCCTGGAGCCAATTGCCTATCCATCTGATCATCTGGTTCCCCACCCCCGTTTCTCCCAGCAATTCCAACAGGCCCGCGTGAGGGACAGAGTCAAATGCCTTGCTGAAGTCTAGAAAGAGGACGTCCACTGGTCTACCCAGGTCCAAGGCACTCATCACCCAGTCATAGAACTCCACAAGGTTTGTCTGACACGAGTTCCCCGGGATGAATCCATGCTGTCTATCGTCCAGGCACCCTGACTTTTCCAGATCCCCCCTAGCCTCTCCTTGACAATGCCCTCCATCACCTTGCCCACCACCAATGTTAGGCTGACAGGCCTGTGTTTCCTGCCACCTCCCTTGATCCCCCCTTGTGGATAGGCACTATATGCGCCACCTTCCAGTCCTGGGGCACACACACCCTGTCCTCAGAGATGGTGTGAAAACTTCCACCAGGATTCGCCAGGACATCCACTAAGTTCCTTCAGCACTCTGGATGTAATTTATCCGGCCCTGGTGCTTTTCCATCTTAAGGGAGCTGAGGGCTTCCTCACTCTCTGCTGTGATTTCCACTTCCAGTACCTCTTCTCCCTACTTGGCCCTCCCTCCTGCCAGTGATGCCTCCCCTCTCCCAGACCCTGATCAGTAGGGTCCCCCTCCTCAGTATCTCTGTCTCCTCCCATGTATGATGCAGCACCACCATTTTCCTTGGTGAAAACTGAGGTGAAGTACTCATTTAGTACCTCAGCCTGCTCCCCCGGGTATTGTGCCCATCTTTTCCCTGATTTAATCCTGCTAATCTGCCACTTCACCCTTCATTATTCCCCAATGTATCTAAAGAACCCCTTGTTCCCTCTCCTAATTTCCCTGTCCAGGTTCTGCTCCTTCCTTGCCTTAGCCGGCTTCATCACCCTAGTGGCCCTTCTAGCCATCAGCTCATACTCCCCTCGATCCCTTTCACTCCTTGAGCACTTGAGTGCCTATAGGCTGCCTTCTTTCCCGCACCACCTCCTGGACCTCCCTGGTCCACCAGCAGGGTTTTCGGGCCCTACCGCATTTTGCCTTACTCTTGCACAGGCAGGTAACATCTTGCACCCTCTCCTGATGATTTCCCACCTACTATCAGCATCCATGTCTGACCCAATCACATCCAAATGCTCCTTAAGGATCCTTCCCATTTCCTTAAAATCCGTTCCCTGAGTTAGTTACCCTCCGTCTTTGTGCAGCCTTCTAGCCCTCCTAGGTCCAGGCAGAACCAGACCGTGGCATGGTCACTCCCGAAAAAGGGGTCTTTTACCTCCAGGCCCCTAATCTGGTCACTGTCTGCCAGGACCACATCCAGTACCCGCGCCTCCCTGGTTGGTTCCCCCACCTACTGAGTTAGGAATGCATCTTGAAAGACATCCAACAACCTCTGTTCCCTGGTCACAGAAGATGTCATAGTCTCCCAGTCTGTTCCTGGCATGTTTAAGTCCCCCAACACCACCACCGTTCCTCTGCCCAGTCTGCAGTGTCTCCCAACATCTGCCACCAGACTCTCCTCCAGCTCCTCCGCCAGGGCAGGGGGTCTATACACCACTCCTATTTTTACTCTCTTGCCCCCCTTGTTATCAAGGTGACCCAAATTGCTTCCACGGTTCCCTCCGCCTCCTCTACTCCCCCTATGCCAATGCAGTTTTTGACTATCATTGCTACCCCTCCTCCCCTTCCCTCCCCCCTGTCCTTCCTGAACATAGTGTAACCCTCCAGGTTCAGGTCCCAGTTGTGTACTGCAGTGGCCCAGGTCTCAGTGACCGCTGCCACATCCACTGCTCCCTCAGTTAGTATCACCTGGAGCTCAGGCATTTTATTTCCCAAGCTCCTGGCATTTAGCAGGACTACCTTCCACCCTAATCTCTGGAAAGCTCAGACTTCAAAAAGTTCTCCATGTACACCACTACCTGTCCTAATGTTTCAAGTAACCTGACGTGGAACCTTTGTAAAAGAGCCCCTGGCTCGAAGGTGTATTTGATTCCCTTAAATAATAAAATAAATAAATGCAGTGAAGAGTTAATACTGCATTACAGTCATTTTGACAAACAAGCTATGCTTAACTCAATGTAGTTAGGCATAGCTTGTTCCACGATGACATCACAATGTTCTAAAAATGACTGCAGTGTACTATTTGTATTGCACAGACGCAGTCATCTAGGTCTCTGGAGTTCTTCCAGCTACAGATGAGCCCAATACCTCATTCGAAAGAGCTTTGTGTGGGCTTTCAAACTATCATGGCCTCTGAGCATGAATGTGTCCCTTTAATAGTAATTAGAAGGAATTTATTGAGTAAAGAAAGCAATTATTTAGACCTAAATCCAAATTTTGTCCACTTGTAAACAAAGCCACCATCTCAGTGTTCACCAACACAGTAGAAAAACAAGTCATGGATATGTTGTCAGGTTCCCATATGTGGAGATACCAAAACCTCACTTCAGGTAAATTACAAGCTTTACAAGAACCGCGTGACTACAGAGATATGATTATTAACCCACCGATATGATAATTAACCCACCAATACAGGGGAGAACATTGTACAGAGGGATCAGTATTGGGACATTGTCATGGACCTTTTGTGTATTAAAAGGAATTATTGAAAACTGCCTGCTAACCCTGTTACTATATTTAAGAAAGAGTTGTTGGTACTATTGGAAAATGCTCTGATTCATGAAGCAGTTACTAAGGAGGAATTTGAGATTTTGTGGACTGAAAACCCCATGTTCTATGCATTACTGAAAGTAGAGAAGAGTCTGATAAAGCCTCCAGAACATCCCCTTGTCCCTGGGTGGGATCTCTCGCAGGCAAACTAAGTTTTCAATTTTCACAAAGCACTGTGAAGGATCTCACATCCCACCTCAAAGACAGCATGGATATCCTGGTCAAATTTAATGAATGCAATAAAATGCCACAACGTACTTTTGCAGGAAAAGTTAGTCACTGTGGGTGTTTCCCAAGGGTAAATCCTAGGACTGCTTCTCTTCAGTCTATTTACAATTAATATAACAACCGTCTGCAGGCCAACCAATATGCTACTTAATGCGGATGATGTTGTCATCTTCTCCAGTGACAAATGCCTGAAGAAATCAAGGCTGAGGCTCCATTCTGACTTTACTGCCACCAGGAATGGTTCACATCCAGCCTGGTGGTAATGAAAACAAAGCCCCCGTAACAAGACCCACACCTCCCCTCTCTTAACCATTACCTCCACAACTGGGACCCCCCATGAATAACTACAAACCTTTAAATATCTTGGGATTACCCTTGACAGCAAATGGTCTTTCAATGCACATGTTGACCTCTTGGTTAAAGTAGTCAACTCTAGGCTAATTTTATATGCAAAATTGATCATCCTGGAATAGCAGTGCACCTGGGGAAATAACAACAGTACAGTAATGAAAGAAATTCCCTGCTCTTGCTCACACTACCTACATCGCTTCGCAGAGTTCATTCACTTGTACCTATGCCAGAGGTGCACTGTGTTTTAAATGTCTATTGGTTTTAAAAGCATGAACTCAACTTTTGCCTTTTTGCTTCCAAAATGGAGTAAAGCAATTAGTGCCTGGGTAGTGTGAGCAAGTGCGGGGGATTTATTTCATTTCTGAACTCTAGGCTAGGACTACTATAGAGGCATATAACCAATTTCCTTCCAGAGATTAAGATACTACTTGTACAGTACTCCATTACAATCATTATTGATTATGGGATTGTGGTTTATGGCTATGCGAGTGACAGTGTGATGTCCAGAGTCAGGGGTCCCCTCAATAGGGCCTGCAACTTTGCACTTGGCCTAAAATATAACACACACACCTGTGTGCTATACAGCAGCCTGAACTGACTAAACCTTGATGGGAGGCTGTTCTACCATACCCTTGTCACTGGCAAAGAAGCATTATGAGGCTTGCTGTTCCCTGGCCTACAGTCAACATTCAATTAAATGGATAATAAATACTCTACCAGGGGTGTGGTGCAACACACTTTGCTGCTTTCTCAAAGTAAAACCTCCCTTGGTCAATCCTGTTTTTCATACCATTTTGCTAAGCAATGGAATGACCTGCCTATCTAAAAACAGATTGCTCTGTCGAACTGTTTAAATCCCAACTGTTCTCTTCACTCACCCCACCTGGATCATGCAACTGCTACCGTTGACCATTAGTACCACCCCCAACGTATATATATACATTGCACTTTACTCATGATGTAATGTCAACATGATACCATATACTGTTAGCTACTGTACCTGCACCAGTTGTGCAACATTGTCTTACCTGTGTCTAAACTTAAAGGCGACTAATTGTAGTTTTACTGTATTGTACACTGAGAACTAATTCTGTAATTGTAGTCTCTTGTGCTTGACTCTAAACCCTTTGAAAATAGGCTCTGCCTAAAGGATTTTATGTGAAATAAAAACTAAACTAAACCAAATGGAAAAAGGAGTTTCTGTGGCTCAGCATTGATGTTACATAGAAACATAGAAACATAGACTTTGACGGCAGAAAAGGACCACTTGGCCCACCCAGTCTGCCCATTTCCCTACCTACTGGATAAGCTGCAGATTCTAGTTAACCAACAGCCTGCTTCCTGCAACCCCGCACTATAATTGCTTTGTGTCTGTCCCAAGCATGTTTGAATTCCCCCACTGTTTTAGACCCAGCGACCTCCTCAGGAAGGCTGTTCCATGTATCCACCACTCTCTTCGTGAAAAAGAATTTCCTCACATTACCCCTGAGCCATCCCCTCTATCTTTAAACTGTGCCCCTTGTTCTTACACATCTCTTTTCTGAAAGATGCTACCCTCCTGGACTTTGTTGATTCCCTTGAGGTACTTGAACGCTTCTATCATGTCCCCTGTCCCTCCTTTCATCAAGGGTATACATATTAAGCTCTCTCAGTCTCTCTTCATATGGTTTCTGATGTAGACCCTGCACCATTTAGTTGCCCTCCTCTGGACTGCTTCCATCCTGTCTATGTCCTTGCGTAGATGAGGTCTCCAAACTGCACACAGTACTCCAGATGGGGTCTCACCAACTGTCTGTATAGAGGGGTAATCACTTCCCTTTTTCTACTTGTGATGCCCCTTCCTATGCATCCCAGTATCCCCCTGGCTCTCCTTACTGACTTCTCACATTGCTTACCCACCTTTAGGTCATCTGATATGACTACTCCCAGGTCCCTTTCCGTATTTGTTGTTGTTAATACCTCCCCTGCTATTGTGTACTCTTCTCCTGGGTTTCTGTTTCCCAGGTGCATTACTTTACACTTCTTTGCATTGAATCTAAGTTGCCATATGTCTGACCATTCCTCCAACCTTGCCAAATCCCTTCTCATCTTTTCTACCCCCTCTTGTGTATCAACTCTGTTACAGATCTTTGTGTCATCTGCAAAGAGGCATACCTTTCCCTCCAGACCCTCTGCAATGTCACTTATAAAGATGTTAAAGAGGATTGGACCCAGTACTGAGCCCTGAGGTACTCCACTAGTAACCCCCCTTTCTTCAGAATGTGTTCCATTCACTATTACCTTCTGTGTCCTGTTGTGCAGCCAGTTCGCTACCCAGGCTACCACCCTGGGACCCACTCCCAGGCTGGCTAACTTGATTATTAATCTTTTGTGTGGGACTGTGTCAAATGCCTTGCTAAAGTCTAGGTAGACCATATCCACAGCCCCTCCCTGGTCTATTACTTTGGTCACCCAGTCAAAGAAATCAATTAGATTAGTCTGACATGGCCTTCCTGCTGTAAATCCATGTTACTTTGGGTCCTGTGCCCGCTGGCCTCTAGGTGCTCAACAATTCTTTCTTTCAAGTGATTCCATCATTTTCCTACCACTGAGGTCAAACTTACAGGTCTGTAGTTTCCTGCTTCTGCCTCCCACTTTTGTAAAGGGAATCACATCTGCCTTCCTCCAGTCCTCAGGTACCACCCATCCTGCCATGATTTGTTAAAAAGTGGTCAGTGTGTCACTAGGTCCCCCTTAGTTCTTTTAGGATTCTGGGATGAATCTCGTCAGGCCCCATTGCTTTGTCCACCTTGAGTTTTAGGAGTTCTTTCAGGACTCTTTCTTCTGTGAATGGACTGGTATCAACCCCTACCCAGAGTGCTTCTATTGTCTGGTTTAGGTAACTGCTCCTCATCTTTTGTGAATACTGAGCAAAAGTATTCATTCAGTAGCTCTGCCTTTTCACTGTCTCCCTCTGCCCACCTCTCTCCTTTATTAATCTTCACTATCCCTCCCTTAACCTCTATGCTCCCTAATGTACCTATAAAGGTTTTATCCCCTTTGACCGAGTTGGCTATTTTTCCTCGGTTTGTGCCTTTGCCATTCTGACTGCCTTTCCTACTTCTTTCTGCTTTAATTGATACAGTTCCCTGTCGTTGCTCCTCTGTGATTCCTTATACTTTTTTGAATGCAGCCTTTTCTCCTTAACCTTCCCTGCCACCTCTTTTGAGAACCATAGTGGTTTTTACTCCCTTTGTTTTCTTTATTTGTTTTACACAAAGACTTGTTGCCTCTATGATGGCAGTTTGATTTTTCTCCATTGTTCTTCCACCCTCCTATTTGGCCATTTGCTAGTGCATTCTTCAGGTGTTCACCCATTTTGCCAAAGTCAGCCCTTCTAAAGTCCAGTATCCTTGTTTTGTATGGCTTATCTCCATGGTTGTGCTCATTGTGAAGCACACTGTGCAGTGGTCGCTTGTTCCCTGATGTCTACTGACTTCTAAATTTGTGATCCTCTCTCCATTTGAGAGTACCAGGTCTAGTATTGCTCCCTCCGAGTGGGTTCCAGCACTAGCTGTCTAAGGTCTGCCCCCTGCAGGGCATCGAGAATGACCCTGCTCTTGGATGTGGCTGCAGTACATGTCCTCCAGTTAACATGTGGCATATTCAGGTCCCTCATCAACAGTATCTCCCCTTTTTCAGCCATTTTGAGAATGTCCTCTATCATTTTCTTGTCCATTTCCTCCCCTTGAGACGGGGGTCTGTATACAACCCCTGTGCGGACTGCGATGCCATTCCCCATCTCCAAGGTAACCCAGAGTGCCTCTTGTCATCCCCCTTTACTTTTTAGTTCTGTAGCTTTGATCCCTTCCCTTATGTATAGAGCTACTCCACCTCCTCTTTTGCCTTCCCTGTCCCTTCTGTAGATTGTGTACCCTGGTATGTTGACATCCCATTCATGGTTCTCGGTGTACCATGTTTCTGTGACTGCCACAACATTCAAGTGTTCATCTTTCATCAAAGCTACAGGCTCAGAAAGCTTGTTTCCCAGACTACGGGCATTAGTAGTCATTGCCCTCCATTTAATGTTGGCTTGATCCTTTTTTCCCCCATCCCTGCTCTTATTGCTCTTATCTATTTTACCATTTACCCCCATCCTGCCCTGTGTTGGGCTCTGTACCTCAGTGTCTGCCCTACTACCTGCCCTGTTTTGTGGGGGGAGGCTTGACTTTTCCTGCCTTTTATCAGTACCTCCCCCCTTATCTAGTTTAAAAGCTTGCCAAGGAAGCATTTAAACCTGTTACCTAGGAGCTTGGTCCCCTTTGTGGACAAATGCAGACCATCATACCAGTATAGACCTTTATCTCTCCAGGTGGACCCCCAGTCCCCAATGAAGCCAAAGCCTTGTGCTCTGCACCAGTTTTGCAACCATTCATTAAACTGCATGGTGTGCAGTACCCTAGCCTCATTCCTGCCATGGACTGGTAGCACCTCTGAGAAGGTTACTGTGCTTGCTACCCGTCTGAGGCCCCCCAACTCCACAAATTCATTCTGCACTGCACTGATCCCATGTTTAGCTAGGTCATTTGTCCCAAGGTGGACAATGATATCTAGTTCTCTCTCCTGATGCTGCTTCTACAATTGTGAGGATTTGCTTCTTGTCCCTCCAAGCCATGGCACCAGGCAGGCAGCTTACTTCCTTCTCTCCCTTCCCAAGTTCTACCCCCCTAACAATTGAGTCCCCTATCAGTAGCTGTTTCCTTCCCCTGTGGTGTCCCTTGACACACTTTTGTGGGTCTCCCTTGTGGATGTCCTCAGCATTCTTCTGGGTCTCCACTGAGGGTGCCATCATAGAGGAACCTTGCTCTGCCAGAATGGCATCTGAATTGTGTAGAGGTACAACTGGGGGCTTAAGCCTCTGGTCCACCACCGCACCTCCCAGAACCCACTGGTCTGCTCTTCATGCTCCGAAACCTCTGACTCAGTGGTTGTGGCAGTGGTGCTCTTTGGGGAGGAGGCCTCCTTAGTCCTTGCTAGTTCAGCCTGGAGTGGGCACCTTCTCTCTCAGAGCTGACAGTTGCCTACAAATGGACAGCAATGCAGTTTCCAGAATGTTTCCCAGAAAACTGCTGCCCCATTGCCAGTGCATTGCACCACTCCCACATGTCCCGCTCCCTTATTCTATACAATATGTAATTATGTATGTATTATTATTTGTTTTGTGTAACTACTCTTTATGCACGTTGCAGGGTTATTAGCAATATGACAGTTCTGCCCCAAGACCTATTGAGGAGTGATGTCAGAACTGTGGCTATAAAGGAAATGCTGCGCCTGGGGGTGGGGATGTGGGGTGGGTGGTGGCACAGCCACTGGTGACTGTTAGAAACAATCAGATACACAACTGCTCCACCACCCTGGTGAGTACTGTCCTTTATAGTAATACAACTAACCCCACAATTTACTAGACCACGGCTCCAACACAAACCAAACCTCTCTACTGAGTCCAGGGATAAAAATGAACTCACTCCTCAGCCAGCAGGACACTTAAAATGTTACAAAAATATCCTTCAAAATGCTAGGTCTCAAGCCCCGCACTCAAGCAAATTCAGTTGTATCTCACTCTGGTAATAAAATTACTACCCTTTTAAAGGAATCCTGCAATTCTCTGCTTAATGTCAATAAGGAAAATACAAATAAAACTTTTGCAGAAAGTGTATCCCTTCTTACCAGTGCTCTGCAGTATTATGCTTTAATCAGGTTTCCAGGTCCTAAATGGAGTTGCAGTTTGTTCTTTGCAGTAAGTTTGAGCTTCCAACAGACACTTTAAAGTCAGTGTGACTGGCTTCTAACTGTGAAGGATGTCTGAGATAAGCAGAGCTGAAACCCACCCACAGCCAATTGATTGACTAGTGACACCTGTGATGTAAGCAGGCCTTTTCAATGCAGGCAGACTGCTATGTCTGATTCCAATACACAAAACCTTTCAGTGAAACCAGGGCTAAAAATTAACTTCTCAGCCAGCAGGACACTTAAAATGTTACAAAATATCCTTCAAAATGCTAGGTCTCAACCCCGCACTCAAGCAAATTCAGTTGTATCTCACTCTAGTTATAAAATTACTACCCTTTTAAAGGAATCCTGCAATTCTCTGCTTAATGCCAATAAGGAAAAATACAAATAAAACTTTTTGTAGAAAGTGTATCTCCCTTCTTACCCAGTGCTCTGCAGTATTATGCTTTAATCAGGTTTCCAGGTCCTAAATGGAGTTGCAGTTTGTTCTTTGCAGTAAGTTTGAGCTTCCAACAGACACTTTAAAGTCAGTGTGACTCTTGAGTCGCTGTGTACCTCCATCCGCCACACAGATGGCATTGAGGTCTGTGACTGCTTCTTCTTGAAAAGTGAATGTAGAATCCAAACTCTGCCACACTTCATTTTGAACAGCTTAGACTTTGTCTTCGCACACAGCTTTTTTTGAATTTGAAGGAAATGTAAACCTTTGGACCAGTGGACTAGTTATTAGGACCTCTATGGCCCCCCTTTTATGTCAATTTATTTTTAGAGATGTGGGAGAAGAACACAGTCCTCAATTCTGAGGTGAATCCATATAGAAGCAACGTCATCAAATGGTACAGGTACATTGATAATGCTGTCTATGTATGGAAAGGGACAACAGAAAGAGCATCAAAATTCATACCTTGGCTCACCAATAATGAATTAAATATTATGTTCACATATGTGGCTATTATGCTATCTTGTCATAACACAGGGGATGTGGCTCCTAGAGGGTACATAAACCCCATCTCCTAACACCTTTCTACAGTTGAGGGGGTACAGGCAAAGTGGGCAAGCATTAAAGATGCAGTACTTGAAGAAACATCCCATTGTGTTAGAGAGAAAAGGAAGTGCAAAAGAAGAAGGAAACCACTTTGGTTCTCAAAAACAGTAGCAGAAAAGGTCAGAGCCAAAAGGCTGGCCTTCAGGAAATGTAAGGGAATGCAGTGTGGGATGAAGATAGGGAGGCATACTAAACTTCCCTAAGGGAAGCATTGAAGGCAGTAAGGCAGGTAAAGACCCAAACCGAAGAAACACTAGCACGAACAGTAAAGAAGGTGATAAGACTTTCTATAGATTTTATTTTTTTAATTTATTTAGGGATTCGGATCATACCTTTGAGCTCAGAGCTCTTTTACAAAGGTTCCACGTCAAACAGTTTATATACAATACTTAAATAGTAGTTAGCTAGTATACAATAAGGTTACAATGTCATTCATAGTACCGACGGTGTTAGTACAGCATCAATAGCATTCAACTAGGGTAAAGCACAGTGTTTGTATGTAGTGAAGGAAATAAAGAGGTGTAACACCTAGTGTGAGAATCCGAGGAGGAGTCAAGTTGAGGGGGAAGGGAGACTGGGGTAGGGGGAGAGTGGGTGGCCAAAAGAAGTGGCTTTGTCTAGGAGGTTGGGAGGTAGTGGTAGTAGGTTGGTTATAAGGTTGATCCAGTGGAGGAAAAGATACATTAGTGAAAAGAGAAAGTCCAGAGGGGGTATTGCTAAGATCAAAGGGGATAAGGGTGTGTGTGAGGAGGAGGAGGACCAAGTAAAAGCATCTATCCTAAATAGATACTTCTGCTCAGTATTTACTGAAGAGAAGGTAGGGCAGGGCCCATAGCTCAGCACCTTGGACACATGGGGGAGGGAGGTGTGCACTAGTCCCTTCACAAAAGAAAGGGTCCTACAAGAGCTTGATAAGCTCAAGGTGGACAAGGCAATGGGACCTGATGGCATACATCCCAGGGTACTAAAGAAGCTAAGGGTGGAACTAGCAGAGCCATTATCAAAACTGTTTAGTGAGTCTTTGAGCACAGGAGAGGTCCCAGAAGACTGGAGAAGGGCTCATGTGATCCCGCTCCTCAAGAGTGGTAGCAGGGAGGAGGCAGGGAACTACAGACCAGTCAGTCTTACCTCAGTAGTGGGCAAGATTATGGAGGCACTCTTTAAGTCTTGGTAAATTTCCAAGTATCTGGAAAACAACCAAGGTGATGCCAATATTCAAGGGTGGGGATGCTTCACTTTCCAACAAATTATAGGCAGATAGCTCTTCTATTAGTTATTTCCAAGTTAATGGAGCATTTGGTTCATTCTCAATTAATGTTATGCTTGGAAAAATATAAAAAACTTACTCCGGTTCAGTATGGGTTCAGAAGGGGGCAGTCTACGGAGACTGCACTCACGAACTTCCTGGATTTAATAGCTTCTCCTTTAGGGGATGGGAGGTCCATGGGCGTGGTCTTCGTGGACTTGTCAAAGGCCTTTGATTTAGTGGACTTCATCTTTGATGTTGAAATCCCTTGAAAATATAGGGGTTTACCGATCAGTCATTGAAATGGTTTACATCATATTTAAAAGATCATATTCAGTTGGTTTCCACTGCCGGTGTTAGTTCATAGTTTGCCCTTGTGAAACGTGATGTTCCACAGGACTCAATTCTGGGCCCCTTGATGTTTCTTGTTTATATGAATGCTCTTCCAAATTGTATAAAACTTTCAAACATCATATTATATGCTGATGATACGGTGTCAGTCACAGATGGGATAAACAGGCAGGAAGTAGAAGGAAAGCGCCAGTCTGATTTTGAAGCCATGCAAATTTGGTTTAAGACTAAACATTTATTGATGAATACCAAAAAAACACAAACAATGTTGTTTAAAACTTCTAAATCAAAAATAAAAGCTTGGATAGTGCTCTGCAGATCTTAACTATAGAAGTGCTGATATTGGCACAGGCAGATACATATAAATATCTAGGAGTTGAAATTGATTCTGGCCTTACCTTTAATCAACATATAGATAGTATAATAAAGAAAACTAAAATGAAATTGGGGGCCTTAAGCAGGGTTACTTTTTGTATGACTAAAAATGATCATAAGTTGGTAGCAAATCAGTTGATTATTCCTACTGTAGAGTAAGGATCACAAGTTTATTGTTTTTCTACAAAATAATCTCTACATAAACTGGATTTATTATATCATAAAATAGCTAGATATGTATCACGATATAGTCCCACAGTCCATCACTGCTCCCTGTATGATGCTTTGTCCTGGATCCCATTGTATCATAAAAGAGAAATAGCATGGAATACCTAATTGTATAAAATTATGAAATTGGAAGCGCCTGAAAGACTCATGAAACAATTAGAATGGGTAAATGATAGTTATTGTTTGAGAAATATGGATAGTACACTAAAATGACCTAGGATCCAAAATGAATACAGCACATTTAAATTCAAATATAGAGCTGATAGTTCTTGGACTAGATTATCGAAGGATTTAAGAGAAATGAACTTAATAAAGGAATTCGGACAAAGGATTAAACAGGATCTTGAATATGTATGTATGTGTTTGGAGTAAACATTTTGTTGTTGGTAGTTCACAATAGATAAATGAGGGGTTACTAGATTAGTATAAGACATAGGATATCAGATCATATTGCTTTTTACATAAACATGTTATCACATGGTATGTGTACTAGTTTGTTGTGTTAATATGTCTGTGTTGTTGCTATAAAATGTTCCTTTTCAGTATGATATAATATTTGTATTTTATGTAATATGTGCAATGCTGAAAAAGTTTGGAACCTTTTGTAATTTGTACATAAACATCAATAACAGGATCACCATGAAAACAGGCCTTGTATAAGACCTATGTTGTAAACTTTTTGCATTGTCAAATTGTTTTTTGCTTGTATAAATAAAATGTTTTTACTACTACTACTACTTAAGGAAAGGATAGTGCAACACCTGGAATCCATAGGGGCACAGGATCCAAGACAGCATGGGTTTGCAACAGGAAGATCCTGTCAAACTAATCTCATAGATTTCTTTGACTGGGTAACCAGAGTGGTGGACCAAGGGGCAGCAGTTGATGTTGCCTACCTTGACTTCAGCAAAGCTTTCGATACTGTTCCACACAGAAGATTGATTAATAAGCTGGGTAGGCACGGGGTGGGTCAGAAGTTGGTCAACTGGGTTGCAAAGTAGCTGATGGGCAGAAAACAGAGAGTGGTGGTAAATGGTATACAGTCAGAAGAGATGCAAGTCACAAGTGGGGTACCTCAGGGATCAGTCCTGAGACCAGTCCTCTTCAATATCTTCATCAGTGACATTGCAGATGGACTGGAGTGTAAGGTTTGTCTGTTTGCAGATGACACCAAGATCTGCAACCTAGTAAATGATCCAGATGGGGTGGGCAGAATGAGAAGAGATCTGCGTAAACTGGCAAAGTGGTCAGAAGAGTGGCAACTGGGGTTTAACACAAAGAAGTGCAAGCTCATGCACATAGGGAAGAGAAACCCTGAACCCACCTATAGGCTGGGAGGGGAGTTGCTGGCAGTCACAAAGGAAGAAAGAAACTTGGGCATCATCATCACAGATGACCTAAAATCATCCAAGCAGGCCACTAAAGCAGTAGGTGAGGCTAGGGGGATGTTGGTGTTTATTAGTAGGGGTATCACAAGTCATAAGAGGGAGGTAATGATCCCTCTTTACAAGACACTAGTTAGGCCCTATCTGAAGTACTATGTGTAGTGCTGGAAGCCACACCTTCACAAGGACGTTAACCAAATTGAGGCAGTCCTGAGAAGGGCACATGAAATGGTGCAGGGACTGCATCAGAAAACATATGAGGACAGATTAACGGAACTCAGTATGTACACCCTAGAGCAAAAGAGGGAGAAAGGTGATATGATTGAAACAGTCAAACACCTTAAGGGCATTAACAAGGTGAAAGAGTCTAACATGTTTCAATATAGGAAAAATAGCAGGACAAGAGGACACAGCATGAGATTAGAGGGAGGCTGATTAAGGGGTATTGTGAGGAAGCTGTTTTCACAGAAAGGGTGGTGGATGCATGGAACAGCCTACCTCAGGAAGTGGTGGATATGAATACAGTGCAGGGCTTCAAACAGACATGGGATTGACATAACGTAGCAATACAGATGAGTATGACTAGATAGGCCATTGACAAAGCAAAGGCCAATGGCACATTCATAAGGTAGAAAAAGAAAAGGGCAGACTGGATGAGCCTTGTGTTCCTTATCTGCCATCAACTTCTATGTTTCTGTTTCTCTATTTCTGAAGGGAGAGAGTCCATACACAAGCAATCACTTAAAAAATCAATTCCTGTAGTCAGTTCTTTCGTATTAAGCTCAGCAGGTCATGAGGGCTCCACTGCTGTCCTTCCCCTCTGGTGGACCCCAAAGCAAGCCAGCAAGCAGACATCAGGCTCAATGAAGGGCCATCTCCCTCCAGTTCTGCAGCAGGTCATGAGGGCTCTGCTGCCATCCCTTCCCTCCGGTGGACCCCAAAGCAAGCCAGCAAGCAGACATTAGGCTCTGTGAAGAGCCGCCTCCCTCCAGTTCTGCAGCAGGTCATGAGGGCTCCACTGCTCTTCCTCCCTCCCTCCCTCCCTTCCAGCAGACCCCAAAGCAAGCCAGTAAGCAGACATTAGGCTCTGTGAAGAGCCACCTTCCTCCAGTTCTTCAGCAGGTGATGAGGGATCCGCTGCTCTCCCCCATTCCCCTCTGGTGGACCCCAATGCAAGCCAGCAAGCACACATTAGACTTTGAGAAGAGTCGGCTCCCTCCAGTTCTGCAACATGTTGTGAGCATTCCACTATCCTCCCTCCACTCCAGCGGACCCCAAAGCAAGCCAGCAAGCAGACATTAGGCACTGGGAAGAGCCACCTCCTTCTAGTTCTGCAGCAGATCATTAGGGCACCACTGCCCTCCCTCCTCTCCCCTCCGGCAGACCCCAAAGCCATCCAGCAACAGAAATTAGGCTTTGTGAAGAGTCGCCTCCCTCCAGTTCTGCAGCAGGTCATGAGGGCTCCGCTGCTCTCCCTCCATTCCAGCAGACCCTAAAGCAAGCCAGCAAGCAGACATTAGGCTCTGTGAAGAGCTGCCTCCCTCCAGTTCTGCAGCAGGTCATGAGGGATCTGCTGCCCCCTTCTCCCTTCTGGTGGACCCCAAAGCAAGCCAGCAAGCATACATTAGGCTCTGTGAAGAGCTGCCTCCTTCCAGTTCTGCTGCACCTCATGAGGGCTCCGCTGCTCTCCCTCCCTTCCAGCAGACCCCAAAGCAAGCCAGCAAGCAGACATTAGGCTCTGTGAAGAGCTGCCTCCTTCCCATTCTGCAGCAGGTCATTAGGGCTCCACTGCCCTCCCTCCCCTTCCCTCCGGCAGACCCCAAAGCCATCCAGCAAGCAGAAATTAGGCTCTGTGAAGAGTCACCTCCCTCCAGTTCTTCAGCAGGTCATGAGGGATCCGCTGCTCTCCCCCATTCCCCTCTGGTGGACCCCAATGCAAGCCAGCAAGCACACATTAGACTTTGAGAAGAGCCGCCTCCCTCCAGTTCTGCAGCATGTTGTGAGCATTCCACTATCCTCCCTCCACTCCAGCGGACCCCAAAGCAAGCCAGCAAGCAGACATTAAGCTCTGTGAAGAGCCACCTCCTTCCAGTTCTGCAGCAGATCATTAGGGCTCCGCTGCCCTCCCTCCCCTTCCCTCTGGCAGACCCCAAAGCCATCCAGCAAGCAGAAATTAAGCTTTTTGAAGAGTTGCCTCCCTCCCTCCAGTTCTGCAGCAGGTCATGAGGGCTCCACTGCTCTCTCTCTGTTCCAGCAGACCCTAAAGCAAGCCAGCAAGGAGACATTAGGCTCTGTGAAGAGCCGCCTCCCTCCAGTTCTGCAGCAGATCATGAGGGCTCTGCTGTCCTTACTTCCCTCTGGTGGACCCTAAAGCAGGTCAGCAAGCAGACATTTGACTCTGTGAAGAGCCGTCTCCCTCCAGTTCTGCAGCAGGTCATGAGGGCTCTGCTGTCCTCCCTTCCCTCTGGTGGACCCTAAAGCAAGCCAGCAAGCAGACATTTGGCTCTGTGAAGAGCTGCCTCCTTTTAGTTCTGCAGCAGGTCGTGAGGGCTCCACTGCCCTCCCTTCCCTCTGGCAAACCCCAAAGCAATCCAGCAAGCAGACATTAGGCTTTGTGAAGAGTCGCCTCCCTCCAGTTCTGCAGCAGGTTGTGAGAGCTCCTCTTTCCTCCCTCCCCTATTGCAGACCCTAAAGCAAGCCAGCAAGCAGACATTAGGCTCTGGGAAGAGCCACCTCCTTCCAGTTCTGCAGCAGGTTGTGAGGGCTCCACTGCCATCCCTCCCCTTCCCTCCAGCAGACCCCAAAGCCATCCAGCAAGCAGAAATTAGGCTTTGTGAAGAGTCGCCTCCCTCCAGTTCTGCAGCAGGTCATGAGGGTTCAGCTGCTCTCCTTCCATTCCAGCAGACCCTAAAGCAAGCCAGCAAGCAGACATTAGGCTCTGTGAAGAGCCATCTCCCTCCAGTTCTGTAGCAGGTCATGAGGGCTCCTCTTCCCTCCCTTCCTCCCCTCTGGCGGATCCCAAAACAAGCCAGCAAGCAAGAAATTAGGCTTTGTGAAGAGCTGCCTCCTTCCAGTTCTGCTGCAGCTCGTAAGGGCACCGCTGCTCTCCGTCCCTTCCAGCAGACCCCAAAGCAAGCCAGCAAGCAGACATTAGGCTCTGTGAAAAGCCGCCTATTTCCAGTTCTGCAGTAGGTCATGAGGGTTCTGCCACCCTCCCTCCCATCCCCTCTGACAGATTCCAAAGCAAGCCAATAAGCAGACATTAGGCTCTGTGAAGAGCCCCCTCCCTCCTGTTCTGCAGCTGTGCTGTCGTCCGTTCCCTCCGGAGGACCCCAAAGCAAGCCAGCAAGCAGACATTAGGCTCTGTGAAGAGCTGCCTCCTTTCAGTTTTGGGGCTGGGTAGGTTTACCTGTGTCTGACTTGGATGTCTGGATTTTTCTCTGTTTGATTAGCAGGGTATTTTCTCTGTCAAATTGTTGTGTAGGGCATCTTGCTGACAGGAAAGGCACTCATCACAGCGGTGGGTCAGAGCTTTTAGCTGATTGTTTTGTGATGGCACAGTTTAGGCCAACCTCTTCCCACCCTCACCCCACCCACCCCTGAAATAGTTCCTTTATACCTGGGGTTCTGACATCATTTCCTCAAGAGTGCAAGGTGCATATCAATGTCATATCCTCTCTAGCACACTGCACTGACAATATCAGCATACATTGTATAATATATATATTTCTATATAACAAACCAATCACACACACAAACACACACACACAAAAAAGTAGATAAACATGTGGGAGTAATGCAATGTAATGGCTGTGGGGCAGCAGTCTTCCAGGAGTCTTTCTGGAGGCTGAGATGCTGCCAATTGCAGACAACTCTCTGCCCTGAGGGGAGGAAGTTGCCCGCTTCAGGCCACACTGGACAGTAGTAAGGGAACCTTCCCCAGGCCACACTGGACGGTAGAAGGAACCTCCCCATCTAGGGAGCACCAGAGCCACCACCACTACCCTAGAGATTGTGAAGAAAGCACAGCAGTTGGACCACAGTGGGCTCAGGGAGGGTGAGGATGGTGGAACAGAGGCACCCCAGTCAGTTGTTCCACTCACAATCCATACACCATTCTGGGGAGCATAGCTCCCCTGTGGATGCACCCGAGAGGAGACTAAGGAGGCTGAGGACAACTGTCACAAGGGAGGCCCACAGGAAGGAGGCAGAGGACACCACAAGGAAAGGAAGCAGCTCCTGGTGGGGGACTCAATTATTAGGGGGATAGAACTGGGGGGAGCAGGGAAAACTGAAGTAAGGTGTCTGCCTGGTGCCATGGCTTGGAGGGACAGGAAGCGCATCCTCAGGATCGCGAGAACAGCTGCATGGAAGTCTGAGCTGGACATCATTGTCCACCTAGGGACAAATGACTTGGCTCATCATGAGATTAGAGCAGTGCAGAAGGACTTTGTAGAATTGGGGAGGGGCCTAAGACAAGTAGCACACACAGTATCCTTCTCTGAGATGCTGCCTGTCAATGGCATGAGCGAGGCGAGGGTACTTTGCACCATGCAGTTTAATGAATGGTTGAAAAAATGGTGTGGAGCACAGGGGTTTGGCTTCATTGGGGACTGGGGTTCCACCTGGAGGACACCAGCCTATACTGGCAGGATGGTCTGCATCTGTCCAGGAAGGAACAAGTCTTTTGAGCAATCGGTTTAAATGCTTCATTGGCAAGCTTTTAAACTAGTCAAGGGGGGAGGCACTGATAAGCTGCAGAAAAATCCCAGCCTCTCCCTACAAAACAGGGTACTAAATGAGAAAAAGACCGAGGTAGAAAGGTCAGTGGGGGATGCTGCAAAACAAGGTAAAGCCATAAAAAAAATGGAGAGCAATGAGTACCAATACTCATAGTCTGAGTAACAAGCTTCCTGAATTAGTGGCCTTGATGGAGGAGGAACATCTAGATATCGTGGCAGTCACAGAAACATGGTACACACAAAACCATGACTGGGACGTAAACATACCAGGATACACTATCTACAGGAGGGACAGGGAGGGTAAAAGAGGAGGTGGAGTAGCTCTTACTTATGGGAAGGAATCAAAGCAACAGAACAAAAGGGAAAACAGGGAGGAGAAGAAGCACTGTGGTAATTTGGAGACTGGCAATGGCACCACAATCCGCACAGGGGTTATATACAGACCCCCTTCTCAGGGGGAGGAAATGGACAAGGAAATGATAGAAAGTATACTTAGCATGGCAGCAAAAGGGGAGATATTGCTGATGGGTGATCTGAATATGCCAGATGTTAACTGGAGTGCAGTTGCAGCAGCCACTTCGAAGAGTGGGGTTGTTCTAGATGCCCTACAGGGGGCATGCCTTAGACAACTAGTATTGGAGCCCACCAAGAGGAAGCAATCTTAGACCTGGTTCTCTCAAATGGAGATGAAGAGAGGATCACAGATGTAGAAGTGGGTAGCCATCTGGGAACTAGTAACCATCGAACAGTATGGTTCACAATAAACACAGCAATAGAGTCAAGCCATACAAAGGCAAAAGTACCGGACTTTAGGAGGGCTGACTTTGCCAAAATGGGTGAATGCCAAAGGAATGCACTAGCAAATGGGCAGGAAGGAGGGGTGGAAGATCAATGGGGAATAATAAAAACTGCCATCACAGAGGTAACAAGCCTTTGTGTGAAGCAAATAAACAAAATGAAACAATGTAAGAAACCACTGTGGTTCTCAAAGGAACTGGCAGTGAAGGTTCAAGAGAAAAAGAAAGCATTCAGGAAGTACAAGGAATCGTAGAAGGAGCAGGACAGAGAACTGTATCAGTTAAAGCAAAAGGAAGCTGGGAAGGCAGTCAGAACAGCAAAGGCCCAAACCGAGGAAAAGATAGCCAACTCAGTTAAGAAGGGGATAAAACCTTTATAGGTACATCAGGGAGCAAAGGAAGACCAAGGAGGGATAGTGAGGCTTAATAAAGGGGAGGAGGGTGGGCAGAGGGTGACTGTGAAAAGGCAGAGATACTAAACAAATATTTTTGCTCAGTATTTACAAAGGAAGAGGGGGAGGTACCTAAAACAAACAGTAGAAACACTCTGGATACAGAAGTTGATACCAGCCCATTTACAGAAGAAATTGTTCTAAAAGAACTCTTAAAACTGAAGGTGGACAAAGCAATGGGGCCTGATGGGATTCATCCCAGAATTCTAAAAGAACTAAGGGTAGAACTAGTGACATCACTGACTACCCTCTTTGATAAATCATGGGAGGATGGGGTGGTACCCGAGGACTGGAGGAGGGCAGACGTGATTCCCCTTCACAAAAGTGGGAGCAAGGCAGAAGCAGGAAACTACAGACCTGTTAGTTTAACCTCAGTAGTAGGGAAAATGATGGAATCACTTCTGAAGAAAAGAATTGTCAAGTATCTAGAGGCCAGAGGGGCCCAGGACCCAACGCAGCATGGATTCACAGAGGGAAGGTCATGCCAGACAAATCTGATAGATTTCTTTGACTGGGTGACCAAAGTAGTAAATCAGGGAGGGGCTGTGGACATGGCCTACCTAGACTTTAGTAAGGCATTTGACACAGTCCCATACAAAGATTAATATAAGTTAGCCAGCCTGGGAGTGGGTCCCAAGATTACAGCCTGGGTAAGAATTGGCTGGAGAATAGGACACAGAGAGTAATAGTAAATGGAGTCACTCTGAAGAAAGGGGGGTTACTAGTGGGGTACCACAGGGTTCAGTATTAGGACCGGTCCTCTTCAATGTCTTTATAAGCGACATTGCAGAGAGACTGGAAGGAAAAGTATGTCTCTTTGCAGATGGCACAAAGATCTGCAACAGAGCTGATGCACAAGGTGGGGTGGAAAGGATGAGAAGGGACTTGGCAATGTTAGAGTAATAGTCAAATGTATGGTAGCTTAGATTCAATGCTAAGAAGTGCAAGGTATTGCATCTGGGAAACAAAAACCCAGGGGAAGAGTACACAGTGGGGGGTGAGATACTAACAACAACAAAAATGGAAAGGGACCAGGGGGTAGTCATATCAGATGACCTAAAGGTGGGCAAGCAATGTGGAAGGGCAGCAAGGAGGGCTGGGGGGATACTGGGATGCATAGGGAGAGGCATCACCAGTAGAAAACAGGAAGTTATTATCCCTCTGTACAGACAGCTGGTGAGACCGCATCTGGAGTACTGTGTGCAGTTCTGGAGACCCAATCTCCGTAAAGACATGAACAGGGTGGAAGCTGTCCAGAGGAGGGCAACTAAAATGGTGCAGGGTCTGCACGAAGACATATGAAGAGACTTAAGGAGCTTAATATGTATAGTCTCGAGGAAAGGAGGAGAGGGGACATGATAGAAACTTTCAAGTACCTCAAGGGAATCAACAAAGTCCAAGAGGGTAGCATCTTTCAAAAAGAGGTGTGTAAGAACAAGGGGGCACAATTTGAAGATAGAGGGGGGATGGCTCAGAGGTAATTTAAGGAAGTATTTTTTCACAGAGAGGGTTGTGGATGCATGGAACGGCCTTTCGGAGAAGATTGTGGAGTCAAAAACAGTGGTGGAGTTCAAGCATGCATGGGACAGTCATAAGGCAATTCTAGGGGGTGGGGGTAGGAAGAAGTAGGCTGCTGGCTAACTAGGATCTGCAGCTTAACCACTAGGTAAGGAAATGGGCAGACTGGGTGGGCCAAGTGGTCCTTATCTGCCGTCAAATTCTATGTTTCTATGTTCAGTTCTGCAGCAGGTCGTGAGGGCTCCACTGCCCTCCCTCCCCTCCCCTCCGGCAAACCCCAAAGCAAGCCAGCAAGCAGACATTAGGCTTTGTGAAGAGTCACCTCCCTCCAGTTCTGCAGCAGGTCGTGAGGGCCCCTCTTTCCTTCCTCCCCTATGGCAGACCCTAAAGCAAGCCAGCAAGCAGACATTAGGCTCTGTGAAGAGCCACCTCCTTCCAGTTCTGCAGCAGGTTGTGAGGGCTCCTCTTTCCTCTCTCCCTCCCCTATGGCAGACCCCAAAGCAAGCCAGCATGCCGACATTAGTCTCTGTGAAGAGCCATCTCCCTCCAGTTCTGCAGCAGGTCATGAGGGCTCTGCCTCCCTCCCTCCATCCCTCTGGCAGATCCCAAAGCAAGTCAGTAAGCAGACATTGGGCTCTGTGAAGAGTCACCTTCCTCTAGTTCTGCAGCAGGTCATAAGGGCTCCGCTGCTCTCCCTCCCTTCCAGCAGACCCCAAAGCAAGCCAGCAAGCACACATAAGGCTCTGTGAAGAGCCATCTCCCTCCAGGTCTGCAGCAGGTGGTAAGCATTCTGCTATTCTCCCTCCACTCCGGCAGACCCCAAAGCAAGCCAACAAGCAGACATTAGGCTCTGTGGAAAGCTGCCTCCTTCCAGTTCTGCAGCAGGTCGTGAGGGCTCCACTGCTCTTCCTCCTTCCAGCAGACCCCAAAGCAAGCCAGCAAGCAGACATTAGGCTCTGTGAAGAGCTGTCTCTCTCCAGTTCAGCAGCAGGTTGTGAGGTTTCTGCTGCCCCCATCCACTCTGGTGGACCTCAAAGCAAGCCAGCAAGCACACATTAGGCTCTGTGCTGAGCTGCCTCCCTCTAGTTCTGCTGCAGGCTGTGAGCTTTCCGCTGTCCTCCCTTCCCTCTGGTGGACCCCAAAGCAAGCCAACCAACACACATTAGGCTCTGTGAAGAGCTGCCTCCCTCCAGTTCTGCAGCAGGTTGTGAGGACTCCGCTACCCTCCCACCAACCCTTCTGGCAGACCCCAAAGCAAGCCAGCAAGCAGACATTAGGCTCTGTGAAGATCCTCCTCCTTCCAGTTCTGCAGCAGGTCATGAGGGCTCTACTGCCTCCTTCCCTCCTTCCTTCCTTCCCTCCCTCCCTCCCTCCAGCAGACCCCAAAAGCAATACAGCAAGCAAACATTAGGCTTTGTAAAGAGTCATCCCTTCCAGTACTGCAGCAGGTCATGAGGGTCTTTTCCTCCTCCCTCCTGGCAGACCCCAAAGCTAACCAGCTAGCAGATATTAGGGTCTGTGAAGAGCTGCCTCCCTCCAGGTCTGCAGCAGATCATGAGGACTCCGCTGCCTTCCCTCCCCCCTGGCAAACCCCCAAACAAGTCAACAAGCAGGTACATTCAGCTGAACAGCTGTTTTGGTGTCCATCACGTGGTGCCACTACGCAGCACCGCATAGGGGAAGCCTCTCACCCGCCCCCCACCAGCACCTGGAGCAATCACATACTGATATACTCTTTCTGTTTACTCTCACAGACCCAGTAATTTCACACAGCTGCTCCACGGTCATCAAGCTGAGCTATGTTATATTTACTTATTGAAATGTTTCACCAGGAAGTCACACTGAACAACAAGTTGCTCGTCTCCTGGTGGAACCGGGGAGGGGGGGACAGTGGGGATTAACAACAAACAATAACAGATACAGAGAACAGATACAATATGGAGCATTTGATTCAAAGATAAAAAATTATATACAGTAGTGAGCAGTTCAGACAGTTGAAGCAATGACAACTGAATCCACCAGTAGGTGGACACAGAATATATGAGACAGTAAGCCCCTCAGATAGTGATGTAGCTGTACAATCGCAGAGCGAGAATTTTTACAAAGATGTTTACAGAGCTGCGCACTGAGATAGACAACAAGTGCTAGGAGCAAGCAATGGCAGGAGTAGGTAGTTGACCAAGATTTGAAAGTGAGGAAAGATACCAGAAGCCAGGATGAAACCCACCTAGTAATTTTACCACTAACTCCCTGTTCAATTAAGGCATCTATGAGTTCTCCATGTGGGACCTTCTCAAAGACTTTGAAGAAGTCCAAAAAAATGACATCGACTGCATCCTGTTTGTCAAGAACTCAACTAATTTTGCCATAAAACTCTAACAGGTTGGTTTGGCATGATCTTCCTTTTGTGAATCCATGTTGTGTGATGTCAATATTATCAACTAATAGTTCACCAATGTGGTCCTTAATAATATCCTCCAACACTTTACCCAGGACAGCTGTCAAACTGACCGGTTTATAGTTAGCAACCTCCTGTCTGGAACCTTTTTTAAAAATGGGCACCACTGTAGCCTGTCTCCAAACCTCAGGGACGTATTCTGCATTTATAGATGTGGTGAATAATGCCGAAATAGGGCCAGCCAAGGGTTCTGCTAGTTCTTTAAGAATGTGTGGATGTAGGCTGTCTGGTCCCTGAGCTTTATTTGGGTCTAATTTTCGGAGAAGTCCTTTCACCATATTTCACTGAGATGCTGTCAGTCTATGACCAGGGAAGGATAAGGTACTCTGCACCAGCAGCTTCTACTCATGGTTGAAGGAATGGTGCAGAGAAGAGGGGTTAGGCTACACTGGGGACTGAGGGCCAACCTGGAGAGATATGGCTTACAGAGGTGATTGTAATAGTAGTTGAAGTAGCAGTAATAGTAGTAAGTAGTAGTAGATTTTATTTATTTAAAGGGACACTGTCAACCTTTTTTGCATCATATTATTTCTAGGTCAAAATCCACATTTTATGATTGCTTACCTTCTCTAAAATTCATTGATGTTGCTGGTTGCTTTATCTGCATCTTTGCTTATGAGAATTGAAATGCATGAGAATGTATTGTTATACACAGTCTTGTTTTGCTCCAAATTGTTTACCTAAGCTCACTGCATACTTCCTGAACATTAGAAACACCCTCATACAGTACAGTCACTCGTGCTACAATAGTCTCATCTACTCCCACTGCATAATGAGTAGCTAGATAGTGTTGAGGGAGTTCCTGGGTCCAGGAAAGATGCAGTTGTAGTTGTCAAGAAATGTAAGCAAACATATTTTGGTTTGGTAACACCAGTATGGTTGACACTCAGTTTTTTTTTTACTTTTTAAAAGGAAAAAGGAGTCTGAATCAAACAACCAGCTACATTAGCAGTCTCTATAAAATGAGAACAATCATAAAATGTGTTTTTTAAACTACGAACACTTTTTTAGGCCAAATGGGGTTGACAGTGTCCCTTTAACGCACCCTTCCCCAAAGGCTCAGGGTGCCTTTACAAAATATAGATCAAAAACAGCATATTGTATAACAAAAAGATATTTAATATCTATTACAAATATAAGTATAATAAAACCTGATACATATTATATGCCTTTATTCTAAAATAGTAACACTGCTTATCCTTACTTAGTCCCCAAAGGCTTATTGGAAAAGAAAAGATTTCAGTTTTCTTTTAAATATTTCTAGGGAGGGGGCCTCCCTCAGGTGCCCAGGCAGTGAGTTCCAGAGGATCGGCATGGCCACCTCATAGAAACATAGAATTTGACGGCAGATAAGGACCGCTTGGACCACCTAGTCTGCCCATTTCCCTACCTAATGCATAGGCTGCAGATCCTAGTTAACCAACAGCCTACTTCCTCCTACCCCCACTAGAATTGCCTTATGTCTGTCCCATGCATTCTTGAATTCCCCCACTGTTTTTGAGTCTGCACCCTCCTTAGGAAGGTTGTTCCATGTATCCACAACCCTTCTCCATGAAAAAATACTTCCTCATATCACCTTTGAGCTGTCCCCCCTCTATCTTCAAATTGTGCCCCATTGTTCTTGCACATCTCTTTTTCTGAAAGATGCTACCATCTTGGACTCTGTTGGTTCCCTTGATGTACTTGAAAGTTTCTATCATGTCCACCCTCTCTCTCCTCTCCTCTCCTCTCCTCTCCTCTCCTCGAGTGTTTACATATTAAGCTTCTTTAATCTCTCTTCATATGTCTTCTGGTGCAGACCTTGCACCATTTAGTTGCCCTTCTCTGGACAGCCTCTCCTCCTGTCTATGTCCTTGCGGAGATGGGGTCTCCAGAACTGGATGCAGAATTCCATCTGGGGTCTCACCAACTGTCTGTACAGAGCGATAACAGCTTCCTGTTTTCTACTGGTGATGCCTCTCCCTATGCATCCCAGTATCCCACCAGCACTCCTTACTGCCTTCTCACATTGCTTGCCCACCTTAAAGTCATCTGATATGACTACCCCAGGTCTCTTTCCATTTCTGTTGTTATTATCTCACCTCCCATTGTGTACTCTCCCCCTGGATTTTTGTTTCCTAGGTGCATTGCTTTACACTTCTTTGCATTGAATCTAAGCTGCCATATATTTGACCATTCCTCCAACCTTGCCAAGTCCCTTTTTCATCCTCTCCACCCCACCTTGTGTATCAACCCTGTTGCAGATCTTTGTGTCATCTGCAAAGAGACATGCTTATCCTTCCAGTCCCTCTGCAATGTCACTTATAAAGACATTAAAGAGTACTGAACCCTGCAGTACCCCACTAGACAGCCTAAACTCCCAAAGATTTCAATCTCACCCTGGGACCTCCAGGAGGCCCTCCTCCTCTGACCGTAAAGAGTTTCTTGGAGTATATGGATGCAGAAGCTCCCTCAGATAACCTGGACCCAGCCCGTGCAGGGCCTTATATGCCAACAGACCTATTTTAAAGGAGATGCACCAGCGCACCGGCAGCCAGTGGAGAGTGGAGTTCACGTAGCACTAGCAAAAGGGAGAATCTTGAAGGACCAAACAATAGTTATGCTGCAACATTCTGCAGCAGCTGCAGGCACTGCAGTGCACCCCCTTTGACCCCGAGATAGAGCGCATGCTTGCTTGTAGCCATCTGGGAGGGGAAGTTCAGTCCTCAGTGACGGATTAAATGTTACTTTAATGAACATTTAAACTAGCTGAGGTGGTTGTAGAAAGAATAAGGGAGGCAAAAACTGGCCCCACCTTACTGAGTGAAGCAGTAGTAAGGGAGGACCCGAGGGGAGGAGAATCCCCTTAGGAGCAGAATACTGAGAACAGCAGTGAAGTGGAGGACAAGGGAACAGGAACATAAGTTGCAAAAAATGGATGGGAAAAGGAGGCAGAATACAAGGGGAGGAAGGGGTGTTGCATATGTAGGCCAGGTGCCATGTGCCAGTGGGCTACTATCCCTGCCTGTTGACTACCACACAGGTTAAGGGGCCTGGGTCCTACTACGGTGGTGATTGGGAGTCCTATCCCAGAGTAATAGTAAAATAGCATGGTGCTCCACCCAGAGTAGGTTGATAGCGGGCGAGGTGTCTGCTTGGTACAACCCCCTGGGATGCTGTACCTACCAGCCTCCCCTTCCAACCACCCCACACACTAGATACCAAGTTGTTTCTCAATACTATACACCACATATACTGTACTTGACAGTAAGCCTTCACAAAATACCCTCCACACAGCAATTGCAACAAACAAAACACAGCTTTATTTTGGGGTAGGGGTAGGGGAGGCAGTACCTGGAGCAGGAACAGCTGTTAAAAAGGATAAAAATTAGAGCAGTTAGCAACAATAGGGTCCGTAGGCCAAAACACCCCAGCACCTGCCCCCACTGGTACCAGAGTAACCCCAGTTCAGTCTATAAGGGTATAATCAAGCAAGGAAGCACTCACTGGTACCTGGTTATTTGAATAAAGAAAGGCCCCAGAGTCCAATACTAAGTTAGGAATACTCCAAATGTATTCTTTACAGGCAATTCAGATGTGATTGAATTCTGCTGTCACAGAAAACCCCTGCTTTTCGACTTTCGTCTTCCTGAGGTGGTTGATTTTACTATGACACTAAAATCCTTTTAGACACATAAAATAAGTCACTGCTGCCACCACAAGTTCCCATCTTGAATAACAATTCCAAAGTTAAATATTTACAGTATACAAAGTGGCTTGTAGTGGGACTCAAATCTAGACATCAACAATAATCATTGTTCATATATTTTTCTTTCTTAATTTCTAAATAGAATACAAAAATCATTTTGATGCAAGTTACAAAAATAACATTTGTCACAACAGTAAGAAAAAACAGTAAATACCACCTGTTACCAATATTATAATTTCTAATTCAATATTTGAAAGTATTTTGGATAGATAGCACAGTCAGTGTCTAAAGAGGTGAGTGTCGATTAGCTCAATAAGTATGGAGATGTGATCACCTAACAAGGCCATTCTAGTCAAACAGTTTTGGATCTACATTGTCCATAGCCACCAACCATTATTTCCAAACAGCTCTGAAAGAGAGAAGAAAGATAGAAGAAAGATGAAACAACTTGAGTATTATGCTAGAATAGCATTATTCTCAAGTATTATAGAAATATTAAATTTTTTTCTTATTCTTGATGTTTTAAATCCAATTCAGTGTTATGTTCAGCTGGTTGTAAGCTCCCCAAGTGGAAAATCCAGCAGATCTCTAGTTGCAGCAATTTATTAACTTTGTACCCCCCCCCCCCGTGACCTCGGAATAAATTCTAGGGACATGAACTTGGTACCATCTGGCCTGCTATTATGTGCCTCCAGATACTGTCCTCCAAGGGGTTTGTTTATTAGACCAGCTTTAATGTTCCGTATATGCTCCTGCATACATTGTCTAAGGGGATCTGATGGTACATCCACCATACAGTAATTTACAGGGACACCAGATCCCATAGACAACATGGGAGGTGCAGCAATTCAGGAAGCTCCTGATTTCCACAGTATTTTCATAACTCTGAAGTTCGAATATTTTACTCTGGTAACAAAATGCACACATACTGCATTTTCCACATTTATACATTGCTTGTTTGTGGAGGGGGACACCATTGTCTATATGGCATTTCCTGTTTTCTTTCAATGTAGTGGCTGTGGGCTAGTCTATTCCTTAGGCTGTCCCTTGTGACGTGAGCATGTTACTATGGTGCTTTCAGTGTGTTCCTTCGCCATTAGGCTATCATTAAGAAGGATTGGACAATATTTTTTATGATACTTCCAATTCCACCAGCTGCTCTATTGTATTTTGTGATAAAATTCACTGGTTGTTTCCCCTTTTGATCTCGATTTGTTGGTGTTAACAGGGTGTTTCTTCCTAGTTGTTCTGCCCTGTCTAATGCTGCATCAAGGACTGTTTTTTTTATACCATCTTGCCAAAAATCTATCATACAGTTCCCTGGACTGACTCTCAAATTCCTCATCCCTCAAGCAGTTACACCTGACCCGAATGAACTGACCATAGGGTATAGATTGTATCAAATGATTGGGGTGGGAACTGTCTGCGCTGAGTAGACTGTTACTTGCTGTGGATTTCCAATGGTTCATAGATTGTTATTTCTTTTCCTGATCAATGAAACGTGTTAGATTTAAAAATTTAATTCTTTCTGCATTAGATTTATGGGTCAGGGTCAAATTTGTGTCATTCTTGTTTGCCCATTTCATGAATTCCAGCATTTGTGATTTTGGTCCTTCCCATACACAAATAACATCATCAGTAAAGCGGTACCACATCCTTATATGTCTACAGAAGGGGTTTACCGCTTCACTGAAGATTGTTTGCTTTTCCCATTCACCAAGGAAAATATTGGCATAATTGGGTGCCATGGCCGCAACCATTGTCGTTCCTCACAACTCAAGATAAAAATCTCCTGCAAATTCAAAATAGTTGTGTGAAAGCACAAAAGTCAAAGCTTTAAGGATGAATGGTATGGGAATATCCCACTCGTTTAACCCCTAAAGGCTTTTATATTTTACAAGCTTCTATACTCAGACTGTGTGCTATGTTAGTATAGAGCGATTCGACATCTGTACTAAGCCACACACAGTCTGAGCCCCATGTAAAATCTTTAAATTTAATATATAAAAAATGATTAATGTTGCTCTCTAGGTTTGAGTCCCACTACATGCAACATAGTATAAATATTTAATTTTGGAATTGTTATTCAAGATGGGAACTTGTGGTGGCAGCAGTGAGTTATTTTATGTGTATAAAAGGACTCTAGTGTCACAGTAAAATCAGCCCCCTCAGGAAGACGAAAGTCGAAGCGCAGGAGTTTTCTGTGGCATATTTCAATCACGTCTGAATTACCTGTAAAAAATAAATTTGGAGTATTCCTAACTTAGTATTGGACTCTGTGGCATTTCTTTTTCAGATAATCAGGTACTAGCGAGTGCTTCCTTGCTTGATTGTACCTGTTGTTGTTTCTGGGATCAGCAACCCCTGTGGAGAGCAGCAGACTTCACTCTGCAGAGCACATCTTTCCTTGATTTGCAGTCTATAAGGGTACCTGTGATGGTGCAGGCCTGATTGGTGCCACGGGTCGGCCGGCATTGGGGACCTTGAAGAGCAGTTAGAGGATGACATTTTAAAGTTTTAAAGTGCAAAGTAATGCACCTGGGAAACAAAAACCCAGGACAAGAGTACACAATGGGGGGTGAGATACTGACAACAACAACAATGGAAAGGGACCTGGGGGGTAGTCATATCAGATGACCTAAAGGTGGGCCAGCAATGTGAAAAGGCAGTAAGGAGGGCTAGGTTGATACCAGGATGCATAGGGAGAGGCATCACTAGTAGAAAACAGGAAGTTGTTATCCCTCTGTATAGACAGTTGGTGAGACTACATCTGGAGTACTGTGTATTGTTCTGGAGACCCCATCTCCGCAAAGACATAGACAGGGTGGAGGCTGTCCAGAGAAGAGCAACCAAAATGGTACTGGGACTGCACCACAACATATATGAAGACAGACTAAAGGAGCTTAAGATGTTTAGCCTCAAGGAAAGGAGGGGGGGAAGGGACATGATAGAAACTTTCAAATACCTCAAGGGAATCAACAAAGTCCAAGAAGGTAGCATATTTCAGAAAAAGAGATGTGCAAGAACAAGGGGGCACAATTTGAAGATAGAGGGGGGATGGCTCAGAGGTAATGTGAGGAAGTATTTCTTCACAGAGAGGGTTGTAGATGCATGGAACAGCCTTCCTGAGAAGGTTGTAGAGTCAAAAATAGTGGGGGAATTCAAGAATGCATGGGACAGACATAAGGCAATTCTAGTGTGGGGGGTAGGAAGAAGTAGGCTGTCGGTTAACTAGAATATGTAGCTTATCTGTTAGGTAGAGAAATGGGCAGACTAGGTGGGCCAAGCAGTCCTTATCTGCCATCAAATTATATGTTTCTATGTTTCTAAGTTAAGTTTAAACCTATGTTTGCATACAGCCTTTCCCCAGTTCCCTGAATCAGGTTAAGCCCTGAGTCACTCATGATTCCGGAGAGCTGAGTGCTCTCTGGAGCAAGGGGATTCCAGCAGTTCAAAATCTGTAGTTTCAATTCAAAGAGGGCAGAAACAGTTGGGCAGTAGTTGATGATGTGTAGACTCGAACTTGCTTGAAGGTCTGGCCACTTGTCACCTTGACTGGAGATCTTGCAGCTTGTCCCCTTCAGCCTATTTAGGCCCGTTGCAGAGCTCCCACGCAAGGCCCACCAAACCACAGGGGACCCAGACCTAGGAGGGGCTCCACAGCCAGGCTCCCTCACAGGTCAAGAGTGCCCTAGTACCCCAGCATGCATTAGTGGCCCCCTGTAGCCAGCAGACCCCACTTTGTAGGGGTTAGCAGGTTCTCCACCTGGCTCTGAGTTGCAGAGAATACCTTGGTTCTGACCTTCTCTCAAGCAGGAAGACAGCTCCGGTGTGCAACCAGACAGTTTCTCAAACTTTTTTATTTTCCAGTGCCTTTTGGCAAAAACTTCCAAGTTCCAGACTAACAGTTCCTTTCCACCACTGGATTTTCAGCAACAGCAACAGGTTCCTGAAACATAGGACATCTGTTCACCTTTTTTCCTCTCACAGTTTCTCTGACTCAAAGCAGCATCTACCTTTTACTCTGGCTCACACACAGTCCCAAGAAAGTCTCTTTCTCAGCTCAGGGTTCCCTCTCAGTCCCAACTGGTGCAGCATCACTGCAGTAAACGAGACTTCTCAAAAACCAGCAATTCCCACCAGATGCTTGGAACACTCAGGATAGATGCACAGTTCCTTTAAACAGAATGAATCCTTCAACTTTAATCCTCAGACAAACTCCAATTTAAGTCCTGTGAAAGGCCTTTAGATCTGTTCACCACAGTACTAAGCCCCTCTTGACTCAGTCAGAGCCCAGAATAGACTGACCAAGCTGCCCAAAGTCCCTGGGATTTCTCCCGAAATTCCTGCCCTCTGAGTGGCCGATTTTAGTCATCAATCATAATCATTAGCCCTGTTTAATTATTGGTTAGAAAAGTCTCTTGGTGCCTGAAAATAGTTCACACCTACTCCCATGAACCCTCACAAACAGTTTTGGGCACCTAGATAGCTGATTGGCTGATACTGGGGGTCAAAGTGTCATGATGGCTGCCACTATAGACAACCCCACAAAGTTGCTTAGCAGTCCCAATTTTATAACATTGTTGCAACCAGGTGAAACAGTCTACATATATATTGACCCCCTTATCTCATAGCTTACACTGTCCTTTAATAAGCAGCCCACATTCATATTTGTCAAACCCCCTGCAGCCAGTCACTGTCCCCGAAACACAACCCCCCTAAGGATAGCGATTCAGCTCATGTTTATTCAGGATGCCTCATTAATATTCATGAGGGTCCCTGAGAATAGCACTTGCTGGTGCTTTTAAACTAAAGTCCAGTGCCACTTCTCAGGCACTTCCTCCAGGTGTCTGATCCCCACTTAACTGAACATGGGGGTCAGGATCACTGGGGAGGAATTGGGGTGACCGCTATGGCAGTCTGATGAAATAGGTGCTACTGCACATGTAAGGAGCAGTTTGACTGCACCGGAATGCAGAAATGGGTCGGTGCTCCATGGTCCAGCTCCACCAGCCCCCGTCCAAAGAAAACGGTAGCAGGCTGGGATGGAGACTGCACAGGCAACTGGGGGAGCACAAGCAGAGCAGGTAAGCCCCCACAGAGGGTTACACTGGCAGAGTGGGAGCAAGGAGTGGAGACCATGGCCTGGATATTCAAACTGTGCCAGGCTGTGGTGCAAGCTTAAGCGCAGCTGAACTAGGCTGTGCAGGGGTGTGGCCTGGGCGATATTCCACGGAGCTGCGCTATGGTTCGTCAGCTTTGAATATCGCACCCTGGCCACCCCCACTGTGTATGGTGCAGTGGCACTGCGCCAGCGCAAGTGGCCAGAGTGGAGCATGGAGATGCACTAGCGCAAGTGCCATTGCGCCATTCACAGCACCAGCAATATTCAAATGGTGACATGCAAATGGAGCCATAATTTATGCAAGGCACACATGGGGCCATTTGCATTTCATTATGGCCCCATTTGCATTCCATTTGCATGCAGGTGCGCTGATCCCCGACGACTTACGCCTGGTGCCCTGCCAGGCAGCAGCTGTTGGGGACCGACGCCCCCTGCAGCCCGATCGCGGGCATCTGTATTATTAATAAAAGACCCCCGTCCTTTATCCCTGGTGGTCCAGTGGACTGATTTCCACCCAGTCGCGGGCATCTGTTTTAATAAGGAGAACCCCACCCCCGGAAAATATCCCTGGTGGTCCAGTGGACCACACTCTGCCCGATCGCAGGCATCAGTACAACAGAAAATGTCCTATTACCCTGGTGGTGCCGGCGGCCGCACCCCACCCGCCTGCCGCCCCGCCACCCACTGACTGACACCTCGGTAGGGCTGCACACCCACCAAACAGGTGTGGGGTACAGGTACAAGGTAGGGGTGGGGGTGTAGGGGTGAAGAACTTGGTGGGAGGGCAGGGTGTGAGGGAAGGGTAAAGGGTGTAGATGTGGGGCAGCTACTGTCCCCAGGCTGCAGATCTGCAGGGGCGGCCGGACCTGTGGCCTCCTCGACGCACACCCCTCCGATTCATCTCCCTGAGTATGCTAAGTGTCTCTTGCGGCATCTCCATCAGGCGGTGGATGGCCTGCTCTATCCTGTGCAGGATCCATACACCTAGGGCAAGGGAACAGAATCAATGGCTAGGACTGTACACAACCCTGAAGCCCACCCAGTATGCATGGCATACAGCCAAGTGCCCTGCTCCTGTGATGGACTGCACACACGCACAGTGACCGTGCATGGGCCAAGCCCAACCAGGCAGCAACAGCCATGTGTGCCACTACACCACCCCCCCATGCCCAGCACAGCACAACCAAGGCAGTACAGTGACATGTCTACGTGGTGGGAAGGTAGTGCCACAGCCATGTGCCCAGTGCATGCATGGACCACCAGTGATGCACTCACAGACACGCAGTGCCATTGGACAGTGCTGACTGTCACACGTCGCAGGCATGGCAGTGTTATCCATGGATGGTGGCCATGCCCCATCCCCCCCATTGCACGCAATAGCATCCATGATGTAATGACACTCACCCTCATCCAGCCGCTGCTGCTGCTGCTGTGGCGGCTGCTGCTGTTGCTGCTGCTGATGCGGGCCCATACAGCCGCCTCCTCTGCCAGCCACCCCTGCAGCACCCCTGTGTGACTCAGCCTGGGCCCTCCTCCGCTCCTCCACGCCTGTGGGAAACAAATGTTGAGAAGCACATTAGTGAGATCCAAACACAGACAGACCCTTACACCAATGAGTGTGCCTGCCCACACAGCCAGACCCATGCATCACACACCTGCAAACACTGACACAGCCAACCATGGAACAACCCTCCCCCATGCGCTGGCCCCAATACACAGTCATACCCCTGTGGACAATACAGGTGCATAGATGGGTCACCCACCTGGCCTAGGCACAATGCCCCTCCTGGCATGGGACCTGAGGCGTGCCAGCAGTGCCTGCTACCTCCTGCGCAGGTCACTGTAGCAGTGCCTGCACTGCTCTGCTGTCCTGCGCCACCCTGTGACCTGCTCCAGTGCAGTGGCCACCTACTGCCACACTTGGGTGTGGGCCAAGTCTAGGGGTTCCCCCCCAAACAGTGGCCCATAGTGAGGCTCAACCACGGCCACTAGGTTGGCCACCTCAAGCTACTCCACTGGAGCACCCCTCGTGCCATGCTAGCAACTTGATAGTAGGCAATGGCACCAGCGCATGGCAGACCCACGTGGAAATGTTGCGCAATACAACCCCATCTGTCCCTATCGCGCTGTTCAGGCAGCGCCGTCGGTCCCTATCGTGCTTTTACCAAACAGCCCGATAGAGCTGCACACATGCCAGACGTACAGTGCCAAGGGGGCAAAGATTGGGGCACAAGGTCATGTCTGTGGCGCAAGGCCACGCACAGCGCCATCGGACATCTACACGTCCAGTGCGAGAGGTCATCTACGTGCCAGTGCCACAGTGGACTATTGCACAGTTGTGCCACAGCGCCATGTGGTGACCAGCACTGTAGCGCCACTGGCACAATGGAATGGTGGCCATGTCACGAATAGCTGACCACGCACAGCACGTAATCAGCATGGCAAACACCTGCGTAAGGTACCTGGGCATGTGCGGTGCTGTGTACTACGCAGTCACAGAACTGCGCCATAGGCTCAGCCAGCCCAACCGTAGTGCGCAAGGCGCAACAGCGCAATATTCAGCCGTCATATGCAAATCAGCTGATCAGCCATTCAAAGGCACAGCTGTAGCTCGCACCGTGAACCTGCACGGAAGCCACCAGTGCTCCATGCAGGAATGTAAGAAGAAAGTGGGGACAGACAGGAGACGGGTTAAGGAGAAGGTGGCAGCACTCAGGGCGGCATGTGCTGCCACAGGCGGGGGGCCAGCCAGAGGTGGCACAGCTGACCCCGGTGGAGGACTGTCTTGCTGCATCCATGCAGCACAGTGCCATCGAGGGTGTTCCAGGCGGTGGCTTCCAGACAGGTGGAAGCCCATCACTGCACGGTATGACATGGTGGGGGGTGGGAAGGTTGATCCCATGCACTAACTTGTTCTCACTTTCTGTTACAGAGCCTGTGCGCCTGCAGGGGACAGTGGTGGTGGGCCCATGCACTGTGGACGTGCAGCCAGAGTTGGAGGAGGGTCCATCCACCTCTGCTGGTAGTCGGCGTGCATTGCACCAGTGTGCATGCCTGGCTGTCAGCTCCGATGTCAGTGAGTCAGGTGTGGGGGGTGCCCTTCCTGTGTCACAGCGTTCTGGCATGCAAGCATGCCAGCACACTGTGGCTGAGGCTGTGGCACGAACCTGCACCATTGATGATGCAATGGCCGCTATGGGCAGTGGCATGCATGTGTCACAGAATGGACACACAGCAGAACAGCCCGTGCCCATGGATCTAGCAGGTTCCAACGTGTGTGCCAGCACGTCAGCACAGTCCCAGGCTGTGCCTGTCAGCACCGGTGGGGCAGGACCGGTGGCTGTGCAGGTCCCTGGCACTGTTGCGGACACAGCATTGGAAGGACTGGTCCCTTGGGCACAGCAGGCGGAGGGGCAGCAGCGGCAGTCATCCACCGGGTCTGGGGGTACAGGGTTCAGCTGTGGTGTACGCACACCGCCTGTTGACATACCCATACCTGGTCCTGGTGAACAGCGCCCAGGTGTTGAGCATCAGGACCTTCCATCCCCTTGGGGACAGGTTGCCGATTTGGCAGACAACCTGTTTGACAAGCACACCCACCTGCTGCGAGCATCAGTACAGCAGCAGATGCGGGTTGCAACGTCCGTGGAGGCACTATGCGTGGCTGTGGAGCGGCACAGCAGGGACAATGCAATGATCCTGGCAGAGATGGTCCAAATGTGGCTGGATGTGACCGCAGCTACAGACAGGATGACCCAAGCATTGGTCGCTGTCAAGCCTGCACACACTGGGCACCCAGTCAGGTGCCTTGTACCGCGACCCACGAGTACGCAGACTCCACTCCCCCATTCCTGCATTGTGAAGACACCCAGCCTGTTGACACCGGGTTCTGCTGTGGGCATCCCAAGCACCCCTGGTGCAGGTATGTCTGGCATGCTGCAGACCCCTGTACGGACAAGGTCGCGCTCGTGCAGTCGGACCCCTGGTGGTCCATCGGTGCCACCCCATGTGGCCCATGCTCAGCCTGCCAGTGCGGCTGGGTCACTGCAGGGCTGCCCATGCATCCGTGGTGGCTGTGGCTCAGTGCCACCTGACTGACTTGTCTCCCAGTGCGGGCCCTGTCTGGTGCTGCCCTGTGTGCAATGTGTGTCTTGCTGGGCACTGCACCAGTGGGTGCCCTGCCCAACACGCTGACACACGGACCACCTGCACACCCACCCGATTGTTGTCCACAGGTGCATGTGCATGATGATGCCTGCATTGTACTGTACAACAAGGTGCAAGGGTGCCCAGCATCTGACACACGTACATGGACAGTACAGGTGGTGGGGGTGGTCTGTGGATCTGTGTGTTTGACATGTCTGTTCCTGCTCTGCTGTGCAACTGCCTCTGTGCACTGTATGCTGTGTGTGTGTGTGTGTGTGTGTGTGTGTCCATGTAGTGTGTAACTATTCACCCCTCCCTGATGGTGTGTTTATGCGCCTGTACCCTTCCACTCCCCTTGCCGTCATGCACCCCTGGTGTGTTACCCTGTGTGTATGTGGGTTGCGCCTAGACAGTGTTGGTTGCACATGGCCCCATGACTTACCTGTGTTGTGTGAAATGCTCCTCTGTGATGGTGTCCCGGTGCAGCTGGGCCTGCCGGATCAGTCGGGGGTCACGCCATCCAAGGGGGGGCTGCTCATCCCCATCATCACCGGCGTCACCGGCGGCCCCATCGCTGTCCCGCTCCTCAACCTGTACGGCTATCCCACAGTCTTTGGCCATGTTGTGCAGGATACAACAGGCCAGAAATATCCCACAGGCCTTTGAGGGGCTATACTGTAGGGCACCGCCGGAGGTGTCTAGGCATCAGAAGCGTGCCTTCAGCATCCCAAACACCAGCTCGATGATGTTGCGTGTGGCGGCATGTGCCTCATTGAAGCATTGCTGCGATGGGGTCATGGGGCGCCGGTAGGGTGTGAGCAGCCAGGGATGGAGTGGGTATCCACTGTCACCTGTGTGGAGATAGTGGAGAGTAGTGTCATGTTCAGGTCCATATTGCTCCTAGCCCTGTGTGCCACTACCGTGGCACCTGTGGCTTTCCCAACCTTGCCCCAACTTTGCCACTCCTACATGTATACTCACCCACTAGATGTCCTGTGGGGATATCCCCACTCTCGAATCGATGGCACAGTGCAGATTGGTACCATATGAATGAATCATGTACTCCGCCAGGGTGTGTGGCACAGACATTGATGATGCGCCCACTGGCATCACACACCACCTGGCAATTGACACTAGATAACCCCTTCCAGTTGTGATATGCGAACCCATCGGGGCCAGGTGGCGTGTGAATAGCCACATGGGTGCAGTCTATCGCCCCTAGCACTCCAGGCATAGGTGCTACCCTGTGGAACTCCTGCATGTTTGCTGTACGCTCTGCCGCAGTGCTGGGGAAATGGATGTACTCCGCAGCATGTGGCAGCAGTGCGCTGAGGAATTGGGTGAGGATGCATGACCTGGCCAATTGTGTTATGCCTGTGGTGTCCCCTGTTGGCCTCTGGAAGGTACCCATGGCGAGCAGGCACATGCAGGCTGTTACCTTTGTCTCCACTGACAGAACGTGACTCCATCGTGAGGGTGCCTGCATCACATCACGGCACAGCTCACAAAGCCACCTCAGTATTGCCCTGTTCAGGTGGTACCGGCCCACAATCTCAACATCTGAATACAGCTCAAAGCTGATGCAGGCATGGTACTGCCTGTTGGGGGCGCACCGACGACGGGTCCTTCCACGGCCACATCCCCCTGCAGCATGCCTTCTCACCCCCCTTACTACAGCTTCCATGTGGAAGGTGGCACTGTCCATCTCCCTGGCCTGTGTCCCCCCCAGCTGTTGTTGTTCTGTTCCCCTCGCTGTCCTGACTGCTACCTCCACTGCACCGGGTACACTGACTGGCCTCCGTACTCTGTGGCCCCACAAGCCTTCAGCTGCCACTGTTTTGTCCTGCCTACTCCCTGGCTGCTGCTGTGGCCTGCTCTCCCTTGCTGCCTCATGAGCATTCTCTGTCGAGTTCTTGCGCCTCTTCCTTGAGCCTTTTTATTTTGGCTCATTTCTACCGTGGCACACCTTCCGGCTGATCCACTGTTGCGCATTGCGCAAGCCTTTGAATATCGTGACGCGCTTTATGCATGGATCCACCCCCTTCGGTTGCGCATGCCTTCATTTGCATTGCGCTGTTGCTCAGCATGTTTTCAGTGGCGTAACTGCTTCCCGCTGAATATCGCAGAATGGAGCATTTTTGGACTTGTGCTGGTGCAACCCTATTGCGCATAGCACAACCCTTTTGAATATCTGGGCCTAAGAGTTCCAGTTAGCCACAGATAAAGACATGACACTACAGCAGGTCAAAGCAGTTGTGCTAAATGGTTGGCCCACAGAAAGGGACAGAGTGTCACTATAAATCTGAAACTATTGGACTTTGCAAGAGAAAATCACACACTTTGATAAGCTACTGTTCAAAGGAGCAAAACTGATAGTGCCACAACAAATGAGGAAACAGATGCTCCAGAAAATACACAAAGCCCACCTTGGCATTGTAAAGTGTAAACAGAGAGCTGGAGATATACTGTACTGGCCTGGTATGTCCAAACAGATTGAAGAAACAGTTTTACAATGTGCTGTCTGCAATGCAAATAGAAACAATAATCCTAAGGAACCTCTGTTGTCCATGACATACCGGACAGACCTTGGGCTAAATAGGAGCCGACCTCTTTCAGTTCAATGGAACCGAATATCTTCTGTGTGTGGACTATTACTCCAAATACCCAGAAATAACTAAATGCACTGAGCCTACAAGCAAGACAGTTATTAAAACCATGAAATCACTGTTTGCCAGACATGGCATACCAGACGTGATAATGTGAGATAACGGTCCACAGTTTTCTAGTTCGGAGTTCAGAATGCTTGCGGATAGCTGGGAATTTAAACACTCCACATCTAGTTCTGGATTCCCACAGTCCAACGGACAAGCAGAAGTAACTGTGCAAACAGTGAAAAACGTACTGAAAAAGGTGCAAGAGAGTGGTGGAGACCCCTATCATGCACTGTTAGAATATAAGGAGACACCTATCTAAGAAACTGGATTTTCTCCTGCACAGCTACTAATAGGACACAGGTTAAAATCGGAATTGCCAGCATCAACATTGCTTTTAAAACCTGAGCATAAGATTGAGGTGAGAGACAAGCTAAAATCGAGACAAATTACCCAGAAGTAATACTATGATTGTCATGCACAGGAATTGCTAGTTATTCAAAAGGGAGAAAGAATCAGATACAGCCTGCAGTTGTGGTCACCAAACACAAGTCACCTAAATTGTATATAATTCATATATGTGATGGAAAAATGTACAGAAGAAACAGGAAACATCTAATGAAAACACAAAGGAATACGTCCCTGCTGTGATCACTGATTCCTTTGAAGAGTCAAGTCCTACAATATCGGAGAAACATTCAGAGAGTGTGGATCAATCTAATGTGGCAGCACCTGCTAAGCTACCTGATAGTCACAAGGAAAATACACAGCCGGTGCAGACACCAGAAAGGATACCCAGAGCAACAAGATCTGGCAGAGAGATCAAAGTTCTGAGAAAATACCAATACTTTACTTAGGACAAAAACAAGAGGCTGCAGTATGGACTGGTGGTAAAGACCACGTCCCAACAGGGCTATGTGCTAGTAACCTCTGGTCCTAATTGTGGTTATAAACAACAGTTGTTTTTCTTTTGCTATCTTTTGATTTTGATAAAAGAATTGAACTAAAAAACAAACAAAAAAAGGAGATTTAGTATAATGGTGTAACAGTAGATGGCGCCAATACAGTACAAGGCTATGCAGTGCGGCACCCAGTGGTGCAAGTGGTAGACAAAAAGTACAGGAACTCAGGAACTAACAAATATGAAATGATGAATGAAGATCCTCAATCTGAAGGATAGCGGTGTCAAGACACGTCTATCTGTTTAGACACGAGTAGATTCGGTTAGAGATATTGAAGTTTTTCTAGCAAAATAGCACTGTTGTACAAGTCAAATGTAGTTATGGAAACACTGATTTCAGGTCACAGGCCTAGAAACTGTCATTATGTTGCTGGTTTAAGAATTTCATTTCCACTGACAGAGGGAAGAGGTACAGGAACTCAATTCCTGCTGCAAAAAAAGGTACAGGAACTGAGTTCCTGTGCGTTCCCGTTCACTTTCATCACTGGAGGCACCTGTTTGTACATGTAAGTGTAGCACATACTTACAGCTTGAGCAGCAAGTGTTTGGCAGTTATAATAAAGAAACTGAACTGTAAACAGCCTCCTGTGGCTTCTCATACTTTACAATTCACAGATGAAGAGTCCTGAAAAGACTTGTGAGTCTCAAAGTCAATAAAGCTATTGGGCCAGACAGTGTACCCCCAAGGGTGCTAATTGAGGTCAAGGAGGTACTTTCTGCACCTGTGGCAACCCTATTCAACAGTTCACCCGAAACAGGAGTGGCTCCAGAGGACTGGAGGAGGGCAGATGCAGTGCTGCTTCATAAAACCGGCAGCAGGGACGATGCTGGCAACTATAGGCTGGTCAGTCTGATGTCAGTGGTGGGGAACTTAGTGGAGACATTTTTAAAGGAAAGGGTTGTGGAAAATCTTGAATCCAATGGGTTACAAAACCAGAGGCAGCACGGATTCGGGGGGGGGGGGGGGGGAGGAGTTCATGTCAGATGAACCTGATCGAGTTCTTCAACTGGGTGACCAGGAAAATAGATCAGGGTGGGGCAGTGGATGTTGCCTACTTCAGCAAGGCCTTCGACGCCATACAATATAGGAAGCTCATAAGGAAACTGGGCAGTTTGAGTGTAGTTCCTAAGGTGGCAGACTGGGTCTGAACTTGGTTAATTGATAGGTGACAGAGAGTGATGGTAAATGTAATCTCTCTTAGGGAGGGAGAGTGACCAGTGGGGTACCTCAGGGCTCAGTACAGGGTCCAGTCTTCCTTAGTGTCTCTGTCTTGAAACTGCAGAAGAGCTGGATGGGAATGTGTGTCTCTTTGCACATGACACCAAAATCTGCAATAGGGTAGACTGCAGAGGGGGTGGAGAGAATGTGGAGAGACCTGAGAAAACTCAAAGTGTGGTCAAGGGTATGGCAGTTGGTTTTCAATGTGAAAAAGTGCAGAATCATTCATCTAGGGTGCAGAAATCCAGGGGCAGAATATAAAATGGGGAAAGAGATACTGATGGTCAGAAAACAGGAAAGGGACCTTGGAGTAATCATATTGATGACCTCGAGGTGGTGAAGCAGTGTGACAAGGTATTATACCAGTAGGTAAGGCCAGTGGGATTCTGGGATGCAAAGGGAGGAATAGCATCAACAGAAGGAAAGAGTTAATATTACCACTATAAAGATTGCTGGTGATACCCCACCTGGAGTACTGTGTACTGTCCTGGAGACTACATCTTAGGAAGGCCATAGGCAGGGTAGAGGCTGTCTAGAGGAGGGCAACTAAAATGGTGCAGGGGCTGCCTCAGAAGCCCCATGAAGAGAAACTGAGGGATTTCAATATATACACCCTGGAAGAGAGGAGGGAGAGGGAGAACATGGTAGAGACCTACAAATACTTCACAGGGGTGACTAAGGGGGTATTTTTTAGAGGAGAAAGTACACAAGAAGAAAAGGGCATGCAATTTAGCTGAAGGGATAAATTTAGGAGGGATGTGAGGAAGCACTTTCTCAGTGAAAGGGTGGTGGAAGCCTGCAACAGGCTTCCAGTGGAGGCGGAGGGGCAAAAATGGTGGTGGTCTTCCAGCATGCGTGGTATAGGCACAAATGAATGCAACCCATGCCCCAGTTACCAACAGTGTGTGGCAGCTGGGACCCCCTATCCATGCCACAGACAAGCCACCAGATGGCATAAACAACGATGCATCACCCCAGCACTGAGGTCATTACTGGCTCAGCACTCTAAAGGGGTCAGGGTTTAGGGTACAAAATAACATTTATATTTATTCCGGATTCTGGGGAGAGGTGCCAGGCACATGCTGGGTTTAAAACTATCACAACATGGGCCCCAATAACAATCCACACTGGAAGCAGAGAGCTAATGTCCACACAGGAACTGGGATTGTGAAGTATGACTTTATTCTGACAAAAAGATGGCAAATTGCAGACAGAGTGGGCCCCAAAGATTTGGTACTGTACAGGCACCAAAACAGACTTTTCTCTTCCACAACACTTAGGGCAATTTCAAGCAACTTTTTACCACACACAATTCAAACTGTCCATCCCTCTGTAATAGGAATATCTGGACTTTTTTTCCTACAAAAGTATTTCTTGTGGGAGTTGCCACACACTTTGGTACACACATTTCCAACTTCCTAGCAAAGTGTAATTCTTGTTGGAGTTGCCACATACTTTAACGAAAAGAAAAAAAAACTATCCTGGAGCAATGACATCTGTTAACATTCCCCGTTTAACTTGATGCCCATATGTGAACCTGTTAGCCCTGACCGGAGAGTCAAACTGGGGTAATACCCAATCCTACCCCATGCCCAGTCTCTGCCCTTCCTTCTAGGTTACACCAACCTAGATCCTTCATTTCCCACAAAATGCTAAAAGACATTTTTATTTATTAAAGTGTTTCACCAAGAGGGCGCACTGAGCAACAAGTTGCTCATCTCACAGTGTGACCTGAGGGGAGGGGTTACATGGCATTGTGAAGGATGATCAGTTACAATAGTATGTGAGTAGTACAAACAATACAACATTGTAAGACTGTGCAACAGTTGGAACACAAGGTATTGTATAATAAACAGTAATGGAACATTGGGTAAATTACAGTACATGTCCAAAATCATACAAAAGAACATATGAATGTACAAACCAGTAATAATGCAATTGAACCATTTTAGTGCATGAGTGTACCAGGAGCAGGCTTGAGGTAGTGTGCAAGTGCTGCTGGCATCTGAAGCTTTAACTTGAAACATTCAGCACATTTTTGTAGTGAAACAGACATCCTGACCAGTGTGAGCTAGCCGTATGTAGGGCACACACACCTCAGACCAACCCCCAAAAACACAGTCAAATGATCTGTACATACAGCTTGGTTGCTTTCTTTTACAGAAATGGAAAACTTGAAGGAAAAACCTCCCTCCTTCCAGGTAGCTTTTCACAGATCCAAAAACTGCACACCTTTTCTTTTGGCAGCTGAACCACATTGAGATCTTCAGGGGATTGCCCCTTGGCACCACTGAAACACAATCTGTTCAGACAGGTCTGCATCACTTCAGTTGTCACTGATGCTGTTCTCCAAACTAGGGTGAGAAAAATGACCAAGGTCCTTCACCCAGTCAGCCACTGGACTGACCAGCAGGAACCTCACTGCAGAGCTCCTCTCTGTTACACTAACTGCAGACTGACTGCACTACCGTCTCAACATTCTAAAATTCCTCAGAGCAGCTGGTTCCAAAGTGGCTTATGCTGCTGCAAGAATTCTAAATGACATAATCCATTCTCTGGCCAGACAATCTGAGTAAATAATGATGTCATCTCCCCAGAGCTCTTAATGATCTCTATACCTTCCTAGGGCTAACGTGATGTGATTCTAGTAACCCCAGGGGACAGGATGGTTACTTTCATCACCAGCCAGACAAGCTTGCTGTCGGCAGCAAGTGCAATGGTCTGCTACACAGGCTATCACATCTCTGGGTGCCCTACGAGATGAGTTGGCCAGGCTTACCCCCTACATAAACACCCATTTTTTTATATTTCAGTCCACTTCTACTCAAGTTCCTTAAAAGCTTAGTAATTAATGTAATAATGTTCTTTCATTTCCTTTGAAGTTCAGATTTAACTTATTTTGGTGGCATCTAGTTGGGCAAAATGTATAAGAATTTTGACTGTTAATGAATGTAAAGGATAACCAGGTGGTTCGAGCAGACTTGATAGACCTCTAGGCCTTTATGTGCTGGCAAGTTTCGTATGTTCATATGTTCGTATGGTTAACATATCATTTTGGTTTTAATATTGCTTTAATAACTACAATTGAAGGTTGGTACACCCAGTCATTTTTGACTAGCATGGTCTAATGTGGAAAGATATAAAAAATTGAAAATTAAAAAATTGAATATTATTTTCAAATGTGAAATATAGTAAATATTTGTTTATAAATCTTTTTACAGTTCCCCAGAAGAAGCCTAATACTAGGCGAAATGTTGGGACTTTATAAATAAAAATACCAAACTTTAAAAAGACTTTGTGTGTAGTAACATTCATTGCTCGAGCAGGCCAGAATTTTGTTGTTGGATTTGAATGTACTGGAAACTTGGCGAGTTCCACCAGATACCTTACTGAATCATTTGTACAAGACTGGTTATTTCCCTGGGCACATAAACTTTTTTCAAACCTCCCACCAAGCAAGATACTATATAATCCCAAAAAGTATTTTTAAAAGGGTTTTCTACAAAAAAAGTATAAAAAAATAGAAAAAAAACCATCACATTACATTTAGGGGAGGGCAGTCCTTGCAGCGTCTTTATTCTAAGGGAAAGAATGTCCAGAGTGCACAAGACACTTCACATATGAAGAGTCTCTCATAGGCCAAAGCCTGTCAAAAATGGCTCTTACACAGACACAAGGCCTACTGTACATAACTTTAGTCCAGATCCAGGAGTGTCTCTTTAGGATCAACAGTTCCATGGACATCCTCACTAGGGTGTCACAGTTAATAAACATCAAAGTCAAAGAAGAAATTATAAGCCTTACTAGACTATAGGTGCTGGCTGAAATTCTGCATCACCTCTCTGGATCTGGGCCAGATTCCTCCTTCCGCTAGGCTGATGAAAATCTTTGGATCAGAATCTTACATGCCTCCTGCAGCTGGATGTCCTCTCCATCTGGATGGATGGAAAATCTTCGGATCCACCTCCACACCTCCTGCTGCTGGATGTGCAGAGCCCTGCACTGGCTAGATTCGAACCTGGGTCACCAGTAGAGTTGCAGATCTTCGGACACTGATGGCTACTTCTGTTGGTACAGGGCCCTGTACCTGTTGAGTTGCAAACTTGGCTGTAGTTGACTGACATTCAGCATTGTCTCTGGATTAAGTGGCACTTCCTGGATAATACCACTCTGGATGGGGGGCATAGACAATTTCCCCATCTGGCCGAATCATTCACACATTGTCAACTGTTACTTGGCCCTTCTTGTCCATTATTCTAACAGAGTCCAGGTGTAAAGTTCTGCCATGCTTCCAAAATATAATTCTCTGGTGGCACAGTCTAATTTTGATGAACAAGTTCATTCTGTCATGAATGTTACTACTGCCCTCCTCCCATAACCAGGATTACCTGTTGGCCTTAATTTCTTCCCTTATTACCTTGGAATGAACAGGTAGGTGCATCCATACATGGCATCAGACCATCTTATCAAGTGTTCTTCTTTGCTGCTTTTTGGTAGTTCTTTTGCCCGTGGCCTGGCTTGGGGATGGCCAGATCTGGTCATGCCAGCATTATGGGGTGTGTGGTACAGGGAAAAAGCAATCCAACCTTATACAATGTGGCATTTCTTGTAAGCCCTCCGTAGTATCACATGACTCAACTGTGGATGGAGCTACTGGCAATTCGCTGGGTCCACCATTTGCTTCCCCAACCATTTCTCTCTCTTGGTGCTCTACAAACTCGGATCAGGAGCCTGCTGCTGCTCCTGCTTCTGAGGATGTCCACCACTGCTGCTGCAGGTGGTTACCTCCCAGTGTAATGCTTCTTCAACCACATCTTCCCCCAGTGAGGCTAGGGCTAGGTCCTGCAGCCCACAGATTTACTGCCTCCGTCTCTGAGGTGTCCCTCTCCACTTTAGCAGGTGTGGAAGAGACTGCCTCTCCTTACTCATGCAGAGATTCTGGAGAACCCCACTTGAAAAACTCTCTTGTCAATTCTTCAGGTTCTTTCAGTTCACAATCAACCTGCTGCTGCTCTGTACTTTGAGGGCCTCATGCCAATGTCCACATAGGGGCCAGACAAACTGCTTTCCCTCGGCTGTGGATTGTGCTGCCCTTTTTACTCAAGCCATACTACTTTCAGCTATCCCTACAATGGGGTATTATGAAAATATCTGTTCCCAGTTTGAAACAAACTGCACAGACATGCACTGGGTAGTTGGGTAGAGCTACATCAGCTGGAACTCCTTCACATCTGTAGAGCCTTTCAAAATTAGCTAGTTCCCTTTCTTGCTCCGCAACCCATGCTTTGGTGTGGAGAGGGTATCTAGACTGACCAGACATTTTCTGTAACAGAAACACACAAGTCCCAAATTACTACTTTGCTCAGTTTTTAGCATTTAGCACTGGTTACTGACTTGGTTAACTACACAACTTTAATGTCTCTGAAATGTAACTGTTGAAACCTGCTGCTTTGCACCTTTTTCACACACAATCACACTTTAATACTGTTGCCTGCTTTGCACTTTGTTTTCTCACAACACACACTTTAGAACTGTTGACTGCTTGCAATCTGTCCAAAAAACATTTGCTTTAACATTGCTGGTGTTTGCAACATGCTGCCCCTCTGCCCAACATGGTGCCTGGTGTTTGTTTACTTTTATGTAATGCCCCTCCCAATATGGGAGTTTAACTATTGTAGATTACTCCCATTTGCTCCCGTTTCTGCTCCCATTGGTGGAGGGCCTCCCTGGTGCCTGCCGGCTGCTTCCCCATTTGTGTCCTGCCATCACCACCACAGCTCTGGGTCCACTCTGGTGCCCTTGGTCTGCCCTGAAAGTCCCCAGTGTCATTTTAGCCCATTTTAAGCTTAGAAGCCAAGTCACGATCCCCACTAGTTGCGTTAGCACTTCGGAGCTAGTGGGGATCGTGCATGCTCGTGGCACTTTGGTCTCCAGTTCACTTGGTTTTGCGGTTTAACGGGAGGTCATGCAGTGGTCTTGGTGCCCTTCTTCATCTTTCTGGGGACTGATGACCTAAACAAGGCAGCAGAGGAGCTGCATAGCCACCCAGAAACAGAGTTTGAGCAAGGTGCAGTCTTGAGGAGCTCATGAATATTAATGAGCCCCTCATACATATTAATGAAGGTGTTGTCTGCCCCTGGGGAACTGTATGCTTCAGCAGCTGTTGCAAGAAGCAAATTGCAAATAAGGTGTAAAATAGTGCAGCGCTGTCTTGGCCACTAAAGGGGCTATTGTAACAAGCATTTGTCAATGCCGAATGCTTGCTTGCTGGCGTTAGCAGTGGCAGTGCAGGAATTAGACAGATGCAGTATAGAAATGGCAGTGATGTATTGTACTGACACCAACTCCACCCCCACCCTGTAGAGATGGACAAGCATAGGGGTGTGCCTTTGGATCGTCGCCCATAACGGTCACAACATTTCACCTCACCCTACCATGCAGACACTGGCAAGTGCCAAGGTGTGCCTCGGGGTGTTCGGGCTTTACACTCACCTCATTCCTTAAGGAAATATGCTGAAATGGGTGCAGTATTGGAGAATGGGGTGAACTCTGGGACAAAGAGTCCAAGGCGCACCTTGATGCCTGTCACTGGCTGCAGGGTGGGGGTGGAATGGCATGAGCATAACTGTCAACAATCCCAAGTCACACCCCTGATGCCTGTAAGTCCCTACAGGGTAGGGCGTAATGGTCAGAAACCCTAATGCCCTGGGCGTTTCTTGGTATTTTTACTCTAAGTTTTCAACATGGGCTTTTAGTGATCCCACTGCATGAACAGTGACACTATCAGTTTGTTAGCCAAAAGGTGATTTTGCACAGTGACTGCGGCATTTGAAGCCACAGGTGTGAAAACACATTTTGAACACAGTGTGAAAAATGACAGCTGTTCTGTTCATGAGGAGGTGTAAAAAATGGTAATGTTGAAAATCTTCAGTGAAAATATAAAAAAACTGGTGAAGTCATGAGCACACGTAGAAACTGTGCAACGCACACCCATACCACAATTATTTTTGGGTTTTTTTGTACCAGATTTTCAAAATAGGAATTTTGGAACCTCCGCTCATGAACAGTGTTACTGTGATTATCTTAATCAGTCCTGAAAACTGATTTCCCACAGCGACCAAGCTATACTGTGCTGGAAGCACAAAAACACATTTCAGCCAGGATGTGAAAAATAACAGCTGTACTGTTCATGGCGGGGCCGGGGGGGGAATGCAAATGTTGAAAATCTGGAGTGAAAATATTAAAAATCTACGAAGTTACAAAGGTGTATGGAAATTGTGCAATGCACACATGTAACACAGTCATTTGATGGACTATTGTCACCAAATTTTCAACATAGGCATCTTAGAACCTCTGCTCATGAACAGTGTCACTGTAATTGTCTCAGTCTGTGCTGAACATTGATTTCCCACAGTGACCGTGCTATTCTGTGCCGGAAGTGCGGAAACACATTTCAGCCAGGATGTGAAAAATGACAGCTGTACTGTTCATAAGGAGGTCTGAAAAAATGCCAATGTTGAAAATCTGGAGTGAAAATATTAAAAATTTTCAAAATTACGAGCATGTGTAGGAACTGCGCAATGCATGCTCGTAAACAGTCATTGTTTTGAATTTTTGCACCAAATTTTCAACATAGGGTTTTTGGGGGCCTATCTAATGAACTGTGACACTGTCGTTTCATTGCTCTGTCCCAAAAGATTCTACGCAATGACCACAAAATCACCTTTCGAGACCAAAAACCCAAATGACAGTCACCAAATTCATGAGATGGTGCCCCAAGAACCCCATGTTGAAAATGTGGTGCACAAATTTTAAAAAATTACCGAGGTATGCATCAAAGTTGAAAAATCCCTATTTATGTCACTATACAGCTTACCAGCATTTCCTCAGTTCGTGGTCGGCTTTGAAGAGTGCAGACGTGTTCCTGGTCCACCGAAGATCGTCGGCCAACCTCGAGGTAAGTATAGGTGAGGGGGGGAGGGGTACGCAGATGGTGGGCTTGTGTTAGTGAGGAGGGCAAGAGAGTCAACAAGGGACTGTTTTCTTTTGGTACCGGGTTTTTTTTTTTAACAAAGATGACATGGAGATTTGCCACACTGGGGTGGGCTCCCAGTGTGGTACCTGGAGTTTGTTTGGGGTAGTGGAGCCAAGGGGGATTGGGCACCCCTGTTGGCCATACTTTGTGGGGGGAGTACATTGACATGATTCTTTGCCACACTGGGTGGGCCCTAGTGTGGCACCTGGAAGTTTGTTTTTTGAAGGTGCACTGGAGCCGACAGGGATTGGGCACTCCTGGCCGGACATTAGCGTGTGCTTCGGGGAGAAGGTGTGCATGAGCCGAGGGGATTGGGCACCCCCTCAGCACACAACAAAATGGGGGCAAGCATCATGTCGAGGGAGATGCAGTAGTGTGTTGTTTGACACCTACAATCAGCGGTAGACTATACAATTTGCATTACTGTTGACGCACGGCAGTATTCACATTGCCTACACGTTACCACCGCTGATTGTAGAGGTCTTTCTGTTTCAACTGTATGCCACAGCATCTGAAATGCTGTCATAGACAGCTCGGACATTCACTGGTGTGATGCGAGCTCACCTGCAAAACAGATCAGGGCACTGGATGCGGTGGGGTGCCACATCTATGAAAACTTGTATGGTGGCACTATGTTTCTTGCACATGTGTGCAAGCAAACATAAAAAGGGGCTATAAATATAAATTAGATGTTTAAACTGTCTGTACCAGAATATTGACGTTGGACTCAAATAAACAGCCTGCCTGCTGCCTGTGGGCACTTAATTATGGCAGCAGCAACAAGCTCAGAACTAAGCTAAAATGTTTAAGCTGGGCATCACTTAACAGGGCACACATGTAGCTATTGTGCTGTGGATCAAGAGAGCAAAATAAATAATGATTCTGGTTGCACCAGGACTTTCATTTGGGACTGTGAAGGAACTGCCAAGAGACTTTGTGTATTGCAGCCATATTAGTGCAGCAACAGCCAATTGGAAAGCAAGGATTTCCAGCCAGGATGTATGGGACTTTTGCCAGAGCTAATGGGACATTGCAAAAGGCTTATGGGAAAGCTGCAGGTACCTAATTTCAGATGTCAAAAGAGGGAGCCTATAGTGCATCGAGTCGAGTTAATAAATGTATTCATTTCTTGGACTGACAGGCAGAATCAGCCAGTTAGAGTGGGAGCAGCAAACAGCTTCAGCCAATAGGAAGCCTGAGAGTAGCTCCATAAAAGACAGTGTTTTATGGCTGTGCAAGCAGATCCAGCGTGGGCCCCCCACAGAGGTTGGGGCTTAGGCTCTTTGCCAAAAAAATGGGCCTAGCAATCTAGTGAAATCCCCTCCACAGGGGGTGTTTTTTTTCTCCTTCCAAGAGAGAGACAAATGGCTGCCTGAAGCAGAAGTTGCTAGCCTGGTGGTTGCCAGAAAATGTCCTCCAGGGCTAGCTAGGGCCTTTCCACATTGAGGCAAAATGTGGGCCAGTAACCTGATGAAGCCAGCTGTGAGAGAGCTAAACCCGACTCAGTGGTGAGAGCACTGATGAAAGCCTGTAACCTCAGAAGGAGGAATGCAATTTCTGCAAGACACCTGAGTGAGTAAATTATTTTTGCTACGTGCAGCTCTCAGAAAGTCTTTAAGGGGCAGAGTAGCCCAAAGCCTACCAGTAGTGACTGTCTGCCTGTCTGCACCCTGCGTTCACAGAAATGCTCAGAGAGTGGACATCTGGTTAATGACCAGGAAAGCGCAGTTTTTGTGTATGACTGTGTCTGATGTGCCAAGAGCAAAGTTGAGAAGCCTTGAAGACGTAGTAAAGCCTATAATGTGCTGATAGTAACTGTTAGTCTACACCCTAAGTTACAAATAAAGTGTCAAAAGGGTGGACAATGCCTAGTGACCAGAGAAGGGTCCATTAAAGTATATAAATGTGTCTGATTTGCTAAGTACTTACTGGACTGGAAAGGGCGTACTCAGAGCAAGGGCTCTTCCTAACTTTGCCTGGGAGGTGCAGTATTTTGTCTGTGGGAGCTGCAAGTGTTAGCAAAGGCCACAAGGGACTGCAAGTTGTATTATTAAGCCTAGAGAGCTACAGAAACTGTTTGCTGCTGAGTGTAAGTTTGGTGTTGAAAAAGTCTAGAAAGCTACAGTTAGCAGTCTATTGCTGAGTGCAAGTGTTTGCTTCGAAAGTGTTTACTGCACATGTCTGCTAACCAGCAAAGTCTGAAAAGGGTAGTGAGTCTTGCTGCAAGCTCAGCTCAGTTAAAGTCATTGTAAACGGCAGGGAGTCAGGCCTCGGGCTCAGTCCTGAGCCAATATGTGGTCATGTGGTGAAAAGCCAAGTTTCAAGCATCGTCTGGCCTTGTGCAACAGATGCAACCGAAGCTCCAGATGTTGTTAAATAAATGTGCTGAATGCATAAATATGCTGAATGTAGACTTGAAGGGCATAAATGTGCTGAATATAAAAAAGTGATTTCAGCCCAGAAAAGGGGCCTAGCCTACAGAATATTAAAGTGTAGTTTCTCACCTGCAAGAACAAAAAGACCTTTGCAAATCAGTATTAGGCCACCGGCTATAAGCTTTGCCAGAAATTTAGCCTTTGGGGCCAGAGCCCGCCTGCTGAAAAAACTCAGTCCTGACTTGCCTAAGCCTATGAAGATGTCTGACTGTAAGCAATGCAGGGTCATCCCTGTACCACCATGAAAAGGGGACTTGTAAATAGTTAAAGTTGGCAAATCCTGCCAGCTGCAGTTAAAGGTTAAGAATGCAACCTAAATTTCATCTCCTTAATTCTCTTAAGGGCCCCAACTAGAAGGCCAATGTACAGCTACACCGTCCACCAGGTCTGCACCATTATAAGAACTGCAATTACTGGGCACCCAGGTTGTGTGGGATTGAGGGGGCTTACATTAGGAGGGAAACTGGTGCCAGTGTGGGCATTAATAACAAATGTTCTGCCTTAATGCAGCTAGCTAGTTAGTCATGGATCTGACTACATTAGCGGTTAGTAGGTAGCCACTGGGGCTATATGTAATCAGAATGCAAAATGTTGATTCAAACCAAACCAAACCTAATCAAACCGATGCAATTACTGTGAATAGCATAACCCCTACTCCAATTTACCCTTCCTAACCCTCCCCATGTAAATAAACTTGCTATTGTTGTGTCTGCATAATTCTGTCTCATGAGCATATCATTAGTGGAAAGTCAGTAAATGCAAAAGTGTTGAAACGTGGGGCTTTGTCTGTTGGGTCATGCTTGGGTTGGCATTACAGTAATGTGGGTGGCTGTAGCTTCCCAGAGGGCTGCATTATCTAAAGTTACCCACTTAAAGGTAGACTCTGGGTGGAGGCACGACACAATCTGTGTTATCTTGGGAATGTACCAGTTTAATGTTAAAAATAAGAACCCAGGCCCCTCAACCTTGTTTAGGCCTGCAAAGTAGGGGTAGTAGCCCTTAGAGTAGTGCCACCTAGGGGTTACATTTGCATCGGACTATGCCCAGTCATGGCTACCAAATACTTTTCATGCATCACACACATTGCTTTGCTCTGCTATTGCTCTTGACTCTGTATTTGCTGCTCTTTACTGTACACATTGGAAATTCACATTCGGCACATTTATAGCACATTCCTGCACTCTTGACCACATTCTGCAACTTTTGTTTAGCACTGCCCTGGTCAGACTATCAGCATTTGTTTTGCTTTGCTACTGACTACAGACACTACAACATTAGTCCATTTGCCCAGAATATATTTGCTTTGCTCAGTCTTTGCTGCTTTAGCCTCTGATCTATTCGGTGTCTGCCCCATCAGGAAAAGAAAGAAGCAGCTTGGAAGGTAAAAGGAAAAGCTGCAGGTTGCTGAATTGTCTGCATTGTTCTGAAGTTGCACCAGAGCAGTGAAGCAAAGCAGCAGAGAGGAAAGGTTGTGTCCTGAGCCTGAATAAAAGGACAAAGGCTGGGTCTAAGCCTGGGAAAAGACAGGGATACAGAGGATAAGGAATATAAATGTGATGAGGAAAGAGAAAAGGTAGAGTTAGCCTCTTCGGGTCAGAGAAATGCCAAGTACCTGCACGGTGAGAAACTGGACTGTGAGTGTGCAGGTGATATCTGTGTGAGCCAGAGCGAAAAGGTGTCTGTGTTAAAGTTGAGAGACTATGAAAGCAGAAGGATGGACAGGTGCTTTCTGGTCTGAGTACCTGTTGTCTGCTCCTGAGATACAGCAAAGAGAGAAAGGGATTGCTGTGGCTGCACACTGTGGCCAGAAAGAGAGAGGAAGAAAGAGGAGAAGCAGAAGAGAATGTGTTAAATGTTTCTGCTGACACCTAGGGCCAGGTGGTAAACTTGCTAACCCCCATCCGGTGGGGTCTGCTGCTGTAGGGGGGTCACGGGTCTTGTACCCGAGTGCTAGGGTGCTGTGATTGAGGGAGCCAGGCCGTGGGGCCTCTTCCCGGTCTGAGTCCTCTGTGGTGGTAAGCCTTGCACACGGGCTCTGCAACAGAGCCTGTAATGGGCTGAAGTGGACAAGTTGCAAGATTTGCGAGCAAGAGGACAGAGAGTGCAAGTTGCAGCCTCTGTGCCCCTGCTGAATCTTTGTGCCTGGTTCTGCTGTGATCCAGCCATCCCCAGGACTTCAGAGAACAGTACCATCCAAGGACTGATTCTGCAGAACTGTGAGTAAATTGCAGGAATTGTCCTGCACCTGAAGACTGTAGATAGCTTAAGTATGCCCCCTAGGGCTTGAGGAAAAGCAAAGAGAAGATGTATAAAGTTATTTACCTCAAGGAAGCGCACCAACCCCAGCTACCAGCTGCACCTCAGGCCTGCAACTCTAAAACTGGGTACCTGGGTACTGGACTGTGGGGTTTAAATGGACTGGGACCTGTGGGTCTGGGCTTATTACACCTGCAGCAGATAGCTAGATGGATATTGGTGACTGCACTCTTTGAATCCTGGGGTTTGAATCAAGGGGAGACGTGGTTTGGAAAATGCAAAATGAAAAAATCTTGACCTCTATTCCACGTACCCCAATCCTAAACCCTCCCCCTGTAAATAAACCATGGAGGTATTGTTTTGCAGCAGAAAACAAACCCAGAGCCTGATTTTAGTGAGCCTGTGTATTGGATAAGATTGAAAGGTAAATCATGTAACTGAATGTGGGGAGGTTCGCATCCTAGTAAGTCCATGTCTGGGGTAACTGTTGGGGAGGTGGGTTGGTACGACATTCCAGGAGGTTGTACTGCTGGTAATCGGACCCCACTTAAAATGTACTCTGGGTGGAGGCACTGCCATTTTATTTCAGTTTTGGGAAAGGACCCTCTTAGGTCAGCTATGGGAACCCAGGCCCCTTATCCTTGGTCTGGCCAGCAAGGCAGTGGCAGTGGCCCTCTCCAGGATGGCACCAGAGAGGGGCTACTAACCTATGTCCCCATGCTCCAAATTTAAAGGCTTCAATGCCTGTAATAAAAACAGACAGCTGTCAGCCAGGTCATTGTTATTATAGGTGAGAATGTCATCATTCATTTTTATGTTTGCTTGCACGCATGTGCAAGAAACATAGTGCCATCATCGGAGATTTCGGAGGTGTGTCACCTCCTCCTCCAATTCAGGCAGTGTGCTGGCAGGCGCGGCCCCTGTAAGCCAATGCATTTTGGAGCTGTCTATGACACGCTCCAAAATGCAGTGGCATTACAGTTGAAAGGGGAGTTACGCTGAGTGAGCAGCGATAAGAAGCTGCTCACGCCAGCTCCCCCAGCCGCAGGCGCAGCGCGACCCCTGCATGCAGTGTATAGCCGACGGGTGCCCAATCCCGCTGGCTGAGCTGCATCTGTCTCCTCCCCCAGAGTTGATGCCATGCTGGGAGCCCACCCCAGCATGGCAATCAGTCATTTTGCTGACGGGTGCCCAATCCCCGTCGGCTGAACGCGCCTCAAAATCTTCTGCCACGCTTGGGAGCCCACCCCAGCGTGGCAAACGGTCCCGCAATGTTTTTTTTTATAGCTGGCCGACGGGGTGCCTAATCCCCGCCGGCTGAACGCCTCAGTGTCTTGTGCCACGCTGGGAGCCCACCCCAGCATGGCAAACGGTCCCATGACGCCTTTTTTTTTTTTTACCTGTAAGAAAACGGGTCCAGCAGTGCGGCTCCCTAACCCCTCCACATCCCGCACCCACCCACTACGCACTCCAGCCTCCCACACCCCCACCCCATACTTACTCCGGACCGCGCCGACAATTTTCAGTGGACCAGGAACACATCTGCACTCTTCAAAGCCGACCGCGAACTGAGGAAATGCCGTAAGCTGTATAATGGGCTAGATAGGGGGTTTCAATCTATGCATATCTCAGCTATTTTGGGATTTTTGCACAAATTTTCAACATGGGGTTTTTAGAATTCCTTCCATGAATGATGTCACTGTCATGGCGTATCTACCAGGCGATTTCAAGACAGTGACCGCGCAGTGAGCTAAATCACCCTTTGGGCCCGAATACCACCATGACAGTGACATCATTCATGAGAAGGGGGACCAAAACCCCCATGTTGAGAATTTGGTGTCAAAATTCCAAAAAATGACTGTTTAACGAGCGTGTGTGCAGTTCCTACTCAGGCTCGTAAGTTCGCGAAATTTCAATATTTTCATTCCAGATTTTCAACATTGCCATTTCACCACACCTTCTTATGAGTAGTATAGCTGTCATTTTTCACATCTCACCCAAAATGTGTTTCCACCCATGTAGCGCAGAATGGCGAAGTCAGTGTGCGAAATCAGTGTACGGGACAAATTAAGAAAATCACAGTGACACTGTTCATGAGCAGAGGTCTTAAATGGCAATGTTGAAAATTTGGTGACAGAATTCTAAAATGACTTGTTTTACGAGTGTGCGCTGTAGACAGTTCCCACGCGACAGAGGTTTGCTTAATTTCTCAATATTTCCACTCCAGATTTCCAACATTGCCATTTTTCCACACCTCTTTATGAGCAGTACAGCTGTCATTTTTCACATCCCGCCCAAACGTGTTTCCGCCCATGTAGCGACAATGGTGCTGTTGGTGTGCAAAAGCAATGTTTAGGACAGATTAAGAAAATCACAGTTACACTGTTCATGAGCAGAGGTCTTAAATGGCTATGTTGAAAATTTGGTGACAAAAGTCCATAAATGACTGTGTCACGAAGTGAGCATTGTGCATTTTCCGCATCCTCGTTAGTTCATGACTTTGTAATATTTTCAGTCCAGATTTTCACTAGTGGCATTTTTCAACACTTCCTTATGAACAGTACAGCTGCCATTTTTCACAACATGGTCGAGTGTGTTTTCACACTTTCAGTGCAGAGATGCGTGGTCGCTGTGGGAAATCATTGTTCGGCACAGATAAAGAAAATCACAGTGACACTGTTCATGATCGGAGGCACCAAAATGCCTGAGTTGACAATCTGCTATAAAAATCCCCAACCTAATTATATAACGGTGTGTGTTGCACAGTTTCTATGTACGCCGGACTTCACCATTTTTTAAATATTTTTACTACACATTTGCAACATAGCCATTTTTACACCTCCCATGAAAGAGCACTAAAGGTCATTTTTACATCCTGTTCGAATATTTTTGCACCTGTGGTGCTAAATGCCGTAGTCACTGTGCATAAGCAGCTTTTACACTAAACTGATATTCCTGTTCATGAGGTGGGGTCACAAAACAAACAGTTGAAAATTTGGAGTTAACATACCAACTAATGCCTGAGGTATTAGGCTTTTCAACTAAATTGCCCAATCCTATAGAGAATGACAGGAATCAGGGGTGTGACTTGGGATTCTTGCCTGTGATGCTCATACCATTCCACACCCTGCAGTCACTGAGAGGCATTGAGGTATGCCTTGGACTCTTCGGCCCCAAACTTCACCCCATTCTCCTATATCGCACCCATCTCACTGTATTTCCTAATGAAATGGGGTGCGCATAAGGGCCAAAGACCCCAAGGAACACGTGACACTTGTCAGTCTCTGCAGAGTGGGTGTGGTGAAATGGCGTGGTCATATGCCTGATGACCCAAACGCACACCCCAATGCCTGTCACTCTCTGCAGGGTGGTGGTGGGGTTGGCTTCAGTTCAATACTTCACTGCCATTCCTATTACGCAGCTCTGTAACTTCTACACTACCACTGCCAATACCAGCAAGCAAACATTCGGCATTGACAAATGCTTGTTTCATTCTGTTGCAGGATATGAAGCAAAGAAGGCTTCTCACAGCTCACTCCAAAACTAAACATTTTTCCTTGTTTTACAGGTGTAGTATCCTTTATGTTTTGGGGTTGGGGGAGAAGGCAAATTGGAGAAAAAAAGCTTAGTGCACCAAAAACAAAAAAAATCTGCGATCAGTTAAATCTGAAGCTGTTGTGATCGACTGTGTAGGGTGTGAAGGTGATTCTCCCATAGGTTTTATTTTTTATATGTTTATAGTTTCTTTTTATTATTTCTTATACAGTACAATCGACATGAGGAGGAAATACAGTGAAGTATAACCACTGCACGCACTATTGAGGTATAGCACAACAAGTAGTAGTCAGTCCAATATGGATTAACATATACTTTATCCTTTGTATATCATAGGTTTTATTTTTTGAAACACTTTATTTTTTTGTTTTGTTTGTTTGTTTTCGGGTGCAAGCAATGAAACCTGTGTCTGGTTTTGTCACTCACACTTCAGTTGGAATACTGCACGTAACTGGTTATGTGACTGTAATACATCACATGACCAACACAAAATATATTACTTAACCAGTGATGGATGCACAGTCCTGCTGTTGGTGTCTCTTTCCCCTCCTCATCCAGGTGCTTAACCAAAGAATGGCAGCTAGTGCCGAATCTGGTCACCGGTATTTCCCCTTCCCCGATCCAGCTGTTTAATAAAATATTACTGTCACAAAAACTGCCCAATATTTTGTGCCACACTGCCCTTCAACAGGAAGTGTGGTGTCAACATGTTCATAGATGCATTTAAAGAGCAGGTATTCACTTTATTTGGAATTTTTCCTACAGGGATGTTATATGCCTGTGGAATAAAGTTTGTTCTGGCAATCTGCATTGATGTAATTTTTAGGGCTGTGGGCAGAGCCTACAGCCATTTTGCGATCGTAGCTCTAAAAATGGCTGATCATGGAACCTTCTGTTGGATTTTTGGAAGTATTCTTCTGAAAGTCCAACGGAGCTTGAAACACTCTGCCACAATCGGCCACTACGGAATAACAGCGGCACTATTTCAGCTGTTACTTCTGCATGCCATGGCATGAACTGTGCATGCATAGTTGTGCTGGCACCATCATGTTGTGAATGGCAAAATGTCATTCACTGCAACTGTGCAAAAATGGCCAAGTTACACCCCGGCGTTCAATAATTTCTACACACACATGAAACTTTGCTCACTTGGTAGCTTGTCACAGCCCTATCAGCTCTGGCCAGAGTTTGTTTTTAACTTGCTAGCAGTGTTGATTTGGATTTTACAGTACAGGATGATTCCCTGATGTTAGTACAGATGGAGCCGTCAGTGCAAAAAAAAACACAGAAGTGTAGAACGGAGAAGCCCAAGTCTGTGTGCATTAGTTAAAGAAAACAAACTCGGGCTTCTCATGTAGAGCACTGTGTGGCTCTGCTAATATCACTAAATTTGCAGATGTGCACATTCATGTTGACATAGGAAAATCAGCTGTCCTGCCTTTTACAGCAGTTCTGTCATAGCTCAAGCGATTGCTGTTGGCAGAACAGCTTGATCGCTGTGGTGAACACCGAAAATTGTCAAACACTTAGTGAACTCTCCCATACTGTCTCAAATTTAGGTTCGGTAGCTATATCAGTTAACAGAATACTTTCGTAACAGAACACTGACAGGTTAGTTTGCAACAGAAGATTGGGTCGTTCAATTTGCAATGCATACATTCTTTATACATGTGGTGTAAGTGTCTTCCACACAGATGTATCATACAGAATACCGGCTTAAAAGTGTTTTCTTTTTTTTAAATGGCTCATTATTATTAACAATAAAATAAACAATAACAATAACATAAAAACAATAGAGTTGTACAGGATAATGCTTTACAAAGGCAGTACAAACAAAAATCAAAGTCCTTCATCTGAGAGTCTCTTTTCAGTTTAAATCTCAGTCTGTCTAACTCTCTAAACAAGCATTGCTCTCTTTTTATAAGATGTTTTCCCCTGGCACTTAAATGCTGCATCCTGTTCTTGTTATGGTATATCTCCTGTTTTCATACAGTGTACCAAACTTTGTCATTGCCCTTCCTGTGACCAGCCTGAAGAGTACATGTAGACTTCTTAACAGGTGCCGACAATTAATACATTCTTTCTGAGGACTGGTTTCCTTCTACTAATTCTGTAAACTTGCTTGTGAAGGTCAAAAGGTTAGCCTCCTGTGTTCTAGCTTGCTTTCTTTTCTAATAAACCCAAATAGCTGTCTGCAATATATCAATATAATTATACACATTTGCAAACCAAGGGATCTCAGTTTTACACAAAGAGTTACATATATTTTTTAACTGCAGAGAAGCAAGGAGAGAGAGAGAGAGAGATGAAGAATAGAAACAACAAGTGAAGGAAGGGAGATAAAAAGGGAAATTGCGGGACCATAAGGGTGGCCAATTCCTAGATTCCACAATAAAACTTGATTGTGTAATCAGACAGGCAAGAAACAGACAAGTCGCAGAACAGGAGATGACATAATAGGAGCAATCTTGGACCTGGTACTCTCAAATGGGGATGGAGAGAGGAGCACAGATTTAGAAGTGGGTAGCCATCTGGGAAAAAGCGACCACCACACAGTGTGGTTCACGATAAACACAACAGTGGAGTCAAGCCAAAGAAAAGTGAGGATACTGGACTGTAGGAGGGCTGACTTGGCAAAATGGGGGTGTGCCTAAGGAATGTGCTAGCAAATGGGCAGGAAGGAGGGGTGGAAGAACAATGAGGAAAAATCAAAATTGCCATCATAGAGGCAACAAGCCTTTGTGTGACGTGAATAAAGAAAACAAAATGAAATAAAAAAACACTATGGTTCTTAAAAGAAGTGGTGGGGAAGATTAAGGAGAAAAAGATAGCATTCAGAAAGTATAAGGAGTCGCAGAAGTAACAGGACAGAGAACTGTATCAGATAAAGCAGAAGGAAGCAGGGAAGGCAATCAGAACAGTGAAGGCCCCAACTGAGGAAAAGATAGCCAACTCAGTTAAGGGGAATAAAACCTTTTATAGGTACATCAGGGAGTGAAGGAAGACCAAGGGAGGGATAATGAGGCTTAATAAAGCGAAGGTGGGAAGAGGGTGACAGTGACAGTGAAAAGGCAGAGATACTGAACAAATACTTTTGCTCAGTATTCACAAAAGAAGAAGAAGGAGAGGTACCTAAACCAAACAATAGAAGCACTCTGGGCAGCGGGTTCAATACCAGTCCATTCACAGAAGAAATGCTCCTGAAAGGACTCCTAAAACTCAAGGTGGACAAAGCAATGGGGGCTGATGGGATTCACCCCAGATTTCTAAAAGAACTAAGGGGAGACCTAGTGACACCACTGACTACCTTTTTTAACAAATCATGGGAGGATGGTATGGTACCTGAGGACTGGAGGAGGGCGGATGTGATTCCCCTTTACAAAAGTGGGAGCAAGGCAGAGGCAGGAAACTACAGACCTGTTAGTTTGACCTCAGTGGTAGAGAAAATGATGGAATCACTTCTGAAAGAAAGAATTGTTGAGTACCTAGAAGCCAGCAGGGAACAGGACCCAAGACAGTATGGATTCACAGCAGGAAGGTCATGTCAGATGAATCTAATAGATTTCTTGGACTGGGTGACCAAAGTAGTAGACCAGGGAGGTGCTGTGGATATAGCCTACCTAGACTTTAGCAAGGCATTTGACACCATCCCACACAAAAGATTAATAAACAAGTTAGTGGGTCCCAGGGTGGTAACCTGGGTAACAAATTGGCTGGACAACAGGATGCAGAGGGTAATAGTAAACGGAGTACACTCTGAAGAAAGGGTGGTTACTAGTGGGGTACCACAGGGTTCAGTATTCAGACCAGTCCTCTTTAATGTCTTTATAGGAGACATTGTGGAGGGACTGGAAGGAAAAGTATGCCTCTCTGCAGATGACAAAAAGATCTGCAACAGGGTTGATGCACAAGTCAGTGGAAAGGATGAGAAGGGACTTGGCAGGGTTGGAGGAATGGTCAAAAGTATGGCAGCTTAGATTCAATGCAAAGAAGTGAAAAGTAATGCACCTGGGAAACAAAAACCCAGAGGAAGAGTACACAATGGGGGGGGGAGACTAACAACAACAAAAATGAAAAGGGACCTGGGGGTAGTCCTATCAGATGACCTTAAGGTAGGCAAGCAATGTGAGAAGGCAGTAAGGAGAGCTGCGGGAATACTGGGATGCAAAGGGATAGGCATCACCAGGAGAAAACAGGAAGTTGTTATCCCTCTGTACAGACAGTTGGTGAGACCCCATCTGGAGTACTGCATGCAGTTTTGGAGACCCCATCTCCGCAAAGACATAGACAGGCCAGAGAAGGGCAACTAAAATGGTGTAGGGTCTGCAACAGAAGCCATATGAAGAGAGACTAAAAGAGCTTAATATGTATACCCTTCAGGAAAGGAGGGAGAGGGGGGATATGATAGAAACTTTCAAGTACCTCAAGGGTATAAACAACGTCCAAGAGGGGAGCATCTTTAAGAAAAAGAGAAGTGCAAGAACAAGGGGGCACAATTTGAAGATAAAGGGGGGACAGCTCAGGGGCAACATGAGGAAGTATTTTTTCATGGAGAGGGTGGTGATGGAGAGACATGGAACCACCTGCCTGAGGAGGTCATAGGATCAAATACAGTGGGGGAATTCAAGGATGCATGGGACAGACATAAGGCAATTATAGTGGGGGGTAGGAGGAAGTAGGCTGTTGGTTAACTAGAATCTGCAGATTATTCAATAGGTGGGGAAATGGGCAGACTAGGTGGGCCAAGCAGTCTTTATCTGCCATCAGAGTCTATGTTTCTATGTCTCTGTCTGCATAACAAATGGGAAAGGATCCCAACCCTGTCACATACCTCTCTCTTTAAGAGGGAACCTTTTTTTCTCTTTTTAAAAAAACAGGTTTCCAAATCTTTTTATTTTGCTTTTAACACTACCTCGTAACATTTGCAATTCTTTGCATATGCAGTGTCCCTTTTTTCTAATACCTTTTACAGCAAAAATTTCAGTTAAGCACATACATTTTTTTTCAACCTTCTGAACTATCAAGTCCTAAACCATATCTAGACAGACAATCAGCATTATTCTCTTTTCCGGATTTGTGCATCACTTTTCACTTAAATGTCTGTTGTGCCAAGTACCACCTTGTGATTCTGGGATTTTTATCCTTCATTTGATTAAGCCAACAGAGTTGATTGTGATCTGTTATGAGTGCAAAGTTAGCTTCTAGCAGATACAACTTAAGAGACACCATTGCCCATTTTGCAACAAGGCATTCTTTTTCAATAGTACCTTTTCTCTCTGTTGTGTAGTTTCCTACTGGTATACAGAGAGGGATGTTTTTTTCCATCTATATTATGGCTCGGGACTGCTCCTTGGGCTACCTCTGATGCATCTTACTGTAACAGAAATTTTTTCTCAAAGTCTGGACTTTTTAGAACAGGGGCTCAACATAATGGATCCTTGATGGCCTGAAAAGCTTCATCACACTCTAGGGACCATTTCACGTTATTTGGGTACCGTTTCTGCATGTGTTCAGTGAGGGGAGTAGCTACTTGGACAAATCTCTGGTAGTAACCAAACAGATCATGTTTCTTTGTTTTAGGGACAGTACTGTTATAGCTACTATCTTGGACATCTCTGGCTTTACTTCTCCATTTCCCAAAATATAACCCAAATATCTGGTTTCCTGCATGTCTAATGTGTGCTTGGTAGGATTAATGGTTAGACCTACATGTTTGATAGGCTGAATAACTGCTTGTAGGTGTTCCAGGTGGCTGTTCCAGTCTGGAATGTGCACCATGACATCAACATAGAAACATAGAAACATAGACTTTGACGGCAGATAAGGACCGCTAGGCCCATCTAGTCTGCCCATTTCCCTACCTACAGGATAGGCCGCAGATCCTAGTTAACCAACAGCCTATATCTTCCTGCCCCCCACAAGAATTCCCTTATGTCTGTCCCATGCATTCTTGAATTCTCCCACAGTTTTAGACCCCACAACTTCCTCAGGAAGGCTGTTCCATGCATCCACTACCCTCTCTGTGAAATAATACTTCCTCACATTGCCCTGAACCGCCCTCCTTCTATCTTTAAATTGTGTCCCTTGTTCTTGCAAGTCTCTTTTTCTGAAAGATGCTACCCTCTTGACTTTGTTGATTCCCTGAGGTACTTGAAAGTTTCTATCATGTCCCCCTCTCCCTTCTTTCCTCAAGGGTATACATATTAAGCTCCTTTAGTCTCTCCTCATACGGCTTCTCTTGCAGACCCTGCACCATTTTAGTTGCCCTCCTCTGAACTGCCTCTATCCTGTCTATGTCCTTGCAGAGATGGGGTCTCCAGAACTGGACACAGTATTCCAGATGGGGTCTCACCAACTGTCTGTACAGAGGGATAACAATTTCCTGTTTTCTGCTGCTGATGCCTCTCCCTATACATCCCAGTATACCCCCGGCCCTCCCTACTGCCTTCTCACATTGCTTGCTAACCTTAAGGTCATCTGATATGATTATCCCCAGGTCCCTTTCCTTTTTTGTTGTTGTTACTACCTCCCCACCCATTGTGTATTCTTCCCTGGGTTCTTGTTTCCCAGGTGCATTATTTTGCACTTTTTGCATTGAATCCTAGCTGCCATACGCCTGACCATTCCTCCAACCTTGCCAAGTCCCTTCTCATCCTTTCCACGTCTCCTTGTGTATCAACCCTGTTGCAGATCTTTGTGTCATCTGCAAAAGGCATACTTTCCTTCCAGTCCCTCTGCAATGTCACTGATGAAGACATTAAAAGGACTGGACCAATACTGAACCTCAAGTGTACCCCACTAGTAAATCACTTCTCTTCAGAGTGACCCATTTACACCACCTTCTGTGTCCTGTTGTCCAGCCAATGTTTTACCTAGGCTACCACCCTGGGACCCACTCCCAGGCTGGTTAATTTGACTAATAATCTTTTGTGTGGACTGTGTCAAATGCCTTGCTAAAGTCTAGTAGGCCATGTCCACAGCCCCTCCCTGGTCTACTACTTTGGTCACCCAGTCAAAGAAATCTATTAGATTCGTCTGACATGACCTTCCCGCTCTGAACCCATGCTGCCTTGGATCCTGTGCTCCACTGACCTCTAGGTACTCAACTATTCTTTCCTTCAGAAGTGACTCCATCACTTTCCCTACCACAGAGGTCAGACTGACAGGTCCGTAGTTTCCTGCCTCTGTCTTGGTCCCACTCATCCAGGTAAGCAGCATAATTACCAGTGTGAGGGGCTAGAATTCCATCCATGCACTTCTGGAATGTAGCAGGTGCGCCATGTAAGCCAAACAGTATGGTGGTGAAGTGACAGAATCCAACTGGAGTGGCAAATGTAGTTTTGTCATTGGATTCTTTAGCTAGGAGAATTTGCCAGTAACCCTTGGTGAGATTGAGGGTACTAATGTACTTAGCACTTTCCAATCTGTCCATCAAATCATCTATCCTGGGCATAGGATAGCTGTCAAATACAGTCACTTGATTAAGTTTCCTGAAATCAAGGCAAGATCTTATACCCCTTCTCTTTTTATTAAATACGTTTTATTGAAATATTTCCAAGACAAAAAAATCATAAATAACAACCAACAAGGGCAAGAAAACATTAACAAAGTCAAAATACATCAAAAACAAACCAATGAACAAACAAGTTAAACCAAACAGATCCCCCCTTCCCTTTACACTCGGGGTGCGACCAACAACATTGAATCATACCAGTGACCAAGATTCAAATTAAAAATGAAAGTCCCAGCAAAAAACCAAAGGTCTAAACATCACCAGAGGAAGACCAGATAAGAAATTAAGGCATATGTAAAATAGTAGACAATGGTTCCCACCGAGATCTAAAACTGAAAGATGATTCCGAAGGGAGGCAATATGTTGTTCTATAGTTACAGCTGCAAAATATCATGGTGCCATTCCTTCCAAGGCAGTATATCAGAATCAAGACAATGTCCAAGTATAGCAACTTTAGCTGTAATAGAAATTAAAGCCATTTAACCCCTCCAAGGGCCAGAGAGCTGTGGTGGGTAAAACCTTAAAGTTAGGTTTCAGGTGTAAAGTATCCATCTAGCTCTAGGAGGGGACATAAATGGGTTTGTATCTCTGCCCAAAAATGAGCCACTTTAATGCATTCTCTTAATATATGCTTCAGGGTACCCTGCTCAAGGCTACACCTGGAGCATATAAGGGATGCAAGTCTACCCATCCTATGAAGTTTCTGAGTGGTGAAATATAAGTTGTGCAACACCTTATAATGCATTAACCAATATCTACCTTGTTTAATTTATTTATACAAACTTCTCCACACAACTTGTCAAGTAGAAACCTCCCATTGAAGATCGAACGCTTGCTGCCAATAAAAACAGATTCCTGAAGGAGTCTGGGAGTCTATATTCTGTAGCACCTGACAGAGGCCAGCAATAGAATGTGGCTGTGAGGGGATGTTTACGAGCTTATCCAAACTAGTCCCCCCTACCCTTGACCAGGGTACAAGGCCAAGATAGGCGGCAATGGTGTGAGTTAGTTTAAAGTATTCAAATATAAAGGAGCCTGGCAGCTGAACTGCCGTTGTAACATGGCAAAAGGGAGGATGCTGTCACCCTCCATGAGAGACTCTACTGACGGAAACAGGAACTGTGGCCAAAAGGAGGGCTTAATAGGGCAGTTATTTATATGAAAGTTGAGGTTTCCCATAATAGGCTGGGATACATCTTTGTACCAATCCATTCCTAAATAGGAGTCTAGTTGTGAGTGGGCTCTGAGAGACCAATAAACTGGGACACCCCCTTCTTTTTTATTTACAGTCACCATTGGTGATGACCATGCATGTCTCAATTCTTCTATGATACCTAACTCTTACATGTTTTATGTTTCCTTAACCACATCTAGTCTTAGCTGTTCAAGTAATGCCCTTGAATAGGGCTGCTTCAGCTCCCCCACGGTCAGACAGCACCCAGCCAGCCGAGACCAAGATGCCCGCCTGCAGCTCCTTGGAAGCTGCCTGCCCTTGAACAGGGCTGCTTCAGCTCCCCCATGGTCAGACGGCACCCAGCCGACCAAGACCAGGACGCCTGCCTGCAGTTGAGGTGTCCCATAACAGGCTGGGAGACATCTTTGTACCATTCCACTCCTAAATAGGAGCCTAGTTGTGAGTGGGCACTGAGGGACCAATAAACTGGGACACCACCTTCTTTTTTATTTACAGTCACCACTGGTGATGACCATGCATGTCTCAATTCTTCTATGATACCTAACTCTTTCATGTTTTATGTTTCCTTAACCACATCTAGTCTTAACTGTTCAAGTAATGCCCTTGAATAGGGCTGCTTCAGCTCCCCCACGGTCAGACAGCACCCAGACGACCGAGACCAAGATGCCCGCCTGCAGCTCCTTGGAAGCTGCCTGCCCTTGAACAGGGCTGCTTCAGCTCCCCCATGGTCAGATGGCACCCAGCCGACTGAGATCAGGACGCCCGCCTGCAGCTCCTTGGAAGGTACGGCGACAGCGCAGCCAATCAGAACACAGGTGCTTCCAGCAAACCCGCTCCGATTGGCCAGGACTTTTTCCCCTGCTTTTGCCACCTGGCACTTTTGACAAATAGATTTAGCTGCAACTAAGCAAAATTCAAGTGTCTCATAGAAGGATTTCGACTGTATTAGCTGGACTGTAATTTCTACTACTGTTTTAAAGTGCTTACAGCTCTTCTGTTGTTTCCTTGCTCCTGCACCCCCACCCCCCCATCCAAGCATTCTGCCTTGATGCTGAAAGTCTCACTCTCCTTTGTCTTGCTAAATTGCTCAATCTAAACCTGTCCTGCCTCAACGCTATTTAACCCCTGCTATTTTTCTTCTCTCCAGCTGCCTGCTCTTGAACAGGGCTGCTTCAGCTTCCCCACGGTAGGATGGCACCCAGCCGACCGAGACCAGGATGCCCGCCTGCAGCTCCTTGGAAGGTACAGTGACAGCGCAGCCAATCAGAACACGGGCGCTTCCAGAAAATCTGCTCCGATTGGCCAGGACTTTTTCCCCTGCTTTTGCCACCTGGCGCATTTTACAAATAGATTTAACTGCAACTAAACAAATTTAAGTGTCTCATAGAAGGATTTTCAGCCCTCCCACCCACCCTCCACTAATTAAATACACCTATTGCCTACCCACATTCCCTCTCGCACCATCATTGGTTAGTAAGCCTAGCAGCACTTGCTCCCTCGTTGGCTAATAAGCCTAGCAGCACTTCTCGCTCCCTCATTGGCTACCTAAAACCCTCATTCCCTCTGCTTCCCCATTGGTTCCTAGTCCTTACAGGTCCCTATCATTTCCCTGCCCCCGCATCCCAGCCCTCCACCTTCTCCACTAAGTAACTACAGCACCTACCTTTCCTGATAAGTAACCACAGCAGTAGGGTCTTCCTAGCACCTGATCCACGCCATGATCCCTCTACCAGGCCACCTGACCCTGCTCATCACTATTCTCTTCTCCCTTCCTCCTTTCCTTTCCAACATGCCACCCACCTCTCCCATGACCCCCCTCCCAAATCCTGCCAAACCTCGTTGAACTCTCCCACCCCTCCAGCCCGGCGTCCACCTCCCCTTTCACTCAAGCATGGACACACTTTGCCACATGTCCCAGCCCATTTCTTTTCAATGCATCGCTCCCCTGGGTCATTTTTCAACTTATTCCCCTATGCCCAGCTCATACACGCCATCAATCTAAGAGATGTCCGCTCGCAGTCAGTCATATACAGCTATTCGCTCACTAGCTAACTCTTGCTCCTTGCAGCAGGTGACATCCACCCTAACCCCGGCCCCAATACTACCCCCCCATGCCCCTCTGCAACATTGACCTCTTCTTCACCTCACTCTGGGGACCTTCTCCCACGTGGCCTGTGCTTCCTGCACCTAAATATAAGAAGCCTTGTCCACAAGCTTGACTCCCTTTAGGTTCTTGCCATCCGCTACACTCCAGATATCCTCACCTTGTCCGAAGCCCGGCTCAGCAAAAACATCAACGACTTCTCTGTCGCTATCCCAGGCTACACTATGGCCTGCCAGGATAGAGCCTCTAAAGGCGGCGGAATACTCATCTACTTTAACTCGGACTTGCACTATTCAGTGGTCCTGACCAAGTCCGAACCAAAAGTCCTTGAAGTAATACTAAATCAGTTTGTCCTTCCCTTCTCGCTACCAATCTACATTGCTGGAATATACTGCCGACCTGGTACACCAGCTTGTGCTGTCACTGACCTCCTCAAGCAAATCTCCTGCCTAACCATGACAGGGAAACTCTACATTATGGGTGATCTTAACCAAAATTGACTGGCTCCTGCCCTCAACAAAACCAGGACTGAAATTTCCACCCTAAACCTCTCACAAATCATTACTGAGCCCACCCGGCTTAACCTAAAATCTGGCAACCACTCGCTCATCAACTGGGTCCTTACCACACACCCCCACCGGGTCAAACAAGCCGATATTCTTCCTGACTCCCTCACAGACCACCACCTAACCTTCTTAGTGCGTAAAATCCACCGCCCAAAATCCCCCATTAAATTTGTAGGCCAATGCTCCTATAAATCCCTCAGTCTAGCCCCTGTATTAGATGTTCTTGCCCTAGCAAACTGGGCCCCTGCCCCTCCTACGATCTCCATTGATGATGCCTTCCTCCACTTTAAAAACACATTCCTCAGCATCTGGAACACACACGCCCCACTGCGTCATACAAGATTACAAGGAAATCACCTGCCTTGGATCACCCAAGAACTGATTGCATGTCAAATTGCATGGGACAAAGCCTGGAAAACGCATAAATCCTCACACCTCACACAACACCTCTCCACATACCGCATGCTCCGTAACAAGTGCACCAGAGCCACTCGTCTTGCAAAAGCAGAGTACTTCAGCAGCTCCCTCCACTCAAACCTAAATAAACCCTCAAAATTCTGGAAGGTCATTCACTCCCTTTTCACCCCACTGGCTGCCAGTCCCACTGCAATGCTAAATGTTAATAACTCTATCCTATCAGAGCCCATAGCAGTCGCCACTGAGTTCAATGTGTACTTCTCCACTTGTGCTGCCACCCCTCCTTTCTTCCCTGTCCAACATTACACCTCTCGTGCCGCCTACAGACATAAAGACCCAGACTAGGCCTCGCTCCTTTTCCTTCAAAGATATCTCTGCAACTGAGGCCCTAGATGCATTACTTTCTCTCAACCCTTCAAAAGGCAAATCCCCGGATGGCTTAGACCCCAAACTTCTATACCTCTCTGCCCCCGCTATAGCAACTCCGCTTGCCAAACTCCTAAACCAATCCTTTGCTGCTGCTGCCGTCCCCCATGCATGGAAGCATGCCATTGTCATCCCTCTGCCAAAAGGAGGTGTCCCTACCTCCCCCCCTCTAACTACCGCCCTATCTCCCTCCTCCCAGCCCTAGCAAAACTACAAGAGCACTTTGTTCTCACCCAACTTACCTCCTTCCTCACTGATTCCAAATTCTTCACGCCATTCCAGTCTGGCTTCAGGAAGGGACAGTCCACCACCTCCTCCCTGATAAGGCTTACAGACACTATCCTGACAGGCATGGACAGTGGACTGATCACCTCAGCCATTTTTGTTGACCTTGCAAAAGCCTTCGACACCGTCTCCCACCCCATATTGCTCTTGAGTCTCACTGAATCAGGCCTCTCTGTCGCAGCCACAAACTGGTTCAGATCTTACCTCTCTGATAGAACTCAGTCCGTTAGAGTCTCAAATGCGATCTCCACCCCCCTTCCCTTAACTACCGGTGTCCCACAGGGGTCGGTTCTTGGTCCCATTCTGTTCTCTATATTCCTAAATGACCTGCCACTCATCTGCTCTACTTCCTCAATCCACATGTATGCAGATGATACTGTACTCTACTACTTGGGCTCTGCCCCTGATGTGGTACAATCAAACCTCCAAGCTGACTTCAACAAGGTACAGTAATGGTTTAGCTCGCACCAGCAGTCCCTAAATGCAAAAAAAACTGTCACTATGACCGTCAGCACACGACAACACCTAGCCAGACTCCCCTACCTTCTGTACTTTGCCACCCTGGATGGCCAAAAACTTGAAGATGTCTCCTCATTCCGTTACTTGGGGGTCTGGCTCAACAGCCATTTCTCCTTCTCTGACCACATCGATGTTATTTAAAGAAAACTACACCCCATGCTCGGCACACTATATAGGAACTGCAGCAGCCTCCCTTCCCAAGTCCGACGTGAACTGGTCCTGAAGATGATACTACCCTCCATCGACTACTGCGACATTGTATACAGTGCAGCCTCTAAGTCCACCCTATCTAAACTGGATACACTTTATAACGCCTTCTGCCGCTTTGCTCTCGATGCCTCTCCCCTCACCCACCACTGCGACCTCTACTGAGCCTTGGCACTACCGTCCCTTGAAAACCGCTGCATCTCTCACTGTGCTAAATTTGTCTCCAACCTATGGCTCGGGTCCATCCCCTCCTACCTTGCCACCATGCTCACAGACGCCCCACCCTCCCATCATCTTAGATCCAGTGACTTCCGCCAACTTTCAGTCCCTAGGCAGAAGACCTCTGCCGGTCAAGCTGTCTTCTCACACCAGCTACCCAAGCTCTGGAACGCCCTCCCACTGCAAATTCGGCACTCTTCTTCTTCCTACTCTCTGTCTACCGCCCTAGCAAACTTCCTTACTACAAATTGCTCCTGTCCCTGAACCTGCCATGCCCCACTATCCCCTCCCCAATGCCTGACCAGCGGCCTTAGCCTTGCTACAGAAGCTGACATGTAACCCCAACCTTGCACTTATGTCCTGCATCTATTTTGTACTATGTACTGTGTATAACTGTATAACTGTGATATGCATCCTCTGTTGTTTACAGCTGTTACTGCTGTGCTAATTTACCTTGTCTGCTGCTTCTTGTCATAAAAATTGTAATTTGATACTATAATATCCTAAGCATTCAATGTGCGCTGCTTGTATATTCATGCAATCGTGTATCCTTATGCTGCTTTTAATTTGCTTCTGTTAACTGTTCACTTGATAACCTGCATGTTATCATATCCATGTGTACCCCCCCTCCAGGTCGCACTGGGAGACGAGTATCTTGTTGCTCAGTGTGCCTTTCCTGGTGAAACAATTGCAATAAATAAATAATCTGTTTGTCTTTTGTCTGATTGGGTGAGTATTCTCTGTCACTGTTATGCTCTCAACCCCTTTTTGCTCAGCCTAGCAATGTGGTAAAAGTATTTTGAAATTTCCTTAGCAAGTTATGAATTTCTGCGGTTTCTTTTGTGGATAAGGAAACATTCACCTTTACAACGTCAGGGGCCTGATATTCAAAGTTTGCACTGACACAAACAGGTGTTTGCTCATGCAAACAGGGTTTTGTGCTCATTGTGTGGGTGTGGTCTATTTTCAGATACACCCACAGCAGCGGCAAAACCCATTTACACCTGAGTGCTAAGGTACCACTGCACCTATGTAAAGAAGGGGGGCCTTCCCAGCATATGAGCACAGCAGTACATTCAGAGGTTTGCACTGGTGGTAATTCCCACCCAAACAGGAGCAAATTACCACTGTTGCAAACCCCCTCTTAATGGGATGCAAGGCCCTGGTGGCAGTCAACAGAACTGCAGCTGTCCACCCCAGTCCAGCCAGCCAAACATGTCTGTTGTGCCCAGTGGTCCCTCCTCTGACCAACTGCCATCCCTGTGCTCCAGTCAGTAATCCCTGGTGCCTAGTGATCCCCCCACTGACTGATCACCAGTCAGCAAAACAAATAAAGTCCCCCTGGTGCCCAGTGTCCCAACTACCCATCCAGTCTCAGCCTATTAATGGTAAGCCTGGCGTCCATTGGTTCCCACCGGTCACCGATCCTCAACTCTCTAACACACACACCATCCAGTCCTGTGATGATGCTCATAGTATACTATAAAGTGCAGAAAAATATCAGTCTCTAGTGTGTCCTGGTCCCCCCCTCATAGCCCCTGATTGACAGTACTGCCTGTGCCAATGAAGTAATCCCTGGTGTCTAGTGACCACCCTGTGGCACTGACCGCCCACCATGCCAACCCTCCCTTACCTGAATAGTTGGTGCAATGGGAGCTCATATGGTGACCAGTACAGCCCTCCTCACATCTCCTCAGCTGGCTGCTGTATGCAAATCCACAAAGAACGCATGTCCTCTATACTGTGCAGTGTGTGTGTGTGTGTGTGTGTGTGTGTGTTTCTTCTGTACTGTGCAGGGTGTGCATCCTGTGCACTGTACAGGGTGTGCATCTTCTGTACTGTACAGGGTGTGCATCTTCTGTACTGTACAGAGGACATGCACCCGGTACAGTACAGAGGATGTGCACTTTCTGTGGATTTGCATGTGGCAGCTGGCCAGGGAGGTGTGAGGAGGGCTATGCCGGTCACTGTATGGGCTCCTGTGGCACTGATGATTCAGGTAAGGGGAGTAGGCATGGTGGGTGGTTGGTGTCATGAGGGGAATGCTAGACACCAGGATTATTTCATTGGTATAGATGGTACTGGTGATAGGGGGTTGGGGGTACTAGGGCACACCAGGGACTAGTTTTTTTTCCCTGCACTTTACAGTATACTATGAGTATCAGCACATGACCTGATGGTGTGTGTGTGTGTTCTGGGGCCAGGGATTGATAACTGGTGGGGACCACTGGATGCCATAGACATCTCTTAGCGTTAATGGGCAGGGACCGGGGGGGGCAGGACACTGGGCACCAGGGGGCTTTATTTTTGTTGACTTGCAATCAGTGAGCAGGGGGACCTCTAGGCACCAGGGATTACTGCCTGGAGCACAGGATGGCAATTGGTGGGTGGGGGGACCACTAGGCACCAGGGATTACTGACAGGACACAGGGATGGTGGCAGGTGGACCACTAGGCACCAGGGATTACTGCCTGGAGCTTGGAGATGGTGATTGGTGGGTGTGTGGGACCACTAGACACCAGGGTTTACTGGCCGGGGCACAATGATGGTGATCGGTGGGAAGGGGGACCACTAGACACCAGGGACTTCCATACATCTATGGGACCGGGTGACAAAGGTGGGGGCAGAACCACACCAACCTGCCATGCTTCCCATGCAAATGAGCCCATAATGGACATGCAAATGGAACCTTAGCACATTCCATGCCCAATGGACTCATTTGCATGAGTCCCCTTGAATATCATGCCTAGTGCTCCAGGGTGATCGGGTCTGGTGCTGCTATTCCCTGCACATGTAAAAATGTAATGTAATGTAAAATTTATTTATATAAGGTGCCCTTCCTGAGCTCAGGGTGCCCTTACAATAATCATCACAATAATTTAAAATCCATAATCATTATAACAACATACATAACATACATCAAGTGTCATGAAATGCTTGATGAAACAAAAAGGTTTTAAGGGATTTTTTAAAACTTTCTACAGTCAGACTATCTCGTATCTGACCGGGAAGAAAATTCCACAGGGTAGGTGCCATAAAGGCAAAAGACCTTCCTCCAGATGTTTTCAGGGTTACCCTGGGAATCTCTAGCAATCCCCTGTCAGAGTATCAGAGTGAGCGGGAGGGACAGTAAGAAGACAGGAGTTCTTTTAGGTAGTGGAGTCCCAACTCATGTAGGGTCTTATAGGTCAGCAATGCGACCTTGAAGGTAATCCGCCACTGCACAGGCAGCCAGTGCAGATCCCACAGCACAGGTGTTATATGACTGTATCTAGGGACCCCAGTCAACAACCTGGCCGCTGCATTCTGCACTAGCTACAAGCGGCAGATATCCACCCCCGGTAGCCCTAGATAGAGGGCATTGCAATAGTCAAAATGACTAGTAACTAAGGCGTGGAACAAGGTAGGAAGATCTTCGGGCAGAACCAGGTGCTTCACCCAGGCTATATTCCTTAGATGAAAAAAGGAAGACTTGACTACAGCCGACACCTGTGCCCTCAGGGTCAGGCCCTCATCAAATATAACACCTAGGTTACGCACCTGGTTGGATGCCATAAGTGGGGTCCCCATCAAATATAAACCTGAGGGCTTCCACACCCATGCCCCCAGCATCCTTACCCCAGGGTCCACCACCAATACCTCTGTCTTACCTGAGTTCAACTGAAGCCAACTGGTACTCATCCAATCCTGAATCTCCAGTAGGCAGTTATTAAACACTGTGACTGAGTCAGACTCACGTTCCGGTACAAAAGACATGTAGAGCTGAGAGTCATCAGCATAGCAATGAAAACTCAGCCCATACTGTCTTACAATGTCCCTCAGTGGGAGCATATATACTGTAAATAACACAGGGGACAACACTGAACCCTGTGGAACCCCACAGGGCAGACAGTGAGGGGCCGAGGAATAAATCCCCAACACCACTCTCTGAGACCTGCCCTCCAGGAATGATCGAAACCAACTATGGACTGCCCCCTTCAATCCACAGAAAAACCACAGGCGTTCAAGCATCACCCCATGATCCACGGTGTCAAATGCTGCTGAGATATCAAGGAGAACCAGGATGTATCGGGCTCTCTGATCTCTCGCCAATAGGAGGTAATTTAGAACCCAAACAAGGGCTGTCTCAGTACCATGCCGTTTCCTGAAGCTGGACTGGAGAGGGTTATAGATATTGTGGCTGGTTAAATGATCCTCCAGCTGCAGAGTGACCACCTTCTCAATAGCTTTCCCTACAAAGGGTAAGTTCGAGACAGGCCTATAGTTTGCTGGGCAGTCGGGATCAAGGGAGGACTTTTCAAAAGGGGGCAAACTACTGCCTCCTTTAAGGGATCCGTAAAGATCCCTCTCTCCAATGAAACCATCACTATCCCAGCAAGGATTGGGCTGATAACCTCTACACACTCCACTAGGAGGCGAGTAGGGCCTGGATCCAGACTACAGTAGGTAGGTCGCAGAGTCTGGATAATCCTCACTATATCCATGACTGCCGGTTGGCTGAAGGTGAACCAAGTCGACTGGGCATCAGTACCACCCGATTTATCAATGCAAGGCCCAATGGGAAGACGTTGGTTGATCTCACCCCTGATGGTGGATACCTTATCAGTGAAGAATTGTGCAAACTCCTCACACTGTACCTGAGACAAAGCTTGACCAGTCTGAAGACAGGCTGGATTGCACAGTCTGTCCACAGTCCGGAAGAGTTGGGCCAGTCTATTCCTTGCTGTAGCAATTTCCCTGGACAGGAACTCTGCCTTCTTATGGGGAATTGTTGATTGGTAGATCTTATAATGATCCAACAATCTAAGCCTATCCACCTCCAGGCGAGTTTTCCACCATCGTCTTACCAATCTTTGCCTCCCTCTCTTCAACTCACAAATCTCACTGGTAAACCAGGGAGCCCCCAGGTGCAAAGTAAGGGGGCGAACACGAGTTGGAGCAATGACATCCAGGGCCCCCACTACAGCCCTATTATAGGCCAACACCAGGGGCACTGGGTCAGTGCTAGCCATTGGCAACCCCGAGAAGTCCAGTTCCGTCATTAGGCCTTCTGAGGTAACTCCTCTCAAAGGACAGAACTGTACAAACTCCTTAGGGGCAGGCATCTTTCAGGGGGCTGCGAAACTGAATCTCAGGGCGTGATGGTCAGACCAACCGATTGGCTCCACCTCCACATCAGAGACCTCCATCCCCCGATGGAATAACAAGTCCAATGAGTGTCCCCCCTCATGGGTTGCAGCAGTAATAACCCATGTCAGACCCAATGAATCCATCAATTGGAGGAGGTTTTGTCCAAAAAGTGAGAATTCATCATCGACCCAGGCATTGAAGTCCCTCAGAATCAACCATTAGGGGGACTTCAAAACCATCTCGGCGATGAAGTCTGCAACCTCCCTCAGGAACTCCCTCCCATCACATGGTGGATGGTAGATGAGAAGGATTCTGTAGCCTGCATCTGCACGCACCATACACTCAAAGGGGTTGGTACATCCAGCTGGCATCTCCCTGAGATCCAGTTCCTGTCTAAAACAGACTGCAATCCCCCAACCCCACCCCTACGTTCCACTCTCGGGGGGTGAATCACCGAGAACCCATCCAGAACCGCGGACTCCAAAATGGGGACTACATTATCATCAAGCCAGGTCTCGGTGATGCAAGCCAGGTTGACTGAGGCAACAAGATCAGCAACTACTGTGGTCTTATTCCTAATAGACCTGGCATTGCTTAACACCAGCTGAAAAGGATGAGAGTCCAATGATGACTCCACTTCCTGCCTGACCAAGTCAGAACCCTTGGGTATGCGCACAAGGCAAGGAAAACCTCATTCCTGCACCCATTGCACCCCAGGGTGTCTCCTGGTTCTTACTGTCCCTATCCGCCCACTCCTTTCCCATCCCCCCAAGAGTTCCAGGATTCCCGACCCCTTGCACTCCTCCATCTCAAAATTCCAAAAACTCGGCATCTATTATACACTTCCAAAGGAAGTGAAGGGCATTCAAAAGGGCGGAGAGCCTTCAGTCTTGAGGGGAAGTACCACATGACAGTGTCCCTAATACCCCAACACATGTCTCCAACACTTCTTAGAACACAATAACTAAACGCAACCCATGTAACAACACTTCTTCCTCCCTTATACAAAATTATATAAAACCTTTATCAATTTAACACAATTAAAACTCTCCTTTTCCCATAACTATAATAATAACCCCTGCCCTCTCTTTCTCACAGAGAGGATCGTGTTCAAAACAAAAAACAAGCTAAATTAAATTGCAATAATCAACACTAATAAAAATAAAATAACCCTTAGCCTCCCCCACCAAATCTTGCAATACCCTTCATACACAGATGACAATAAAATTTCAACAAGCAGTACTAACAATGCTTAAGCTAACAGACTGAGGAAACAAGTCATTAAGAATCTTTGTGTCAGTTTGATCCAAGAGTTTCTGACTCTATATAAAGTTAAAATGTACCATCTCACACACGAAAGACCGAGGAAATCCATACAAAGGTTCAAGTGCACCACCTCTCATGTATCTGTTCTTGAGCCTAACCAAGTTAATGAAATGTTAACCAGGCACTCTCACTGCCTGAAATTGATCAAAATTCACTAGGCCCTCTCACTGCCTAGAACTTTACCAGGAACATCAAATAATGAAATGAAAAAGAAAATCTGACCAAATCTGATGATCCAAGCCCCAAAATAAGTTTGTATTCATTTATCCATTTGGCGAATCTGAAATTCAGTCTGTCGTAAGGGTAATACAGATCCCACACTCCATTTTCAAAGGTCACCACCAGAAATACTCTGCAGCCACCTTGGCCCACGGATGGAATCTGCCCACCAGCCGACTCCCCCGAAGGCCTGGGAAAACCAGGAACCAGCCAGTCGGCTCTCTGACTGCCTCAGACCCCAGAATCCTGTGCAATGGCAGAGCCAGCTGTTAGCTCCAATCGAAATTAGGTCTTCATGCCACGGACCTTGCCGTTTCCACAGATGCTTAATCACAACCAAATATCTCCCAAGTTCATGTAGTGAGATGGAACAAATTCAACAATAAACCCAGCAGCCATCCAAATCCTCTTTGACCATCATAAAAACACCAGCACAGCTGGATAGATTTCCTCCCATAAACACTACTCCAACTCCGACTCCAACTTCACACTCCACACTGGTGACTCCTCCAACTTCGTTCCCCACTCGGTCAGCTAGCACTCTCAGACTTCTCACAACACAGACAACAGGCAACAAGTCCGCTTGTATCATATAATATTGGAAGTCAGGGAAAAAGACCAATAACAAGGTTCTTTCCTTCTATACAGTTATGGGGACTATTTAATGTTCCTAGTACATACTATAGGGCATTGTAGCGTTGCGGAATCCCGATAATGCTCATTCACTCACTACATCACTTAAAATTTCCCTAAACTAGCTAACACTAATCAAACCAAAATAACAATAAAACAAAATTAAAATGTAAAAAACCTAAAATGGGTGGAAAATAAATCGTCAGTTGTGCAAAACGAAAAAATGCAGCTCAGGTGCAACTCACAGCATGCACAGCAGGGATCCACATTGAGGCAGCACTACTTGACTTAGCTTTGCACTGACATGCCCCTCTATTCAGCCAGATAGCACTGGAGCACCATTATTAAATGTGTCATGAATACATATTCTTGTTTCCCCTTTGGCAAACACCACAAGGCTGACTTCTGCACTTCTCAGGGTGAATGTAAAGAAGTAATATTCCAAATATGAAGGTGCAATGGCTTGAGTGGGGATATCTATACAACATTTGCTACAGTCTCAAATGTAATAATAATCTGCAGGTGTCTCTAGGTTTGTGAAATGCTTAGTGGGGGGGCTGGTGATTCTCATCCCTTTGATGATCTTGAATAATTTATTAAATTCAATGTTATCACAGCCAAAATATGTGCATTGGAATACTTAATAAATAAGGGCATTTGTGTGTTACAAATCACTTCAATTCTGTGACTAGCTATTGCATTTTTCAGTTGTTCCATTTGGCTCTGGATGATTTGATCATATGAAAATTATTATTCTAGGGAAAGTGACAGGCTACAGAAAACAGCTCTGTCCCAAAAAATTCACTTTTCGCCATCTTGAATGTCATGAAAACTGCTTCTCTTAGTCATTAGTTCAATTCAAATACCACACAAAGCTTTCTCCATGAGACCAGCATGAGCCCAACAGATGTGTGTGTCTGTAGATGTTGTTGAGAGGCTAGCAATGCATCATGGAAAATTATGGCAGTACAAAATGCTAGAAACAATTTATGCTTAACTTCTTGTCAGCTTGTACCTAGCTCTGTAGTTAACGATATATAAATTCTGAGCCTAAACTTAATATCTTCATTCAATAACAAAAGGTCAGTAGCAGAACCAATCTGAAGCAGCACCAAAGACTGCAGTGCTTATGCAAATGTGAATTTGGGTCTGATCGTCAGAACAGGTACTGTCTAATCCAGTTGCTGCTAAGACAGTTAATAACTATAGATACAATATACTGAGACTGTGATCTCTCAATGGAATAAAAACAGAACGTTTCTAAGTCTGTGATTATGACTGATTATACAACAGGTATCTATTCTCAGCCAATCAGCATTCAGAACTCTCGTCAGTTATTTCCCCACAAACTTCACAACCATGGCCCAGAGTCATTTAATCACCCCCCCCACACTGTCTACAGTCATTTAATCACCCCCCTACTGTCGTTTAATCAGCCCCCACACATCACAAAACAAAACAGTGTAAAATGCGATAGCACCAGCAGTTTTCCCAACATTAAAACATTATGTTTTTCAACACACTCCAACTTGTATAATAGTAATATCATCCAATGAGTTGGAGTATACTCACAATTACTGGCTTCTGTGTTGATTAAATGCCTCGGCTTCACCTCGGTGTTTAATCCCCACAGAAGACGATTATTGCTTCATATACTCCAACTCACTGGATGTCATCACTTAATTATAATTCAAACCTGACTCTGAAAGTCCCACATCAATTCATACAGGAAAAAAATATCAAACCAAATTAACGAGTTGAATGTTAGTATAAGCAGGCTTTTTATAGATAAAAGTTCACTCACATACCATCTTTTGCAACTAGAACTTAAAGTCGTAGGAGAATTTGTATTACATATGATTTGATGTTACAAGTTTTCTGATTTTCCAAGGGGGGGGGGGTCCGTTTTACTTATAGCCATTTTAGAATATGCATAGAGGGGGTTAGCAGGTTTTCCTTCACATGGTAAACAACTTCCCAACTGGTTGGATTGATCCTTCTCTAGTTTCTTCTAGGTGTCAGCATGGCTCAGTTGGTATCACATCTGCCTCTGGACCAGAAGGTCATGCGTTCTCGTCCCACACCAGGATTGAACTTGCACCTAAAATTGCTGGCATCCGAGTGCAGTATTAGGGGGGTGCTGTACTGCTAGGGTGTGCTGTCCTTCGGATGAGTCGTTAAACCGAGGTCCCTTCTACCCATCCTGGTGTTGTCCTGGTGGATGTTTAGATGGAAGTAAAAGAACCCAGGGCACTCTTCACAAAGAGTAGGGGACTTTCCCAGTGTCCTTGTCAACATTCCTCTTCCCATAAACCAGTTCATGTAATTATCCAGGCTGTTTATGGGTGTTGATGTGCGATATGGCTGCCACTACACATTCAGTCACTTCACTACCAGTCTAGCATTGCTTGTAAAGTGCTTTGGGATACACTGTGTATGAAAAGCGCTATATAAATGCTGATTCTTCTTCTTCTGGGTGGGTAATCAATGTTAAAATATTGAATACTCTACAATTATTTGGTAAAGTACATAGTGTATTATACTTTTCTATATCATTGACTATACATTCTTTTTTATGTGATGCTCCAATGTATGGGTGTGCTTCCTCAGTACCCTATGCAAGTTATTAAAAAACTAATATGTGCATTTAATTTATCATATAGTAACCCAAAGAGAGATAAAATAATCCTCACAAAAAACAAAATATTCTTTTATGAGAGTATGACTAGTATTTCAGAATATGGTATAGTTACTTGGAACGTGAGAAGACTAAATCATAAACCTAAAAGTATATAGTCTTATGACACCTTAAAAATGTAACCTGTCAATAGTTTTTTTTTCTAGGAAACACACTTGAACAACAAAAATATAAGATTAATGCAACAGATCTGTGTAGGAGACATTTTTGGAGTTGAAATAAGCTTTAATAAAAAAGCAAGGATCTCAATCCTAATGAAGAGAAGCTTAACCTTTCAGGTCTGTTCCACAGAATTAGACGAGGCAGGATATTACATAATAGTAAATGGGAAAGTAGATGAAGAGTATGTCACCCCAGTCAATATATGTGGTATTAAAAATCTATCCCATAATATATTTACTATGTTAAATGACAGAATCAGTAATTACTTGGATAGCATTATCATTATTGCAATTACATAACCATTATAGCAATTACTGCTTTATTGTTCTCTGATTCAAATAGTTTTTTTGCAGAGTATATTTTCTGCTAAAATGTTACAGGGTATGCCTTCAGGTTTGTTTCTGTTTTGTGCTTACAGTTCACTGCTTTATTTTCTCTGATTCAAACTGTTTCTTTGCAGGGCATATTTTCTGTTAAATTGTTACAGGTTGTGCCTACAGGTTTTGGTTACTGTGTTGTGCTTACAGGCTTTACAGTTTACTGCTTTATTTTTCTCTGATTGAAATTGCTTTTTGCAGGGTATATTTTCTGCTCAATTGTTACAGGGTATGCTTATAGGCTTATACTGTTTTGTACTTACAGATTACTGCTCTATTTTTCTCTGATTCAAAGTGTTTTTTGGCAAGGTATATTTTCTGTTAAATTGTTGTGCAGGTTGTCTTGCTGAAAGGAAGGAAACACTCGCTAGGATGGTGGGTCAGAGCTATAGCTGATTGTTTCTGGAGAGCACAGGCTTGGTCCCACCCACCCTGCCCCCTCACCCCGCCCACCCCTAGTGCATCATTTCCTTATATACCAAGGGTTCTGACATCACTTCCCAATAAGGCAAAGGACATACACCTGTCATAACCTACACACTCTCACACACTGACAAAAAAAACAGGAAGGGGGAGAGAGAGACATGTGGGGAGTGGTGCAATGCACTGGCTGTGGGACAGCAGTCTTCTGGGAGATGTTCTGGAGGCTGTGATGCTGCCCTATTTGTCGGCACCTTTCTCATCTGAGGGAGGAGGTTGCATGTGTCCAAGCCTACCTTGCGAGGATTCAGGAAACCTCCTCCCCCAGCCAGGGACCACCTGAGCCACTGCCACTGTCTCAGAGGTTGCCAAGAAAGAGAAGCAATTGGACCATGGTGGGCTCAGGGAGGGTGAAGGTGGTGGATCAGAGGTGCATCCCTCCAGTTGTACCTCTCCACAATTCATACACCATTCTGGCAGAGTGTGGTTCCTCTTTGGAGACACCCACAGTGGAGAACAAGGAGGATGCTGGGAACCTCCACAAAGGAGACCCAGATGAGGGTGGCATGAGACCCCACAGGAAGGAAACAACTCTGTGGGGACTCAATCATAGAAGAGTGGAACTGGGGAGGGAGGGAGGGAGGGAGAGCAGAACTGGGGAAGGAGGGGAGAGGGAAGGAAGATGCCTGTCCGGTGCCATGGCTGGGACGGACAGGAAGTGAATCCTCAGGATCATGGGTGTAGCTGTATGGGAGAGAGAGCTGGACATCATTGTCCACCTCAGGACAAATGACCTGGCTGGGAATGGGATCAGAGCAGTGCAGGAGAGGTTTGAGGAGTTGGGGAGGGGTCTCCATCAAGTAGCATGCATGGTAACCTTTTCAGAGGTGCTGTCTGTTTATGGCATGGTGAGGCTAGGGTACTCCGTGCCATGAGATTCAATGAATGGTTGAAAAACTGGTGTGTAGCTCAGGGTTTTGGCTTTGCTGGGGATTGGGGGTCCACCAGGAGGGATGCAGGCCTATACTGATGTGATGGTCTGCATCTGTCCAGGCGGTGAACCAGGATCCTAGGTGATAGGTTTAAATGCTTCATTGGCAGGCATTTAAACTAGACGGGGGGGGATGCATGGAAAAGGAGCAGGGAAATCCCAGTCCCCTCCCCACACAAAACAGGGTAGTTAGTGAGGTAAACATCAAGGTAGAGAAGTCGATAGGGAGCAGGGCACAGGTAAATGGAGAAAAAGGAAGTAAGGACAGGGAGGAGGCTAAAAGGAATAAGGCCATCAAAGAGAGGGCGATGAGTACCAATGCCCATAGTCTGGGTAACAAGCTCCCTGAACCAGTGGCCTTGATGGAAGAGGGATGCCTGGATATCATGACAGTTACAGAAACATGGTACATAGAGAACCATGACTGAGATGTCAACATAGCAGGGTACACAATCTACAGAGGGACAGGGAGGGTAAAAAAGGAAGAGAAGTAGCTCTCTACATAAGGGAAGGGATCAAAGCAAAGGAACTAAAGGGTAAACAGGGAAGAGAGAAAACGCTGTGGGTCACACTGGAGACAGGAAATGGCACCACAATCCACACAGGAGTAGTATACAGACCCCCATCTCAGCAGGAGGAAATTGACAAGGAAATGATAGACAGCATCCTTAGAATGGTAGAAAAAGGGGAGATATTGTTGATGGGGGAACCGGAATATGCCAAAAACCAAAATGGAAAGGGACCTGGGGGTAGTCATATCAGATGACCTAAGGCAAGCAATGTGAGAAGGTAGTAAGGAGGGCTGGGGGATACTGAGATGCATAGGGAGAAGCATCACCAGTAGAAAACAGGAGGTTGTTATCCCTCTGTTTAGACAGTTGGTGAGACCCCATCTGGAGTACTACTGGAGACCCCATCTCCGCAAGGACATAGACAGGATGGAGGCAGTCCAGAGGAGGGCACCTAAAATGGTGCAGGGTCTGCACCAGAAGCCACATGAAGAGAGAGTAAAGAAGCTTAATATGTATACTCTCAAGGAAAGGAGGGAGAGGGGGGACATAATAGAAACTTTCAAGTACCTCAAGGGAATCAACAAAGTCCAAGAGGGTAGCATATTTCAGAAAAAGATGTGGAAGAACAAGGGGGCACAACTGGAAGATAGAGGGGAGACGGCTCAGGGGCAACATGAGGAAGTATTTTTCCATGCAGAGGGGGTGGACGCATGGAATGGCTTTCATGAGGAGGTCGTGGGGTCAAAAATAGTGGGAGAATACAAGAATGCATGGTACAGACATAAGGCAATTCTGGTAGAAGGTAGGAGGAAGTAGGCTATTGGTTAACTAGGATCTGCAGCCTATCAAATTGGTAGGGAAATGGGCAGACTGGGTGGGCCAAGCAGTCCTTATCTGCCGTCAAAGTCTATATTTCTATGTTTCTAGATACTAATAGCATATTGGATCCACATTTAGATAGGGCAAAGTTTTGTCCCAGTCACACCAAATTTAAAAAGACTTACAAACTTTAATAAGTAATATCAACATCGTCAATGGATGGAAGGTATTACACCCCAATAGCAAAGATTTCTCATATTGGCACACTGCCACCAAACAAGCTCAAAGGTAGACCAAAAATATATCCAAAAATAGTTGGTAAACACAATAGTTATCTCAGTTATCAAAGGACAAGTGATATGTGACCACTTCCCTGTCGTACTAATATTTAAAGGGAAAGGTAATACTGATCGTACACCTAGATGAAAGATACATAATAACTTACTAGAGGAAGCAGAAATGGTTATACATCTTAAACAGCAAATAACTGAGTTCATGTAAGATAACAAACCAGAAGATACATCCTGGTTTATAAATTGGGAATGCCTTAAGGGCTGGCTTAGAGGATATCTTGTAACTTATGCATCATCTATAAGAAACACAAAAACTTAACAGCAACAAAAAAAAACAAAAAACGAGCTATTCAGTAAGCAATAACCCATGACAGAGTGTGCGGTTATTGGGGATTAACCAACACCCTGGGTGTGTTGTGAGGCACGAAGCTGCAGGTCAAGTGTCCTCACAGCACCCAGGGTGTTGATTAATCCCCAATAACCACACACTCTGTCATGGGTTATTGTGCTTATAACATGGACACAAAAAGGAGTCTCAGCAAGAAAGGACATAGGAACAACATGCAGAAAACATGGGAACGTGATTTTGTGTGCTTCCACTATACAGTCATAGTACCACAGTTTGCTGTGTTCTTACCTCCAAGATATAGTGCCAGTGCTACAGTGTTATGTGCAGCATTATACAGCCATGTATTTGTGATTATTGGTATGGTGACGTGGACAGCATGTCATTGTCACACACATTGCTCTGCCTCTGCATCTCAGCACGTCCTTTGAAGCAGCACTTCATGTGCAGGAACGGTCCAGCATGCACGTGATTGGCTGTCGGCGCCCCTTCACCACTTTCTTGTTCCCCACACTGTTGGGAATTGACTTCTTCTGTCTCACGAATGCTGCTGTTGGAAGGGATGTGTATGCTTCATAGGTGCCACGCACAGCTGCTGCTGGCATATTATATTTGTCAGTGACTGTGCTTTGACAGATAAAGCAGCACTGCGAGGAACGGGCATGTATGTGAGGGACTGCTTGCAGCATAACTGTGAGTCACAGCAACATGTTGCACCCCATAGAATAAGCTAGTGATTGCTTGTACAGAGTAGACAATGGGGAGCAGGACCACACGGCACTGTCACACTGTCCGCTTGGACAGCCCAGATCCATGGGGCAGCCACATGATGGAGAGACACATCGGCTAGGGATTCCATCTGCTTCTGCTGCTGCACAAACTGCAACATCCATTGCTGAATGACCGGCCGCCTGTCACCAGCAATATCGAACATGAGCCTCACACTTCAGTACCGGCGGTTGAAGGCTGACAAGATGACTGCACAGGTGAGTGACACTGTGAGTTGCCTCCACATGGGGAGCACAGACGAACGGCTGACTGACACTGTCCGCTCGGACACTCACAATACGCGGGCGGGTTGGGAGAGCACTGACCTGGCTCCACATGGGGAGCAGAAATGAATGGCTGACACTGTCTGTTCATTGTTGAAGGCAGACATTCATTGTCCCAGCACACAATAGTGCCTGCAGGTCACACAAAATGCTGTACTGCATGTCTTGGGGAATACATGATCGATCAGCTATGCTGATGCAGGTCTGCAGGACGATGCTAGGGCAAGTGCAGGTATGCACCAGCTGCAGCAGATCAGCAGTGGGGTGTGACAGTCAAGGTCCTTAGGGTGGTTGGGTGGGGAGAGACACAGCAGCATTTTCTTTGACCTGCCCTCACTGTGTCTCGCTTTCCGGGACAATGAATGGCTGCCTTTCACACTGATTCTGAGGGTGCAATAACAAACTCGGCCTGCTGCTTGTTCTCTCTCTGGGACCCTACACCACACACTGTGCAGGTAACAGAGATTAATCAATGGTCGGGGCATGTCTGCCTATTGGCTTACAGAAATATACCTGCCCATGTTATAAATAAAATTGAACTACAGGAGAGCAAATTACTGATGAATGACTCTCAAGAAAACTGAATAGCTTGGTCCCAACTAAAGATGGAATATTATAAACTCATTAGAGGGGAGGCTTAGTTCGTTATCAGGAAATCAAAATTAAATATACTGACTCTGGACCCAAGGCCATAAAAATATTAGCTATAAGACTGAAGCAGAAGAGCAACCCTACAAATATTGTGGCCTATTCATGAAGCCCCAGCCACAGATGTGCAGCGTGTAATCAAATGAAATCAAATCAAACTTCATTTGTAAAAGGCACCTTTCCAAAACCAAGGCGCCTGTACATAACATAAAAATCAATAAATAAGTAAAACAATGTTAAAATTAATCCAAGGCAGTAACATTAAAAATCATTAAAAGACAAAGAACCTCTGTGTGAAAACACTGAGGCAAGGGTTACCCCAAAGGGCATTTGGCTGGGAAGCCAAGTTTCAAGAAAATACAAAATCACACATGCTCTCACAATGCAAAGCATCATGGGCTGCATATGCAAATCACCACAGAATGTATGACCATCACAATATCACTGATTGTGGGAAGGCTGAAGTCAGACCACACAAACTGGGTTAAAAATCATTATATGCAAGGCTAAAAGAAATGTTTTAATGCCCCTTAGAACTTTGGACAGTTGGGCAATCTCGCACCTGATAAGGTAGAGAATTCCACAGGGTTGGGGCCATAAAACTAAAAGATCTGGCCCCAGATGTCTTTAAACGAACCCTGGCAATCTCCAGCAATCCCTCGTCAGTGGATCGGAGAGAGTGGGAGGGACAGTAGGGACAAAGGAGATCTTTCAGGTAACCAGGTCCCTGATCATGTAGGGCCTTATAGGTCAGCAAACCGACCTTGAAGGTGATTCGCCAGCATACTGGCAGCCAGTGCAGTCCGCGGAGCACAGGCGTTATATGACTGGCCCTAGAAGAACCAGCCAATAGCCTGGCTGCCGCATTCTGCACTAGCTGCAAGTGGCAAATATCAACCCACAGTAGCCCAAGATAAAGGGCGTTGCAGTAGTCAAGGCGGGAGGTAACAAAGGTGTGGACCAAAGTAGGAAGATCGTCAGGAGGAACCAGGTGCTTCACCTGGGCGATGTTCCTCAGATGGTAAAAAGAGGCTTTGACAACTGCCGACACCTGAGATTTAAGTGTCAAACAGTCATAAAACACAACGCCCAGGTTCCGCACCCGGTCTGAGGTAGTTATCTGAACACCCCCAAGCCATATACCCGAGGGCGATCCCACCAACAAACCCACCTCCCGGCGACCTGGGTCCACAACCAACACCTCAGTTTTCTCTGGATTCAACCACAGCCAACTCACATTCATCCAGTCCTGGATTTCGGCTAGACAGTTGTTAAAGACCGAAATGGCAGCATCTTGGCCGGGCACAAAGGACATGTGCAGTTGAGTATCATCTGCATAGCAGTGAAAACTCAAACCGTACAGCCTAATAATCACTCCCAACAGCAGCATATACACCGCAAACAACATGGGAGGCAAAATGGAGCCCTGCAGCACCCCCAGAATGGAAGGAATGATGTCGAGGAAAACATACCAGACACCACCCTCTGAGTCCTACCCTCGAGGAAAGATCGAAACCAACTGAGTACTGTACCAGACAGCCCACAGATAAACCGCAAGCGCTCCGATAGCACACCATGGTCCACAGTGTCAAACGCTGCAAAGAGATCAAGTAGGACCAAGATGGAACGGGTCCTTCGATCTCTCACTATTAAGAGGTCATTTAGTACCCGGACAAGAGCTGTATCGGTACTGTCTCTTCCTAAATCCAGACTGGAGAGAATCATAGACATTGTGGCTGGTCAAATGATCATCTAGCTGCGACGCATCACTTTCTCAATAACCTTACCCACGAAGGGCAGGTTAGAGACAGGCCTGTAATTAGCCAGACAATCCGGGGTCCAAGGAGGATTTCTTAAGAAGGGCTGAACCACAGCCTCCTTCAGAGTATTTGGAAAAATTCCCTCTCCAAAGACCTCCAGACTATCTCAGCAAGGACGGACCGATTTTATCCACACAGCCCACTAAGAGCGTGTGGGGCCGAGTCCAAACCACAGTTGGTCGGATGCAATGACTGGATGACCATCACAATATCACTGGTTGTGGGAAGGCTGAAGTCAGACCACACAAACTGGGTGTCCGACATCTCCTGCCGACCATCACAGCTCCCATTAGGGAGGGTCACGTGACATCGGACCTAATTGTGGCAACCTTATCTGAAAAGAATTGAGCAAACTCCTCACACCATTCTTGAGAAAAGGCTTTTCTGGGCTGAAGACAGATTGGATTGCACAATCTGTCCACAGTCCGGAAAAGCTGAGCTGGTCGATTCTGTGCAGCAGCAATCTCTCTGGACAGGAATTCTGCCTTCATATGAGAGATTGCTGATTGATAGACCACATAATGGTCTATCAAACTAAGTTTGTCACAATTCAGGCCCGATTTCTGCCAGCACCTCTCTAACCTCTGTCCAACTTTCCTCAACTCCTTCAGAGTCTCATCAAACCAAGGAGACCTGGGGCAAAGAGTGAGGGGACAAACATGAACAGGAGCAATGGAATCCAGGGTCCCTACTACCGCCTTATTATAGGCAAGTACCAAGTCCCCTGGATCCATGCAATCACTCGGTAAACCCAATAGGTCCAGCACCACCATCAGGCCATCTGGGGAGACACGCCTCAAAGGGCGGTACTGGACCATCTCAATAGGGGCTGTCCTACTAGGGGTGGCCTCAAAACTGAACCCAATGGTGTGATGGTCAGACCACCCGACTGGTTCCACCACCAAATTGGATATCTCCATCCCCAGTAGGAACACCAAGTATAATAAACAACCACCAATATGGGTGAGGAAATAACCTGTGTGAAGCCCAATGAAATCATTAATCATGGCGAAGTCCTGACCAAACTCACGAGAGTTCATCGTCGACCCAGGCATTGAAATCCCCCAGAACCAACCATCTGGGGGATCCCAATGTCAGGTCAACAATGAAGTCTGCGACTTCCTGCCGGAAAACATTCCCGTCACCTGCTGGACGGTAAACGAGAAGTATCCTACACCCCACACCCTCACCCATGATAAATTCAAAGGAGTTGGTAGTTCCCACTGGTACCTCCACTAGGCCCAGTTCTGATCTAAAACAGATAGCAACACCCCCGCCCCTATGATCCATCCTAGGGCGGTGTATCACCAAGTACCTGACCGGAATTGCTGATGCCAAAACTGGGCCAGCATTCTCATCCAGCCAGGTCTTGGTGATGCACGCCAGGTCAGATGATCCAACAAAGTCCGCTATAATAGTGGTTTTGTTTTAATAGACCTGGCGCTGTAACAACACCACCGAGTAGGATGAGAATCTGAGGATGACCGTGCTACCTGCCGACTACAAGCAGAACCCTTGGGTATGGGAACCAGACAGGGCGGACCCCTTTCCTGTACCCATTTCAACCCAGGGCGTCTCCTTGTCCCCACTTTCCCTATCTGCCCATTGCTTTCCATTCCCTCTCCAGGCCCAAACCTTGTCCTCCTCCTCTTTCTAACAATCCCCAGAGCCCTACACCATCTGTACACCTCTGGCGATAGAGGAGGACAAAAAAAAGGACAGAGGTCCCTGAGCCTGGAGGGGGAATAATACCCGACCGTCCTTATGCCTTCCCAACACATATTTACCACACGAAACAAATACCAGTAAGTAAACAACCCCAAAATACAGATTTAACCCACACCCAAACATACAATACTCAAATACTCTAACAAATATCTATAAAAACTAAACAAATACAACACATACATACAAATACATGCACAGCCGCACAGGCACAGCACCAGGCAGGACACCCTCCCCGGGGCCTGGTCAACAACACAGGTGTGCAGACCATGCATGGACCCAGGACAGAGTATGTGCATGCCTCCTCCACACATGGCCAGCACAGAGAAGAACACAAACACATCCCACAGCCTGGACAGGTGCTCCTTCATAGGGACCACCAATGCATGCCAATGGTATGACCATGGCACAGGCCATAGTGGTGGATGCAGGAACAGCGCACCCCCCTGCAGCACAACCAAGCACTCTGCCCAGGGCAGAAGTATAATGCAGCCCTCAAAACCCCAATGTCAGACACACATCACTATCAGAAATGATGAGGACACCAGTGTATACAAAACAGATGTCTTTACTGAGGAAATATACTCAATAAACAGCACAGGGGCCACACAGGCTGACAAAAGCATATGTTATCAACACTGTCCCCCCTAGTCCTTGACATCCTCAGAGTCCCTGCTGGAGCCTGGAGGGGTGGTGGCAGTATATACCCAGAGGTGCAGCACAAGGCACCACAGTGGTCCTTGATAGCTCTGGAAGAGAAAGGTGAGAAGACAGCCATGAGTGATGGGGACATGGTAGGCAATGCTGACAACAGCAGACACACACATGCACCACACTCACCAGCACAACATACCTTTGATGGTTCGGTGATGGGACACATATCCCCCACCTCATCCTTGTAGTGGATACTGGACATGCCCACCCTCCAGGACTGGTAGTATGGTAAGTTGAGGGGTACCCTGAGCCACTCTAGCACCACCATGAGCAATGTAGCCCCATCCAGCTGTGCCCTCCACTCTAGGATGATGATGTCCGGCTGCTCCTGGAAGTCCTGCGGAGACAGAAAGGGAGAGCAAAAGGTTAGCATAGCACAAAACACCCTGCTGGACACACATGGATACCACCAGTAGGGGCAACACACGGGGAACAGCAAACAGGGGCACCTGTGTTGGACAGCACAAGGTGTACACTGCAGTTAGGTATGCAACAGCTAACATGTCCAGGACCTGTGGGACATGGACAGGACAGTGATACACAGTAGGTTAAGAAGACATTCGTTCACCTCCCTGGACTCTGTCACCTCCTAGAGGGTCCCCTGTGGGTCATCAGTTTATGTGGTGATAGACACCCACTGCAATGTGCAGGGTACACACCCGGCTGCTCAAACTTGGGCAAAGATATGCCTCCACAGTGTGGAGCACTTGCAGACACCATATTGAGTTGTAGAATGGCATGCTTGGTGGCAATGCCCGATGATGTGCATGACCCAGCCAGCGGGCTGGGTCATGGTCCACTTAAAGGATGACACAGTCCCAGGATATTCAGGTCCCGAGTGACTGTGGCTCAGCTCCATGAGAGACAGTGCATTGAGTGGTACTGCTTGGACCACAACACCATCTCAGGAGCTTGTCACGTGCTCCAGGAACAGTTGACACCCCGGACATGCAGGTCATGTGCCATGTCCATGGAAAAGAAAGTCTTGGATCCCTGTCATACTATGCCATGGGCTCCTTCCAGAGGATTTTAAGGGATATCACAGGTGTCAGAAAGTCATCTGTGTCAGGAGCCCTGCACCAAGTCACAGTTGCCTTACTCCAACGTCTGCGTGACCATATACTGTTCCCCACAGCAGATGCAAACATCCATGCCATGGAGGAGACATTCCACACCACGCATGGCAAGCCTAAGGTATTGGATGCTATAGACTGTACCCATGTGACAGCCTTAGCACCTAAAGTGGGTGAGGAGGCATACAGGAACAGAAAGAGTTTCTACCGCATCAGCTGCCAGATAGAATGAGATGCAGATGGTATTATCACCAATGTGTGTGCTAGCAACTTGGCCGATCCATGACACATACATATTTGATGGATCCAGGCTGAGTGACCACCTTGTGGCACATGGGGTGTCAGTGGGTGGCTGCTGAATGAGTATGGACGAGTCACATACAGCTGTGGGCACTGCAACAGGACACTTACATGTCTATTCTGTACCCAATGTCTATATGACAGCAGATACCCACCTGATTATACCTGATGACACTGTTCCTGATGCCGATGGCAGGGGGAGGAGGCATACAATGAGGTGCACAGGAGGACATGTGCCATTGTTGTGAGGACCATCAGGGTGCTGAAGATTTGGTTCTGTTGCCTGGACCACACCAGTGGGACAATGATGTTGGCCCCTGGGAAGGCCTGCAGAGTGCTCACTGCATGTGCCATGCTGCACAACATGGCTATTCGCGAATGGCTACCCATGCCCAATCACCAGGGTGCTGTCCACATGGCAACGAGAAGGGTATGACCTGTAACACCACTGTCCTAAGATGCTGTCTAGCCAGGTGGCATGCCAAGCACTCATGTGTGGGTCATCCAGCAGATAGGGTGTACACCACAGTGTCACTGTGGTGAGGCCTATCATCCTGAGTGCCCATATGAGGGGAATGGGTGTCCCATCCTGTGTGTGCTGTGCATTACTGTCCATGTCAGGGGAGGGGGAGTTGCATCATGATCCTGCTGTTGTGGACTGTGAGGATGGGTACCTGCAACAGTGGCCCGGGTCCAATAGCAGCAACATTTGACACACCCCTGACCCAGAGGGCAGGGTTTGGAGGCATGGCTACTGCCCCAGGTGGTGGGGTACATCAGTCTAACCTCTACCCGGGGGATGGGGTACAAAAGTGAGGCCCCCAGGGTCCTAGGTTTGGCTCCCACTGCAGAGGGTGGGTTCATGTGTGTGGCACCTGCCTTGGGCGCAGCATTCATAGGTGTGGCTCACACCCTAGGGGTGGGGTTAATATGTGTGGCCCCTGCCCTGGGGAACAGGGTTAATGAGTGTGGCTCCCACCTGAAGGGGCAGGGTTCTTCAGTGTACAGTTCAATTCTGGGAAGGTGGCCGGGAAGGGGCATGTGTAGGGCTGTGTGGTTGAGCTGTGTTGGGGTGGGTACAAGTGCTCAGGTGTCACTGTACACTGTGTATGGGCCACATTAGAGCCTTCTGGCAGTTCCCCCAAGACATGCGGAGCAGTGTGCCCATGTGGCATGGCTGTGCCTTTGCCTTGGCCCCCCTGTGGCTTATGGTCCCTGGATGACCCTGGGCCTTGCTGACTCTGTGTGTCCCCAGGTCCCCTGATGTGCAGGTGGCCTCCGATCCATGAGATGCAGAGCCCGCCCCCACCTCCTGTGTTCCTGTTGGGCTGGTGAATGCCTCCATGTTGGCACCCTGCACGTGTGTCCTGGGGCCTGTGGGGCTGGCAGGTGGCAGCCGGTGTGGCCTGGTACTTTGTGCCATGGCAACTAGAGCACATGTGGATGGTGGCAGAGTGGTGGCATGCAGCTGTGCCCCGGGCCCTGTGTGTCCACCTGGCAGCATCTGAGATGTCACATCTCAGCCTTCTAGAGCGACAACCAGAACTTCTCCAGCTGGTGTACTCAGCAGCGGAAGGGGTCCTGGTGCTAGGTATGGGGCTGCTAGTGCCAATCAATTGCTGAAAGTCCAAATGTAGCTAAGCACTTGTGGACCACTCTTAAGGCTGATAAGAAACTCAATGCACTCTATATCCCAGCTGGAAATTATTTACTGCAGCTAAGTCACAGAGTAAGAACAAAGGTTTGAGACTAACAAAAGCAGCACAAACACCCCAGCGCTTTGACCATTGTCTTCGTCAGGGGGTGGAGACTCTGTGCCACGGCAACAGGTGTGCCTGCAGATGTCAGTGGGGTGGTGGCATGCAGCTGTGTCTCGGGCCCTGTGTGTCTGCCTGGTGGCATCTGGGATGTCACATCCCAGCCTTCTGGGGGACAGGCTGGCTGGCTTGCCGGCCCTGGATAGCAGATGGTTTGCTATCTGCTTCAGGAGGTCCCTTATTCTTTGTGAGCACGCCAGCTCATGCATCTCCACAGTCAAGACCCACAGTGCATCAGTGTTTTCTGCTGGGTCTGCAGGCAGTCCATTGCATTCGGTATAGACGGTCTGCATGACAGATCATAGTGCCATCCTGCACACCCGGTGGAGTTGGCCGTGCTGACTGCTCCTCCTTGTGGGGTGGTAGGTTGGCTCCCTATGTCCTTGGGTTGTGTGTGTGGGACGGGAGGTCATCCTGCATGGCCGGGCATGTATGGCTGTGTTGGCTGCTCCTCGGGGCCCTGTCTCACAGCACTGGCCAGCTGGCTGTGGAGTTGGTTTGGGCTAGGGTGGGCATTTGCTGACTCCTGTCAGGTGTCTGGGCCAGGATCTGTGCAGCCTTCCGCATCCCCAGCATAGTCTCAGAGTTGGTGTCCTGCAGAGTGCACATCTCCAGCACCATGTCCTCTGTCCCCTGTACTGCACCTGTGAATGAGAGTACATTGGCTGGTTACTTACAAGTACACTGGTAGGCATTGGCATGTGTTCAGCCAGCCATGATTTGGTCCACATACCTGCGCTGTCTGTGTCTTTGTCCTCCTGTGTATCCTTCTCCATGGCAGTCACCAACGGCACATAGGTGCTGGTCGTGGTCTCATGCTCTGCAAAGTGCGAGACAGGACTGTTGGTTATGCTGTTCAGTCATATACCTCCCACCCTATGTCACCTACACTGTGCCCCATACCTGGCAAGGTGTCAATACCTTCCATTTCCCTGTGTAAGCCAACCTCAGGGAGGGTGTCAGCCACTATCCTCTCAATGGGCAACAGTGTTGGCATCTGCATGAGTAGTCTCCTACCTGTGCCACGCTATACCCGTTTTATGGCAGCAAACTTTTACGTCACATATGACCAGAAGTCATGCCACTTGTGCTTGATTGCTGCAAGTGTCTGTGCCTCTGGACTGGCTGCACTGACAGTGGCCTAAATGTCAAGCTACAACCTGGCCTTGACCTCCATCGGTCTTCAGGGACTCCACTACATACAGCAACCATAGTTGTTTCAGATGTCTGAGACCATGGCTGCCACTTGGCCATCCATGAAATTGCTGGATCGGGCCCTGGTGGTACTATGCAATGTAAGCCCACCACAGCTCTCTGGCTGTCCCCATCCTGGGTGTGCGCCTCTTGCAGGGATAAGTTTGACACTGGTGCAGCACCCGTATCTCTGCATCCCACTGTTGCTTGCTCCTCCATCATGGTATTCACTTCCATGTGTCTGCACGGGTGAGACACATGCCCATATATGGTGGAGTCAAGAGGCAGGGTGCATATGTTTGGGTCACCCTGCTGTCCTTGTATGCGGCACTGCTTGCCTCAATTTGCCATGCCTCTGCCTCAGCTCCTGCTTTGCATGCCTTTGTGAATGCCGCATATTTGTTAGGGCCATCTGGGGTGCGTAGGTCCTCATCTGTGTTAAGTTACATTTGCAAGCAATTTCTGATCTTTTGAGAACTGGTCTTATTATTTCTATCAAAGAACACAGAACAGAATACCTTAATTACCGATAATAAAAAATTGAGAATTTCTTAAATTTTATAGGAACCTTTGCAACATGGATATACAACGCATAACAAAAACCTTATAGATTTCTGCCAGGGTCTAAAAATACCTAAAGCACTGGCTGAATTCCAAACAATGCTATGCAATGCTGAGGTAGCACCTGATGGTGCAGGTGATGACAGCCCGGGCCATGGAGCAAACTGTTGTATGAGAGATGAGGTAATGAAGGAAAGAATAGCATTAAGGTCAACAGTGGGAAAAGGAAGCATCGCTGACATAGGCATCGACAGAGAGGGTGCAGAACCCCGCTCCGACAAACCGCCACTAACCATAGTAGAAGCAGTAGGGCCCACTGCCTGTGGACCTCGAGATCCGAGAGGTCTCGATGGTGGAGCTGGAGCTGACAACCCAGAGGCCAACAGCCCATCTACAGCCCTGATAAGGCTGAGAGAACTCCTCCGTGGGGGGTCTGATAAAGCGGGATCCTGCATGGAGCGAGGTGTCGATGCCAAAGCATTCGACAAAGCAATCCCAGGAGAAGAAGAGGAAGAACCCAATAGTGACTTGGATCACCGTTGGGGGGAATGGTCCTTAAGCCAGTCCTTATCCACACAAGAGTGTTTCCCTGAGGACTCGTCCCAGGCCTTGGTGGCCTGAGAGCCCAAAGAGAGCACCGGCAATTGGGGGGCCCCGGAAAACCCCTGTTCTCCACTGGCTGTCAGTTGCTCCATGAGAACTTCTGCAGGGCTTTCTTGCATTGGAACCAGGTGGTGAGGTTGAACTTCAGGTAGGACTCACAGGTAAGAACATTGTGACCAGGCCCTAAACAACAGACACAGAGTTATTGGTCGTCGGTTGAAGAAATCTTCTTTCCGAAGTGACAATGACAGAAGAGAGATGACAAAGGATTAGTTCTCGACATACAAATGGAATCACTTTAAAATAAAGTGATTCAAAGGCAAAAACCAAAGAAAAAGGTAAGTAGTTTTGTCAGTCAGACTGAGCAATGAAGCTTCTAGGGAGTCCGTGCACAAACGGTCGATGGCGGGAAAGAACTGAGGAGGGATCGGGGCCACCCACATTTATGTAGGGCATGTGACATCGGAGCCTGATGTCGGTGTGGGTGTCCCCTAATAGACTGCTGCAGAAAAAGCTTCCGTGTGATCCCGACACCTGACTGCTAAATTCCATAGGTGTGAAGTGATGACAGAGATATCCCAGAAGAAGATCTTATGCCCCACATCACTTATTTAAAACGGGCCTAAGAGCAACTTCAGGCTATTCTAAATGTGATGAAAGCCGCAGAAATACATCACATATGTTCTGGGACTGTAAACAAATTCAAACTTTATGGGCACAAATTTAAGATTTTTTGCCAAAATATTCTTTGGTCACATATGTGTACTGAGCTCCACCGACATTGTTTATTCCTGTTGCCCAGGTATTTCCAAGAAAGCTTGCCAGCCAGGGAACTGGAATGCGTTTAGGGTACAATGAAAGGATGAGTGTCAGAATTACCAAGTGTACCATCTGCCTCTTCTGTAAAGTGATGTGGTTTAGAGACCATGAGAAAAGATAACCAACTGTCTGTGCAAGAGGCTTCAGAGTGTGTGGTGTGCTGTCTCCCAGAAGAAAGCAACTAAAAGAGTCTAAGGAATGTTACATTTGTGTCATCAAATAAATCTACTGCTTGACTGAAGAAGAGTGTGTGGATAGTTGCATTGCTGTTTGAAATGTTTTTGAAGTTGTTTAAGGTGTTCCCTCACCCTTTGGTTGCCTGTTGTCCAACAGTAGCTAAGAACCCTGGCTGGCCCCCTCCCATGGTGGCATGCCCCATAGTACCCAGCAGCCAGTTGGTTGGCTTCATAAATAAAGCCAAATTCCTTTACCTGATTTCCTTTTTAGGGCTGCAGTGGGCACAGCCCTGCAGACCTCTTGCAATGAGAAAAGGACATTTCTTCTGCCCAAACAACATGTTGGAGCTGCACCACAGTCACCTCTGCATGCATTGAGCACTCCACTCGCACTGAACAATTTTTTATTTAAAAAAAAAATTGGCGGCATCCTGATTGTGATACGGGGGATTGAGCACCCCCATTGTGACTTTTATGTTTCTGGGGTGGGGGGGGTGCTGAGAGGGAGGGTCAGGTAGGGTGATATCTGTAGTTAAAAAAAAAAACAAGTGGCAGTCATGGCATAACACGGCACACTCTGCCGTGAACAATATGGTCGCGGCACTCTACTGCACATGCGCGACTACTAGCACATGTGCAGTAGACTGTGGTGGCCATCTTGGACATGGTAGAGTGTGCCGTGTGCTGTGTAGACTGCCGCTTTTTTCTTGAATTACAGATATCCCTCCATTTGACCCTCCCTCTCAGCACCCCCCACCAGAAACATAAGAGTGTCACTGGGGATGCCCAATCCCCAGTGTCATGATCAGAATGATGCCATGTATTTTTTCCATATTCCCCACCCAACCCTCCCTTTCAGCGCCCATCACCCCACACCTCCTGAAGCATAAGAGTGATACTGGGGTGCCCAGTCCCCAGTGTCATCATCCAGAATCCTCGGTTTGTTGTATTCATATTTCCCATCCAACCCTCCCTCTCAGAGCCTACCACCCCACACACACAGAAACCTAAGAATGACAATGGGGTGCCCTATCCCCAGTGTTGCTATGCGGAATCCTCTTTTTCTTTTATTTATTAATATTTACCCACCCAACCATCCCTCTCAGAGCCCACCTCCCCAGAAACATAAGAGTGACTCTGGGGTGCTCAGTCCCTAGTGTCACTATTCAGCATCCTCAGTTTTCTTTTAACCTGTAAAAGAAAATGGTCCATTGATGTCTTTGGTGGCGCTCTGGCCCCCACCGGACACTCCCACTCAGCACCCACCACCCGCACCCCCAAGCCCTTACTTATCCATTGGGGGTCCAACGTCAAATCACTCTGGACCACAGGTACATTTTACTCTTCAAAGCTGGACTGTGAACTGAAGAAAGAGGTATGTGGTTCAATATATTTCAATGGTGTTTTGAACTTAGTGGCATGACATGGCCATTTTTGCATATTTTTGGCCTAAATTTTCAACTTGCCTTCTTTGGGACCCCGCCTCATGAACAGTTGCACTCACATTAGGCAAACCTGTCCCAAAAAGTGATTTTGCGGTCCCTGTGTGAAATCACTTTTCGGACAGGTGTTGAAAATTTTCTCTGCTCTTATTCATAAGGTGGGGTCATAAAAGACTACAGGCTCGTAAGTTTGACAATATTCAATATTTTCCCCCCAAATGTTCAATATAGCTGTTTCTTTATGGCATCTCATGAGTGTGACAGCTGTCATTTTTCAACTCCTGCCAAAATGTGGTTTTGCGTCCCAAAAGTTGATTTCACAGCCCTGCACCTTATCATCTTTTGGGCAAGAGTTGAACATTTGCTCTGTCCTTCTTCATGAGGTAGGATCATGATAAGACTATGTTGAAAGTTTGGAGTAAAAATATTACAAAACAACAAATTGATGAGCCTATGTTACATTTTGCTAGCACACATTCGTAACGTTGGTAATTTTCAATATGTTTATGCCAAATTCCTCAACTGCAGCCCTAACGGCTCTGACCAGAGTTTGTTTCCATTAACCTGCCATGGCTGTTTGGGAGAGATTCTCATAGATATTTTCAGCTAGTACTACAAGCAGTCACTAGAGGGGGATATTGTCTCATGTCTTAGAGCATGGTTTCATCAACAGCTACACACTTGCAGAGTCTTTGCTCAGTAGCTGGAGCTTGGAATAGTCTAACAGATCTGAACTGTCTAACATGCAACATTTGCATGCCTTGTTCCCAGCTCAAGCAAACCGTTACATCTTTCTTTTCAGCAAAAAGTTTTGGTTGCTTCCATTCCCACTGCACACTGTATCAGCTCCTTTGTTTTTTGTTTAGTTTTGTTAACCTGGTAGGTGCACTAGACAATAAATGCCTATTTTCAGGCATGACCTGGGTGAGTACAAAACAAACAGTTGGCCAAGGCAGTTGTAACATGCATTAAGTAAGGAGTGACATGATATAATACAACAAAAACACAACGTATTACAGGCAATAAGCAGCAATGATATATAGTGGAATAAATGGCAGCAAAAGTATTGCTAATGGAACATAGTATAAATGTATAATATATCAGATTATTAGCAGCCACAGAGCAAGATAGCAGCAGAAATACTGAGTCAAAGTACAATGATGTACTGGATATTGATTTGTAATTTTCAACAAGATAAGGCACACTAAGCTATAATAGCTCGTTTCCAGTTGTGGGTAGTGGGGGTGGGGGTTACCAGAACCTGTTTGTATGGCTGTGGACGGAGCCTACAGCCATTTCATTTTCTGTTCCTAAAACGGCCGACTCTGGCACCTTCCATTGGACTTTTGGAAGTATCCTTCCAAAAGTCCAACTGAGCTTGTAACACTCTGCCACGATCGGCCACTACGGAGTAACAGCCACACTATTTTGGCTGTTACTTCCACATTTCAGGACAAGAACTGTGCATGCGCATTCTCAGACACATGCGCAGTTCCGCTGGTATTAAGCACCTTGTGAATGGCATATTACACCACCACAACTGCGCATGTGAGAATGCCGCCTATCCGCAGTTGCGTCGCTGCCACCATCTTGAGATGGCACTTGGTGGCACTCACTCTTCAGAGCTTTGCAAGCTTGTTACAGTCACATTGGCTCTGGCTAGAGCTGTACAGAGTTGGGAATGCTGGCCATAACACCATGAAAAGTCCCCTATTCTTCTTTATACTGTCTACCAAATTGTATGACATAAGTGAAAAGAATTCCACAACTTACCTAGATGGGGTGTTGATTCTTTATGAAAAATAGTTACTGGTTGTAACCTGGGCAGAACTGTAACAGTCTTTTAGAAAAACTGGCTATGTGATCCTGTTCTGACTCCTTTCTGGTTCTTACATTTGATGAATTGTATGTTGCACTTGTATGCCTTGTAATTTTCTGAACTAATTTGATTTGTTTTCTATAATAAAAATGCTCATGTTCCTCTTCCTGTATTTGTAACTATGGACTATAATACTCTGACCCTTGGGAATACTAACCTGACTTGGTCAGATGGTACTGTAGTTCATTATATATTTGCATGTATCAAATGGTGCTTGTGGCAGAATAGATGCTAATTTACCCTCCAGCAAAAAAGAGAGCTTGGTTCACGCTGCAATTCAGGTGCTGGTTGGGGAGCTTCACTGTATTTATGAGAAGGAGTACAAGTCCTTGCCTAGGGATGGGGTTAATCTAGTCTGGAAAAAAAGTAACCTGGATTTAAAGGACAAGTCTGAATGGGGGGGGGGGTTCTAGTTTTTGTTGAATGCATTGTATTACCCCTTCATGTATATGTGTCATACAGTATATCTTGTATTGCATTATTTTCCTGGTTCTGTTTTTTTGGCTGTTCTTCTACAAGTGCATGGGATCTTTAAAGGGGAACAGTCAGGGGTGGAGTTTGCCATCTGTCATGGCGGCAGTGTAATTTGTTAGGGAGACCATCGAGCTGTTTTCAGTCCATCTGTATAAGGTGCTAGCTGTTTAAATACCAGAACAACATTAACTAACACCGGGAGCCTCGCGCTTCAAAAAGAATCCAGCATTGCCTGAATCGCTGCAGAAGATCAAAAGTTATCACGTAGTGCCAGCCTGTACAGTGTCACATGGCGCAGGGCCATCCCAGATGGGTATGATCCAGTACTGTGATCCCAGCCTTAAGCTCCATACGGCTGTCAGTAATAGGGGTAAGCATGGCCGCAAAGCATTGCTCACATCAGGCGCCCAGCCCTCAATTTAAACAAGCTGCTCCGGACATTTCTGCAGTAATGGCAAAACTGGACAAAATTCTCACAGACACGGCTGATCTTAAAATAGCCGCACAAAAAACAAACAGTGACCTGGCCCTCCTGGCATCAAGGGTGTCCCACACTGTGTAGGTGATCCAGCACACAGTATCCACCCTTACAGTGCAGAAGGGCACGCTCCATGATCATCGCCAGAAGTTGAACTACTTATTAAATAAAAAAAAATGGAGAATCGTGCCCGCTGCAAAAAACATCAGAATTGTGGGCATACCTGAAGGGGCTGAGGAAAGGGGCATGACAGGTTTCCTAGCTAATCTTCTGCCAGCCCTGGTGAAAATTAACAACTTGCCTCCTCCAGAGATTGAGCGGGCACACAGATCCCTTGCCCCTCGTCCCCAGCCAGGGTAATGTCCAAGACCCATCCTATGCAGGTTTTGCGCTACCCTGTCAAGGAATTTTATTTAAAACAAGCCTGAGGCTAAGGGTCCTTTCAATGGCAGGGTGCAGAGTACAGCTGTTCCAGGACTTTTCTCTGGAGTTATCTAACTGTCAGAGCCTATGCAGGTGAAACAAATATGCTACCTACTTAACATCCCTACTTCCCACGGTACCCAGCCTCTTTAAGACTTCAGGTGAATGGGGCTCTAACATTTGACACGCCAGCTGCGGCAGAACAATATGTGCAGGAATACCAAGCCAAGGAACAGGGCTATGACAGACAGGGCTCACCTTGTGGCACACAAGAATCCAATATGGAGGTGACACAAGTCGCGCCCAGGGTGAGAAGCTGACGCCCAGCAGGATGATCTGAGAGTACCAGCCTGGCAGTCTATGTCTCGAGGAAGAAAGTCAAAGAAAAAAACCTAAGACCACACATGATGCACCACTTCACCCAAAAAGGCAGAGATTGCGTAGCAGGCAGAGGAGTTTCCTCTCCTTGGACACTAGCAGTTGCTCCCCAGGGGTCATGCCAATTAAAGCTTCCAACAGATATGAACCTCTCAGTGACCTGAACCCCATAGCTTTGGATCTCTCTATAACTCCTAAGAGGGACATGCTGATATCTGGAATAGACCAGGATGATGATGATACTGTCTGGTCCCCTCTGCCTTCAGACTGGGCCAGCTGCCTACTGGATGATGCAAATGAAGCCGAAGACTCCATTGAGAGGCTGACCGAACTCCTGGATGCACCAGACAAGTTAGCACAGCTGACCCGAGAAGCCTTGATATCCTTTTTTTTATAGACAAATGTTTCATTTGTTTCAGGTCATTTATGGTTCGAAAATACTGGGATTTGGCTCGTGGAGGGGAGGGGGAATACTGAGGTAAAGGGAGTCACAGCACAGGGGGCTCATAAACTGCCTGAATGACCAGGTGGCTCTGGAACTCACCTTAACTGCCCTGGGTCTTAGAGACAGTATTTGAGGTACCCAGTATGGCTGTAACTTGATTGATAATTCACGTCCCCCCAGCCAAACTTGGATCCCCCCCCCTCAGGGCAGGTAGTCTCAGACACACTGAGGAGGTAGCATCTTCATATCCTCACCACCCCTTCTTATACTGGGAGGCAGGCGACATTCTAAGCATGTCTCCTCTTCAGATGGCTGCTGCCTTGTTCGAATATGGGTACTGAATAAATTAGAGATAGCTCCCTTTGCGACTAAAGCAATGTTCCTTGTCGCTGACAATGCAGTCGGGCCCAATGGCAATGCACACATCCCTTTTCTTATCTGAACTGATTGCTGTCCAATCTAGCACATTTTTCCCAGGCCAAGGTCCAAGGCTTAGACTAGGGGCTGGCTGCATGACATAAAGAGGCTGCATGGCTTACCTCTCCCCCCCCTTGTGTAGGCCTGGTAGGGTTTTACTGACCATTGCTGGGAGAAGTGACTGTGACTTGAGGGTGGAGGGGACGGAGAGTATATCTCCTCCCCAAGGTTTTGTTCTTTTGAGGTTTTTCTGGTGTTTTAATTTTACTTGTTTAACATTACAGTTATATTTTCTGGCTCTGCATGACGATCCTGGGTTCAGTGTGGGGTCACCATCTCAGCTATTTATGAAATGTTTGGTGTTGGAGTTATTCTGATAGAACTGTTAGTTATTAAATATACAGCTCACCTTACTGATGCCCCAGAGAGGGACCTCAGGCACTTGGAGGAGCACAGGGCCAGCTCCTTCCGGCATTAGGAGGTGCCCAGTCTCTTTGATGGGGGGGGCTCTAGCTCTGACCCTGAGATGGGGATATTCCCATCATAGGCTGTCACAGTGACCAGTATACAAGGGGTCCCACTCGCACACAGGTTGAGTGAGGAGGACCCAGTACAAAGTGTTATGCAGAAAATAAATCTTTGCAGAGTAGCTGGGTTATGATACAGGTGGTCTACTGTGGTGTATGCTGCACATCTGGGTAGCACTTCCATACAAGGCACCCGAAGGACAGCAACCAGGGCAGGGGACATCACCTTCTCTGATAAGATTCTTCTACAAGGGAAAAAGGCCTAGATATAACAGGATACCATGTATTTATATAATCCTATTATGGATTCCCCCACACTGATAACTTTTACCACATGGAATGTTAGAGGCCTGAATGATCTGATTAAACAGAAAAGGTGATGTCCAGGCTCAAAAACTTAAAACACAAGTCGCTTTCCTTCAGGAGACTAAGATTAACCACAAAGAGGTGGGGAAACTGGTGAGGGACTGGATGGAGTGGGAAGCATGCAGTGTATCGGATAAGAAGAAAAGGGGAGTGTCGCTCTTGTGTCACAAACTCAATAAGTGGAAGCTGGTAGAACAACACAAGGACAAAGAAGGGAGATGGTTATTGGTGAAGGTCATAACAAACAGAGGATCTTTAATCCTCGGTAACATCTGCGTCTCAAATGAGGATGCCCCAGAATTCTTTAATGTAACTTCTCAAAGATTGCTAGAAATGTCTCAAGAGCATCGCGACATAATCCTGGAGGGTGATTTCAATATGGCCCTAGACAACTTGCTGGACAGGACTAATGCCAAGCCGGAGCCTCATAGCAAAGCCTTGAAGACCCCGTCCAATTTACTAGCCTTACGTTACCTCACAGACACATGGCACAACTTCCATCCTACTGAAAAGGATTTTACATATTATTCAGCGGCTCAATCAATGGCTAGCAGACTGGACTACTGGTTCTCTTCTACCAACCTAAACCCAGCTATTGCAGAAGTCTCCATTGCCCCACTGTATATCTCCGACCATGTCCCGGTGGTCCTCCAGGCCTATCTTACCACAAATACTGTGCACTCAGTGACTTGGAGGCTTGACCCCCTCCTACTTGGAGACCACCAGTTCTAACTTTGACTTAAAACAGAGGTGTCCCATTATTTCCAAGATAATCCTGAATCATGTGCCTCCTCACAGGTCCTATGGGAGGCCTTTAAGGCCACAGTTAGGGGCAGGATCATCTCCTATACAGTTCATTGGAGGAGGCAGAGAGAAGAGGAGGCCCGTCAGCTAGAATCACAGCTGGCACAAAAAGAGGCACTCTGTAAAAATGTCCCCGACCAGCTAGATAATCAGTCACTAAAATATGATCTTACAGCCCTCCAACTTAAGCTCAACATCTTAGCCACAAAGTAGCGGAACTGCAAATGGCTAGGCCATGGCACAAATACTGGGACTAGGGGGATAAGGCTGGGAAGCTACTTTCATACAGGTTAAGGAAGCAGCAGGCAGAACACCATATAGATAAACTAAGGGACAAATCGAGGGCGATGCAATTCTCCCCATGTCGATAAACAAATTCATGAGGGCATTTTATGACGATCTCTATAGATCTCAGGCTCCCTTCCATAAGCCTAGCTTTGACGCTTTTGTTGCAAGGACCTCCCTCCCGAAACTCTCGGCTGAACACAGGGCATGCTGGATGCTGCCATAGAAGATATCGAACTGCTGCAAGCAATAGATGGAATGGCTTCACATAAGTCCCCAGGGAGCAACGGCTTTCCTACAGACTTCTATAAAGTCACTAGGGATCTTATACACTGACCTATGCTCCAAATGTTGAGGGAGTCGCATACAGCCCAGTCTCTTCTTGGCTCACTCAAAGAGGCAGTGATCACAGTCTTCCCTAGGGAGGGTAAGGATCCTCTCTCCCTGCCAGCTACAGACCTATATCCCTGATAAATGCTGACGCTAAAATACTAGCCAAAATCCTAGCAGCCAGACTAGAACTGGTACTTCCATCCATCATCCATGATTTACAGGTGGGATTTGTTAAAGGGAGATCCAGTGCTGACCACCTGAGGGCATTAATGACCCTATTCCAACAGGCCTCACATCTTCCCATTCCCACTGCAGCCATCACCATCGATTTGAAAAGGCCTTCGATTCGGTCTAATGGGGGTTATCTTCAGGCGGTCCTGGAATACTTCAATGTAGGCCTGAGATTTGGGAGCTGGATCAGCATGATATACAATGGTCCAACTGCAAAGGTCCTTACTAACGGCCTCCAATCTGAGCCTGTGATCCTGCAAAGGGGTATGAGGCAAGGTGAACCTCTCTCTCCACCCTCCTTTTCATAATGGCTATTGAACTGCTGGCTTCAGCCATTCGTACCCACAATCACATCCTTGGCATACAATAGGGAGGGAAGAATTCAGAACAAAGCTGTATGCGGATGACTGCCTCATCCTGACCAGAGATATTCACTCAAGCTTGGATCACGTTCTGAATATATTTTCTAACTTCGGGGCTATTTCAGGACTAAAGATCAATAAAACTAAGTCAGAAATAATGCCCCTTAATAAGCATACCACGAAGGAGATGGGGGAAAGATCCGGACAAGCCTGGGCGGGCTCTCAGATTAAATACCTAGGGGTCACCCTAACCCCTGATATCCATAAACTTTGCTCAATATGCAACCTCTGATCACAACATTCCAAAAAGAGTTGAACAGATGGCTGCATTTAAATCTTTCTCTTCCCGGAAAATCGACTCAGTTAAAATGATGCTAGCCCCCAGAATCTACTATCTATTAGCTCATCTTCCCATACTAATCCCGGACAAATAGTTTCAAAAATTAGACTAATAGGCCACTTCTTATGGGGTTCATACCCTCCCAGATTTAGCAAAACTAAGCTCAGGGCCCACTGGTCTCGGGGAAGGTAGAATCTTCCTCATTTTAAACACTATGGCCCAGATATTCAAAAGAGTTGAGCCATGCGCAATAGGGTTGTGCCTGCGCAAGTCCGAAATGCGCCATTCTGCAATATTCAGCAGGAGGCAGTTGCGCCCCTGAAATCATGCTGAGCAACAGCGCAATGATAATGAAGGCATGTGCAACCGAAGGGGGAGGAACCATGCATAAACTGCACAGCCCGATATTTAGCCCGGGCCGTGCCGAGTTATGCAGGCGCAACCTCTACCTGCACCTGCACAAAGTTGAGCTGAAAAAGGAACAAGTCGAGGGCCACCACAGGTGAGCTGCTGAATGCATGGTTCAACACAGCAGCTGCCACCTGTGGGTGGCCCTCGACTGTTCCCGCCGCACCTGCGGCGCGCCCCATGCCCCGATCGCAGGAAGTGTACCCCACCCCCGAGTAGCCCGATTGCAGGCGGTAATGTACCCCACCCCCAAAGCAGCCTGGATCGCGGGCATCAGACCTCCCCTCAAAGTCCAATATCCCTGGTGGTCTGGTGGACCGTGAGTAGCCAATCACGGTGGCATTCCTCACCCCCCAAGTCTAGAGCCCTGGTGATCTAGTGGCCCCACCCCACCCACCCACGGAGCCCCACCATCCGCTCCCCATCAATAGCCAGGCGGCAGCACCACCCGCCTGCCACCCGCCGACTGACAGCTGGTAGGGCTGCACACCCATTGGTTCAGAGCATGAGCCAATGGGTGTGCAGCCCATATCTACAAGTCAGTCCAGATATGTGAATGAATTCATTCATTCATTCACTTATCTGGACTGGCTTGTAGTAGTGCACACCCATTGGCTCATGCTCTGAACCATGGGTGTGCAGCCCCACCAACTGTCAGTCGGTGGCGGCGGGCGGCAGGTGGTGGGTACTGCCACCCACCGCTGATGGGGGAAGCGGGTGGTGGGGCTCGCAGGTGGGGTGGGGGCCACTAGATCACCAGGGCTTTGGACTTGGGGGTGAGGAATGCCACCCACCATCAGGCTACTCAGTCCACTGGACCACCAGGATATTGGACTTTGGGAGGGGAGGTCTGATGCCCACCATCGGCTACCTCGGTGGGTGGGGTACATTACTGCCCACGATCGGGCTACTCGGGAGTGGGGTTATTTCTGCCCGTGATCAGGCTACCGGGGATTGGTACATTTGCCCGCAGTCAGGCTACTGGGGACTGGTACATTTCTGCCCGCGATGGCTACCGCGGTCCACTGGACCACCAGGGATTGGAGCCCTTCATTGTCCCTCATGGGGCGTCCCGCGATCGGGCTGCAGGGGCGTCGGTCCCTGGCGGCTGCTGCCTGGCAGGGGCCAGGCGCAAGTTGTCGGGATCGCACACCTGCATGCTATTATACGGCAAATGGGGTCGTAATCAGATGCAAATGGCCCCGTGTGCCTTGCATAAATTATGGCCCCATTTGCATGTCACCTTTGAATATTACAGGTGCTGTGCATGGCGAATGGAACTTGTGCCACCGTATCTCAGTGTCTATTCTGACCACTTGGCGAAGGCGCAGTTCCACTGCACCATGCACACTGGCGGTGGCTAGGATGATATTCAAAGCAGTTGTGCCATAGCGCAACTCCATTGAATATTGCCCTGGCCACTCCTGCACAACTATTTTGAGTGGCGCAGGGCTTTTGTACCACAAATGGCGCAGTTTGAATATCTGGGCCCATATGTACGCCTTCATTACATCCAGGACATTTTAATGTTCCACACTACAGGCACCTCTCCCCCCTCCAGCATGGTGTAGAATTGAACAATATGTCATGGGTATATGGCACCCCTCCATGTACCTGGGTACATCACTACCCGCGAAAGCCGCTCATTGGGTTACTATTCAGGCAGCCCATAGAGCATGGGTCCAAACAGCGAAACTTGCTAAGAGGTGTCCTAGACTGGGGAGGTTTATGTACCTATGGGATAATCCTGACCTTCACATTGCTGGATATCCAATCAGATGGTCCACATGAAAGGACAGCTCGATCTGTACGATTGGTGACCTCCTTACTGCTGATGATCACACTGTTGACACTTTTCAGGGGCTACAAACTAAATTTAACTTAAAGACACCAGATATTTGGAGGTATCTTCAAATCAGGTCTGTGTAGCTCCAATGGAGTAAAACCCAGTGTAAATGCCAACCTTGTAAAGATCGGAAAGCCAGCAATGTCCCCTTCTCAACACTGAGGGAATGGATGGGAGCTCATAAGGCCAAAGCTGGCTCTATCTACCAAATGTTATGGGAATCCCAACCAGACCCCACGAATAATGCCAGGATCAAATGGCAGACAGCCCTCCAGATTGAGATCCCCGCAACAGTCTTGAGCAAGTGCTGGAGACTGACCCAACATGCATGTATTGACCAAAAGAGCAGATTGATCTAGAAAAAGATACTTCATCTCTGGTACAGAAACCAGACCAGCTTAAAGCTATGGGAGCATCCCCCATGGACTGCTTCTGGAGGTGTGATTCCCCAGCTGCCGACCTACTCCACATACTCTTGGCCTGCCCCCATCTTATCCCATTCTGGACCGAGGTTATACAAACATGCTCCTCTATCCTTGAGGTGGAGATATCCATGACCCCACACACTGTACATTTAGGGTGTCATCCCCAAGATACCTTCCTGCCTGTACGGAAACTGAAATGGTTAATTGCAGCTTCAGTAGAGGCAAAGTGGTTAATTCTTACCAAATGGAGGTCTACATCCATCCCAACTGTACAGGAATGGCTGGCCTCACTAGAATCCTTGGCAAAGAATGCTAGGCTGGCCTTACAGACCAAGCAGCAAATGGCTACTTTCTTGGACTTATGGTTCCATATATGCAGTTCATAGCCCATCACTCAGCCAACAAAGGGTAAGCTTGGCCATTACCATCTTTTAACTTCCTATAGAAGTCATTTACAGAATCACTGCATCGCATAATGGCATTGAACTCACTCTACTTCTCAAATAACAGTTTGTATTGGTGTAATGTTCTTCCCTTTTATGTATGAACACACATGCATATATATGACGTACTGATATCCACGGTTGTCATGTACGATTGTTAAATGTTTCAGTTAATGTATGTAAAATGCAAAGATTTCAAAAAAAAAGATTAACTGTAAAAAATAAAGGGGAACAGTCAGCACTAAGAAAACCCCACCCATGTGTGGGGCCGGTCCCAATTTCTTCTTTGTTTTCATGGGAAAAAAATGTTTTTACTTACTGTTTACTGTAGTATAGTAGAATGCATCTGGCTGTTACTGTTGACCCCCAGGCTGTGTTTGCTGTAACCGGAAATCCCAGAATTCCTCATGGCTGACGTAAGGCTGGGCTGCAGCTGTGGAATTCACTGAACTGCAGTGCAATCAGCTTGTTTGCCAGTCAGCTGTTGCACAGGGCTAAGTACAGACCTTGTGACTGTACTTAGCCCCAGGTGGACAGCAGCACACAGCAACAAAAAAGAGCAGAACTGATAAAAACTCTAACATGTACTTCAGGTTGTTGAATCTCCCACACTGCTGCCCAGCTCTGATATCAGCTACAAGGGATTCAGGGATTCCAGGTAATAGCAAATGTCAATCAATCAATCTTTATTTTACCAGGAGAACATCATTGAGAAAAACTGATTTACAAAGTGATCCGGGTGAACATTATATACAGAAAGTTGATATTCTTAGGGTCAGGTGGGAGTTAGCAGGATCAGCCAGATACAATCTAATACACTGCACTAAACAGTAGTTAAAAATACTTTTACACATAAAGTGCACATTGGGACCAGCCCCACAACTGGGTATGAGGTTCATAGTGATGACTGTTCTTCTTTATCTTCCACCTGGACAATGACGAGAGATCTGCAGAAGGGACTTTATTTTAACATCTGTTCCAAAGGACAGCACCTCAGCACTGCAGCACTACAGTATCAGTTATGGGTATTACCCCAAATACCTGGTGCAGGGCTAGAATCCACAACCTTCTAATCTTGCTGCCCCAGTTGTGAGCATGCTACCTTCTGAGTCACTGATATGGATTAACCACTTGCTCAAGTTTCAGGTACAGGTACAGGCACTTTGCATTTTATTTATTTAGTTTTTGTTGACCAGGTAAGTGCACTAGACAAATCCTGCCTATTTTCAGGCATGACCCCGGGGGAAGGGGATACAGATGAATGCCAACTGACCTTGAACCAGAGTTAAGTTGTTGGTGGTATTTCTAGTGAATGAGGGAAATGCAGGACACCGGGGAAAATTCTCCTGCTCTTTTCAATAAGTGCCATGGGATCTTTAACATCCACCTGAACTACCACCAGAACAGGCAGATGGGACCTCGGTTTAACGTCTCATCCGAGAGATGGCACCTCAGAAGTGCAGCACCCCTCTCATGCTGCACTACAGTGTCAGTACTGGGATATTAACGCAAGTGCCAGATGTGGGAACTGAACCCGCAGCCCTCTGATCTCCCGGCCTCAGAGGCAAGTGTGCTACCTAGATGAGCCACTGACACTGGTTAACAGCAGATAATCCTTGAATTTAAAGGGACACTGTCAACCTTTTTGCATTGTATTATTTCTAGGCAAAAACCCACATTTTTTGATTGCTTACCTTTTCTAAAATTCATTGATGTTGCTGGTTGTTTAATCTGCCTCCTTGCTTATTAGAACTGAAATGCATGGAAATGTATAGTTATACACAGCCTTGTTTTGCTCCAAATTGTTTACCTAAGCTTACTGCATACTTCTTGAACATGAGAAACACACTCAAACAGTGCAGCCACTCATGATACAGTAGTCTCATCTACTCTTACTGCATCATGAGTAGCTAGATAGTGGTGGGTGTGTTCCTGAGTCCAGGAAAGATACAGTGGGAGCTGGTCAAGAATTGTAAACAAACATGTTTTGGTGTGGTAACACCACTATGGTTGTCACTCAGGTTTTTTTTTCACTTTTTAAAAGGAAAAATTAGTCTGGATCAATCAACCAGCAACATCAGCAGTCTCTATAGAACAGGGTTCTCAATGTGAGGCCAGCTCCTGGAGGCCCCAACCTGTTCCAGGGAGGCTCAAGCAAGTATGAAAAAGTACTGTATTTAAATTTTGAGTTTTATATACTTTGTGTGAAGAGATGAAGTAAACTGAAAGAGGATAATAGTAGGTGAATTTAATGTATTTATTTACTAATAGGTGACAAGGGAAGGTGAATAAGCCAAGGCTCATCTCAAGTGTACCCAGGGAAGGGTAGGGAGTGAATACATTTCAAAAGGTAACTGCAGAACAACCAAGAAATACACAATGAACAATAGTGCAAACAAATACGGACAATAAACTAATAATGAGTGGTGGCAAGTGATCAATTTGTAGCCTGATGGCAGAATAGCCCAAATACAAGGGTTCAGCATAGAAGTGCTAAGAGCAATAGCAGTAAGGATGACAAGTAATAAGCTGAATAACAATATTTATTTATTTTATTTGTTATTCAGATAACACCTTGAGCACAGGAGCTCTTTTTCATAGGTTTCACGTCAGTATAAGACAAAGAACTGAATGTGAGCCAAGTACTCAAAGGGGTTTCAATATATTCATGGTGTACTGTGCAAAGAACAGTATGTTGTTTTTCTTTGGGCAGGCCCAAGATTACTTCAGTTTTCAGGGGAGGCTCAAAATCTTTTTCATGGATTTGGGGAGGCTCACTGTGACAAAGTCTAAGAACCATTGCTATAGAATGATAACGACCATAAAATGTGTTTTATAAACTAGGGACACTTTGAGGCCAAATGGAGTTGACAGTGTCCCTTTAAGTACAAATAGTTGGTGATTAGATGCAGTTCACAGCTCTAATGGATGAGCATTCCAGAAATGAGGGGTGAGAAAGGAGAACGCTTGCTGGCCCAAGTCCTATAGAGAGAAACTGGGAACACAAAGTCACAGACATATTCAATGACCTGAGGAGATATGTACTAGATTGACAATGGACCATTTCAACCAAGGAGACTGGAACGTGAAGCCAGAGTATTTTATCTATAAAGCAGCCATGCATGAAGGAGGCCTTATTAGTGGGGAGTGCCAAACCAAACCAGTATGCAAGCAAAGATATCAGTCTAAGTCTCTCTGACTCCTTTGCCCGTATTCAGTCAGGACTGTCAACCGACAAGTTAATACTAAACACCAAAGAGACAAAAGTTTTCTGGCATCAAACCAAAACTCTGATGAGCCCTCACAAACTCTCCCTTACCTGTGTTGATGTTTCCCTGCTGGTGGATGTAAGCAGTTTCAAGTACCTGGGAGTTATGCTTGAACTCTCCCCTGATTTCTCCCCCTTCATGGCCTCGATCTGCAGATTGGTAAATGCTAAGCTTGGTATGACTTTTAGAGTCAAACATTGCCTATCCCCTGCTGCCCTAGCACCAGTAAAACCATACCTTCCAAATGAGATGTAACGTAAATGGTGTATGGTGATTTTATCTTGGCCCCCAGGCTCATGCATCACTGCCACCTTTATGCTGGCATGGGCTGTTTCTCCCCCACTGGCAAATGCTCCTTCACTCTTGTCTGCTTTATAACAGGCTCCTCATTTGCAATTTATGCCCCCAAATTCTGGAATTCCCTGCCTCCACATATGCACTGCTCTCCCAATCACTCGCTGTTAGGTAGTGCTTTAAAGAACTCCTTGGGCCCAATTTTGGAAGGTGGACGCAGGGCTTGTGTCAAGCCCAGCATCAACCGCAACGTTTGCCGCAGCTGCGCTAAAGAGTTTGATGCAACCTGCACCAGATGTTAGTACCTTTGGTGCCGTTGTGACAATTTACTCACTTTAAGGCAGCTTGCACCAATGCTTTGGTGCCAGCCCCATAAAATGGCTCCCCCATGGTGCAAATGTAGACTGGGGGGGCTGGTCCTGCGTTCTGCACATGGGACCTGCACCAGGGAGTTATGCTGAGTTTTTTTGCAAAATTGACTTGTTGCATTGTTTGACACAAGTCACCACTTCTGCAAACTCCCAGCCACAAGTCACAAGTCCCTTGTGGTGATCTAATGACTTTTTAAAATTGGGCCCACTGTATCTACAGGTCCCTATTCCTGTCTAGAGATGCAACAAATTTAATTTCCGCTGGCTGAAATTGAGCCTTGAAGTGGGCTTTTCCAGCGTTTATACTCTATACAGCGAATTGGGCAATGCAAAGTGCTCACTCCCAGCCTTGTCACTACTACTTCGTGTTAAGGCGGAATGGCATTGCAAAAGTAAGCGGTCATTGTTTTTAATGACTTCTCGCTCCTCATTATGATTCTAAGTGATCCACTTGGTGTTTCAGATTTGGCAGCCCCCACACATCACATAGCTTACAGTACTGTAAGTCACATGCTCCTTAACTAGGCAGGAAGAAAGTGAGTCATACAAGCAGACACTTTTACTTTCTCCTGTGAAGACGGAGAGAGAGTAGTGTGTTTTGTGATTGCTGATACTTTGAGATCAGAGTGAGGAGGAGGAGATTTAAACTTTGATTTAGACCCAGCAGCTTTTTTAAAAGCTACATTTTTTTCGTCTTTTCTGTACTGTTTTTTACTTAATTTGTTCTTTCTGTAAAAGTTATTTTTCTTACCTTTATAAGTAGTTAGTTGTTTGTCTGTGTCTGCGTGACAGTGTGTGTGTGTTGTCTGACAGTGTGAGTAGTGATTGCTCGGACTGAGGGAGTTCAGTAGGAGAAATGTACCAGGGTGAGGGAATGTCTGGGGTGGAGGCAGCTCTGGGAGAGTGTGGTAGTGGTAAGCATCGTACCATGTGCATGTGTGGAGGGCATGGGCGCCCATTCCTGTCGGACTGCTCAAAACTTGTGAGCGCCCCCCCCCTCCCAGAAGCAGGACCAGCACCGCCTCCTGTCCTGACTCTGAGGCAGTTGAGCCACCACCACCACCACCACCAAGTCCAGCACCAGGTCCTCTGAAGCAGGATGTGCCTGTTCCCCCGGGCCCAGGTGTGGATCCCATCCCTGTTCAGCACCGTGACCAGCCAGCTGCCAGTTCATCTGGCCATCCCCTGCCTGTGCCTGGTTCTCCCCACACCTCTGTTGTTTGGCAGTTTTTTGACTGTGTCGGGGGAACAGCAGTGTGACAAGTGCCACCTCTGTGAGGGGGAGGTTCACCGTGGCCCCCGGGGGACTCATCTGGGGACTGGGGGCCAGCCAGTACCGTAGGAAGGGTGGGGCAGGTGGTGCCCCCGCACTGGGCGCAAGCCTCCGAGGGGTGCAATTTTCATCTGTTAAGCTTAATTTTTTTTTTTTTATTTCTTGACCTCGGCTGAGCCCCAGCAATATTTTGCCACATGCTGCTTCTTTTTTCTTTTTTTCCCCAGTTGTTTGGTTTCTCTGTGCGTGTGCTTTCTGCAGACTGTGACCACACTACCTCACCCCTCCCAGCTGCTGCTTAAATGGCTGGCGCCACTGACATTATTTAAAATTAATTTGGTGCCAATGGCGCCTTTTGCCTGCTTGGTTTTCTCCTCCAAGAAAATCTAATTTAACTGGTTGGCAAGTGGCTTTCAATTTGCCACACTGTGATTGGCTGAGGGGAGAGCTTATTAGGTGAGGTACGCGTGTGTCTGCTGTCTGGTCAGTTCTGTAGTGAGGAGGTCCTGCCACCATGTCGTGCATGTGGCGGGAGTCAGGATGGCCTAGAAAGTCGAAGGAGTCGGGAGAGGTGGTGGTCCAGGCACCCAGCCAGCCCAGAAGAGAGGAGCAGCTTAGCTAGAGAGGGAGAGCAGCTATCAAGTGCCAAAACCAGTGTGGGGGAGTCGGCTTAGAGAGGGAGTCCAGGATCGGGTCGGGAGTCAGCCAGTCAGGAGTCCAGGACACACCACACCAACAGGCAGCAAGTAAAAAGTAAGTTGCTAGGAAGGCAGCAGGCTGAGCAGCGGAATAGGTGCAGTGCTGCTCCAGAAGGGGTCAGGAGTGAGGAGTGAGTGGGTCGGGTGACTCGAGCACACCAGGTGGGGTTAGGGACTTGGAAGTCTTGGCTGGTTCAGTTCTGTGTTGCCCACCCACTTGCTCCCTGGAAGCCTTATTCGAGTCCTTCTTCTTGTTCAAGAGAAAAATACAATTTCCAAGAAATCAAAAGGTGTTTAAGGCTGCAACAAATAAATGTACATTGATTCTTGAATTTTGCAGTTTGTGCTTGATGATTTTTCAAAAGATTTGGATGCAGAGTGCCTGCGCTGTAGTTAGGGACGTGCAGGGCTTACAGCAGCAGTGCAACCAAAATTTTTTTTTCCAAAACGCTAGATTCAGGCTGCTACAGTTAACAAAATATTAGCATACCTGCCATGTTTACTTTTATAGGTACCTCCTAGGTTTCACACCATGTGTTTTATCTATTTTCTTGCTCTTGAACACTTACCAGGCCTCAATGCTATTTCTAAGTCAAATGTGTTGGCCATCTTTTTTTCTTAGGGGTGAAAAACACTCAATTAAAACATTTATAAAATAAAAAAAATGGTGTAACTAAAACATTTTATGAAAGTGGAAGCAGGCTAGAATTTATGTTATCACTTTTTTTTGTCCACACTGCACTGCTGCTTTAAGCTTTGTGAACTGGTTCTGGAGGGAGTTCTGATGTTTTTTGTAAGGGTCTGAAAGTCTCATGTTTTGTGTATGGGGTCAGAAGTTTGGAATAAGGTGTTCAAACTTCTGTTTATTTTATTGACCATCTGACTGAGTACACTGGTGACATAAAGATTGATTTTTCGGGCATGACCTGGTACTAGTATGGTGCAGAGTGCATAAACAGGTACAGACGTCCACAGTGAAAGTCATACAGTACAGTAGGTCTGTGAAATTGTACAAAAGTTTCAAACAGTTTTATTAAGTCATATAAAAGGTGTGGGTGTGTGTGTGTGTGTGTAGAACTCTGATTTCTCTGAAAACAAATTTTCTGAACAGCCACTGGTCTTTATCGTTGGGTTGTAGCGAGTTTAATACATTAAAATTCTGAAGGTGATGGGATCTTGGCTCGTGAGCTGCTGTGAATCTGGCCACTTTAAAGTAGAGGCTATGTTTTATGTTCACAACGCACACTACATTTTATGCTCAGGGCTATTGTAATTTTGGTTTCTGCAGTAAGCTGGCAATGTGGGCTCAGGGAACAGAGGGAAGTGTAGGCTAGTAGTAAATGTTATTTGTTGGAATTTGATTAGCAAAAGAAAGCTTCATTTTCCTTTTTGGCCAGTCAGTCTCCCATATCTCATATTCCAGGGAGCGAAGTATTCCTGAAATCAGGAGTAGGGACATGTAACAAAAGTGTGTTTTTCTTCAAGAAAAGCCCCAAAACTCACCACAGAGCATGTAAACCCCTCAGAGCTTAATTTGTCTCTTGCCCAGGGCACCAAAATGTCTTCCAACGGCTCTGGCCAGCACACCCATATGCTCAATCACCAGCATTTGGAGTGGCAGGCTGCCACAGAACAGACCATGCCTGCACCTGTTGGCCATTCTGTGTAGAGGGTGCAGCTGTGCATTGCGGCATCCCTAAGAAGAGGAGGGCCACAGCAGCACCGTTCTCTGGAGTGATGTCGAGAAGAACAACGAGAGGGTGAGTGCTGTGAGAGCAGCTGGAGAACATAGAGGACATCAGTTGCAAATTATGTCCATGCTGGAACTGCTGCTGGATCACCATAGGATCCCACATTAGTTTTTTTTCCTCACACCATGTGACCCCATACCTTCCTTGCTGTGTTATAAAATGTATTTCTCCACCATCCCCGACCCTTGAATGTAATTATGCCCTTTTTTGTTGTCTTCCATATGTGTGACACTTTGTATTCTGAGCAGTGCAAGTATACTGTGCTAAACTGCATGTGTGCAGTCAGTCTTCTTTCCAGTCTGTGTATGTACTGCAGACACTGTCCAACTCCTGACTTAAAAACAAACATTAATGAGTACAATGGTGGGGTATAAGCATGGAGAGATACTACAAAATGGGCTTACAATACATCCAAGTAACTATTAAAAATAAATGTGATTCATGACGTGATCATAAATCGTGATTTGTGCCTGCATTTGTGACCTTGATGATGAAGAACGTGATTTGTATCACAAGTGACTCATGATGATCCTGACTTAAAAACGCATGTTAATGAGTACAATATTCATGCAGAATTAAGCACCACACCTGTCCAGTACTCTAAAGGGAAGCCAAAGAAACAACTGTGACTTAAGTAACAGATGGAGACTGGGCCCTAAACAGATGCAAATGCACAGACAGGTTAAGATTGCGCTGTGCACTGAAGAGATGCAGACACAAAGGCACAACACCTACCCAGTGCTCACCATCAGAAATACAAATCTGGAAAAGAATACCTTTGCCGGTTGTGGTGGGCCGCAGGGGAAGGGGGGCAGTGTACTGTACTGCTGCAGTAACAGTCACTATTACTAGTACCAGTAAAGATACCACAAAGAAGTACAAAATCACACAGCTGCAGTAGATAGCAGCTTCACATTGCTGAAATTATTATGTGGCACAATAAAGATGTGTCTGATTTGATGACACACGTCCACACATACTACACACACACACACTAAGTAATGCATAGCAAATTGAAAACTTCAGTAATATAACCACATATTTTAAACAAACTAAAATTAAGGCACTGCTGCACCACAACAATCAGCAAAAAAATGGCAAGAAATATTGAAGATATTACTGTGTGTACATTAACAGTTATACAAGAAAAACATCACCAAAACAGAAAGCACTCTCTTTTTCTCCAAGTTAATCTACCTACACCACAGATACACCCCTCCTCCAAAGCACACTTCCACTGTCTCTCAGCACACAGACTGAATGTTGTACAGTAACATTCAAAATCCATACACAAACAATAAATGCGTGATGATATAAGCACAGGAGGGTTTCCTATAATCGATGACCTGAAGTTTCAGCAAAAAAAAAAAAAAAGACTCAAAAAGGCTTTTTTAACAGTTTTTTGAAGGTTTGATTTGCAGAGAGCTCTCACAGCAGATTGTCTCATACAGCTTCCTACACACACTACCCCAAACTGAGGCTGTGCAGGACAATCTAGAGCCCATGTGATCTGAAATCCCATGAATCACTGCAAAATTCGCCTTTGTAGCTTAAAAACAAGGTGAAGTGAAGCGAAGTGGAAGGTGGAGTTACGCAAAGTCATGTTTTCAATGGACTTCGCGTTACCCATTATAACACAAAGTACTCCACTTTGCCTTGCGGAGCACTCCGCGAATTTGCCTTCACTACGCGATTGGGGCCACTTCGCCCATCACTATTCCTGTCCCTACCATGACTCAGCACTATCTAGCACTGTGCACTTTCCCAAAACAGTTGCTAAAGTCTGTTCATTTCACTCAGGTGGCCTACCTACACAGTTCTTGTAATCTATAGTAGTACCCTTAGTTTGTATTTTTCTCTCAGCTGATGGTGCTAACTTACATGTTTATGGATCCAGTTGGGGGGCCTCTTATGGCAATAAAGTGTCTCTTCATATGCTCTTAGGACCAGAGGACTGCAAACTGAAGGTGAGCTGTTCTGTGGTCCTAAAGGATGCAAGAGCAATGTTCTTGGATCCATAAGAGGCCCTCCAAATGGACCCATAAAATTATTATAGATTACTAAGTTTATTGAATAAAAAACTTTTTGTTATTTAAAATGCTTATGGTATGGGTGGTTAGCAAGAAGCCTGTAACAGCGGCTCAGTGCATGAGGTACTCTTATGGTAATAAAAGTATCCCATGTGCAACTGAAGGAAGCAATGTGATCGGTTGTGGATGTGCCTGAGTTCTATAATGTCAATTATATAGAAACAGAGACAATGACAACAGAAGAAGACCACAGGTCCATCTAGTCTGCCTAGAGTTCCCTTTCTGCTCTGGGACCTACTGCCCATGCAGGGCTTTATCCCTCCCCATCCACCCTCCTGCTCCTCTCATTCCTGCTACCGACCTGTGCAACCACCAATCCCTTCACTCTGTCCCAGCCATGCTTGAAACCATTTATGGTCTTGGGCCATGCCACCTTCGCCAGGCTGTTCTGCAGCTCCACCACCCTTTCTGTAAAACAGAACTTCCTCACATCCCTCTTAAACCTTCCCTGCCAGTTTCCACTTGTGACCTCAGATTCTTGACTCTATAGTCATGCTAAATAGTTCCCGGCAGTTCACCTTGTTTATTGCCTTCAGGAGCTTGAAGATCTCTACCATACTCCCCCCCCCGCCTTGTCTCCAGTGAGAACATGTTCAGAGCCTTGAGATGTTCTTCATAAGATCTGCCCTGCTGGCCATGAATCATCCTGGTCACCCTGTGCTACACTGTCTCTAGCCTGTCCCTGCCCTTCCTTAGGTGAGGACTCCAGAACTGAGCACCATATTCCAGGTGCAGCCACACCAGTGATCCATACAGAGGTAGCAGTATCTCCTTTCTCCTGCTGTCAGTACCCCTTCTGATACACCCAGCATCCTCTTGGCCATACCATAGACCTTGTTACACTGACTTCATTGTTTGAGGGGATCCCTAATGATGGCTCACATTTCTGTTAGACATTTTTTCCAATGATGTTGTTACTGCTAACTTTATATTGTATCACTATTCTTTTTGTACACTTGTTATATTTCTTAGTTATTTAGTTATGGTGTTTTCTGGATGTTACCTACATTGCTGATGATGATATAATTGTGATTTTTTGTTGTTCAATACTCCGTAACTCTCTCCCAAGTTGTGCCTGAAAATAGTTCTATGTATGCGTACCGTATCTGACTTGGTTTCAAAAACAAATAAGTGGTGGGTGAGGTGATTAACCATGAGAGTAAAACGATATACATTATTGAAGGTATTAAACTAGGCCAAGTGGTACAAGTAGGGAGGTAGAAGGATACGTGTACTGACTGTAGAGCAATACCATGACCTTGAAGACTAGCACAGCGACAGAGTTCACCTGAAATCATCGGGTCGCTGTGCTGGTCCCTACAGACACTGGCGGTGCATCTCCCAGAGTTGCGCCCATTCTGAGACAACTCTGACTCAGAGTTGTATATAGAGATGAGGGTGTGTGAGGCGTGCCCCTCACATTGTTGGGGCTCAGTGGTGCAGCCCCTGCTGAAAATATGCCGATATCCTGACAGAACAACGCTAACACTTGGCATTGTGTCTGTTGCTGTGAGGGATGTCAGTATCTGCACTGTTGCAGCACTATAGATAAACTGAAGGATACCATGGCTAACCACTAGATGGGGAGTAAGGCTATGCCTAACTCTAGTCTGCAGGCAAGACCCAGCTGAGAGCTGACCGATTTACAGACAGCATTTCAAAGAGGTGTACCTGTACATTTCCCTTGCTCTGTCCCACTGGAAAATCCTCAGGTTCACAGTGGGAGGACAGCGTTTTCAGTACAAGACCTTATACTTTGGGCTGTCCTTGTCCCCTCCTGTATTCACAAAGGTGATGGTGGTGCTAGCTACAAGGCTCAAGGAACAGGGGCTCAAGGCTTACCCTTTGCTGGAGAACTGGTTGTTGAGGGCATCATCCCTGTCTCAACCCAAGGGCTCTAGGAGGCACTAAATCCTGCAATATTCCTAAACGTAAGACATGTGAGCACACTTCCACTTCAGACTTTATCAACACCCCCCACAAGCAATTCAAGATACAGGGGAATTGTACATGTGTATCCCAGAATGTTGTTTATTACATCCAGTGCAAGAAGTGTCCACATACACGCCTATGAGGGGAAACCAGACAGCCTCTTGGAACCTGAATTAAGTCACACGGGCACAACATTAAAATGAATAGTACTGTAAAACCAGTGGAACAACATTTCTGTCAGTCTGATCATATCATCTCTGATCTCTCTGTCCTGGTTCTCAAAAGACATTTCAGAAATACACAAGAAAGGCAGGCTTATGAGGTCAGATTTATTTTTCTTCTCAATACATTTAATGATAACATGAATGAGGACCTTAGTTTCATGACCCATTATAGAATTTAAACTGACTACTGCCTTTTTTCTGTCTCAGGTATAGCAGCACATGGGCATTTCCTGTGCGTATTATTTTTTGTATAAATACATATATTATGCCTTGTATTTGTAATATATATTTTTGCATGCCTTAAACATTAACATGGTTCTATTTATATGTTTGATCATATGTCGTGTCTGCTGGTTTCATACTTTTGATTTATACACACAGTGCTTGAGCTCACACAAACACACACACACACACAGTCTGCATTCATTTTCAGGGAGGTAAATAGCAAATGACAATTTATAGGCCTTTTGTTTTCACATTTCATCTGTAGGGAGGCTGTGATTGGATTTCAAAGACTGTTTTTTGTCTCTGGATAATATCCAATTATCCTTCTTCTGTATCAACAGAACTGTCACATCCAGGGCCGGCGTTAGGCACCTGTGAACCCCGCGGCCACGGGGGGCCCCCAAATGTAGTGGGCCGCAGGCGGCATATGTAGCGGGTCTGGCGGCGGGCACCAGCAGCAACCCATTAACTTGCCCAGCAGCATACTTTTTTTGTCTGTCCCACCCCACTCCCTGCCTGGATCACTACAGCATCCTATAAGAAAATAAAATACTGCCCCCCGATCAACATAGCTGAGCAGCATTATTAGTACCTGGCAAGCCCCTGTGCTCCTCGCTGACTGCACTAGCGAATTCTCTCCGGTTCCACTCTGGCTCCCATCAACAACATGTGATGTCCTCGTCCAGTTGCCCTTTCATGAGGTTTACACTGTGAAGCTTTACATTTGTTGCTGCTGGCTTCCATTGTGCCAAAATCAGAGCCCCATTTCCCGAAGGACGCAGACCACGCCATGCAGTTCACGCCACCATCCTGCCTTCAATTCTATCCCTAGGCAGCTTCGTTTCATGTTCCCCACGTTCCTCTATTGTGCTGCACAGAACGTGCTGACGTGGGAGGCGGTGCGGTGCTGGAACCAATCACAGGGCTCCAATAGGTCCGTCGCTGTTTATCGCACCTCCTCCAACTCAACTTGAAAATTTCTGTCCCCCCCCTCATGTCCGTGTCTGCAGCATAAGTACGGGGAGATGGGAGTCTGGAAAGGTAGAGAGCAGCAAAGCAGAGGTAAAAAAAATTATTGCAGCAGCTGGAGAGAAGCAATTTTTTTGCAATTTATTCTATTAATTATCCGTTAGAAATGTAATACTTCTAGTGTCTCCAGGTCATTGTGTCTGAAAAATTGTGCAGTAGTTGGATTTATGTACAAAGATTACTGGGGGTTTGGGGAGGGGGCAGGGAAGGAGGTTCAGGGAGGGGTGCGGAGCTTCATCGAGGGGCCCTCAGTAATGGAGTTTGTTGGGGCCCTTAAAGTCCTGACACCGCCCTGGTCACATCCACATGTAATAGTTATTTTACCAATTCTACCCTAGGTACTTAAGGTTGGTTCTTTGTATAGTCTGTATTTTTTGAAGAGCTCATGAGTTTGAAAGCTTAAAATTCTGTAAATCTCTTGTTGGTCCAATAAAAGGTATCCAATCACCTATTTTGTTCAAGCCCAGGTGGACATTCAGAGGTTAGTGAAAAAACTAACAAATCACAGGCTTGTAAGGATTTGAAGAAAGTGGCTCTGTGACACTGAAATAAAACCTCATTCATGTAGAAGGATTATTTTGGACAGACCTGCATCTGGTAGGACTAACAAGTTTTTCAGACAATCTTACTGCAATATGCCTATTTGTTAGTCGGCAAAAAATGTCATTTTTTTTAGCAATAATGTAATTCTGACATCCTGAGATTCATGCTTAGTATACCTTTAGTTTTCTCAGATATTGTCAAAACTGCTTTTACATCTAATTTTGTAATTAATGACAAGTCCTCGTTCATTAGAAAGTCCTACCTGGTTTTTTTTTCATCCATCTAAATGCAAGATCAACCAGGCACTGTTGTCTTGTGGGGTAAAAAGTCCAGGCAAAGTAAAGATCCCAAGTTCTGTGGGTACAAGTTACTCTCAAGTGTTGAGAGATAGCTGCCATTTTTTCAAAAGTATTCTGTCCTCTCACAGACAAAAGAGCGTAACCACGAAGCATGGTTTGGAAATCTCATGTTGTGAGTCTAGCAACTGCAGTTGGCTGCTTAGCAACCAGCTCTGAGTCTTGGGCTTGTGCTGTTCTGTTTAAAGAGCATGTGCAATGGTTTTTACATATTTTTTATAAAAGCTTGAAAAGCTGACATTCAAGTCCCTGTGTCATGATTAGTGTTTCCTGAATATTTCATGCTGTTTGAGTTTGTGGTTTTCTTTAAATCAGCATTTGTTAATTTGCTCTACAGTGGCTGAAAACAGTGGAGTTATTTCTGTTCTCTCAGTCAAACTTGGAGTGCGATGACATCATTTTGGAGTAGTTTTCTGTTTCAGATACCCAATCAGAGCAGTACTTTGTAGAGTTAATGGTTTACTGAGCTCTCCATGTTTCTTACAAACCCAGTCTCTGGTTTGTGTTTAGATAGATCAACTTAAAACATATAATTATCTTCTGATAAAAAGCTGATCATTTCAGTTTCAATGCTGAATTGAAGTAGTGGAAATCTTTCTCTGTGAGAAATCAGCTTGTCTGTATCACAGCTTTCAGTTCGTTCTAATCAAAAATCAGATTTTTTTTCTAACTATATAGCACAGGGCTGTTTAATGAATATAAAATAATTCTAAATTTTGTTCATTCACAGAAACAGTTTGTCTTTGATGTAGCCTTCATAAATATGTTCATGTAAGAACATTTGTTTTATGTCAGATTGACAAACAGTACATGTGCTTGAAATACTGTAGCACAGTGTGACAGGCACCTGTCTGAACTCACAAATTTCAGTTCTTTGGTAGTTTCTGTGTGAAAATATATCATGTACATGTACAATTAGAAACACTATGTGGCATCCCGATGCACCGTGTCTCTGCCCCACAGTTCAGACAGCTGCAGTCTACTGTCACCTGTCGCTGCCCAGCAAGCCCCCTGCCTTCTGCTCCACATGTGAGACTGCTGCATCCTGCTGCCCACTGTCTTTTCCCACACAGTCAGGGATTGTGCACCCTGCTGCCTCCGTCCCCTGCCTAAAGAATCAGGGCTGCTTCACCCTGCCACCCCCTGCCCAAACAGTTGGGGATGACACACCCTGCTGCCCTCTCTCCCTCACCCTCACAGTTAGGGAAGCTGCACCTGTTGACCCCTGTTCCTTTCTCCACAGTCAGGGCTGCTGTGCCGTGTTAAGCCCTAGTGTTCCAGGTCCCCTGCCTCCACAGCTGGGGCTGCTGTACCATGCTGCCCTAGCCACCAGAGGTGGGGCTTTTGCTACGCCCTGCTACCCACTTTCATTACCCCAAATGGGCAGAGCTGCTGCACCATCTGTACCCCATCTCATAGTCAGGGCTACTGTACCCTGATGCCCCCTGTGTTCTGCACCACAGTCGAGACTTCTGCATCATGCTGTCCTCTATCTCTTGTCACCAGTGACAGGGCTACTGCACCCTGCTCCTTTCTACACAGTTGTGGTTGCCATGGCCTGCTGTGCTGTAGTTCCCCATGCCACTGCAGTTTGGGCTGCTGCACCATGCTGCCACTTGCCACAAGATGCAGGGCATTTGCTGTGCCCTGTTGCATGCCTCCACAGTTAAGGCAGTTGCACCCTGCCATCCCCTGCCACCAGAGTCAGATCCTTTGCTATACCCTGCTGCCCACATCCCTCATCCCAGACAGGCATGGCTGCTGCATCCTGTCCCACAGTTTGGGCTGCTGTATCCTGATGCCACCCCTATCTCCTGCCTGAACATTCAGGGCTGCTACACCCTGCTGCCCTCTGTCCCCATGCTCATAGTCAGGGCCATGGCACCCTATTGCCCCCTGTCCCTGTCTCCACAGTCAGGGCTGCTGGGCTGTGCTACACCCTAGAGTCTCATGCCACCTGCATCAACATTTGTGGCTGCTGAGCCCTGCTCCACATTTCCATTGCCCCAAATTGGCTGGGCTGCTGCACAATGTACTCCTTGTACCACCGTAAGGGCTGCTGTATCCTGATGCCCACCTGTGTCCTGCCCCACAGTCAAGGCTTCTGCACCATGTTGTCCTTTGTCCTCTGCCACCGTTGTGTCCTGCTGCACCACACAGCCCCTTGCGCCACAGGCAGGGACCGGGTGCAACAAATGCTCACTACTCTTGCTGCACCCTCCCAAACAGTTGGGTTGCTGCACCCTCTCCTCTCTCCCTCTCTCACTCTCTTTCTCTTCTCTCTCTCTCCCCTCTCTCACCCTCACAGTCAGGGACACTGCACATGTTGCCCCCTGTTTCTGTCTCAGTAGAGTGTAGCAAAGGATCTGACTCTGGTGGCAGAGGGACAGCAGGGTGCAACTGCCTCAACTGTGGAGGCATGCAATAGGGTGCAGCACATGCCCTTAATCTTGTGACAAGTGGCAGCATGGTGCAGCAGCCCTAACTGCAGAGGCATAGGGCTCTAGGGCACAGCAGGCCATAGCAACCACAACTGTGTAGAAAGGAGCAGGGTGCAGCAGCCCTGTCTGTCATGATAGGTGATAGAAAACAGCATGGTGCAGAATCCTCGACTGTGGGGCAGGACACATGGGACATCAGGGTACAGCAGCCCTGACTGTGAGATGAGATACACGTGGTGCAGCAGCCCTGCCCATGGAGGCAGGGAACATAGCACTTTAGGGCCTAGCGCAGCATAGCAACCTTGACTGTGGAGACAGGAACAGGGCTAACAGGTGCAGCTTCCCTAACTGTGAGGGCGGTGGAGATAGGGCAGCAGGATGCAGCAACCCCAATTGTTTGGGCAGGGTACAGTAGTCCTGATTCTTTAGGCAGGGGATGGAGACAGCAGGGTGCAATCCATGACTGTGTGGGAGAAGACAGTGGGCAGCAGGGTGCAGCAGCCTCAAATGTGGAGCAGAAGGCAGGGTGCTTGTGGGGCAGAGAACTGGTGGCAGTAGACTGCAGCTGCCTCGACTGTGGGGCAGAGACATAGTGCATCAGAATGCCACATAGTGGTTCTAGTTGTACATGTACATGATGTACTTTCACACAGAAACCACCAAAGAGCTTAAATGTGTGAGTTCTTGTACATTTCACAAAATGGGTGAGTGCCTAAGGAATTCACTAGCAAATGGGCAGGAAGGAGGGTGGAAGAACAATGGGGAATGATAAAACTGCCATCACAGAGGTAACGAGCCTTTGTGTGAAGCAAATAAACAAAACAAAACGATGTAAGAAACCACTATGGTTCTCAAAGGAAGTGACAGTGAAGGTTCAAGAAAAAGAAAGCATACAGGAAGTACAAGGAATCGCAGAAGGAGCAGGACAGAGCACTGTATCAGTTAAAGCAAAAAGGAGGCTGGGAAGGCAGTCAGAACAGCAAAGGCCCAAATCGAGGAAAAGATAGCCAACTCAGTTAAGAAGGGGATAAAACCTTTATAGGTACATCAGGGAGCAGAAGACCAACGGAGGGATAGTGAGGCTTAATAAAGGGGAGGGAGGGTGGGCAGAGGGAGACTGTGAAAAGGCAGAGATACTTAACAAATATTTTGCTCAGTATTTACAAATGAAGAGGGGAGGTATAAAACAAACAGTAGAAACACTCTGGATACAGAAGTTAATACCAGCCCATTTACAGAAGAAAGGGTTCTGAAAGAACTCTAAAACTGAAGGTGGACAAAGCAATGGGACCTGATGGGATCTATCCCAGAATTTAAAAGAACTAAGGGTAGAACTAGTGACACCACTGACTACCCTTTTAACAAATCATAGGAGGATGGGTGGTACTGAGGACTGGAGGAGGGCAGATGTGATTCCCTTCACAAAAGTGGGAGCAAGGCAGAAGCAGGAAACTACAGACCTGTTAGTTTAACCTCAGTGATAGGGAAAATGATGGAATCACTTCTGAAGGAAAGAATTGTTGAGTATCTAGAGGCCAGAGGGACACAGGACCCTAGGCAGCATGGATTCACAGGGAAGGTCATGCCAGACAATCTGATAGATTTCTTTGACTGGGTGACCAAAGTAGTAGATCAGGGAGGGGCTGTGGACATGGCCTACCTAGACTTTAGCAAGGCATTTGACACAGTCCCACACAAAAGATTAATATAATGTTAGCCAGCCTGGGAGTGGTCCCAAGATGACAGTCTGGGTAAAGAATTGGCTGGAGAATAGGACACAGAGAGTAATAGTAAATGGAGTCCACTCTGAAGAAAGGAGGTTACTAGTGGGTACCTAGGGTTCAGTATTAGACTGGTCCTCTTCAATGTCTTTATGTTTACATTGCAGAAGGACTGGAAGGAAAAGTATGTCTCTTTGCAGATGACACAAAGATTTGCAACAGAGTTGATGCACAGGGTGGGTGGGTGGAAAGGATGAGAAGGACTTGGCAAGGTTAGAGGAATGGTCAAATGTATGGCAGCTTAGATTCAATGCTAAGAAGTGCAAGGTAATGCACCTGGGAAACAAAACCCAGGGAAGAGTACACAATGGGGTGAGATACTAACAACAACAAAAATGGAAAGGGACCTGGGGGTAGTCATATCAGATGACCTAAAGGTGGGCAAGCAATGTGAGAGGGCAGCAAGGAGGGCTAAGGGGATACTGGGATGCATAGGGAGAGGCATCACCAGTAGAAAACAGGAAGTTATTATCCCTCTGTACAGACAGCTTGGTGAGACCCCATCTGGAGTACTGTGTGCAGTTCTGGAGACCCAATCTCCTCAAAGACATAGACAGGATGGCAGCTGTCCAGAGGAGGGACACTAAAATGGTGCAGGGTCTGCACCGAAGACATATGAAGAGAGACGAAAGAGCTTAATATGTATAGCCTTGAGGAAAGGAGGGAGAGGGGGGACATGATAGAAACGTTCAAGTACCTCAAGGGAATCAACAAAGTCCAAGAGGGTAGCATCTTTCAAAAAAAGAGGTGTGCAAGAACAAGAGGGCACAATTTGAAGATGGGGGGCGGCTCAGAGGTAATTTAAGGAAGTATTTTTTCACAGAGAGGGTTGTGTATGCATGGAACTGCCTTCCGGAGGAGGTTGTGGAGTCAAAATCTGTGGTGGAATTCAAGCATGCATGGGACAGTCATAAGGCAATTCTAGGGGTGGGGTAGGAAGAAGTAGGCTGCTGGTTAACTAGGATCTGCAGCTTATCCAGTAGGTAGGGAAATGGGCAGACTGGGTGGGCCAAGCGGTCCTTATCTGCCGTCAAATTCTATGTTTCTAAGTTTCTATGTCCTTGAAATACTGTAGCAGAGTGTGACAAGCACCTGTTTGTCAATCTGACATGAAAAAAAAATGTTCTTACATGATTGTATTTATGAAGGCTACATCAAGGACAAACTATTTCTGTGAATTAACAAAATTTAGATTGATTTTATATTCATTAAACAGCCCTGTGCTATATAGTTAGAAAAAAATGAGGTTTGATTAGAAAAAACAGAGCTGTGATACAGACAAGCTGATTTCTTACAGAAAAGATTTCCACTACTTCAATTCAGCATTGGAACTGAAATGATCAGCTTTTATAAGAAGACAATGATAGATTTTAAGCTAATCTATCTAAAGACAAACCAGAGACTGGGTTTGTAAGAAGCCTGGAGAGCAAACCATTAACTCTAGAGACTGCTCTGACTGGGAATCTGAAACAAGCTACTCCAAAATGATGTCATTGCACTCAAGTTTGACTGAGAGGACAGAAATAACTCCACTGTTTTCAGCCACTGCAGAGCAAGTTAACAAACGCTGATTTAAAGAAAACCACGAAACCAAACAGTATGAAATTTTCAGGAAACACCAATCATGACACAAGGACTTGAATGTCAGCTTTCAAAGCTTTTATTAAAAATATGCAAAAACCGTTGCTCATGATCTTTAACTGATAATACTATCATTCAGAGCAGCAGCGATAGTATTATCACCTCTGAACGATAGCATTATCAGGGAGGAATGATGGTATTATCACTTTCGCTACTGTTGTATTACCGGGATTTTTTTGTATGGGATAGGATAATATTATTTGCCTATCTCCATATATTACAATTGTTTTCTATTTATGAACAACATTCTGAGCAGTTCTTTCCTGAAATCAGTAATTTGGAGGTTTACTATGTCATGGTTTGCGTACAGAATGCTAAACATGAGCTATTGTCCTATCAGAACCATGCTTAGAGTGCTTTCCTCAAATCGTGGCATAGATAAAACTCCAGATCACTGGTTCCGTGAAGAGGACTCCAACAGAATGCTGCCTGTAAAAACAAAACAATGCAAAATACAGTTTTTCATATCACTTTTTATTCGGGTACAGTTACATATGGATCGTTCAGCCTTGTGAATATTATTTCTGTAAACTGGAACATTATAAACAGCTACCGATTAGGAGTCATTTCCTGTCCTCTCTAACTCTTCTGCGTTTCCTGCCTCCTTCTGCCTCACCTGGTACACTTCCCTGTCTTCTTCCCGTTGAGGTTTTTTTGTAACTTTTGAATACTGCTCTTTTTTCTTTCACTGCCCTTGCCACCTTCCTGGAGAACCATAATGGTGTCCTTTTTCGCCTGCATTTTCTTACTTCTTTCACACAGAGGCTCATTTCTCTAATGATGCCCTCCCTTATTTCCTTCCACTGCATCTCCAACCATCTCTTGCAATCCCTTCCCTTGAGGCATTTTCTAAGGCAGTCTACTATTTCATTGAAATCTACCTCCTGAAAACCAGGACCCTCGTCTTAATGTGACTCACTCAGCTCCTTTTCTTACATTGAACCACACCATATTGTGATCACTGGTACCCAGGGGACTTCCCACTGTAATGTTTGTAATGCTGTCCCTGTTTGTGAGTGCCAGGTCCAACACTGCCCCTTTCCACCCCTAGTAGGTTCTTTTACAAGCTGCCTGAGAAAAGCTCCTTGTATGGAGTCTAGGATGTCCCGGCTCCTTCCTGAAACTACAGTTGATAGGTTCTGCTCCATATCCAGTACTTTGAAATCTCCCGCTAACAGCACTGCCCCCCTTCCCTGCCATCCTGATGAGGGCCCCCTCTAGGGACCTTTCCATCTCCTTCCCTCGTCCTGAGGGTCTGTAGACTACTCCCTGTTTGGATGGCCATCGCACAGCCCCTCTCCAGGATGACCCACAGCACATCTTGACCCACCCCACCTTGACGCACCTGCACTTCAGTGATTTTTATTCCCTCTGTCACATACAGTGCCACCCCTCCTCCCTTCTTCTCAGCCCTGTCCCTCCTAAAAAGTGAGTAGCCTTGTATGACCATGTTCCAGTTATGGTGCGTGGTGCACCACATCTCTATAATGGCCACTAGATCCAGGTGAGCCTCTGCCATGATAGCCTCCAGGTTGCAGATTCTGCTTCTGAGGCTCCTGGCATTAGCACATGACTCTCCACAATTTGTCACCCCTGCCTGATGCCCTGTGCTTTCCATCCCTGCTTGTTCCTACTACCACCTGCTGTTCCACCCCATCCACCTGCTTTGCTTACCCTGTTCTTTTTGCTCTTTGATCCTCTTACCATCTTCTTCCAATGTGATCTTACCCTTTTCCTTGTCCCTGTCACTGACTCCTGTGATTCTGTCCTTGAGGTAGTGTCACCCTCGATTCTACCCTCTGTCTTTCTACCATCTGAGGAAAGTGCTGCCTCCCTTGGTTTCTCCACTGGCTCCCACCAGTTAGTTAAAATGCTCATCCAAGTAGCATCTAAACCTCCCATTGAAGACTGCAGTCCCCTTCCCAGAAGGATGCAGACAGTTTCACTTCTAGAGGACCCCATTATCCCAGGTTGGTTCCCACTCCCAAGTATAGTCAAAGCCCTCTTCCATGCACCAGGCCTTTAGCCAGTCATTAAAGGTCCTGGTGTGGAGTTCCCTTGTCTACTCCCTGCCCTTCACAGGTAGCACCTCAGGGAATGCCACCATGTATGCTATCTGCTTGAGGCTCCTCTTCAGCTCTCTGAAATTCCCCTGAACTACCCCTACCCTTTTACTAGATTGGTCATTTGTCCCAAGATTGACAGTGACATCCAGCTCCTTTTGCCCTAGCGATCTATAGGATCCATTCCCCATCCCTTCCTGCTTAGGCACCTATCAGAGGACCTCACCTCCCTATCCTTCCTTATCCCAGCCCCTAGTTCAATGTCCCTCACTATGGAGTTCTCCACTAGCAGGTGCTTCCTTCTGGTTTGAAGGCCTCCCCTTCCCCCTTTGGGGCATCTCTTCCTGAGAATCCCCCCTCTTCTCCTTCCACTGTGACAGGAATCTAATCTTGGTTGTCCCGTTCTACCAGTAAGGCAAAGGAGTTCAATAGTGGTATCAGTGAAGGAGTGTGCATCTTACCTCCCCCCACTTCCACCCTCCCAGAGCCCATCCGGGTCCATCTGCTCTCTTTCTCTCTGTCTGAGCATCCTCTAGCAGAGTGGTGGTGGTACTGGTGTCCTCTGAGTGGAACAGAAGATCTGCTGTACCATTGCCAGCTTGGCTCAGAGTCAAGGCAAGTTTTATTTAAAAGACACCCAATCCCAGAGGCTTTGTGCGCCGTACAAAAATAAAAACACAACATCAGTAGCAATGCACTAATACAACAATAAGAACAGGTTACTCACCTGTAACAGTAGTTCTAGGAGTGGTATATGTCGTTCATCCACACTCTTTGGCATGTCCCCTTTCACTTTAAGATCTACTGGAAATCTTCAAGCTGGCTCTTCCCACCCACCTGGGTGGTATATACCTTGGCTTCACCCCATGACGCCAGATCTTAGCCCAGTGGAAGCCAGGTGTTGTGCGTCCACAGCCGGGAAGGTCGAGTGGGTCCGTGTGGATGAACAACATAATCCACTCCTAGAACTACTGTTACAGGTGAGTAACCTGTTCTTCTAGGAGCATGGATATGTTGTTCATCCACACTCTTTGGCAGACTTCTTGTAGTTCTCTGGGAGGAGGGAGGCAAGGCGCACACCCCCTACTTAGGGAACAGAGATTGGAGAACCGAGGCCCCAAAACCAGCATCCCGGCGTGACTCAAGGTTGATGTGGTAATCGGTAATAAAGGTGTTTGCTGACTTCCAGGTAGCATCCCGGCAGATTTCCTGGATAGAAATGTCTCTGGAAGCAGCCACCGATGCAGTGGTATGGCAGGTAGAATGAGCTCTTATCCCGCTGGGAGGCTTATTGCCCGCCAACTCAAAACACAGACCTATGCATAATGTAATCCACCTTGCAATGGTCCATTTTACTGCAGGTCTGCCAGAAGCAGCTTCAGAGTAGGTGACAAACAACTGGCGAACCTCCCCCCAAATTTCCGCCATCTTTTCCTTATAGTAGGAGAGAGCACGCCTTAGGTCCAAAGTATGGAGCCTGTACTCAGCCTCCGAGGTGTTGTTGGGGTAATAAACTAGCAGAGTTAACACCTGGTTAAGGTGAAACTCTGACACCACCTTTGGAAGGAATTTTGGGTGGGGGCATAGGACAACCTTGTCCCTGTGGAAGACCAGGTAAGGGGAGTCCACCAAAAGCACCTGGATCTCCCTTGTCCTTCTGGCACACGTGATAGCCACCGGGAAGGCCATCTTCGACGACAAGTGTGACAAGGCACACTTGTGCATTGGTTCGAATGGCTTGCCCATGAGCTTTGCCAGTACCAGCAGTAGATCCCATGGAGGTGGAGGTTCACGCACCGGAGGGGATATGTGATCCAGGCCTTTGAAAAAGCACCCAACCACTGTCTTCTGTGCCAACGTTGGCTGACTGGCCCACGCCCGGTAAACAGAGATGGTTGCCAGGTGCACCCTAAGGGTCGATGACCATAGACCCCCTTTGGAGAGAGACCAAAGGTTGTTGAGAATGTTAGCCACTGGACAGGACAAAGGGTCCAGGCCCTTGCCCTGACACCAAATGGAAAACCTTTTCCATTTGAAGGCATAACATTTCCTGGTCGATTCCTTTCTAGATGCCTCCACCACGGTGTAGACATCTTCGGAAAGACCCAAAGCCTGGAACTCTAGCCGCTCAGGTGCCAGGCTGTGAGGTGCAGGGATTGAAGGTCTGGATGGAATACCTTCCCCTGATTGAGAGAGATGAGGTCCGGGCATGTGCAAAGCCACTCTGGGGGCCTGCAGCTGAGGCTGAGGCTGAGGAGATCTGGACACCAGAACTGGCGCAGCCAGTCTGGGGCTACCAGGATCATCTTCGCCTTGTTCCTCCTCACCTTGAGGAGCACCTTGTGGATCAAGGAAAGGGAGGAAGGTGTAGAGGCCTGTGGTCCACGACCTTGAAGGCATCCCCTGCAGCCAGCCCTGCTGAGGCGGGGCATGAAACAGCCTCAGCTTGGTGTTTCCCTGGAGGCAAACAGGTCCACCATTGGTTTGCCCCAATGGGAGAACAGACTGTAAGCTACCTCTGGATGGAGAGACTTGCAGAGATGTCTGGCCTAGGTGGCTGAGAGCATCCGCCCAGATGGTTCGAGCCTGCCACATGGATGGCTAGGAGATCCACCTCCAATCAACTCACGAGGTCCAGATGCGCGCCTCCTTGCATAGCAGGCGGGAGTGCATGCGCCTGTTTGTTGAAGTAGTACATGGTCGTGGCATTGTCCATCTGGACTTGAACCACTTGACCCCAGAGCTGAGGACTGAAAGCTGACAACGCCAGTCTGATGTTCTGAGCTCCAACAGGTTGATGTGGCATTGGGACTCCTCGGGGTTCAGAGCCCATGGGCCTTTGTCCCAGATGTGGGCTCCCAGCCCATGAGAGAGGCATTGGTTGTAAGGGTGACCGTTGGCTCTGGGCGGACAAACGGGATCCCTTCCTGCAACTGGTCTGGGGTGGTCCACCATTGGAGAGTCCCACATCTTCTGGGTTACAGTGATCACCTGGTCAAAATGACCGTGGTGCAGAGTCCACTGCGCGGCCAGCTCCCATTGGAGGGGCGCATGTGCAACCAGGCTATCAGCGCCCAATGGACTACTGAGGTGCATGCTGCCATGTAACCCAGAAGGTGCAGAAAGTCCCAGGCAGGGCTCAAGTGCCCAACCAGAAATGATTGGGCAAAGCAGGAAAGAACCTCCACCCTGTCCGCTGGGAGCCAAACTCTGGCTTGACAAGAGTCGAGCTCTTCCCCGATGAAGCCCATCACCTGAGAAGGTACGAGCTCTGACTTGACCTCATTGATCAGGTGCCTTTTCTCCGTTTGGCTTCTGATAGTAGAGTGGTTTGAAAAGGCTGTTTTTTGAATCAGAACCCTGTTAATTCGAATTGGAGAGGATTTCTCCCTCCTAAGCACTGCTCTGGAGAGGATTTTTTGGCCCACCCCACCCCCTCCCTAGGCCACCTTAAATGCCCCTTTGATCCCACCTCCATTCTTGATCAGTTCCCTATTGGACAACAGTTTTATCTACAGTTTCTTAAAGGGACACAGAGCTACTCTGCAAACTGTGGTTCTGCTAAGACTATCAAAGTTATCAACTGTATACCTTTCTGAAGTCAGACTATGAGCTGCTGTGGCTTGTGTTACTCCTCCTGGCCAAAAAAATCTGGGTTAGCAAAGCACTTACCAAAACTTTGGATTGTACCTTGTATTTCTACTGGATGTAGGACTGTGAGCTGCTTTATCTATTGATCTAGGATTAATAAATCCTTAAGGACTCTTGTGCATAGGCTTTAGAATGAGGACACTATACTTGCTCTCCTGCCTGACCCTTATCCTGCTGTGCTATCTAGAAATACCTAATGCTCTACATGAGTCAGCTAGTGGTGAGTTCAGCCCAAAATTCACATTCATGTACCAGGGGCTCTTTGACCACCCAGAGTTGCACATATGGACCCTTAATATACCCAGGTTAGAACCTGTATTATATTTACCATGGTTGGTTGGAACTGCTACAGAAACGGCCTTCAAGTTTATAACCTTATCCCCATTTGCCCAGGTGCTTTTGTGCTCCCAGCTATTCACAACTAGGGTACTTCCTTACATGGCACTAAGTACTCTAGATATCCAGCTCAGGGAACCTCCAATTACACTCAATAATCCCTGCAAACAGAAACAGTTCAGAGCATACAGGCTACTTTTAGGAGCTATTAAGAAACTCCTGCTGCTCCTATTGTTCAGCTCAGGCAATGTCGAACTTAATCCTGGCCCTTCAGCTGCAATCTCATCTCCTACTGACCTACCCAGTACAAAAGGCGTGAGCTTTATGCATGTCAATACATGCAGCCTCTTGAAGAAGACTGCCTCCATTCAGGCTTGGGTATGCCACACTATGCCTGATATCCTGGTGGTAATGGAGTCATGGCTCAGACCTGGCTCCTCTGACCATGAGGTAAATATCCCATCTTATAATTTGTTCAGAACTGATAGGCAGGCAAGAGGGGAGGAGTGCCATATGTTAAAGATAAATTTCTACCTCAGTCATCGATTCTACCTCAATACCTAAAGAATTTGAAAACCTCACTCTCAAAATAGAGCTTACCTCTGCTGTCTCCTTCTATGTACTAGGATGCTATAGGCCTCCTTCAGCTGGATTACTGTTACTTGACCATCTGAGAAACACTAGGATCCCTGTCCTCAGAGATCATCATATTAGGAGACTTTAATCTAGACTGGTTTTCCACCGTTTCACATCTCTAAATCCTTCTGTGATGAATTTGGTCTATTACAACTCATTACTGAAGCAACCCTAATAAGAAGAATCCAAATAATAGTACACTGCTGGATCTCATATTAGTAAACAAACCTTACCTGTTCTCACACACTGGAGTGTTTTTCTCTGATATCAGTGACCACTGTTTTATCGCCTGTGTAAGAACCGCCTCAATTTCGTCAACTGCATCAAAATTCACCAGTAAGAGGTGTTGTCGTACCTTTGATCCCTACAGCTTAATTTCTGACCTACGGGATTCATTGGGCTGGCAGAATTTCTACCTTGCAAAATCAGTAGATGCTGCATATGACATCTTCCAGGAGATCGTGCTTGGGGCATTGGATAAACATGCACCCCTGGTCAATGTCCATTCTAAGAAGATGGCATGCTGGTGGTTTACAATAGACCTGAAAGCTGCCCTGTTACAGAGAGATTCGCCTGAAAACAGCCTGAAAACTAAGTGCCCAGCTGACTGGATTGCATTCAGGAGGGCAAGGAATCTATGTACCAAGTTGGTGAGAGAGGCTAAAGCAAACTATTGAGCTTGATTCTACCTATAGGTGCTCTTCCAAATTCTGGAAAACCCTCAAGGAAATCGAAGGTTATGCATCCCTCACCTCCCTACCCTCAACAATCACTATTGGATCTACCACAGTTTCAGATAAACAGACAATCTTAGACTCATTCAACAACCACTTTGCTACTGCAGGGTTAGCCTTTGATACCTCCCCTGCCAAGAACCTCTGCTCCCAAATCGGCATACAGTACCAAGATGTTCCAGTAACCAAAAATGTGTTCTCCCTTCAGCCTACATTCTTGAAAGAAGTAGAGGACCTACTGTTACACTTAGACATCAGGAAGAGTGCTGGTGCTGACCTCTTAGACTCCTTCTTCCTGAAACTTAGTCACCATACCCTGGCAGTGCCCATTACTCTTCTATTTAACCTATCCCTCTCACAGGGTGAGCTTCCACCCTTATGGAAAACTGCCCACGTGATTCCCCTTTTTAAATCTGGTGACTGTAGGGACCTTAATAATTACAGGCCAATCTCTCTACTACCCATACTTTCCAAATTGTTGGAGAAAATAGTGAGTACAAGCTTAGGAACTACCTGGAATCCTCAAATCTGCTTAACCCTCTGCAATGGGGCTTTAGACCTCGTAATAGCACCATTTTGGCTTTTGCAAAGGTGACTAATGACTGGCAGTGTGACCTGGATTCCAAGAACTTTGATTGTGCAATATTTCTGGACCTAAGCAAGGCATTTGACACTGTCGACCATGATCTGCTTCTAGCATCCCTTCGGGAGGTTGGTCTGGATACACTGTCTCGGAAACGGTTTGCAAACTATCTCTCAGGTCGTCAGCAGCATGTAAAAGTGGATGGGGAATTCTCACAGCTAAAACCACTATTGGGGGTGTACCACAGGGCTCCATTTTGGGTCCACTGCTGTTTGCGATATATATCAACCAAATCAATGCCAATATTAAATCAGCCAACATACATCTTTTCGCAGATGATACGGTATTATACATTAGGAGATCTACTTCTGAGATAGCATGTAGAGATCTACAACAAAAATTGAATCAATTGCAAATACAGCTATTGAACCAAAAACTTCTTCTAAATGCAAATAAAAAACAAAGGTGATGCTCTTTTCTCCCTCTGTATATGCACTTAATCAAGTCTCCCAAGGTTCCTTACCCCATATCACTACACTCCTAGGCGAACCACTAGAATATGTTACCAAGTTCAAATACCTGGGGGTCTGGATAGATTCCAGACTTTCCTTTAACGATCATATTGAAGAACTAATAAAGAAACTTAGGCAGCAGCTTGGCCTCTTCTACAGAATCAAATACCTACTCACTTGGGATACCAAGAAGAGAATGGTCCAAACCACCTTCCTCCCTCTACTGGACTATGCAGACTTTATCTACAGCCAAGGCCCTGCCTCTGCACTGGTCAAACTTGACACTCTGTAACATAGAGCTATAAGGTTCATTACTGTTCTACCTTACTCTACGCATCACTGCTCTCTTTATGCTGCGGTAGGATGGCCATCACTCAATTATAGAAGACAGAGAAATGCAGTGCTCTGGACCTACAGAGCCATCATTAAGAATCTGCCTCAATACATCCTAGATTGTTTCTCATTGTGTACAGTAGGGAGGTACGCCCTGCGGAGTGCCTCATATATCTCTCTTACTGTACATAAGGTCTCGTCATGCTTTGGTAGGTCTTCCTTAAGCTACGCTCTACCTGAACTTTGGAATAACCTGCAAAAGACTTTAAAACTGGCTCACCCCATCAAACTATCAGCTTTCAGGTCATTTTATGATTGTTCCTTTAAGGATTCCTGTAACTGTTTCCCATGAATCTTCCTTAACTTAATTTTAGAGTTCGTTCCCCCTGAATTTAGCCATATCTATAGCACTGGCCTTCTCTTAGGTACTCTTGTCCTGATATACTCCCACTCTGTTAACTCCCTCCCCCTACTGAAAGCTTCCTCTATTTGATCTCCTTATCTAACACTTATAGATCCTGATAGGTTCTTGCATATTTTGTATAATTTAAATAGGTCCTGTTGTCTTGACATTTGACAGTCTTATGTTCTTTTTTGCACATTGCCATGTACTCCTTGTAACCCTGTGTCATGGTAATGCTGTAATCATTGTATATATAACCCATTTGTATGCTCTGCTTATGTATGTAAACCCTTTATGCGATAAGTAACCCCAGGTCCATCTTGAAAATGAGCTTTGCTCAATGGTGTTCACCTGGTTAAATAAAGATGTTGATTGATTGATTGATTGATTGATTGATTGATTGAAGCTGAGAGCAGGTCTGGAGGGCCAGGTCCCTGGACCTCTCCACCTCCTGTTGCGTGGAACCTGCTAGGAGCTAATCGTCAAGGTAAGGATAAATCATGACCCCCCTGACATCGGAAATGGGCCGCCACCACTGCAATGCATTTGGTGAAGACCCATAGGGCCAATAACAGGCCAAACGGCATGGCTTGGAACTCGTACAGGGTCCCTTCGGCCCTGAAGTGGAGGAAATGCTGATGGGACGGATGGATTGGGATGTGAAAGAACATGTCCTACGGATCCAGTGAACAGAACCACATGTTTCACTCCAAGGATGGTATGATCTGAGACAGAGTGACCACCTGAAAGGAGTGTGACCTGAGATATTGATTCAGGTCATGCAGATCTAGAATGGGGCACCAGCCCCCCATCTGCTTGGGCACCAGGAAGTACCTGGAGACAAAGCCTGGGTCTGCTGGAGGATCTGCTACTAAGGCTACTGTCTCCTTGAGGAGGACCTGAGCAATGTCGCCTCTGAGAGCCGACTGGGTCTGAGCGGATACTCTTTCCTCCTGAGGGGTGCGGGCTCTGCTTGGAGGGTACTGCTCGAATTCCAGAGGCAGTCCCTGACTGACCACTTCGAGAACCCACCTGTCCAAAGTGACAGCAGACCAGGCAGAAAGGAAGTGGTGGAGCCAGCCCCCCCCATGGGAGGACCCAGAGCTGAGATGATGGGAGAGGGGTTGATAGCCCCCGCCCCGTCACTGAGCAGGCTTGGAGGAGGAGGAGGCTCCAGGATCTGAACTTCAGCCTCCTTTATGGGCCTGTTGGAGTCTGGGCTTGGGCCGAGAGCACCAAGCTTGAGCCTGCTGCTGATGCTGGTGCTGCTGTCCCCCTTGGCAGGAGGACTGCTGAGCCACAGGGGAAGAATGCTGAAAAGGCTTCTTCTTCTTCTTCTGCTGGTTCTTGCCTGAAGACCCCTTAGTAGAAGTAGCGTCCAAGGTGGCATTGGACTGCTCAATGCACTGAAGGTGACCGACCACTCCTGGGCCTAACAAGTCAATCCCAAGGAAGGGCATGTCAGCTAGTTTGTGCTGAGTATCTGCTGGAAAGGAGGAGAGCCTCAGCCAAACCCTGCGATGAGAGGCAACTGTGGCAGCCATCGAATGGGCACAGGACTCGCCAATGTCCAGAGCTGTCTGAAGCTGTTGTTTGGCAACAGCTCGGCCCTGATCTTGGACCTGCTTGACCATGGTCTGCATGTCTGTGGGGAGATGTGGGAGGACTTCATCCAACAACCTGAGAAGGGCGTGGGAGAAGTGTGCTATGATGACGGCTAAACTTGCCTGATGTAGGCCCAAGGAGGAAGCCGCATAGACCTTCCTGGCTGAGTGGTCCAAAAGTTTGGACTCTTTATCAGGAGGTTGGTCAGTGTTGGCAGAACTGCCAGTATGCCTGAACACAGAGGCAGTCACCAGGCTCTCAGCTGAAGGGTACTCTGTGAACCCCGCTAGGGACCCCATGGGCACCATGTACTTGTGGGCCATGCGGGTAGACAGAGCTGGACAAGAGGCAAGACGTTGCCAAAGTTCAAGGGCCAGGCCAACAATGGCCTCAGCCACAGGAAAGGCCTCTTTCGGGGTATCCCCTCTCTTAAGGATGTCCGTAAGAGGGTACTCCGCCTTTTTCTGAATAGGCTTCAGGGGCATCCCTGTAGATTCAGAGATGAGGTGAAGGATCCCTCAGAAAGACGAGAGACCTTCCTCCATCTCTAGGCCAGTGGTCGATTCATCATCCCCTGGATGAGAATGCAAACCGGTGACATCCAAATCCGAGGAATCCGGATACAACAGCCTACCGCCCAGGTCACCCTCGACTCGCCAGGGGCGGTCTGGGGTGACTGTGAGCGACAAGCGCCAGGGAAGCCCGATGTCCAGTCTGTCATTCTTAGAAGGAGCCCCTCTCACAGGCTGTTTAGATGGTGGTTCCATCACAATTGATGGAGAGACCATTTTAGGCCAAATAGGTGGTTATGCTGGCCCTGCGGGTGGGAGAACTGAAAATTTTGGCTCCAGAGAAGTCAGCTTCGGCCTAGGAGGTGAAAGCCAAGTAATGGCTGGAATAGATGCCAGGGTAGGCTTATGCTCAGACAAAATCAGCTGTTGCCACATGAGGTCCTCATAGCGCCAACGGAGTTTCCGCTGGAGCCTCTCCTTACCTGAGGAGGACAAGGACAACCGATGGCATCGCCTGTCGGTCGAGGGGGTCCTTGACCTCGATCGAGATCGGGCAGGCTGACTCGGTCACTCCAGGGACACCGGCGAGGCCCAGTGACTTCCCAGGGTCCAGGACCGGTTACTCGATAGGGACTCCAGAGGGCTGGGTCTCCTCATCGGGGAAAACAAGGACTGGAGTCTCCTCCAAACAGTCATCGACTGGAGTCGGCGACAGCGGATCGATTGGGTCGATAACTATTTCAACTTCGTCTACCACACCCTCAGTTGGCTGGCTTAACGGGAGGTCTGAGAAGCCAGAGGCCGAAGAAGTGATCTCGACCAAAGTTGAGACCGCGTGCTCCTCAGACTGAGACCTCTCCCGGTCCCAAGAACATCTCCATCGGGATGAAGATGCACTCAGATCCTTCTCCCACATACGGGATCGAGAGGAGTGCAAGCCCGCAGGTGCATCTCCCTTGGTAGGGAGAGACTGGCACAACTCCTGGAAGGAACCCGAGAAGGTGGAGCCCAGGTTGAGTGGAATGAAGAAGCTCCGAGAAGAGACCGCAGTGTGAGCTGCTTCTTCCTCGAATGATTGCATGTGTTCCAATTGCTCAGTGGATCCCGCAGCCATGGAAACTGCCCATTGAGCCTCCTTGGATTTCACCAGAGGGATCCTCTTCTCCAGTCTCCCCAGTTTTAGGCATGCGAGACAGTCATCCAGGATGTTGGGATGGAAGGTCAAGCAGAAACTGCAGGATGAGGTGTCAAGGCCAACACTGAGGCAGTAGACGCACGCGGTATGGGGATCGGTACATGACATCTTTTGGCCACATGAGCACCTGTGAAACCTGGGGGAAGATTTATTTTCCATTATCGAAGATGTAAAATTGGGATCACTAACTCGAATGATTCGAAGTTTCAGTAAAACCGAAGATTTGAAAGGCAGGGCCTACGAAATGTATGAACACAAGAGAGGCAACCTGAATCTTCCAGTGGAAAGGAAGATCTGGCATCATGGGGTGGAGCCGAGGTACTGTATATATCACCCGGGTGGGTGGGAGGAGCCAGCTTAAAGACTTCCGGTAGATTTTAAAGTGGAAGGAGACATGCCAAAGAGTGTGAATGAACAACATATCCATGCTCCTAAAAATAATAAATTAGAAAAACAACTAACTAAAGGAAACAAAAAGTCAGGAGCAATTCTATATGGTGGTCAGGCAAAAGATAATATACAGCGAATCAGGGAACGCCTGAGGAACAGGAAGGCCTTGAGGCGGCCTTTAAATACCTCAACTAGAAGGGCCTCCTTATGATAGTGGAAGCAAAATTCATTAGGATGGGACCCATACTTAAAAGTTCTGTCGCCGGCCATTTTTAGCCTCATCCTGGGAAAAGCCAGGAGGCTCCTAGAGGAGGAACATAGGGAGCTGACTGAGGTGGCTGGTGTAAGAAGGTCTGCCAGGTAGCCAGGGCCCAAACCATGCAGGGCCTTAAAGGTGAGCAAACCCACCTTAAAGAGGATCCTCCACCTGACTAGCAGCCAGGGCAATTCCTGCAGCACTGGGGTGATGTGACAGTACTTGGACTGCCTCATCAGCAGCCTGGCAGCTGTGTTTTGCACCAGCTGAAGCCAGTGGAGGGTACCCCCAGAGACTCTGAGGTAGAATTCATTACATTAATCAAGCCTTATCATCACAAAGGCATGTACCAAAGTGGGGAGGTCCAGAGGCAGAACTAGGGGCCTAATCCTAGTAACATTCCTCAGGTGGTAAAAGCTGTCATGGACAGCAGCCGACACCCTGAGCCTCAAGCGTCGAGACCGATATCCATTACTAACGCTTAGGTTCTGCACCTAGAGGAGGCCTTCAAAAGTACAGATCCCAGAAATAATCCTGTTTCTACCCGAAGCCAACCTATTACACCCTCTGTTCAACTCCACGACTAGTACCTCCGCCTTATTAGGGTTCAGTCGCAACCAGCTGGAGGCCATCCAGTCACTGATTTCAGAGAGAAGTTATTTAGCACATCCACTCGCTGGATGTTCTGGGGCAAAGGAAAGGTATAGCTGGAAATCATCAGCATAGCAATGAAAACCCAAGCCATACTTCCCTAATGAGCCTTCCCAGGGGTAGCATGTACATGGTGAACAGCATTGGTGACAAGGCCGCCCCTTGAGGAACTCCATGAGACAGGAAGCTAGGAGAGGAGGAGGAATTCCCTATCACTACCCTTTGCCTTCTGTTTGTGAGATAGGACTCAAACCAGCAGATGACCATGCCAGTGAGTCCACAAAATTCCCTCAGGCAGTCAAGTAACACACAATGGTCCACCGTGTCAAAAGCTGAGGAGAGATCAAGGAGAATGAGACCTGTCCTCTCCCCTCAATCTCTCATCCTCAGAAGGTCATTGTGCACCCAAACTAACACAGTTTCAATGCTCTGCTCTGCTTTGCCCGAAACCCAGACTGGAAAGGCTTGTATAGACCATAGGCCAGGAGGTGCTCCTCAAGCTGAAGCACCACAAGTCAAGCGAAGAAGAGTCAAGCTACCTGTGCCCACAACCAAGAGAGATGAAGGCAGATGGGACAACACCTCAGTCTCTAGAAAGTCTCTGGGAAGACTGTGGCTTCTCATCCATTGCACTGTACCATTCTCCTGTTTGACCTCCTACTTCTGTCCTCACAAAGTGACTTACCCTAGATAAGATAACCCTGCTATCTCCTTCCTATCTCCTTGCTGCTCCTATCCCTTCATTTTACCTTCCTCTGATCCCCTTAATGACTTACCCAATGTTTTTTTTCTGTTTTCCTTAGCCTTTCTCCTTTCTGCTTCAATCTTTCTCTCAGTGTTTGCTGCCAGCCTCCCTTTATAGTACTATTATCTTAGGCTAGGCTAAGATAATTGGTTGATGTCAACTGTTAAGGAAACAGCTAGCACATTTCCCCTTACCTTGTTCAGTTCTCACTCCTACAGAGTCCCCAGCAGTCCTGCGGTCCTGCTGTGGAAGCCCTGCAGCCACTCCAGAGTCAGATGTCCCACTCTTACACTGTGCCACTCAAGAGATGGGCTGTGAATGTGATGGAACGCTACAGCAGGCTGTAATTTAAACTTCCCGGAGGCTTCCTGCTTGCCTCCAACTGGCTCCTGATCCCTTTGGTCCTGCTTCCGTTGACACTTGCTCTGCCAAATATGGCAGTTTCTGCTATGAGTGCCCCACAGTCAGTAGTAAACAGATATAACAGTGACTTACAGCCTGTTTATCAGTATGTTTCAACTTCTTACTGCCTTCCCTGTCAGCGTTTGCCTCCACTACCAACTGTGCACTAAGCAACACTTCAGCTGGAATTCAAACTTCTGTCAGAGTGGTGAGAAGGTCTTTATGCAGCCATCTAGCAGGGGTACTTCTGACTCTATGTTTCACCAAAGAGGTATGCAAGCTTTAGAGGGCAGTGACATAGGATATAAAATGATTAAGAGCCTCAGTGGCATCAGTGGTATAATGATGCGTGGTATGGTATAATGATTCCCAGTCAATATTTGACAGATCAGCAAAAAAAGCAGTGAGGTCAAGCCTCGAAGTCCCACAGGAAGATATCTTTAGGAGGTTAGGTGGATGAACGAGCCCTTCAGATGCAAAAAATATGGGAGTGGTCACTAATAGCATTTGCAAGAATGCCACCACCCACAATTCTATCCTTGCTGCATGTAAGGATCCAGCCAATCAACATGTGATGACTACCTAGCAGAAGAGTGTCTGGTCAAGTGATGTTTATTCACTAGGGATTCTAAAGTTTTAGATGATATTCTGCACCAGTCAAAATGAAAGTCCTCAAGTAGTAGTATTTCATTATTGGGTACTGATGTGGTAGTGTGCTTAAAGGGACACTGTAAACCTTTTTTACATAATATTTTAGTTGAAATCCCATATTTTAGGATTATTTGCTTTCTCTAAAATTCATTTATATTGCTGGATGCTTTATCTGCTTCCTTTCCTAGTAGAATTGAAATGAATGCTAATGGTGTTATACCAGATCTATTACAGTCGGTTGACAATTTCATTGTCAACTGGCGTTAACAACTCATTTATGTCAACACGCATTTGAGATTGGCATAAAGGGAGTTACATCAAACTTTGTTTTCTTTGGGGGGCTTTGCCCTCCCCCGCATCCCCCGCTACTTAAATAATCAAGTCCGAGTTGGAGTTGCTTCGGGGAAGGGATGAAATACCCCAGAAAGCAGTGTCAGGGTCCCACACCACCACTACAGCAACCTGGCGCTGTTGTTGCTGTAGTGTCGGTCACGGTAATGTTGTCGAGGTGGTATCGATATACCTAATACCCAATCTTGTTTTGTTTCAAATCTTTGATTTAATATTATTGCATGCTTCCTGAACATTAGGGACACTGCCAAACAGTGCAGCCACTCAGAATGCCATAGTCTCCTCTCTTCTCACTGCATCATGAGTGGCTATACTGTGATGTGGGGTTTCCCAAGTCTGGGAAAGATGCAGTGGGAGTTGATCAAGAAATGCATGCAAATATGTTTTTGTGTGGAAGCACCACTATGGTGAGCAGTCTGTTTTTCAATTGTTAAAAGAAAAAAGAATCAGAACCATACTACCAGCTACATCAACAATATTTACAGAATGTGACCAATAATAGCATGTTTTTTAACTAGAGATACTTTGAGGCCTAAGCAGGTTGACAGTGTCCCTTTAAGGAGACCGGCCAAGCCAACCACACCACTCTTGGGACAGCTGTAAACGTATAAAATGTGGTGGACCCGGGGAGTCATGTGATGCAGTGCACCGAGTAACATACTCCTGCCTGAGCTCCTGCCCCTCGCTTTATTTTATACTGTATGTACTGGATTTATAGCAAGTAATTCCTCTTATTTGTTGGGGTAACCTCTCTGCAACCCAGTATTTATGCTGCGGTGAACAAATGGAAGTCGCTGCAACAACACAGTACTAATTGGTCTTCCGGAACGTGAAGAAGGTTCTGACCCAGTTAAATTTGCTAAGCAATTTGTGGCAAAAATAGCTGGTCCGTCGCCGTTTGGATCTGACTACACCATTGAGAGAGCCCACAGAGCACTCCGCCCAATGCCGACGCAAGGTTCTGCCCCCAGATCCTTTATTTTTCGTTTTTTAAACTTTCAAGCAAAGCAACATTTTCTGGCCAAACCCGGAAATCAAAGAGCTTGCATGGGAAGGGGCCAAGATTAGAGTCACACAGGACTTACCCTATCTGTGCCCAGAAAGCAGGCCTCCTATCACCCCATAGTTGTGAAATTAATAGCGGCAGCAATTAAATTCAAGATGAACTACCCTGCTAAACTGCAGGTGCTCGTGGAGGCTCCGGGGGCTTACGATGACGCTGGGGCTGCGCTGCTGATCTTAAAACCGCCTTCCTGATCTTTTTCTTTCTTCCTTGAAGTTGGGTTTGGAAATCCTGTTCATAAGTTCAGCCTGGGAAGTGTGTTGGTTGGCTTTTCTACTGTCCAATAAATCTTGGCGCAGGGAGGGAGCAGAACCTGGCTTTTAAGACCTAGACCAATTCTCCTTTGTATATCTGCATGTCCCTGTCCTGTAATTGGCCAAGGCTATTGATGGGCTATTCAGAACCTACGGCAACCTTCCTCGACAACCCCACCGAGATGGTCAAGCTGCATTGAGGGACGTTGTTACTGTGGGCTTCCTCTATGTTTTGCTAGAGGCCCCCTTTTGGACTTTGGATATCTTTATGGGCTTCGGGATTTGATTCTTTAAGAAGATTTTCCCACGGTTTGTGCAAGATATGGGGCACTTCTATAGTATCTGCAGTTGAAGCATTTTTGGTCAGCACTGTTGTTTTGGGGCCGTTTTGCTGCCTTTCACTTTGCATTAATTCCAATATGCAGTACAGCCCAGTCGTCACTAGATGGCGCCAAAATCCCCATGTGATGTTCTGTTTATGCCACTGCACCATTATGACTTGATCCTTGGCAAAATGTCTGAATGAACATGTTTTGCAGTGCTGTAATTTCTTCTGGGGACAATCCTCATTGTTAATTTGTTCTGTCTCAGTACTCTTGTTTTTATTTGCTGAAATAATGGTTAAAGTTTCACCCTGAGACAGGGTTTAATATACTTGGGTTTCCTGTAAGCAGAGGGTCTATAGTTTGCCACCCTTAATAAGGTTATTTATCTCGAGATACTGAGGTTCTTTATGAAAATTTCATTTTTATTTTCAATCTAGCTAATTGCCTTCCTTTAAGCAAAAGATAATTGTAGTAATAGGTAACTTTACCAATAGCGAGATGGGTGGGGGTGGGCAGGTAGTGTTGGTGAGCTGGTTATCATGTACATAGCAATGTGTGGGTGGGAGGGAAGGAATGGGTGGTTTTATACGGTTTGGGATTTTTCTTTCGGGGGTTGATTTGTGGGCATTGAGAAGGAATGGTTGGTTGGGGCGGGGGATGGATAAGCACAGCATAAACTTAGGAGTTAGTTCTACGGAGACTTTATTTAGGTATGGGTGCTATATTATGATAGTCTATAATCACATATTGGAAAATGGTTAGAAATTTTAATTGGATCTCCTGGAATGTTAAGGGGGCCAGACAAAAAAGCAAACAATATTCAATCCTGAAACATTTGAACTTGCTCAAAGCAGAAATTATGTTTTTGCAAGAGACACACCTTTTAGATGTTGAAGCGGACAAAATGAGGCGTCTGCAGGTGGGACAAGTATTTGTGGCACAGGGCTCCACTCAGAGTAGAGGGGTCATGATCCTGATTCACAGATCTATCCACTTCCAGCCTCTCCAAACTATTCCTGACCCTGAGGGTAGATATTTATTTGTTAAAGGAAAATTGTATATGATGGAAGTACTTCTGGGTAGCGTCTATGGTCCAAATATAGGTACACCGGGGTTTTTCATCAAAATCCTGGAATTGTTGCACTCATTTCATGACTCTCCAATGATTATAGGGGGTGATCTTAATCTGCTACTTGACCAGTCGATGGATAGGTCAGGACGATCTCGTCCCGGGCTCTCTCCTGCCCAGCGGGCACTTAGAGATCTACGTGACTCCACTAGACTATGCGATGTGTGGCGTGTGCTTCATCCCCACAATAGGGAGTATACTTTTATCTCGCCAGTTCATAACACTTCATCTCGAATCGATTATATCTTAATATCCCAAAATTTGTTACCGGGGGTTATAGACTCTAACATTGTTTAAGGCCCACTTTCTGATCACTCGGTTGTTACCTGTCAACTTTCAATAGCATCCCTGCCCCAAAGGGGTAGCAGGTGGAAGTTCAATAATCAAATCCTGAAAGAGCCGGAAAAGGTCACCTACATAGTATCCCATATCCAGCAGTTTATGACCCTCAATAACAACTCCACGGGTCGCCCTGACATAGAGTGGAGCGCTCTCAAAAGCCTATTTGAGAGGGATTATGATCGGATTACGCCTAAAAGGAAAAAGAAAAGAAAGAAGGCTGTCCAATTACTGCATCAAATCAGAAATTTAGAGGGTACTCTCTCCCCTGCATCCCCAGAGGATACTAAGCAAGAACTAGTTAAGCTTAAGGATGCTTATCTTAGCATATTAAGAGAGCAAGTAGAATATGCCATTTTGAAAACAAATGCGGCTTACACCGACCAAGGAGAAAAGGCAGGACGGCTGCTAGCCATGCGGGTGAAACAACAAGAATCTAACAGATTCATAGCTGCAATTCATTCCCCAAAAGATGATTCCCTCAAAACCTCACCTTCAGAGATAGTAAAAGAATTCTCCAGTTATTTTCAGGAATTATACGGTCCCATGTCTGTCCCCCCTGTAAAGGCGGATATGCGGACATACCTGAGGGACCTGCAACTGCCATCTCTTACTGAGTCTCAAAAAAGCGCTTTAACTTCCCCTATCTCTGAAATGGAAATAGAAAGGGTGATTAATTCCCTCCCAGCGGATAAAACCCCCGGCCCGGATGGGTTCACCCCAAATTTCTACAAAGTGTTTTCTAAACACCTTGTACCCATTTTGCTTCCTCTTTTCCGCATTCTTCTTTCGGGGCAAGCAACAGATGTCTCTCTTTTCGAAGCGCTAATTATTTTGTTACCCAAGCCTGACAAGCCACGGGATCAGGTCTCTAGTTATAGGCCGATCTCCTTACTTAATCAAGACGTTAAAATACTCGCTAAATTACTTGCAGACAGATTAAACCTAATACTTCCTTTGATAATAGGTGAGAACAAGTCAGTTTTATGAAAGGTAGATCATCAGCTGACCACCTTAGGACTCTGGCTCATGTTTTCTCTGCTTCAAGGGATGCCCCCCTTCCGATGGCCTTGATTTCTTAGGCATGAAAGGCCTTCGACAGAGTATATGGGAATATTTATTTGTAGCGATGGAGGCCTTTGGTATCCCGGGAGAATTTCGGAGCTGGGTCCATTCATTATATCTATTTCCCAGCCAGGATTACTTGTAATGGGGTAACCTCTGCTCCGATAAAACTCTTCGTTGGAACCAGGCAGGGATGCCCGTTATCCCTCTACTCTTTAATATTTATGTCGAGCCTCTAATTCAAAGATTAGTAAAGGCCAAAGACGTGTTGGTATCCAAATATATGGACCGAAGCAAAGGTCGCGCCTATGTGGATGACCTCCTTCAGATCTCTAACCCAGCAATATCCATTCCTCGATCCTCAAAAAATTGGAGAATTCAGTACAGTCTCTAACTACAAGCTTAACATTGATAAAACCCGGGTTTTCCCTCTCAATTACAGAGTCAATAAACATGAAATCACCTCATTTGGTTTGTCGTGGAAAGCAGACTCCATTAAATACTTAGGTATTATTTTGTCGCGAAGTATGTCCTGACTTAAGCAGTTAAACTTAGATTCCTTGGTGCAGAAGGTTGACCAAGATCTTCATAGGTGGTCCCTTCTCCCTCTCTCACTTTGGGGCAGGATAAACCTGATTAAAATGAATGTTTTTCCCCGCCTTTTCTACCCAATCAACATGTTAAATATGGTAATCCCTATGTCTTGGTTTACTAGAGTGCATAGTATGCTCTCCAATTTTCTATGGGGTCACAAGAAAGCAAGGATGGCTTATCACAAAGTCGCTGCCCCAAAGGGAAGAGGTGGTTTAAGGCTTCCACATCTTAGGCTGTACTACTGGGCCAGTCACGCCAGTAAATATCTTAAATGGTTGACAGTTGACCAACTCGCAGCCTGCTCGGGGTATACCCCTGTATGGTTAAAGATAGAAACAACCCTTATTAAAAAGTTTGGTTACATCCCAGAGCGATGTTACACACTAGACTACGTCCGCCTCCCTAAGGCTTTTAGCAACTCTCCTATTGCAGCCTCAATTAAAGCTCATATGCAGCTGTGTGCTTTTCTCAAGTATGATAATGTTAGAGATATTTCACAGCACATCCATGGTAATCCTAATATACAAATTAATAATAAACCTTTGTCACCCTCCTGGCTTCCTCAGTTAGGAAACTGTCAGGTGGAAGACCTTATTTCAGCTGATATGCGGTGGTTCTCCTCAGAGGACATTATGCATAAGTTTGGGATACCGGGTACGGCTATATTCAAGGTCTATCAGTTACGACATCTCCTGTTGCAAGTTTTTGGGACTACCCCATCTTCAGGTGCTCAGGAGAATTCAATCCTCCTTAATCCAAGTGGCTGGGCTGCCCCATGCTGTCTCTAAATTATATAACCTCTTCTTTGCCTGGCGTATCCAGCAATCTTGCCCCAGTAGTCTACTGGCAGTCGCTTCTGCCAGGTAGGGAGCTTGATTGGTCCCGTATCTGGTATTGTTGTCATAAATATATGCTACAAGATAGACTAAGGTTGACGCAATTCAAAATCCTGCATAATATTTATTATTCCTCACAAAAACTTGCAAAGCTGGGTCTTCTGCCCTCTCCGATCTGTACCAGCTGCAGGTCACAAACTGGAGATCTTCTGCACAGTTTTTGGGAATGCCCGAGAGTGGTATTATTGTGGTCCACTATCAGACAAAGTGCAGATCCACTATTAGGAATCTCTGAGCTGTTTACACCTGAAATCTGTGTTCTAGGGGATCTGTCATCCATTACTGTAGTATGCAGAAAGTATTATATGGCGCTGATCTCTGTCTCTGTTAAGAAAATTGTTCTTAGACATTGGAAAGACTCAGAGAACTTAAATTATGTGGAATGGCTCCAGGAACTTCTAGCCAACCTCAGAATGGAGAGGTCTATTGCAAGTCTTACAGGTAGACTGGGTAAATTTAACAAGATTTGGGGCCCTTTCATACTCTATACGCATTATAGTACTGATGTTTTGTTTGCTAGTATGTAAATTTGCACCCTTCTAGGTATATTGCTGTGCTGGGCTTGTGGGGGTAATGGGGGTGGGGTTGGGGAGAGGGGCATGGGGGAGAATGAGCCAATGTATGTTTAGTCTTAAGCTTATAATTATGTGGTATTGAATGTTGTGGCTTGTTCTCTGTACTTTAAACTTTCAATAAAAATTGAATGGAAAAAAAAAAAATGTGGTGGACCTTCCTAGTTTCACCCAGCAGTAGTACAGAGTGCAAAGCCTCACATGAGGACACTTTGGAAATGGTTAAGGCTGAGAGTTTTAGGTACGTCTAATAAAAGATGGCAATGCCACCTCCTCTTCTGGAGGATGTATGATCATGTCTTAAAAGGCTATTGTTAGTTAAGGAGCAGACTGTGCCAGGTGTAGAAGGCTTGAGTCAAGACTCAATGATGGCTAGGATATTAGGATTGTATCGGGACACCCATGCCTCTATCTCAAAGTGGTTTGCCAATAAACTCTGTATATTAATGTGGTCAGTTTTTAGCCCCTTTGTCACAGACCAGTGTGTGTCAGAGCTACTAAGTGGGGTAGGGGGATCAGGGCTCAGTTTCACACCACCAGATACATTTATACAGAATAATACATGGTGATAGACACTACCAACATCAGCAGTCATGGGGCAGGCAAAAAGGGAGTAGAAGTAAAACTGTTTTACTGATGTTCTTCATTAGTAAATACAGATATTTAGATTTCAGGAGTGAGGGCAGATTAGGTGAGACACCAAAACTACTAAAGAATTTGAGTATGTGATATCATAGTTATTCCACTTTTTCCAGGAGAGAGGACATCGGAGGACTGCAGCTTGGAGATAAGCCATGGGAAAGACAGCAGTGACTTGAAGTGCCTCTTTAGCGGTAGCCAGCAAGCAGTCACCAGATGGAGTAAGCGGGGCAGGCATTATACCAACTCCATTGACACCTCACTACTGAAGCAGGAGCCATGGTTCAAGCACAGCTTGTAACAGCACTGTGCATATCCTTTTGTCTGGCTAGAATCAGCTGGATACTGCCTATCCAAAGGCAGTATCTGCCTAACAGCTGAGTGTTCCTCTGGCCAGGTACTAAGGACCAGCCCACCCCTCATTCTGTCAACGGGCATTCCCTTTCAGGATTATCTACTTCTGTCTGAGATCTGGTAACAGTTAGCAATACAGGCTCCTAGGCATGGCCTTCCTGCAGAGATCTTCCAGACACAGAGTGTCTGTGTCAGTGCATTGAAAGGTACACATGCTGTGACATATATGGGTGATTACATACTTATATATTTACTTGTTTGCTTAGTGGTTTGCTATAATATACAACTTTTCCTGGTTTACTAGCAAACACTGTCGTTACCAGATTTTGTATACTGATTTACGTCTGCCTTCTGAGATTTGCTTACCAAACTACACTGCTTTTTCCCGTAATGGATGAGGCAAGTGTCACTGCATTTTAGGTACACACACACATTGATGCACACTGTGAAACAAACTGTGAGGTTACATACTGACGTGTCTACTTGTTGCTATTGCTTTGCTAAGATTTACAGCGTTTTCCTAATTTGCTATAAAGTGCTGCTGTTTATTGAGTTGCTAAGACATACTGAGTTTATCTGCCTACTGAGATTTGTTTGTTACTGCTTTTTCTTGTGCAGACTTAGGCAAAGGTTTTCTCCTATGCAGGGTTACCATTATACGTAAAGACCAGAAAGGTACATTTTCCTGCTGATAGGTAACCATCACAGCTGCAATTTGGTAGGCTGTGACGTCACACCAGCAAGGACAAATCAGGCGTCTGACAGTAAAAGGGCATGTTTTCAAATGGTGTATAAGGATATAAATATCCCACAGCTTGACTAACTCAGCTCACTTATTCCAGGTAGAGAGGATATGGGAGGACTGCAGCTTGGAGATAAGCCACAGGAAAGACAGCAGTGTCTTGAACTGCCTCTTTAGTGGTAGTCCGGCAAGTGGTCACCAGACGCAGTAAATCGCGGGCAGGCATTATACCAACTCCACTGCCACGTCGCTACAGGAAGCAGGAGCCGCTGTTCCAAGCACAGCTTGTAGCAGCACCGTGCATATCCTATTTGTCCGGCTACAATCAGCTGGATACTGCCCATCAAGGCAGTATCTGCCTAACACAACTGATTGTTCCTTGAGGAGAGCACTAAGGACCCACCCACTCCTGGGCTCATCCATCATTATAGGCAGGCAAGCCACACCCCTCTTCTCCTAAAGAAGGACTAAAAACATAGTACTACTACTACAAAACAAAAACAAAAATAACTTTTCCCTTTGGCTTCCGTCGTACAAACCACTATGGACTTACGTAAACTGCAACAACTGTGGAACGCTAATAGCTAGGGCTTTTGTCCTGAGAGTCGGGCACTGTCCTACATGCTTCACACTTAGAGACCTAAGGTCTCATCACCAGGAAGCATGGACTGAGATACACTACCTCCGATGCAAACTATGTCAGTCCACTAGGGACAACAATACAGCACCAACAGCCTGCAATCCACTCACACAGCCACCCCTACACCAAAAGATAAACTGAACAGGGGGCTGGCAGATGACTCGAACTCATAGGATGGATCCAAATCTCAAAGTGAGAGTAGGAAGCAAACCTATACACACGTCAAATAAATATGTGCCGCTGTCCTCCAGGACCACTGAATTGGCAGGCGTTGAGAGGTGTAGGACACCAATGCAACACCAAAAAGTGCACGCCACCAAAAAAAGTACTAAAAAGGACTTTAATAAAACAGTGCTTATAATCAGAGACTCTATGATTAGGGAGGTAGAGTCTCAGCTCCGGGAATTACGACCAGGATAGAGATGCGGTCCGGTGCCTCCCTGGAACATGAAGGGACACGGATCGCATCGACAAAATTGTATGTAGCATGGAACATGACATGCAGGTAATCCTCCACATACTGTAGGTACAAATGACCTAGCCAGTCAATCCATGGAGGAAACAAAGCAAATTCTTATCAGGCTAGGTGACAAAATATCTTCTTTTTTGTCCAGCATCTCTTTCTCAGAGATTACGAACATACGAACATACAAAATTTGCCAGCAGATAAAGGCCTAGAGGTCTATCAAGTCTGCTCGAATGTGCAGCTAGCACCCCTTATTCTGCAGCTGCCCCTCCCTTCCACCCTTCCCTATCATTAACCCTCCCCCCTTGTCCTGTCCCATCCCCTTTTGAAGCAGTCCACTGTTCTACTGGATACCACTTCTGCAGGTAACGCATTCCACCCAGCCACCACTCTTTCTGTAAAAAAGTGTCTCCTCATCTCCCTCCTGAACCTTCCTCCCTCCAGTCTCATATCATGGCCCCTGATGGCCCTCCCCTTCCTTACTTTGAACAGCCCCTGTGTACCAGTCTTGTTTATTCCTTTCATGTATTTAAAGGTTTCAATCATGTCACCCTTGTCCCTCCTCTCCTCCAGTGAGTACATGTTCAACTCCTTCAACCTCCTCTCGTATGATAAGTCCCCTAGCCCCTTGATCATATTTGTTGCCCTGCGCTGCACCCCCTCTAGTAACTTAATGTCCCTCTTCAGATACGGGCGCCAGTACTGCACACAGTACTCCAGGTGTGGTCTAACTAATGACCTATACAGTGGCAGAATCACCTCCTCCCTCCTCGAGGATATACCCCTTGCAATACAACCCAGCATTTTGTTGGCCTTTGCAACTGCCTTCCTACATTGTGCTGAGTTGTTCATTGACCCTGTAATGAGCACACCCAGATCCTTCTCCTCCTCTGTCTGGGCTAGCTGCACTCCCCAGCTGATAACTTCTCCTTGGGTTCTTCATCCCAAAATGCAGCACCTTGCACTTTTGGGATTAAACTGATTACCAGGTGTCTGACCAGGTTTCAAGCTTTGCCAGATCATCCTGCAACACCTGCCATCCCCTAGGTCATCCACCACCGCACCTACCTTGGTATCATCAGCAAACAGACTGATCTTGCTCTTGATGTCCCATGATATGTCTGCAAGGAATATCCCAAACAACACTGGTCCCAACACGAGCCCTGTGTAACACCCGCTCATCACTGCTCTTGGTGTGAGGCTCCCCACCACCACCACCCTCTGTTGCCTTCCCTGAACCCAGTTTTCTACCCATCTCACCAGCTTTGCACCGACCCTGTGCCTACTAACTTCCTTCCCAGCCTTCCATGCGGCACCGAGTCGAATGCCTTACTGAAGTCCAGACACAGGACATCCACTGCATGGCCCCTGTCCAGTTGCCTAGTTACCCAGTAATAGAACTCCACCAGGTTGGTTTGGCAGGATCAGATTCTGCCTGTCTGGAGTAAAGGGGACAGTAGGCAGAAAATCAGGGAAAAGAACATAGCTAAACTTAATGACTGGCTAAAACACTGGTGCAAAGAAAAAGGACATCACTTTGTGGGAAACTGGCAGACCTTCTGGGAATGGGATTTCTTTACATTTGATGGTCTGCACCTCACAAAGAGGGGACTCATGTACTAGGCCAAAAGTTTGATGTCCATATCAATCAGTTAAACTAGTGGAGGGGGAGGAGACATGCGCACCCCTCATATCGCGAGAGTCGCTAACTACCCCTTCCCCATCCTCAACTAGTTCAGCGCCTGGATACCATAAGGAGTGACACACCAGTGCCACTAAGGAATCACTCCAATCTGATTGACTAGAGAGATGCAAAATGTGATTACAACACAAAACATGCAAAACAAAAGAGGGTAATCACACGGGGATGGAAGGCAATGTGCATCAATGCCCGAAGTCTACCAAACAAAATCCCTGAAATTACAGCCATGTTGGCAGAGGCACAACTGGACTAGGTCACAGTTACAGAAACAAAGTTCACTATGAACCACACCTGGGACATAACTATCCCAGGTTACACACTTTTCAGGAGAGACCATGAGGGAAAAAGGGAGAGGGGTGGATCTGTATATAAGGGAGGGAATCAGTGCAACAGAGATCCAGGGGAAGCACAGCAAGGCAGAGGCCCTATGGGTCACCCTGGGAGCTGGGGATAAGGATCCCATCTGGGTGGGAGTTATCTACAGACCCCCAACCCAGGAAACTGAAATTGTCAAGGAGCTCCTGGAAGCCATCTTGATAATGGCAGACAGGGGGGAGTGGCTGCTCATCGGGGACTTCAATCTGCCGGATGTGGACTGGACCTCATGCACAGCATCCATGCAAAGAAGCAGAGTTCCTGTTTACACTGAAGGGGGCAGGACTAAATCAACTGGTGGACTCACCCACCAGTGATAAAGTAGCCCTGGACCTGGTGCTCACAAGCAGCAGCAGGGTTTCAGATGTTCATGCGGGAATCAGTCTGGGGACCAGTGGCCACAGGTCAGTCTAGGGACCAGTGGCCACAGGTCAGTCTGGTCATCAGTAAATAAGCAGAAGGTAAAAGTCACACAAAAATAAAGACACTGGACTTCCGGAAAGCAAACTTTCCGAAATGAAATCTAGGATCAAATCCATGCTAGACATCAGTAACACAGGTGGGAGACTGCTGGGAGAACTTAAAGAAGGCCTTAATGGGAGGGCTTGCCCGAAGTTCAATGTGAGGAATAGCCCCTTCCACAACCTCTACATAAGCCCTCCTCTAGCACACCTCCCTTGCTTAGGGAGTGTTTTTTTTCCCTGGGCTCCCTTCATGGTTCGTGTGGCTGTGCTGTTTCTGTGCTTCCTGCTGCTCTGTTGGGTTCATTTTTCTTTTGTTGTGTGACCCCCCTTCCCTTCTTGTGGTTTGCTTTTTCTCCTATCGTTTGCCTTCTCACCTGTTGTCTGTGACTGGCCTGGTTTCTTATCTTGGCGTCTTGTTCTGCCTTCCAGCTCCCTTCCTCGCCTTCCTCCTTCCCTTGCTGCTCCTGGATTCTCCCCCTCCAGGCTGTCTTGTTTTTGGGCTTTCCACTGCAAACGTTACTGCACCAGCGCTGATGCTTCCGAAGCACCCCCAGCTTAATATTCCAGTTCCTTGGATGCCTCCATCTCCCAACCAATGCATGCCCACTTCCTGTCAGTTCCCACTGGGCATCCCTTTCTCCTCCTTGACCTTCCGACTGCAGCAATACTCTCTCCATGGCGCTCGCATTTGGATTCATTGCTTTTTCTCCACAGCACACTCCGCTCTATGCCCGTAAGTACTGCTGCCTGCTGTTATCTGGGGATGTTCCACAAATTGCGCACCAACACACTGTTCATGCTGGATTTATAAGACCACTCATCTGTTTCCTGCATCATACCTGCATTTCTGTGGGGACCAAGGATGTTAGGCAGTCCCCCACTGTACAAGACTCCTTTACAGCATATTTGCACCGTAAGCCATGGCACCCTGAATTGCTTTTGCTCTCTACTGTAGCCCCCTGGAAGCATACATGCACATTACCCACCAGCTTCTTTTATTATGACCACATCATCTTCAATAATACAACCTGTGTATTTCCTTTGCATTAATGCCAAATCTCACACTACTCTGCAGTTGGACTACACATACACTTCATTATTTACACCTACCAGGGCATCTGTGTTTGAAGTGGCTTGATACTGGTGGTGGGAGTCGTCTGTCAGGCCACCCCATTGAATCTGGCTTGCCCTTCAGGATGACTTCCTTTGGAGTGCCGTGCTTATCTCCTGACTGCTCCCTGTCTTTTATTCCTGTTCCCCTTATCTCTTGGCCAGCTGCTTGTCGTACCTGTTCCTTTCCAGGAACATTTGTACTGCATTCCTCACAACAGTGAGGGGTTTGGAGTAGGTGGGCTGGGGTGGGGGTGCTCCCTTCATCCAAAACTACTTCTGTCCTATCCCACCAGCTCCTATTGGTTACATTCATGATCACCTGCACCCACTTTGTTCTCTCTCCCTAGGTGATAGGTTTAAATGCTTCATTGGCAAGAATTTAAACTAGCCAAGGTGGGGAGGCAATGGAAAGGAGCAGGGAAATCCTAGCCCCCCCAAAAAAATCAGGGTAGTAAGTGAGGTAAACACCAAGATAGAGATGCCGATAGGGAGAAGGTCAGGGGTAAATGGAGAAAATGACAAAGGCAATAAGGACAGGGATGGGGCAAAAAGGGATAAGGCCATCAAGAAATGGAGGGTAATGAGTACCAATGCCCGTAGTCTGGGCAACAAGCTCCCTGAACTTGAGGCCTTGATGAAAGAGGGATGCCTGGATATCATAGCAGCCACAGAAACATGGTACACAGAGGACCATGACTGGGATGTTAACATACCAGGGTACACAACCTACAGGAGAGACAGGGAGGGTAGAAGAAGAGGAGGAGTAGCTCTCTATGTAAGGGAAGGGATAAAAGCAATGGAACAAAAAAGTAAACAGGGAGGAGAGGAGGCACTGTGGGTCATCTTAGAGACTGGACATGGCACCACAATCTGCACAGGGGTTGTATACAGACCCCCATGTCACGGAGAGGGAGTGGACAAGGATATGACAGACGGCATCCTTAGGATGGCAGAGAAAGGGGAGATACTGTTGATGGGGGACCTGAATATGCCAGATGTTAACTGGAGCACCTTTGCTGCAGACACATCCAAGAGCAGGGCCATTCTCAATGCCCAACAAGTGGCATGCCTCAGACAGCTTGATTTGGAACCCACTCATGAGGGAGCTGTCTTAGACCTCATACTCTCTAAAACGGGGACAGCAAGAGGATCTCAGATCTAGAAGTGGGTAGTCATCTGGGAACAAGTGACCACCAAACAGTGTGGTTCATGATAAACTCAGCTACAGAGTCAAGCCGTACAAAAGTGAGGGTACTGGACTTCAGGAGGGCTGACTTTGGCAAGATGGGAGCGTGCCTTAGAAAAGCACTAGCAAACAGGCTAGAAGGAGGGGTGGAGTAACAATTGGGAAACATCAAAACTGCCATCACGAGGCAACAAGCCTTTGTGTGAAGCAAATAAACAAAGCAAATGAAAGAAAAAGCCACTATGGTCCTCAAAAGAAGTGGCAGGGAAGGTTAGGGAGAAAAAGATAGCATTTAGGAAGTATAAGGAAACACAGAAAGAGCAGGACAGAGAACTGTATCAGTTAAGGCAGAAGGAAGCAGGGAGGGAAGTGAATAGCAAAGGCCCAAACTGAGGAAAAGATGGCCAACTCGGTTAAGAAGGGGGATAAAACCTTTTATTGGTACATCAGGGAGCATAGAAAGACAAAGGGAGGGATAGTGAGGCTGAATAGAAAGGACGGTGGGTGGACAGAGAGGGACAGTGAAAAAGCAGGGATACTGAACAAATACTTCCATTCAGTATTCACAAAAGAGGAGGAGGAGGGGGAGGTGCCAAATCCAATTAACAGACGCACTCTGGATAGGGGGGTTGATCCCAGTCCTTTCACAGAAGAAAGGGTTCTGAAAGAAATCCTAAAACTGAAGGTGGACAAAGCAATGGGGCCTGATGGAATTCACCCCAGAATGCTAAAAGAATTAAGGGGAGAACTAGTGACACCACTGACTACCCTTTTTAACAAATCATGGGAGGATGGTGTGGTTCCTGAGGACTGAAGGAGGGTGGATGTGATTCCCCTTCACAAAAGTGGGAGCAAGACAGAGGCAGGAAACTTCAGACCTGTCATTTTGACTTCAGTGGTAGAGAAAGAGATGGAATCACTTCTAAAGGAAAGAATTGTTGAGTACCTAGAGAAAAGTGGGGCACAGGACCCAAGGCAGCATGGGTTCACAGCGGGAGGGTCATGTCAGATGAATCTAATTGATTTCTTTCACTGGGTGACCAAAGTAGTAGTCCAGGGAGGGGCTGTGAACATGGCCTAACTAGACTTTAGCAAGGCATTTGACAGTCCCACGCTAAAGATTAATAATCAAATTAACCAGCCTGGGAGTGGGTCCCAGGGTGGTAACCTGGGTAAAACATTGGCTGGACAACAGGACACAGAAGGAAATTGTAACTGGAGTCCACTCTGAAGAAAGATGGGTTACTAGTGGGGTACCGCAGTGTTTAGTACTGGGTCCAGTCCTTTTTAATGTCTTTATAAGTGACATTGCAGAGGAACTAGAAGGAAAAGTATGCCTCTGCAGATGATACAAAGATCTGCAACAGAGTTGATACACAAAGAGGCATGGAAAGGATGAGAAGGACTTGTAAGGTTGGAGGAATGGATAGAAGTATGGCAGCTTGGATTCAATGCAAAGAAGTGCAAATAATGCACCCGGGAAACAAAAACCCAGGGGAAGATGACACAATGTGGGGGGGGGGGGTAGTAACAACAACAACAAGCTCTGGCAGAGCCACTACGACTGTGAATGCATTAACTAGATAAGGGTGTTTCATGGGCTTAAACATAAACATTTATTTATTTAAAAAATATCAGATGTACAAACCTTTGAGTCAGAGACTCAGTTACAAAGGCACCTTGTTGAAACTAATACAAAGACAGCACAGTTAACAAGTCAAAAACAATGGCTCAGAGAGCAGACTGTTATAACAATCATTCACTGGAGATGCACGGTAGCAGTAGATAAACAGATTACATGGTTTAGGCACACAGGCACCACATCAAGAAGACCAAAGCAGTTCAAACACTATATTATAGCTAAAGCAAATAGACATCAGAAGTCAAAGAGAAGCCCAGAGTGTTCACATGAAGGCTGTAGCATATATACTAACTGAATCAAAGTACAGTACAGTGAGGAAATGGCATATTTAAGTAATAAAGCATGACATGGTGTGTGTTATGTAATAATGTCACTCCTATAAAGCAGCACTGCGAGGAACGGGCATGTATGTGAGGGACTGCTTGCAGCATAACTGTGAGTCACAGCAACATGTTGCACCCATAGAATAAGCTAGTGATTGCTTGTACAGAGTAGACAATGGGGAGCAGGACCACGGCACTGTCACACTGTCCGCTTGGACAGCCCAGATCCATGGGGCAGCCACATGATGGAGAGACACATCGGCGAGGGATTCCATCTGCTTCTGCTGCTGCACAAACTGCAACATCCATTGCTGAATGACCGGCCGCCTGTCACCAGCAATATCGAACATGAGCCTCACACTTCAGTACCGCGGTTGAAGGCTGACAAGATGACTGCACAGGTGAGTGACACTGTGAGTTGCCCTCATGGGGAGCACAGACGAACGGCGACTGACACTCGTCCGCCGACACTCACAACACGCTGGGCGGGGTGGGGAGAGCACTGACCTGGCTCCACATGGGGAGCAGAAATGAATGGCTGACACTGTCTGTTCATTGTTGAAGGCAGACATTCATTGTCCCAGCACACAATAGTGCCTGCAGGTCACACAAAATGCTGTACTGCATGTCTTGGGGAATACATGATCGATCAGCTATGCTGATGCAGGTCTGCAGGACGATGCTAGGGCAAGTGCAGGTATGCACCAGCTGCAGCAGATCAGCAGTGGGGTGTGACAGTCAAGGTCCTTAGGGTGGTTGGGTGGGGAGAGACACAGCAGCATTTTCTTTGACCTGCCCTCACTGTGTCTCGCTTTCCGGGACAATGAATGGCTGCCTTTCACACTGATTCTGAGGGTGCAATAACAAACTCGGCCTGCTGCTTGATTTCTCTCTCTGGGACCCCTACACCACACACTGTGCAGGTAACAGAGATTAATCAATGGTCAGGTGGGGCATGTCTGCCTATTGGCTTACAGAAATATACCTGCCCATGTTATAAATAAAATTGAACTACAGGAGAGCAAATTACTGATGAATGACTCTCAAGAAAACTGAATAGCTTGGTCCCAACTAAAGATGGAATATTATAAACTCATTAGAGGGGAGGCTTAGTTCGTTATCAGGAAATCAAAATTAAATATACTGACTCTGGACCCAAGGCCATAAAAATATTAGCTATAAGACTGAAGCAGAAGAGCAACCCTACAAATATTGTGGCCTATTCATGAAGCCCCAGCCACAGATGTGCAGCGTGTAATCAAATGAAATCAAATCAAACTTCATTTGTAAAAGGCACCTTTCCAAAACCAAGGCGCCTGTACATAACATAAAAATCAATAAATAAGTAAAACAATGTTAAAATTAATCCAAGGCAGTAACATTAAAAATCATTAAAAGACAAAGAACCTCTGTGTGCAAACACTGAGGCAAGGGTTACCCCAAAGGGCATTTGGCTGGGAAGCCAAGTTTCAAGAAAATACAAAATCACACATGCTCTCACAATGCAAAGCATCATGGGCTGCATATGCAAATCACCACAGAATGTATGACCATCACAATATCACTGATTGTGGGAAGGCTGAAGTCAGACCACACAAACTGGGTTAAAAATCATTATATGCAAGGCTAAAAAGAAATGTTTTTAATGCCCCCTTAGAACTTTGGACAGTTGGGCAATCTCGCACCTGATAAGGTAGAGAATTCCACAGGGTTGGGGCCATAAAACTAAAAGATCTGGCCCCAGATGTCTTTAAACGAACCCTGGCAATCTCCAGCAATCCCTCGTCAGTGGATCGGAGAGAGTGGGAGGGACAGTAGGGACAAAGGAGATCTTTCAGGTAACCAGGTCCCTGATCATGTAGGGCCTTATAGGTCAGCAAACCGACCTTGAAGGTGATTCGCCAGCATACTGGCAGCCATTGTAGTCCGCTGAGCACAGGCGCTATATGACTGGCCCTAGGAAGAACCAGCCAATAGCCTGGCTGCCGATTCTGCACTAGCTGCAAGTGGCAAATATCAACCCACAGTAGCCCAAGATAAAGGGCGTTGCAGTAGTCAAGGCGGGAGGTAACAAAGGTGTGGACCAAAGTAGGAAGATCGTCAGGAGGAACCAGGTGCTTCACCTGGGCGATGTTCCTCAGATGGTAAAAAGAGGCTTTGACAACTGCCGACACCTGAGATTTAAGTGTCAAACAGTCATAAAACACAACGCCCAGGTTCCGCACCCGGTCTGAGGTAGTTATCTGAACACCCCCAAGCCATATACCCGAGGGCGATCCCACCAACAAACCCACCTCCCGCGACCTGGGTCCACAACCAACACCTCAGTTTTCTGATTCAACCACAGCCAACTCACATTCATCCAGTCCTGGATTTCGCTAGACAGTTGTTAAAGACCGAAATGGCAGCATCTTGGCCGGCACAAAGGACATGTGCAGTTGAGTATCATCTGCATAGCAGTGAAAACTCAAACCGCACAGCCTAATAATCACTCCCAACAGCAGCATATACACCGCAAACAACATGGGAGGCAAATGGAGCCCTGCAGCACCCCAGAATGGAAGGAATGATGTCGAGGAAAACATACCAGACACCACCCTCTGAGTCCTACCCTCGAGGAAAGATCGAAACCAACTGAGTACTGTACCAGACAGCCCACAGATAAACCGCAAGCGCTCCGATAGCACACCATGGTCCACAGTGTCAAACGCTGCAAAGAGATCAAGTAGGACCAAGATGGAACGGGTCCTTCGATCTCTCACTATTAAGAGGTCATTTAGTACCCGGACAAGAGCTGTATCGGTACTGTCTCTTCCTAAATCCAGACTGGAGAGAATCATAGACATTGTGGCTGGTCAAATGATCATCTAGCTGCGACGCGACCACTTTCTCAATAACCTTACCCACGAAGGGCAGGTTAGAGACAGGCCTGTAATTAGCCAGACAATCCGGGGTCCAAGGAGGATTTCTTAAGAAGGGGCTGAACCACAGCCTCCTTCAGAGTATTTGGAAAAATTCCCCTCTCCAAAGACCTCCAGACTATCTCAGCAAGGACCGGACCGATTTTATCCACACAGCCCACTAAGAGACGTGTGGGGCCCGGGTCCAAACCACAGTTGGTCGGATGCAATGACTGGATGACCATCACAATATCACTGGTTGTGGGAAGGCTGAAGTCAGACCACACAAACTGGGTGTCCGACATCTCCTGCCGACCATCACAGCTCCCATTAGGGAGGGTCACGCTGACATCGGACCTAATTGTGGCAACCTTATCTGAAAAGAATTGAGCAAACTCCTCACACCATTCTTGAGAAAAGGCTTTTCTGGGCTGAAGACAGATTGGATTGCACAATCTGTCCACAGTCCGGAAAAGCTGAGCTGGTCGATTCTGTGCAGCAGCAATCTCTCTGGACAGGAATTCTGCCTTCATATGAGAGATTGCTGATTGATAGACCACATAATGGTCTATCAAACTAAGTTTGTCACAATTCAGGCCCGATTTCTGCCAGCACCTCTCTAACCTCTGTCCAACTTTCCTCAACTCCTTCAGAGTCTCATCAAACCAAGGAGACCTGGGGCAAAGTGAGGGACAAACAGAACAGGAGCAATGGAATCCAGGGTCCCTACTACCGCCTTATTATAGGCAAGTACCAAGTCCCTGGATCCATGCAATCACTCGGTAAACCCAATAGGTCCAGCACCACCATCAGGCCATCTGGGGAGACACGCCTCAAAGGGCGGTACTGGACCATCTCAATAGGGGCTGTCCTACTAGGGGTGGCCTCAAAACTGAACCCAATGGTGTGATGGTCAGACCACCCGACTGGTTCCACCACCAAATTGGATATCTCCATCCCCAGTAGGAACACCAAGTATAATAAACAACCACCAATATGGGTCGAGGAGGAAATAACCTGTGTGAAGCCCAATGAAATCATTAACTGGCGGAAGTCCTGACCAAACTGCGAGAGTTCATCGTCGACCCAGGCATTGAAATCCCCCAGAACCAACCATCTGGGGGATCCCAATGTCAGGTCAACAATGAAGTCTGCGACTTCCTGCCGGAAAACATTCCCGTCACCTGCTGGACGGTAAACGAGAAGTATCCTACACCCCACACCCTCACCCATGATAAATTCAAAGGAGTTGGTAGTTCCCACTGGTACCTCCACTAGGCCCAGTTCTGATCTAAAACAGATAGCAACACCCCCCCCTATGATCCATCCTAGGGCGGTGTATCACCAAGTACCTGACCGGAATTGCTGATGCCAAAACTGGGCCAGCATTCTCATCCAGCCAGGTCTTGGTGATGCACGCCAGGTCAGATGATCCAACAAAGTCCGCTATAATAGTGGTTTTGTTTTTAATAGACCTGGCGTTGCATAACACCACCCGAGTAGGATGAGAATCTGAGGATGACCGTGCTACCTGCCGACTACAAGCAGAACCCTTGGGTATGGGAACCAGACAGGGCGGACCCCTTTCCTGTACCCATTTCAACCCAGGGCGTCTCCTTGTCCCCACTTTCCCTATCTGCCCATTGCTTTCCATTCCCTCTCCAGGCCCAAACCTTGTCCTCCTCCTCTTTCTAACAATCCCCAGAGCCCTACACCATCTGTACACCTCTGGCGATAGAGGAGGACAAAAAAGGACAGAGGTCCCTGAGCCTGGAGGGGAATAATACTGACCGTCCTTATGCCTTCCCAACACATATTTACCACACGAAACAAATACCAGTAAGTAAACAACCCCAAAATACAGATTTAACCCACACCCAAACATACAATACTCAAATACTCTAACAAATATCTATAAAAACTAAACAAATACAACACATACATACAAATACATGCACAGCCGCACAGGCACAGCACCAGGCAGGACACCCTCCCCGGGGCCTGGTCAACAACACAGGTGTGCAGACCATGCATGGACCCAGGACAGAGTATGTGCATGCCTCCTCCACACATGGCCAGCACAGAGAAGAACACAAACACATCCCACAGCCTGGACAGGTGCTCCTTCATAGGGACCACCAATGCATGCCAATGGTATGACCATGGCACAGGCCATAGTGGTGGATGCAGGGACAAGCGCACCCCTGCAGCACAACCAAGCACTCTGCCCAGGGCAGAATAATGCAGCCCTCAAAACCCCAATGTCAGACACACATCACTATCAGAAATGATGAGGACACCAGTGTATACAAAACAGATGTCTTTACTGAGGAAATATACTCAATAAACAGCACAGGGGCCACACAGGCTGACAAAAGCATATGTTATCAACACTGTCCCCCCTAGTCCTTGACATCCTCAGAGTCCCTGCTGGAGCCTGGAGGGGTGGTGGCAGTATATACCCAGAGGTGCAGCACAAGGCACCACAGTGGTCCTTGATAGCTCTGGAAGAGAAAGGTGAGAAGACAGCCATGAGTGATGGGGACATGGTAGGCAATGCTGACAACAGCAGACACACACATGCACCACACTCACCAGCACAACATACCTTTGATGGTTCGGTGATGGGACACATATCCCCCACCTCATCCTTGTAGTGGATACTGACATGCCCACCCTCCAGGACTGGTAGTATGGTAGTTGAGGGTACCCTGAGCCACTCTAGCACCACCATGAGCAATGTAGCCCCATCCAGCTGTGCCTCCACTCTAGGATGATGATGTCCGGCTGCTCCTGGAAGTCCTAGGAGACAGAAAGGGAGAGCAAAGGTTAGCATAGCACAAAACACCCTGCTGGACACACATGGATACCACCAGTAGGGGCAACACACGGAAACAGCAAACAGGGGCACCTGTGTTGGACAGCACAAGGTGTACACTGCAGTTAGGTATGCAACAGCTAACATGTCCAGGACCTGTGGGACATGGACAGGACAGTGATACACAGTAGGTTAAGAAGACATTCGTTCACCTCCCTGGACTCTGTCACCTCCTAGAGGGTCCCCTGTGGGTCATCAGTTTATGTGGTGATAGACACCCACTGCAATGTAGGGTCACCCGGCTGCTCAAACTTGGGCAAAGATATGCCTCCACAGTGTGGAGCACTTGCAGACACCATATTGAGTTGTAGAATGGCATGCTTGGTGGCAATGCCGATGATGTGCATGACCCAGCCAGCGGGCTGGGTCATGGTCCACTTGAAGGATGACACAGTCCCAGGATATTCAGGTCCCGAGTGACTGTGGCTCAGCTCCATGAGAGACAGTGCATTGAGTGGTACTGCTTGGACCACAACACCATCTCAGGAGCTTGTCACGTGCTCCAGGAACAGTTGACACCCCGGACATGCAGGTCATGTGCCATGTCCATGGAAAAGAAAGTCTTGGATCCCTGTCATACTATGCCATGGGCTCCTTCCAGAGGATTTTAAGGGATATCACAGGTGTCAGAAAGTCATCTGTGTCAGGAGCCCTGCACCAAGTCACAGTTGCCTTACTCCACCGCTCATGCGACCATATACTGTTCCCCACAGCAGATGCAAACATCCATGCCATGGAGGAGACATTCCACACCACGCATGGCAAGCCTAAGGTATTGGATGCTATAGACTGTACCCATGTGACAGCCTTAGCACCTAAAGTGGGTGAGGAGGCATACAGGAACAGAAAGAGTTTCTACCGCATCAGCTGCCAGATAGAATGAGATGCAGATGGTATTATCACCAATGTGTGTGCCAAGTACCCTGGGTCGATCCATGACACATACATATTTGATGGATCCAGGCTGAGTGACCACCTTGTGGCACATGGGGGTGTCAGTGGGTGGCTGCTGAATGAGTATGGACGAGTCACATACAGCTGTGGGCACTGCAACAGGACACTTACATGTCTATTCTGTACCCAATGTCTATATGACAGCAGATACCCACTCTGATTATACCTGATGACACTGTTCCTGATGCCGCATGGCAGGGGGGAGGAGGCATACAATGAGGTGCACAGGAGGACATGTGCCATTGTTGTGAGGACCATCAGGGTGCTGAAGATTTGGTTCTGTTGCCTGGACCACACCAGTGGGACAATGATGTTGGCCCCTGGGAAGGCCTGCAGAGTGCTCACTGCATGTGCCATGCTGCACAACATGGCTATTCGCAAATGGCTACCCATGCCCAATCACCAGGGTGCTGTCCTACATGGCAACGAGAAGGGGTATGACCTGTAACACCACTGTCCTAAGATGCTGTCTAGCCAGGTGGCATGCCAAGCACTCATGTGTGGGTCATCCAGCAGATAGGGTGTACACCACAGTGTCACTGTGGTGAGGCCTATACATCCTGAGTGCCCATATGAGGGGGAATGGGTGTCCCATCCTGTGTGTGCTGTGCATTACTGTCCATGTCAGGGGAGGGGGGGAGTTGCATCATGATCCTGCTGTTGTGGACTGTGTAGGATGGGTACCTGCAACAGTGGCCCGGGTCCAATAGCAGCAACATTTGACACACCCTGACCCAGAGGGCAGGGTTTGGAGGCATGGCTACTGCCCCAGGTGGTGGGGTACATCAGTCTAACCTCTACCCGGGGGATGGGGTACAAAAGTGAGGCCCCCAGGGTCCTAGGTTTGGCTCCCACTGCAGAGGGTGGGTTCATGTGTGTGGCACCTGCCTTGGGCGCAGCATTCATAGGTGTGGCTCACACCCTAGGGGTGGGGTTAATATGTGTGGCCCTGCCCTGGGAACAGGGTTAATGAGTGTGGCTCCCACCTGAAGGGGCAGGGTTCTTCAGTGTACAGTTCAATTCTGGGAAGGTGGCCGGAAGGGCATGTGAGGGCTGTGTGGTTGAGCTGTGTTGGGGTGGGTACAAGTGCTCAGGTGTCACTGTACACTGTGTATGGGCCACATTAGAGCCTTCTGGCAGTTCCCCCAAGACATGCGGAGCAGTGTGCCCATGTGGCATGGCTGTGCCTTTGCCTTGGCCCCCCTGTGTGGCTTATGGTCCCTGGATGACCCTGGGCCTTGCTGACTCTGTGTGTCCCCCAGGTCCCCTGATGTGCAGGTGGCCTCCGATCCATGAGATGCAGAGCCCGCCCCCACCTCCTGTGTTCCTGTTGGGCTGGTGAATGCCTCCATGTTGGCACCCTGCACGTGTGTCCTGGGGCCTGTGGGGCTGGCAGGTGGCAGCCGGTGTGGCCTGGTACTTTGTGCCATGGCAACTAGAGCACATGTGGATGGTGGCAGAGTGGTGGCATGCAGCTGTGCCCCGGGCCCTGTGTGTCCACCTGGCAGCATCTGAGATGTCACATCTCAGCCTTCTAGAGCGACAACCAGAACTTCTCCAGCTGGTGTACTCAGCAGCGGAAGGGGTCCTGGTGCTAGGTATGGGGCTGCTAGTGCCAATCAATTGCTGAAAGTCCAAATGTAGCTAAGCACTTGTGGACCACTCTTAAGGCTGATAAGAAACTCAATGCACTCTATATCCCAGCTGGAAATTATTTACTGCAGCTAAGTCACAGAGTAAGAACAAAGGTTTGAGACTAACAAAAGGAGCACAAACACCCCAGCGCTTTGACCATTGTCTTCGTCAGGGGGTGGAGACTCTGTGCCACGGCAACAGGTGTGCCTGCAGATGTCAGTGGGGTGGTGGCATGCAGCTGTGTCTCGGGCCCTGTGTGTCTGCCTGGTGGCATCTGGGATGTCACATCCCAGCCTTCTGGGGGGACAGGCTGGCTGGCTTTGCCGGCCCTGGATAGCAGATGGTTTGCTATCTGCTTCAGGAGGTCCCTTATTCTTTTGTGAGCACGCCAGCTCATGCATCTCCACAGTCAAGACCCACAGTGCATCAGTGTTTTCCTGCTGGGTCTGCAGGCAGTCCCATTGCATTCGGTATAGACGGTCTGCATGACAGATCATAGTGCCATCCTGCACACCCGGTGGGTTGGCCGTGCTGACTGCTCCTCCTTGTGGGGTGGTAGGTTGGCTCCCTATGTCCTTGGGTTGTGTGTGTGGGACGGGAGGTCATCCTGCATGGCCGGGCATGTATGGCTGTGTTGGCTGCTCGGGCCCTGTCTCACAGCACTGGCCAGCTGGCTGTGGAGTTGGTTTGGGCTAGGGTGGGCATTTGCTGACTCCTGTCAGGTGTCTGGGCCAGGATCTGTGCAGCCGGCATCCCCAGCATAGTCTCAGAGTTGGTGTCCTGCAGAGTGCACATCTCCAGCACCATGTCCTCTGTCCCTGTACTGCACCTGTGAATGAGAGTACATTGGCTGGTTACTTACAAGTACACTGGTAGGCATTGGCATGTGTTCAGCCAGCCATGATTTGGTCCACATACCTGCGCTGTCTGTGTCTTTGTCCTCCTGTGTATCCTTCTCCATGGCAGTCACCAACGGCACATAGGTGCTGGTCGTGGTCTCATGCTCTGCAAAGTGCGAGACAGGACTGTTGGTTATGCTGTTCAGTCATATACCTCCCACCCTATGTCACCTACACTGTGCCCCATACCTGGCAAGGTGTCAATACCTTCCATTTCCCTGTGTAAGCCAACCTCAGGGAGGGTGTCAGCCACTATCCTCTCAATGGGCAACAGTGTTGGCATCTGCATGAGTAGTCTCCTACCTGTGCCACGCTATACCCGTTTTAAGGCAGCAAACTTTTACGTCACATATGACCAGAAGTCATGCCACTTGTGCTTGATTGCTGCAAGTGTCTGTGCCTCTGGACTGGCTGCACTGACAGTGGCCTAAATGTCAAGCTACAACCTGGCCTTGACCTCCATCGGGGTCTTCAGGGACTCCACTACATACAGCAACCCATAGTTGTTTCAGATGTCTGAGACCATGGCTGCCACTTGGCCATCCATGAAATTGCTGGATCGGGCCCTGGTGGTACTATGCAATGTAAGCCCACCACAGCTCTCTGGCTGTCCCCATCCTGGGTGTGCGGCCTCTTGCAGGGATAAGTTTGACACTGGTGCAGCACCCGTATCTCTGCATCCCACTGTTGCTTGCTCCTCCATCATGGTATTCACTTCCATGTGTCTGCACGGGGTGACACACATGCCCATATATGGTGGAGTCAAGAGGCAGGGGTGCATATGTTTGGGTCACCCTGCTGTCCTTGTATGCGGCACTGCTTGCCTCAATTTGCCATGCCTCTGCCTCAGCTCCTGCTTTGCATGCCTTTGTGAATGCCGCATATTTGTTAGGGCCATCTGGGGTGCGTAGGTCCTCATCTGTGTTAAGTTACATTTGCAAGCAATTTCTGATCTTTTGAGAACTGGTCTTATTATTTCTATCAAAGAACACAGAACAGAATACCTTAATTACCGATAATAAAAATTGAGAATTTCTTAAATTTTATAGGAACCTTTGCAACATGGATATACAACATAACAAAACCTTATAGATTTCTCCAGGGTCTAAAATACCTAAAGCACTGGCTGAATTCCAAACAATGCTATGCAATGCTGAGGTAGCACCTGATGGTGCAGGTGATGACAGCCCGGGCCATGGAGCAAACTGTTGTATGAGAGATGAGGTAATGAAGGAAAGAATAGCATTAAGGTCAACAGTGGGAAAAGGAAGCATCGCTGACATAGGCATCGACAGAGAGGGTGCAGAACCCCGCTCCGACAAACCGCCACTAACCATAGTAGAAGCAGTAGGGCCCACTGCCTGTGGACCTCGAGATCCGAGAGGTCTCGATGGTGGAGCTGGAGCTGACAACCCAGAGGCCAACAGCCCATCTACAGCCCTGATAAGGCTGAGAGAACTCTCCTCCGTGGGGGGGTCTGATAGAAGCGGGATCCTGCATGGAGCGAGGTGTCGATGCCAAAGCATTCGACAAAGCAATCCCAGGAGAAGAAGAGGAAGAACCCAATAGTGACTTGGATCACCGTTGGGGGGAATGGTCCTTAAGCCAGTCCTTATCCACACAAGAGTGTTTCCCTGAGGACTCGTCCCAGGCCTTGGTGGCCTGAGAGCCCAAAGAGAGCACCGCAATTGGGGGCCCTGAAACCCCTGTTCTCCACTGGCTGTCAGTTGCTCCATGAGAACTTCTGCAGGGCTTTCTTGCATTGGAACCAGGTGGTGAGGTTGAACTTCAGGTAGGACTCACAGGTAAGAACATTGTGACCAGGCCTAAACAACAGACACAGAGTTATTGGTCGTCGGTTGAAGAAATCTTCTTCCAAGTGACAATGACAGAAGAGAGATGACAAAGGATTAGTTCTCGAATACAAATGGAATCACTTTAAAATAAAGTGATTCAAAGGCAAAACCAAAGAAAAAGGTAAGTAGTTTTGTCAGTCAGACTGAGCAATGAAGTTTAGGAGTCCGTGCACAAACGGTCGATGGCGGAAAGAACTGAGGAGGATCGGGCCACCCATTTTATGTAGGGCATGTGACATCGGGCCTGATGTCGGTGTGGGTGTCCCTAATAGACTGCTGCAGAAAAAGCTTCCCGTGTGATCCCGACACCTGACTGCTAAATTCCATAGGTGTGAAGTGATGACAGAGATATCCAGAAGAAGATCTTATGCCCCACATCACTTATTTAAAACGGGCCTAAGAGCAACTTCAGGCTATTCTAAATGTGATGAAAGCATAGAAATACATCACATATGTTCTGGGACTGTAAACAAATTCAAACTTTATGGGCACAAATTTAAGATTTTTGCCAAAATATTCTTTGGTCACATATGTGTACTGAGCTCCACCGACATTGTTTATTCCTGTTGCCCAGGTATTTCCAAGAAAGCTTGCCAGCCAGGGAACTGGAATGCGTTTAGGGTACAATGAAAGGATGAGTGTCAGAATTACCAAGTGTACCATCTGCCTCTTCTGTAAAGTGATGTGGTTTAGAGACCATGAGAAAAGATAACCAACTGTCTGTGCAAGAGGCTTCAGAGTGTGTGGTGTGCTGTCTCCCAGAAGAAAGCAACTAAAAGAGTCTAAGGAATGTTACATTTGTGTCATCAAATAAATCTACTGCTTGACTGAAGAAGAGTGTGTGGATAGTTGCATTGCTGTTTGAAATGTTTTTGAAGTTGTTTAAGGTGTTCCCTCACCCTTTGGTTGCCTGTTGTCCAACAGTAGCTAAGAACCCTGGCTGGCCCCTCCCATGGTGGCATGCCCCATAGTACCAGCAGTTAGTTGGTTGGCTCTTAAACAAAGCCAAATTCCTTTACCTGATTTCCTTTTTAGGGCTGCAGTGGGCACAGCCCTGCAGACCTCTTGCAATGAGAAAAGGACATTTCTTCTGCCCAAACAACATGTTGGAGCTGCACCACAGTCACCTCTGCATGCATTGAGCACTCCACTCGCACTGAACAATTTTTATTTAAAAAAAATTGGCGGCATCTGATTGTGATCACGAGTTAGGCACCCCATTGCACTTTATGTTTCTGGGGTGGGGGTGCTGAGAGGGAGGTCAGGTAGGGTGATATCTGTAGTTAAAAAACAGTGGCAGTCATGCGATACAACACGCACACTCCACGTACAAGATGGTCGCAGCACTCACTGCACATGCTGACTACTAGCACATGTGCAGTAGACTGTGGTGGCCATCTTGGACATGGTAGAGTGTGCGTGTGCTGTGTAGACTGCCGCTTTTTTCTTGAATTACAGATATCCCTCCATTTGACCTCCCTCTCAGCACCCCCCACCAGAAACATAAGATGTCACTGGGGATGCCCAATCCCCAGTGTCATGATCAGAATGATGCCATGTATTTTTTCCATATCCCCCACCCAACCCTCCCTTTCAGCGCCCATCACCCCACACCCTCCTGAAGCATAAGAGTGATACTGGGGGTGCCCAGTCCCCCAGTGTCATCATCCAGAATCCTCGGTTTGTTGTATTCATATTTCCCCATCCAACCCTCCCTCTCAGAGCCTACCACCCCACACACACAGAGAAACCTAAGAATGACAATGGGGTGCCCTATCCCCCAGTGTTGCTATGCGGAATCCTCTTTTTTCTTTTATTTATTAATATTTACCCACCCAACCATCCCTCTCAGAGCCCACCTCCCCAGAAACATAAGAGTGACTCTGGGGGTGCTCAGTCCCCTAGTGTCACTATTCAGCATCCTCAGTTTTTCCTTTTAACCTGTAAAAAGAAAATGGTCCATTGATGTCTTTGGTGGCCGTTCCTGGCCCCCCACCGGACACTCCCACTCAGCACCCACCACCCCGCACCCCCAAGCCCTTACTTATCCATTGGGGGTCCAACGTCATAAATCACTCTGGACCACAGGTACATTTTCACTCTTCAAAGCTGGACTGTGAACTGAAGAAAGAGGTATGTGGTTCAATATATTTCAATGGTGTTTTGAACTTAGTGGCATGACATGGCCATTTTTGCATATTTTTGGCCTAAATTTTCAACTTGCCTTCTTTGGGACCCCGCCTCATGAACAGTTGCACTCACATTAGGCAAACCTGTCCCAAAAAGTGATTTTGAGGTCCCTGTGTGAAATCACTTTTCGGACAGGTGTTGAAAATTTTCTCTGCTCTTATTCATAAGGTGGGGTCATAAAAGACTACAGGCTCGTAAGTTTGACAATATTCAATATTTTCCCCCCAAATGTTCAATATAGCTGTTTCTTTATGGCATCTCATGAGTATGACAGCTGTCATTTTTCAACTCCTGCCAAAATGTGGTTTTGCGTCCCAAAAGTTGATTTCACAGCCCTGCACCTTATCACCTTTTGGGCAAGAGTTGAACATTTGCTCTGTCCTTCTTCATGAGGTAGGATCATGATAAGACTATGTTGAAAGTTTGGAGTAAAAATATTACAAAACAACAAATTGATGAGCCTATGTTACATTTTGCTAAGCACATTAAATAGCGTTGGTAATTTTCAATATGTTTATGCCAAATTCCTCAACTGCAGCCCTAACGGCTCTGACCAGAGTTTGTTTCCATTAACCTGCCATGGCTGTTTGGGAGAGATTCTCATAGATATTTTCAGCTAGTACTACAAGCAGTCACTAGAGGGGGATATTGTCTCATGTCTTAGAGCATGGTTTCATCAACAGCTACACACTTGCAGAGTCTTTGCTCAGTAGCTGGAGCTTGGAATAGTCTAACAGATCTGAACTGTCTAACATGCAACATTTGCATGCCTTGTTCCCAGCTCAAGCAAACCTGTTACATCTTTCTTTCAGCAAAAGTTTTGGTTGCTTCCATTCCCACTGCACACTGTATCAGCTCTTTGTTTTTTGTTTAGTTTTGTTAACCTGGTAGGTGCACTAGACAATAAATGCCTATTTTCAGGCATGACCTGGGTGAGTACAAAACAAACAGTTGGCCAAGGCAGTTGTAACATGCATTAAGTAAGGAGTGACATGATATAATACAACAAAACACAACGTATTACAGGCAATGCAGCAATGATATATAGTGGAATAAATGGCAGCAAAAGTATTGCTAATGGAACATAGTATAAATGTATAATATATCAGATTATTAGCAGCCACAGAGCAAGATAGCAGCAGAAATACTGAGTCAAAGTACAATGATGTACTGGATATTGATTTGTAATTTTCAACAAGATAAGGCACACTAAGCTATAATAGCTCGTTTCAGTTGTGGGTAGTGGGGTGGGGGTTACCAGAACCTGTTTGTATGGCTGTGGGCCGGAGCCTACAGCCATTTCATTTCTGTTCCTAAAGCGGCCGACTCTGGCTTTCCATTGGACTTTTGGAAGTATCCTTCCAAGAGGTCCAACTGAACTTGAACACTCTGCCACGATCGGTTACTACGGAGATAACAGCCACACTATTTTGGCTGTTACTTCCACATTCAGGACAAGAACTGTGCATGCGCATTCTCAGACACATGCGCAGTTCCGCTGGTATTAAGCACCTTGTGAATGGCATATTGCCAATCACCACAACTGCGCATGTGAGAATGCCGCTCATCCGCAGTTGCGTCGCTGCCACCATCTTGGAGATGGCACTTGGTGGCACTCACTCTTCAGAGCTTTGCAAGCTTGCCACAGTCACATTGGCTCTGGCTAGAGCTTGTATAGAGTTGGGAATGCTGGCCATAACACCATGAAAAGTCCCCTATTCTTCTTTATACTGTCTACCAAATTGTATGACATAAGTGAAAAAGAATTCCACAACTTACCTAGATGGGGTGTTGATTCTTTATGAAAAAATAGTTACTGGTTGTAACCTGGGCAGAACTGTAACAGTCTTTTAGAAAAACTGGCTATGTGATCCTGTTCTGACTCCTTTCTGGTTCTTACATTTGATGAATTGTATGTTGCACTTGTATGCCTTGTAATTTTCTGAACTAATTTGATTTGTTTTCTATAATAAAAATGCTCATGTTCCTCTTCCTGTATTTGTAACTATGGACTATAATACTCTGACCCTTGGGAATACTAACCTGACTTGGTCAGATGGTACTGTAGTTCATTATATATTTGCATGTATCAAATGGTGCTTGTGGCAGAATAGATGCTAATTTACCCTCCAGCAAAAAAGAGAGCTTGGTTCACGCTGCAATTCAGGTGCTGGTTGGGGAGCTTCACTGTATTTATGAGAAGGAGTACAAGTCCTTGCCTAGGGATGGGTTAATCTAGTCTGAGAAAAAAGTAACCTGGATTTAAAGGACAAGTCTGAATGGGGGGGGGGGTTCTAGTTTTTGTTGAATGCATTGTATTACCCCTTCATGTATATGTGTCATACAGTATATCTTGTATTGCATTATTTTCCTGGTTCTGTTTTTTTGGCTGTTCTTCTACAAGTGCATGGGATCTTTAAAGGGGAACAGTCAGGGGTGGAGTTTGCCATCTGTCATGGCGGCAGTGTAATTTGTTAGGGAGACCATCGTGAGAGCTGTTTTCAGTCCATCTGTATAAGGTGCTAGCTGTTTAAATACCAGAACAACATTAACTAACACCGGGAGCCTCGCGCTTCAAAAAGAATCCAGCATTGCCTGAATCGCTGCAGAAGATCAAAGTTATCACGTAGTGCCAGCCTGTACAGTGTCACATGGCGCAGGGGCCATCCCAGATGGGTATGATCCAGTACTGTGATCCCAGCCTTAAGCTCCATACGGCTGTCAGTAATAGGGTAGCATGGCCGCAGCATTGCTCACATCAGGCGCCCAGCCCTCAATTTAAACAAGCTGCTCCGGACATTTCTGCAGTAATGGCAAAACTGGACAAAATTCTCACAGACACGGCTGATCTTAAAATAGCCGCCACAAAAACAAACAGTGACCTGGCCCTCCTGGCATCAAGGGTGTCCCACACTGTGTAGGTGATCCAGCACACAGTATCCACTCTTACAGTGCAGAAGGGCACGCCCATGATCATCGCCAGAAGTTGAACTACTTATTAAATAAAAAAAAATGGAGAATCGTGCCCGCTGCAAAAAACATCAGAATTGTGGGCATACCTGAAGGGGCTGAGGAAAGGGGCATGACAGGTTTCCTAGCTAATCTTCTGCCAGCCCTGGTGAAAATTAACAACTTGCCTCCTCCAGAGATTGAGCGGGCACACAGATCCCTTGCCCCTCGTCCCCAGCCAGGGTAATGTCCAAGACCCATCCTATGCAGGTTTTTGCGCTACCCTGTCAAGGAATTTTATTTAAAACAAGCCTGAGGCTAAGGGTCCTTTCAATGGCAGGGGTGCAGAGTACAGCTGTTCCAGGACTTTTCTCTGGAGTTATCTAACTGTCGCAGAGCCTATGCAGGGTGAAACAAATATGCTACCTACTTAACATCCCTACTTCCCTACGGTACCCAGCCTCTTTAAGACTTCAGGTGAATGGGGGCTTTCTAACATTTGACACGCCAGCTGCGGCAGAACAATATGTGCAGGAATACCAAGCCAAGGAACAGGGCCATGACAGACAGGGCTCACCTTGTGGCACACAAGAATCCAATATGGAGGTGACACAAGTCGCGGCCCAGGGTGAGAAGCTGACGTCCAGCAGGATGATCTGAGAGTACCAGCCTGGCAGTCTATGTCTCGAGGAAGAAAGTCAAAGAAAAAAACCTAAGACCACACATGATGCACCACTTCACCCAAAAAGGCAGAGATTGCGTAGCAGGCAGAGGAGTTTCCTCTCCTTGGACACTAGCAGTTGCTCCCCAGGGGTCATGCCAATTAAAGCTTCCAACAGATATGAACCTCTCAGTGACCTGAACCCCATAGCTTTGGATCTCTCTATAACTCCTAAGAGGGACATGCTGATATCTGGAATAGACCAGGATGATGATGATACTGTCTGTCCCTCTGCCTTCAGACTGGGCCAGCTGCCTACTGGATGATGCAAATGAAGTAAGACTCCATTGAGAGGCTGACCGAACTCCTGGATGCACCAGACAAGTTAGCACAGCTGACCCAGAAGCCTTGATATCCTTTTTTATAGACAAATGTTTCATTTGTTTCAGGTCATTTATGGTTCAAATACTGGGATTTGCCTCGGAGGGAGGGAATACTGAGGTAAAGGGAGTCACAGCACAGGGGCCTCATAAACTGCCTGAATGACCAGGTGGCTCTGGAACTCACCTTAACTGCCCTGGGTCTTAGAGACAGTATTTGAGGTACCCAGTATGGCTGTAACTTGATTGATAATTCACGTCCCCCCAGCCAAACTTGGATCCCCCCCCCTCAGGGCAGGTAGTCTCAGACACACTGAGGAGGTAGCATCTTACATATCCTCACCACCCCTTCTTATACTGGGAGGCAGGCGTACATTCTAAGCATGTCTCCTCTTCAAAGTGGCTGCTGCCTTGTTCGAATATGGGTACTGAATAAATTAGAGATAGCTCCCTTTGCGACTAAAGCAATGTTCCTTGTCGCTGACAATGCAGTCGGGCCCAATGGCAATGCACACATCCCTTTTCTTATCTGAACTGATTGCTGTCCAATCTAGCACATTTTTCCCAGGCCAAGGTCCAAGGCTTAGACTAGGGGCTGGCTGCATGACATAAAGAGGCTGCATGGCTTACCTCTCCCCCCCCTTGTGTAGGCCTGGTAGGGTTTTACTGACCATTGCTGGGAGAAGTGACTGTGACTCTGAGGGTGGAGGGGGACGGGAGAGTATATCTCCTCCTCCCCCAAGGTTTTTTGTTCTTTTTGAGGTTTTTCTGGTGTTTTTAATTTTACTTGTTTAACATTACAGTTAAGTATTTTCTGGCTCTGCATGACGATCCTGGGTTCAGTGTGGGGTCACCATCTCAGCTATTTATGAAATGTTTGGTGTTGGAAGTTATTCTGATAGAACTGTTAGTTATTAAATATACAGCTCACCTTACTGATGCCCCAGAGAGGGACCCTCAGGCACTTGGAGGAGCACAGGGCCAGCTCCTTCCGGCATTAGGAGGTGCCCAGTCTCTTTTGGATGGGGAGGGGCCTCTAGCTCTGACCCCTGAGATGGGGATATTCCCCATCATAGGCTGTCACAGTGACCAAAGTATACAAGGGGTCCCACCTCGCACACAGGTTGGAGTGAGGAGGACCCAGTACAAAGTGTTATGCAGAAAATAAATCTTTGCAGAGTAGCTGGGTTATGATACAGGTGGTCTACTGTGGTGTATGCTGCACATCTGGGTAGCACTTCCATACAAGGCACCCGAAGGACAGCAACCAGGGCAGGGGACATCACCTTCTCTGATAAGATTCTTCTACAAGGGAAAAAGGCCTAGATATAACAGGATACCATGTATTTATATAATCCTATTATGGATTCCCCCACACTGATAACTTTTACCACATGGAATGTTAGAGGCCTGAATGATCTGATTAAACAGAAAAAGGTGATGTCCAGGCTCAAAAAACTTAAAACACAAGTCGCTTTCCTTCAGGAGACTAAGATTAACCACAAAGAGGTGGGGAAACTGGTGAGGGACTGGATGGAGTGGGAAGCATGCAGTGTATCGGATAAGAAGAAAAGGGGAGTGTCGCTCTTGTGTCACAAACTCAATAAGTGGAAGCTGGTAGAACAACACAAGGACAAAGAAGGGAGATGGTTATTGGTGAAGGTCATAACAAACAGAGGATCTTTAATCCTGTAACATTCATGCTCAAATGAGGATGCCCCAGAATTCTTTAATGTAACTTCTCAAAGATTGCTAGAAATGTCTCAAGAGCATCGCGACATAATCCTGGAGGGTGATTTCAATATGGCCCTAGACAACTTGCTGGACAGGACTAATGCCAAGCCGGAGCCTCATAGCAAAGCCTTGAAGACCCCGTCCAATTTACTAGCCTTACGTTACCTCACAGACACATGGCACAACTTCCATCCTACTGAAAAGGATTTTACATATTATTCAGCGGCTCAATCAATGGCTAGCAGACTGGACTACTGGTTCTCTTCTACCAACCTAAACCCAGCTATTGCAGAAGTCTCCATTGCCCCACTGTATATCTCCGACCATGTCCCGGTGGTCTCCAGGCCTATCTTACCACAAATACTGTGCACTCAGTGACTTGGAGGCTTGACCCCTCCTACTTGGAGACCACCAGTTCTAACTTTGACTTAAAACAGAGGTGTCCCATTATTTCCAAGATAATCCTGAATCATGTGCCTCCTCACAGGTCCTATGGGAGGCCTTTAAGGCCAGTTAGGGGCAGGATCATCTCCTATACAGTTCATTGGAGGAGGCGAGAGAAGAGGAGGCCCGTCAGCTAGAATCACAGCTGGCACAAAAGAGGCACTCTGTAAAAATGTCCTCGACCAGCTAGATAATCAGTCACTAAAATATGATCTTACAGCCCTCCAACTTAAGCTCAACATCTTAGCCACAAAGTAGCGGAACTGCAAATGGCTAGGCCATGGCACAAATACTGGGACTAGGGGGATAAGGCTGGGAAGCTACTTTCATACAGGTTAAGGAAGCAGCAGGCAGAACACCATATAGATAAACTAAGGGACAAATCGAGGGCGATGCAATTCTCCCCATGTCGATAAACAAATTCATGAGGGCATTTTATGACGATCTCTATAGATCTCAGGCTCCCTTCCATAAGCCTAGCTTTGACGCTTTTGTTGCAAGGACCTCCCTCCCGAAACTCTCGGCTGAACACAGGGCATGCTGGATGCTGCCATAGAAGATATCGAACTGCTGCAAGCAATAGATGGAATGGCTCACATAAGTCCCCAGGGAGCAACGGCTTTCCTACAGACTTCTATAAAGTCACTAGGGATCTTATACACTGACCTATGCTCCAAATGTTGAGGAGTCGATACAGCCCAGTCTCTTCTTGGCTCACTCAAAGAGGCAGTGATCACAGTCTTCCTAGGGAGGGTAAGGATCCTCTCCCTGCCAGCTACAGACCCATATCCCTGATAAATGCTGACGCTAAAATACTAGCCAAAATCCTAGCAGCCAGACTAGAACTGGTACTTCCATCCATCATCCATGATTTACAGGTGGGATTTGTTAAAGGGAGATCCAGTGCTGACCACCTGAGGGCATTAATGACCCTATTCCAACAGGCCTCACATCTTCCCATTCCCACTGCAGCCATCACCATCGATTTGAAAAGGCCTTCGATTCGGTCTAATGGGGGTTATCTTCAGGCGGTCCTGGAATACTTCAATGTAGGCCTGAGATTTGGGAGCTGGATCAGCATGATATACAATGGTCCAACTGCAAAGGTCCTTACTAACGGCCTCCAATCTGAGCCTGTGATCCTGCAAAGGGGTATGAGGCAAGGTGAACCTCTCTCCACCCTCCTTTTCATAATGGCTATTGAACTGCTGGCTTCAGCCATTCGTACCCACAATCACATCCTTGGCATACAATAGGAGGAAGAATTCAGAACAAAGCTGTATGCGGATGACTGCCTCATCCTGACCAGAGATATTCACTCAAGCTTGGATCACGTTCTGAATATATTTTCTAACTCGGGGCTATTTCAGGACTAAAGATCAATAAAACTAAGTCAGAAATAATGCCCCTTAATAAGCATACCACGAAGGAGATGGGGAAAGATCCGACAAGCCTGGGCGGGCTCCAGATTAAATACCTAGGGTCACCTAACCCTGATATCCATAAACTTTGCTCAATATGCAACCTCTGATCACAACATTCCAAAAGAGTTGAACAGATGGCTGCATTTAAATCTTTCTTCCCGAAAATCGACTCAGTTAAAATGATGCTAGCCCCAGAATCTACTATCTATTAGCTCATCTTCCCATACTAATCCCGGACAAATAGTTTCAAAATTAGACTAATAGGCCACTTCTATGGGGTTCATACCCTCCCAGATTTAGCAAACTAAGCTCAGGGCCCACTGGTCTCGGGGAGGGTAGAATCTTCCTCATTTTAAACACTATGGCCCAGATATTCAAAAGAGTTGAGCCATGCGCAATAGGGTTGTGCCTGCGCAAGTCCGAAATGCGCCATTCTGCAATATTCAGCAGGAGGCAGTTGCGCCCCTGAAATCATGCTGAGCAACAGCGCAATGATAATGAAGGCATGTGCAACCGAAGGGGGAGGAACCATGCATAAACTGCACAGCCCGATATTTAGCCGGGCATGCCGGTATCAGGCGCAACCTACCTGCACCTGCACAAAGTTGAGCTGAAAAAGGAAAGTCGAGGGCCACCCACAGGTGAGCTGCTGAATTGCATGGTTCAACACAGCAGCTGCCACCTGTGGGTGGCCCCGACCTGTTCCCGCCGCACTCTGCGGCGCCCCATGCCCGATCGTGGGCAGAAGTGTACCCCACCCCCGAGTAGCCCGATTGCAGGCGGTAATGTACGTCCCCCACCCCCAAAGCAGCCTGATCGCGGGCATCAGACCTCCCCTCCAAAGTCCAATATCCCTGGTGGTCTGGTGGACCGTGGAGTAGCCCAATCACGGGTGGCATTCTCACCCCCAAGTCTGAAAGCCCTGGTGATCTAAAGGGCTCTCACCCCACCCACCCACGGAGCCTCTACCATCTCGCCTCCCCATCAGTTAGCGATGGCAGGACTTTCATCTGGCTTGTTACTCTTGCTGATTGACAGCTGGGTAGGGCTGACATTCATTGTTCAGTATATGAGCCAATGGGTGCAGCTCTATCATATAAGTCAGTCCAGATATGTGAATGAATTCATTCATTCATTCACTTATCTGGACTGGTTTAGGTAGAGGATGCACACCCATTGGCTCATGCTCTGAACCATGGGTGTGCAGCCCACCAACTGTCAGTCGGTGGCGGCGGGCGGCAGGTGGTGGGTACTGCCACCCACCGCTGATGGGGGAAGGGGTGGTGGGGCCCGTGGCAGGTGGGTGGGGGCCACTAGATCACCAGGGCTTTGGACTTGGGGGTGAGGAATGCCACCCACGATCAGGCTACTCATGTCCACTGGACCACCAGGGATATTGGACTTTGGGAGGGGAGGTCTGATGCCCACCATCGGCTACCTCGGTGGGTGGGGTACATTACCCATCGGGCTACTGGGGAGTGGGGTTACATTTCTGCCCGTGATCAGGCTACCGGGGATTGGTACATTTCGCCCGCAGTCAGGCTACTGGGGGGGGGACTGGTACATTTCTGCCCGCGATCGGGCTACTCGCGGTCCACTGGACCACCAGGGATTGGAGCCCTTCATTGTCCCTCATGGGACGTCCCGCGATCGGGCTGCAGGGGGCGTCGGTCCCTGACGGCTGCTGCCTGGCAGGGCGCCAGGCGCAAGTTGTCGGGGATCGGCACACCTGCATGCTAATAGCATGCAAATGGGGCCGTAATCAGATGCAAATGGCCCCCCGTGTGCCTTGCATAAATTATGGCCCCATTTGCATGTCACCCTTTGAATATTACAGGTGCTGTGCATGGCGCAATGGAACTTGTGCCACCGTATCTCAGTGCTCCATTCTGACCACTTGCGCGGGCGCAGTTCCACTGCACCATGCACACTGGCGGTGGCCAAGGGATGATATTCAAAGCAGTTGTGCCATAGCGCAACTCCATTGAATATTGCCCTGGCCACACTCCTGCACAACTATTTTGAGTGGCGCAGGGGCCTGCACCACAAAATGGCGCAGTTTGAATATCTGGGCCCATATGTACGCCTTCATTACATCCAGGACATTTTTAATGTTCCACACTACAGGCACCTCTCCCCCCTCCAGCATGGTGTAGAATTGAACAATATGTCATGGGTATATGGCACCCTCCATGTACCTGGGTACATCACTACCACTAAGCCGCTCATTGGGTTACTATTCAGGCAGCCCATAGAGCATGGGTCCAAACAATGAAACTTGCTAAGAGGTGTCCTAGACTGGGGAGGTTTATGTACCTATGGGATAATCCTGACCTTCACATTGCTGGATATCCAATCAGATGGTCCACATGAAAGGACAGCTCGATCTGTACGATTGGTGACCTCCTTACTGCTGATGATCACACTGTTGACACTTTTCAGGGGCTACAAACTAAATTTAACTTAAAGACACCAGATATTTGGAGGTATCTTCAAATCAGGTCTGTGTAGCTCCAATGGAGTAAAACCCAGTGTAAATGCCAACCTTGTAAAGATCGGAAAGCCAGCAATGTCCCCTCCTCAACACTGAGGGAATGGATGGGAGCTCATAAGGCCAAAGCTGGCTCTATCTACCAAATGTTATGGGAATCCCAACCAGACCCCACGAATAATGCCAGGATCAAATGGCAGACAGCCCTCCAGATTGAGATCCCGCAACAGTCTTGAGCAAGTGCTGGAGACTGACCCAACATGCATGTATTGACCAAAAGAGCAGATTGATCTAAGATACTTCATCTCTGGTACAGAAACCAGACCAGCTTAAAGCTATGGAGCATCCCCATGGACTGCTTCTGGAGTGTGATTCCCCAGCTGCCGACCTACTCCACATACTCTTGGCCTGCCCCCATCTTATCCCATTCTGGACCGAGGTTATACAAACATGCTCCTCTATCCTTGAGGTGGAGATATCCATGACCCCACACACTGTACATTTAGGGTGTCATCCCCAAGATACCTTCCTGCCTGTACGGAAACTGAAATGGTTAATTGCAGCTTCAGTAGAGGCAAAGTGGTTAATTCTTACCAAATGGAGGTCTACATCCATCCCAACTGTACAGGAATGGCTGGCCTCACTAGAATCCTTGGCAAAGAATGCTAGGCTGGCCTTACAGACCAAGCAGCAAATGGCTACTTTCTTGGACTTATGGTTCCCATATATGCAGTTCATAGCCCATCACTCAGCCAACAAAGGGTAAGCCTTGGCCATTACCATCTTTTAACTTCCTATAGGAAGTCATTTACAGAATCACTGCATCGCATAATGGCATTGAACTCACTCTACTTCTCAAATAACAGTTTGTATTGGTGTAATGTTCTTCCCTTTTATGTATGAACACACATGCATATATATGACGTACTGATATCCACGGTTGTCATGTACGATTGTTAAATGTTTCAGTTAATGTATGTAAAATGCAAAGATTTCAAAAAAGATTAACTGTAAAAATAAAGGGAGAACAGTCAGCACTAAGAAAACCCCACCCATTGTAGGGCCGGTCCCAATTCTTCTTTGTTTTCATGGGAAAAAATGTTTTACTTACTGTTTACTGTAGTATAGTAGAATGCATCTGGCTGTTACTGTTGACCCCCAGGCTGTGTTTGCTGTAACCGGAAATCCCAGAATTCCTCATGGCTGACATCAGAGCTGGGCTGCAGCTGTGGGAAATTCACTAGACTGCAGTGCAATCAGCTGTTTGCCAGTCCAGCTGTTCTCACAGGGCTAAGTACAGACCTTTGTGACTGTACTTAGCCCCAGGTGGACAGCAGCACCAGCAAATAAAAGAGCAGAACTGATAAAAACTCTAACATGTACTTCAGGTTGTTGAATCTCCCACACTGCTGCCCAGCTCTGATATCAGCTACAAGGGATTCAGGGATTCCAGGTAATAGCAAATGTCAATCAATCAATCTTTATTTTACCAGGAGAACATCATTGAGAAAAACTGATTTACAAAGTGATCCGGGGTGAACATTATATACAGAAAGTTGATATTCTTAGGGTCAGGGTGGGAGTTAGCAGGATCAGCCAGATACAATCTAATACACTGCACTAAACAGTAGTTAAAAATACTTTTACACATAAAGTGCACATTGGGACCAGCCCACAACTGGGTATGAGGTTCATAGTGATGACTGTTCTTCTTTATCTTCCACCTGGACAATGACGAGAGATCTGCAGAAGGGACTTTTATTTTAACATCTGTTCCAAAGGACAGCACCTCAGCACTGCAGCACTACAGTATCAGTTATGGGTATTACCCCAAATACCTGGTGCAGGCTAGAATCCACAACCTTCTAATCTTGCTGCCCCAGTTGTGAGCATGCTACCTTCTGAGTCACTGATATGGATTAACCACTTGCTCCAAGTTTCAGGTACAGGTACAGGCACTTTTGCATTTTATTTATTTAGTTTTGTTGACCAGGTAAGTGCACTAGACAAATCCTGCCTATTTTCAGGCATGACCCCGGGGGGGGGATACAGATGAATGCCAACTGACCTTGAACCAGAGTTAAGTTGTTGGTGGTATTTCTAGTGAATGAGGGAAATGCAGGACACCGGGGAAAATTCTCCTGCTCTTTTCAATAAGTGCCATGGGATCTTTAACATCCACCTGAACTACCACCAGAACAGGCAGATGGGACCTCGGTTTAACGTCTCATCCGAGAGATGGCACCTCAGAAGTGCAGCACCCCTCTCATGCTGCACTACAGTGTCAGTACTGGGATATTAACGCAAGTGCCAGATGTGGGAACTGAACCCGCAGCCCTCTGATCTCCCGGCCTCAGAGGCAAGTGTGCTACCTAGATGAGCCACTGACACTGGTTAACAGCAGATAATCCTTGAATTTAAAGGGACACTGTCAACCTTTTTGCATTGTATTATTTCTAGGCAAAAACCCACATTTTTTGATTGCTTACCTTTTCTAAAATTCATTGATGTTGCTGGTTGTTTAATCTGCCTCCTTGCTTATTAGAACTGAAATGCATGGAAATGTATAGTTATACACAGCCTTGTTTTGCTCCAAATTGTTTACCTAGCTTACTGCATACTTCTTGAACATGAGAAACACACTCAAACAGTGCAGCCACTCATGATACAGTAGTCTCATCTACTCTTACTGCATCATGAGTAGCTAGATAGTGGTGGGTGTGTTCCTGAGTCCAGGAAAGATACAGTGGGAGCTGGTCAAGAATTGTAAACAAACATGTTTTGGTGTGGTAACACCACTATGGTTGTCACTCAGGTTTTTTTTTTTCACTTTTTAAAAGGAAAAATTAGTCTGGATCAATCAACCAGCAACATCAGCAGTCTCTATAGAACAGGGGTTCTCAAATGGTGAGGCCAGCCTCCCCGGGGAGGCCCCAACCTGTTCCAGGGGAGGCTCAAGCAAGTATGAAAAAGTACTGTATTTAAATTTTGAGTTTTATATACTTTGTGTGAAGAGATGAAGTAAACTGAAAGAGGATAATAGTAGGTGAATTTAATGTATTTATTTACTAATATGTGACAAGGGAAGGTGAATAAGCCAAGGCTCATCTCAAGTGTACCCCAGGGAAGGGTAGGGAGTGAATACATTTCAAAAGGTAACTGCAGAACAACCAAGAAATACACAATGAACAATAGTGCAAACAAATACGGACAATAAACTAATAATGAGTGGTGGCAAGTGATCAATTTGTAGCCTGATGGCAGAATAGCCCAAATACAAGGGTTCAGCATAGAAGTGCTAAGAGCAATAGCAGTAAGGAGCAAAGTAATAAGCTGAATAACAATATTTATTTATTTTATTTGTTATTCAGATAACACCTTTGAGCACAGGAGCTCTTTTTCATAGGTTTCACGTCAGTATAAGACAAAGAACTGAATGTGAGCCAAGTACTCAAAGGGGTTTCAATATATTCATGGTGTACTGTGCAAAGAACAGTATGTTGTTTTTCTTTGGGCAGGCCCAAGATTACTTCAGTTTTCGGAGGCTCAAAATCTTTTCATGGATTTGGGAGGCTCACTGTGACAAAGTCTAAGAACCATTGCTATAGAATGATAACGACCATAAAATGTGTTTTATAAACTAGGGACACTTTGAGGCCAAATGGAGTTGACAGTGTCCCTTTAAGTACAAATAGTTGGTGATTAGATGCAGTTCACAGCTCTAATGGATGAGCATTCCAGAAATGAGGGGTGAGAAAGGAGAACGCTTGCTGGCCCAAGTCGATAGAGAGAAACTGGGAACACAAAGTACAGACATATTCAATGACCTGAGGAGATATGTACTAGATTGACAATGGACCATTTCAACCAAGGAGACTGGAACGTGAAGCCAGAGTATTTTATCTATAAAGCAGCCATGCATGAAGGAGGCCTTATTAGTGGGGGAGTGCCAAACCAAACCAGTATGCAAGCAAAGATATCAGTCTAAGTCTCTCTGACTCCTTTGCCCGTATTCAGTCAGGACTGTCAACCGACAAGTTAATACTAAACACCAAAGAGACAAAAGTTTTCTGGCATCAAACCAAAACTCTGATGAGCCCTCACAAACTCTCCCTTACCTGTGTTGATGTTTCCCTGCTGGTGGATGTAAGCAGTTTCAAGTACCTGGGAGTTATGCTTGAACTCTCCCCTGATTTCTCCCCCTTCATGGCCTCGATCTGCAGATTGGTAAATGCTAAGCTTGGTATGACTTTTAGAGTCAAACATTGCCTATCCCCTGCTGCCCTAGCACCAGTAAAACCATCCCTTCCAAATGAGATGTAACGTAAATGGTGTATGTGATTTTATCTTGGCCCCCCCCAGGCTCATGCATCACTGCCACCTTTATGCTGGCATGGGCTGTTTCTCCCCCACTGGCAAATGCTCCTTCACTCTTGTCTGCTTTATAACAGGCTCCTCATTTGCAATTTATGCCCCAAATTCTGGAATTCCCTGCCTCCACATATGCACTGCTCTCCCAATCACTCGCTGTTAGGTAGTGCTTTAAAGAACTCCTTGGGCCCAATTTTGGAAGGTGGACGCAGGGCTTGTGTCAAGCCCAGCATCAACAGAACGTTGCAAGAGCGCCTAAAGAGTTTGATGCAACCTGCACCAGATGTTAGTACCTTTGGTGCCGTTGACAATTTACTCACTTTAAGGCAGCTTGCACCAATGCTTTGGTGCCAGCCCCATAAAATGGCTCCCCCATGGTGCAAATGTAGACTGGGGGGGCTGGTCCTGCGTTCTGCACATGGGACCTGCACCAGGGAGTTGAGGCTGAGTTTTTTTTGCAAAATTGGACTTGCTGCATTGTTTGACACAAGTCACCACTTGCGTCAAACTCCCAGCCACAAGTCACAAGTCCCTTGTGGTGATCTAATGACTTTTTAAAATTGGGCCCACTGTATCTTACAGGTCCCTATTCCTGTCTAGAGATGCAACAAATTTAATTTCCGCTGGCGAAGTGAACGCGAAGTGGGCTTTTCCAGCGTTTATACTCTATACAGCGAGTTGGGCAATGCAAAGTGCTCACTCCCGCCTTGTCACTACCACTTCGTGTTAAGGCGGAATGGCAATGCAAAGTAAGCGAAGTCATTGTTTTTAATGGACTTCGCGTTCCTCATTATGATTCTAAGTGATCCACTTGGTGTTTCAGATTTGGCAGCCCCCCACACATCACATAGCTTACAGTACTGTAAGTCACATGCTCCTTAACTAGGCAGGAAGAAAGTGAGTCATACAAGCAGACACTTTTACTTTCTCCTGTGAAGACGGAGAGAGAGTAGTGTGTTTTGTGATTGCTGATACTTTGAGATCAGAGTGAGGAGGAGGAGATTTAAACTTTGATTTAGACCCAGCAGCTTTTTTAAAGCTACATTTTTTCGTCTTTTCTGTACTGTTTTTTACTTAATTTGTTCTTTCTGTAAAAGTTATTTTTCTTACCTTTATAAGTAGTTAGTTGTTTGTCTGTGTCTGCGTGACAGTGTGTGTGTGTTGTCTGACAGTGTGAGTAGTGATTGCTCGGACTGAGGGAGTTCAGTAGGAGAAATGTACCAGGGTGAGGGAATGTCTGGGGTGGAGGCAGCTCTGGGAGAGTGTGGTAGTGGTAAGCATCGCACTAGTGCATGTGTGGAGGGCATGGGCGCCCATTCCTGCTCTGACTGCTCAAAACTTGTGAGCGCCTCCCAGAAGCAGGACCAGCACCGCCCCTGTCCTGACTCTGAGGCAGTTGAGCCACCACCACCACCACCACCAAGTCCAGCACCAGGTCCTCTGAAGCAGGATGTGCCTGTTCCCCGGCCCAGGTGTGGATCCCATCCCTGTTCAGCACCGTGACCAGCCAGCTGCCAGTTCATCTGGCCATCCCCTGCCTGTGCCTGGTTCTCCCACACCTCTGTTGTTTGGCAGTTTTTGACTGTGTCGGGGAACAGCAGTGTGACAAGTGCCACCTCTGTGAGGGGAGGTTCACCGTGGCCCCGGGACTCATCTGGGGACTGGGGGCCAGCCAGTACCGTGGGAAGGGTGGGGCAGGTGGTGCCCCCGCACTGGCGCCAAGCCCACCAGTGCAATTTTCATCTGTTAGCTTAATTTTTTTTTTTTATTTCTTGACCTCGGCTGAGCCCAGCAATATTTTGCCACATGCTGCTTTTTTTTTTTTCCCCAGTTGTTTGGTTTCTCTGTGCGTGTGCTTTCTGCAGACTGTGACCACACTACCTCACCCTCCCAGCTGCTGCTTAAATGGCTGGCGCCACTGACATTATTTAAAATTAATTTGGTGCCAATGGCGCCTTTTGCCTGCTTGGTTTTCCTCCAAGAAAATCTAATTTAACTGGTTGGCAAGTGGCTTTCAATTTGCCACACTGTGATTGGCTGAGGGAGAGCTTATTAGGTGAGGTACTGCTGTGTGTCTGCTGTCTGGTCAGTTCTGTAGTGAGGAGGTCCTGCCACCATGTCGCATGTGGCGGAGTCAGGATGGCCTAGAAAATCGAAGGAGTCGGGAGAGGTGGTGGTCCAGGCACCCAGCCAGCCCAGAAGAGAGGAGCAGCTTAGCTAGAGAGGGAGAGCAGCCATCAAGTGCCAAAACCAGTGTGGCGGGAGTCGGCTTAGAGAGGGAGTCCAGGATCGGGTCGGGAGTCAGCCAGTCAGGAGTCCAGGACACACCACACCAACAGGCAGCAAGTAAAAAGTAAGTTGCTAGGAAGGCCAGCAGGCTGAGCAGCGGAATAGCGGTGCAGTGCTGCTCCAGAAGGGGTCGAGGAGTGGAGGAGTGAGTGGGTCGGGTGACTCGAGCACACCAGGTGGGGTTAGGGACTTGGAAGTCTTGGCTGGTTCAGTTCTGTGTTGCCCACCCACTTGCTCCCTGGAAGCCTTATTCGAGTCCTTCTTCTTGTTCAAGAGAAAAATACAATTTCCAAGAAATCAAAAGGTGTTTAAGGCTGCAACAAATAAATGTACATTGATTCTTGAATTTTGCAGTTTGTGCTTGATGATTTTTCAAAGATTTGGATGCAGAGTGCCTCGCTGTAGTTAGGGACGTGCAGGGCTTACAGCAGCAGTGCAACCAAAATTTTTTTCCAAAACGCTAGATTCAGGCTGCTACAGTTAACAAAATATTAGCATACCTGCCATGTTTACTTTTATAGGTACCTCCTAGGTTTCACACCATGTGTTTTATCTATTTTCTTGCTCTTGAACACTTACCAGGCCTCAATGCTATTTCTAAGTCAAATGTGTTGGCCATCTTTTTTTCTTAGGGGTGAAAAACACTCAATTAAAACATTTATAAAATAAAAAAATGGTGTAACTAAAACATTTTATGAAAGTGGAAGCAGGCTAGAATTTATGTTATCACTTTTTGTCCACACTGCACTGCTGCTTTAAGCTTTGTGAACTGGTTCTGGAGGAGTTCTGATGTTTTTGTAAGGGTCTGAAAGTCTCATGTTTTGTGTATGGGGTCAGAAGTTTGGAATAAGGTGTTCAAACTTCTGTTTATTTTATTGACCATCTGACTGAGTACACTGGTGACATAAAGATTGATTTTTCGGGCATGACCTGGTACTAGTATGGTGCAGAGTGCATAAACAGGTACAGACGTCCACAGTGAAAGTCATACAGTACAGTAGGTCTGTGAAATTGTACAAAAGTTTCAAACAGTTTTATTAAGTCATATAAAAGGGGTGTGTGTGTGTGTGTGTGTGTAGAACTCTGATTTCTCTGAAAACAAATTTTCTGAACAGCCACTGGTCTTTATCGTTGGGTTGTAGCAGTTTAATACATTAAAATTCTGAAGGTGATGGGATCTTGGCTCGTGAGCTGCTGTGAATCTGGCCACTTTAAAGTAGAGGCTATGTTTTATGTTCACAACGCACACTACATTTTATGCTCAGGGCTATTGTAATTTTGGTTTCTGCAGTAAGCTGGCAATGTGGGCTCAGGGAACAGAGGAAGTGTAGGCTAGTAGTAAATGTTATTTGTTGGAATTTGATTAGCAAAAGAAAGCTTCATTTTCCTTTTTGGCCAGTCAGTCTCCCATATCTCATATTCCAGGGGAGCGAAGTATTCCCTGAAATCAGGAGTAGGGGACATGTAACAAAAGTGTGTTTTTTCTTCAAGAAAAGCCCCAAAACTCACCACAGAGCATGTAAACCCCCTCAGAGCTTAATTTGTCTCTTGCCCAGGGCACCAAAATGTCTTCCAACGGCTCTGGGGCCAGCACACCCATATGCTCAATCACCAGCATTTGGAGTGGCAGGCTGCCACAGAACAGACCATGCCTGCACCTGTTGGCCATTCTGTGTAGAGGGTGCAGCTGTGCATTGCGGCATCCCTAAGAAGAGGAGGGCCACAGCAGCACCGTTCTCTGGAGTGATGTCGAGAAGAACAACGAGAGGGTGAGTGCTGTGGAGCAGCAGCTGGAGAACATAGAGGGACATCAGTTGCAAATTATGTCCATGCTGGAACTGCTGCTGGATCACCATAGGATCCCACATTAGTTTTTTTTTCCTCACACCATGTGACCCCCATACCTTCCTTGCTGTGTTATAAAATGTATTTCTCCACCATCCCCGACCCTTGAATGTAATTATGCCCTTTTTTGTTGTCTTCCATATGTGTGACACTTTGTATTCTGAGCAGTGCAAGTATACTGTGCTAAACTGCATGTGTGCAGTCAGTCTTCTTTCCAGTCTGTGTATGTACTGCAGACACTGTCCAACTCCCTGACTTAAAAACAAACATTAATGAGTACAATGGTGGGGTGGCGAAGCATGGAGAGATACTACAAAATGGGCTTACAATACATCCAAGTAACTATTAAAAAAAATAAATGTGATTCATGACGTGATCATAAATCGTGATTTGTGCCTGCATTTGTGACCTTGATGATGAAGAACGTGATTTGTATCACAAGTGACTCATGATGATCCTGACTTAAAAACGCATGTTAATGAGTACAATATTCATGCAGAATTAAGCACCACACCTGTCCAGTACTCTAAAGGGAAGCCAAAGAAACAACTGTGACTTAAGTAACAGATGGAGACTGGGCCCTAAACAGATGCAAATGCACAGACAGGTTAAGATTGCGCTGTGCACTGAAGAGATGCAGACACAAAGGCACAACACCTACCCAGTGCTCACCATCAGAAATACAAATCTGGAAAAGAATACCTTTGCCGGTTGTGGTGGGCCGCAGGGGAAGGGGGGCAGTGTACTGTACTGCTGCAGTAACAGTCACTATTACTAGTACCAGTAAAGATACCACAAAGAAGTACAAAAATCACACAGCTGCAGTAGATAGCAGCTTCACATTGCTGAAATTATTATGTGGCACAATAAAAGGTGTCTGATTTGATGACACACGTCACACACATACTCACACACACACACACTAAGTAATGCATAGCAAATTGAAAACTTCAGTAATATAACCACATATTTTAAACAAACTAAATTAAGGCACTGCTGCACCACAACAATCAGCAAAAAAATGGCAAGAAATATTGAAGATATTACTGTGTGTACATTAACAGTTATACAAGAAAAACATCACCAAAACAGAAAGCACTCTCTTTTTCTCCAAGTTAATCTACCTACACCACAGATACACCCCTCCTCCAAAGCACACTTCCACTGTCTCTCAGCACACAGACTGAATGTTGTACAGTAACATTCAAAATCCATACACAAACAATAAATGCGTGATGATATAAGCACAGGAGGGTTTCCTATAATCGATGACCTGAAGTTTCAGCAAAAAAAAAAAAAAAGACTCAAAAAGGCTTTTTTAACAGTTTTTTGAAGGTTTGATTTGCAGAGAGCTCTCACAGCAGATTGTCTCATACAGCTTCCTACACACTACCCAAACTGAGGCTGTGCAGGATAATCTAGAGCCCATGTGATCTGAAATCCATGAATCACTGCAAAATTCGCCTTTGTAGCTTAAAAACAAGGTGAAGTGAGCGAAGTGGAAGGTGGTACGCAAAGTCATGTTTTCAATGGACTTGGCGTTACCCATTATAACACAAAGTACTCACTTTTGCCTTGGAACCCTCCAGATTTGCCTTCACTCCTCGTATTGGGGCCACTCGCCCATCACTATTCCTGTCCCTACCATGACTCAGCACTATCTAGCACTGTGCACTTTCCCAAAACAGTTGCTAAAGTCTGTTCATTTCACTCAGGTGGCCTACCTACACAGTTCTTGTAATCTATAGTAGTACCCTTAGTTTGTATTTTTCTCTCAGCTGATGGTGCTAACTTACATGTTTATGGATCCAGTTGGGGGGCCTCTTATGGCAATAAAGTGTCTCTTCAGGCGTTCTTAGGACCAGAGGACTGCAAACTGAAGGTGAGCTGTTCTGTGGTCCTAAGGATGCAAGAGCAATGTTCTTGGATCCATAAGAGGCCCTCCAAATGGACCCATAAAATTATTATAGATTACTAAGTTTATTGAATAAAAAAAATCCTTTTTGTTATTTAAAATGCTTATGGTATGGGTGGTTAGCAAGAAGCCTGTAACAGCGGCTCAGTGCATGAGGTACTCTTATGGTAATAAAAGTATCCCATGTGCAACTGAAGGAAGCAATGTGATCGGTTGTGGATGTGCCTGAGTTCTATAATGTCAATTATATAGAAACAGAGACAATGACAACAGAAGAAGACCACAGGTCCATCTAGTCTGCCTAGAGTTCCCTTTCTGCTCTGGGACCTACTGCCCATGCAGGGCTTTATCCCTCCCCATCCACCCTCCTGCTCCTCTCATTCCTGCTACCGACCTGTGCAACCACCAATCCCTTCACTCTGTCCCAGCCATGCTTGAAACCATTTATGGTCTTGGGCCATGCCACCTTCGCCAGGCTGTTCTGCAGCTCCACCACCCTTTCTGTAAAACAGAACTTCCTCACATCCCTCTTAAACCTTCCCCCTGCCAGTTTCCACTTGTGACCTCAGATTCTTGACTCTATAGTCATGCTAAATAGTTCCCGGCAGTTCACCTTGTTTATTGCCTTCAGGAGCTTGAAGATCTCTACCATACTCCCCCCCCCGCCTTGTCTCCAGTGAGAACATGTTCAGAGCCTTGAGATGTTCTTCATAAGATCTGCCCTGCTGGCCATGAATCATCCTGGTCACCCTGTGCTACACTGTCTCTAGCCTGTCCCTGCCCTTCCTTAGGTGAGGACTCCAGAACTGAGCACCATATTCCAGGTGCAGCCACACCAGTGATCCATACAGAGGTAGCAGTATCTCCTTTCTCCTGCTGTCAGTACCCTTCTTCTGATACACCCAGCATCCTCTTGGCCATACCATAGACCTTGTTACACTGACTTCATTGTTTGAGGGATCCCTAATGATGGCTCACATTTCTGTTAGACATTTTTTCCAATGATGTTGTTACTGCTAACTTTTTATTGTATCACTATTCTTTTGTACACTTGTTATATTTCTTAGTTATTTAGTTATGGTGTTTTCTGGATGTTACCTACATTGCTGATGATGATATAATTGTGATTTTTTTTGTTCAATACTCCGTAACTCTCTCCCAAGTTGTGCCTGAAAATAGTTCTATGTATGCGTACCGTATCTGACTTGGTTTCAAAAACAAATAAGTGGTGGGTGAGGTGATTAACCATGAGAGTAAAACGATATACATTATTGAAGGTATTAAACTAGGCCAAGTGGTACAAGTAGGGAGGTAGAAGGATACGGTGTACTGACTGTAGAGCAATACCATGACCTTGAAGACTAGCACAGCGACAGAGTTCACCTGAAATCATCGGGTCGCTGTGCTGGTCCCTACAGACACTGGCGGTGCATCTCCCAGAGTTGCGCCCCCACCCTGAGACAACTCTGACTCAGAGTTGTATATATAGAGATGAGGGTGTGTGAGGGCGGTGCCCCTCACATTGTTGGGGCTCAGTGGGTGCAGCCCCCTGCTGAAAATATGCCGACATCCCTGACAGAACAACGCTAACACTTGGCATTGTGTCTGTTGCTGTGAGGGATGTCAGTATCTGCACTGTTGCAGCACTATAGATAAACTGAAGGATACCATGGCCAACCACTAGATGGGAGTAAGGCTATGCCTAACTCTAGTCTGCAGGCAAGACCCAGCTGAGAGCTGACCGATTTACAGACAGCATTTCAAAGAGGTGTACCTGTACATTTCCCTTGCTCTGTCCCACTGGAAAATCCTCAGGTTCACAGTGGGAGGACAGCGTTTTCAGTACAAGACCTTATACTTTGGGCTGTCCTTGTCCCCTCCTGTATTCACAAAGGTGATGGTGGTGCTAGCTACAAGGCTCAAGGAACAGGGCTCAAGGCTTACCTTTGCTGGAGAACTGGTTGTTGAGGGCATCATCCCTGTCTCAACCCAAGGGCTCTAGGAGGCACTAAATCCTGCAATATTCCTAAACGTAAGACATGTGAGCACACTTCCACTTCAGACTTTATCAACACCCCCCACAAGCAATTCAAGATACAGGGGAATTGTACATGTGTATCCCAGAATGTTGTTTATTACATCCAGTGCAAGAAGTGTCCACATACACGCTATGAGGGGGAAACCAGACAGCCTCTTGGAACCTGAATTAAGTCACACGGGCACAACATTAAAATGAATAGTACTGTAAAACCAGTGGAACAACATTTCTGTCAGTCTGATCATATCATCTCTGATCTCTCTGTCCTGGTTCTCAAAAGACATTTCAGAAATACACAAGAAAGGCAGGCTTATGAGGTCAGATTTATTTTTCTTCTCAATACATTTAATGATAACATGAATGAGGACCTTAGTTTCATGACCCATTATAGAATTTAAACTGACTACTGCCTTTTTTCTGTCTCAGGTATAGCAGCACATGGGCATTTCCTGTGCGTATTATTTTTTTTGTATAAATACATATATTATGCCTTGTATTTGTAATATATATTTTTGGCATGCCTTTAAACATTAACATGGTTCTATTTATATGTTTGATCATATGTCGTGTCTGCTGGTTTCATACTTTTTGATTTATACACACAGTGCTTGAGCTCACACAAACACACACACACACACAGTCTGCATTCATTTTCAGGGAGGTAAATAGCAAATGACAATTTATAGGCCTTTTGTTTTCACATTTCATCTGTAGGGAGGCTGTGATTGGATTTCAAAGACTGTTTTTTGTCTCTGGATAATATCCAATTATCCTTCTTCTGTATCAACAGAACTGTCACATCCAGGGCCGGCGTTAGGCACCTGTGAACCCTGCACACGGGGCCCCAAATGTAGGAATGCAGGCGCATATGTAGCGGTCTGGCGCGGGCACCAGCAGCAACCCATTAACTTGCCCAGCAGCATACTTTTTTTGTCTGTCCCACCCCACTCCCTGCCTGGATCACTACAGCATCCTATAAGAAAATAAAATACTGCCCCCCGATCAACATAGCTGAGCAGCATTATTAGTACCTGGCAAGCCCCTGTGCTCCTCGCTGACTGCACTAGCGAATTCTCTCCGGTTCCACTCTGGCTCCCCATCAACAACATGTGATGTCCTCGTCCAGTTGCCCTTTCATGAGGTTTACACTGTGAAGCTTTACATTTGTTGCTGCTGGCTTCCCATTGTGCCCGAAAATCAGGCCCCCATTTCCCCGAAGGAACGGCAGACCACGCCATGCAGTCTACGCCACCATCCTGCCTTCAATTCTATCCCTAGGCAGCTTCGTTTCATGTTCCCCACGTTCCTCTATTGTGCTGCACAGAACGTGCTGACGTGGGAGGCGGTGCGGTGCTGGAACCAATCACAGGGCTCCAATAGGTCCGTCAGTTGTTTATCGCACCTCCTCCAACTCAACTTGAAAATTTCTGTCCCCTCATGTCCGTTGTCTGCAGCATAAGTAATGGGAGATGGAGTCTGAAAGGTAGAGAGCAGCAAAGCAGAGGTAAAAATTATTGCAGCAGCTGGAGAGAAGCAATTTTTTGCAATTTATTCTATTAATTATCCGTTAGAAATGTAATACTTCTAGTGTCTCCAGGTCATTGTGTCTGAAAAATTGTGCAGTAGTTGGATTTATGTACAAAGATTACTGGGGGGTTTGGGGAGGGGGAACGGGGAAGGAGGTTCAGGGAGGGGGGTGCGAGAGCCCATCGAGGGGCCCCAGTAATGGAGTTTGCTGGGGGCCCCCAAAGTCCTGACACCGGCCCTGGTCACATCCACATGTAATAGTTATTTTACCAATTCTACCCTAGGTACTTAAGGTTGGTTCTTTGTATAGTCTGTATTTTTTTGAAGAGCTCTGCGTAGTTTGAAAGCTTAAAATTCTGTAAATCTCTTGTTGGTCCAATAAAAGGTATCCAATCACCTATTTTGTTCAAGCCCAGGTGGACATTCAGAGGTTAGTGAAAAAACTAACAAATCACAGGCTTGTAAGGATTTGAAGAAAGTGGCTCTGTGACACTGAAATAAAACCTCATTCATGTAGAAGGATTATTTTGGACAGACCTGCATCTGGTAGGACTAACAAGTTTTTCAGACAATCTTACTGCAATATGCCTATTTGTTAGTCGGTAAAAATGTTTTTTTAGCAATAATGTAATTCTGACATCCTGAGATTCATGCTTAGTATACCTTTAGTTTTCTCAGATATTGTCAAAACTGCTTTTACATCTAATTTTGTAATTAATGACAAGTCCTCGCTCATTAGAAAGTCCTACCTGGTTTTTTTTTCATCCATCTAAATGCAAGATCAACCAGGCACTGTTGTCTTGTGGGGTAAAAAAGTCCAGGCGAAAGTAAAGATCCCAAGTTCTGTGGGTACAAGTTACTCTCGTTAAGGGAGAGATAGCTGCCATTTTTTTCAAAAGTATTCTGTCCTCTCACAGACAAAAGGCAGCCAACCACGAAGCATGGTTTGGAAATCTCATGTTGTGAGTCTAGCAACTGCAGTTGGCTGCTTAGCAACCAGCTCTGAGTCTTGGGCTTGTGCTGTTCTGTTTAAAGAGCATGTGCAATGGTTTTTACATATTTTTTATAAAAGCTTGAAAAGCTGACATTCAAGTCCCTGTGTCATGATTAGTGTTTCCTGAATATTTCATGCTGTTTGAGTTTGTGGTTTTCTTTAAATCAGCATTTGTTAATTTGCTCTACAGTGGCTGAAAACAGTGGAGTTATTTCTGTTCTCTCAGTCAAACTTGGAGCGGTGACATCATTTTGGAGTAGTTTTCTGTTTCAGATACCCAATCAGAGCAGTACTTTGTAGAGTTAATGGTTTACTGAGCTCTCCATGTTTCTTACAAACCCAGTCTCTGGTTTGTGTTTAGATAGATCAACTTAAAACATATAATTATCTTCTGATAAAAAGCTGATCATTTCAGTTTCAATGCTGAATTGAAGTAGTGGAAATCTTTCTCTGTGAGAAATCAGCTTGTCTGTATCACAGCTTTCAGTTCGTTCTAATCAAAAATCAGATTTTTTTTTCTAACTATATAGCACAGGGCTGTTTAATGAATATAAAATAATTCTAAATTTTGTTCATTCACAGAAACAGTTTGTCTTTGATGTAGCCTTCATAAATATGTTCATGTAAGAACATTTTTTTTTATGTCAGATTGACAAACAGTACATGTGCTTGAAATACTGTAACACAGTGTGACAGGCACCTGTCTGAACTCACAAATTCAGTTCTTTGGTAGTTTCTGTGTGAAATATATCATGTACATGTACAATTAGAAACACTATGTGGCATCCCGATGCACCGTGTCTCTGCCCCACAGTTCAGACAGCTGCAGTCTACTGTCACCTGTCGCTGCCCAGCAAGCCCCTGCCTTCTGCTCCACATGTGAGACTGCTGCATCCTGCTGCCCACTGTCTTTTCCACACAGTCAGGGTTGTGCACCCTGCTGCTCCGTCCCCTGCCTAAAGAATCAGGGCTGCTTCACCCTGCCACCCCTGCCCAAACAGTTGGGGATGACACACCCTGCTGCCTCTCTCCTCACCCTCACAGTTAGGGAGCTGCACCTGTTGACCCCTGTTCCTTTCTCCACAGTCAGGGCTGCTGTGCCTGTTAAGCCCCTAGTGTTCCAGGTCCCCTGCCTCCACAGCTGGGGCTGCTGTACCATGCTGCCCTAGCCACCAGAGGTGGGGCTTTTGCTACGCCCTGCTACCCACTTTCATTACCCCAAATGGGCAGAGCTGCTGCACCATCTGTACCCCATCTCATAGTCAGGGCTACTGTACCCTGATGCCCCCTGTGTTCTGCACCACAGTCGAGACTTCTGCATCATGCTGTCCTCTATCTCTTGTCACCAGTGACAGGGCTGCCACCCTGCTCCTTTCTACAGTTGTGGTTGCCATGGCCTGCTGTGCTGTAGTTCCCCATGCCACTGCAGTTTGGGCTGCTGCACCATGCTGCCACTTGCCACAAGATGCAGGGCATTTGCTGTGCCCTGTTGCATGCCTCCACAGTTAAGGCAGTTGCACCCTGCTATCCCCTGCCACCAGAGTCAGATCCTTTGCTATACCCTGCTGCCCACATCCCTCATCCCAGACAGGCATGGCTGCTGCATCCTGTCCCACAGTTTGGGCTGCTGTATCCTGATGCCACCCCTATCTCCTGCCTGAACATTCAGGGCTGCTACACCCTGCTGCCCTCTGTCCCCATGCTCATAGTCAGGGCCATGGCACCCTATTGCCCCCTGTCCCTGTCTCCACAGTCAGGGCTGCTGGCTGTGCTACACCCTAGAGTCTCATGCCACCTGCATCAAGCATTTGTGGCTGCTGAGCCCTGCACCATTTCCATTGCCCCAAATTGGCTGGGCTGCTGCTGATGTACTCTTGTACCACCGTAAGGGCTGCTGTATCCTGATGCCCACCTGTGTCCTGCCCCACAGTCAAGGCTTCTGCACCATGTTGTCCTTTGTCCTCTGCCACCGTTGTGTCCTGCTGCACCACACAGCCCCTTGCCGCCACAGGCAGGGGACAGGGTGCAGCAAATGCCCTTACTCTTGTGCTGCACCCTTCCCAAACAGTTGGGGTTGCTGCACCCTGCTACCCTCTCTCTCTCCCTCTCTCACTCTCTCTTTCTCTTTCTCTCTCTCTCCCCCCCTCTCTCACCCTCACAGTCAGGGACACTGCACATGTTGCCCCCTGTTTCTGTCTCAGTAGAGTGTAGCAAAGGATCTGACTCTGGTGGCAGAGGGACAGCAGGGTGCAACTGCCTCAACTGTGGAGGCATGCAATAGGGTGCAGCACATGCCCTTAATCTTGTGACAAGTGGCAGCATGGTGCAGCAGCCCTAACTGCAGAGGCATAGGGCTCTAGGGCACAGCAGGCCATAGCAACCACAACTGTGTAGAAAGGGCAGGGTGCAGCAGCCCTGTCTGTCATGATAGGTGATAGAAAACAGCATGGTGCAGAATCCCTGACTGTGGGGCGGGACACATGGGACATCAGGGTACAGCAGCCCTGACTGTGAGATGAGATACACGTGGTGCAGCAGCCCTGCCCATGGAGGCAGGGAACATAGCACTTTAGGGCCTAGCGCAGCATAGCAACCTTGACTGTGGAGACAGGAACAGGGCGCAACAGGTGCAGCTTCCCTAACTGTGAGGGCGGTGGAGATAGGGCAGCAGGATGCAGCAACCCCAATTGTTTGGGCAGGGTACAGTAGTCCTGATTCTTTAGGCAGGGGATGGAGACAGCAGGGTGCGCAATCCATGACTGTGTGGGAGAAGACAGTGGGCAGCAGGGTGCAGCAGCCTCAAATGTGGAGCAGAAGGCAGGGTGCTTGTGGGGCAGAGAACTGGTGGCAGTAGACTGCAGCTGCCTCGACTGTGGGGCAGAGACATAGTGCATCAGAATGCCACATAGTGGTTCTAGTTGTACATGTACATGATGTACTTTCACACAGAAACCACCAAAGAGCTTAAATGTGTGAGTTCTTACAGTACATTTGCCAAAATGGGTGAGTGCCTAAGGAATTCACTAGCAAATGGGCAGGAAGGAGGGGTGGAAGAACAATGGGGAATGATAAAAACTGCCATCACAGAGGTAACGAGCCTTTGTGTGAAGCAAATAAACAAAACAAAACGATGTAAGAAACCACTATGGTTCTCAAAGGAAGTGACAGTGAAGGTTCAAGAGAAAAAGAAAGCATACAGGAAGTACAAGGAATCGAGAAGGAGCAGGACAGAGCACTGTATCAGTTAAAGCAAAAGGAGGCTGGGAAGGCAGTCAGAACAGCAAAGGCCCAAATCGAGGAAAAGATAGCCAACTCAGTTAAGAAGGGGATAAAACCTTTATAGGTACATCAGGGAGCAAGGAAGACCAAGGAGGGCTAGTGAGGCTTAATAAAGAGGAGGGAGGGTGGGCAGAGGAGACTGTGAAAAGGCAGAGATACTTACAAATATTTTGCTCAGTATTTACAAATGAAGAGGAGGTACCTAAAACAAACAGTAGAAACACTCTGGATACAGAAGTTAATACCAGCCCATTTACAGAAGAAAGGGTTCTGAAAGAACTCTTAAAACTGAAGGTGGACAAAGCAATGGGACCTGATGGGATTCATCCCAGAATTTAAAAGAACTAAGGGTAGAACTAGTGACACCACTGACTACCCTTTTAACAAATCATAGGAGGATGGGGTGGTACTGAGGACTGGAGGAGGGCAGATGTGATCCCCTTCACAAAAGTGGGAGCAAGGCAGAAGCAGGAAACTACAGACCTGTTAGTTTAACCTCAGTGATAGGGAAAATGATGGAATCACTTCGGAAGGAAAGAATTGTTGAGTATCTAGAGGCCAGAGGGGCACAGGACCCTAGGCAGCATGGATTCACAGCGGGAAGGTCATGCCAGACGAATCTGATAGATTTCTTTGACTGGGTGACCAAAGTAGTAGATCAGGGAGGGGCTGTGGACATGGCCTACCTAGACTTTAGCAAGGCATTTGACACAGTCCCACACAAAAGATTAATATACAAGTTAGCCAGCCTGGGAGTGGGTCCCAAGATGACAGTCTGGGTAAAGAATTGGCTGGAGAATAGGACACAGAGAGTAATAGTAAATGGAGTCCACTCAGAAGAAAGGAAGGTTACTAGTGGGTACCGCGGGTTCAGTATTAGGACCGGTCCTCTTCAATGTCTTTATAAGCGACATTGCAGAAGGACTGGAAGGAAAAGTATGTCTCTTTGCAGATGACACAAAGATTTGCAACAGAGTTGATGCACAGGGTGGGGTGGGGTGGAAAGGATGAGAAGGGACTTGGCAAGGTTAGAGGAATGGTCAAATGTATGGCAGCTTAGATTCAATGCTAAGAAGTGCAAGGTAATGCACCTGGGAAACAAAAACCCAGGGGAAGAGTACACAATGGGGGGTGAGATACTAACAACAACAAAAATGGAAAGGGACCTGGGGGTAGTCATATCAGATGACCTAAAGGTGGGCAAGCAATGTGAGAGGGCAGCAAGGAGGGCTTAGGGATACTGGGATGCATAGGGAGGCATCACCAGTAGAAAACAGGAAGTTATTATCCCTCTGTACAGACAGCTGGTGAGACCCCATCTGGAGTATCGTGCAGTTCTGGAGACCCAATTCCTCAAAGACATAGACAGGATGGCAGCTGTCCAGAGGAGGACACTAAAATGGTGCAGGGTCTGCACGAAGACATATGAAGAGAGACTAAAGAGCTTAATATGTATAGCCTTGAGGAAAGGAGGAGAGGGGACATGATAGAAACATTCAAGTACCTCAAGGGAATCAACAAAGTCCAAGAGGGTAGCATCTTTCAAAAAAAGAGGTGTGCAAGAACAAGAGGGCACAATTTGAAGATGGGGGCGGCTCAGAGGTAATTTAAGGAAGTATTTTTTCACAGAGAGGGTTGTGTATGCATGGAACGGCCTTCCGGAGGAGGTTGTGGAGTCAAAATCTGTGGTGGAATTCAAGCATGCATGGGACAGTCATAAGGCAATTCTAGGGGGTGGGGGTAGGAAGAAGTAGGCTGCTGGTTAACTAGAATCTACAGCTTATCCAGTAGGTAGGGAAATGGGCAGACTGGGTGGGCCAAGCGGTCCTTATCTGCCGTCAAATTCTATGTTTCTAAGTTTCTATGTCCTTGAAATACTGTAGCAGAGTGTGACAAGCACCTGTTTGTCAATCTGACATGAAAAAAAAATGTTCTTACATGATTGTATTTATGAAGGCTACATCAAGGACAAACTATTTCTGTGAATTAACAAAATTTAGATTGATTTTATATTCATTAAACAGCCCTGTGCTATATAGTTAGAAAAAAATGAGGTTTGATTAGAAAAAACAGAGCTGTGATACAGACAAGCTGATTTCTTACAGAAAAAGATTTCCACTACTTCAATTCAGCATTGGAACTGAAATGATCAGCTTTGTAAAGGAAGAGAATGATGTATTTTAAGCTGATCTATCTAAACACAAACCAGAGACTGGGTTTGTAAGTAACATGGAGAGCTCAGCAAACCATAAACTCTACAGAGTGCTGCTCTGACTGGGAATCTGAAACAGCAAGCTACTCCAAAATGATGTCATTGCACTCGAAGTTTGACTGAGAGGACAGAAATAACTCCACTGTTTTCAGCCACTGCAGAGCAAGTTAACAAACGCTGATTTAAAGAAAACCACGAAACCAAACAGTATGAAATTTTCAGGAAACACCAATCATGACACAAGGACTTGAATGTCAGCTTTCAAAGCTTTTATTAAAAATATGCAAAAACCGTTGCTTCATGATCTTTAACTGATAATACTATCATTCAGAGCAGCAGCGTTAGTATTATCACCTCTGAACGATAGCATTATCAGGGAGGAATGATGGTATTATCACTTTCGCTACTGTTGTATTACCGGGATTTTTTTGTATGGGATAGGATAATATTATTTGCCTATCTCCATATATTACAATTGTTTTCTATTTATGAACAACATTCTGAGCAGTTCTTTCCTGAAATCAGTAATTTGGAGTGTTTACTATGTCATGGTTTGCGTACAGAATGCTAAACATGAGCTATTGTCCTATCAGAACCATGCTTAGAGTGCTTTCCTCAAATCGTGGCATAGATAAAACTCCAGATCACTGGTTCCGTGAAGAGGACTCCAACAGAATGCTGCCTGTAAAAACAAAACAATGCAAAATACAGTTTTTCATATCACTTTTTATTCGGGTACAGTTACATATGGATCGTTCAGCCTTGTGAATATTATTTCTGTAAACTGGAACATTATAAACAGCTACCGATTAGGAGTCATTTCCTGTCCTCTCTAACTCTTCTGCGTTTCCTGCCTCCTTCTGCCTCACCTGGTACACTTCCCTGTCTTCTTCCCGTTGAGGTTTTTTTGTAACTTTTGAATACTGCTCTTTTTTCTTTCACTGCCCTTGCCACCTTCCTGGAGAACCATAATGGTGTCCTTTTTCGCCTGCATTTTCTTACTTCTTTCACACAGAGGCTCATTTCTGATGCCCTCCTTATTTCCTTCCACTGCATCTCCAACCATCTCTTGCAATCCCTTCCCTTGAGGCATTTTCTAAGGCAGTCTACTATTTCATTGAAATACCTCCTGAAAACCAGGACCCTCGCCTTAATGTGACTCACTCAGCTCCTTTTCTTACATTGAACCACACCATATTGTGATCACTGGTACCCAGGGACTTCCACTGTAATGTTTGTAATGCTGTCCCTGTTTGTGAGTGCCAGGTCCAACACTGCCCCTTTCCACCCCTAGTAGGTTCTTTTACAAGCTGCCTGAGAAAAGCTCCTTGTATGGAGTCTAGGATGTCCCGCTCCTTCCTGAAACTACAGTTGATAGGTTCTGCTCCATATCCAGTACTTTGAAATCTCCCGCTAACAGCACTGCCCCTTCCCTGCCTATCCTGATGAGGGCCCCTCTAGGGACCTTCCATCTCCTTCCTCGTCCTGAGGGTCTGTAGACTACTCCCTGTTTGGATGGCCATCGACAGCCCTCTCCAGGATGACCCACAGCACATCTTGACCCACCCCACCTTGACGCACCTGCACTTCAGTGATTTTTATTCCCTCTGTCACATACAGTGCCACCCCTCCTCCCTTCTTCTCAGCCCTGTCCCTCCTAAAAAGTGAGTAGCCTTGTATGACCATGTTCCAGTTATGGTGCGTGGTGCACCACATCTCTATAATGGCCACTAGATCCAGGTGAGCCTCTGCCATGATAGCCTCCAGGTTGCAGATTCTGCTTCTGAGGCTCCTGGCATTAGCACACATGACTCTCCACAATTTGTCACCCCCTGCCTGATGCCCTGTGCTTTCCATCCCTGCTTGTTCCTACTACCACCTGCTGTTCCACCCCATCCACCTGCTTTGCTTACCCTGTTCTTTTTGCTCTTTGATCCTCTTACCATCTTCTTCCCAATTGTGATCTTACCCTTTTTTCCTTGTCCCTGTCACTGACTCCCTGTGATTCTGTCCTTGAGGTAGTGTCACCCCTCGGATTCTACCCCTCTGTCTTTCTACCCATCTGGAGGAGGCAAGTGCTGCCTCCCTTGGTTTCTCCACTGGCTCCCACCAGTTAGTTAAAATGCTCATCCAAGTAGCATCTAAACCTCCCATTGAAGACTGCAGTCCCCTTCCCAGAAGGATGCAGACAGTTTCACTTCTAGAGGACCCCATTATCCCAGGTTGGTTCCCACTCCCAAGTATAGTCAAAGCCCTCTTCCATGCACCAGGCCTTTAGCCAGTCATTAAAGGTCCTGGTGTGGGTTCCCTTGTCTACTCCCTGCCCTTCACAGGTAGCACCTCAGGGAATGCCACCATGTATGCTATCTGCTTGAGGCTCCTCTTCAGCTCTCTGAAATTCCCCTGAACTACCCCTACCCTTTTACTAGATTGGTCATTTGTCCCAAGATTGACAGTGACATCCAGCTCCTTTTGCCCTAGCGATCTATAGGATCCATTCCCCATCCCTCCCTGCTTAGGCACCTATCAGAGGACCTCACCTCCCTATCCTTCCTTATCCCAGCCCTAGTTCAATGTCCCTCACTATGGAGTTCTCCACTAGCAGGTGCTTCCTTCTGGTTTGAGGCCTCCCTTCCCCTTTGGGCATCTCTTCCTGAGAATCCCCTTCTCCTTCCACTGTGACAGGAATCTAATCTTGGTTGTCCCGTCTACCAGTAAGGCAAAGGAGTTCAATAGTGGTATCAGTGAAGGAGTGTGCATCTTACCTCCCCCCACTTCCACCCTCCCAGAGCCCATCCGGTCCATCTGCTCTCTTTCTCTCTGTCTGAGCATCCTCTAGCAGAGTGGTGGTGGTACTGGTGTCCTCTGAGTGGAACAGAAGATCTGCTGTACCATTGCCAGCTTGGCTCAGAGTCAAGGCAAGTTTTATTTAAAAGACACCCAATCCCAGAGGCTTTGTGCGCCGTACAAAAATAAAAACACAACATCAGTAGCAATGCACTAATACAACAATAAGAACAGGTTACTCACCTGTAACAGTAGTTCTAGGAGTGGTATATGTCGTTCATCCACACTCTTTGGCATGTCCCCTTTCACTTTAAGATCTACTGCAAATCTTCAAGCTGTCTTCCCACCCACCTGGGTGGTATATAGCTTTCACCCCATTGGCCAGATCTTGGCCAGTGGAAGCCAGGTGTTGTGCGTCCACAGCCGGGAAGGTCAGGTGGGTCCGTGTGGATGAACAACATATACCACTCCTAGAACTACTGTTACAGGTGAGTAACCTGTTTTTCTAGGATCATGGATATGTTGTTCATCCACACTCTTTGGCAGACTTCTTGTAGTTCTCTGGGAGGAGGAGGCAAGGCGCACCCCTACTTAGAGACAGAGATTGGAGGCCGAGGCCCCAAAACCCAGCATCCGGTGACTCAAGGTTGATGTGGTAATCGGTAATAAAGGTGTTTGCTGACTTCCAGGTAGCATCCGGCAGATTTCCTGGATAGAAATGTCTCTGGAAGCAGCCACACATGCAGTGGTATGGCAGGTCAGAATGAGCTCTTATCCGCTGGGAGGCTTATTGCCCGCCAACTCAAAAACACAGACCTATGCATAATGTAATCCACCTTGCAATGGTCCATTTTACTGCAGGTCTGCCAGAAGCAGCTTCAGAGTAGGTGACAAACAACTGGCGAACCTCCCCAAATTTCCGCCATCTTTTCCTTATAGTAGGAGAGAGCACGCCTAGGTCCAAGTATGGAGCCTGTACTCAGCCTCGAGGTGTTGTTGGGTAATAAACTAGCAGAGTTAACACCTGGTTAAGGTGAAACTCTGACACCACCTTTGGAAGGAATTTTGGGTGGGGGCATAGGACAACCTTGTCCCTGTGGAAGACCAGGTAAGGGGAGTCCACCAAAAGCACCTGGATCTCCCTTGTCCTTCTGGCACACGTGATAGCCACCGGGAAGGCCATCTTCGACGACAAGTGTGACAAGGCACACTTGTGCATTGGTTCGAATGGCTTGCCCATGAGCTTTGCCAGTACCAGCAGTAGATCCCATGGAGGTGGAGGTTCACGCACCGGAGGGGATATGTGATCCAGGCCTTTGAAAAAGCACCCAACCACTGTCTTCTGTGCCAACGTTGGCTGACTGGCCCACGCCCGGTAAACAGAGATGGTTGCCAGGTGCACCCTAAGGGTCGATGACCATAGACCCCCTTTGGAGAGAGACCAAAGGTTGTTGAGAATGTTAGCCACTGGACAGGACAAAGGGTCCAGGCCCTTGCCCTGACACCAAATGGAAAACCTTTTCCATTTGAAGGCATAACATTTCCTGGTCGATTCCTTTCTAGATGCCTCCACCACGGTGTAGACATCTTCGGAAAGACCCAAAGCCTGGAACTCTAGCCGCTCAGGTGCCAGGCTGTGAGGTGCAGGGATTGAAGGTCTGGATGGAATACCTTCCCCTGATTGAGAGAGATGAGGTCCGGGCATGTGCAAAGCCACTCTGGGGGCCTGCAGCTGAGGCTGAGGCTGAGGAGATCTGGACACCAGAACTGGCGCAGCCAGTCTGGGGCTACCAGGATCATCTTCGCCTTGTTCCTCCTCACCTTGAGGAGCACCTTGTGGATCAAGGGAAAGGGAGGGAAGGTGTAGAGGAGGCCTGTGGTCCACGACCTTGAGAAGGCATCCCCCTGCAGCGAGCCCTGCTGAGGGGGGCGGGCATGAAACAGCCTCAGCTTGGTGTTTCCCTGGAGGCAAACAGGTCCACCATTGGTTTGCCCCAATGGGAGAACAGACTGTAAGCTACCTCTGGATGGAGAGACTTGCGAGATGTCTGGCCTAGGTGGCTGAGAGCATCCGCCAGATGGTTCGAGGCTCCTGCCACATGGATGGCTAGGAGATCCACCTCCAATCAACTCACGAGGGTCCAGATGCAAAGCGCCTCCTTGCATAGCAGACGGGAGTGCATGACGCCCTGTTTGTTGAAGTAGTACATGGTCGTGGCATTGTCCATCTGGACTTGAACCACTTGACCCCAGAGCTGAGGACTGAAAGCTGACAACGCCAGTCTGACTGTTCTGAGCTCCAACAGGTTGATGTGGCATTGGGACTCCTCGGGGGTTCAGAGCCCATGGGCCCTTTTGTCCCAGATGTGGGCTCCCCAGCCCATGAGAGAGGCATTGGTTGTAAGGGTGACCGTTGGCTCTGGGCGGACAAACGGGATCCCTTCCTGCAACTGGTCTGGGGTGGTCCACCATTGGAGAGTCCCACATCTTCTGGGTTACAGTGATCACCTGGTCAAAATGACCGTGGTGCAGAGTCCACTGCGCGGCCAGCTCCCATTGGAGGGGCGCATGTGCAACCAGGCTATGCGGCCCAATGGACTACTGAGGTGCATGCTGCCATGTAACCCAGAAGGTGCAGAAAGTCCCAGGCAGGGCTCAAGTGCCCAACCAGAAATGATTGGGCAAAGCAGGAAAGAACCTCCACCCTGTCCGCTGGGAGCCAAACTCTGGCTTGACAAGAGTCGAGCTCTTCCCCGATGAAGCCCATCACCTGAGAAGGTACGAGCTCTGACTTGACCTCATTGATCAGGTGCCTTTTCTCCGTTTGGCTTCTGATAGTAGAGTGGTTTGAAAAGGCTGTTTTTTGAATCCAGAACCCTGTTAATTCAATTGGAGAGGATTTCTCCTCCTAAGCACTGTTCTGGAGAGGATTTTTGGCCCACCCCACCCCTCCCTAGGCCACCTTAAATGCCCCTTTGATCCCACCTCCATTCTTGATCAGTTCCCTATTGGACAACAGTTTTATCTACAGTTTCTTAAAGGGACACAGAGCTACTCTGCAAACTGTGGTTCTGCTAAGACTATCAAAGTTATCAACTGTATACCTTTCTGGAAGTCAGACTATGAGCTGCTGTGGCTTGTGTTACTCCTCCTGGCCAAAAAAATCTGGGTTAGCAAAGCACTTACCAAAACTTTGGATTGTACCTTGTATTTCTACTGGATGTAGGACTGTGAGCTGCTTTATCTATTGATCTAGGATTAATAAATCCTTAAGGACTCTTGTGCATAGGCTTTAGAATGAGGACACTATACTTGCTCTCCTGCCTGACCCTTATCCTGCTGTGCTATCTAGAAATACCTAATGCTCTACATGAGTCAGCTAGTGGTGAGTTCAGCCCAAAATTCACATTCATGTACCAGGGGCTCTTTGACCACCCAGAGTTGCACATATGGGCCCTTAATATACCCAGGTTAGAACCTGTATTATATTTACCATGGTTGGTTGGAACTGCTACAGAAACGGCCTTCAAGTTTATAACCTTATCCCCATTTGCCCAGGTGCTTTTGTGCTCCCAGCTATTCACAACTAGGGTACTTCCTTACATGGCACTAAGTACTCTAGATATCCAGCTCAGGGAACCTCCAATTACACTCAATAATCCCTGCAAACAGAAACAGTTCAGAGCATACAGGCTACTTTTAGGAGCTATTAAGAAACTCCTGCTGCTCCTATTGTTCAGCTCAGGCAATGTCGAACTTAATCCTGGCCCTTCAGCTGCAATCTCATCTCCTACTGACCTACCCAGTACAAAAGGCGTGAGCTTTATGCATGTCAATACATGCAGCCTCTTGAAGAAGACTGCCTCCATTCAGGCTTGGGTATGCCACACTATGCCTGATATCCTGGTGGTAATGGAGTCATGGCTCAGACCTGGCTCCTCTGACCATGAGGTAAATATCCCATCTTATAATTTGTTCAGAACTGATAGGCAGGCAAGAGGGGGAGGAGTTGCCATATATGTTAAAGATAAATTTTCTACCTCAGTCATCGATTCTACCTCAATACCTAAAGAATTTGAAAACCTCACTCTCAAAATAGAGCTTACCTCTGCTGTCTCCTTCTATGTACTAGGATGCTATAGGCCTCCTTCAGCTGGATTACTGTTACTTGACCATCTGAGAAACACACTAGGATCCCTGTCCTCAGAGATCATCATATTAGGAGACTTTAATCTAGACTGGTTTTCCACCGTTTCTACATCTCTTAAATCCTTCTGTGATGAATTTGGTCTATTACAACTCATTACTGAAGCAACGCACCCTAATAAGAAGAATCCAAATAATAGTACACTGCTGGATCTCATATTAGTAAACAAACCTTACCTGTTCTCACACACTGGAGTGTTTTTCTCTGATATCAGTGACCACTGTTTTATCGCCTGTGTAAGAACCGCCTCAATTTCGTCAACTGCATCAAAATTCACCAGTAAGAGGTGTTGTGGCCTTTGATCCCTACGAAAGCTTAATTTCTGACCTACGGGATTCATTGGGCTGGCAGAATTTCTACCTTGCAAAATCAGTAGATGCTGCATATGACATCTTCCAGGAGATCGTGCTTGGGGCATTGGATAAACATGCACCCCTGGTCAATGTCCATTCTAAGAAGATGGCATGCTGGTGGTTTACAATAGACCTGAAAGCTGCCCTGCTTAATAGAGATTCGCTCTGGAAAACAGCCCGGAAAACTAAGTGCCCAGCTGACTGGATTGCATTCAGGAGGGCAAGGAATCTATGTACCAAGTTGGTGAGAGAGGCTAAAGCAAACTATTGAGCTTGATTCTACCTATAGGTGCTCTTCCAAATTCTGGAAAACCCTCAAGGAAATCGAAGGTTATGCATCCCTCACCTCCCTACCCTCAACAATCACTATTGGATCTACACAGTTTCAGATAAACAGACAATCTTAGACTCATTCAACAACCACTTTGCTACTGCAGGGTTAGCCTTGATACCTCCCTGCCAAGAACCTCTGCTCCCAAATCGCATACAGTACCAAGATGTTCCAGTAACCAAAATGTGTTCTCCTTCAGCCTACATTCTTGAAAGAAGTAGAGGACCTCATTGTTACACTTTAGACATCAGGAAGAGTGCTGGTGCTGACCTCTTAGACTCCTTCTTCCTGAAACTTAGTCACCATACCCTGGCAGTGCCCATTACTCTTCTATTTAACCTATCCCTCTCACAGGGTGAGCTTCCACCCTTATGGAAAACTGCCCACGTGATTCCCCTTTTTAAATCTGGTGACTGTAGGGACCTTAATAATTACAGGCCAATCTCTCTACTACCCATACTTTCCAAATTGTTGGAGAAAATAGTGAGTACAAGCTTAGGAACTACCTGGAATCCTCAAATCTGCTTAACCCTCTGCAATGGGACTTTAGACCTCGTAATAGACCATTTTGGTCTTTGCAAAGGTGACTAATGACTGGCAGTGACCTGATTCCAAGAACTTTGATTGTGCAATATTTCTGGACCTAAGCAAGGCATTTGACACTGTCGACCATGATCTGCTTTCTAGTATCCCTTCGGGAGGTTGGTCTGGATACACTGTCTCGGAAACGGTTTGCAAACTATCTCTCAGGTCGTCAGCAGCATGTAAAAGTGGATGGGAATTCTCACAGCTAAAACCACTATTGGGGTGTACCACAGGGCTCCATTTTGGGTCCACTGCTGTTTCGATATATATCAACCAAATCAATGCCAATATTAAATCAGCCAACATACATCTTTTCGCAGATGATACGGTATTATACATTAGAGATCTACTTTGAGATAGCATGTAGAGATCTACAACAAAAATTGAATCAATTGCAAATACAGCTATTGAACCAAAAACTTCTTCTAAATGCAAATAAAAACAAAGGTGATGCTCTTTTCTCCTCTGTATATGCACTTAATCAAGTCTCCCAAGGTTCCTTACCCCATATCACTACACTCCTAGGCGTAACCACTAGAATATGTTACCAAGTTCAAATACCTGGGGTCTGGATAGATTCCAGACTTCCTTTAACGATCATATTGAAGAACTAATAAAGAAACTTAGGCAGCAGCTTGGCCTCTTCTACAGAATCAAATACCTACTACTTGGGATACCAAGAAGAGAATGGTCCAAACCACCTTCCTCCTCTACTGGACTATGCAGACTTTATCTACAGCCAAGGCCCTGCTCTGCACTGGTCAAACTTGACACTCTGTAACATAGAGCTATAAGGTTCATTACTGTTCTGCCTACTCTCGCATCACTGCTCTCTTTATGCTGCGGTAGGATGGCCATCACTCAATTATAGAAGACAAGAGAAATGCAGTGCTCTGGACCTACAGAGCCATCATTAAGAATCTGCCTCAATACATCCTAGATTGTTTCTCATTGTGTACAGAGGAGAAATGCATCTCATGGATGCCTCATATATCTCTTACTGTACATAAGGTCTCGCCATGCTTTGGTAGGTCTTCCTATGCTACGCTTCACCTGAACTTTGGAATAACCTGCAAAAGACTTTAAAACTGGCTCACCCCATCAAACTATCAGCTTTCAGGTCATTTTATGATTGTTCCTTTAAGGATTCCTGTAACTGTTTCCCATGAATCTTCCTTAACTTAATTTTAGAGTACGTTCCCCCTGAATTTAGCCATATCTATAGCACTGGCCTTCTCTTAGGTACTCTTGTCCTGATATACTCCCACTCTGTTAACTCCCTCCCCCTACTGAAAGCTTCCTCTATTTGATCTCCTTATCTAACACTTATAGATCCTGATAGGTTCTTGCATATTTTGTATAATTTAAATAGGTCCTTGTCTTGACATTTGACAGTCTTATGTTCTTTTTTGCACATTGCCATGTACTCCTTGTAACCCTGTGTCATGGTAATGCTGTAATCATTGTATATATAACCCATTTGTATGCTCTGCTTATGTATGTAAACCCTTTATGCGATAAGTAACCCCAGGTCCATCTTGAAAATGAGCTTTGCTCAATGGTGTTCACCTGGTTAAATAAAGATGTTGATTGATTGATTGATTGATTGATTGATTGAAGCTGAGAGCAGGTCTGGAGGGCCAGGTCCCTGGACCTCTCCACCTCCTGTTGCGTGGAACCTGCTAGGAGCTAATCGTCAAGGTAAGGATAAATCATGACCCCCCTGACATCGGAAATGGGCCGCCACCACTGCAATGCATTTGGTGAAGACCCATAGGGCCAATAACAGGCCAAACGGCATGGCTTGAATCTCATAGGTCCCTTCGGCCCTGAAGTGGAGGGAAATGCTGATGGGACGGATGGATTGGGTGAAAGAACATGTCCTGCGGATCCAGTGAACAGAACCACATGTTTCACTCCAAGGATGGTATGATCTGAGACAGAGTGACCACCTGAAAGGAGTGTGACCTGAGATATTGATTCAGGTCATGCAGATCTAGAATGGGGCACCAGCCCCCCATCTGCTTGGGCACCAGGAAGTACCTGGAGACAAAGCCTGGGTCTGCTGGAGGATCTGCTACTAAGGCTACTGTCTCCTTGAGGAGGAGCTGAGCAATGTCGCCTCTGAGAGCCGACTGGGTCTGAGCGGATACTCTTTCCTCCTGAGGGGTGCGGGCTCTGCTTGGAGGGTACTGCTCGAATTCCAGAGGCAGTCCCTGACTGACCACTTCGAGAACCCACCTGTCCAAAGTGACAGCAGACCAGGCAGAAAGGAAGTGGTGGAGCCAGCCCCCCCCATGGGAGGACCCAGAGCTGAGATGATGGGAGAGGGGTTGATAGCCCCCGCCCCGTCACTGAGCAGGCTTGGAGGAGGAGGAGGCTCCAGGATCTGAACTTCAGCCTCCTTTATGGGCCTGTTGGAGTCTGGGCTTGGGCCGAGAGCACCAAGCTTGAGCCTGCTGCTGATGCTGGTGCTGCTGTCCCCCTTGGCAGGAGGACTGCTGAGCCACAGGGGAAGAATGCTGAAAAGGCTTCTTCTTCTTCTTCTGCTGGTTCTTGCCTGAAGACCCTTAGTAGAAGTAGCGTCCAAGGTGGCATTGGACTGCTCAATGCACTGAGGTGACCGACCACTCCTGGGCCTAACAAGTCAATCCCAGGGAAGGGCATGTCAGCTGGTTTGTGCTGAGTATCTGCTGAAAGGAGGAGAGCCTCAGCCAAACCCTGCAAGGAGAGGCAACTGTGGCAGCCATCGAATGGGCAATAGGACTCGCCAATGTCCAGAGCTGTCTGAAGCTGTTGTTTGGCAACAGCTCGGCCTGATCTTGGACCTGCTTGACCATGGTCTGCATGTCTGTGGGGAGATTGGGAGGACTTCATCCAACAACCTGAGAAGGGCGTGGGAGAAGTGCTAGGATGACGGCTAAACTTGCCTGATGTAGGCTCAAGGAGGAAGCCGCATAGACCTTCCTGGCTGAGTGGTCCAAAAGTTTGGACTCTTTGTCAGGAGGTTGGTCAGTGTTGGCAGAACTGCCAGTATGCCTGAACAGAGGCAGTCACCAGGCTCTCAGCTGAAGGGTACTCTGTGAACCCGCTAGGGACCCATAGGCACCATGTACTCTGTGGGCCATGCGGGTAGACAGAGCTGGACAAGAGGCAAGACGTTGCTAAAGTTCAAGGGCCAGGCCAACAATGGCCCCAGCCACAGGAAAGGCCTCTTTCGGGGTATCCCTCTCTAGGATGTCCGTAAGAGGGTACTCCGCCTTTTCTCGAATAGGCTTTAGGGCATCCCTGTAGATTCAGAGATGAGGTGAAGGATCCTCAGAAAGACGAGAGACCTTCCTCCATCTCTAGGCCAGTGGTCATTCATCATCCCTGGATGAGAATGCAAACCGTGACATCCAAACTGGAGGAACTGGATACAACAGCCTATCACTTCAGGTCACCCCTTCGCCGACTCGGCCAGGGGCGGTCTGGGGTGACTGTGAGCGACAAGCGCCAGGGAAGCCCGATGTCCAGTCTGTCATTCTTAGAAGGAGCCCTCTCACAGGCTGTTTAGATGGTGGTTCCATCACAATTGATGGAGAGACCATTTAGGCCAAATAGGTGGTTATGCTGGCCCTGGAGACAGGAACTGAATTTAGCTCAGAGAAGTCAGCTTCCGACTAGGAGGTGAAGAAATAGTAATGGCTGGAATAGATGCCAGGGTAGGCTTATGCTCAGACAAAATCAGCTGTTGCCACATGAGGTCCTCATAGCGCCAACGGAGTTTCCGCTGGAGCCTCTCCTTACCTGAGGAGGACAAGGACAACCGATGGCATCGCCTGTCGGTCGAGGGGGTCCTTGACCTCGATCCCGAGACTCGGGCAGGCTGACTCGGTCACTCCAGGGACACCGGCGAGGCCCAGTGACTTCCAGGGTCCAGGATCGGTTACTCGATAGGGACTCCAGAGGGCTGGGTCTCCTCATCGGGAAAACAAGGACTGGAGCTTCTCCAAACAGTCATCGACTGGAGTCGGCGACAGCGGATCGATTGGTCGATAACTATTTCAACTTCGCTACCACACCCTCAGTTGGCTGGCTTAACGGGAGGTCTGAGAAGCCAGAGGCCAAGAAGTGATCTCGACCAAAGTTGAGACCGCTCTCCTCAGACTGAGACCTCTCCGGTCCCAAGAACATCTCCATCGGGATGAAGATGCACTCAGATCCTTCTCCCACATCACGGGATCGAGAGGAGTGCAAGCCAGCAGGTGCATCTCCCTTGGTAGGGAGAGACTGGCACAACTCCTGGAAGGAACCCGAGAAGGTGGAGCCCAGGTTGAGTGGAATGAAGAAGTCCGAGAAGAGACCGCAGTGTGAGCTGCTTCTTCCTCGAATGATTGCATGTGTTCCAATTGCTCAGTGGATCCCGCAGCCATGGAAACTGCCCATTGAGCCTCCTTGGATTTCACCAGAGGGATCCTCTTCTCCAGTCTCCCCAGTTTTAGGCATGCGAGACAGTCATCCAGGATGTTGGGATGGAAGGTCAAGCAGAAACTGCAGGATGAGGTGTCAAGGCCAACACTGAGGCAGTAGACGCACGCGGTATGGGGATCGGTACATGACATCTTTTGGCCACATGAGCACCTGTGAAACCTGGGGAAGATTTATTTTCCATTATCAAGATGTAAAATTGGGATCACTAACTCAATGATTCAAGTTTCAGTAAAACCAAGATTTGAAAGGCAGGGCCTACGTAAATGTATGAACACAAGAGAGGCAACCTGAATCTTCCAGTGGAAAGGAAGATCTGGCATCATGGGTGGAGCCAGGTACTGTATATATCACCCGGTGGGTGGGAGGAGCCAGCTTAAAGACTCCGTAGATTTTAAAGTGGAAGGAGACATGCCAAAGAGTGTGAATGAACAACATATCCATGCTCCTAAAAATAATAAATTAGAAAAACAACTAACTAAAGGAAACAAAAAGTCAGGAGCAATTCTATATGGTGGTCAGGCAAAAGATAATATACAGCGTAATCAGGGAACGCCTGAGCGAACAGGAAGGCCTTGAGGCGGCCTTAAATACCTCAACTGAAGGGGCCTCCCTTACAGATGGTGGAAGCAAATTCCACAGGATGGGACCGGCGACACTAAAAGTTCTGTCGCCGGCCATTTTTAGCCTCATCCTGGGAAAAGCCAGGAGGCTCCTAGAGGAGGAACATAGGGAGCTGACTGAGGTGGCTGGTGTAAGAAGGTCTGCCAGGTAGCCAGGGCCCAAACCATGCAGGGCCTTAAAGGTGAGCAAACCCACCTTAAAGAGGATCCTCCACCTGACTAGCAGCCAGGCAATTCCTGCAGCACTGGGGTGATGTGGACAGTACTTGGACTGCCTCATCAGCAGCCTGGCAGCTGTGTTTTGCACCAGCTGAAGCCAGTGGAGGGTACCCCCAGAGACTCTGAGGTAGAATTCATTACATTAATCAAGCCTTATCATCACAAAGGCATGTACCAAAGTGGGGAGGTCCAGAGGCAGAACTAGGGGCCTAATCCTAGTAACATTCCTCAGGTGGTAAAAGCTGTCATGGACAGCAGCCGACACCTGAGCCTCAAGCGTCAGACCGATATCCATTACAACGCCCAGGTTCTGCACCCTAGAGGAGGCCTTCAAAAGTACAGATCCCAGAAATAATCCTGTTTCTGCACCCGAAGCCAACCTATTACACCCTCTGTTCAACTCCACGACTAGTACCTCCGTCTTATTAGGGTTCAGTCGCAACCAGCTGGAGGCCATCCAGTCACTGATTTCAGCGAGGCAGTTATTTAGCACATCCACTGCGTTGGATGTTCTGGGGCAAAGGAAAGGTATAGCTGGAAATCATCAGCATAGCAATGAAAACCCAAGCCATACTTCCTAATGAGCCTTCCCAGGGGTAGCATGTACATGGTGAACAGCATTGGTGACAAGGCCGCCCCTTGAGGAACTCCATGAGACAGGAAGCTAGGAGAGGAGGAGGAATTCCCTATCACTACCCTTTGCCTTCTGTTTGTGAGATAGGACTCAAACCAGCAGATGACCATGCCAGTGAGTCCACAAAATTCCCTCAGGCAGTCAAGTAACACACAATGGTCCACCGTGTCAAAAGCTGAGGAGAGATCAAGGAGAATGAGACCTGTCCTCCCCTCAATCTCTCATCCTCAGAAGGTCATTGTGCACCCAAACTAACACAGTTTCAATGCTCTGCTCTGCTTTGCCCAAACCCAGACTGGAAAGGCTTGTATAGACTATAGGCCAGGAGGTGCTCCTCGCTGAAGCACCACAAGTCAAGCGAAGAAGAGTCAAGCTACCTGTGCCCACAACCAAGAGAGATGAAGGCAGATGGGACAACACCTCAGTCTCTAGAAAGTCTCTGGGAAGACTGTGGCTTCTCATCCATTGCACTGTACCATTCTCCTGTTTGACCTCCTACTTCTGTCCTCACAAAGTGACTTACCCTAGATAAGATAACCCTGCTATCTCCTTCCTATCTCCTTGCTGCTCCTATCCCTTCATTTTACCTTCCTCTGATCCCCTTAATGACTTACCCTAATATGTTTTTTTCTGTTTTCCTTAGCCTTTCTCCTTTTCTGCTTCAATCTTTCTCTCAGTGTTTGCTGCCAGCCTCCCCTTTATAGTACTATTATCTTAGGCTAGGCTAAGATAATTGGTTGATGTCAACTGTTAAGGAAACAGCTAGCACATTTCCCCTTACCTTGTTCAGTTCTCACTCCTACAGAGTCCCCAGCAGTCCTGCGGTCCTGCTGTGGAAGCCCTGCAGCCACTCCAGAGTCAGATGTCCCACTCTTACACTGTGCCACTCAAGAGATGGGCTGTGAATGTGATGGAACGCTACAGCAGGCTGTAATTTAAACTTCCCGGAGGCTTCCTGCTTGCCTCCAACTGGCTCCTGATCCCTTTGGTCCTGCTTCCGTTGACACTTGCTCTGCCAAATATGGCAGTTTCTGCTATGAGTGCCCCACAGTCAGTAGTAAACAGATATAACAGTGACTTACAGCCTGTTTATCAGTATGTTTCAACTTCTTACTGCCTTCCCTGTCAGCGTTTGCCTCCACTACCAACTGTGCACTAAGCAACACTTCAGCTGGAATTCAAACTTCTGTCAGAGTGGTGAGAAGGTCTTTATGCAGCCATCTAGCAGGGGTACTTCTGACTCTATGTTTCACCAAAGAGGTATGCAAGCTTTAGAGGGCAGTGACATAGGATATAAAATGATTAAGAGCCTCAGTGGCATCAGTGGTATAATGATGCGTGGTATGGTATAATGATTCCCAGTCAATATTTGACAGATCAGCAAAAAAAGCAGTGAGGTCAAGCCTCGAAGTCCCACAGGAAGATATCTTTAGGAGGTTAGGTGGATGAACGAGCCCTTCAGATGCAAAAAATATGGGAGTGGTCACTAATAGCATTTGCAAGAATGCCACCACCCACAATTCTATCCTTGCTGCATGTAAGGATCCAGCCAATCAACATGTGATGACTACCTAGCAGAAGAGTGTCTGGTCAAGGATGTTTATTCACTAGGGATTCTAAAGTTTTAGATGATATTCTGCACCAGTCAAAATGAAAGTCCTCAAGTAGTAGTATTTCATTATTGGGTACTGATGTGGTAGTGTGCTTAAAGGGACACTGTAAACCTTTTTTACATAATATTTTAGTTGAAATCCCATATTTTAGGATTATTTGCTTTCTCTAAAATTCATTTATATTGCTGGATGCTTTATCTGCTTCCTTTCCTAGTAGAATTGAAATGAATGCTAATGGTGTTATACCCAGATCTATTACAGTCGGTTGACAATTTCATTGTCAACTGACGTTACAGCAACTCATTTATGTCAACCGCATTTGAGATTGGCATAAAGGGAGTTACATCAAACTTTGTTTTCTTTGGGGGGCTTTGCCTCCCCCCGCATCCCCCGCTACTTAAATAATCAAGTCCGAGTTGGAGTTGCTTCGGGGAAGGGATGAAATACCCCAGAAAGCAGTGTCAGGGTCCCACACCACCACTACAGCAACCTGGCGTTGTTGTTGCTGTAGTGTCGGTCACGGTAATGTTGTCGAGGTGGTATCGATATACCTAATACCCAATCTTGTTTTGTTTCAAATCTTTGATTTAATATTATTGCATGCTTCCTGAACATTAGGGACACTGCCAAACAGTGCAGCCACTCAGAATGCCATAGTCTCCTCTCTTCTCACTGCATCATGAGTGGCTATACTGTGATGTGGGGTTTCCCAAGTCTGGGAAAGATGCAGTGGGAGTTGATCAAGAAATGCATGCAAATATGTTTTTGTGTGGAAGCACCACTATGGTGAGCAGTCTGTTTTTCAATTGTTAAAAGAAAAAAGAATCAGAACCATACTACCAGCTACATCAACAATATTTACAGAATGTGACCAATAATAGCATGTTTTTAACTAGAGATACTTTGAGGCCTAAGCAGGTTGACAGTGTCCCTTTAAGGAGACCGCCAAGCCAACCACACCACTCTTGGGACAGCTGTAAGCGTATAAAATGTGGTGGACCGGGGAGTCATGTGATGCAGTGCACCGAGTAACATACTCCTGCCTGAGCTCCTGCCCCTCGCTTTATTTTTATACTGTATGTACTGGATTTATAGTAAGTAATTCCTCTTATTTGTTGGGGTAACCTCTCTGCAACCCAGTATTTATGCTATGTGAACAAATGGAAGTCGCTGCAACAACACAGTACTAATTGGTCTTCCGGAACGTGAAGAAGGTTCTGACCCAGTTAAATTTGCTAAGCAATTTGTGGCAAAAATAGCTGGTCCGTGGCCGTTTGGATCTGACTACACCATTGAGAGAGGCCCACAGAGCACTCCGCCCCAATGCCACATGAGTTCTGCCCCAGATCCTTTATTTTTCGCTTTTAAACTTTCAAGCAAAGCAACATTTTCTGGCCAAAACCCGGGAAATCAAAGAGCTTGCATGGGAAGGGGCCAAGATTAGAGTCACACAGGACTTACCCCTATCTGTGCGCCAGAAACGGGCCTCCTATCACCCCATAGTTGTGAAATTAATAGCGGCAGCAATTAAATTTAAGATGAACTACCCTGCTAAACTGCAGGTGCTCGTGGAGGGCTCCTGGCGGGCTTACGATGACGCTGGGGCTGCGGCTGCTGATCTTAAAACCGCCTTACCTGATCTTTTTCTTTCTTCTTGAAGTTGGGTTTGGAAATCCCTGTTCATAAGTTCAGCCTGGGAAGTGTGTTGGTTGGCTTTTTCTACTGTCCAATAAATCTTGGCGCAGGGAGGGAGCAGAACCTGGCTTTTAAGACCTAGACCAATTCTCCTTTGTATATCTGCATGTCCCTGTCCTGTAATTGGCCAAGGCTATTGATGGGCTATTCAGAACCTACGGCAACCTTCCTCGACAACCCCACCGAGATGGTCAAGCTGCATTGCGGGACGTTGTTACTGTGGGCTTCCTCTATGTTTTGCTAGAGGCCCCCTTTTGGACTTTGGATATCTTTATGGGCTTCGGGATTTGATTCTTTAAGAAGATTTTCCCACGGTTTGTGCAAGATATGGGGCACTTCTATAGTATCTGCAGTTGAAGCATTTTTGGTCAGCACTGTTGTTTTGGGGCCGTTTTGGTGCCTTTCACTTTGCATTAATTCCAATATGCAGTACAGCCCAGTCGTCACTAGATGGCGCCAAAATCCCCATGTGATGTTCTGTTTATGCCACTGCACCATTATGACTTGATCCTTGGCAAAATGTCTGAATGAACATGTTTTGCAGTGCTGTAATTTCTTCTGGGGACAATCCTCATTGTTAATTTGTTCTGTCTCAGTACTCTTGTTTTTATTTGCTGAAATAATGGTTAAAGTTTCACCCTGAGACAGGGTTTAATATACTTGGGTTTCCTGTAAGCAGAGGGTCTATGGTTGCCACCCCTTAATAAGGTTATTTATCTCGAGATACTGAGGTTCTTTATGAAAATTTCATTTTTATTTTCAATCTAGCTAATTGCCTTCCTTTAAGCAAAAAGATAATTGTAGTAATAGGTAACTTTACCAATAGCGAGATGGGTGGGGGTGAGGCGGTAGTGTTGGTGAGCTGGTTATCATGTACATAGCAATGTGTGGGTGGGAGGGAAGGAATGGGTGGTTTTATACGGTTTGGGATTTTTCTTTCGGGGGGGTTGATTTGTGGGCATTGAGAAGGAATGGTTGGTTGGGGCGGGGGATGGATAAGCACAGCATAAACTTAGGAGTTAGTTCTACGGAGACTTTATTTAGGTATGGGTGCTATATTATGATAGTCTATAATCACATATTGGAAAATGGTTAGAAATTTTAATTGGATCTCCTGGAATGTTAAGGGGGCCAGACAAAAAAGCAAACAATATTCAATCCTGAAACATTTGAACTTGCTCAAAGCAGAAATTATGTTTTGCAAGAGACACACCTTTTAGATGTTGAAGCGGACAAAATGAGGCGCCTGCGGGTGGACAAGTATTTGTGGCACAGGGCTCCACTCAGAGTAGAGGGTCATGATCCTGATTCACAGATCTATCCACTTCCAGCCTCTCCAAACTATTCCTGACCCTGAGGGTAGATATTTATTTGTTAAAGGAAAATTGTATATGATGGAAGTACTTCTGGGTAGCGTCTATGGTCCAAATATAGGTACACCGGGTTTTCATCAAAATCCTGGAATTGTTGCACTCATTTCATGACTCTCCAATGATTATAGGGGTGATCTTAAATCTGCTACTTGACCAGTCGATGGATAGGTCAGGGACGATCTCGGCCCTGCCTCTCCTGCCCAGCGGGCACAGAGATCCTGACTCCACTAGACTATGCGATGTGTGGCGTGTGCTTCATCCCACAATAGGAGTATACTTTTATCTCGCCAGTTCATAACACTTCATCTCGAATCGATTATATCTTAATATCCCAAAATTTGTTACCGGGGGTTATAGACTCTAACATTGTTTAAGGCCCACTTTCTGATCACTCGGTTGTTACCTGTCAACTTTCAATAGCATCCCTGCCCCAAAGGGGTAGCAGGTGGAAGTTCAATAATCAAATCCTGAAAGAGCCGGAAAAGGTCACCTACATAGTATCCCATATCCAGCAGTTTATGACCCTCAATAACAACTCCACGGGTCGCCCTGACATAGAGTGGAGCGCTCTCAAAGCCTATTTGAGAGGGATTATGATCGGGATTACGTCTAAAAGGAAAAAGAAAAGAAAGAAGGCTGTCCAATTACTGCATCAAATCAGAAATTTAGAGGGTACTCTCTCCCCTGCATCCCCAGAGGATACTAAGCAAGAACTAGTTAAGCTTAAGGATGCTTATCTTAGCATATTAAGAGAGCAAGTAGAATATGCCATTTGAAAACAAATGCGCTTACACCGACCAAGGAGAAAAGGCAGGCGTGCTGCTAGCCATGCGGTGAAACAACAAGAATCTAACAGATTCATAGCTGCAATTCATTCCCAAAAGATGATTCCCTCAAAACCTCACCTTCAGAGATAGTAAAAGAATTCTCCAGTTATTTTCAGGAATTATCGGTCCCATGTCTGTCCCCTGTAAAGGCGGATATGCGGACATACCTGAGGGACCTGCAACTGCCATCTCTTACTGAGTCTCAAAAGCGCTTTAACTTCCCTATCTCTGAAATGGAAATAGAAAGGGTGATTAATTCCCTCCAGCGGATAAAACCCCGCCCGGATGGGTTCACCCCAAATTTCTACAAAGTGTTTTTCTAAACACCTTGTACCCATTTTGCTTCCTCTTTTCCGCATTCTTCTTTCGGGGCAAGCAACAGATGTCTCTCTTTTCGAGGCGCTAATTATTTTGTTACCCAAGCCTGACAAGCCACGGGATCAGGTCTCTAGTTATAGGCCGATCTCCTTACTTAATCAAGACGTTAAAATACTCGCTAAATTACTTGCAGACAGATTAAACCTAATACTTCCTTTGATAATAGGTGAGGAACAAGTCAGTTTTATGAAAGGTAGATCATCAGCTGACCACCTTAGGACTCTGGCTCATGTTTTCTCTGCTTCAAGGGATGCCCCCCTTCCGATGGCCTTGATTTCTCTAGACGCAGAGAAGGCCTTCGACAGAGTATATTGGGAATATTTATTTGTAGCGATGGAGGCCTTTGGTATCCCGGGAGAATTTCGGAGCTGGGTCCATTCATTATATCTATTTCCTTCAGCCAGGATTACTTGTAATGGGGTAACCTCTGCTCCGATAAAACTCTTCGTTGGAACCAGGCAGGGATGCCCGTTATCCCCTCTACTCTTTAATATTTATGTCGAGCCTCTAATTCAAAGATTAGTAAAGGCCAAAGACGTGTTGGGTATCCAAATATATGGACACGAAGCAAAGGTCGCGGCCTATGTGGATGACCTCCTTCAGATCTCTAACCCAGCAATATCCATTCCCTCGATCCTCAAAAAAATTGGAGAATTCAGTACAGTCTCTAACTACAAGCTTAACATTGATAAAACCCGGGTTTTCCCTCTCAATTACAGAGTCAATAAACATGAAATCACCTCATTTGGTTTGTCGTGGAAAGCAGACTCCATTAAATACTTAGGTATTATTTTGTCGCGAAGTATGTCCTGACTTAAGCAGTTAAACTTAGATTCCTTGGTGCAGAAGGTTGACCAAGATCTTCATAGGTGGTCCCTTCTCCCTCTCTCACTTTGGGGCAGGATAAACCTGATTAAAATGAATGTTTTTCCCCGCCTTTTCTACCCAATCAACATGTTAAATATGGTAATCCCTATGTCTTGGTTTACTAGAGTGCATAGTATGCTCTCCAATTTTCTATGGGGTCACAAGAAAGCAAGGATGGCTTATCACAAAGTCGCTGCCCCAAAGGGAAGAGGTGGTTTAAGGCTTCCACATCTTAGGCTGTACTACTGGGCCAGTCACGCCAGTAAATATCTTAAATGGTTGACAGTTGACCAACTCGCAGCCTGCTCGGGGTATACCCCTGTATGGTTAAAGATAGAAACAACCCTTATTAAAAAGTTTGGTTACATCCCCAGAGCGATGTTACACACTAGACTACGTCCGCTCCCTAAGGCTTTTAGCAACTCTCCTATTGCAGCCTCAATTAAAGCTCATATGCAGCTGTGTGCTTTTCTCAAGTATGATAATGTTAGAGATATTTCACAGCACATCCATGGTAATCCTAATATACAAATTAATAATAAACCTTTGTCACCCTCCTGGCTTCCTCAGTTAGGAAACTGTCAAGTGGAAGACCTTATTTCAGCTGATATGCGGTGGTTCTCCTCAGAGGACATTATGCATAAGTTTGGGATACCGGGTACGGCTATATTCAAGGTCTATCAGTTACGACATCTCCTGTTGCAAGTTTTTGGGACTACCCCATCTTCAGGTGCTCAGGAGCGAATTCAATCCTCCTTAATCCAAGTGGCTGGGCTGCCCCATGCTGTCTCTAAATTATATAACCTCTTCTTTGCCTGGGCGTATCCCAGCAATCTTGCCCCAGTAGTCTACTGGCAGTCGCTTCTGCCAGGTAGGGAGCTTGATTGGTCCCGTATCTGGTATTGTTGTCATAAATATATGCTACAAGATAGACTAAGGTTGACGCAATTCAAAATCCTGCATAATATTTATTATTCCTCACAAAAACTTGCAAAGCTGGGTCTTCTGCCCTCTCCGATCTGTACCAGCTGCAGGTCACAAACTGGAGATCTTCTGCACAGTTTTGGGAATGCCCGAGTGGTATTATTGTGGTCCACTATCAGACAAAGTGCAGATCCACTATTAGGAATCTCTGAGCTGTTTACACCTGAAATCTGTGTTCTAGGGATCTGTCATCCATTACTGTAGTATGCAGAAAGTATTATATGGCGCTGATCTCTGTCTCTGTTAAGAAAATTGTTCTTAGACATTGGAAAGACTCAGAGAACTTAAATTATGTGGAATGGCTCCAGGAACTTCTAGCCAACCTCAGAATGGAGAGGTCTATTGCAAGTCTTACAGGTAGACTGGGTAAATTTAACAAGATTTGGGGCCCCTTTCATACTCTATACGCATTATAGTACTGATGTTTTGTTTGCTAGTATGTAAATTTGCACCCTTCTAGGTATATTGCTGTGCTGGGCTTGTGGGGGTAATGGGGGTGGGGTTGGGGAGGGGGGCATGGGGGGAGAATGAGCCAATGTATGTTTAGTCTTAAGCTTATAATTATGTGGTATTGAATGTTGTGGCTTGTTCTCTGTACTTTAAACTTTCAATAAAAATTGAATGGAAAAAAAAAATGTGGTGGACCTTCCTAGTTTCACCCAGCAGTAGTACAAGTGCAAAGCCTCACATGAGGACACTTTGGAAATGGTTAAGGCTGAGAGTTTTAGAGTACGTCTAATAAAAGATGGCAATCCACCTCCTCTTCTGGAGGATGTATGATCATGTCTTAAAAGGCTATTGTTAGTTAAGGGCAGACTGTGCCAGGTGTAGAAGGCTTGAGTCAAGACTCAATGATGGCTAGGATATTAGGATTGTATCGGGACACCCATGCCTCTATCTCAAAGTGGTTTGCCAATAAACTCTGTATATTAATGTGGTCAGTTTTTAGCCCCTTTGTCACAGACCAGTGTGTGTCAGAGCTACTAAGTGGGGTAGGGGGATCAGGGCTCAGTTTCACACCACCAGATACATTTATACAGAATAATACATGGTGATAGACACTACCAACATCAGCAGTCATGGGGCAGGCAAAAAGGGAGTAGAAGTAAAACTGTTTTACTGATGTTCTTCATTAGTAAATACAGATATTTAGATTTCAGGAGTGAGGGCAGATTAGGGTGAGACACCAAAACTACTAAAGAATTTGAGTATGTGATATCATAGTTATTCCACTTTTTCCAGGGAGAGAGGACATCGGGAGGACTGCAGCTTGGAGATAAGCCATGGGAAAGACAGCAGTGACTTGAAGTGCCTCTTTAGCGGTAGCCCAGCAAGCAGTCACCAGATGGAGTAAACGCGGGGCAGGCATTATACCAACTCCATTGACACCTCACTACTGAAGCAGGAGCCATGGTTCAAGCACAGCTTGTAACAGCACTGTGCATATCCTTTTTGTCTGGCTAGAATCAGCTGGATACTGCCTATCCAAAGGCAGTATCTGCCACAACACAGCTGAGTGTTCCTACGGCGAGGTACTAAGGACCAGCCCACCCCCCTCATTCTGTCAACCGGGCATTCCCTTTCAGGATTATCTACTTCTGTCTGAGATCTGGTAACAGTTAGCAATACAGGCTCCTAGGCATGGCCTTCCTGCAGAGATCTTCCAGACACAGAGTGTCTGTGTCAGTGCATTGAAAGGTACACATGCTGTGACATATATGGGGTGATTACATACTTATATATTTACTTGTTTGCTTAGTGGTTTGCTATAATATACAACTTTTCCTGGTTTACTAGCAAACACTGTCGTTACCAGATTTTGTATACTGATTTCGTCTGCCTTCTGAGATTTGCTTACCAAACTACACTGCTTTTTCCCGTAATGGACGTAGGCAAGTGTCACTGCATTTTGAGGTACACACACACATTGATGCACACTGTGAAACAAACTGTGAGGTTACATACTGACGTGTCTACTTGTTGCTATTGCTTTGCTAAGATTTACAGCGTTTTCCTAATTTGCTATAAAGTGCTGCTGTTTATTGAGTTGCTAAGACATACTGAGTTTATCTGCCTACTGAGATTTGTTTGTTACTGCTTTTTCTTGTGCAGACTTAGGCAAAGGTTTTCTCCTATGCAGGGTTACCATTATCGTAAAGACCAGAAAGGTACATTTTCCTGCTGATAGGTAACCATCACAGCTGCAATTTGGTAGGCTGTGACGTCACACCAGCAAGGACAAATCAGGCGTCTGACAGTAAAAGGGCATGTTTTCAAATGGTGTATAAGGATATAAATATCCCACAGCTTGACTAACTCAGCTCACTTATTCCAGGTAGAGAGGATATCGGGAGGACTGCAGCTTGGAGATAAGCCACAGGAAAGACAGCAGTGTCTTGAACTGCCTCTTTAGTGGTAGTCCGGCAAGTGGTCACCAGACGCAGTAAATGCGGGGCAGGCATTATACCAACTCCACTGCCACGTCGCTACAGAAGCAGGAGCCGCTGTTCAAGCACAGCTTGTAGCAGCACCGTGCATATCCTATTTGTCCGGCTACAATCAGCTGGATACTGCCCATCCAAGGCAGTATCTGCCATAACACAGCTGATTGTTCCTTGGGGGGAGGCACTAAGGACCCACCCACTCCTGGGCTCATCCATCATTATAGGCAGGCAAGCCACACCCCTCTTCTCCTAAAGAAGGACTAAAAACATAGTACTACTACTACAAAACAAAAAACCAAAAATAACTTTTTCCCTTTGGCTTCCGTCCGTACAAACCACTATGGACTTCGTAAACTGCAACAACTGTGGAACGCTAATAGCTAGGGCTTTTGTCCTGAGAGTCGGGCACTGTCCTACATGCTTCACACTTAGAGACCTAAGGTCTCATCACCAGGAAGCATGGACTGAGATACACTACCTCCGATGCAAACTATGTCAGTCCACTAGGGACAACAATACAGCACCAACAGCCTGCAATCCACTCACACAGCCACCCCTACACCAAAAGATAAACTGAACAGGGGCTGGCAGATGACTCAAACTCATAGGATGGATCCAAATCTCAAAGTGAGAGTAGGAAGCAAACCTATACACACGTCAAATAAATATGTGCCGCTGTCCTCCAGGACCACTGAATTGGCAGGCGTTGAGAGGTGTAGGACACCAATGCAACACCAAAAGTGCACCCACCAAAAAGTACTAAAAGGACTTTAATAAAACAGTGCTTATAATCAGAGACTCTATGATTAGGGAGGTAGAGTCTCAGCTCCGAATCGACCAGGATAGAGATGCGGTCCGGTGCCTCCCTGGAACATGAAGGGACACGGATCGCATCGACAAAATTGTATGTAGCATGGAACATGACATGCAGGTAATCCTCCACATACTGTAGGTACAAATGACCTAGCCAGTCAATCCATGGAGGAAACAAAGCAAATTCTTATCAGGCTAGGTGACAAAATATCTTCTTTTTTGTCCAGCATCTCTTTCTCAGAGATTACGAACATACGAACATACAAAATTTGCCAGCAGATAAAGGCCTAGAGGTCTATCAAGTCTGCTCGAATGTGCAGCTAGCACCCCTTATTCTGCAGCTGCCCCTCCCTTCCACCCTTCCCCTTCATTAACCCTCCCCCTTGTCCTGTCCCATCCCCTTTTGAAGCAGTCCACTGTTCTACTGGATACCACTTCTGCAGGTAACGCATTCCACCCAGCCACCACTCTTTCTGTAAAAAAGTGTCTCCTCATCTCCCTCCTGAACCTTCCTCCCTCCAGTCTCATATCATGGCCCCTGATGGCCCTCCCCTCCCTTACTTTGAACAGCCCCTGTGTACCAGTCTTGTTTATTCCTTTCATGTATTTAAAGGTTTCAATCATGTCACCCTTGTCCCTCCTCTCCTCCAGTGAGTACATGTTCAACTCCTTCAACCTCCTCTCGTATGATAAGTCCCCTAGCCCCTTGATCATATTTGTTGCCCTCGCTGCACCCCTCTAGTAACTTAATGTCCCTCTTCAGATACGGCCAGTACTGCACACAGTACTCCAGGTGTGGTCTAACTAATGACCTATACAGTGGCAGAATCACCTCCTCCCTCCTCGAGGATATACCCCTTGCAATACAACCCAGCATTTTGTTGGCCTTTGCAACTGCCTTCCTACATTGTGCTGAGTTGTTCATTGACCCTGTAATGAGCACACCCAGATCCTTCTCCTCCTCTGTCTGGGCTAGCTGCACTCCCCCCAGCTGATAACTTCTCCTTGGGTTCTTCATCCCAAAATGCAGCACCTTGCACTTTTTGGGATTAAACCCCAGTTACCAGGTGTCTGACCAGGTTTCAAGCTTTGCCAGATCATCCTGCAACACCTGCCATCCCCCTAGGTCATCCACCACCGCACCTACCTTGGTATCATCAGCAAACAGACTGATCTTGCTCTTGATGTCCCATGATATGTCTGCAAGGAATATCCCAAACAACACTGGTCCCAACACCGAGCCCTGTGTAACACCGCTCGTCACTGCTCTTGGGTGTGAGAGCTCCCCACCCACCACCACCCTCTGTTGCCTTCCCTGAACCCAGTTTTCTACCCATCTCACCAGCTTTGCACCCGACCCTGTGCCTACTAACTTCCTTCCCAGCCTTCCATGCGGCACCGAGTCGAATGCCTTACTGAAGTCCAGACACAGGACATCCACTGCATGGCCCCTGTCCAGTTGCCTAGTTACCCAGTAATAGAACTCCACCAGGTTGGTTTGGCAGGATCAGATTCTGCCTGTCTGGAGTAAAGGGGACAGTAGGCAGAAAATCAGGGAAAAGAACATAGCTAAACTTAATGACTGGCTAAAACACTGGTGCAAAGAAAAGGACATCACTTTGTGGGAAACTGGCAGACCTTCTGGGAATGGGATTTCTTTACATTTGATGGTCTGCACCTCACAAGAGGGACTCATGTACTAGGCCAAAAGTTTGATGTCCATATCAATCAGTTAAACTAGTGGAGGGGGAGGAGACATGCGCACCCCTCATATCGCGAGAGTCGCCAACTACCCCTCCCCCATCCTCAACTAGTTCAGCGCCTGGATACCATAAGGAGTGACACACCAGTGCCACTAAGGAATCACTCCAATCTGATTGACTAGAGAGATGCAAAATGTGATTACAACACAAAACATGCAAAACAAAAGAGGGTAATCGTACACGGGGATGGAAGGCAATGTGCATCAATGCCCGAAGTCTACCAAACAAAATCCCTGAAATTACAGCCATGTTGGCAGAGGCACAACTGGACTAGGTCACAGTTACAGAAACAAAGTTCACTATGAACCACACCTGGGACATAACTATCCCAGGTTACACACTTTTCAGGAGAGACCATGAGGGAAAAAGGGAGAGGGGTGGATCTGTATATAAGGGAGGGAATCAGTGCAACAGAGATCCAGGGGAAGCACAGCAAGGCAGAGGCCCTATGGGTCACCCTGGGAGCTGGGGATAAGGATCCCATCTGGGTGGGAGTTATCTACAGACCCCCAACCCAGGAAACTGAAATTGTCAAGGAGCTCCTGGAAGCCATCTTGATAATGGCAGACAGGGGGGAGTGGCTGCTCATCGGGGACTTCAATCTGCCGGATGTGGACTGGACCTCATGCACAGCATCCATGCAAAGAAGCAGAGTTCCTGTTTACACTGAAGGGGGCAGGACTAAATCAACTGGTGGACTCACCCACCAGTGATAAAGTAGCCCTGGACCTGGTGCTCACAAGCAGCAGCAGGGTTTCAGATGTTCATGCGGGAATCAGTCTGGGGACCAGTGGCCACAGGTCAGTCTAGGGACCAGTGGCCACAGGTCAGTCTGGTCATCAGTAAATAAGCAGAAGGTAAAAGTCACACAAAAATAAAGACACTGGACTTCCGGAAAGCAAACTTTCCCGAAATGAAATCTAGGATCAAATCCATGCTAGACATCAGTAACACAGGTGGGAGACTGCTGGGAGAACTTAAAGAAGGCCTTAATGGGAGGGCTTGCCCGAGTTCAATGTGAGGAATAGCCCTCACAACCTCTACATAAGCCCTCCTCTAGCACACCTCCCTTGCTTAGGGGTGTTTTTCCCTGGGCTCCCTTCATGGTTCGTGTGGCTGTGCTGTTTCTGTGCTTCCTGCTGCTCTGTTGGGTTCATTTTTCTTTTGTTGTGTGACCCCCCTTCCCTTCTTGTGGTTTGCTTTTTCTCCTATCGTTTGCCTTCTCACCTGTTGTCTGTGACTGGCCTGGTTTCTTATCTTGGCGTCTTGTTCTGCCTTCCAGCTCCCTTCCTCGCCTTCCTCCTTCCCTTGCTGCTCCTGGATTCTCCCCCTCCAGGCTGTCTTGTTTTTGGGCTTTCCACTGCAAACGTTACTGCACCAGCGCTGATGCTTCCGAAGCACCCCCAGCTTAATATTCCAGTTCCTTGGATGCCTCCATCTCCCAACCAATGCATGCCCACTTCCTGTCAGTTCCCACTGGGCATCCCTTTCTCCTCCTTGACCTTCCGACTGCAGCAATACTCTCTCCATGGCGCTCGCATTTGGATTCATTGCTTTTTCTCCACAGCACACTCCGCTCTATGCCCGTAAGTACTGCTGCCTGCTGTTATCTGGGGATGTTCCACAAATTGCGCACCAACACACTGTTCATGCTGGATTTATAAGACCACTCATCTGTTTCCTGCATCATACCTGCATTTCTGTGGGGACCAAGGATGTTAGGCAGTCCCCCACTGTACAAGACTCCTTTACAGCATATTTGCACCGTAAGCCATGGCACCCTGAATTGCTTTTGCTCTCTACTGTAGCCCCCTGGAAGCATACATGCACATTACCCACCAGCTTCTTTTATTATGACCACATCATCTTCAATAATACAACCTGTGTATTTCCTTTGCATTAATGCCAAATCTCACACTACTCTGCAGTTGGACTACATACACTTCATTATTTACACCTACCAGGGCATCTGTGTTTGAAGTGGCTTGATACTGGTGGTGGGAGTCGTCTGTCAGGCCACCCCATTGAATCTGGCTTGCCCTTCAGGATGACTTCCTTTGAGTGCCGTGTTATCTCCTGACTGCTCCCTGTCTTTTATTCCTGTTCCCCTTATCTCTTGGCAGCTGCTTGTCGTACCTGTTCCTTTCCAGGAACATTTGTACTGCATTCCTCACAACAGTGAGGGGTTTGAGGTAGGTGGGCTGGGGTGGGGGGGTGCTCCCTTTCATCCAAAACTACTTGTCCTATCCCACCAGCTCCTATTGGTTACATTCATGATCACCTGCACCCACTTTGTTCTCTCTCCTAGGTGATAGGTTTAAATGCTTCATTGGCAAGAATTTAAACTAGCCAAGGTGGGGGGAGGCAATGGAAAGGAGCAGGGAAATCCTAGCCCCCAAAAAATCAGGGTAGTAAGTGAGGTAAACACCAAGATAGAGATGCCGATAGGGAGAAGGTCAGGGGTAAATGGAGAAAATGACAAAGGCAATAAGGACAGGGATGGGGCAAAAAGGGATAAGGCCATCAAGAAATGGAGGGTAATGAGTACCAATGCCCGTAGTCTGGGCAACAAGCTCCCTGAACTTGAGGCCTTGATGAAAGAGGATGCCTGGATATCATAGCAGCCACAGAAACATGGTACACAGAGGACCATGACTGGGATGTTAACATACCAGGGTACACAACCTACAGGAGAGACAGGGAGGGTAGAAGAAGAGGAGGAGTAGCTCTCTATGTAAGGGAAGGGATAAAAGCAATGGAACAAAAAAGTAAACAGGGAGGAGAGGAGGCACTGTGGGTCATCTTAGAGACTGGACATGGCACACAATCTGCACAGGGTTGTATACAGACCCCATGTCACGGAGAGGGTGGACAAGGATGACAGACGGCATCCTTAGGATGGCAGAGAAAGGGAGATACTGCTGATGGGGGACCTGAATATGCCAGATGTTAACTGGAGCACCTTTGCTGCAGACACATCCAAGAGCAGGGCCATTCTCAATGCCCAACAAGTGGCATGCCTCAGACAGCTTGATTTGGAACCCACTCATGAGGGAGCTGTCTTAGACCTCATACTCTAAAACGGGACAGCAAGAGGATCTCAGATCTAGAAGTGGGTAGTCATCTGGGAACAAGTGACCACCAAACAGTGTGGTTCATGATAAACTCAGCTACAGAGTCAAGCCGTACAAAGTGAGGGTACTGGACTTCAGGAGGGCTGACTTTGGCAAGATGGGCGTGCCTTAGAAAAGCACTAGCAAACAGGCTAGAAGGAGGGGTGGAGTAACAATTGGGAAACATCAAACTGCCATCACGAGGCAACAAGCCTTTGTGTGAAGCAAATAAACAAAGCAATGAAAGAAAAAGCCACTATGGTCCTCAAAAGAAGTGGCAGGAAGGTTAGGGAGAAAAGATAGCATTTAGGAAGTATAAGGAAACACAGAAAGAGCAGGACAGAGAACTGTATCAGTTAAGGCAGAAGGAAGCAGGGAGGAAGTGAATAGCAAAGGCCCAAACTGAGGAAAAGATGGCCAACTCGGTTAAGAAGGGGATAAACCTTTATTGGTACATCAGGGAGCATAGAAAGACAAAGGGAGGGATAGTGAGGCTGAATAGAAAGGACGGTGGGTGGACAGAGAGGGACAGTGAAAAAGCAGGGATACTGAACAAATACTTCCATTCAGTATTCACAAAAGAGGAGGAGGAGGGGGAGGTGCCAAATCCAATTAACAGACGCACTCTGGATAGGGGGGTTGATCCCAGTCCTTTCACAGAAGAAAGGGTTCTGAAAGAAATCCTAAAACTGAAGGTGGACAAAGCAATGGGGCCTGATGGAATTCACCCCAGAATGCTAAAAGAATTAAAGGGAGAACTAGTGACACCACTGACTACCCTTTTAACAAATCCTAGGGAGGATGGTGTGGTTCCTGAGGACTGAAGGAGGGTGGATGTGATTCCCTTCACAAAGTGGGAGCAAGACAGAGGCAGGAAACTTCAGACCTGTCATTTTGACTTCAGTGGTAGAGAAGAGATGGAATCACTTCTAAAGGAAAGAATTGTTGAGTACCTAGAGAAAGTGGGGCACAGGACCCAAGGCAGCATGGGTTCACAGCGGAGGGTCATGTCAGATGAATCTAATTGATTTCTTTCACTGGGTGACCAAAGTAGTAGTCCAGGGAGGGGCTGTGAACATGGCCTAACTAGACTTTAGCAAGGCATTTGACAGTCCCACGCAAAAGATTAATAATCAAATTAACCAGCCTGGGAGTGGGTCCCAGGGTGGTAACCTGGGTAAAACATTGGCTGGACAACAGGACACAGAAGGAAATTGTAACTGGAGTCCACTCTGAAGAAAGATGGGTTACTAGTGGGGTACCGCAGTGTTTAGTACTGGGTCCAGTCCTTTTTAATGTCTTTATAAGTGACATTGCAGAGGAACTAGAAGGAAAAGTATGCCTCTGCAGATGATACAAAGATCTGCAACAGAGTTGATACACAAAGAGGCATGGAAAGGATGAGAAGGGACTTGGCAAGGTTGGAGGAATGGATAGAAGTATGGCAGCTTGGATTCAATGCAAAGAAGTGCAAATAATGCACCCGAAACAAAAACCCAGGGAAGATGACACAATGTGGGGGTAGTAACAACAACAACAAGCTCTGGCAAGAGCCACTACGACTGTGAATGCATTAACTAGATAAGGGTGTTTCATGGGCTTAAACATAAACATTTATTTATTTAAAAAATATCAGATGTACAAACCTTTGAGTCAGAGACTCAGTTACAAAGGCACCTTGTTGAAACTAATACAAAGACAGCACAGTTAACAAGTCAAAAAACAATGGCTCAGAGAGCAGACTGTTATAACAATCATTCACTGGAGATGCACGGGTAGCAGTAGATAAACAGATTACATGGTTTAGGCACACAGGCACCACATCAAGAAGACCAAAGCAGTTCAAACACTATATTATAGCTAAAGCAAATAGACATCAGAAGTCAAAGAGAAGCCCAGAGTGTTCACATGAAGGCTGTAGCATATATACTAACTGAATCAAAGTACAGTACAGTGAGAAATGGCATATTTAAGTAATAAAGCATGACATGGTGTGTGTTATGTAATAATGTCACTCCTAGGGTGGGTTGAAGCATGAGGCAAAGCCGAGTGCTTCCAACACCCCAGGAGTAAAAATATTACAAGATAACACACACCCTGGAGTGCCTTATTGCAATTATACAATGTTTTGTTGTTATATGCAGAATAAAAAATAAATTTTAAAGGATGTTTTTGTTAGTGCGGAAAATATTTCTTAAGAGAAAATTCAAGGAATGATCCAAATCCAAAGCTACCTTGATGTTATTGTGTAATGACATTACTGTTTCAGTGGGTCAGCAGCCAGCTTCTTACATTTTTCCTTGCCATTGTATAATTAAAAATAATGCCACCATCTGTATTACAGTTACCTACATGTTTTGCATTTTATTTTATGCACTGTTATAGCAATCAACTCAACAGAACCAGGCCATCATATACATGAAGGTACTGTACCCTAACTGAAAACACTGCTGAGACAACTGTATGTTGTGACAAGGTAGAAGATAAACACAATGTTGAGACAAGTTTTTGAAGACATTTGATGCGTTTCATTGCTTTTTTCTAGAAACTGATATACAGTTCACACACAAAATTCATATAATATAAAAGTGCATATGCCCAAATGTCAATGTAAATTTGACACATTTCATTACAAGCTGTTCTATTGAAGGAAGATATTACTATATAAGGCCTAAAAATGGGCATCAGGTAAATGTAAACTGGGGTAGGTGTGTTATTGAGGGTATTGCATAGCTTATCTTTTATTGCTGCTCTACCGGATCAGCAATATTTGCACAAGCTGTGCCCAGTCCAGATTTTACAGCTCTGGCCTGGAACTGGTAATGTGGGTTTTACCCATACCCCACTGCATGTGGCTTAGTGATATACTGTGCAGATGGCTACAAAGTCTAAGCCATTGAAGGTTGAAGTTTCAGAAAACTATTATTCTAAAAATATCAAGTCTCATTTCCTCCCTCACTCCCCAGTCACAATTAATCCTCTACCAAAGTCATGCTTAAATATTGATGCCTCTCGATCCACACCACTAAGCTTTTAATGCCAACATGCTCCTTCTGCTGCTGTGACCAGTTCAATGTGTGATCTGCTCAACCCTGGCTTTATAAATGTATTTAATTATTTTTAGAGGGGCTCCTGGTTGGGACCAATATCAAACAAACAACTGAAGTCCAGTGTGCCCCGAACTGCCTGCCTGAGAATGAAGTTGGTATATTATTTGGAAAAATGCAAGGCTAGGTCTCTTATTATGCAGTGTCCAGCAAAGATGGTGGTGTCAAATGGCTTAATGAGGTGCTGTGAGGTGCTTATGGGAACTTAGCATGTAGAAAGTTGCAGGGACACAGTCGTAAAAACTGGAATTACAGGTTCCAAGGAGTATTAATTCAGTAGGAATGTTAGAAAGTCAACTCCACTATAAACTGAGCCAGAAAAAAAGTAAATAGGACAAAAAAAAAAAGCAACAGAATTTTGTTTCTAAAATGAGTTGCTAATTGCAACTGGTATTTTAAACATGTGCAAGTCAACTCCACTTCTCAAACTTAAAAAGAAAATAACACTTCATCACAGACTGTGTTTATCAAGTACTGTGCCCATTTTAGTATAGAAATGTTTAAGAAATACCTGAAAGCTGTCTATTTTCCATAGAAGGTGAATCCTTAGTAGTTTCAGACACTTAGTCTTTCCCTTTGAGATACCAGGTGACACTGATAATAAATTGTTCCAAGGGTTTTTAAGGCAGTTTGAAAGCATTAAATATTTTCTGTTCTCATACTCCTTAAAAAATGCAGGGATTCCACAGACTTTTTGTGCTCCTAGGTCCAGCTCCCAAACTAGTGACTCTTATTTCAACATAATAGATCCACCTCATGCCCCTCCCACATGAATGAAAAAAAAAGGTGGTCTGGATTTTTAGGAGCTTCTTGGGTGGAAGGGGGTTGGATCTTACTTCCCCCCAAAAAACAATGCTGCCTCCCACTACTCAGGTTCCAGTTCTTGTACCACCCATTTAAGAAATAAAGTAGTACCTTGCAACTATTGAGTAACATGAAAGCATATTTATTTAGGGCAGAAAACATTTCTTGGAGGAGGGTAAGGTGGAGGAGACTATTTACACCTTCTGTCAGATCCACGGACAGAAAACTCCTTTTGTACAAGCAAAACTCCTGTAGGCTCCGCCCACAGTCATAAAAATGGAAAAGGGCCTGGGGATAATCATATCAGATGACCTTAAGGTTAGCAAGCAATGTGAGAAGGCAGAAGGGAGGGCTGGGGGGATACTGGGATGTATAGGGAGAGTCATCACCAGCAGAAAACAGGAAGTTGTTATCCCCTGTACAGACAGTTGGTGAGACCCTATCTGGAGTACTGCATCCAGTTCTGGAGTACCTGTCTCCAAAAGGACATAGACAGGATGGAGGCAGTCCAGAGGAGGGGAAACTAAAATGGTGCAGGGTCTGCAAGAGAAGCTATGCGAGGCGAGACTAAAGGAGCTTAATATCTATACCCTTGAGGAAAGGAGGGAGAGGGGGGACATGATAGAAACTTTTAAGTACCTCAGTGGAATCAACAAAGTCCAAGAGGGTAGCATCTTTCAGAAAAAGAGATGTGCAAGAACAAGGGGAAACAATTTGAAGATAGAGGGAGGACAGCTCAGGGGCAATGTGAGGAAGTATTTTTTCACAGACAGGATGGTGGATGCATGGAACAGCCTTCCTGAGGAGGTTGTGGGGTCTGAAACTGTGGGAGAATTCAAGAATGTATGGGACAGACATAAGGCAATTCTTGTGGGGGGTAGTAAGAAATAGGCTGTTGGTTAACTAGGATCTGCAGCTTATACTGTAAGTAGGGAAATGGGCAGACTGGGTGGGCCAAGCGGTCCTTATCTGCCATCAAAGTTAATGTTTCTGTGTTTCTATGTTCCTGTCTCAGCTTACAGTGGGACCTTTCTTCCTCTACATTATTACTGCTTCCATGACCAGACCTTCTCTACAGCTATTCCTGTTTCCATGCCTACTATTTTCATCATGCTACCAGCATTCAGTGCTTTCAGCCAGCCCATACCAGCAGTATTCCAGACTCCATCCCTAACTATCACTTTCTGAGGTGCTGAGTGAAGGTGGGCTTCCCCTGTCTACCGGGGATGGGAGTCCATTTCAATCATTACATCCTATTACTATCAGCCTGACATCCTCCATCCCCAACTCTGCTGGACTGCATCGAGTGAAGGTTCGCTGCCCCGACAACCAGGGATGGGAGTCATGTCTACCATATACGAACTGTTATCATACCTTCTCTACCTCATCCAGTTGCTGCTTCCCTTCAGGAACAGAATTACCTGCTGCTTACCAACTCAACATCCTGCACCCCTAACTCTGCTTGGCTGCATTGAGTGCAGGTTAGATTGCCACGACTACCAGGGATTGGAGCTAGGTCCCCAATCTACAGACTTATACCATGCCTTCTCTACCTTATACCAGTTGCCGCTTCCCTTCAGAAACGGAACTCTCATGCTCTGCAAACCATAATCATGCTACTTATATTGCTTCAGGTTACTACTGTCCATTCTGGACATGGATCTTCTACTGCTGAGCGGTCTCCAATTCTCCTCACTGCAGCTGTTCTTCCAGCCTCAACATGTATGTATTACAGAGACTGCGTTGCTGGGTCTATGGCCCTTGCTCACTTCACTGTGTCCGATGTCTCCTTCCCTCCCTAATGCAGGTTGCTGCTTCCCTTCAGGACCAGGGGATTTCACTCCACCAGCCTTTCATCCTCAGCTCTGCCTGTGACTTTGACTGCAGAACCAGGACCTCCTCTATTGGTTGCCTCCATCTGGTCGGTTTGCCATGTCCCTTCCATCGTTGGACCCTTCAAATTTGCTGATTCCACTCGACATCCTGTTCTTCCATGGACTTTCATTCTCTAGCCCTTTTTGGCATCCTTCCCTCCTCATATGGATCCTGGTGGCTTGTCTGATCCTTCTCACTCCTGGTCAACTGCCTCGTGGACTTCCTTGTTACAGGTTCTCTGTCCAGCTGTAGTGCAAACTTGTTTTCTTTGCTGATTGGAATTCATCCTTCGTCGCTCCATCACTTTCCATTCTCTTCTCTGGTCGCTTCCAGTCTTCCTCAGAAATGGGACTTCCGTTGCTCATAGGACTTGACTTGGCTCCCTGGCTTCCATGGACTATCATCCTATGCCTTCCTTCAGCATTCTCACACTTTACTGCCATTCACCATGGAACTGACATCTTCCTGCTCCTTCCTGCTCTGGATGTCATCCGGCTTTGCCTGGCCCATAGCTTCCTCTGCTTCTTCCTTCAGTTGTACGGGAACTTCCTTCTCAAATGTATGGCTGCCTTCTCCTCTTCATCTTGCTGGCTCAGGGCTTTGTACTGTTTGCTGTGGCTGTGGCTTTTCTGGTCCTTGTACCTCATTTCTGACCAGTACTTCTAACAAGTCATCTGCTTCCATACGATCCATCCTCTACTTCTACTCCTGCCCTTCTCACAGTACCTTCCACTACTCATAGAATAGAAACATAGAATTTGATGGCAGATAAGGACCACTTGGCCCACCTAGTCTGCCCATTTCTCTACCTAATGGATAAGCTGCAGATCCTAGTTAACCAACAGCCTACTTCCTCCTATCCCACCCACTAGAATTGCCTTATGTCTGTCCCATGCATTCTTGAATTCCCCCACTGTTTTTGACTCTATGACCTCCTCAGGAAGGCTGTTCCATGTATCCACAACCCACTCTGTGAAGAAATACTTCCTCACATTATCTCTGAGCTGTCCCCCCTCTATCTTCAAATTGTGCCCCCTTGTTTTGCACATCTCTTTTTCTGAAAGATGCTACCCTCTTGGACTTTGTTAATTCCCTTGAGGTATTTGAAAGTTTCTATCATGTCCCCCCTCTCCCTCCTTTTCTCGAGGCTATGCATCTTTAGTTCCTTTAGTCTTTCTTCATATGTCTTCTGATGCAGACCCTGCATCATTTAGGTTGCCCTCCTCTCTACAGCCTCCACCCTGTCTATGTCTTTGTGGAGATGGGGTCTCCAGAACTGTACACAGTACTCCAGATGTGGTCTTAGCAACTGTCTGTACAGAGTGCCAACAACTTCCTGTTTTCTACTGGTGATGCCTCTTTCTATGCATTCCTGTATCCCCCAGCCCTCCTTACTGCCTTCTCACTTTGCTGGCCCACCTTTAGGTCATCTGATATGACTACCCCCAGGTCCTTTCCATTTTTGTTGTTGTCAGTATCTCACCCTCCATTGTGTACTCTTTCCCTGGGTTTTTGTTTCCCAGGTGCATTACTTTGCACTTCTTTGCATTGAATCTAAGCTGCCATACATTTGACCATACAGTTGACCATTCCTCCAACCTTGATCTCATGCGATCATGTATTCATTACTCTGGAGTAATACTTCTGCCAGAAAAACATTCCTTGGTTCACATGCCCCATAGACTCTGACATTATCATTGAAGTCTCACACTGCCCATTTAGTTCTTCACAATCATTCATGGAATCCCATTTGCCTGGACAATAGGAAGATCTCTTTCATCTTTATTGGATATACACTCCGATTCCAGTCCATCCAATCATCATGACTCCTTGGATGCCTCGTCTCATTGGCCTTCCTCATATATGGAAAGAACTTAAATCCTTCTGTTCTCTTCAGACTTCGTAATCAGCATTGCTTCTACAGATACCAGGAATCTCAAGATAACCATTCAACTATGGACTTCATCCATTTTACTTTATGCCGCCTCTTATTTCAACAATGACTCTGATGACCAAGTTACTCGACTCCTACTTCCCAACAGTCATTGCTAGTTTTAGGAATTGCACCAATATTGTCCAGAATATTCATTGTGGGATCTTCATCACTTAGCTGAGTCCAGACTCCATGCCATCCACACCTTCAATTTCCCTCCCAGACATCATTATTCCTTATGCTATTATCTGCACCTGTCAACATAGTACTTTCCACTGGGTTAACCATTCTTCCATCGGACCATTCAGCCTCTTCTTCTCAAAATACTTTTGTTAATCTCTACAGTAAAGACTATCACCGATAACTGGTTCTCCTGAATTCTATCTGGCAATCTGCAACAGCCAAGACAAATTCGCCAACTCAGCCTTGTATCCCAATCAGTATTTTTTGGCTGCAGCACTAAATCATATGGCACCCTACATTTATTGATCTCACTACCAATCCGGTCTACAGACTCTTCCTCTCATCTGCCCCAAGATTTTCTCATGTACTTCAGCAACAGGATTACCCATAAATTTAACCACCTATGCCACCACAGTGCATCTCCTAAATGATCACACCACAGGAATACCTACACGTACTTCAGGCAGTGTACCAGCAAAGGATTAAGCATAATGTCATGAACATCATAACCAAAGAAGCCACCCATTCCTTATACTGTACCACGTGTCCAATCATTTCTCATATACATTAGTTTACCATATAGATGGCTCCGCAAATCATCTTCTGGGCTTTACTAATAACTTATGGCATTACTCTCATCAGGTACTCAAACTCTTCTACTCATTTTACTCTGGGATGCTTACCTAGTGACTTTCACTCACTAATCGATTCTTTGCCTTCAAACTACCTCGACTATCAAACCTTATATGAATTGGAGCAGTCACTCATAACTTTACTAATCATCACAACGACCACAGTGTACTGTCTGGTCTTATATCAATCTCATCTTGCTCTCCCACCTCATAACCTCCATACAATCCCTGGGACATCCATTCTTTGTCACTTTGGAACCATGATCTACATTAGCCCTTCCTTAACTGGATCTGCTTTACACATAGGATTTTACCTACAGAAGGATGTACCCTTCATTTTCGGGATCATCATTCAAGCTGTGTCATCCTTGGACCGAGAATGAACCATCATCTCCATAACTCTAAAAGACTTTAACAAATTCTAATCTATGGCTGTTTCCTTAGTGACTCCTTGTTCAATACAGAATACCTAGCCTCCAGATCATACCCTTACATTCGAGCCTCTCACAAGTTGGATCATTCACCAATGACTTCTTCTACCATTGCAGTTCCACCATTCCCAGTTTAGTACCTTATTGATCCAGTCATGATCCCGCTGCCCATTACAGTTCCGTTGGACAAGCATCATTCATCATCTTGGATACTTGGACTTCCTTTGGCCCCCTTCATTTGGATTTACTTTATACTTAGGATTCTATCGCTTATTCAGAACAGATCTCTTCAACCTCAGTATCATTGTGCAATTGGCATCATCCATGGATTGAAGATGGGTTATCATCTCTCCAAGCATCTCACCAACCTTAAAATAGCTATGGTTACTAGCAGGTAGATCCTTATCCATTTAGTATGCCCTGAATGACGGGCAGACCTCCGGCCATGGGTCCTCAGAGGTTTCCTCGACCTGGGTTTTTTTCCTCTCCTGAGTGCCAGGAGGTCATACTTTCCATGAGTTGGAGGAGGTTTCTTTTAGGACCTTTTATTCTCTAGAAATTACTACCTACCTACTACCCAAGGGTGGGAATAGAGTAAAGTCACAAAAAGTACTACAAGTTGCACAAGCATTATATACCCCATCTCTCCTTATTGCTGTTCCACAAACATCGAATGGGAGGTTCAATGTAGGGAATAGCTCCTCCCTCTACCTCTACATAAGCCCTCCTCTAACACACCTCCCTTGCTTAGGGAGTTTTTTTATCCACCACCATCCCCTCCTCCTTCTTCTCCGGCGCTCTTCTCACCCTTGCTCATGGGCCTTTTATTCTATACTACTTACCTACCTACTACTCAAGGGTGGGAATAGAGTAAAGCCACAAAAAGTACTTCAAGTACCACAAGCGCTATATACCCCATCTCTCCTTATTGCTATTCCACAAACACTGAACTACAGTTACAGAACAATGCACAAGTCAAATCAGCAAAACCAGACTCAAGGAGTTGAATTTATTCTCTCTGGAACAGAGAAGAAATAGGGAGACATGATAGAGACTTTTAAATACGTCAAGGGAATACTCATAATTGAGAAGGAAAACATCTTCCAGGAAAACAGGGAGGCACGTACAAGAGGGCACAACTTGAGTCTGGTGGAAGGCAAGTTTAAAAGCAACACTAGAAAGTACTTCTTCACCGAGGGAGTGATAGACCTCTGGAACAGCCTGCCACCAGGAGAGGTGACATCAAAGACAGTGCGAGGATTCAAACTCACATGGGACAGACAGTGTGGACAGCTTAAAAATAAAATAAAACCCGGGGGGAGGTAGCTTCCATGAGCAGACTAGATGGATCAAACAGTCCCCATCTGCCGACAACGTTCTTATGTTCTTATTTTCTTTTAGTTATGAGACAAGGCAATGTCGCTTGTCATCTTGGAAGAGGAGACATACTGTCAGTCAGCTGAAGCATGGATTGCAGAATAGTGCTACTTGTAACTACAAAGGAGAGGGACACCATTTGGGGTAGTTAACTATGGGGCCCCTGGAAAAACAAGCATTTGTCAATACCGAATGTTCACTTCTTGCATTGCTGTTGTACCGAGTCTTGCTTGTACACATTTTCACTATATATTTATGTAGGATAGATCAAATGAAATGCAATATCTCATTTTCAGTGGTGTCCTGCTTTTACACATTTTTAGATTGTATTTACCCAGGATAAGCCAGCTGAGAGGCAATATCTAATTTTAAGTGCGTTCCATCATTTTGACCCCAATTTTCCAACAATGTTTTTATGACTTGACATTATGATCAAGACAGGTGGGATTTTTTAAATCCCATCCGAAAGGTGATTTTGCAGTTAGAGATGTGCAAAACTGAGAAACTAATTTGTGGATTACCCTCATTTCATGAAGTTAATTCATGGTGCAAAGTCCCAACTTCTCCCCCTGCCCCATAAAACTCCGCAAATGCAAAGTTTGAACTTTGCTGGCAGAGTTCAGCAACTCCACATTTTGAGGAGTTTTTTTAGTGCCCCCTCCCCTCGTAAGATTGCTGGCACCACAGTAACTTAAATTCTGTGTTGTCTAGTGGCCCCCCATAGCCAACCCTCGGCCCCATATATCATTAAATTCCCTGTTATCTAGTGGTCCCCTTCCCCCACCAATTGCGGCTAAAGGTTCAATTGTATTTATATTCCCTGGTGTCCAGTGGTTCCCCCTGCCCATTACCGGCCTGCTATTCAATTAAATTCCCTGGTGTCTTGTGGTCCCCCCATCCTATAGCTGCTCATCGGCCCCATATACCATTAAATTCTCTGGTGTCTAGTGGTTCTCTCCCCCCCAACTGATCATGGCCAGATGTACACTTATATATATTCCCTGGTGTCTAGTGGTCCCCACCGTCCATCGCTGGCCCACTGTCCAATTAAATTCCATGGTGTCTAGTGGTTCCCCCACCACACCCCAGCCTGGCAGGTAGTGACCCTCCACTCTGCTCCCCCCAAGTCGACCCTGAGCAGGTGACCAGAGCAGCCCTCCTCTCTCCACCATGCCAACTGCATAACTGAGCTGTGAATGAATGGACACATACTTGTACATGCTCATTCATTGACAGCTCAGTTGGGCAGCCAGCATGGTTGAGAGAAGAGGGCTCTGCTGGATGCCAACTCGGGGTAGTGATTAGCTGGGTGTGGGGTGGGGGGTACTACCTGCCAGGGTGGGGTGGGACCACTAGACAACAGGGAATTTAATTGAACAGTGTTCTGGTGGATGGGTGGGGGACACCAGAATATAAATATAGCTAGGCTATCAATGCGATCATGGGGAAACCACTAGACACCAGGGAATTTAATGACATGTCAGGGTGGTGATCTGCTTGGGGTACCATCAGACACCAGGGATTTCGAAATATAATTATTATTGTGCATTGGGCCATTTATCAGCGGGGTGCGAATCACTAGACACCAGGGAATATAATTATACATTGGGTCAGTGATCGGCTGTTGGTGGGAAAGTACTACACACCAGGGAATGTAATTATATATCAGGCTGATGATCGGCTATCAGTGGGAGGGGCACTAGACACCAGGTAATTTAATTGATGATCATTTATTGTGTAATCTCTATTTCTTGCTTTTGTTTTTGTGCATTTAAAAACAAAAACAAGGCAAAGTTACAATTGGTGACTTTTTAATTAAAGTAGACAACTTCATGAAATGATCCATGGAGGTGGATTTGGCAACTTTGCCAGAAATTAGCTGGTGAATTAAAATTTCACTGCATCTCTATTTGCAGTACAACTGTAAAAATAGGTTTTAGAGGAGATTCAAATCATAACACCTGTCATGTTCAGGGGGTGGGGTAACATATGGGATTTGTTAGGGTCCAAAATCAGCAAATATAAAGTTATGAGTAAACTTTGGAACAATTCAACATTTCTTCATAACTTAGTTTTTTCACATTTTGACCACAAATTTTCAACATAGTCTTTTCTATGACCAATCCTTCTGACCGTGACAGGAGTCATTTGTAAAACAGTGGCAGAAATATCATTTTGCGCCACAAGTCTGAAAACACATTTTTGCCAGGATTTGGAAAATGACAGTTGCCACGTTCATTAGGTGGTGTAAAAAAAAATGGCCATGATGAAAATTTGGGGTCAAAATACTGAAAATTACCAAAGTTATGAGCATGCATTGAAATATTTCAATGTACACCTATCACTTTGGTGTTTTTTTAATGTTTTTACCCCAAATTTTCAACATAGCCTTCTTATGACACTGTTTCATGAACAAGCATAGAGATTTTTTTCAAATCCTGCCTAAAAAGAGGATTTTGTGCCATAAGTTTGAAAACTCATTTTGGCCAGGATTTGAAAATGACAGCTGTCACATTCATGAGGAGATGTGAAAAAATGGCTATGTTGAAAATATGGGGTCAAAATATTGAAAATTACCAGAGTTATGAGCATGCATTGAAAATTTTCAATGCACACTCGTAATTTCATTGTTTTTTTAATATTTTACAGCAGATTTTCAAATTATCCTTCTTATGATCCCGCATCATGAACAAGGATGGAGAAAATGTTCAAATCCTGTCTGAAAGGTGATTTCGCACAGCGACAGTAAAATCATCTTTCAGGATGGATCAGCATAATTTCGTAACCCTTGTTCATGAGATGGGGTCCCAATAAGGCCATGTTGAAAATGTGGGGAAAAAATATTCAAAAATGACCAAGTTATGAGGAGAAGTTCAAAAATTCATTGAAATACCTTGAATCACAGCAGAGTCAGACTGGCTTACAAGGATACCTGAAAATTTCCAGGGAGATCCCCTCTGTTGGGTACCTATTTATTTATTTATTGAATTTTGTTGACCTGGTAAGTCCACTGGGCCTAGAAGTCCCTTTTTCAGGGGCAGCCGGGGGGAGGGGGGCTACAGATGGTAAGCAACTGAAATTGAACCAGATTACGCTGTTGCTAACCACCTTCTGAACTCTGAAAATCTTTGGTTTTATCATGTATTTTTCTAATTAAATAGAGTATTGTGGGCACTGTAAGTGAATGTATAATGCAAACACAGAGCTAGTGTATCAGGTTTAAGTGGAATACTGATATGAGTAAGTCACCCTGGGTCCTCTATTATTGATCTTCTAGGTGGACCCCTGTGTCAGCTTTCCAGGTGGGCCCCTGTACCACAGTCTGACCCTGAACCGCATACCTGATTTCCTCAGTTCCCAGTCTGGCATTGAAGAGTGAAAACATGTCTCTGGTCTAGAGAGGATTACAACATTGAACCCCCAGTAGGTAGGTAAGTAAGGGGTTGGGGGTGTGGTGTGGCAGGTGCTGAGTGAAAGTGTTGGGTGAGGGGGGTGAGGGGGGTAATGATGGTTGTGTGCTGGTGGTGCAAAAGACATTGATGAACATTTTTCTTTTTACAGGGTGCATTAAAGTAAAAAAAAAGTACTGTAAGGAATGGTTTTCATTATTTCAGGTACAGGCACTGGGGATTGAGCACCCCATTGTTGGTGCTATGTTTAGCAGCACCATGGATGTGCTCCCCAGTGTCGTACAGTGAAGACAGATGGGGTAGGGGCCATTAGCTAGCACCATGGGTTGGGAACCCTGTTGTCAGAAAATTAAAAGTAAGGGGTGTGTGGGGTGGTGGATGCTGATTGGGAAGGTCTGGTCGGGTAAGTTAACGGTGGCAGTGTGCCAGCAGCAGCAACAGACATTTATAGATGTTTTTCTTTTTTACAGTGTGTATAAAAATTAAAAACAGACTATAAGGGTGGTTTTCTTTATTTCAGGTACCAATTGGATTGGACACCCCAGTGTTGATGTTATGTTGGTGGCACGGATGGCACACAGTGAAAACAAGTGGGGTGGGGGTACTAGCTGGCACCAGGGATTGGGCACTCCAGTGTGGGACAATTAAGAAGAGGAAAGCAATGGGAGGTGGGAAGGATGCTTGGCAGAGGATGGGAGGGATTGTTTTTACATTGGGGGACCACAGCATGCCAATCATGACGCTGATTAGCTCTGCTTTCTGGCTGGCTTATGCAGATCAAAGGAAAGAGCTGCCCTATGATTTGGGGGGCTCTTTTCTTTGAACTACACAAAGTTTCTGCCCAGAAAGAGCAGAAGAGTGTCATGATCAGCCTGGCTGGTGATTGGTCTGACACTGTCGAGCCCCTTGCAGACTACCCTACATTGGACCGACAGTAACTGGTCCAGTCTGGTTTCAGGAAAAGGCATAGTACAGAGACTGCCCTTGTCCAGGTATTGAGTGACCTCCTTATGGCTAGAGATAGAAAGGCACGTATCATTCTGGTCCTTCTTGATCTATCTGCTGCATTTGACACTGTAGACCATGGAGTGCTATTGGAGCGCCTTCGGGTCTTCTGTGGGCTGTCTGGTACAGTCCTCGAATAGTTTCGTTCTTACCTCACAGGCAGGTTTCAGAGAGTTGTCACTGGAATTTATTCCTCTGGCGATCACTCCCTGTCTTGTGGGGTACCACAGGGTTCCATTTTAGCCCCCATGTTGTTTGCAGTGTATATGCTGCCATTGGGAGAAATCATCAGGCGATACAATCTGGGTTTTCACTGCTATGCAGATGATACTCAGCTGTATCTGTCCTTTCTCCCCAGTCAGAGTGATGTACTCTCTGTACTCAACAACTGCCTCGATGAGATCAGACTTTGGATGAGTTAGAGCTGGTTGAGACTCAATCCAGACAAGACTGAGGTATTGGTGGTGGATCCAGGTCGTCCGGAGATGGGTGTGGGAGCTAGACAGCCATCAGGTTTATTACTTGGTGGTGTACCGCTCTCTACCTCTGAACAGGTGCGGAATCTGGGCGTTATCTTTGATGATGGTCTGACCCAGAAATCTCAGGTGTCAGCTGTTGTCGAATCCTCTTTTTACCATCTGAGGAATATCACCCGGGTGAAACATCTGATTCCCCCGGGTGACCTTCCAACATTGGTCCACGCTTTTGTCACTACTCATCTTGACTACTGCAATTCCCTCTACCTAGGGCTACCTGGGGTTGATATCCACCACCTTCAGCTAGTGCAGAACGCGGCAGCCAGGCTTTTGACTGGGACTTCAAGAACCAGTCATTTTACACCTGTGCTCCGTGAACTGCACTGGCTGCCTGTATGGTGGTGGATCACCTTTAAGGTTGGTTTACTAACCTTCAAAGCTCTACATGATCGGGGACCCGGTTATCTGAAAGATCTCCTGATTCCCTACTGCCCCCTACGTCCTCTCCATTCCTCCAATGAGGGATTGCTGGAGATTCCCAGGGTCCGATTGAAGTCATCAGGATCTCGTGCCTTTGCTTTTTCGGCACCTACCCTGTGGAATTCTCTACCTCACTGGTTGAGAGAATGCCCAACCGTCGATAACTTCAAGGTCGCCTTAAAAACATATTTGTTTGAATTAGCATACCCTTGTTAGTTTGTGGCTGACTTTTAAATGTTGGATTTTATTAATTTTAATGTCTGTACAGCGCCTTGATTCTGAAAGGCGCTTTATAAATAAAATTGAAATTGAAATTGAAATTAACACAGTTCTCAGAAACCCACTATCATACCAATATGTTCGTACTTGTGCAAGCACAAGGGTGAACATAAAAATCATATCACCAACAGGAAGCTGGGAGATAGACAACAACTGATGAACAATGATAGGGTAACCTCAAACATGCTACAATCGGGGAAACAATGTAGGTGTACCCAGATGAAGAGGTGCAGCCTATAAGCAAAACTGTAGGCAGACAGAGGTAATTACTGAAACAGCAACTCAGAACTAGCTGCAAGGAAGTCCAGTTAGGCTTAAGTTCTATATCAGTATGTGCATTATCAGATAACAATATACTGTAGGCTAAAAAAAAAATTAGAGTGAGACTTTTACAAAGCAGACCTGGTTACAGTAGTAGCCAGTAAAAGACAGGAGACTTACATTGCCAACAACCGAACAGTGAGTTGGACAGAGTCTCCTGACATCCTGGCATTTCCCCTCAGGTGACTCCCCTTGGGGACTCCCACTCCTGCTATGCCACTCACACTGGATATGTTCATACTAACCCTCATGGGAGGGGCAGCTCTTGGATTCAGGCCAGTCTCCACCTCTGGTGTACCTGACTGGTGTGTAACAGTCACTGGAGGAGGCATCAGATTGGAGGGGCTCCCAGTTAACAATTGGTAGAGCTCGCAAGGTGCACACAGACTGATTGAGCAGGCCAAGGAGCCAGACCAGAACACCAAGTTATGCCCAGGAAGAAATGCAGCCTGTGTAGCTGTTATTGTCCATGATTGTGGCACCGGGGGGGCAGGGCAATTGATGCGTCTTCCTCCACAAAATGAGGGCTCGTGATGTCCTTATTCCTTGCTACTGATGGTGGCCCAAATGAGATAGAATCCCACGTGCTGCAGCTTACAGGAGTAAAGAACTGGCGATGGGCAATTGATGCAGCTCCAGTCACAGAAAGGAGTACTGGTGGCATCCTAATTTCTACCTGCTGGCGTGGCCTCAGCAAAATTGACTTCCTGGAGCTGCAGCACAGAGGAATGAATGATGGATGGCTCTTTAATTCATGCCAGACTCCACCTTTGATACAGCCAGTTGGTGCACAGCAGTCACTGTAGGAGGCACCATATAGGAGGGGGCTTCTGGCTGGCAATTGCTGGTGCTCCCAAGGTGCACACAGCCTGATTGGCCAGGCCAAGCAACTCACTCAGGGCACTGAGCTATGCCAAGGAAGAAAAGCAGTCTTGTGCTGCTGGTTGTCCATGTTAGTGGCACCTGGTGGCAAGGCAATTGCTGCAGCTCCTGCCACAGAAGGAGCCTGGTGGTGGCCCTGATGAGATTGACTTCCTGGAAGTACAGCAGCAGAGGTCAGGTGATAGTGTGATCAATGTGGCTCCAGTCACAGAAAGGAGAGCTGGCAGCATCCTTATTCCTGACCATTAGCAGTGGCCCTGATGAACTTGACTGCCTGGAACTGTGGCATGTAGGAAAGAAGGATGGGTGGCCCCTTAATTCAGGCCAGTCTCCACCTCTGGTGCACCCAACTGGTGCATAGCAGTCACTGGAAGATGTACTGGATTGGAGAGGGCTCCCAGGTAGCAACTGGCAGAGCTCCTGAGGTGCACACAGTCTGATTGGTCTGGCTAAGTAGCCAGCAAAGGGCACCAAGCTATGTCCAGGAAGAAAGGCAGGCAGACTGTGCAACTGGTTTTTTCATGATGGTAGCACATGGTGACAGGGCAACTGATGCGGCTCCTGCTGCAGGAGGAGGGCTGGTGATGTCCTTACTCTCAGTCAGTGGCAGAGGCCCTGATGAGATGGACTTTCTGGAGCTGTGGTGTAGAGGAGTAGAGGTTGGGTTGCAGGCTGACTGATGGTTGGGTTGCAGGCTGATTGAGCCAGCTCCAGTTGCAGAAAGGAAGGTAGATGGCACCTTTATTTCTGGCTGCTGGCTGCCACCTGATGAGATCAGTTTCCTGGAGCTGTGAATGGCAGAGGGTAGAGGTTTAGGAAGGTTCCGCTAAGACCTGGTCTGAGCCCACTTTCTCTTTTTCCCAAATGAACATGTCTAGGATCATTTAGTGTCAGATATGTGTCTAACCATAAGTTTGCTAAGTAGCAACCAGCAAAGTCTAGTGGTTAGTGTACAAGGCTGTGATCCAGAGGGTCTGGGTTTGAATCTAGTTCCGTTAAAATTCTTGTAACCTAAAATTTCAGTGGAGTGGTGATCCATGGTGGTGTGGTGCTAGAATAGTAAATTTACACTAAAGGGTGTAAAGTGCAAGAAAAAACTAATTTCAAGTAAGACAGTGATCTTAAAGCAGAGCCTATGGGAACAGTCTACCTGGCGTGAGGATATAGGATTCAATGATAGAGAGAAAGAGGAGGATTTGGAAGGAGTGGGGAGGGTGGAGGAAAAAAGGGGGTGTAGGCAGGGAAGGAGGTATGGTGCATGAGGGACAGAACACAGGTAGTGAAAAAGTTGTTAAAAACAGCAGCAACTTCCGCTGGGTTGGAGATAGGGGAACCCTCAAGCTTCAGCAGGAAAGTGGATGATTGTGATTGGGAGGGTCAAAAATGAAGTGAGTGTTAAGGTTACTCGCTCTTCAATGACTACTTGGACCCAGGTGTGGTCCCCGGTGATTGGAGGGTAGCAGAGATTCATTCTGGTGCACAAAAATGGAGATGGGAGATCCACGGAACTATAGACTGGTAATCCTGACATCCATATTTGGTAAGCTCCTGGAGTCTATTATAGAGGAAAAGCTGGTGGAATTTTTGGAGGTACAGGGACTCCAGGATAACAAACAGCATAGATCTGTAAGGGGTAGATCTTGTCAGACAAACCTCATTGAATGCTTCAGTGGGGTTCCTCAGGATCTGGACATGGACAGAGCTCTGGATATTTTTTATTTGGACTTCAGAAAAGTGTTGATGCCCCATAACAGGCTGGTAAAGAAATTGGGCAATACTGAAACTGAGGAAGAGCTAAAAAGATGGATGAAAATTGACTTGAAGACAGGACACAGATGGTGGTCATTAATGGAGCCAAATCAGGACTTAGGTGGGTGACAAGCAGTGTTCCTCAAAGGCCAGTGCTTAGCTTGATCCTTTTCAATGTATTTGTGATATCTGTGTAGGGTATACATGACAGGATGCTTTTTTTTTTTGCAGATAACACCAATATTTGCAGTAGGATGGACAGTGATTAAAGGATAAGGGAATTAAGACAGGAGTTTACTAAATTGGAGAACTGGTCCAGAATTTGGCAGTTAAAATTCAATGCCAAGAATCTGAAGTTATGCACCTGGGAAGAAGAAAAAAAAAAAACCTAATACTGGATAACTGGAGTATGTCTGGCAGAAACTAAGAAAGACAGGGACCTAGGAGACACAACCAGGGATAGTCTTAAGACCTCAGCACACACCAATAAGGCTTATGGCAAAGCAAAGAGGATGTTGGATTGTATAGGGAGGGCCTTCTGGAGTATGAGGAGGGAGGCAATCCTGCCCTGTATGATTCAGTGGTTAGGCTATAGTTGGAGTACTGGGTTCAGTTTTGGAGTTCATACCTGAAAAAAGGTAGGAACCAACTGGAATGAGTTCAGAGAGTGACTAACATGATCCATGGTCAGTAGGGGAGTGACTAAGATGATCCATGGTCAGTATAGGACTGACTAAGATGATCCATGGTTAGTGGAGAAATGACTATGATGATCCACGGTCAGTACAGGAGTGACTAAGATGATCCATGGTCAGTAGGGGACTGACTAGCATGATCCATGGTCAGCAGAGGAGTGACTAAGATGATCCATGGTCAGTAGGGGAGTGACTAACATGATCGATGGTCAGTAGAGGAGGTCTTATGATGACAGACCCAAGGACCTAGGCAAATACAGTATTCATTGGTGAACAGAAGGGAAAGGGGGATATGACTGTGACTTTCAAGTACATGCAGGGTATCAGCAGGGGGCACTGTCAGGGACTGTTTATGCATAACGAGAAGAATATTATGAGGGAGAACAATATGAAGCCAGTGGAAGGCAAGTTTACATGGGACACCAACAGTAAGTTCTTTATGGAGAGGGTAGTAGACAAATTGAACCACCTTCTTCAGGATATTAACAGACAGCTGATGCAACCCCGCCTAGGATTTCAGCCAATCCCAAGGAACATGCCACCCCTCATTTGCTTCAGGGGTGGGGCAGGGAATTTAGGGTTGGAAACCCTAACATCATATTTCCCTATGTTTGTCGCTTTATCTTGAACTCTAACTGATGCATTTAAGTAGTTTTTTTTCAAAGAATGCAGACATATATATATATATATAGTAGTGTGGTACCACCACTATAGTTAGGGTTGAGTAGGCAGTTTAATGTTAAACCTTGAACTTTAATAACTTTGCAACCATTCAAAGGATTTGCATGAAATATGGTATGCGCCATTGGGTAGATCTCTTAAAGTTCCTTTTTTTTTTTTTGCCCCCTTTTCTCTGCCATGGTGGAACTTCCTTAGGGAGCTCTAGACTGTGATCCCTTAATCCCTCCCTGGGTATGTCCCATGGTGATGCTCAGACCTACCTCCATGCTGCCTCGGCCTACCCCCCTGGGCGGGGAGGAGGAGGGGGACCCCTTTACCCCCTCCAATCCATTAGTGTGTGTGACAGGAGGTCCATCTGCAGCATCCACCAGGAGCCCAGTTGTGGGTTATCTGGGGCAGCTGGGTCCCATCTCCATCCTCCATGACAGGGTTCCTTTTTCCTGGTTTTTCTGGTGCCATCCCCTGAGGATGTAGGCACACAAAGGGAGCCAAGGGGTGGAGCACGTCATGACATGCAGACGTAGCGGCTCCTGGCCTATGTCCTCTCCTCCCACTGGCTGTCTATGCTGCACTGCCACCCATGGTCACCCAGGTGGTGCTAGAGTAGTGGGACAGGTAACCCTCCCCTCCTGGAGAAGGAGAAAGGCTGATGAGCACTCAATCCTTCTCCCCCCGGCTGGCCCTCCAGCTTCCTGAGTCCATTTCTGAACCCAGAACACTGGCGCCACAAGCAGTAAACCTACCACTGCGACAGTGGGCCTATTTCTTGAAGTTCCAAGTTTCACTTCAATCAGATTTGCAAATTTTGTGCTGCGAATAGTGCAAAAACTGTAAAATTCACCTTTTTTCACCTCTTTTGGCTGTTTTCCTTATTGTGCTGTGACCACACTGTTTGAAATTGTGGTCATACATTTTCAGGGTAGAAAGAGTTTGCCCCAAAGAACAAGTCAGCATTGGTTTGGTGAAAAAATATTAATCTGTTCCAAAGTTATTCAGTTTTGAAATGTTGGATTCTGAGCATGCTCAGATTAGTCTTTTGGATAGCTACATGGTATACAAAGGGATTTAGGGCTCATAAAATGGGATTTTGAAAGCTTACAAAAAGGAATTCATTAAATCCCTTTTCGTGAGAAAAAATTCCCTTTTCGTGAGCCGCCATCTTGTTTTCATATTTCCAGCCCAAACAAAACGTTATAACTTTACCCAGGGGTGTCTTCTGCAGACATCCAAGTATGTATTTTTTTCATGTGGACACCCTTTATACTTCTCTGTTTTTGGTTTACTTTACTGTGGCCTCAGAACGGTTATTTTTAATTTTAAAAATCCCTTTTCGTGACTCAATTCTAGTACCTTTGGATTTTGACACCTCGCGAAAAAGGAATTTGGTCTCACGAAAAGGGATTACCTGCAGGGCCATCTGGTCTGACAACTCATATCCCTTTTCATAAGGTGTCAAAATCCCTTTTCACGAGTCAGTTCCCTTTTCATGAGGTGTCAAAATCCCTTTTCGCATTGTGAAAAGGGATTTTGACAGCTCACAAAAAAGGAATAAGGATAGGGCCATCTGGTCCCACAAGTCCAATTTTTTTGTGATGCAAAGGATTTGACACCTCCAAAAGGGAATAGGCTCGTGCAGTGATTTGATAGCTCACGAAAAGGGATTTTAAAATAAACTCTTTCGTGAGCTGTCAAAATCCCTTTTCGTGAGCCGATTCCCTTTTTGTGAGGTGTCAAAATCCCTCTTCACATCGCAAAAAAGGATTAGGATTGTGAGGCCAGATGGCCCTATCCTTAATCCCTTTTCGTGAGATGAATTCCCTTTTTGCGAGGTGTCAAAATCCAAGGGATTTTTAAAGTTTACTGTTTTTTTACCACTTCATTGCAAAGAAACAGTTACGACATTCAGGCTGAAATTTTCAGGGTACAAAGGGCTTGCCCCAGAGATGTGACTTTTGCTGGTTTGGTGATAACATTTACATCGCTTCCATACTTATAACATTTTGAAGTTTTGAAATTTCCCATAGGATAACATTGCAGCGAATGCAGTGCCTTTTGGCATCTATATCTCAAAAACGGTTTGAGATACGGATTTTTTGCTAAATGCAGCTAAGCAACTATGCAGGTTGCCAGTCCATGATTACAAATACTGTGGAATTTTTTCTAGTGTTCCTACGGTTACTAAGATATTGCGCCATTTTCAGCACAGGGGTTACTTGGAATGTCTCTAGCCCCGCACTGCGTCTCTACAGTTATAGGTAGATGGTAAGGGCCCTGCGCTCCCACATATGAATGCCATTATGCAGTACTGGGAGTGCAGAGCCATCCATTATGCAGTAGTGGAAGTGCAGAGCCCTCCCACAGGGAGATGACAGTTCATGACAATGTCTCTGCACTTATGGATAGATGGAGTGATGGAAGCATGATCAGAGCACAGGGCCTGGAGGGCTCTGCACTCCCACAGGGAGATGAGGATTGATTATAATGTCTATAAACCACAAACATATAAGGATAAGATTACACTTTCTCAAAAAGTAAGGAAATTAATTGCAAAAAATGTCATTAATGCATCAGTTAGGGTTGAAGGAACAAAAGTAGGGACAGGAGGCATTAGGGTTTCAAACCCTAACATCCCCCACCCCTACCACCCCAACGCACCTCCACAATCCACACACCAACTGGCATCGGGGTGTGCCTTGGGGATGTTGGGACTAACTCTTACCCCATTCTCCTATAATGTACCATCTCAGCTTCCTTACATGTGGAATGGGGTGAGAGTTCAGGCCAATGACCCCAAGACACACTCCAATGCCTGTTGGTGTGTGGAGGGTTCGGGGGTGGGGTGGTAGGGGTGGGGTAGTGTTAGAGTTGAGGGTGGGTAACCATGTGCCTACATTATCCCTGAGTTTCTGATGTCACACAGAATGGTCCACAAACTAATTATTTGTCCACAAAATAAACTACCTGCTATACTATGTAACCCAATGTAGCACCGAGTGCCTGCAGCACAAGTAAAATACAGTCTTTGTAACTGTCACCACTCAGCTGCATATAGATGTTGACGTCTTCAGTGCTGTGTTGTACTCTGTGCACAAGACAATAATAAACACCGTTACCTCTTGCTTTGAACATTCGGCATCGAGTAAATCAACAACTTCTGTGTATAGCTTATCTGTCATATTTACATACATGGAGTTATAACATCTAAACAGTACTATATAATACCACCACATACGAAGTCATGACGTGATGTATACATTTTGTTTCACATTTAAATGTGACACATGATCCATATGCAAGTGTCACATCGATCAATTGTAACGTAGGATTGAAAAGTTCAACAAAAGGGTTTCATTTACAATATTACCTTCTGTTCAGTCTTCTGCTAAAGGGACTCTGGTGTTGCAAAAAAAGGCCTTCCTTATCTTGCTTTGTGAACTGCGACATAATTGGTGGAGGAACAGATTTACTTGTTTTCATCTCCCTTGCATGTCTGTAGCTGGGATATTCATGGCGCAGGCAGAAAGCATCTTCAATGAATTCTTCAACATGTCCTGTAATACAAGTCCATGTTGGATGATAAATCATCATGTTTGTTTAGCATTTTGACACATTGGACCACACCCTGCGAGCTGCCCAAAATCAGACACACCATAACCAGCCACAATACCATCAATCTGCCTTGCATTTGGACTAACAAATGTAGTCCCTAGTTGTATCACATTACCTTTACTTTGGTCACCAGTGTCAGGAGAGTTAGCTGTGTAAAGGTCTGTGACAACATAGTTGTAAAATTTTGAAGTAATGCACCTGCCACGCAAACAAGGGAACAGTTATTGTTTGCATTATACATGGACCCACAACACATATTCAGAAGTAACTGATCATTATAGCAATGTGTCTGTAAGTGCTGCAATGTCATTGGCTACTACAGACTAAGAAAGGTTACTTCAATCTTTTATTAATAGCCATAGCGCAATGTATTAATACATCACTGTTGATAAACAATTGCATGAAGATTCAGACTTTTTTCCTTTTGTACCACACATTCATTTTTGTACTCATGAGAAACCCAACTGCATCTTTCACTACCCAGACATGTGTCACAGAAACAACTCAGAACTCTCTGAATGACATGCTGAATTCCAGCTCCAATGCAGAATTTAAGAAAGTAGATGCACTATTTACATCACAGCAAGGCACTGAAAAGATAAAGAAACCTGAAAATGCATTATTGAGATAACAATATGTTATCCAATTGCTATAAAAGCAATAAGGTACCACTGTGGGTTATATTAATCATATGCATCCTATCCTAGATAATAAATAAATATATAAATAAATAATGTTCATCACCCCCTAGGGGTAATGTGCCACTTGGCTTTGCTTCATACCTCATTGCACCCCTAGGGGGTGAAGAACATATGATTAATGTAAACTCTGGTGGTACCTTACTGCTTCATAATGGAGCAACTAGGCATATCACAACATGAGGTATTCTTGAGCAAACTGAGTACAGATTATGGTTTCAGAAAATTGAGAATGAAAATAATGACTGAATTTGTGTTGCATCATATAGCATGCAGCTGCTCAATTACTGATATTTTACAAAGTATTCAAAGTTTACATCAAGGTATGACAAACTGTTACTTATGATATGTAGGTGGCACTTTCGCCTCCTTCATAAGCGGCGCTCGGACACATGACTTTGGGTGGGAAACTCCTCATTTTGGTTGTCCAGCCTTTTTGCAGTCCTGCGCTCAGCCTGAATTTGTTGAAAGAAGAATTCTATAATATATTTGAAAAGAAACAAAAAAAAGGTACAATCAAAATCATTGCAATATACCAATATGTGCACATGGCACTAATGTACCGTTCCACACCATGTAATGTGAGGTCAACAAATTTGTTTGTAGCACACGATTGATAACTTCAGAAACCATTCTTCTGTACAGTATGAAATATTTATTCAATGTATAGCAAGATTACTGGAACGAATGCATATTCAAGTGTAACTGCAATTTTGAAATCAAGATTAGATGTATGTGCCAACAGTAGCATATGTTTACCTTGATTCCATAGAGTCATAAAAGAAATGAATATTTTTTAGTGCAAAGATGATGACAACTTTATGATAGGCCTCCAATGAAGAAGTCTGCTCAGTCAGAGAGAGCTTCTGTATGTCCTTGCATAAAGTATTGTTTATTGCTGTGATGGTTAATTCCTTGTGTGCTCTTGACCCTTAGAGAAAAGTAAAGTAAAGCAAAATACCATACAATAATTCATGTTTCATAACATTCTGTCCTACACGCACATTTGCAGTTATGGCACTAAACAACATTAAAGATAAAGTACACATTGACACGACATTGCATGCTTTGTTTTCTGGGAAACAGTCACTGATCACCTTCATTGTTGACTGTTTGAATGTATTGATCATCTTCTCAAGACTGCTCGTCTTTCAAGAACCACTGATGACTGCAGTTCTCTAAAGTGAAGATGTCTGGTGATAACAGTTTTTTGGAAAACAAGCACCTTCACAGACAATATACTTCATTAACTTAATAATGTGTTAGTGCATTATCATTCTAAAGAAACTGACACAGTCATATCAACACTGCCTCTCAGAAATTCTGTCATTTGGATGTGTTACACCTATTGAGGTAATTCAAAATACACATTTAATAGTGCCCTCCAAACAAGGTAACATACAACACAGAATTATGTACATGGCACACACCTTGTGAAGAACCAATAATGGATACTAACGTGTATACTGTACATTGAGCAGTGAAGTTCAGAATTGTTTTTTCAAATGAGGCAAAATACTATGATTATCATATAGAACAAAGCATAATACATAAGTCATGGTCCACCAACAATGATGTGAATATCTGTAGCATTCATAAAGCTTCAAACAGCAAATACAGTGTCCATGTAATAGTCAATACCTTTTTCTATCCACGAACGCTCCTCACGTTCATCATGTTCACACTTAAGGAAGTCATCTGAACGGTTATGTGGATATTCGACACGTGATTTAGTAAGGAGTGCCATTTTTCCACAACGATCTGACCATCCCCATCACTTGTCCTGGCGCACTAGTCTGGATGGTTGCTGATGTCTTTGTGACAGTGAACCACAGTCATGGCGCGTCCCCTTCGAAACAAGTGTTTTTCTTTATACCTAAAAGTAATATTAAAATGATATTTATGACAAGGTGTGACAGTATTCAACTGTTAAGCACCATTCTGCCATTTCTGACATATCCATCCAAATTCTGTTTTTAAAAAAGTTAAATTTGTTGGGTATGTTGGAACCCTGGAATGCACGTAATTGCATGAATAGGATATGCTTGTTATTCAGCATTACTGACATCACAGTATGCTTGTGTTGCAGTACTGAAGTGATGTCAATTCCAACACATGACAAAGTGGAAAAATGCCATGCAGCTTCTTTCTATTATCAAATCACAGTGGAAACTATTTTTATTTTAATTTAACTAACAAAAAGAAATACAGAAGACTAACTCACTACTGTGACCCATTAACCAAACATGATCCTCCCCAAACACACAGTCCCCTGAAAGGAATCTGAGTGTCTGAAATTTGCATGGACACGAGTACAGTGTAACAGATAATGCAAGGACATCCATTCACAGACAAATCAGTGTCTGAATCTTGAGGTTTCAGTGGCAAGCGTTGAACCTCTTAGTCTTTGCTCTCAATGGTTGTGGTTGCTATTGAAATATATTGATGCAGACACAGGCTTGTGGTGTATGGTTGCCCATAAATAATGCACTATATTGTCATTGCAATTCATGATTAAGGTTAACAACATTAGATAAACATATGGCATACCACAAAATAATAACATGCAATAAAGTGTTTCTTAGATGACACACCTTCAGCAATGTGTCAAACATCAAACCAGTGGGTTATGTCTCTTTGATGTTCCCGCAAGTATTTCTTCACCCCAGTGTGTCTATCCATGGTTATATGGGAGATGTTGACACCACATGACTTAACATATGCAGTGGGATGCTTTAGCCCTTCCAGCTCCATTGTGTTTGCACTGCTTACCTCATTGCTCTATGGTAATGATGAATGGAGTATTAGGAACTTATGATTTATTGCTTTAGTAATTTCTAATTAGTGCATATTCAGTAAATTAACCTGAATTAGCTGTACATCTTTTATTTTGGAGTTTACGAGACCCATCAATGAGTATGATCCATACTCAGCTGTGTAGCTGGGGGAGCAATATCTAGCATTTCTCATTAGCTTTTCTGGGATTCCCATCATTAACTTGTTGTGTTTTCCAGCCCCAATGATGGGATCAGGTATGCTGACTGCATCAGATTGTAGGTTCGAAGTGATATTTTGGGGATGTGTATATTTTTAAAAATATGTAGAACACAAACTGGACTGCTATCAGTGAAGAAAACTGATGTTACCAACAGGTAATGTTCCCAGGGTTGCTGGAGTCTGCTGATAAGTTACCAACAGGTAATGTTCCCAGGGTTGCCGGAGTCTGCCGATAAGTTACCAACAGGTGATGTTCCCAGGGTTGCCAGAGTCTGCCGATAAGTTACCAACAGGTAATGTTCCCAGGGTTGCCAGAGTCTGCCGATAAGTTACCAACAGGTGATGTTCCTAGGGTTGCCGGAGTCTGCCGATAAGTTACCAACAGGTAATGTTCCCAGGGTTGCCGGAGTCTGCTGATAAGTTACCAACAGGTAATGTTTCCAGGGTTGCCAGAGTCTGCCGATAAGTTACCAACAGGTGATGTTCCCAGTGTTGGCTGAGTCTGCCGATAAGTTACCAACAGGTAGTGTTCCCAGGGTTGCTGGAGTCTGCCGATAAGTTACCAACAGGTAATGTTCCCAGGGTTGCCGGAGTCTGCTGATAAGTTACCAACAGGTAATGTTCCTGGGGTTGCCGGAGTCTGCCTTTTGCAGCTGTGACCACCGGGACAGACTTGCTCCATGATGACCATACTTCTAAAAAAGTCTTAAAACTACCCGGCACATAGCAAGACATACACAACATGTCTGGAGTAATGCAAGCAGTGCACCTTCAAAGACCAGATATTTATGCTCCTCCTGTGATTTTGAACACACACTTATCTCTGTCATCATGCAATGCATAAAGCATAGCAGTGAATATGTTACACAGCATAGTTCAGACTTCCATATGCTAAATGGTATACTCATAATTGTCAGAGAAAGTCACACATTTGCTTATCTGCATGAAATATAATGTGTTTCATTGTAGTACATTTGACAGAATCAAATTATTATCAGGGAAGTACATTTCCCTAAATGATTATTTTAAAAACGTGCTTGCTATAAAAACCTGATCAATTGCCATTGAATTACAGCATTTCATGAAGAGTACTGCAGCATATTGAGATACACTGCAAGACTACTGTGTTGCAGCCATGCTTTCTATGCTGTTAATACAATGGGCAGAGAGTATTGTGCATGCTGATTGGCTGAGAGGTGCCTTTTGCCATGTCCTTATGAGGACATATTGTGCCAATAGATACCGCTTCTGCCACCCCTGATGAATCACCAAGGAGATCATTGTGCCTGTGATCAGCATCCCCAAGTTGGTGGACTACTCGTACCGGCTGTTGGCTGCTGATACTGTTAAATGCTGTAGTGGTGACCCCCCCATCCTGCAGCAGAAACATGCTGTTTGTACCAAAACACCAGAAGATCCACAAAAATTCAGTAATACTTTATCATCAGTCACTGCAAATGGTATGTATCCACTGACACATTACTGTCAGTGGCTGTCAGCATCGCGCTATCAATCAGGCATGGGAGGGCAGCTAGTAAAGAATATGCTCACATCCCACTGTCTCCTCATGAATCTGTGCACTTGTGATACTAAACTCTGGCTGCCATACGAATAAAAAAATACTTTTATGGGGTGCATTTATATCTCAAAGGAGGGGCCACACAGACACAACTGCTGTCTACTGACCTTACTAGCACCAGTCCTGCTAGTGAGTGCAGTAGAGTCGATCACAGCCATCAAAATCAGCATGGCTCTCTCACAAGTCTGCAAAACAGCTTGCCATAAAGCATTAAAAAAATCAAAAAGTAAAACCTATTCTACAGCCAGGGACAGCACTAAAATATGGATGTAATGATACAGCACAGGATGGTCGTTTGGAGACCATTTTACTTGCCTTGCCCCCCCCCCCCCAAAAGCTGCAAGTGCTAAACCATGCATAAAGTAAGCTGAATCGATGACTTTGCTGTTGCAGTTGCAGGAAATGACAGACTGCATGGCTTTGGAAACTTTGCATGCTCAGAGTATGATGGAGGAACACAATCAATGTCACAGACATGTAAAACATCATATATATGTGTGCCCAAGAAATGCTGGTAATGAAAGTTAATCGAAACTTGAACTGCATACTCACATGTCAGGATTCTCATCAGTCAGATCATCATTATCAGAGTCGTTCTCAAATGCTATGCAGTCCGACATCTCCCTGTCAGGGTCGTTTTCATTTTCTTCTTCAGAGTCAGAGTCAGTGTCTTCATAGTCATCATCTTCATCAGATGAAATGCATTGCCTGTGATCAGTTTTCGGACACATATCATCTTCCTACCAAGTACCAACAGATGACATACTGGTTGCCTTCAGATTAACTTGAACACTTCTATGTGTGGCAGTTTGTGCTGTCTGTGTCCCATGAGGAAATCGGTTTTACCCATACCAGCTGAAACTTTTTATAGGATCTGCACCTTTCTGCAGATAAACCTAAGAGGACAACAACGTATTAACATATTATTTATGTAAATGTATTTTTTTCATCAATATGTTTATGCAACACATATTTGAAGATTTCAAAGCAGTCAGATTTTATCAGATGAAATTTAAAGCTGGTTCTACAGTTTATTTTAGTTACAGAAACATAAGAAGCCACAATTAAAATGATAATTTTGAATGAGGTAATTTATTTTTTCCAAACAACCAGGTACTTCAGAAGCAACAATCATAAATTGACAGCTACTGAAATAATCGTAACGCAGATGCTGTAGCATGTGGGGATTACTAAGTAGAGTATTACCTATTGCCACACTAGCATTCCTGTTTGGGAAACACAGACTGTTGGGAGGATGTGTAACGTGGTGGTGGAGGGTCGAACATTGGCTACACTGTTCTCATTTTCTGGGGTGTGGAGGTCTGCTGATAAAACCTTAGACTGCCACGAGATAAATGCCTGGTGGCACTGCATCACAGACAGCAATAATGAGAAGTTGCAGACCATACAGCACAGGTGTCCGCCTCCTCCTCACGCATGTCAGATTCCATATGGCAAGAGGCGGGGAAAAAACAGATAACAACGACTTTGGGTGAATTCATAAAACCTTGTCTGCTGATCCAGAGGCTTCTCCACTGTACAAGGAAAAAACATACTTATTTACTGGATTCAGGTATAATGTATTGGAGGGAATGTGCCACCGGCATAGAACACCATCACGAGTGCAGTATTCATGGCAGTAATAAAACAGATGGTGGTTCATTGTGGAGGAGGGGACAGGCTCAGGGAAGCATGGACTGGGATGAGCATCTGATATCTGGATGAGGAGAAGAAAAATACGTGTTACAAAAAAAAAAACATTAATTTGCAATTGCTGATGATACACAAAAAAAATATATTATAAAGTCATGATTTCATACCATTTTCATACTGGTACATCAGTTTGCAGACTGCCATCTTGGTATTTCTCAACTGATAATCCTTCATCAATGATTGATTTGATGTCACCTGTCTCGCTTGTGCACACACCCATGTGCTCAGACACATCTTCTGTTACTTGTGGTGCAACACATGTTGAGGGCAATGCACGAGGTGTATCCTTATACAAGCCAACGTCAGTAAGACCCTAATGTAAGAAGTTAATACATGTTAGAAACAATATGTAGAAATTAAAGTCAGTCTTGATCACTGCAATTTGTAAAATATAATAATTTCAGTGGCTTGCATTTGTTACAGACCCGTCAGTATCACCCAGTTACAAAATAAGCTAATACTACTGTACTAGTGGTGCATCGCCGACAGAATATCCACTGGCTTAAAAATGCAATACTTGGCATAGTTTGCCAGTCTTCTTTATTTTTTTTCAGTACAGGTATTCCTACTGTTGTTGGCACAGGTGGGCTTCTCAGTCCTGTCACTGCTTCACCCACTCGGCACCTAGTTTCTCATACTTATTCTGCCCAAATTACACCTTGGTTATTATCCACATGATGTGGCAATGGAGTGGAGTTCCATCCCACCCCCCCCAGTTACTGTAATCCAGAAGTGGGTACAGTGTTCCAGGTGGAGGCGCAGTGACTAGCGTAGGCTTCCAGGGCCTCATGTGGCCTGTACCAACGATTTAACATTTTAGCCTCATTGTCCACATCCGTGGCATCATGTAAGCATGTGTGTTTGGAAGAGCATGCACACTGCCCAACAACACCATCCTTTCTGTTTTACGACACTCAAGATTCCCACACTACCACCCTACATCCTACAGGTAGCAGGCAAGGGCCGAGATGGCATGCCACACCACATGGGCAGAGGACAGCTGTGTGACAGACTCTCAGTCCTCTCCAGCTGGGCTGACCCATGTAATCCCATGCTTCTTCAACAACTCTGGTCAATAGTATGGAGAGAGGTCAGTGGCGCAGTGTCTCATCCCTCTATGCCAATAGGACAGCATACGGTGTTACGCACCAGCTCATACCGAAACCCCGCAAATCAAGTGACAGACTGGTGTTATCAGTGGTTGGCACAGCCACACTCACAAATGTTTGACAGTCTGGGAGAAAAAACAGCTACAAATTAGGCTTCCTATACCCTCACATGCTGTTACTGATGAAGACTTATTTGCTTGATAATAGCTATTCACTTGGAGTACTGTATCCTATGGAGCCAAACTTTGACAAAAAAATATTTATGAAGGTACCATGGATGGAAGTTGGTGATTGTAAGAAGTAAATCAGGGGGAAAAAATCATCATAAAATTTTTTTATAAATAATACAGTTGATAAATGTTTTAATGTTTTGACTAACCCCTATTTGTCTCCATTTCTCCACAACAAAAGATGAACACTGCTCCTTCTCAACACTGAAAGAAAATTCAGTCAGGCAAGAATCACATTTCAGGCATCTGTGACCTGGGTTAAATCTAGTACTGTCCAAAATACTCTGCAGAATCGCAAATTGGTCAGATATAAAGTGATCAGTGCATATAACCATCTGATCATTAGGAATCCGTCCATATCCCCTTACTGTGGGGACCCACTGCTTGTGGCACGGTTTGCCCTTGGGGAATCTGTAAAAACATTTTCCTGATCTGCTGCCATTAGTACAACCAATGGCATGGCAGTATGGCATTGTTAAAAGCTATTTTGTCTGTAGTATATTAGTGGATGGCAAAATTAATCACACACCTGAAGTACAACACACAACAACATAACTTTATTAATTATACAGTATGATTCAGTTTGGGTTATACAAATATGCCACTCACTGTATCACACACTGAAATATCTGCAATCTACTGACTGAGTAATTAGCCTTTATTATCAACAAGTTAGTAGGTAAAAATGAAATGAGTTCGCTAAAAAAATGTTTGGTTAGCACGGGATGCTGAACAGATGCCTGTAGCTGTGTTTACAATGTTATTAATAATGCAAAAAGCAACAATTGGTGTTTCACTGCCACACAACCATGTACTGTAAGCAATAACCCACAACAGGGTATGGGGTTACTGAGGATTAATCAACACTCCAGGTGTGTTGTGAGGCACAAAGCCACAGGCCAAGTGTCCTCACAGCACCCGAGGTGTTGATTAATCACCAATAACCCCATGCCCTGGGGTGGGTTATTGCACTTATAACATGGGTTATGTTTAAAGAGCAAAAGTTCAAGTTTATTTCAAGTTCAAGTTTATTGCAGGAAGACTCCATTGAGCAAGCTCATTCACAAGGAGGTCCTGAAGGTAATACACATACAATGGCACATTATACAGTACAGTGCCTTGATAACCAAATATACAGAGTGCACACAAGGCTCTAATCAGGTAAAGCATAGCGAGATACAAAGTTACAGATATAGCGAGATACAAGGTTACAGATATATGTACAGTTAGGGGACAGTCAATATCAGGTGAGGTTAGACACCTTGTTGCTGTAAGATGCTACAGATAATCAAAAAGAGGTGAAGAACTAGAAGAAGGAAACAATAATAAGGGTGAGCAGGGTTGGGGGAAGGGTAGGTTAGCAGAGGGTAAAGTAGGTTGAGGGTTAAAGGTCTCAGTACGGCAAGGGCCAATAGAGACAATAGACAGGAAGCACACATAGAGATAAGAGGGGGCTTAATGGCAGTTTCAAATATCTTTTATTTTAGATGCAATTAGCACTCTAAAGAAGTTGACCGAGACTATGCTAGTTAGTTTTAGTATAGATTGGAGTTGGTTCCACATAGAAGGGAGGGCCCCCTTTTGCCAAAGGAGGTACGAGTCCTAGGTACATCGAGCACAACAAAGTCAGTTTTCCTAAGGGAATATGCACTGCGGGAAATACGGATTAACAATGTTAGGTAGCATGGTAATTTCTGCAAGAGCAATTTAAGGATCCAAATACCAGCGTGGAGCAGGCGTCTAGTGGTGAGAGATGTCCAACCAACAGTTGCATATAAATCACAGTGGTGAGTACGGTAGGGGGAGTTGGTAATGAATCATAACACATGGTGATAAAGGACGTCCAACTTGCTTAGGCTTGAAGTTGAAGTTGTAGTTTAAATTAAGTCACCATAATCGAGTAGGGGAAGGAATGTGGCCAGTATGAGCCTGGTATGTGTCTCAAGGGGGAACAGAGATATATTTCTAAAAAAGATTCCTAATCTTGCTTTGAGCCTCCTGGATAATTCATCAATGTGGTCATTAAATGAGAGCTTATTATCTAACAAGATACCCAAGTATTTGAATTTAGAAATGACCTCTAAAGATTTACCTAGTGCAGTAACTATAAAATCATTTGGTTGGATGGGGGACCAGGAGAGGTACAACAAGAGAAAATCATTGCTTTCGTTTTCTTAGCATTAAGAAGCAGCTTGGCTTTTATCAGATCATTTTCGAGCTGAGCAAAGTCAGCTTGTAATACATCCCTGACCTGCAATACCGTAGATCCAGAGGTATACAGTATCATGCACAAAGAAGTGCAGGTTGGAGCTCGTTATATGGGAGTCAAGATTGTTTATGTACAGAGAGAACAGGATCGGGCCTAGAATGGAGCCTTGGGGGGCTCCTCTGACAACCAGCAGAGGGGCAGAGAATAGGCCATCCGCTTTGACTTTCTGTGTTCTCCCTGATAGGTAACTAGTGAACCATTCAGTGGTGGACAGAGTAGCACCTAGGTTGGACAGGCAAGGGACTAGAAGGTTGTGATCAACAGTATTGAATGCTGTGCTAAGGTCCAAAAAAACAGCATCAGTAACCATCTTAGCATCGACGGCAGAGATCCAATCATTTGTTACTTTTGCCAAAGCTGTGATAGTGCTGTGATTTGCCAGGAAACTGGATTGGGCTGGATTAAGGAGTGAAAAGGTTTCGATGTGAAGTTTTAGTTGGTTATAGACCAAATTTTTTGAAGATTTTAGAGAGGATGGGCAAGACGGAAATGGGCCTGTAGTTGTTCAGGTCGCTTGGGCCCCCCGATTTAAACAGGGGAAGGATGTGGGCTGATTTCCAACAGGTCAGAACTAAAGCAGAAGTGACAGAGAGGTTGAAGATATGGAGAATCGGGGTTGTGAGGTGGGCATAGCCTAGTCTTAGAAAGAAAGGTTCAAGACCATCATCCCCTGCACTTTTCCTGACATCAAGTTTAAGAAGTGAGTCTTCAACTTCTTTATAGTTACACAAGTGCAATTGAAAGGGGCAGGATGAGGTGCAGGTGGACGGGGTGGAACTAGGCTGACTCATAGCATAGCTGGCATAGGGTGAGGAGTCGAACACTAGTCCGGCTGTAACAAAATGGGAATTGAGTTCGAGAATTTGAGAATTACTTTCCACAATCCTGCCATTTGCACATATCTTGGTTGGAGCGGAGGTGGCAGTGGGCTGCCCTTCAATGGATTTGAGTGTCCTCCAAATTTTGCGGGAATCCCCATTTGCCTGTTCGAGGGAAGAGATGTAGAAGTGGGCTTTGGCAGTGTGAATGCTTTTTACACAGGCATTCCTTGCAGCTTTAAAGACCTGCCAATCTGCAGGGCTTTTGGATTGCCTAGCTTGGGCCCAGAGCTTGTCCCAGTTAGTAAGAGCTGCCTTAAGTCCTGGGGTGAACCAAGGGTGAGAGTTTTCACGCACCCTGACTTTGATTAAGGGGGCATGCTTATTTGTCAGTGTGGCAAGGTTATCACTGAGGACAGAAACAGCCTTATCAACATTTTTGGCAAGGTACAGATCCTGCCATCTGACCTCACCTAGGTCTGAGAGGAAATTAGCTCTGTTGAATTTTTGAAAGGAACTTTTAGTTATAAATGTGGGCTGCTGGCGGGCCTTAGTTTGAGCTCTTATGCATACTACAACCCCATGGTCACACATATCATTGTGGAAGACAGCTGTGTGAGAAATTTTATGGGGATGAGTGGATAAAATTATGTATAAGAGGGAGCTTTTGTCTGAGTTAATGGTATTAGCCCTTGTTGATTCACTAACTAGTTGCACAAGGCCAAGCTCATCACAGAGAGATTTAAGGCAGTGAGATTTTGATGTTAGCCAATCCATATTGAGATCTCCTAAGAAAATTGTTTCTGTATTAGCAGTGGAGATTAATGATCTGAATGTATTTAAGATTTCTGAAACACCAGACGGAGGCCTATAGCCCCCAATAATATTGATGCATTCAGAGGAGGGAAGGTGGAGCCTCAAGGAAACAAACTCAAATTCCTTTGATAACAATTTGCAGCTGATATCTGAGACTGTGTACTTAGTTTTGAATAAATTACTACACCTCCACCCCGAGATTCCCTGTCATCTCTGAATAGTTTATAGCCAGAAAGGGTAATTTGTTGGTTAGAGTTAGCCTTTTTGAGCCAGAATTCTGTAATGATGACAAGATGCGGATTAGTATGTGCAGCCCAAGCTTGTAGTTGGACAAATGTTTTGGCCAAGCTCAGAATGTTGACTAACATCATTGCCCAGGGCAACTGCAAACTCTGACGGGGAGGAGAGTTGCAGAGGCGGGTCAGGATTTAGTTCAACATTACCTGAACAGAGGAGGAGCAGCAGCAGCATTTTTAAGGATCTGATCAAAAGAGAGACCGCTGTTTTCCTCTGGGATCTCCCATGGATCCTTACCAATGGTGTGCTTTGGAGCTGGAGTCGGTAATGCTGAATTGACAATTTAACGTGATAAGGGAGAGTACTCTCATAGTCAGAGGTGAACTGTGCAAGAGAGGGAAGGGGGCAGAATGAAAGGTCTGGGCACGATGAGGGAGGGAGGGAGGGATAACAAGAAGTAAGAGGTACATTGAGCAGGGATAGGATAAAATGTAATTTGGGGGACTGAGACTAGATTAGGTCGGGGTACATCATATTTTAGTGTAAGGTAGGGTATACTGTGTTCAAAGGTCATGAGAATAACAGTAAAGAATGCCATATTTCCAAGAGAAAGGGGACCAGGTTTTATTAGGGAATGGATGTTTTCTGCCGAGTATGAAACTGGGACGCAAACAGACCCTCAGGACTCAACGAGGGAATAATAAAAGCTGTGTGTGGTGGGGGGGAAGAGAGCAGAGAAAAATAACAGGCTGAACAACAAAACGCTATCCCACGCAGCACAAGATGGTTTACTCGGCTCCCCTATCAGTATCTGTGCTCAGCTCCCTTATCAGCAACTGTTGGGTAAGACACCAGGCCAGTATTACCAATAAGAAGGCAGCAGAACCAAGGAGGGTGGAGCAGAGTTGTATTTAATGGCAGCCTGGGTGGCCAGTGGATAATGGGCAAAGTGAGAGAGAGACAGAGCAGTGATTAACAGGGGTGAGGGGCTGCCTCAGTAAAAAGACGAGAGGTAAGCCAGCTCGGGGAGAGGATTTCGAATGGAAAGACTGATGGAATAGAGAAGAGAGACTAGAATACAGGACTTAAAAGCAGGCAGGGGGAAACATAAGCATTCAAAAAGATACAATCAAGGGTCAAACACTATTTAAATTGTAACGGACAGTCAGGCAGCAAGCTTAGTAAAAAGTGAAATAATAAAAATTATAACACAGGAGTATTCAGTATAGTTTTAGTATAGGAAAACTCCTAGTAAAGGATATTTGGCATAGTAGGTACAGGCAGATTAAGGAACAGAGAAAAAAATATTGAATAGTTCAGTGCCCAAAGGCACTAAAAGTTGCTCTTAAAGTCTATGTGTGCGGGCGCACCAATCATTGGGCAGCAGGGAAGCAGGTGAACCAATCGGTATATAGTATGCCTGATAGCATGCAGCACCAATCAGGGATCAGTTGTCCATGCTGGTTCCACAGAAAAATCAGCGGTCATACCTTAGGGATCAGCCGTCCGTGCTGGTTCCACAGAAAAATCAGCAGTCGTACCTTTGTAAGGTTCTGGGTTGGGTGATCTGAATTCTGGCAAGGACTGTGGTGCACAGTCGGGTGGTGGCCGTGGAGACGGCTGATGCTGGCCGCCTTGCTTCTGGAGCATTGCTCAGGCACAGGACCCTGTAGCCAGAAAGGTGTTTTGTGCTGTTTAAATAGCAAGAAAGGTACTGTATCCTGCCACCTTGCAAAATAGTCCCTAACAAAAATGCATACTACATTGCTCTTACGCACAAAGAAATGTCACACATACACTAGTAAGATGATCTGTGACATTTCTTGTGCCTAATACTGTCTGCAACATTGCCTACCACCGTTGCTGTAGCTCAACCCCCCAATCCACATGCACAGTACTATGACTCATGTTGAAATTTGTCTGTTACTCTGCCCCTCTCCCTCTCTCTTTCTCTTTTGCATCACTGTATGCTGTCCACTCGTGATCTGGTACACTCTGACAAACAATACCTGTGCAGAAACATTTTGCAATAAGCACAGGTATTGACTTTCTCTTTCTCCCTGTGGCTCCCTCTGTGGCTCTCTCTCTCTCTCTTTCTCACTCTCGCTGTCTCTCTCGCTGTATTTCTCAGTTTCAGCCCCGGGTCTGGCAATGTGTCACTCACAAGCACCATGATGGACTGCAAATATCGCTGCATGGCTCACTCAGACACTGAGAGACAGAAAGAGAAACACATGAACTATACTACAGGAATTCTGAATTATATACTCACTTTGCTTGTGTTTCTTTCAATCTCTGTCTCTCTCTCTCTCTCTCTCTCTCAACAATGGGAGGAGCAGGGCTCTGTGCAGTGACACAACCATCACTTGCTGCAAAGTGAACAGAGAGAGAGAGAGAGAGAGACACACACACACACACACACACACACACACACACACACACACACACTGTTGGAATTCTCCACTGTCTGTCTCGAGCCCAAAATCACTGCGTGTATGTCTCTCTTTCTCTCTCCCCTTCCCCACATCGTATTTCCCTGGTCGGGGTTTGAGCTCTGTCTGCTTCATCGCCCACTCACTTGCTGCCTCCTGCTATCTGTTGGTGTCTATTGCTCTCCCTGTGTTTGTCACCATGGTGGGTGACACTGCGTGTGATTGTTTGGGGGTGGGGTGGGGGGCGCTTGATGAACTCTGCATCTGTACTTAAACAGTAGCTCTGGCAACAAACGTTAAAATAACCCCACAGCAACAGAGACAGACAGAGGGCACAGCACAATAAGCTGACTCCTTCAGAACCCAGTCACTGCTGCACCACCTTGTGCTTGGTGTGCCTATCTCTCTCTTTAGCCTTATGCCCTGGACATTGCCATTTCTCTCTGCAGGATGCTGTGTCTCTCTGTCACTACTGCACAAAAGTCCATAAACAAAGAGAGAGAGGGAGAGAGAGAGAGGCACTGCCGATCCCAAACTTCTTGTCACTGTATTTGCCAACTTTCTGTCATCTATGGGCAGCAGTGGGGGGCGGGGATAGCTGCAGGCAACTGGCATGGCACAGCTAACACACAACACACACACACACACACACACACACGAGGACAGTTCAGTATTGCTAAATGAAAAGTTCCTCTCTCTCTCTGTCTCACTGTCTCTAGGTTATTCACACACAGAACAGAAAAAGGACACACGCCACACTCCCGAACGTTCACTCTGGATTTGACATGGCTGCCAGCACACCTCTTCTGTGCTCCAAGGAGAAGGAGATCCAGCGCCACACCTCCAGAGTAGCTCCACGGAACAATGGATTAATGCTAACTTAATCCACAGCCCCTCAAACCAACTCAACTAATAGGGTTGCACGTTTCTGTCAATCCATGTTATAAATGCAATTAATTTGATATCTGTCAATGAATGAATGAGACACTGTATTGTAGTAATGAATTGCTGAGCTTCATAAAAATGAATATTTCCGGGGCTCACACATACTGCTTTTCTCCATCCACCTTCTCTACATCCAGCTTTACCAACTCCTTTCTGTGCACCGTGCCCTCCTAGCCTTTCTCCCCCTACTTCCCTCCCTCTCTTCCCCCCTACCTTCACCTCTACCTGGTGTATATTTTTATTTTTATTTTTTTCTTCCATTACTTCCTCCTGCAACCTTAGATAACCTGCTTTATCTTCCTGTAGACACTTCTATGTATGTAAATACCGTGTAATCTGTACAATATCTGTATAATTCTATGTACATATGAACTTCTTTTTCTTCCTGTCTGTAAAGAGTATTATCTGTATTGCCTTGTAAATACCTGTGTTGACCTGTATATACAATTGTTCATGCTCCACCCAGGTCCATCTTGCAAACGAGCTTCTGCTCAACGATGAACGCCTGGTTAAATAAAGACTTGATTGATTGATTGATTGATTGATAAATACTTACAGTAATGCAATCAGAGTGATGATGCGAGCACACAGTGAAGAAATGCTGCCACTGATTTAATTGGATCATTTGCCAAAAGTGTAATATTAATGAAACAATCTCTGACACCCTTTTACTGCTATCCAGTTATGAATGTGACATCACATATTTTTTGTACATCTATTATGTTGACAATGTACCCACAACAAACTTCAGCACAGCTTCAAGTTCAACACAGCTGGAAAAACCACACAGATGGCACTGACAGAATTAAAATGGGGCTGACAGATGGAAAATGTGACAGACACAAAAAAATTCACTATTTAGGAAGCACACTGACTTTATTAGTGAAATGTTATTACAGCAGATGTAGATTGCTGTACATTAATTAATTAAAAAAATTAAAAACTTACACAGGATAAACAAGAAGGTAGACTAACATGTGGGGAGTAGTGCAATGTACTGGCTGTGGGGCAGCAGTCTTCCGGGAGTCTTTCTGGAGGCTGAGATGCTAACCTATTTGCAGGCAACTCTCTGCCCTGAGGGAGGAGGTTACTCATCTTCAGGCCACACTGGACAGTAGTAAGGCAACCTTCCCCACCCAGGGAGCACCAGGTCCACCACCACTACCTCAGAGACTGCCAAGAAAGTGCAGCAGTTGGACCACAGTGGGCTCAGGGAGGGTGAGGGCAGTAGAACAGAGGCACACCCAGTCAGTTATACCACTCCACAATCTATACACCATTCTGATGGAGCATAGTTCCCCTATGGATGCACCCACAGGGGAGACTAAGGAGGTTACGGACAACTGTCACAAGGGAGCCCCACAGGAAGGAGGCAGAGGACACCACAGGAAGAGGAAGCAGCTTCTGGTGGGGGACTCAATTGTTAGGGGGATAGAGCTGGGGGGATCAGGGAAAACTGACGTAAGGTGCCTGCCTTGCACCACAGCTTGGAGGGACAGGAAGCGCATCCTCAGGATCATGAAAACAGCTGCACAGGAGACTGAGCTGGATGTCATTGTCCACCTAGGGATGAAAAACTTGGCTCAACATGAGATGAGAGCAGTGCAGGAGGATTTCGTGGAATTGGGGAGGGGCCTAAGTCAAGTAGCGCACACAGTATCCTTCTCAGAGGTGCTGCCTGCCTATGGCAAGGGTGAGGTGAGAGTATTTCGCACCATGCAGTTCAAAGAATGGTTGAAAAGATGGTGCAGAGCACATGGGTTTGGCTTCAGTGGGAACTGGGGTTCCACCTGGAGGGATACCAGCCTATACTGGCAGGATGGTCTGCATCTGTCCAGGAAAGGAACAAGTCTACTAGGTGATGGGTTTAAATGCTTTATTGGCAAGCTTTTAAACTAGTCAAGGGGGAGGCACTGATGAGCAACAGGAGATTCTCAGCCTCCCCCTACAAAACTGGGTACTAAATGAGGTAAAGACCAAGGTAAAAAGGTTAGTAGGAAGCAGGACATGGGTAACTGGAAAAAGCAAAATCAATGAGGACAGGGATGGTGCTACAAGAGGTAAAACGATCAAAAAATGGAGAGCAATGAGTACAAATGCCCGTAGTCTGGGTAACAAGCTTTCTGAATTAGTGGTCTTGATGGAGGAGGAAAATCTGAATATTGTGGCAGTCATAGAAACATGGTACACACAGAACCATGACTAGGATGTAAACATACCAGGATATACCATCTACAGGAGGGACAGGGAGGGTAAAAGAGGAGGTGGAGTAGCTCTCTACATAAGGGACAGCATCAAAGCAACAGAACAAAAGGGTAAATGGGGATGAGAGGAAGCACTGTGGGTCAATTTGGAGAGAGGCAATGGCACCACAATCCGCACAGGGGTTGTATACAGACCCCCATCTCAGGAGGAGGAAATGGACAAGGAAATGATAGAAAGTATCCTTAGAATGGCAGAAAAAGGAGAGATATTGCTAATGGGGATCTGAATATGCCAGATGTTAACTGGAGTGCATTTGCAGCAGCCACTTCAAAGAGTGGGGTCATTTTAGATGTCCTACCAGGGGCATATCTTAGACAACTAGTATCGGAACGCACTACAGATGGAGCAATCTTAACACTGGTACTTTCAAATGGAGATGGAGAGAGGATCACAGATTTAGAAGTGGGTAGCCATCTGAGAACTAGTGACCATCGAACAGTATGGTTCACGATAAACACAGAGGTAGAGTCAAGTCATACCAAGGCAAAGGTACTGGACTTCAGGAGGGCAGACTTTGCCAAAATGGGCGAGTGCCTAAGGAATGCACTAGCAAATGGGCAGGAAGGAGGGGTGGAAGAACAATGGGGAATAATCAAAACTGCCATCACAGAGGCAACAAGCCTTTGTGTGAAGCAAATAAACAACACAAAACAATGTAAGAAACCACTATGGTTCTCAAAGGAGGTGGCAGGGAAGGTTAGGGAGAAAAAGAGAGCATTCAGGAATTACAAGGAATCACAGAAGGAGCAGGACAGAGAATTGTATCAGTTAAAACAAAAGGAAGCAGGAAAGGCAGTCAGAACAGCAAAGGCCCAAACCGAGGAAAAGATAGCCAACTCAGTTAAGAAGGGGGATAAAACCTTTTATAGGTACATCAGGGAGCGAAGGTGCATGGATTGCATCACAAGTCCTATGAAGACAGGTTGAAGGAACTGAACATGTACTCCCTGGAGGAGAGGAGGGAGAGAGAGGATATGATAGAGACATACAAGTATCTTACAGGGAGGAACAGGGTGCAGGAAAACACTATTTTAAGCGAAAAGATGTTCCAGGACTAGAGGGCATGGGATGAAGTTGGAGGAGGACGATTCAGAGGAAACATGAGAAAGAATTTCTTCACAGAACGGGTGGTGAACAAGTGGAACACCCTGCCAGAGGAAGTGGTGGGGGCTGAAACAATCACGGGATTTAAGAATGCATGGGATAGACATAAAGGAATTCTAGAGGTCAGGGTAAGGGGAAACAGACTTCTAGGAAAACAAACTGAACTTACAAGCTCAAATGGGCAGACTGGGTGGGCCATAGGCCCTTATCTGCCGACACTGTCTATGTATCTATGTATCTATGTAAGACCAAGGGAGGGAGAGTGAGGCTTAATAAAGGGGAGGTGTGTGAGCAGAGGGTGACTGTGAAAAGGCAAAGATACTAAACAAATACTTTTGCTCAGTATTCACAAATGAAGAGGGGGAGGTACCTAAACCAAACAATAGAAATGCGCTGGATATGGGGGTTGATACCAGCCCTTTCACAGAAGAAAGGGTTCTGAAAGAACTCTTAAAACTGAAGGTGGACAAAGCAATGGGGCCTGATGGGATTCATCCCAGAATTCTAAAAGAACTAAGGGTAGAACTAGTGACACCACTGACTACCCTCTTTAATAAATCATGGGAGGGTGGGGTGGTACTTGAAGACTGGAGGAGGGCAGATGTGATTCCACTACACAAAAGTGGGAGCAGGGCAGAAGCAGAAAACTACAGACCTGTTAGTTTAACCTCAGTGATTGGTAAAATGATGGAATCACTTCTGAAGGAAAGAATTGTTGAGTACCTAGAGGTCAGAGGAGCACAGGACCCAAGGCAGCATGGATTCACAGCTGCAAGGTCATGTCAGATGACTCTAATAGATTTCTTTGACTGGGTGACCAAAGTAGTAGATCGGGGAGGGGCTGTAGACATGGTCTACCTAGACTTTAGCAAGGCATTTGACACAGTCCCACACAAAAGATTAATATACAAGTTGGCCAGCCTGGGAGTGGGTTTCAAGATGGTAGCCTGGGTAAAAAATTGGCTGGAGAACAGGACACAGAAGGTAACAGTAAATGGAGTCCACTCTGAAGAAAGGGGGGTTACTAGTGGGGTACTGCAGGGTTCAGTACAAGTGATGTTGCAGAGGGACTGTAAGGAAAAGTATGTCTCTTTGTAGATGACAGAAAGATCTGCGATAGAGTTGATACACAAGGTGGGGTGGAAAGGACGAGAAGAGACTTGGCAAGGTTGGAGGAAGGGTCAAATGTATGGCAGCTTAGATGTTATGCTAAGAAGTGCAAAGTAATACACCTGGGAAACAAAAACCCAGGGGAAGAGTCCACAATGGGGGATGAGAGACTAACAACAACAAAAATGGAAAGGGACCTGGGGGTAGTCATATCAGATGACCTAAAGGTGGGCAAGCAATGTGAGACGGCAGTAAGCAGGGCTGGTGGGATACTGGGATGCATAGGGAGAGGCATCACCAGTAGAAAACAAGAAGTTGTTATCCCTCTGTACAGACAGCTGGTGAGACCTCATCTGAGTACTGCATGCAGTTCTGGAGACCCAGTCTCCATGAGAAACATAGACAGGATGGAGGCAGTCCAGAGGAGGGCAACTAAAATGGTGCAGGGTCTGCACCAGAAGACATATCAAGAGAGACTTAAGGATCTTAATATGTATAGCCTCGAGAAGAGGAGGGACATGATTGAAACTTTCAAATACCTCAAGGGAATCAACAAATTCCAAGAGCGAAGCATCTTTCAGAAAAAGAGGTGTGCAAGAACAAGGGGGCACAATCTGAAGCTAGAGGGGGGATGGCTCAGAGGTAATGTGAGGAAGTATTTTTTCACAGAGAGGGTTGTGGATGCATGGAACAGCCTTCCTGAGGAGGTTGTGGGGTCAAAAACAGTAGTGGAATTCAAGAATGCAAGGGACAGACATAAGGCAATTCTGGTGGTGGAGGGTGGAAGAAGTAGGCTGTTGGTTAGCTAGGATCTGCAGCTTATCCATTAGGTAGGGAAATGGGCAGACTGGGTTGGCCAAGCAGTCCTTATCTGCTCTCAAATTCTATGTTTCTATGTTAGTTCACTATTTAGGAAACAAACTGACTTTATTAGTGAAATGTTATTACAGCAGACGTAGATTGCTGTACATTAATTCATTAGTTGCCCAATACGCTTCAACATGATCAACACACTGTACGGTCAAAGACAGGTGCACATAGGCCTTCACAGACACTTGCACAGATAGCAATGTTCACTTTTTAATATAAAAAAATTAGTGACTCAGATTCATACAAGATTAAAACGGTATGTCAAAAAATTATGACAGATGTCATGTGTTAACACCACAATAGTTTGACAGGATTCAAAGCAGGAATGAAGGCATGCTGCATTCTGATATGACGAAGCTGTAAATGACAACACCATTGACATCAACATACATATGCTGACCAAGCATTTGTGCTCAGTGCGTGTTGGCAGAAAAGAACAGCATGGCTAAATGGAGAATGAAAACTACAAAATTCCGGTAGTAACCCTTTCATGACAACAGCAGCAGCATTGTATGGCACCACTCTATTGCAAAATGAAGCATGAATTGAAAACTGTGACCTTTGCATTTAATATTTAACATTCAAGCTCTAATTGGTTGCTTCTATCAGAAGTATATCCAAAGGCAACCACCCTTGAATGGCGGCCCTCCACACCGCCTCATGTGCCATCTGGTTCTTGTTCTCACTGAGTTCCTCAAGGCCTTTCTAGAAGATCCATCCTCCTGGTGCTGCTGATGGAACTCCTATGACAGATTAAAGGACCTAAATATGTATACCCTGGAAGAGATGAGAGAGAGAGAGATGGATATGATAGAGGCCTTTAAATACCTTGAGGTGGTAAACATGCACAAAAGTTTAGTATTTTTCAGAAAAAAAGATGCTCAAGGACACGGGGTATAATAAGAAGCTGGAGGGAGGATAGATTCAGAAAAGATGAGAGGAAGTACTTCAGTTCCTGGAACAGTCTTCCATCAGAGGTTGTGGGGTTCAAGAATGCATAGGATAGGGAAAAGGGAATGTTAGGGAAAGGGAAGGGGGGTGGGTGAATGGGTCGGAGATCATGCACCCCATTTCATTAGGAAATATGGTGAGATGGGTGCGATATAGGAGAATGGGGTGAAGTTTGGGGCCGAAGAGTCCAAGGCATACCTCGATGCCTCTCAGTGACTGCAGGGTGTGGAATGGTATAAGCATCACAGGCAAGAATACCAAGTCACACCCCTGATTCCTGTCATTCTCTATAGGGTTGGGCGATTTAGTTGAAAAGCCTAATACCTCAGGCATTCGTTGGTATGTTAACTCCAAATTTTCAACATGTTTGTTTTGTGACCCCACCTCATGAACAGGGGGAATATCAGTTTGGTAGCCAAAAGCTGCTTATGCACAGTGACTATGGCATTTAGCACCACAGGTGCAAAAATATTCCGAACAGGATGTAAAAAATGACAGCTGTACTCTTTCATGGGGAGGTGTAAAAATGGCTATGTTGCAAATGTGTGGTAAAAATATTTAAAAAAATGGTGAAGTCACGAGCGTACATAGAAACTGTGCAACGCACACCCATTATATAATTAGGTTGGGATTTTTATAGCAGATTGTCAACTCAGGCATTTGGTGCTCCGATCATGAACAGTGTCACTGTGATTTTCTTTATCTGTGCCGCACAATGATTTCCCACAGCGACCACGCATCTCGCACTGGAAAGTGTGAAACACACTTGGCCATGTTGTGAAAAATGGCAGCTGTACTGTTCATAAGGAAGTGTTGAAAATGCCACTAGTGAAAATCTGGACTGAAAATATTACAAAGTCATGAACTAACGAGGATGCGTGGAAACCGCACAATGCTCACTGTGAACACAGTCATTTTATGGACTTTTGTCACCAAATTTTCAACATAGCCATTTTAAGACCTCTGCTCATGAACAGTGTAACTGTGATTTTCTTACTCTTCCTAAACATTGCTGTCAAGACACCAACAGCACCATTGTGCGCTACATGGGCGGAAACACGCTTTTGGGCAGGATGTGAAATGACAGCTGTACTGCTCATAAGGAGGTGTGGAAAAATGGCAATGTTGGAAATCTGGAGTGGAAATATTGAAAATTCGCAAACCTACGAGCGTGCGTTGGAACTGTGCAACGCACACTCGTAAAACAGTCATTTTTAGGAATTCTGTCACCAAATTTTCAACATTGCCATTTTAAGATCTCTGCTCATGAACAGTGACACTGTGATTTTCTTAATGTGTCCCATACACTGAGTTCGCACAACGACTGCGCCATTGTGCGCTACATGGGCGGAAACACGTTTTGGGTGAGATGTGAAAAATGACAGCTGTACTACTCATAAGAAGGTGTGGAAAAATGGCAATTTTGAAACTCTGGAGTGGAAATATTGAAAATTCGCAAACCTATGGGCGAGCGCGCGAACCGCGCAACGACCGCCGTAAAACAGTCATTTTAGGATTTTACCAAATTTTCAACATAGCCATTTCAAGACCTCTGCTCATGAACAGTGTCACTGTGATTTTCTTAATTTGTCCCGATATGATTTCAGACACTGACTGGCGCCATTCTTGCGCCACATGGGCGGAAACACATTTTGGGTGAGATGAAAATGACAGCTATACTACTCATAAGAAGGTGTGGTGAAATGGCAATATTGAAAATCTGGAGTGAAAATATTGAAATTTCAGAACTTACGAGCCTGCGAGGAACTGCGCAACGACACTGTTAAACAGTCATTTTTTGAATTTTAAAATTTTCAACATGGGGTTTTGGCCCTTCTCATGAATGATGTCACTGTCATGGTGGTATTCAGGCCGGCGGGTGATTTCGCAGTCACTGCATCGAAATCACCCTTCGGGCCCGAATAACGCCATGACAGTGACATCACCATGAGAAGGGGTCTCAAAATCCCATGTTGAAAATTTTGCAAAAATTCCAAAATGGCTGAGATATGAATAAAGTTGAAACCCCCTATCTAGCCCATTATACATCTTACCGCATTTCCTCAGTTCGCGTGGTGGCTTTGAAGAGTGCAGACGTGTTCCAGGTCCACAGAAGATCGGGCATACGCAGAGTAATGAAGGTGCGCATGGGGTGGGGTGTGGGAGGCTGGGTGCGAGTGGGTGGGTACGGTTGTGAGGGGGGTCGGAGACGACCGCTGGACCGCTTTTTTTCTTACAGGTAAAAAAAAAAAAAGACGTCAGATCTGCTTGCCACACTGGGGTGGCTCCCAGCACAGCACAAGGACTTTGGGGGTGTTCAGCCGATGGGGATTGGGCACTCCTGCCGGCAAAAAAAATTTAAAAAATCGCTGGACCGCTTTGGCTACACTGGGGTGGGCCTCAGCATGGCACAAGGACTTTGGGAGAGTGGGGCGTTGGTTTCAGTCAACGGGGATTAAATTCTGCCGGCAACATGACTGATTGCCATGCTGGGGTGGGCCTCGGCGTGGCATCAACTACTGGGTGGGGAGGAGACAGATGCAGCTCAGCCGGCGGGGATTGGGCACCCCGTCGGCTATACACTGCGTGCAGGGGGTGCGCATGGCTGGGGGGGAGCTGCGCATGAGCAGCTTCTTATCGCTGCTCACTCAAGTGTAGCTCCCCCTTTCAACTGTATGCCACTGCACTTTGGAGCGTGTCATAGACAGCTCCAAAATGCATTGGCTTACAGGGGCCGCGCCAGCCAGCACACTGCCTGAATTGGAGGAGGCGGTGACACACCTACGAAATCTCCGATGATGGCACTATGTTTCTTGCACATGCGCAAGCAACAAACAAGGGGTCCCTCCGTGGGGCAATTCTCAGGGTGAAATTTTAACCCTCCAATAGCTTTCTTGTAACTGGCATTGAGCTGAGTGAAGAAAGAGGCTGGTAACATGCAGAAAGATTTATTTTGAGGGGGGTTGAAGGAAGAAAAAGGTTGTGGTGGGAGTAAATGGAGAAAGAGGGAGATGAAAGGAAGGAGGTCAGATAAAGGGAAGGCGAACCAAGCCACAATTTGGAGATAAAGGAAACACAGTGAGTGAGTAAGAGAGAGAGAGAGAGAGGTATGAGAGAATGAGAGAGAGAGAGGAGAGAGAGAGAGAGAGAGAGAGAGAGAGAGAGAGAGAGAGAGAAAGATGCATAGCTTCAAGAGAAAGGGAGAGAGAGGACTGGAGGAAGTAATGATGGGTGTGAGGGGGACAGTCCAGGGCAAAGTGGCAGAAAGAGTGAAATCATGCTTGTCTCCCTTTTTATGTAGCAAAATGGGAAGACTTGAATTTAGATTTGCAGAAGTATACTCAGAGCATAAAATATAGTTCAATAAAACCACCAGTTCCTCCATGAGTACCTCCCCTATGAGTCTATACATTTCTCTGGGGAGATCAACTTCTCCAGGAGCATAAGTAGTTAGGGCAAGATATTGCTTAATTTCTTCCACAGAGATTCCACTTCCCAGATAAGATTTCCATATTCCTGGTATTTGTAAAAAGGTCATATTCCTTAACAGAGCAAGAAGAGACCCTGTTTCTTGAAATGGCTGACCCATAAATATTCCCAAAAATATGGGAACAAACAATAGACATAACAGATGAATCTTCTGAACAGATGAAACCAGTATCATCCTCTAACTGGATAACAATGTGTTTTGAACCCTGTCAGAACAACTATGAATAAAATTAAACAAATATGATTTCCCTGGGATCTAGAACTTCTGTTCTTTATATGAGGGTGATGTTCATTTACACTGAATGCTTCTCATTTGTTGTTCAATGTGTGCAGTCTGGTCAATAAGATTATCTGTAGACTGGGATGCTAGAGAAATATGTTTTTGAAGATGAAACTGTAAATCAAGATATTCAAAATACTTTGAGCTTGGGAGAGGGTGAGAGGTAGGAGCTATGTTAACTGGGACCCTTGGAGGATGACTGCCTATTCCAGCTCTTGTAAAGTGTGTGGCACATCCACAAAATGTGAAGCTGTGTAAATAATTTGGATACGGACTCTCTGAACCAGAGGGTTGGAAACTTGGGAGACATTGAGAGGCTAGAACTGTGGCAACTGTGACCCCAGGGGGTGATGGCCCCTCCTGCCATGTGCATATTGTGGGGCAAGTCACCATTAGTCCTTTAATCCATGGGACAATAGTCTAGAACTGGTGGAGATTATGTAGGCTCCAGGGTCTCTAAATTGGATAATGTAATTCTACAGGGAGATGGATGCACTAGAACCCTCAAGCTATGGTGGATTCACCCTTGGGGGGACAGCAGCGATATGAGTACCGACTCTATGGAGGTTGGAATGTTGGAATCCCTGAGTAGCCTATGGGCAGAATGCCCCATAGCTACAACCATATTTTAAGTGCTGGTACTGTTTGAAATCTCATCTTGGAGTCTGAGTAAGTCTACCTCATGCTGGGTCCTGTAAAGTAATTTGGGTATGAAACCCACATTCAGTTAATGTTTTAAGTGCTCCAGGGTTGTCCACGGCCCCAGAAGAAATGTGCCTTCTGGACTCCTCTGATACTGCTTGGTAGATATCCAGAAAGGGGATGTAAATTCATGTACAGTAATGTTCTGATGTTAACCTGCGTGAGTGTGCAGATCCATGCCACCGCGCTATCTTTTTAAGAGCTCCAGCTTGTGTATTTCTTTCTTTCTTTCTTTCTTTTTGTTATCTCTTGTTACCTGCTCTGGCCACCTGGTTTGCTCCCCTGTCCTCACATCCTCTGGGGATTCCAGCCACCGTCCACCTCTACAGCAACCAGCTTGGCACCCTATTCCTGCAGCTTACCCTCTGCAGTGAGGTGGCAGGGAGCCCCCAACTCCCCACAGAACATGGATCCAGATGGGTGCCACGTGCTGGCTGCAGAGAAACTCACGGATGGCCATCAAGCCTCTCAAAATAGGCGCCATCCCTTTTTCTTGGCTTCTTCCCCCAGAGCCGAGAGTGTGCAATGACACCGACGGAGGGGAGTGCGAATGTGTCTGCACGTGCTTCCTCCTGATGTCTGCCCCCAGCTCCTCCCTTATACACAGCGCAGCATCTTGTCCCCCAGCCTCCGCCAGGAGGGAATCCTGCGCCGACTGTCATGGACCCCCCCTCCTCAGAGAAGGAGAGCAGTCCATTGGATGTTCATTCTTTCTCCTCCCCTGCAAACCCCTGGTGACCCACGCTCATTCCCGAACACCAGTTGCCGACGTGGTGTGAGGTGTGGCGACCAGTACATCAGCCCTCAGTGTCACTGTGCCGGCTTATTTTTTTATTTTATTGAAGTTTCAGATGAAACACCTTTGAGCCCGAAGGCTCTTTTACATAGGTTCCACATCAAGAGACAAAGACAGATACAGTACAAGATTATAAACAGAGATACACTTTTTGAAATTAGATATACTTTATTGACTTTCAACTGACATTTCAGGAAAGTAACAATAATATTGACAGGGACATTAACAGTGTCATCATAATAATAAAGAGAGGTATACTTAATGGAACATGTGTATACAAGTGGTGTAAAAAAGAAGAATTAAGATGCAGCTAGAGGCATTGTCAATAAAATCTACATGGTGAAAAAACAAGTGAGTATGGTCATTTAAGCAATAAGGCACAACAAGGTTTGTGTTATTGTGTAATAACGTCACTCCTGGGGTGGGTCGAAGCACGAGGCGAAGCCGAGTGCTTCCGCCACCCCAGGAGTGATGTTATTACACAATAACACACACCTTGGAGTGCCTTATTGCTATTAAACAATGGCTTGTTTTAAAATAATATTAAAAAGCAAAAAAAAAAAATTATATTTGTGTTATTTTTTGAATAACAGGCATACTTTGTAAATAAAAGAAAAAGTAATCCAGTAGGTGGTGCTGCTGGCAATTTTGTGTGTTTTTTATGCTTGGTTCCTGGTTTGGTAACCTCCCCCAACATAGTCGTCTTTACATGGCAGCTTTTAATGAGTGTGCTCCCACTGCTTATCCTGGAAGCACTTGAAAATTGTTGTTTTGTTTCCCCCCGTGAAGGATAGATGGACACAACAGATGAGCGTGGAGCCAAGCGGTAACTTCCGGTTTCCCGAAACGCTTGGTAACTGAACTTCAGTCGGAACCTCTGAGTTATAGGTTTTTATTTTGATTTTGGGAAACAGGTTTTTGAAAATAGGGAAACTGTGTGGGTTTGCTGAGAAAGAAAGTATTTGAAATGGGACTGCATGGAAACGGTCGTGTGCACGTGCTTTCACAGACCGAGGCAGCCATAGTAAAAGCTGCCATTTCTTTTGAATTTTGCGGTTTTGTTTAATACCTGAAGGACCAAGGCAGTTAGGCAAGGAACGTGTGTGTTTTTTTGGGGTGCGAGTGCGGCTAAGCTGTATCGGCTTCAGGGACTATTGGCTTCCCGGTGGCTTGCATGGACAGGGAGGGTTTTGTTTCAGTGTTCTCCGGTCACCGTCTTTCGGATGAGACATTAAACCAAGGTCCCATCTGCCTGGATTGGTGGTAGTTCAGGTGGATGTTAAAGATCCCATGGCACTTATCGAAAAGAGTAGGGGAATTTCCCCGGTGTCCTGGACAAATTTCCATCATTCACTAAAAATACCACCAACAGCTTAATCTGGTTCAAGGTCAGTTGGCATTCATCTGTATCCCCCTCCCCGGGTCGTGCCTGAAAATAGGCAGGAATTGTCTAGTGCACTTACCCAGTCAACAAAAACTAAATAAAATTAAAAACTTCTGTGCCTGCACTTCATACAGTGATGTTATTGTTCAATAACATCACTGTGCCAGACGCACAGTGACCAATGAGGATTGGGGACATTTTCTTGCCATTGTATAATGTACAATTTATGCCTGGGCTTGTGGCAAAGTTGTTAATCATAACCCAAAGATATAAAAAAAGACATCTAAATTCACCCTGGGTAGAATATGTGGAAAGTATTAGGTAAGAGATAGGATATAAACGGGGTATTAGGTAAGAGAGGGAGAGTAGGCACAGGGAAGGAATAAGGCAAACGGAGGAGAGTGAAAGTGTGAGAAGGAACAGCGGGGTGGAAAGGCAGTGGGGATATGAATGTAAGGCAGGCTATGGAAAGTGGGTGGTAAACAATAGTATACAGAAGGAGAGAGAAGAGTAGGGGGAGTGTGTGTGTGGCGCCTAGGAAGATCGAGGAAAGTGAAAAAGTTTGCTAGGTGGATGTGGGTGAGTGGTCAGCTTGTGTATGGCGTAATATAGCCTGTGCTGGGTTCGAATGAATCAAGGTGGCATATAAATAAACCTTACTTACTACTTACTACTACTACTACAACTACAGGTCACAGAGACAGTCATGTCCTGCGTTGTGGAGACCACTAGAGGAGCATCAGTGTCAAACCTAGCAGAACCTGTGGCATGACCAAGCTCCCTGGCCCTCAACTACATGAGTCAACAACTGTTCCCAGGCTCAGCCACAAAGGTTACCGTGTCACTGGAGCTTGCTACCACTGACATGCAGCAGCTGCCCCAGCCCAGCCTGCCTCCAGATGTGGTGACTCACATTCATTCCCAAACTTGGGTCACTGCTGGGCAAACAGGGTGGCCTAATTTTTTGCTTTTTTCATACAATTGTTTGGCTGTCAGTTGCCACCTGCCCTGTGCCTCCAGTGCCATCTGTCACCCCCCCCCACCGCCATCACACAGGTAGGGATCTGCATGGGGTAGGACCTGAGGGCTCCTGCACCATCATCCTTGGTGGCCGGTGCTCATAGGGTTTTTGCTTTTCCTCCTCGAGGTTCCCCCAGGGATGAGTCATGTGCAGCAATGTGTGAGCATCAGTGTCTGCCTCAGGTCTCCTTCCCGTGGCACTCAACTGTTACACCCCCAGCCACTGCTAGGTGGTGGCAGTGTAACAAAACCTCTAAACCCCCCTTCCTAAAGAAGTACAGCCGTTCACGGGCTGCTCAATTCTCCATTCCCTGGCCAGACCCCAAGCGAATCTAATCTGTTTCCAAACCTGGGTCGCTGGCATGGCGGCAGGTGAGGCACCAACAGCTCATCCCTCTGCACCACTGGGATAGCTCTTGCTGAACTTTTGTTAATGCTATTTATTTTTTTCTTACAGTTTACCATTTGCACTTCACCTGCTGAAAACTTCACAAAGTCCCCCCATGTGAAGCTGGCAAACTTTGCACATTAATTTGTGAAGTGAAGTTTTCCAACTTTGTACATCTCTAGTACTATATGATAAGTTTTTATCCATTGGAGACACCCGTGGAAGGCAATTATCCCACAGCAGTCCAACAGTTGGGTACTAAGTGCCTGTGCAGTTGTGAAGGATATGTGAAACACTGAAGCCAGAATACATGACAAGGTGTGAAAAATCATGGGATATCATCCCACCTCAGGTGCATTGTGAGGCATGTCAACCACCCGAGAAGTGATGATATCCCATATTGCCCAGCTTGGAGTGTATTATTGGGATTCTGAAATGGCTCGATTTTGATTTTGTTGACTGATGGAATTATCTACTTTCAGATGGGGATTGTGTTCTGAGAGTTGGCTAGTGAGGCAAGTAAGGAAGCAAAGGCAAAGAAGGAGCTGCAGATAGCTGAATGAATTAAGAAGGGGGAGAATGCTTTCTTTTAATATACAAATGAGAAAAGGGACAAGAAGGAAGGGATTGTTAGGGTTAAGAATGGGGAGGAGTGGGTGGAGGATAGTGGGAGAAAAGCAGAGACACTAAATGAATTCTTCTATTCTGTCTTCACCAGGGAGAAGGATGGACCAGTGCCTTCAGAAGGGGAAAAAAGGAGTGGGGGGGAAGGGAACACAGATTTAATGATAGAGGAGGATAGAGTGAGGGAGGGTCTGTTGGCACTGAAGGTGGAAAAAAAATCACCAGGCTCGGACAGAGTACATCCAAGGGTACTAAAGGAACTGGCTGAGGAGCTGGAAGAGCAACTGGCAGACCTATTTAATAGTTCACTAGAGTCAGGTGTGGTACTGCAGGACTGGAGAACAGCACATATAGTGCCCCTCCACAAAAGCTGTCCCAAGGATGACCCAGGGAATTACAGACCAATCAGTCTGACCTCTATTGTGGGCGAGCTCATGAAGACCATACTAAAGGAAAGGTTGGTGGAATATCTAGAGGACCATGGTCTCCAGGACAAGAGGCAGCATGGGTTCGTGGGGGGGAGATCATGTCAAATAAATCTGACCGACTTCTTTGACTGTGTCACTAAGACAGTAGACAGGGGCCAAGCGGTAGATATCCTCTGTCTTAGACACATAGAAACATAGAAGCTGATGGCAGAAAAGGACCGCAGGGCCCATCCAGTCTGCCCATTTCCTTTTCTACCTTATGAATGTGCCATAGGCCTTTGCTCTGTAAATGGTCTATCTATTCATACTCATCTGGATTGCTTCCTTCTGCCTATCCCATGCCTGTTTGAAGCCCTGCACTGTATTCATATCCGCTACTTCCTGAGGTAGGCCATTCCATGCATCCACCACCCTTTCTGTGAAAAATAACTTCCTCACATTACCCCTTAATTGGCCTCCCTCTAATCTCATGCTGTGTCCTCTTGTCCTGCTATTTTTCTTATATTGATTACAGCAAGGTCTCTGTGCCCCACAAAAGGTTGCTCAGGAAGTTGGTGGATCTCAGTGTTGGGGGAAAAAATGGCCAGGTGGGTGGAAAACTGGCTGAGGGACAGAACCCACTGGGTGGTTATGGGGGAAGAGTTATCTGGTACCAGAGAGGTAACCAGAGGGGTCATGCAGGGCTCAGTGCTGGGGCCGGTGTTGTTCAATGTCTTCATCAATGACACTGGAGATGGCATTAAGGACAAAATGTGCCTATTCGAGGAGGACATCAAGCTCTGTGGGAGAGCGGACACAGCTGAAGGGATACAGGACTTACAGGAAGATCTGGAAAAGCTGGGGAGGTGATCCAGGAACTGGCAGCTTGGCTTCAATGCCAAGAAATGTAATGTTATGCATATTGGATCCAAGAATCCCAGGACAGAATACTACCTGGGTGGAGTCCGAGCATCTGCATCAGAGGAGGAGAAGGACCTGGGAGTGATGATCACTAGTGACCTGAAGCACTCCACGCAGTGCAGGAAAGCAGCAGCAAAGGCAAACAAGATGCTGGGATGCATATCTAGGGGGATGAGTAGTAGGAGAGAGGAGGTTACACTGCCCTTGTACAGGTCACTAGTAAGGCAGCATCTAGAGTATGGAGTTCAGTACTGGTGCCCACACCTCATAAAGGACATTAACCTGCTGTAGAGGTCCAGATGAGGACTAAAAAGACAATAGCTGGTCAGCAGGGTAAGGCATACGATGAGAAATTAAGGGCACTGAATATGTACTCCCTGAAGGACAGGACAGAGAGAGAGAGAGAGAGAGGGGACATGATTGGGACCTTCAGGTACTAGAAAGGGATAAATAAAGTTGCTAAGGAGAGTCTCTTTAAGCTGAGTGGCAACCACAACATGAGGGGGCACAGTCTTAAGCTGGAGGATGGGAGGTTTAGGAGGGAGATCAGGAAACACTTCCTCAAACAGAGGGTGGTGGACATTTGGAATGTGCTGCCGGAAGAGGTCATCTCCTTGAAGACAGTGGGCAGCATTAAGAGAGGCTGGGATAGGCATGGGGAAGGTAAGAATCATGGGTAGGGAGGATAGGAGGAGTGGGGAGGGGGCAGGGACATTAGCTCAAGCTGTGGACCCTGCAATACGAGCAGACCTGATAGACCATATGACCTTCTTCTGCTGGCTTCTTCATATGTTCGTATGTTTGTATGAGATATTATCCCGGCTGAACGTGGTCTTGGCCAGTCAGATTTGAGAATTTTGAGGATTGTGACCATCCATTTTATAATGAATATTGCTGTAATTGTGGTTAAACTCTCTGTGTTTGTACTTGTAATGTATAAATTGTACCTTTTCCAAACTGCAACCAGATCGTGCTGCAAATGGAAACTATTGTAAATTTGTCTCTGACTCAGTGGTGTATCTGTATCTCATTAAAATTATTTGGCTCCGCTAAATAACTCATGATGTCCTGCACATGACTGATCATAATGTCAACCCGGCTGTCATCAGGATACCCTTCAATGGGCAACAGTTCAGTGACAGAAACAGAAAATCGTGTATGAGCGTCTGAGAGCAACAAGCTGGGAAAAGAGTTTGAATAACGCTGGTCACGGGAGCAGATTAAGCCACAAAGCCAGTGGTAGAGTGGTTATGCCTCCAGCTTCACGAGATGAAATTACCACCAAATAGCTCCAAGGCACCCATGTTTAATTCGTGATATTACTACAGGGTTTGTAGAGTTTTAAGATACTTGGAGTAGTGAGTGCAGGTGTGAACCATTGTCATTAACAGTGCAAACCTTTTATTGATGGTTCACACACTTATTCATTGGTGTGATGTTGCACCCTTGAATAACAGAGTTTCAGCTGTGAATTACAGGCTTTCTCATTTTGTTGCAATCTGTGGGAGTTAGGGCTCAAGAAGGAAATATAATGTATGGTAAGTGCCTATTATCCACCATAATCAGCAGTCACACAGCTTTGTTATGCACTGTTTGGAATTTTAAAAGTTGTTAACCACACTTTGGAACTTCCAAACAGTGGCATAACAAAAAAGAATGCACCAGAGTTCTGTAATTCTCACACGTAGAATGCAAACAGTGTTTTTTTGACCATACACTATAAAAGATGATGGCTAGGGATCGGGTGACAACCACGTTGAAATCACCTCTCGTGGTTGCTAGGGCTACAGTAAACCTCTTGAGCTGCACTCACGAGGTTTATCATGTTGCCCTAGCAACCACTCGAGGTGATTACAGTGTGGTTATCACCTGATCCCCAGCCATTATCCTCTATGTTACTCTTGCATGTAATTGATGCCCATTTACAAGTATGCAGATGGCTGTAAGCTTCACGAATTGATGTAAATAAATAAATAGCTAGCAGTAAGAAAAATACATTAAAAAACATTAGTACTGCCACTAGCTTTGTGGTGCCGTGCTCTGCACCTGGGATGTTGTAAGCAGAGGCTGGCAGAAAAGGCGAACAACTGTACTTTGAAAGCTCTACTTCTGGGGGAAGGAGCTCACAGTGGCTTTTACAGTACATTAGGGAGCAAAGAAAGACCAATGGAGGGATCATGAGGCTTAATAAAGGGGAGAGTGGGTGAGCAGAGAGGGACAGTGAAACAGCAGTGATACTAGACAAATAATTCTGCTCAGTTTTCACAAAAGAAGAGGAGGGGGAGGTACCTAGTCCAATCAATAGAAGCACTCTGGATGGGGGGGTTGATACCTGTCCATGCACAGAAAAAAGGGTACTGAAAGAACTCCTAACACTGAAGGTGTAAAAAGCAATGGGGCCTGACAGGATTCACCCCAGAATTCTAAAAGAACTAAGGGGAGAACTAGTGACACCACTGATTACCTCTTTTTAATAAATCATGGAAGGATGGTGTGGTACCTGAGGACTGGAGGAGGGCAGATGTGATTCCCCTTCACAAAAGTGGGAGCAAAGCAGAGGGAGAAACTATACACCTGTTAGCTTGACCTCAGTGGTAGGGAAAGTGATGGAATCACTTCTGAAAGAAAGAATTGTTGAATACCTAGAAACCAGCGGGGCATAGGACCCAAGGCAACATGGATTCACAGTGGGAAGGTCATGTCAGACGACTCTAATAGATTTATTTGACTGGATGACCAAAGTAGTAGACCAGGGAGGGGCTATGGACATGGCCTACCAAGACTTTAGCAAGGCATTTGACACAGTCCCACACAAAAGATTAATAAATCAATTAGCCAGCCTGGGAGTGGGTCCCAGGATGGAAGGCTGGGTAAAATACTGGCTGGACAACAGGACACAGAGGATAATAGTAAATGGAATACACTCCAAAGAAAGGGAGATTACTAGTGGGGTACTGCAGGGTTCTGTACTCGGACCGGTCCTTTTTAATGTCTTTATAAGTGAGATTGCAGAGGTACTGGAAGGAAAAGTATGCCTCTTTGCAAATGACACAAAGATCTGCAACAGGGTTGATACACAAGGTGGGGGGGAGGTAGAAACGATGAGAAGGGACTTGGCAAGGCTGGAGGAATGGTCAAAAGTATGGCAGCTTAGATTCAATGCAAAGAAGTGCAAAGTAATGCACATGGGAAACAAAAACCCAGGGGAAGAGTACACAATGGGGGGGTTATTAACAACAACAAAAATGGAAAGGGACCTGGGGGTAGTCAAATCAGATCACATAAAGGTAAGCAAGCCGTGTGAGAAGGCAGTAAGGAGGGTTGGGGGGATACTGGGATGTATAGGGATAGGCATCACCAGTAGAAAACAATAAGTTGTTATCCCTTTGTACAGACAGTTGATAAGACCCCATCTGGAGTACTGCATGCAGTTCTGGAGACCCAATCTCCGCAAGGACATAGACAGGAAGGAGGCAGTCCAGAGGAGGGCAACTAAAATGGTGCAGGGTCTGCAAGAGAAGCCATATGAAGACAGACTAAAGGAGCTCGATATGTAGACCATTGAGGAAAGGAGGGAGAGGGGGACATGACACAAACATAGAAACATAGAAGTTGACGGCAGATAAGGACCGCAAGGCCCATCCAGTCTGCCCATTTCTTTTTCTACCTTATAAATGTGCCATCGTCCTTTGCTGTCAGGGGCCTATCTATTCATACTCATCTGTATTGCTCCCTTATGCCTATCCCCTGCATTGTATTCATAGCCACCACTTCCTGAGGTAGGCCGTTCCATGCGTCCACCACCCTTTCTGTGAAAAAGAACTTCCTCACATTACCCCTTAATCGGCCTCCCTCTAATCTCATGCTGTGTCCTCTTGTCCTGCTATTTTTCTTGTATTGAAACATGTTAGACTCTTTCACCTTGTTAATGCCCTTAAGGTGTTTGAATAATTTCGATCAATTTCACCTCTCTCCCTCCTTTGCTCTTGGGTATACATATTGAGCTCAGTTAATCTGTTCTCATATGTCTTCTGATGCAGTCCCTGCACCATTTTGGCTGCCCTTCTCTGGACTGTCTCAATTTGGTTAATGTCCTTATGAAGGTGTGGCCTCCAGTACTGCATGCAGTACTCCAGATGGGGCCTAACCAGTGTCCTGTAAAGAGGTATTATTACCTCCCGCTTATGACTTGTGATACCCCTACTAATACACCCTAACATCCCCCTAGCCTTACTTACTGCTTTAGAGGTCTGCTTGGATGATTTCAGGTCATCGGTGATGATGATGCCCAAGTCCCTTTCTTCCTTTGTGACTGCCAGCAACTCCCCTCCCAGCCTATAGGTGGCTTCAGGGTTTCTCTTCCCAATGTGCATGATCTTGCACTTCTTTGCATTAAATCCCAGTTGCCACTCTTTCGACCATTTTGGTAGTTTATCTAGATCGCTTCTCATTCTGCCCACCCCATCTGGATCATCTACTCTGTTGCAGATCTTGGTGTCAGCTGCAAACAGACAAGCCTTACCCTCTATTCCATCTGCAATGTCACTGATGAAGATATTGAAGAGGACTTGCTCCAGGACTGATCCCTGAGATACCCCACTTGTGACTTGCATCTCTTCTGACTGCATACCATTTACCACCATTCTCTGTTTTCCGCACATCAACCAGTTTGCCACCCAGTTAACCAACTTCTGACCCACCCTGAGCCTACCCAGCTTGTTTATCAATCTTCTATGTGGAACAGCGTCGAAAGCTTTGCTGAAGTCAAGGCTTCGTTTTGTAAACCCATGCTGTCCTGGATCCTGTGCCCCTATGGATTCCAGGTGTTGCACTATCCTTTCCTTAAGGAGTACCTCCATAATCTTGCCCACTACTGAGGTAAGACTGACTGGTCTGTAGTTCCCTGCCTCCTTCCTGCTACCACTCTTGTGGAGTGGGATCACATGAGCCCTTCTCCAGTCTTCTGGGACCTCTCCTGTGCTCAGAGACTCACTGTCCAGTTCTGCTAATGGCTCTGCTAGTTCCACCCTTAGCTCCTTTAGTACCCTGGGATGTATGCCATCAAGTCCCATTGGCTGGTCCACCTTGAGCTTATCGAGCTCCTGTAGGACCCTTTTTTTGTGAAGGGAGCAGTGCTCACCTCCCTCCCCCATGTGTCCATGGTGCTGAGCTGTGGGCCCTGCCCTACCTTCTCTTCAGTAAATACTGAGCAAAAGTATCTATTTAGGATAGATGCTTTTACAGGGTCCTCCTCCTCACATGCCCCTTTCTCCTTTGAGCTTAGCACACTCTCTGGACTTTCTCCTTTCACTAATGTATCTATAGAAAGTCTTGTCACCTTCTTTACTGTTTGTGCTAGTGTTTTCTCAGTTTGGGACTTTGCCTGCCTTACTGCCTACCCTGCTTCCCTTAGGGCAGTTTGGTATGCTTCCCTATCTTCATCCCACTGTGTTCTCTTATATTTCCTGAAGGCCAGCCTTTTGGCTCTGACCTTTTCTGCTACTGTATTTGAGAACCAAAGTGGTTTCCTTCTTCTTTTGCACTTCCTTTTCTGTCTAATGCAATGGGATGTTGCGTCAAGTATTGCATCCTTAATGCTTGCCCACTTTGCCTGCACCCCCTCACCTGTGTTTCTTTTTGCCAGGGCTAGCTTAACTCTGTTGGCCATCTTATCAATAAACTTTTAAGTACCTCAAGGGAATCAACAAAGTCCAAGAGGGTAGCATCTTTCAAAAAAAGAGATGTGCAAAAACAAGGGGGCACAATTTGAAGATAGAGGGTGGATAGCTCAGAGGTAATGTGAGGAAGTATTTTTTCACAGGGAAGGCTGTGGATGCATGGAATGGCCTTCCTGAGGAGGTCGTGGGGTCAAAAACAGTGGGCGAATTCAAGAATGCATGGGACAGACATAAGGCAATTCTGGTGGGGGGTAGGAAGAAGTAGGTTATTGGTTAAGTAGGATCTGCAGCTTATCAAATAGGTAAGGAAATTGGTAGACTAGGTAGGCCAAGCGGTCCTTATCTTCCATCAAAGTCTATGTTTCTATGCCATTCTCTAGCAGCTGCTGGTAGAGGCTGGTGGAAGTGCCAGTGATGGTGTGGCTGACCACTTGCCATCAAGATGCCCTCAGGCCAGCTGTGGGGAGCAGGGTGAGTGTGGACTCGAACAGGGAAAATGCTGCACTGGTATGCCAGATGATGGTCTGTCTGCCCCACCCCCCACCTAGACTGTCCTCGAAGCATTTGACAGACATGCCCCCTCCAGATGTTTAGTGATGCTCCTCTAGTAGACCGCAGCATGGCCCCTGCGGCATGGACCCCAGCAGGGACAGGCTGGCCTATGCAGAGGGAAGTAAAGGTGGTCTTAGGTGTCTACTCTGCGATGATGGTCAGTGGAGGTCCTTGGCAGGAACCAGCAAGCCCCATAGGCTCCAAGAGGTCTGGACTGAACTGTGTCCAGAGGACTGCTGTTGAAGAGTAAGTCTAGAGGGAAAGAGCTGGTGATGTGGGGACCTGAAGGAGATGGGTGCCAGTGGGCATGGTGGGTGCAAAAAAAAACATTACTACAGTGCCAACCCAGTGTATCCCATGTTAAAGTTTGCTAGGGACCAGGAGCATCTGGCAGGGAGTCACTTGACATCCAAGAATGGAGGGTACTGGCTGCCCTGCATTATTACACCCCCCTGCTGGCTGACTAGGAGCAGCACTGGTATTGGTTATGAAGGCAGCCACATTGCTGCCATCCTTCTGTGGGAGGGTTCAGCCCCTCTGAGGAAGCTTGCAGTCATAACACCCTAGAGAGCAACCCCAAAGCTGGAGTGGAGGCTACGGAAACTAGGAAGGGTGCAGCCTTGGCAACACCATAGTCAGGGTGAGGGATGGGAAAATCAAGAAGGGTGCAGTCATTCCAACACTATAGCCAGAGTAGGGGATGAAGAAACCAGAAATAGAGCAGCCATGACAGCCCCATAGCCAGGGTGGGGGATGGGGAAACCAGGAAGAATGCAGCCATGGCAACCCCATAGCCAGGGTGCCAATGGGTAAACCAGGAAGTGTGTAGCCATGACAACACCATAGCCAAGGTGGAGGATGAGGAAACAAGGAATGATGAAGCCATGGAAACACCATCACCAGGGTGGGGGAGGAAAAACCAGAAAGGGTGCAGCCAATGTAACCCTATAACCTGGGTGCGGGGGATGGAGAAACCAGGTAGGGTGTAGTCATGGAAACCCCATAGCCAGAGTAGGGGATGGGGAAACCAGGAAGGGTGCATCCATGACAACCCAATAGTTTGGGTGGGGGATGGGGAAACCAGGAAGCATACAACCAAGGCGACCCCATAGCCTGGGTGGGGATGGAGAAACAAGGTAGGGTGCAGCCATGGCAACCCATAGCCAAGGTGGGGGATGGGGAAACCAGGAAGGGTGCAGCCATGACAGCATCATAGCCAGGCTGGGGTGGATGAGGAAACCAGGAAGCGTGCATCCATGACAACATCATAGCCAGGGTAGGAGGATGGAGAAACCAGGAAGGGTGCAGCCATGGCAACCCTATAGCCAGGGTGGGGGATGGAGAAACTAGGAAGGGTGCAGTCATGGCAACCCTATAGCCATGGTAGGGGTATGGAGAAACCAGGAAGGATGCAGCCATGGCAACCCCATAGCCAGCATGCAGGTGGGAAACCAGGAAAGGTTCAGCCATGGCAACCCCATAGCCATGGTGGGATGGGGAAACCAGGAAACTTGCAGCTATGGAAACCTCATATCCAGGGTGGGGATAGGAAAACAATAGGAAAACCAGGAAGGGTAATGTCATGGCAACCCCATAGCCAGGAAGCAGGTGGGGAAACAAGGAAGGGTGCAGCCATGGCCACCCCATAGCTAGGGTGGGGGATGGGTAAACCAGGAAGTGTGTAACTGTGGCAATCCCATATCTGGAATGGGGATGGGGAAACCAGGAAGTGGGCAGTCATGGCAACCCCATAGCCTGGGTGGGGATGGGGAAACCAGGAAGGGCACAGGCATGGCAACCCCATAGCCTGGGTGGAGAGGGGGAAACCAGGAAGTGTGCAGTCATGGCAACCTCATAGCTGGGGTGCAGGTGGGGAAACCAGAAAGGTGCAGCCATGGCAACCCCATAGCCGTGGTGGGATGGTGAAACCAGGAAGCTTGCAGCTATGGAAACCCCATATCCTGGGTGGGGATAGGAAAACAATAGGAACACCAGGAAGGGTAATGTCATGGCAGCCCCATAGCCAGGAAGCAGGTGGGGAAACAAGGAAGGGTGCAGCCATGGCCACCCCATAGATAGGGTGGGGGATGGGTAAACCAGGAAGTGTGCAACTGTGGCAATCCCATATCCAGAGTGGGGATGAGGAAACCAGGAAGTGTGCAGTCATGGCAACCCCATAGCCTGGGTGCAGGTGAGGAAACCAGAAAGGTGCAGACATGGCAACCACACAGCCAGAGTGGGGATGGGGAAACCAGGAAGCGTGAAGCCATGGCAACCCCATAGCCTGGGTGGGGATGGGGAAACCAGGAAGGGTGCAGGCATGGCAACCCCATAGCCTGGGTGGAGAGGGGGAAACCAGGAAGCTTGCAGTCATGGCAACCCCCATAGCTGGGGTGCAGGTGGGGAAACCAGAAAGGTGCAGCCATGGCAACCCCATTACCAGGGTGAGGGTGGGGAAACCAGGAAGTGTGCGACAGTGGCAATCCCATAGCCAGGGTGGTGGATGGGAAACCAGGGGAACAAAAGAATATGTTAAAAACATTACCACCTGAACACTGGAGGACATTAGAGTGTTTAGTTTTGTCATTATCTGCTGCCTTTCTACTCTCACTGTCACATTTGTAGTGGGCACAGAGACCAAGGCATAAATATGCATTAGTGCCTACAGTGCTCATCATTTTAATGCCTAGGAATGAAGGGACAGAAATGTTTTGTCTATGGCCCTCTTCTATTTATTTATTTATTGAGGTCTAGGAGAAACACCTGTGAGCATATGCTCTTTTGTACGTTTGACGTCAGTTAACAAAAAATAGAGAAATACAAAAAATGCATTTACAGTGATGGTACAGTAATTTACAGGTGACTGACACATGTAGACACGGCTGAGGCACTGCACTGTGTATGTCTGCGTCAATGAGTTATAACATACAGTACTAGGGGAGGATACACACAGAGTAGGTAACAGACAAAGGTGATATGGGGGGATGATTTCGCTCAGAATGTTGGAAAACACACAGAGCACATTAGCACTAACATCAACACAGCAACACAGCTGACAAAAGCGAGCAAGCACTGACACAAATTCCCATTGATTAGCCATCAAGAGACATCAGACTCCAGGACGCTGGGTGTGAATAATTCTACCTATTAACACAACAGGTTTGCTAAGCCCATGAAGTACCTCGCCAGAGTCAAATGAAATGCCCACTTAGGGGAAGTGGTTCATAAAGGCAAGTAGCATTAAATCAATTAGCCACTGCAGATTATCCACTAAAGAGTGACCATTAATTAATCCTGCTTGAGCCTGGTTAATTACATCTGGCAGCCTCTCTTGTAACCTGGAGACTAATGAGCTTTTGAGCAGTGTTTCATAGTCATTCTTTAGTTTCTCAATCTCAATGATCAGCACATTCTGTTTAGTCTTTACCTTTTTTTAAGTAATAATGACATGACATTTGTCAAGGTGCTAGGAGTTAATGAGGTCTTGAATGTTTAACAAAGGAGAGAATAGAACAGAATTTGGATTCAGAGGACGTGTTACGCACAAGCAAACCAAGCAACTGGTTGGGGCGCCAGCACAGAAGAGATGCACTAAATTAAAAGATTCAAGAGGAAAACAGCTTGAAATGCAAAACTTGCTACTATAAAAACCAAGATTGCTGTTGCCACCTTTATATTCATAGCATATTTATCACTTTTTGGATGTAGGGTGGGGAAAAAGGGAGATGGGGGTGGTGGGAGCAGTGAAGGGGCACCACAAATATTTTCTCTTAGGGTGCCATTAGGTCTAAAACTGGTCCTGTTTTGATTCATATCATGCCTTCATGAGAGAATAGAATATAATTTGGATTAATGTAGTGCCTTCAGGAGAGAACAGAACATAATCTGGGAGTTGTACAGTGCTTTTCATATGGAAGTATCACTAAACTGTTCATTCTTTGAGTTAAACATTTTTACAGTTTCCCAGATACAACTGCTAGAATACAGAATCATGTAACAAGGTATAATGATCGGAGCAGAATGTGTGTACAGACTGGTAGCACAGTTTACATTATGTACTGTAACCACTGCCATAACATGGAAGGGTTACAGTCGTGGAGCACTGGTGGCGCGCATCAATCAATCAATCAATCAAATCTTTATTTATTCAGGCGAACATCATTGAGCACAGCTCATTTGCAAGATGGACCTGATAAGGTCAAGGTTCAATAATTGGTACATGTATAGGAAGATTTAAAACACATATATACTTATATACAGTAATCAAGGTTCAATAATTGGTATATGTACATGAATAATTAAAACACTTATATACAGAAATCAAGAACAGAAATTGTTTAAACATAACAGGATATGGTAGGAACATATGAGATGCACTCTAGGTAAACCAGTATATACATATCAACATTGGCAGTAAACATGGCATACATTCAACATGATATACCCAAGATTCCAAAGATCCAAGGGGAAGTCAATGTGGACAAAGAGAAATAGTGATTGGATGACTGAAAGAGGTGGTCATAGACTGAGACAAGTGACATGGTAGGAAGGGGTATGATATGTACAAGGCTGCATGTCCTTCATGTCTAGGAAGGGCCCGCTGGAGAACTGTTCTCACTCCCAACCTAGGCCACTAGCTAAGATCAGAAACATGGAGACATAGTTAAATATTAATTTATGGCTGGATAAGACTCTAGGTCCATCGTGTCCACCTTTCCTGCTTGATTATTGAAGATAAAGCATGCTGTGTGCCAACATGTACTGATTTATAAAGATACCTACGGTGGTCCTGAAGTGCAAAACACAAACAAAACAAGCATTTGCCAGTGACGAATATTTGCTTGCTTGTATTTGGGGCTCGTAGTATAGCCTAGAGGTTAGAGTAACGAGCTGTGAATGAGCTTGGTACACCCAGCAGCCCTGGGTTTGATTTCCGTAACCTCCCCTTGTGTACTGTGTGACTCTGAGCAAGTCACTTAACCTCCCCAGTGTGCCCAGGTCACCGCTGAAAACAGGCACTTGTGCCTAGTGGGCCTTATCCAGTTACCAAAGACTAATACAAAAAATCTGCTGTACAGGAGTTTGGCACTGATAGTACAGAGGTGATTAATTAACAAATTTATAACAAGAGTTATAATAGTGAAATTGTCATGACTGAGAAATGCAGAAATTTTCAAAGTAGTAGTTTTTTGTTGTAGCATATGAACATGACAGGTGTCATTTATGAAATACGGTGTGCCAGTGGGCTAATACCCCTGTCTCTAACAGGTTAAGGGGCCTGGGTCAAGTTATGGTGGTGTTCAAGGGTTCTATCCCAAAGTTATAGTAAGTAGCGCGGTGCCTCCACCCAGCGAGAGTTGTAAGTGGGTTAGGTGCCTGACTAGTACCGCCCCCTGGGATGCTGTACCTACCCATCTCCCCTACCAACCACCCCACATGCTAAGTACCTCAACCCTTTCTCAATGCCATTAACTATGCCATTAACTATGAACACTTTGCAACTGACAGTCACAAAATACCCCTCATACAGCAATTCAAACAACAACTCACAACTTTATTGAGGGGGAAAAAGGAGTTAGGAGCAGGTGTACCGGGACCAGAGAAAGTTGTGGAAGAAAAGGATTGTTAATGGGAAATAAGCAAAGTAGTGATGACCAGGCCCATAGGCCAAACCACCGGATTGCTCACCCCCATTGGTACCAGTGCTGTAAATACACAGTCTTTCTGGGTACCCAATAGGTGTAGGCTTGGTTGGTGCTGCGGGTTGGCCAGCTGTTGGGGCCCTAAAAGCTCGGAGAAGTATATTTAAGTTAGGATGAATGCTCCCCTTAGAATCCAGGGCAAGCCCTGGGTACTCACGGTTTGAAGATTCTTAGCAGTCTCAGCCTCAAAGGGCTCCATCGGTCCGGGAGTGATGGGCTCAAACTTCAGAGGACAGAATACTGGGCAGCAGAGATGCACCAGGGCAGTCACATGTTGGACCTGGTCTTCTCACTGGGGCTTGAAATAAATAACCTCGACTGATCGGGTCACGTGGTCACATGGTCCGATCATTGCACAGTGGAATTCACTTTTGGGGCACCCCCCGAGAGCCCTCCCCCTGCTGAGATGGTATGCTACTGCCCTTTGAGGGGTGTGACCCCTGAGAGATTTTTGGCAGTGTCCAACCTATCTAGTGTGGGCATTACATGAGAGGGGGGTATGTGCACTGCATTCACCGCCTATAATAAGGTGATGTCTGAGGCGCTCAATTCCCTTGCACAGGTCCGTGTACGACCCAGATCTTCTCACTTGAAGTCTATGTGGTTTGATGGGGAGCTCAAGGCGATGAAGATTCTGGGTCGGAGGTTGGAGCACTGCTGGAGGAAGACTGGCCTGGAGGTGGACAAGCTGGCCCTGTGTGCTCACTAGGGGGAGTTCCAAGGGGCAATTAACCATAAGAAGGCAGAGTTCCTGTCCAGGGAAATTGCTGCCGGGAAGAACCGACCAACTGTGCTTTTTCGTATTATAGACAGGCTGCTAAACCCAGTCTGTCTGCAGCTGAAAATAGCCTTTTTGAACTCTTTATGTGAAGAGTTTGCTCGGTTCTTCTCGGACAGAGTGTCTGCCATCAGGCATGAAACTTCACCAGTGATCCAATATTTGGCTGACAGTGATCACCTCAGATACCCTGAGATCACTCCGTCTGGTTGTGGTGAGTTTAGACCAGTGGAGGTGGCTGAGGTCATTGAGGTTGCTTCCAAGCTGAGGCACACATATTGTGAACTGGACCTGGTGCCGACACATTTCTTGATGGAATGTGTGGACTCCGTTGGCCTGGTGTTTGCCTCGATTGTCCAGTGCTCCCTGTCTGAGGGGGTCTTTCCCGAGGCCTTGAAGGAGGCATTGGTGAGACCCCTTCTGAAAAAGCCATCTTTGGACCCTGATGTCAAGGTAAATTACCATCCAATCTCCAACCTTCCGTTCTTGGGTAAGGTTGTTGAAAAGACTGTGGCACTTCAGCTTGAGGAGCACCTCATGGCCTCTGATCTATACGAACCTCTCCAGTCTGAGTTTCAAGTGAGGCATAGCACAGAAACTGTATTAGTTTGGGTGCACAATCACTGCATGGTGAGAGATTGAGGACAGGGAACAATTCCTCATTCTCCTTGATCTCTCCTCAGCTTTGGACACGGTGGACCACTGTGTATTGCTGGACCACCTGGGGGAATTTTGTGGACTCACTGGTACAGTCATCTGCTGGTTTGAGTCCTTTCTCGCAAACAGGAGGCAAAGGGTAGTGATGGAGAATTTCTCCTCCTCCTCCACCAGTCTCCTGTCTTGTGGAGTACCTCAGGATTCGGTCTTGTCACCAATGTTGTTTGCCGTGTACATGCTGCCCCGGGAGGGATCATTAGGAAATACAGCTTGGGTTTTCATTGCTATGCTGATGATACCCAGCTGTATCTTTCCTTTGCACCTGGGACATCCAACACAGTAGACATGCTTAATAGCTGTCTTGCTGAAATCAATGACTGGATGGCCTCCAACTTGTTGTGACTGAACCCCGATAAGACAGAGGTACTGGTAGTGGAGTCGTACAGAAGGTGTGATAGGATGGCTTCAGGTGCTGAGACAGGACTTGTCCTGGGTTCAGTGCCTTTGAAGACCTCCTTCAGGGTGCATAATCTCAGCATTATTCTGGATAGTGGCCTGACACTTGAGGCTTAGGTGTCGTCCGTGATCTGCATTAGCTTTTACCATCTGAGGAATACCAGCAGGAATAGGCCCCTGGATCTGCCCTGGACCTCCCCATCTTAGTGCATGCCTTTGTGACATCAAGGCTTGATTACTGTAATGCACTCTACCTCAGGGTCCCTGGAGGTATCCCCTGCCAGCTTCAGCTAGTGCAGAATATGGCTGCCAGGTTCTTGACTGGGCAGTCAAAGTACTGCCACGTCACCCCGGTGCTGTGTGCACTGCACTGGCTGCCGGTCAAGTGGAGGATCCTCTTTAACGTGGTCTAGCTCACCTTTAAAGCCCTATATGGCCTGGGCCCTGGTTACCTGGCAGACCTTCTTACAGCTGCTACCTCAGTCCACTTCCTCCATTCCTCCTCAAGGGGCTTCCTTGCGGTTCCCAGGACGAGGCTTAAAACTGCTGGCGAAAAAGCATTTAGTGTCTCCTGGTCCTGTCCTGTGGAATTCGCTTCCTAAATCTTTAAGAAAGGCTCCCTCGGTGGAGGTTTTGAAGGAATGCCTCAAGGCCTTCCTGTTTGCACAGGCCTTTCTGGACCCAGCCCTGTAAATATTACTTTGGAATATCAACCTGTTCTGCCTTATTATATCTCTGTCCCTGATTTTTTTTATTATTTATTCTGTCATTTATTACTGAAGTTTATTTACATAACCTATTTACCCCTATACAATCTGGCTTCAGACCTCAACATAGCACTGTCTCTGCACTTGCAAAAGTTACTAATGAATGGCTGATCTAAGCAAAGCATCTGAAACAGTGGACCATGCCCTCCTGCTGGATATCCTCCGCAACTTTGGCCTGGACTGTACCGCTTTCAAATGGTTTGAATGCTACCTTGTGGGATGACTGCAGCAGGTTAAAGTTGAAGGAAAGTTTTCCCCCATGAAAACCCTTCATAGAGATGTACCACAAGGATCTATGCTGGGCCCCCTCCTTTTTGTCATCTATGTAAATAACATCCACGCTGGCATCCATCATGCTGACATCCAAGTATTTGCCGACGACACTGTATTATACATTTCCGGACCAACCCCTGACAAAACATGGTCAGACCTCCAACTTGAGTTAACCACCTACAGAACAACCTATTGCAACTTAAACTACTGCTCAACACACAAAAAAAAATTGTGCTCTTCTTTTTCGAGTTCTACCCTACTAATGTGGTGGATGGGCAAACCTCAATTACTACTCTCCTCAATTAACCTCTTGAACTGGTACATAAATTCAAATACCTGGGGATGTGGATTGACCACAAACTGTCCTTTCTTGACCATATTGAAGAACTTTCCAAAAAACTTAAATAGAGGCTGGGCATATTCTTCCGTATTAAACACTTGCTAACGTTGGAAGCGAGAACCAGAATTGTACAATCCACCTTCCTCCCCTTATTTGACTAGGGGGATATTCTTTATGGACAAGGAAACAACACAGCTCTAAAAAAGCTTGACATCTTATATCACCGGGCCTTAAGATTCATATCAAGAGCTCCCTACGCTACACACCACTGTTCCTTATATGCTCTAGTCAGCTGGACCTCCCTCAGCATAAGATGATACAAAAACGCCACAATCTGGACCTACCATGCTATCACCAAGAAACTGCCTCCATATATATCGGACTGCCTCCCTATTTGCCTCCCTGGATAGTATGTACTAAGAAGATCCACCTATATTACTCTTGTTATTCCTAAAGTCAAAACTCGATTTGGCAAATGTTCCATTGACTACTCCCTCCCTACCCTATGGAACAAGCTACAAAAAGTACTACAAATTGTCACCTCACTTCCCCTGGCTACTTTCAAAACCCTACTGGCCAGGACAGCTACAGAAAATTGTAATTGTGCTCCATAAAACCCTATGCAAACACCTTTTCAGCTATCCCTTACCTTAGGTCTACTGGCCAGGACAGCTACAGAAAATTGTAAGTGTGCTTCATAAAACCCCTATGCATACACCTTTTCATATATCCCCTACCTTAGGTCAACATCACTATGATCTCTTACTGCCTTATATTTTCTTTAAAAGTAGTCCTGCCTACAGTTTCTGGCCCACATTTCTGGCAGTGCCTCAGCTAGCTTTTGCCCCGGGCTCTTACTCTATGATCTATATTTGTTTTTCAACTCTCAGAGGGTGCCTTTCCTCCCTACAGATCTCTGCCCTCGTGGCCATCGGGTTGATATCTTGCCAGTCAGATTATACACTACCAGTATAGACTGGTACAGCTAGCTAATAGAATTGTTATTGTATTTTGTGTATTGTATTTTCTTTCAACCAATCTGTATATATCCTAACCAATCTAGGTAATAGCATTTCTATTGTATTTTGTTTCAACACATCGGTATATATCCTAACCAATCTGTATAAACAGCTAATTGTATGTTGTATCTGTTTGGAATATCTACTCTATGAGGATGTGCTGTTGCGTACTCTAGTGTTATTCTGTCACATATGTAATCATTACCAGGTCCATCTTGTAAATGAGTTCTTCTCAATGATGTTTTGCCTGGCTAAATAAAGATTGATTGATTGATTATTTAATTAATTTAAATTGTTGTTATGAAAATGATTATTTATTGATGTTTGTTTTATGTTGAGCTTATGTACGGTGCCCAGAGCCTCCAGGATTGGGCGTCTTTTAAATAAAACTTGCCTTGCCTTGCCAGAAGGATGAATTGAAGCCTTGACCTTGATTGAAGGTCCAGTAGCTTGTCGCCTTAATTGAAGATCTGGCCGCTTGTCACCTTCAGCCTCTTCTGGCCCATTGCAGAGCACAGAAGCAGGTCCCAACCAGCCCCAAAAGGCTCACAATGGGTCGCAGGTGTCCTAGCACCCCATCAAGTGCCGGTGACCCCCTGAAGATAGCAGGCCCCACTCGGAAGAGGTTAGCAAGTTCCATCCCTGGCTCTGGTTAGTGTCTCCTAAACCAGTAGGGATCACTCTGTTCCTGCACCAGTTCAGCCAGTCTAGGGGCAGCCAAGCAATTTCCACTTCTGAACACCAGTGCTGTTGTGCCATTCTCCTGCAATCTTTAAGCAACAGTTCTTCTTCACACTCAGACACACAGCAGCAACAGAGATTAGGAACATGCAAGCACCTGCTCACCTTTTGTTCACACAGTCTCTGAATGTCAATCCAGCTTCCAAAGCTGCTCCAGCTGGGACACATCTCTTAGGAATCTGTATGGTCATCAAACAGTTTTCATACAGCCTGGCTTGCCCCAGTCCCCAGAATGCTCAGGCTCTACAAACATCTTCTAACAGTGCTTTCTGCAGTGAAGAATCTCATCCAGAAGACACATCAACGTTCTAAATATCTTGAGTGTTCTCACACCAGCTCATCAAGCAGGACTCACTTTTCTTTCTCAGAATCAACTCCTAAATTAAGACCCGTGAAAAGCCTCAGAAGTTCTCTCTTAGCACAGATCTCTCCTGACTCAGTAGGAGCCTGGCCAAGACTGACTCAAGCTTCCAAAAGTCCCTGGAATCTCTCTCCACAAATCTGCCCTCTGATTAGCTGTCCTTTGTTATGAATCACGGTCAATAACCCTCAGAGCCCTCCGATTGGCTGGATCCCTTTCAGCCTGAAAATAGTTCACTCCTCCCATAAGTCCTCTGATACAGTTCTAGGTGCCTAGTTATTTGATTGGCTGCTGGAGAGGGGTTAAAGTACAATAACATGGCAGCCCCCAGTCAGTTCCTTGCTGTACCACAGCAGTCCCAACTTTAACTACTGCTGGTGGCCACGAAATACACTTCTATTCCATTCTTTCCTCAGCTTGTAACAGGGCTTCCTGCCCTCTGTCAGGTGACTCCAATAGTAGTTGTCCCCCATTCCCCCTGAGCCCATCACTAGATCCGATATGTCATTCTCCTAGGAGCTGCCATCGGGACCACTAACATGCATGAGTCCCTGCTCAATATTCATATTCATCCCCAGTCTAGCAGTGCTCCTTAGCTCTGCTTCTAAACCCAAACTGATCCCCGTTTATGTGAACAAGGGGGTCGATAGCACCATGGAGGCATCTGGGCGACCACAGGAATGGCCACCTAAATGGCTAGGCCATGTGCTTCTGCACATGAGCAGAACAGCAGACCTCATGTAAATAACACTGAGGTCACTGGTTCTGTGGTTTTGGATCCCTGCAACCCATACCGGGCTGGACTCACCAGCGGGAGCCCCCCAGAAGCAAGGTAAGCCCCCAGAGGGAGGTTATACCAAAAACATTGTTTTGTGGGACTACCATAAAAACAGGTTTTGGAGGGGAATTTGATAATTATGACAGCCACCATGTTCCTTTAATGGGGGTTAAAACATGAGTATGTTGAAAGTGTGGGTTCAAAAATAAAAATATTGCAAAGTTATGAGTAAACACTGAAAAATGTCAACATTTATAATTTTTTTTCCAATTCTGGCATCAAATGTTCAACATAGTCTTTTTATGACACCACCTTATGAAGATGACAGGTGTCATTTATAAAATCTTGTTCAAAATGTCATTTTGCGGCACAAGTGGGAAAAGACATTTGGTTAGGATTTGAGAAATTACACACATCCAGACATCACTAAACTACTATAGAACAAATAGCTTAGCTAAAAATGTCAAGTTACATATGGCATACCTAGTTCTTAAATAACAAAATAGATTAAAACTTGATAGAACTAATACAGTTTTAAGTATTTTTTTTTATTCTTTTTGTTAATCAGATAACACCCACTAGACACAAGTGTCTGCTTTTAGGGGTGATCCAGGCGCACTGAGGAGAATAAGTGACTTGCTCAGAGTCATACAGTGTGCAAGCAGAGGTTGTGGAAATCAAACCTCTGTCTGCCTGCTGGATGTACCAACCTCATTTGTAGCTTATTACACTAACCTCTAGGCTATACTGCAGGCCCCAAGTATGACATACAGATGTGCTCCTAGCAGTCTAAATTCAACTCAGAACTTGCCAGACAGTGTGTGAGAAAGACATTAAAGGGACACTGTCAGGTTCTGAACGTCTAAAATTTCCAGACTCTGTTTACCTTGCTGTCTCTGACTACATTGCACTCAGGGGCGCAGGCAGGGGGGGTGTTCAGGGTGTTCAAACACCCCCCGAAAAAAATGACCGCAAAATTTAATTTTAAATGTGACTGTACAAGTGTACAGAACAACAGCGTGGAGAGCGCTGTTCCTTTAAATGTGTGCCTTAGTTAGCACCGCGCCACCCGACCACTCAGGGAGTCTGGGTAGTCCATCCTTAGCCAATGAAATGCCCTGTGGTGGTTGGCTTGTCGCGAGGAGCCGGAGAAGGAGAGTGGAGGGAGACGACTGTCGGACATAGACTGGGTCACCTGACTGGATGGCGAGGCGGACTGCACTAATGAAACTGGCGGGAAGGGAACCTAGAGGCGAGAGTGCGGCGGGCGGATGGAGTGACTAGCAGAGCCTGAGGCTATAAGCGCGGTGGCGAGAAAAGGCAAGGAATTAAGGAGGATTCGAGAAATAGGCAGTTTGGCTGTTGGGAGTGTTGGCAGCAGTTTACGCCACGGTGGTGAGGCTGACGGTCCTGACCCTGCACCTGTGTTGCCAGTAAGAATGTTGCACCATCCTGAGCTGAAGCTGGTTGGTTCTGTATAAAAATGGTGAACAGAAGCAGTCTAGTGCTGGTCAAACACAGAGTACAGGGAAAAAGGCACAAGGTAAAACCAAGTCCGCTATGGAGAAAACAGGGCTGATCTTACTGTGTCCTACACTTTGTTAAACCCAAACTTTCTCTAACAAACTCCAGTCAGACAGCAGTAGTGAATAGGCAGTTTTGGATGGCAGTGTCGTCTGTGCCATTTCCCCCATAGCAGTTTTCACAGATGTGATCTTGCCTTATGCCTTTTTTGACAGCACCCTTTTTACCCCACTGTTCTTCCAGTGCTGTCTTGTTGGGATACCACTGAAGTCTGGTGAACAGTTGAGGAAAAAAAAAGCAGAATGTACCCCAACCAGCTTCCCAACATGAGTGAAGTTGAATCACAAATGTTCCTGAATCTCTCTGCTTCATCTGTTTATCTTCACCTGTCTTTTTATCTGCCCACTTCCTTCCCTTGCCAGATCTACTTCTATCCATGCACTCCATCTAAAAAGTCCTTGATTTCCTTCACTGGCACTCTGTTTCTCTCCCCTTCTCCAATAATGGAGTCAGCTCGGTGGTGCTCTGTCCGGCTCCCTTACTCAAGCAGCAGAGCTGCTCTGGCACTCCCTGCTCCCCCCCTCCAGCAGCAGAAAAGCTGGGTCCTATTCTGCTCTCTCTATCCCACACTGTGCCCATATGTGCTTGCCCTTATAATCCGATCTGAACCCCAAGCAGCAGAAGAGCTGAGGTCATATTCTGCCCATGCTCTGCCCCCTTGTTGTATGTCTATTTGTGCTCAACTTAGACTGAGATCCAAACCCCCCCATGCTGTTTGACTTCTTGATGACCCACTGGTACAAAGTAAATGTCATCTTAATTCAGTCTGAAGTTTAGAAAGTGTTTATGGTCTGTGTGGTGTGGTTCGCTGCTGCTGCTGAGGCAGTGGAAAAAAAGAGTTTGGGACAAAGGGAGCAGATAGAGAGGAATAGAGAGCATTCTGAAACAAACCAGAGTGAGACATTTAGAGCAGCATGTGCCATAAATGTACAGGTGGGGAGGTGGATGGCTTGCCCCCTCCTGGCCCCACTGTGGGAGGCAATCCGTAGGGAACAATCCCTGGGGACTTTCCAGTGGCAGGGGTAGGTGAGTGACAGTCATAGGGACTGAGGACATGGCTGATAACAGCTTGCCTGCAGCCCAAGAGAGAAAAGCCTTTACAGAAAGAAAAAAAATTCTTTCTGTGACTTACAAATATTTAAATTGTTTGGACCCAGAATAAAGGTGTTAACCTGTCCTAAAAAGTTTTGTGCACTGTACTTATCTTATGCTAAATCGTTTCTATTGCTGTTAGCTACCTACTCTAGCCCTGTTAAGCCTGTCATGTTTCTGGATGTCAACCTCTGATATTACCTGATAGTATGTAAACTCAGCTTTCTCACTGTTCTTCTGTGACCTAGCTTGTAACCCTCCCGGGTCTCACCTGAAAATGGGCACTTGGCTGTCTAGTGTGACTTACCCGGTTAACAAAAGCAAATAAATAAATACATTCTGCCACATTCCCCATGTCACCTTCATTCTTTGAATTAACTGTTTTTATCAGTTCCCAAAAAATACATTGAAAACTGTAGAGAGTCGTTCTTTTGGGTATCAGGCGGCCACATTAAGGAATGTGTTGCCCGTTGTATAATGAATCTGCACTGCAGCATCTCTTACTGAACTGAATTCACTGCTGAAGGCTTTAAAATTGTTTATAATGATGGGTAAATTGTTTTGTACTTCAGTGTAACTGACATAGTTAGAACTGTATATGCTGTATTATCTGTCCTGGTTTTGTATGCATCTTGAATTGTTTTGATATGCAGTTTTTGCTTCATTTTCTTTTAACTGCTGTACAGCGGTTGAACATCTCTAACAGTATGGAGAAGCACTACATAGAAATAAAGGGATATATAGGTTGAATGTACTGTGTTGCACCTGGGTACAAAACAACAGATTGACATACAATTTAAAGGCACAATAGACAATGCAGTTCAAAAATTATATTATAGCGCTAGACAGAGTACAGCATAAGGCTACAAAACCCAGGAGCAAAATTAATACTAGCCTGCCCATCAAGTGAGGGTTGATCTCCCACTGGGCGAGTGTCTGTGCCTCTGCCATGTGCAGTTTCACAGTGCTGCACTTCAATGATCAACAAGTCAGCAAAACTACATGTCCCAATGTCCCTTGTTTGAGTTGCTGGACTTGCTCTTCGGACCTGATGTTAGTTTCACAGTGTCTGCATTGTGAACCTCACTGTCAGGAATAAGATGTAAAAAAAGGATAGGTGACAGAAAAAAAGTAATAATGGGAAGAGGGTCAGAAGAAGACAGCAGCTGGCCTGTCAGCACAGCAGTAACACTACTGCTTGTGTCAACAACAACCTGGGTCTGGGGGCAGATTGGGTTTGTTGAGGTCCAGCTGGGGAAGGAGGACTGAACATTCCAGAAACAGCTCTGCTCTTTCTGGGTGTAGTCTGCAGTGAGATCATACCCCTATTGGTGGCTAGAGTGTGATCTTAGTTGGGGCTGCCAGTAGTGAGGATGTCATCAGATGCTGGCAGGGCCTTAATGGCATGTCGTGTATGCATCACTGCACAATGGAGTTCCATGGAGACAAAACAGGAGAAGAAGCAAAAGCCTCAGTCCTCTGGAGACTATGCTAGCACCCCTGCAGGTCAATGCATTTTGACATGGCACCTCACCCACTACAGATCTACCTTGTACAAGTGGTAAGCTAAGCTTCAAGGGGCAAGATAAGGAAAAATGTCAGGAAACATTTTTCACTCAAAGAGTGGTGAATCTGTGAAAGAGGCTGCCAGTTAAGACTGTAGAAGCAGGAAGTGTGGATCACTTAAAGAAATGGTGAGATATGTTTCTATGGAGAAGACTGTTATAGTGTTACTGGATAGTAGGCCCCATGATCAAAAGGTCTGTGTGACCAGCACAATTGTACTAGCACTGCCCATGTTTTCCACATATTTGTCATATTCAGCCTGTAGCGCTGTGCCTGTTATTAGTGTTAGTGCTCAAGCACAAAATGAAAGTATGCAGCACATGAGAGAGAGGCATTGATGTGCATATTCAGCACAGCGCTATATTCAAAGGTAGCGTAGTGCAGCACAAAATAAGGACTATAAGAAGCAGGCCTTAACCTAGTGGCAGGGGCTAGAAAGACAGGCTTGCCACTTGCATGTTCACACTCTGAAAGATAAGATGCCCTTGAGAGGGTTTATTTCTCACTGTGTCATGCCGACCTGCTTTTGCACTCATTAACTAACAGAAATACCATCAACACATTAGAGGCAGCTGGGACCTTCAGCCACTACATAAAGGCAAAATGCTTAAGTCGGGTGCCCTTTCTGCATCCGGTGGCCTTGGCAGGACTCTAGTTCCAAGTCCAGTTTGGTGTATTTCAGTTTTGAACTAATAGCACAGAACTAAGTGTAAATCAAATAATTTTGAAATGCTCGCTCAGAGCACATAAGAAATGTTGCAGTATTCAGGGGTTTGCAGAATTACTGCTTGTACATTTGTTTCTGGGATACACTGTTCCCCATGTTAAACTTTTTCTGTCATTATCATAGGCAATTTCAGCACTGCAGTGCAAGACTGATTTGATCTACCTTTGCTGATTTCTGTCAGTGGTTCTGGTGGGACTAAACTTTAATTGTACATAATTGATGAGAAAGGGAAAATAAGGGAAGATAACTGCATCTGTATAAAATAGCAACTTCTCACTATCAGCTAAATTGATATCCCGTCTAAAGGGGAGATGTCCCTCTGGCTGTTAACTTGCTGTCACTGGCTGTGTCCAGTTGGGGTGAGGCCTGAAACTGCAGATTTCACACAGATAAGCATGCCTAGTTATAATGTTTAAAATAAGCTATTGGAATGAGTAGCTGGAAATGGAGCAACTTACTTACTGTGCCTTGTTTTCTTGTCATAATGGAAGAGTGAAAACAATTTGAAAAATGTATAGCTTCTCTAGGCTTTTTTATTATGATAGGTCATTCTGCTTTCAGAAATGAATAAGAAAATCGGTATTTAAAGATGTGGAGTCCTAAAGAGTAAAAGGGCAGTGCCCTTGACTATTTCAGTGATTTAAATAAACAATATACCCTGAAAAGGTGGGGTGATGCTAGGATTTACCCATGCATGGGGTGTTGTTTGGTCATGAGGCCACCGGTGGAGTGGGCAAACACCCCAGGTGAGGTAAATCCCATCACCACACCCTGAGTGGATATTTCTATTATACAATGACTTCCCTCATTTTGTTAAAAAACAATAAAGATAAATATGTTTTTTTTTTTTTGATTGACTAGGTCCACCAGACAAAATATTTCTCTGTTGCTAGGGAGACATAGGGCTTCATTTGTAGGTAAGCTAGGGTGTTGGTGAAGGCAGAGGTACAATATAGGCAGCAGGTAGATGTGGTAGTGGAGTAAGAACAGCTGCTGGTGTAAGTGTAGCACCATCCCCGTTCAGCTAAACTAACAGTTTAACACTTTGAACAATGGTGAACTGCAGAAGTGTGTCTCAATTAAAAACCAGGGCTACAAGTTATGGAAATGAAGGTGGAAAATTCAAGCAGTGATAGTGGGCATGAGGGTATGTGCAAGCTGAGTATCATGAGTCGGCTTTTGGCTGTGATTTGAAACTTCTAGACATCATTTTAATTGAGACGCACTTTCCAGGGTTCAGTATTCTTCAAAGTGTTAAACTGTTACTTTAGTTGAATGGTGATGGTGTGTCACTGTAACAAAATGTTTTCTGCAGGAGAAAAGCCCCAACACCCTCAACTTTTATATTATGAACTCCGAGTGGAGTTGTGTCGAGAGAGGAGGTGTAATCACCTGGGAAGAACTGTTGGTTGGTGTACAGCCAGGACCATTACAACGACCTGTGGGTTTTGTTACTGTAATGGTCTTTGCGGTAATGCATCCGCTGTGCCAACGGTATACCATCTCATGGCATGCAGGTTTGAAATAATGTTAGGAAGTCGAGCTCACACTTGTTTATTTTTTAGCAGGCAACTGATGCGGTGATAGACAGAACTCTTTCTCAATGTGAACATATCCTTTGAGAGGAACCGCAGGCTCAGGAAGTGTAATGGAAAGTATTTTTATCCTACTATGAATGAGTTAGGAGTTTTTGTGAGAGACCAAAAAATGGCCGGTGGTATGGAGTTTTGTGAGTGCCTATCTCACTGTTCATCCCTATCTTTGCAACTCCTGAGTTGGTCATGGTTGGAGTGATTTCAGGCGGGGGTCCTGATGCAGCTGGCTGGTGGAAGACACCTTTTTCTGTGAGGTTATACTAGGATTTATCATGCTTAGAAGGTGTCAGCCAGCCAATGTGCATTGTATTATGTAAAAGACAAGGCCTCTCTGAGGCAGCTTACTTCAACTCATGTCATGCATTGCTTTACCTACCAATTGTATAGATCTTAACCACTCATTAGGTACATATGTCAATAGTTCTGCCCTGTTTCAGCTACCAAATGAATAGGCATTAACCGTGCTCATTGTACTCATACTCTATAATTGCTCACCCACATTTATTCTATGTATGTACTGTTTGAATGGCTATGTTTAACCTCCACATCCTTTCCTTCCACTTCCCTGGGTACCTCTATTTGGTTGTCCTCATTTGCCAGTGTGGCATATGAGTTCTTGAGAGGAATAGGATCTGGGATGTGCCTCTGCCTGACTGCTCTAACCCTCCCTGAGCCCACTGTCATCCAAGTGCTCCTCGTTCTCGGCATCCTTTGAGGCAGCTGCACTGGACTGGGTGGTCGCTGGATAGGGGTGATGGTACTCCTGACCCAGTTTACTTCCGCTCTGAGTCTGGCTACCTCATCCCACAGTCCAGAGAGATGCATGCAGATAGGGCAGCACCTCAGTGTCCAGAAGGTCTGCCTGAATATGGCTGCCCCACAGCCACTGCATTGCACCACTCCCCACATTATACTGTAATTCCACGGCTTCTCTGCTACTAAAGCTCTCTTAGTTCTCTTTTTATTTATTTACAGTACTAAAAATCCTGTAACTGATCCTCAGATATATATTTTTTTTAAGGAAAAAGAAACCAATAAATAAATAAATGAGTCAAAACACTTGTGCTGAGGGTGGTCTTCTTCCCCCTTATGCCCCTCCTACTTCACACCTCTTATTATACCTTGTGTTTAGCTCCTGTCAATCAGATTTATCAGGGCATATAATTAAGAGTTGGGGAAGGGTGGGAGGAGTCGAAAATTGCAGCAATTAAAGACAGCACAGAATTATACCACCACTATGTTTTAAATGTTCAACAGTCCAAAAACAATTATAAGTAAAGACAACACAGAAAGAAAGTATAGTGTCACTACAAGCCTACAATCTAAGTTTAAAAGAAAAATACCAATTACCAGTTACTCTAAAGCACTGAATTGAATATGTTTCCTTCCTTCACCTTCTGGCTTCTTCTGTGTTGTCCATGAATGGTGTAATCTTGCCCTCGATAACTACTCTTTATGTTGCTGATGAACGCATTAAACAGGACTGGGCCTAAGACCGAGCCCTGTGGGACCCCACTCATCGCTTCTGCTTCCTCTCCCCATTGACCACCACCCTTTGCTTCCTTCTGTCAAATCAATTCCCCACCCATATAACGATGCAGTTTGCTATGCCCAGATCCTCTAGCTTTTTCAGCAAGCATGTGTGTGGCACTGAATCAAAGATTTTGCTGAAGTCCAAATAAAGGAGGTCAACTGGCTAGTCACTATCCACTTCCTTAGATGCCCAATCAAAGAAAGCAATCAGTTTTGTCTTGTACGGCCTCCTAGTAATGAAACGTGTTGTTTTTCATCTTGTAGGCCATGCTTATCTAAGTAATTACATAGGTTTTGTTTAATCAGGGCCTCCATTTGCCTTCCTAGCACTGATGTGAGGCTGACTGGTCTGTATTTACTGGCTTCTTCCCAGCTACCACCCTTATGCAGAGGCATCACACAGCTCCTTTCCAGTCATTAGGTATGACTCCCATCTGGAAGAATGGTTAAACAGGTGCACTAAAGATTGTTCAAGCATAAAGGTGATTACAGACAGTAGTTACAGACACGGTTATCAACATGACACAGTTTTGCCCTGGTACTACTTGGCATAGTGATATACATGAGGTAGCATTGGTCCTAGGTATCCAGATACTAGAGAGATACATGGTCAGGTTCACCTTTGGGAAGGTTTGATGCAGAAAAAGGGTACCTTAAGAGCCGTGGCAGTGGCATGCACTTGTGGCCAGTATATGGGACTTAAGCCTGGTGCAAAAGTTCGTGAATGAGGAGGAAAGAAACATGCCAAGTGAGTCCAACAGAAGGGGTGGTGGTGGTGGTGAGGGGGACTTTGAGCTGCCGCACCTACCATGAGACAGAACTATTTTGGAATGGTTTTAACCATTTCACTCCAGAGCAGTTCTAGAGCTGGAACAAACCTGGCCTACTATATGGGGAGGGAAGGGTTGGCAAAGTTTTTCTCAGTGTGCCCTGCTGTGGTGGAAAGCAAGAGAAAGAGCAAAGTGTATTTACAATGATTGGTTAATTACTCAAACCAAGTGCACATCCCTGTAAGACTAATGTAAGGGTATACTGAAATTATTTTTAATATTTACTTATATGCAGCTCCTCACATTGATTCACCCATTTCACCTACCTTTTTGCCAAGCTAGCCAAATTCGAGCTGTCCCTGAATGTTGATGGAGTGTGTACACAAAGGCTGGTCAGGGAGAGACAACTCTGGGGGTTATGCCCAGGGGAGCCATGGAGGAGGGGTGTGGATATAAATCTGCTATTATACAATGTTCAACTTGTTTTTATAGTGATATAAAACGTTTACAGTGGGTGTGCTGGAGGATTTATCACAGTCATGTAATGTGTTTTGACCAATGAGGTTACAGGATTTTCATACCCCATTGTATAATTTCAGTTTTTCAGTGTAAGCTGTTTTCTGTAGGAGCAAGATAGGGCAATCATGACAAAGTGGTTTGGTGGTGCTTTCTGATACAGTGATTGTATTGATGTTTGTATGGTCACGTCATGTAGTGTTGTCACATGACCAACAGGCACTAGCAAGAACATTTTTGTGCTTTAGTATCACATTTCACTTGCAGTGGCACGTGTGCACACATCTTGAACAAAACCACTCTAACATGTGGTGTGATTTAAGCAAAATACCATAAGAGGAATTGGTGATGCCAGGATTTTTCCACCCTGGGGTGTTGCTTGGTCACAAGCCACAACCAAGTGGCTAAAACACCCAGTGCATGGGTAAATCCTGGCATCACCAACATTTTCGGTGGTATATTGCGATTATACAGTGGACATTGGTATATTTCGCCACCTGACTTCCTCAGCACACAGAAGAATGGCGTTGGTGATTTAAATCCCTTGCCCCCCTACTTAAGGATTTTCAGCTCTGGATGGGTACATGTTGGGGGGCAAAAGCAAAACAAAAATATCAAGTTTTGGGCCGGGTGCAAAAAACCACAGTAGTGCCCAGACCAGAACCCAGAACCTCAGCAGTGCAAGCAGAGGCTAACCCCCAACACCACGATGACAATCGTCAGCCGACTGCAGTGCCAGCCCAAATCCCACTACACACTGACTGCACTTCAATATCATCATTCTAAAAACTGTCAACTGATTCCATTGTGGCTCAAGCTGCGGCAACAGTTCTAAATGACATAAACATCCTCTGCTGAGGATGAGTGAACAATGATGTCATGCAAAGAGCTTCTAATAAGCCCTCTACTAGGTACCCCTATCATCCTATTAGGAAAGTAGGGGGCAGCTGGTAGATCATGGCTAACAAAGATAGGATTATCATTCTAGTAACCCCAGGGGACTGGGCCATTGTAGTTTTTTGTGGGTGTTAAAAGCTTCCTATGTGAATCGGAAGCACAGTGCAACAAAATCCCAAACTACCCCTTTCCCCACACTTGTGTCCCCATGGTTTCATGCCTTATAACAGCTGGTGGCTCCTGATGGGAAGCGGAAAGCATTGGGGTCCCACCTCCTTCTGCTTTTCAGATTAGTGTGGCAGTGTTGCTGAGTCATCTTTATTGATGTTTCACTTGCAATTTCAGTGAATGGAGCCTTAGGCACACTCATCAGCTATCAGGCATATCGTCAAACAGTTCTTCAAGCTGAAGAAAAACTGGCGGATTTTATCACTGGTGCCCGATAGAAAATTTGTGTTTATGTAGCCTTTTATGGTTTTCTTCGCATTCATCTTGTGCTTTGTTCAAAGTTTACTCTACTTATAATGTTTACTTCTTCTTGGTGAACCATAGCACTGATGAGCATTAATTTGCACTTTTTGTTACAGCTTGCTGGAGTTGTAGTCCTGGTTAGTTACTACCTGCGTGCGTGACAGTCTTATCACTTTGCCTGCAGTAATCATATTGTGATCCAAATAAATAGCAGCACAAGATGGATATACAAGAAGGGAAAAAGAAAAAATCAAGCAACACACTGCTAAACTATTTTGCCAAGAAACCCCGCATTGAAGATGTACCAGAAAACACTGACAGTATACTCAGTGACCGGGATCCTCATGTTTCACAAGTGAATAATCACAGTGACAGTTCTTCAGAACCACAACCATCGTGTTCCACCAGTGTACGTGATAATATAGGGAGTGATCGTGCTGGCGCTGCTGCTTCTGGTAGCACTGGCACTTATAATGCACTTGACATAGGGCAATATGCAGGGACAACTGGTGCAATTGGTGTATCTGAACAGCTGAAAATTGATTTACTCAGAAATGTGTGGCGACCTTCAAAAGATTATTCTTTCCTGAAAAATGATCATAAATTAGCGTTTCAGGCTTCATGGTTAAGCAGATTTGTCTGGTTGTGTTACTCTGCAAAAGACAACGGAGCATTCTGCAAAGTTTGTGTTCTGTTTGCTAAAAGTGCTGTTGGAAAGGGATCACATCAGACTTTAGGGGCACTGGTTGATAAACCTTTCACAAAGTGGAAGAAAGCACTGGAGGTATTTAGTCATCATGCAAAAACAGCTTATCATCAACGTTGCCATGAACTGGCAGAACATTTTTTGAAAGTGAAGGCAGGATCACTAGTAGACATCGCCACACAAATAGATTCCCAAAAAAAGAAGACTGTGGAACAAAATCGTAACAAATTGACATCAATTATTGATACAGTGCTTGTGTGTGGGAGACAGGGACTTGCTTTTCGAGGCCACAGAGACAGTGGACCAATACAGTCCTATGATCCAGTAGTACCTATAGAAAATGATGGAAATTTCCGTATGCTAATAAGGTTTAAGGCTTATAGTGGAGACCAAGTGCTGCAAGATCATCTCCAAACTTCCTGTCTTAATCGACTTACATTAGTCCACACATTCAGAATGAGATTGTCACTACATGTGAGCTATAATCCAAAAGCTGGTAGACAAAATCTGGAATGCAAAATACTTTACAGTCTTTGCAGATGAAACAACAGATATCTCTAGAATAGAGCAGCTTTCAGTGTGTGTCCGATATGTTGATTGCCAACTTAGTGAAAGTGAACCTTTCACAACTTATAGCGTGAGAGAAGATTTCTTGGGTTTTATGCCTGTATATGATATGACAGGAAGAAATCTGTCTGATAATATTCTGAGGTTTCTTGGCAGTGTTGGAGATCGTGGTCTCAACCTTAGTGATATGCGAGGTCAAGGTTATGATGGCGCCAGTAATATGTCGGGCAGAGTACAAGGTGTACAAGCATTAATTCAGCAGCAATACCCAATAGCTCTTTACTTGCACTGCACTAGTCACTCACTAAATTTAGCTCTAAGCAAAGTTGCACAGTGCCAGCTATCCGCAATTGTTTAGGGACTGTCAGTGATGTTTGCACCTTTTTCGAGCTTCTGCACAGCGTATCGCTATCTTAAAGGAACAAGTAGGCATGCTCCTTCCCAGTCAAAAAGACAGACTTTTACCTCTGTGTGACACTTCGGTGGGTTGAATGACATGACAGTTTAATAATAACCTTAGTGAGCTGATTTCTCCAGTCGCAGCAGCATTGGAACACTTCATAGAACATGGAAACAATGACTGTTCTTCCAAAGCTACTCAGTTTCATGCTACAATCTGCCACAGCGATTCCTTGTTGCACTGCACTGCTGTGTACAAGTCTTCAGTGTCTCACTCCCTCTGTCCAGGTACTTGCAGCAAGAGAATTGTGATATAAGTTCTGCCCTATCCCATGTATCCAGTGTCAAAGATGCCATATGTGAACTGCGATCAGACTGTGACAGTTCCTTTCATAAAGTCTTTGAGGGCACTCAAAGAACAGCCCATGGCTTGGCGAAGAGTTACTGATTCCAAGACTAAGTGGCAGGCAGCAACACAGGGCAACTACCCAGAAGACAGCATGAGCAATATTTTCGGAGAGCTGTGTACATTCTTTTCTTGACTTTTTTTGTCTGAACTAGACAATCGCTTTACCTCCCATTCAAAAGTGCTTTCTGGTTTCAATAGCATCTTGCCAGTATACCTAGCTGAAGGCTTAGCAAGTCATTTACAGTCTGGAGCATCAGATCTTGTAAAATTTTATGAGTCTGATCTTGATTCTGAACAAGTTGTATTAGCGGAAATAAGCTGTGGGGCCATAAATGGAAAAATACAGAAAAACCTAAATCTGCAATAATTGCACTTTCTCAGTGTGATGCACAGTTTTACCCAAATGTGCACAAGCTTCTGCAAATTTTGGTTACGCTACCTGTTTCTACAGCATGCTCAGAGCGATCTTTCTCCTCTCAGGCAGTTAAAGAGTTATCTTCGCAATACCAGCTGTGAAAACAGACTTGTTGGTCTTGCACTTCTAAGCATTCACCGATATTCCATTGCAAAGTGAGGAGGTGATTGACAGATTAGCGACCACACATAGCGGCGTTTGAACCTACTACTTTAGAGTGTTTGTCCAGCAACACAGTGTTTGCAATCCCACATTTCAAGAAATATTCTAATAAAATGTTTCCAGTAACAACTGTTATAGGACCACATATAGGACCACTATCTCATGATGACTGGTGTGGGACTACTTTCCTACAACTGGTCTGGAAACAGTTTCCCTGGAATACTGCTCTGTCAGCAGTTTCAATGAATGTCTGAGCACTGCTCCATCTGGGACTCTGGCACCAATTCCCAAACTTATCTGGGATCACTAGCTGACAGATATGTGTATAACTACAAGCTTGCCATGAAAAAAATGGGCTTGATAATTGATGAAAAAGCCTAAAACAGGCTTCTAAATATTACCTGCTGGCTGGTAAACGGCCCAAGGAATTATGTCACAAGTCTGTCCACAGGCAAGTGTGCAAAACTCCTTTCTTGTACACCATGACATAGAAACATAGAAGTTGAAGTCAGAAGTTGTTCGCTAGCTCATCTCGTCTGGCCATTTGTTATAACCCTATTTGGACTCTTGATTTGTCCTTCGTAGTCAGGGCTCCCTTGTGTCTCTCCAATACAGTCTTGGTTCCCAGCCACTGTTGACTCCCATAACCTCCTGAGGTAGGCTGTTCCAAGCATCCACCAGTGTTTCTGTGAATAAAAACTTCCTGGTGTTGGTAAAGAACCTATCTCCTTGCAGCCTAAGATCATGGTCCCTGATCCAGGAGTTCTTCATGAACTGAAAACATTCCTGTGCCTGTTAATGCCTGTTATGTAATCAAATGTTTCATTCATGTTCCCATCCTCTCTTCTCTAGGGAGTACATATTCTCTACAGAGGCAAAAAGATCCACCTCTGAGGTGCCCCACCTTCTCAAAACTGTACTGAGTATCTGGGGATTCAGACACCACTCATGGTGGTCCTGATTTATCCTGCTGAGGGAATATATCAATACATATTCCTTCCCTGAAAGGTGTATGGCTGATAAGGATACTTTCATGGAGCATGTCAGTAACCACAGCTTCATTGCTTCTGCACAAAGTTGGGCTGATCTGGTCCCTCCCTGTTTTGTTCATGATGTACATAGTTCACTGTCCTAGGCAGCCAGTATTCAATTCACTAGTGCTAGAGATTGCTGTGCATGCTGTCAGAATTGACCCACTACTAGCCAGTCATTCAGGTATGGAAAAGACCGTTACCCCAGTATTCTCAAACACTCTACCATTACGCCAGGCTGGGGCCAGGTAGTATGTGAAGGCCCTTGTAGCAGAAGTTAGTCCAAATGGAAGTGCTATTAACTGACAGTGGCATGAGGCAAGCCTGAATCTCAAATACTTTTTGTGACATAGTCTGATAGGGATGTGAAAGTAAGTATCCTTTAAGTCTAGGGAGGCTAGCTAGTCTCCTATTTGCAATGTGGGACTGATTATTGAAAGAGTAACCATTTTGAACTTTGGTTTCAAAATGTGTCTACAATTCTTAGATGAAGAGTATGTCACCAATCACCATTTTTTCATCCTTGTGAGGAAGTATCTGAAGTAAAAGCCTTTGCCCATTTGACTTGGGTGCACTGGCTCCATTGCTTTGATTGCCAGAAGATTTTTTACCTCTCTTTCCAGAAAGATTCTGTCTGCAGATCTACCTGGTGCCAAGCTTCTTGTTCTCAGCTTGGGGAATGATCTTAAGTGAAGTGCTTGACCATGACTCCTTATCTCCAGGGCCCACTTGTCTCCTTTATCTGCTTGATTTGGAGCCTGTACACAACATCTATTCTGAAATATTTTCCCTTGTCCATGCCTACTGTTAGCCATAGTGACTCAAAGCCCTCAGGTTGCTCTTTTACTGGCTTCCATCATATTGAAAGGAAAGCTTTTTTTTCAGAAAAGTTGTGCTACTTCCATATGTAATGGTATCCTGTGTCTTAGCACCAATCACACAGCCATGAGTTGAATTCACATATTGCAATCTCTCTGACTCACTTGGTGCTTTTTCTTTTTCACTACACTGGCAGCACTTCTGAGAAGGAAGGCTGCTTTGCATGGAAAGGAAGACTAGGTGGGCCAAGCAGTCCTTATCTATCATCAAATTCTATGTTTCTACATGTGCAGCATGTGTATTCCTACAGAGGATTTCTTTTAATTTGTGCTGCTTGGTGAAACTGCTGATTGCACATAAGATACCATTCTAAAACATTTGCTTCAATAAACATCTTTTAACAGTTGATACCAAGATGTTGAAGTATCCATAGCACAACCTTACACAGTTAGCAGCATCTCCAGTGATGTGGTACTAATGCTTTTTCACTTGTTACAGGCCGACCCAATGACAGACAGAGAAATTAAATCAGCAGTCAGTGAGGGGAAACTGGGCATCACGGACTGTGATCCAGGTGTTCATTTCAACTGTTGACTACAATCCAGGTGGTCTCAGTTTCAGTCACAATTTCCTCTAAATGTATTTCAGCCTCAAATTTCACTTGAGCGGTGATCATGGTGAAATGATGTTGGAATAGTGATTCTACACTAACTGGTGTAAATGGCAATAAAATAAATATGTCAGACAAACTGTTCCCAGACCAGTAAATTTATCAGTCTCTGACCAGTTGTGTTGGGAAACTTGTCTTGGGCTAGCCATTAAGAAAAGCAGGACCCAGAACAGTCATCTCAGGAACAAACTTACTGCAGCTCAGAACTGAATGAAATTGAATACATAGTAAGGAATGTGTACTGTCATCATCAAATGCATCTCTCTGCACCATGTCATTGCAGAACTCCTACTCATGAAACTAAATACAACAAAAAGAGTGATATGAGCATTAAAAAAATCTTGGGACTGTGAATTGCAACAGTTGGTTGGAAGACAAAGGCACTATTGAAGCCTACTGAGGCAATTGGTGATAGCATGTCAGCTTACAGTGCTTTTTGAAAGCAATGTATTCTCTTGTTGAATAAACACCACCTAACACAATTTTTGTAACATGAGTTAAGTTTCTCAAAGACATCGAATGTCCCAACCATTCTTCAAAAGATTGCATATTGAAACAGACTGGGCTGCCTTATGACACCTTCATGAATGCTACTACACTATCCTCCCAGAGGATAGGTACCACCAACGATGTCTCCGGAAAATCCTCCCCATCAAGTGGCAAGTGCACCACACTAACGTCAGTGTTCTCACTGAGGCCAATGTCACCAGCATTGAGGCAATGATCATCCGACATCGATTCCGCTGGACTGGACACTGTGTACGGATGCCCAACTCTCGACTCCCCAAACACATTTTATGCTCCCAGCCCGTCACGGCCAGAGATCCCATGGTGGTCAAAGGAAATGCTACAAAGACACACTGAATGCATATGTCATGAAAACAGATACAGACATAACAAGCTGGCCACCAACCAATCTCAATGGTGCCAGAACCTCCATCAAGCGGGGGCCCGCTTTGAAGAGAAATGCCTTGCCCTTGAAGCCAAAAACAAAGAACGTAGGAATGAAAAGGGAAAGAAACCCCAGCCAGCGGGCAGCTCTCCCACATGGAAACATCTGCAATTTCTGCAGACAAATCTGTGGCTTTATGATTGAAGTACTGAGCCACCTCAGGACCCATCAGCGAACCATGGTAGAGATCATCCTGGAATCTAGGGATCGCCACCAATCCTCCCAGATGCATGACACCATTGCAGATTGTCAAATACCATGGAGAAGCTAGATGCTGCTATGAATGAAGAGCCAGTGAAAAGCTAGCTTTATACCAGATGAGTCCACACAAGACATCAGCAATTGCATGAATAATCCTCAGTCTGGCCCCTAACAGAACATGAAGAAAAATGAAAACAAGAAGACACTAAATTGTAAGTACAATGTTTATTTAACACTCACATCAACGTGTTTAAAATTTTTTTTTTTACACAGTAACTTTACTTCAAATGTCTCTCACAGGCTTTAAGGGCTCGTGTTGGTGGTGTGGTTTATCATGGCACTGTTGGTCAGTCACTGCACTACCATAGTTACTTGCAGCCTTGCTGGCAAAACTGCATATTATACTGCATGTGGAGTGAGGGGTTGATGGCACTGTTGGACAGTCAGTTGTCCACAGCCATTGGAGGTCCTACTGACTGTAATGCCAACAAGAGTTTTCCACACACCTGATTCTTTTGTAATAAAACATTCCAATGAAATTAGCAGTGTGGAACATGTAACTAAACTGCACTTTTACTTAAAAAAAAACACTAAAACTCACCACAGAACACGTAAACACTATAGAGCTTCTGGGGCTTACCAGCCCCCCAGACATCAAGCAGCAGCCTTTATGTTGAATTATACAATGGCATATAAAAATCCTGTAACCTCATTGGTCAAAACACATCACATGACTGTGATAAATCCTCCAGTATACCCACTGTAAAAGTTTTATATCACTATAAAAAACAAACAGAACAAGTTGCACATTGTATAATAGCAATATATCATGACAGAGTGGTATATGGTGAATTTACCACTTCTGGTATGGATTAAATCACTTGGCTCGCCTCTTGACCAAACCACACCAGGTGTGGTAAATCCACCAATATACACTCTCTGTCATGGTATATTGCTTAAATATTTCAAACATCACAGTATATTACAAAACTGCATAAGCCTAACAGCTCACTCTCAGAACTGAAAGTATATATAACTGCTCATTTTTGACATACAAATATATAAAAGGGGCACATGCTTGCACACTGGCAACATTGGGGGGGAAAATAAGGCACCATGGCAGAAAACATGGGGGAGTTTAGATGGTGACCTGGTGCTCACGGCATACTATTCCACCATAATCTGTGTACATAGTCGAACAATGCCTTGTTACCAGGCAGCATTACTAACACAGCAGGTAGAACCATGGTGGTTGATCGCACTGTTAGAGAACCAGTTGTCCACAACCACTGGAGGTTCTGTAGACTTAGGACAGTCACCGCCATCTACCACAACCCTGATTCCATGTGAAAAAAAAGTTTCTCATGAAATTAGGGTGGAGAACATGTAATAATGTGTGTGTTCTTCCAGAAAACCTCCAAAATTCACCAAATATCATGTACATACCCCAGAGTGATGGCCTGGCGTCTCAGACCCCCGGCTTTTATCTCTCCTTTTTAAAAAATGTCATATTTAAACACCCCCCCAAATAAAATTCTGCCTACGCCCCTGATTGCACTTAGTTTATGTCTGCATCATCCCTTAACATTATTTAGCGAGAGTTTTGAAAAATTTAGTGATGTTTGAAATTTACCATGGGTCATCTGACATTTGAGCTACCAGTGGAACACCCACACGCATGTCAGCGTTTTGGACCACCCACCCTGCATGCATCAGCACTCTATAAGGTCAGAGACGGAGCTTCCCAATCATTTATTTTCACCGACTAACAAATGATACGGGGCACCTTCAGTTCCAGACCCAAATGACCATCACAACTTAGTAAGTTTTAGGGATTCTCGGGGAAACAATTGCTTCTGTGCCGTAGTGCAACTTGTATGTGCGATTTAGAGTGTTCACATATTTACTTATTACCCATCATTTCAAGTTGCTGTTAAATGCTGTAAAAAGGTTGCTAATGTGTTATTTATGTATGCCAATGTGTGGTGTTAGTGTTCCACATAGACTTATACAACTGCTGCTACAGGTACCTGTTGATGAGGAGCATCAGTATTAGTGGCATTCGGGTGATTTCCTTCAAAACTGCATGCTAAAAAATACCTCGACTGATCTTTTTGGGCCATACCATTTGTTGCGCTTAGTCCCAAAGCATTATGCCTCAGTATCGAGTACTTGGTCAAGTCGCCAGTTTGCCGGTAGTGGTGCGAGGCTGAGAGGGCTGCAGCAATTCACAGTTTTATGTTTTGCATTATTGGTCCTGTCATGGTGTAGCGTCTCATTTCAAAATCTACCTCTTCACAGCAAGTGCATCATAACCAACTTCAGTGGATGCTGTTTGGTGTCATTGCACTTTGTGAATCACTAATCTTACATAGCTAAGCTGCGTACCATGGGGAGACAAAATTCTAAATGTGTGGGTCTCTTTCTTTACTTGATTGTTCTCGATCATATGCCCCTACACTGGCTAAACAAACTAAAACACTGTCAGTCAATTGTTATCCTCCTTTCATGTCGGCGGCAGATATTTTGTTATCGCACATTCATTGCTACTATCCTATACAATTGGTTGTCCGGTGCTACCACCAGCAGTCCGAATACCATTGTCACACACTACTGGAGTCATATTTTCACTGGTTGCACCTTTCACTTTGGTGCCATATCATTGAATTACCCCAGGGACCAGAGCTCGATTTGCATGACACTGAGATCGCATCACATTACTGCATGTTGAATTGTACCGGCTAGTCTATCCATTTGCCCCCATATTACTTGTTCTAACAGCTGAGATGTGTCTGTTAGTGAGCAGCCAATGATACACAACTTAGCGGGAGAGAAAACAGGTTCAGAGCTCTGAGGCTGTTTTCCCTCCACAGGTGCCCAGCCTATCAGATATGTGATAAGGAGTTGTTCAACTTAACCATTTTTTTTGCCAGTGAAAATTAGATTAATTTGAAAAACAAACTGTACATGTTACATACAATATATCCTACTCTGGAGTTCTCTCTGACTGTATGTTCCCACTCTACCTACTCTGATTGTAACCCTATGTAATCCAGCTCTGTAACACAATATGTCATCTATCAACTTGTACTGTTCTGTTACTTGTATGTTATTTTTACCCCCGGGTCACCCCTGAAAAAGGGACCTCCGGGGCCCAGTGGGCCTACCCGGTCAACAAAATTCAATAAATAAATAAATCTTTCAGTGAGATTAAAAATGTGAAAAAAAAACAAACTGAAGAAATGTACATTACATGTAAATACCAGAACATATCAAACATCCCTCTCCTCCTGTCTCTCCTGTCTCCTCTCCCCATCATCCCCCTCTTCCTACCCACTATGCTCCACAGACCCCCATTCCTTCTCTGTCCCCCATTCTATTTCCAGTTCAGGGCAGGCAGCCTTCTCCTACTATCTACCCTCCCGCTGGAACTCTTTTCCAAGCTCCCTTCGTCTAGCCCCCTCTCTGTACTGTTTAAAGTATATTCTCTCCCAATCCCCCATCCTTCTTGTTCCTGCCCCTCCTTGTCCTCATAGTCAGAGTGATGCACTATTATCTCTCCTCCCCTGTCTGTTGACTTTTTCTATACTGTACCTCAATTAGCCCTGCTCCCCTTTTCACATGCTCCTCTCCCCTCTTCCATGCTACTTCGTATGGTTTTTGCCTATACCTATTAGTTGTATAATACTCATGGGTTAGTTCACACCTTTCTACCCTCATCATTGTACTTTCACATACCGTATGTTCTTATTACCGGTATGTCTTATTTATATAGTAATTTCAGTTATAAGTTCAATTGTACAATCTACTGTCTCTCTATACAACAACTGATTGAGCAACTTCAATCTGGGGCCTTCTTTAAACAATAAAGCAGTTCGCAGGTCAGTGGAACATAACTTAGACACATATTTCCCCGCACGGAGGGCATCAAGTGCTGGCTGAATCATAGGATCTTTGGATTGAGCCCACTGAATGCTGTCATTGTCAAATTGAAGTAGTGCACTAATATCTAGGGTAGTGAAGTAGCAATAATCAGCTGGTATGCAGGTGTCAGAAGGGCCCATGCAATCTACTAAATAGTCCACTGTGTTCGCAGACATCTGTTCATCCCTATCAAACTTTTGGCACAATGCTCAAATGTCAGGTTTAGACAGCCTGACCCAATCACTCCTGGAAGTGGGCCTTCGTGATAGGGTGTCAGCATCAATATGGTTCAGGCCCAGTCTGTACTCCACACATAATCATAGGTTGATAATGCAGAAAGCCACCGGTGCCCAGTGGCATCTAACTTAGCTGAAGTCTGTACATAGGTCAATGGGTTATTGTCAGTCTTCACCAATATCTTTACCTCATAGAGGTATTCATGAAACTGGTCAGCGATAAGCCCATTTTAGCACGAGGAACTCCAACTTATGCACAGGGTAGTTTCGTTCGGATACGGTCAAGCTCCTACTTTTGAAAGCTACTGGTCTCAGGCCATCCTCATGGTCTTGATACAGCACTGCTCCTAGACCCTGTAGACTAGCATCTGTATGCAGCACCTAGGGTTTGGTGGGATCAGCATAGGCGAGGATGGGGGCATGGGTGAGCTGGTATATGATCTCATGGAAGGCTGCTTCACAGTCAGGTGTCCAGCAGGGCCCAAACAGTTCACTTGGGTGGAAGTATACTTTTTCTGGTTCTTTAGTGGCCCCTTTTTTGTGTTTATCAATTGATAGAAGGGTAACCCTGGGTAAGGTTCAAGAGTGGGTGAATCACCTTGGAATAGTCTTTTATGAACCTGCAGTAGTAGCCACAGAACCCCAGGAAATGTTGTAGTTCTTTCAGATTATGGGGCTGGGGCCAAGTAGTCAGTGCTTCAGCCTTACTGGATCAGTCTCTATCCCTTTTGTAGATACTATGTGCCCCACATACTTCATGGAGGTTTGGAAAAGCTGGCACTTGTCAATGGACAGCTTGAGGCCGAAGTCTTCCAGTCGGTCTAGGACTTTAAACAGTCAGTTCTCATGCTCCTCTAAGGTGCTCCCAAACACTATGACATCATCTAAGTATACCAGGCATTCCAGCAAATTCATATCTCCTACGGCATGTTCCATCAGTCACTGAAAGGTGGCCGGGGTGCCTGATATCCCCTGTGGCATCCTCAGAAACTCGTAGAACCCATAAAATGTTTAAAGCCCAGTTAATCCCTATGCTTCTTCCCCTGTATCGACAAATCCTGTCAGGAGTAGATGTAGATCCCACTTTATTTGAGGCATTGATTGTTCTGATCCCAAAACCTGATAAATCCCCTGACTGTGTAGCAAATTACCGCCGCATCTCATTAATAAACCAAGACATCAAAATCCTAACTAAACTGTTAGCCAACCGCCTCGGTGCACTTATGGACACCCTAATAGGATCAGAACAGGTCGGATTTATGCAGGGTAGATCCTCTTCTGATCATCTAAGAACCCTGTCACATGTCCTTTCGGTGTCCAGGGATGCACCCTTCCCCTCTGCTTTAATTTCCCTGGACTCTGAGAAGACTTTCGATAGAGTGCACTGGGAATATTTATTCCAAGCCTTGGAAGCTTTTGGTTTCCCATCAGGGTTTATAGGGTGGATCAGGGTGCTATATAAATCCCCAACTGCATGGATATCAATCAATGGGGTGTTTTCAGACAACTTTACCCTCCACTCTGGAACCAAACAAGGCTGCCACTTGTCTCCATTACTCTTCAATATTTACCTGGAACCACTAATCCGGAACTTGCAAAACTGTCAGACTATCCAGGGGATCCCAATTCATCCTTGTGAGATTAAAGTATCTGCTTATGCAGATGACCTCCTCCTTCAAATCTCTAACCCCTGTACATCCATACTCCCTATGTTAGACATTATTGATAACTTTAGCAAAATGTCCAACTACAAATTAAATGTCAGTAAAACAACAATTTTCCCACTCAACCACAAATTGTTCTGAGTGGATATAATGCCCTTAGGATTTACTTGGAAACAGGACTCCCTACATACTTAGGCATAGAAATATCCAGAAACCCCAGGCAAATTATTAAATTAAATTTGGATTCTCTGGTTTATACAGTCTCTCAGGATTTAGACCACTGGGCCTCACTTCCTATCTCACTGTGGGGTAAGATAAATCTAATTAAGATGAATGTTTTCCCATGGCTCTTATACCCCCTCTCTATGCTTAATGTTTGGCTCCTGGTTTCTTGGTTCAAGAAACTACAATCCCTGTTCACCAAATTTATCTGGAGGAATAAGTCTCCTAGGATAGCTTATCACATTTTGGCTGCTCCAAAGTACAACGAGGGATTACGCCTCCCTCATCTACAACTCTATTTTTGGGCCAGCCACGTTAATAAATACTTGAGATGGCTATCCCTAGACAACTTATACTCTGCCCTGGCTTGGCTCAAAATTGAGTTAACTCTCATATGCTCGCATGGTTTAGATCCTGAGGGCCTCTTATATATTAAGGAAAGCCTCCGCCCCCGAAGCTCAAGCATTCCACAGTTGCTATATCCTTAAAGATTCATACCCAGATCTGTCGTTACCTTAAATATAATCATATTAAGGACCTCCATCAGCCAATAGTGGGAAACCTACAGCTCAAAATAGATGGCAAACCAATCCTTTTAACATGGCTGCCCACTTTACGGAATTTGAATATAACCTATTTCGTTAAAAGTGATGGTTTATGGTTCTCGATTAAAGTACTTATGGCTAAGTTAGATATTTCTCACAGATTCACTTTTAGGATTATCCAGCTATGACATTTATTAATACAAACCTTTGATCAAAAACCCCAGTTAACTCAAGCTTCCCCCTTTTGTAAAGAACTACTGGAGTTCAGTGGAAGTTCTAAGGCAGTCTCAAATATTTACAATACAATATACCACTAGAAATTCCATGATAGTTATGGGCCAACCCGAGCCTGGGAGTCTTTCTTTCCAGACCAGAACATAGATTGGCCAACTATCTGGCGAAATTGCCACAAATTGGTCATGCAAGACAGACTAATGCAACTGTATATCCTGCATAATGCCTATTATACTCCGGGTAAATTAGCCAAACTGGGACTAACATCCAACTCATTATGTGTTAGATGTCAACAAGACGAAGGGACTTTGTATCATATCTTTTGGTCTTGCCCTAAAATCTCCCCATTATGGGATACCATTAAACAACTTTTGGACCCTCTCCTCAGTCTTAAGGACCTGTTTACCCCTGAAATGTGCCTCATGGGGGACCTATCAGGCATTAGAGTCTGTAATCATAAAACCATATGTCCCTTATAGCTATGTTGGTCAAGAAGCTGGTGCTATGACATTGGATTGACCAGTTAGAAATCCCCTATACTGAATGGCTAACTGAAATTTTGGCTAATTTACGCATGGAGAAAGCCATTGCTAATTTAAATGACACAATGGAGAGATTTACAAAAAATTTGGAACCCCCTTTGTGCCCTATACTTATTATAGAATGAGCCTTATGTGGTATAAATCTTGTTAGCTTCAAGTCAATCCAGATCTACAATCTGTCTTGGCAATCCAGATACAATCAATGTTATTGCTCTAACAGTGGAGGGATGGGGGGAGCAGAGGGAGGGAAAGGGATGGGTAGTAAAGGGAGGGGGAGGGGCAGAATCAGGTATAAATAATGTCTTATGTATCCTATGTCTTTGTATGTACAGCTGCCTTTTGTGTAAATTTGAAAAATGATGCTAATAAACTTTAAATTAAAAAAAAAAAGAAACTCGTAGAACCCCAATGGACAGATGAAGGCTGTATTCTCACGGTCTTCTGGGGCCATTGGGATCTGGTAGTATCCACTGCAAAAATCCAACACCGAGAACCATTTGCTCCCATTCAAGCAGTCCAGGGCATCTTGTATACGAGGCATAGTGTATTGGTCTGGGATGATCCACCGGTTCAGGGTTCGATAATCAACACACATCCTCACAGACCCATTCTTCTTATGCACAACCACAATGGGAGAGTTGTATGGGCTCCTGGATTCTTGTATCACACCAGCAGTGAGCATTTCCTGCAGGAACCTTCTCACATAATCTATATCTGCTGAGGCTAGGCATCAGGACCTCTCTCGAAATGGCTGTTCATCATGCAGGCATATGTGATGCTCTGCACCCTGGACACATCCCACATCCCATTCCTTCAACGAAAACACTTGGTCTCTCTGGGCAAGTCTCTTGCTAATTCTAGCCTTCCATTCAGCTGACAACGGGGAGTCACCAAAGTCTAACAAGTCTGGGGTCACTCTCTCCTTCTCAACGGGGTGCTTGTTGCTGGGCAATACTGCAGTGTCTGTGCAGTGTACCATAGCTAGGGTGCACCCTTTGTTCACCCAGATCTCCCGATCTGACACATTGTGAATCTGGATGATCACTAGTCGTGCATAGGCATGGGAACGATCAGGCAAGATGCTGGGCTTGACCAATAATCCTTCTGGCAATTTTCCATCGCCTGTCACATCCAACATCAGTATTTTGTTCTTGACATCTTCCTAGAGGTGGACCTCCCCTTGAATGGTACACTGGGCATTAGGGGCCAGTACCATTGAATCGGGATCCTTCTTCCACACAATCCCCACTGGTTCATCCTGGTCTACTTCCTCAGGTTTCTGTTGCAAATCATAGGCCCTCTTGATCAGAGCCAGAATTCTCAGGGCCCTCCCAGTCTATCGTTCTTATTTCTCATTACAGAGTTGCGCCAGTCTCCCAAACATATGGGTGTTTGCCCCAATTAACAGGGGCACCTCATCATACAGTTCAGTGGGGGACACACTAGGGTAAGTGTCTCTACTTGCTCCTCTACACCAGTGACAGTTGTAGGAAAAGACAACCAGAGGAAGGCATATCCTAGATATGGATAAGACTTGTAGTGCAGCCCCCAAACATGTAGGTCTTCCAGGGATTGCAAGGGCACATCAGATAAGTGTTTGTCATACCAGTCCTGAAACACAATGGTCATTTGCGATCCATTGTCAAGCACAGCTCGAGTAGGAATACCATTCACAGCCACATTAGTCTCCATTGAAGGGCCCACTATCTTGGACCAGTCTGAAGGGACAGCAGCAGGGGCCTGGACAGACGATTTAGCCCCAGAGGAGTTTGAGTTAGGATGGCTGAAGTGTTTACTGCAGTCATTTCATGCACCCCTTGATCAGTGACTTGTTTTCTGAAGCTCTTCTTGAAGCTGGTTCACCACTTTCTCTAAGTCCTTCTGAAACTGGCATTCCCTCTTCATATGGCCATTCTTGCTGCAATTGTGACAAATTATATGCTCTCGGGGCATCCTTGGGGAAAATATAGCAGGGGATGTTGGAGCATCGACAGGAGATTGTGATCTGACTTTGGCGGGTAGTGTGCCATGTCTCAAAAGTTCCTCCTCTCCCCACTGTTTAGCCCACTGCAGGACACTCTTGGGGTCTCCATTTTGGAAGGGCCTTCTGGTGCCATGATCACTTGAGCTGCACTCACCCCATAATTACAATCGTCCTCTTCCCCTTCAACCTCCTGGAGTCCTTTTATCAAGTCAAAGTAGTCAGGTGGGTTACCTCTCCTATCCTGGAGCCTTAACTGGAGGATCTGCAATTTAGAATGCTTTGCATGTTGCAGTATGTGCACCAATCTCACATAGTTCAAGTCACTGACGGCTACTCCATCTTTCCGGTAAGCTTTCTGCAAAGCTCTTTCTAGATGAGTAACATACTCAGACAAACTTTCCCCTTTGCATTGTTTGGTACCTCAGAATTTCCACATCAAATTCTCCTTTGACTCAGTGCTCACAAAATTGCCTTCAAGTGCAGATAGGTACTTCTGAGCAGATGCATCAGGGTTTGTAGACCTCAAAAATTTTATGGCTTCGAGGGCAGGACCCCTCAAACTTTCTATTATTCTTTTCCACTTCTCAGCCTCTGCACACTGCCACTTGGGTACCAAGGCAGCAACATAGTCTATCCAGATCTCCCAGTCATCCTCCCCCTGGGGGGTTGGGAGGGTGCCTGAGAAGATTTTCAATCTTCGGTAGGAGTCATGACTAATGGCAGGTACAGATATAGGGGCCAGCATTGGCACGGGCACAGAACAGGTGCTGGAGTGGGAGGGGGTGTTGGGGAAGGAACACCCCTAGGTGGCAGGAATAGTTTCGTAAAGTCCTCTATGGTTTTCCCTTCCTCCAGCAACAACTTAGCAAATTTCTCCTCAAAAGTCTCAGATAATGGTGGGAGCTCATCCTCCCTGGGGTCTTTATTGTCCTTTGTTACTCTCCAGGCAGCTGGAGCCCCTTTTGGGGCAATAGTCTGTGGCACTTTAGAGCTGTCCACAAGGTCACTACACTCTACTAAGGCTAGGAAAGTTTGGGCGATCAAATCAGCCTGTCGACCCACCACTACAGGGTTTTTAAACATTCAACTTTGGAGAATACTTCCTCTACAGTTTCCTTACTGGTACCCAGGGGAATATCCAGTACAAGCAGAGCATTTTGGGGTCAATCTCCTGCCCAGTACACCACCCCACCAACTGGTGTACAGCCATTTCTACTGCAGTAGCCATTAATCTTTAACAATAATTTGTCATTTTTGGCCACTAGACGGCACGGAATCCTAGTGATGAGCCTCCAAGATGTAACCCCTAGGTGGCGCTATCCCAAGGGCTACTACCACTGCCTGCTTGGCTAGTAGCAGGTTAAGGGGCCTGAGTTCTGAAATGGGTGCCTCCACCCGGAGGTCAGAGCTGGTACTGGTCGAGCTAACCTGGGAACAGTCCTCCAGGACACTGTAACCCCCCCCTTTCCTTACTAGCGGCTGGAACAATACACAATAATCACTTTCACAATACCCCTGATACACCACACAAGTACGCACACTGTTTGCACTTACCACCAGGGCTTTCCTCTAGCCTGGCCCTGGATAACCCCTATAAAACAAGGTTATACACAGCAAATAACAGCAGTACAGTACTCTTGCACAAACTGGAACCACAGTCAGGGTAAATGCAAAAAAAAAAAAAGAGATAGATCTGATTTATTTAAGAAACCTGAACAAGGGAGGGGCATAAGCAGGTTAATTTGCTTAAAGGCAGTATCAATCAAACAGTTATGCATACACTTTAGGGTCTACAAACAGTTACCACTCTGGGTACCGAGATGGAGAATGGTGGGCTAGCCAGGAATGTTGCAGCTGGTTGGGGCCCTGTGATGGAAGAAAACAACATGCACAACACATACTACTTGTAATCCGGAGCTGTAGGGCTCAGTTCGTGAAAAGAAAAACAACAAGACAATCAGATGACACACTTTTAGATTAGGCTGTTGTTGCAGGGAGCTACCCTGATGATTACTCACGATACCCAAGACTGGACACAGGCTGGATGAAAATCGAGACAGCAGGTGGTTAATCTGGAGAACAGGAGAAGCAGGGCCCACACGATTTGCTGAGGCATCGTTCCTGTTCAAGCGTGGAGCAGGGGGCTGATCCCCAGGCAGGTCTCTCATCGATGGCTTTCTCTGTGCAGCGGGTAGTTTAGCTGGTCCAGTGTGGCAAAGCCCAGGCTAAATGGAGACAAATTTGGATACAGTCTGTTTGGGGCTGGATACAGCTTCCAGCAAGCAGAACACAGTTCACACAGTGGGGGACCAAACCACGACCCACTTTCCATAATAGCACATTTACATGTAAGGAAATTCTACTGTACCAAGCAAACCACTCTCCGGTCATGATCGCAAAGTCTCTGCACAAACTTGGGATTCAAAAGCAGCTGGAAATCCTGACAGGCCGATCGCATTCAGCAAAATCTTCAGTCTTCTTGAGGGTATGAGCCTGGTAAAAAATCAGTGGCTTGCTTCATTCTCACAAACTTGGATTTAGTCCAAAATAATTCTCTTCTCTCCCTCTCAGGGGCAGCAGGCATACATGCAGGCCAAAAACTCAGCCCTTTCCCAGTTCTCCCATGCGAATCCACTCAGGATTGCTACTCAAAAATCAGTTGAGCTCTTTCTTCCTCAGCTTTCAACTTAGATCTAACTGAAAATTGCAAGCAGTCTTGGATTTCCTCAAGATCCAAAAGGTTCGGTTGGCTGATCTGTCTGTCAATCACAACAAGAGCTCCCCCTTCAGTTGCAAAAAGGCGCCAAAAGCCCAAAACTGCAATTCCTACAGATTTAGCTCCTGTAGTCTGGCTCCATTTTAGGTCCCACTAGACTGAATGGTCCAATTCGGCAGTTCCGGGCCAAAATGGTGGGGATAAACAAAACAGTCCTTGCTGTAAAGAAGGCAGGTTAGATAAACTACATTATCATTATCACTCTAAATGATTTTCAGCAAATAGTTACATCTTTCAACAGAGCTCCCTCTCAGATCACTTATGCTGCTATCCAGGCAGCTCTTAAAGAGACAGCACACAGAGGCTATACAGGCTCTGGTAATCACATTAAAACTGCTAAAACGCAGGACACCAGCCTGGCAGTGAGCATTTAGACAAGCTCAAGGAAGACTTTTTGGAGACCCCCATTTGTAGGGGTGTTACACTATTAAAATTAAATCAACAAGTATGAACACTTTATTTAACGAGAAGGCTTCTGCAAAAAAGCAGCAGATGCCATTGCTCACCCACCACCTTTATAGCATACCACACTAACACTCCTGCTGCATGTAAATACCACAAATGTCAAAATATGCAAGTCTTCCCACCTCATTTAACTCTGCCAAGACTCCAATCTCCACCTCCACAATTTCTGCACTCTAATACCTTTAATAAACTCCAGATCTGAATCATTATCTACACACAATTAGCTTCAACTTGGTAATGTATGCATACTGTACATAGAAACATAGACTTTGATGGCAGAGGAGCCTGCAAGGTATTGCAGCAGGTGGGGCTTTGTCTAGGGTGGGGCCTGAGACACCTGAACAGTAGATACCCAGGTGGGACCGCCCAGAAGAGGCTGGGGGGGTAGGGTTCCCAGGGGGAGGGACCTTGCGGCCAGGGACAGGGGGAGCCAGGCCCCTTGAGGCTGCACAAGAGGAATTCTTCTCATTCCTCCTTGTCCCAGGTCACATCAATCAGCCATTCCATGTTCAAGCAGATCTGGGATGAGTTGCCTAAGGTATGCTCATCCCCTGATGAGACAAGGCTGTTCCGGACAGCATACTTGGTAGCATTTTGTGGGGCATTCCAAGTGTCGGAGCTTGTGCAGCCTAGCAAGGCTACCGGGAGACCAGTGGCACTGGCAGAGGCGGACGTGTAGGTCACAATGTCTGGAGTCTTTGTCTGCATTCGAAAAAGCAAGACCGACCAGCTGGCCCATGGGTGGTGGTGGTGCCAGCTAGGGGCGCCCCACAGGCTCCAGTGGGATGTGGGAGCATGGGTACAGGATTATATAACTCAGCTCCCTGCAATGGGGGGGCCCTTCTTCTATCATGGAGGGGGTGGCCCCCTAACAGCGTACCAGTTTAGGCACGTGTTGCAAAAGACCTTGAGACAGCTGGGCATCCTGGCAGAACACCACAACACACACTCCTTTAGGATTGGAGCAGCATTACATGCCAGGGCAGAGGGCTTAGCAGATGGGGCAATACAAGTGTTGGGTAGATGGAAGTCGTAGGCTTTTGAAAGATACTTAAGGCCACACATGTTATAACTCTCTTCTGCTTTGTTTGGACAGGTGTTGCAGCCTGAGCACAGCAGATCTGGATTTGTGGCCACTCATACATCCATTGGGTGGTCTGCAGGGCGAGGCAGTATCCCGGAGGAGAAATCCTGTTCCTGGCACCCAAGAGGGCAGAGGTGCATTAGTTGGGGTGGCGCAGGATGCAATGGAATGAGTTAATCACAACACTGCAAGCAAAAGCCCAAGAGAGGTGGCAGCCAGATGTTTTAGTCCTTCATTTTGGGGAAAATGATCTGGGAGTTATGTATGCGAGGGAGCTTAAGGAGACAGTCAGGCAGGACCTGGCAAGAGTGAAGCAATGGTGGCCCCAGGTGCGTATAATTTGGTCAGATATGGTGCAGCAGCAGCAGCAGTGGTGGCATGCCCGGAACATTAGGGCAATAGAGAAGGTGTGCCGGCTGCAGAACGCGGCCATGAGACCAATTATGGATTCCATGGGGAGGTCCATAGCAGCGCACCTGGGAGTGTCTGTGAAAGAGCCTGATATGCATAGCAGAGATGGTGTACATCTATCAGAGAAAGGATTAGACTTGTTTTTGAGTGACATACAACAGGCAGTGGCGAGAGTATTGGCGTGAGGTGTTTGTGGGTCGGTGAGTGGTGAAACTCACCTTGTGGCGGCTTGGTAGTCTTGGAACGCTATGGAGGGGGTAACAAGGGATCACGTGTCTTGACCAGCCAGATCTCCCTGAGGCTGACAGGAGGGTGGGCCTGACGGATGGAGTCTGGAGGGCACCCTTTTTGGGCAGGGTCCCACGGCATGGTGGGTCCTCTGACAGGGGAGGAGCTAGCCGCAGCCAGTCACAGAGCCACCCTTTATGCCCCAGAGGCTGTTGTCCCTCACAGGGTCCGGGTTGATGGTAAGGCGGCCCTCTCCTGGGAGGGAGGGTCGACCATCAATGATCTAGTGCTACATGCCACTGCCCTGAGATGAATTTCAACATCACTTAACAAGGCCTGCAGGCTTATCTCTGGGGCTCATCGTTCCACTCATACATGTGACCTGTATGCCCGATCTGGCTGGCTTCAACTTTCAAATTGCATAAAATACAAAACCTGCATTATGGCAAAGAAAGTAACCATGGGTCTCACTCCTCCGGGAGTCCAAGCACTGCTTAGTTCTAGACTAAAGCCACGTAACACCAGGGGCTCTGAATACCAGCTTCTTCAGATTCCCCGCCGCCGTCGTACCTGTCAGGGCCAAAGATCCTTTGCCTTCAGAGTACCTAGCTGGTTAAATGCACTCAGCCCTGACATCTCCTCCACTACCACCCTTGGCTCATTCAAACATAAACTCCACCTCCACCTTACTAACTCTAGCTCCTGTGAATGCTACCTATAATCTCTTCAGCCCTCTTGTTTTTGTTCCCTCCAACTATCACCTACCACATCTCCACCCCTTCCTTTTCCTCTATGTTACTTTTTTATTTCTTCTTTCTTTTCACCACTCCTGACCCCCCTCCCTTCACCCCCCACCTCTTCTGAGCCCTCACTAATCTTTCCCTTTTTGTTGACTAGTTTCAGCCTGCTCCCAGTTGATGACCATGCCCTTTGGCTGCAATTCCTGCCCTCTCCAACTTCGCTGCTCGTGTTTATCTTCATCTTCCACCCTCCCTCCTACTTATCCCTCTGTTACTCTGTGTTCCCATGTATACATTCTACTTATTCTAGCTATTGTATTAATCTACCATTGTAACCTAATATGCCAACCAATTTATTGTTTTGTTCCTATTTCTGTAACTTGTATTGTATTTGTTCTCTGACGCAGAACCTTTGTAAAATATCCTGGCTCAAAGGTACTTGTAATCCTAGTTGTTATAAAATAAAAAAAACAAACAAAAAAAACCATGGGGAGCTAGATTCCTTCCAAGGCTACCTAACTGCGCACAGCACGCTAAACAATTGTTATATAGACAATTGGTTTTATCAGTAAACACATGGCTGTGACCATTTCTCCAAAGCCCATTGTTGTGTCAGTTTGTTCAGGTGAAGAAGGCATATGCCCTCAAAAGACAATGGAGGAGCCTGCAAGGTATCGCAGCAGGCGGAACTTTGTCTGGGGGCAGAGCCTGAGACACCTGAACAGTAGGAACCCAGGTAGGACTGCCCAGAAGGGGCTGGGGGTAAGGTTCCCAGGGGGAAGGGAGCTTGAGGTCAGGGACAGGGAGGAGCCAGGCCCCTTAAGAGGGACTGCACAAGAGGAATTCTTCCTCATTTCTCCTTGTCCCAGGTCGCATCCCACCCAAACCTCACCCTCATAAAAGCAGGGGGGATGTGGGAGGTACAGGGAACTTGCTGTCCCACTAAGGGGGATCGCCTTAGGGGTTGAGAAGGAATTTCCCATTTTTTTCCCACTGGGTTTTCTGTTTTTTTGCCTTCTCCAGCAAGGGGGGTGTTATTCTAGTTAGAGTAGGCTAGGGAGCAGATATGTAGGTGTCACAGTAATGCACTTTGTAAGTAGTGGCTTGGTAGTCATGGAATGTTGTTTAGGGGGTAACAGGGGATCACGTGTCTTGACCAGCCAGATCTCCCTGAGGCTGACAGGAGGGCGGGCCTGACAGATGGCGTCCGTGGGGCACCCTCTTTGGGCAGAGTTCAGCGGCATGGCGGATCCTCTGACGGGGGAGGAGCTAGCCGCAGCCAGTCACAGAGCCATCCCTTATGCCCTGGAGGCTGTTGTCCTTTGCGGAGTCTGGGTTGATGGTACGGCAGCCCTCTCCTGGGAGGGAGGGTTGACCATCAATGTTCTAGTGCTCCATGGGGAGCTAGAGTCCTTCCAAGGCTACCTAGCTGCACACAGCATGCTAAACAATTGTATATATGGACAATTGGTTTTATCAATAAACACATGACTGTGAAGCCATCCCGATGGCACTGAGGGTTGAGGTGCTGGATGCCACACCTCACACCATGCTGGTGACCCGAGTTCGGGAACGGACTCGGGTTGCCGGGGGTCGGCAGGGGATAGGAGGATAGAGCGGCCCAATGGATGCTCTCCTCCTTTGGGGTGGGTTACCGGGGGGTGCTTTTTGCACCTGACGACCCTAAGGGTTCGGTGGGAGCACTAGCTTTCAAAGGGCTCTGGCGGTTCCCTTTGGACGGAGCCGGGGGAAGGGAGGAAAGGATGCTGTCAGGTGCTTGGTGGTGACGCGCGTCAGCATGTTGCCCACCTGCACCAGCATCCTTAGGGGAGGAAGAGGGTTACACAGAAAAGCGGAAAAACACCCTTGCCCATCCTAGGTGACAATTGCTCCCACCAGACCACCGATCTTCGGGCAGATTCCGCTGTGCAGGGCGCTTCTCCTCAGAGGTTGAGGCAAGGTAAGGGTGGATCTTCCTCACCCCGCCTGGGGGGGTTAACCAGGAATCTAAGAAATATATACAGGGAGTAGCCAGGCACTCTAGGGGCAGACTTGGGATGGCGGTTCAGGTGATTGAGCAGATCTGAAAGAGTGGACGGACGGGGGCAAGTCTGGCAGGATAAACAGAAAGTAAAAAAAAAAACAAAAAAAAACACATGACTGTGGCCATTTCTCCAAAGCCCGTTGTTATGTCAGGTTTGTTCAGGTGAAGAAGGCATATGCCCTCAAAAGACAAGGACTGCTTGGCCCACCCAGTCTGCCCATTTCCCTACCTATTGGATAAGCTGCAGATCCTAGTTAACCAACAGCCTACTTCCTCCTACCCCCCACTAGAATTGCCTTATGTCTGTCCCATGCATTCTTGAATTCCCCCACTGTTTCTGACCCCACTACCTCCTCATTTGTTTATTTATTCATTCATGTCTTTGGTAACCGGGCATTTGCACTGATCCAGTGGACCATTTTCAGGCATGACTCGGGCCACACGGTGGCAAATAGGGCCAGCCTTAGCAAGGTGTGAGCCATGCCCCCACACCTTGGGGGCCCAACGGTTGACCACTGTGGTAACTACAGCCTCCAATGCTCAGAAGTCAAAGCTTGGATGGTCTGGGTACAGACAGACAGTGCTCTGCTCATGGCACTTCGGAGGAGTTGGGGAGAGATGTTTGGGTACATAAAGCTTGACAGGCAGGGTTGTCTGACCAAAAAAGAGAGAGTGGAGAGAGTGAAAGAGAGGGTTTACTGCATGATTTCTTTGTTTTAATTTAAAGTTTATCAGAGGTTTAAAGGAACAGCATTGCACAGTTCTTGAAGGCACTGGGAGAGAGAGTTGCAAGAATGGTGGCATCAATCGCTCGGTAAGCAACAGCAACAATGCAACAGCAATTGAACTGACTCTGCCTGCCCTGTTTAACAAAATTGTTTATTATTTTTATTTTTTAATAAGCAGTGTTCAACTGCATCCACATACTTCCCTTCCCCAAGGACTGACTCCAACCTGACACCACCCTCCCCGGCCTGTTGCAGAACTTACTTAATAATGTATTTTTTTTTTATTTTGGAGCATGAGTGGTGACCTGGCTGGCTAGATGAGGCACTTAATTAGGTGGCATCCTGTCCTTTGTCTGCCTTCTTTTCGCCACATCTCTGCGAATGAGTGTCCAATTAAGGTAAGTGCTCCATCTGGCACCTCCAACTTGGTTTTGATTTTTGCAGCAGCTTTAACAAAAGAGCTGAATCAGACTGCTCACCGCTGTGTTAGGGCAAATGTCTGAGTGAGTGAGTCATTCATTAAGTGCCCTAGTTCCCCACGATAATCCTCTCTATTCTGTTTCATGCACACCTCCATAAAAATTAAGTTGTTTAACTGGTTTGCAAATCGGATTATCGGAGGTGTGAGTGTCCTGTGATGATGTCCCTGTCCTTACAGAAATGAATATGGTAGTAGTACTGTATTTACTTAAATTCTGGCTCCAGGCTTAGTCAGATTCATTTCCAATGGTAAGTCAAATTCATTGCAATCAATGGCAATAATTAAAAGGTGCTGATTAAACTAGTAGACTTGGTACTGCTTTATTTATTTAGTTTTTTAATTATTGTTTATACTCCTCACTCCATGGCCCTCACACTCTGGGGGAGTCCCAGCCCCATCACCCCAGTGTCTACCAACAGGCACCAGCTATACCCCCAGGGCTTGACCCCCATGGCGGGGTCGATGGGGGGCCCACTCCCACTGAGAACTGATCCAGTGTGCCGGCAGTGTGGCTAGTTGGGGGCAGGACCTGTGGACTCCCCTTTCATCGTTGGTGAGCGTATTTTTTCTTTTGGTTTCCTCCCCTTCAGGAGAGGGGTGTGCAATGACACCAGTGATGGCACTGCACATGCTCCCATGTGCGCACCCTGTCAAATGTCTGCCCCACTCCTGATCCACATTAGGCAGCATCAGTGTGCCATCCCCAGCATCCGCTAGGGACCAGGCATGCACCGACAGCTAAAAGCCCACCCTCCCCGGAGAAGGAGAGTAGTCCCTGGGACGCTTGATCCTTCTCCTTCCCTGCTGACCCCCAGTGGCTTGTGCTCATTCTCAAACATGGGTCGCTGGTGTGGTGTGAGGTGTAGTATCCAACGCCTCTAACCTCAGTGCCACCAGGCCAGCAGGTACTGCTTTATTAATACAGGACAGGAGGGACAAGGAAGTCAAATGTTTTCTTTTAAAAAGGATGAGAGTACAGCAGATTCTGTGTAAAACTAGTCTAGTTTTACACAGAATAAGTTTTACACAGAATCTGCTGCACTCTCGTCATTTTTAAAAGAAAACACTTGACTTCCTTGTCATTTCTGTCCTGTATTAACAGCAGTACTGTACAAGGTATACTAGTTTTACCCTACCCAGAATAAAATGTGATGCACTCTCAGTGCCTTGTTATTTTTCGCCAACATTAAATTAAACATCTGCTGATGTAGTTAGCTGGATCAGGGAGAGGAGGGGTTATTGCATGACACCAGGTAGTGTGGAGTAGGGACCAGGGAAAGGAGAGTTGGTTCTGATTGACTGGGGAATCACATTGCATTACTTCTCTTCTGGGCCTGAGATCTGAATTTAGTTTTTCTCCCCACTAGAAGTGTGTGTGTGTGGGGGGAGGGGCTGCAGGGAAGCAAGTGGAGTTACTGACCCAGTCCCCTGGGCCCCTCTCTCCACCAAGGGCCATTGAAGTAGGGGTGAGGGTACTTGTTCTGGCCTCAGAGCTGCTCACCTTCTTTTATCATTAGCAGCTGAGCCAGAACATTGGAAGGTGGGCATATCTAGAGGATCAGAGAGCCACATCGCTGACACCCCCCCAACAACAATCAAGGAGGGTGGGCACTTTTTCTGTTATAATGGCTTGATCACCTCTGTCCCCTGTATCAGCAGGTCTTGATATGGTACAGAACTGTGGTGCAGTAGAGGTGTAAACGTTGGATGTGGGGGGGACCCCACAGGGAATGGAGTGGTGGGGCCTGACAGGGGGATGCACAGGGGCCTAGAATGGTTAAGGCCGGCCCTGGTGGCAAAACAACACAGATACAGATAGTACATACAAGATACAGTACCCAAACACCCAACTTGTGGTGGTGGGGAAGAAGTATACAGTGTATAGCTAGATTATACTAAGACAATACGTACATAAGCAAAGACAAGCGATAAAACAGATGGTTCAAGTTACATACAATAACAGTATACAATTGAAATGATTCAAAATCTATACAGGTGTAGTAGCAATCCAGGGGTGATCGGGGGGGGGGAAGGGTAAGGTTAGAGGGTTTAAGGGTGTGGGAGGAAAGGAAAGACAGAGGGTAAGGGGTAATTTGAGGATAAGAGGGTGGGGGGCAGGGTAGGAAGGACAGAGGTGAGGAAAAGAGGGGCAGGTTTTAAGTATGCTGCTTATCCATAGAAGAGCATAGATGGTATTTAGGCACTAATGTTTTGCACAATGCAGTGACAATTTGCAGCCGTAAGGGGGGGGGGAGTTGTTTGGCTGAGCTTCTGGGCAGGGAAGGGCTTGCAAAAATAGGGGGATAGGTCAGTGGATTTTGAGTTAAAAGCATTTGCAATCTCAGCGGGGTTCGAGATGGACCAGTGTGGGATGCAAGTTGTGTTATCTGCCTGTTATTCTTGGGGTTTAGGAGTGATCCAATGGTAGCCCCGAAAGTACATGGGCTACCAAGGTTGCTGCATTGTTGATTTAGGTAAAATTTGCACTTGAGTGACTTGGCGGTCTGTTTGCAGGAGTTGCACAGCTGCCTGTAGACATTCCATAGTTTGGGGGAAGGGGATGCCTTGTATGCCTTCCATTTGCTATCCTGGTATTTCATTAAAGCAAGTAGTTCTCTGGATAGTCAGTGTGTGGAGTACCTCTTACCCCTCTGGTCATGAGGGGGAAGTAGGTGTTACAAACCCACTCCTGGGGTCAGGCACTCTGCTACCACAGTATCTAAACTTTAAGTGCGATTCATGAACAGGGGACAAACAGAGACACCCTCCTGTTTGTTTTGAGTACGAGCAAACTACTAGTCTCAAATCCTGGGATCAATTATGAACCCCTTTTATCCAGCACACCCAGATAACAGGTCCAAATATCACACTGTCTTTGGGGAAAGCAGTGCAATTCTTGATCCAGTGGGCATACAACCAACCTGGTTCACAACCCCCTGCCGACTCAACTGAGATGCTGGTATTTTTCTTACCTTGCTGAATTTTTACACAGATACTTGTTAGCGTGGCTGCATATGATGACACGCTAAGCAATGTAACAGCTATGCCAGAATTATCAATATTGTTCCAGCTTTCACATTCAAAATGAGCAAATGTCTCAGGCAGGTTTAAGGAAAATCACATTTACTAAAAAATAGCAAATAAATATAGTACATAAAACAGAACATGTATACATAATGATTACAGTCAGAAAGAAATGGACAATTACAAAACAAAGCACCTTGCAACCGAATTAACTTGTTCTAACTCAGTTTCAGTTGGCAAAGGTTCACACTTGAATTACCAGTCTTGGCAGAAATGGTCTCTCTTGAGTCCAGGAACAGAGAGTCCCTTAGAAGCACAGAACAAAAAGTGTCTCTTCTCTCAGCTAGGTTTCACCAATATCAGAGATAAAGTCCCACCCTCCTTGTGATGTCACAGCACATGAAGTCAATCTTAGCCCTGTAATTAATTTGTAACATGACCAGTGTATAACCAAATGTTTGTGCTTACTGCCTGTTTGAAATCTGCAAAGACAGCAATATTTTAATTATAACAAGACAGACTGTCTTCATCAGAGAATGGTTTATTGCAGGCTACAGTATCCCTTTGATCTTTCAGAGAAACATCCTGGAAACACTTCTCATAGCTGGGTGAATTTTCACAGGTATCTATCAGAAACTGCTTCCATCTTGACATGCCGTAAAAGGCAATATTTTATGACAAGCTGCCTGGGTTCAAAGCAGTGGTTGGTCTATAACCTTGGTTTTATTATAGTGCCAGGATGTCAGCTTTTATAAGCTAGCTGTGACAGCAGGCAAGGCCAGAACATTTGTTTTCTTTTAAAAATTCAGTGTCCCATGATGCCTTGTGCTAACTGCAATGTTTCACAAGCAGAATTCAAAAACACATATTTATATCAAAATTGTATATACATAGCTGGCAGATGATGATTCCCGTTATACCCCTTCCTCCTAGACTGAACATGGGGGGATCCATTCCTAGGCATGGGATGAGTTTCCAAAATTCAGTTCACTGCTCTAATTGTCTGGATAACCTGTCTGTGTTGGCATTTGCTGACCCTGCTCTGTGGGTGATAGTCATATTGTAGCCCTGTAAGGCAAGACTCCATCTTAGTAGTCTACCATTTTTCTTACTCATCTGTGACAGCCAAACCAGAGGGTTATGATCCATCTGTATCTCAAAGTGCCTCCCGTACAGGTATAGCTCCAATTTCTTCAGGGCTCACACCAGTGCAAGGCACTCCTTCTCAACTGTTGAATAAGCCTGTTCCCTGGGAAGTAATTTCTTACTGTGGTACACTATTGGGTGATCCTTCCCTTGGATAGAAGTCTAAGTACTGTCCCAATACCCATGTCTGAGGCATCTGTCTGGACTACAAATGGTTTACTGTAGTCTGGGCTGGCTAACACAGGAGCACCGCTCAGTGCCTCCTTTAGCCGTGTAAAGGTTCATTCTCAGGCTGGCTCCCATTTTACCTTTTTAGGCATTTTTTTCTTTAGCTGGCCAGATAGGAGAGCTGCCAGGGCACTGCAGTTTGATATAAATTTTCAATAGTACCCTGCAATCCCTAGAAAACTCTGGACCTGCTTTTGTGTTTCAGGTCTGGGCCACACCTCTGTTGCCTCAATCTTTGCTTGATTAGGATGGAGCTGTCCCTAGCCTACTACATTCCCTAGGTATGTCACCTCCGCCATGGCTACCTGGCACTTTTCAGCTTTCACAGTGAGCCCAGCCCTCTGAATCCTGCCCAACACTTCCTTAAGGTGGGACAGATGTTCCTTCCAGCTGGCACTGAAGATGGCAATATTGTCCAGGTACACCACGGCATACTCTTCAGTACCATGTAATACCTGGTTCACCAACCTTTGGAAGGTGGCAGGGGCATTCTTCATTCTGAATGGCATTACCTTGAACTCAGATAACCCTATCAGAGTGATGAAGGCCAACCTCTCCCTAGCTCTGGCAGTTAACTCCACCTGCCAATACCCTTTCATCAGGTCAGTAGTGATAAAGTATGTCACCCCTCCCAACTTGTCCAGCAGTTTGTCCGTCCATGGCATTGGGTGGGTGTCTGCCTTTGGGACTGCATTGAGTCCATGTTAGTTCACACAAAAATAAGTAGAGCCATCCGGCTAGGGAACAAGGACTACGGGTGAGGCTCAGGGCCTGTAGGATTTCTGGATTACCCCAAAATCCAGCATTTCTTCCACCTCCCTCCTAATGTCCTTTAGAACAGCTTCTGACACCCGGTATGCTGTCCACCATATGGGTGCTTGCATCTCCATGTCTACATCATGCATCGCTAAGGGGGTTAGTCCAAGCTTGGCATTAAACAATGGGGCAAAGTCTGCTAAAACCTCCCTTACTTCTGGGATCTGTTCTTGGGTCAACGGGGGTGACAGTTTGATTGCCTCCACAGAAGATTCCCACTTGTTTTCTTCCAGCAAGTCCAGAAGGGGTTCTACTTCATCCATCCCCTTCCCAGGACCACACACTGCAAATACCATGTGAGCCCTATTTGCATATGGCTTCATCATATTGACTTGATACATCCTTTGGGTATGTCTCCTGTCAGGCAGTTCTACAATGTACCTGTAGTTTATGTCATTCACTTGTCTGACTACTTTGTATGGTCCTGCCTACTCGGCCTGCAGCTTATCTTTCCAGATGGGGATTAGGACCATGATTTCCAGACCACAGTGTACGAGCGAGCTCTGGCTCTGTAGTCATACCATATCTTTTGTTTCTATTGGGGGGCTACCAGGTTGCTCGGGACTGTTCCCATAAGCTCCTTCAACTTTCCCCTCAATTTAAGGACATAATCCACTATGGGAGTTCCCTGGGTGGTGTGCTTCCCTTCCCAGTCCTCCCGGATCAAATCTGGGGTCCCACTTACCCTGCGTTCATATAAGAGTTCAAAGGGGGGAAAACTCTGTCGACTCTTGGGGCACCTCCCTGTATGTGAACAACAGGTGGGGAAGATATTTCTCCCAGTTCCTTCCATGCTGTTCAGCAAATGCCTGGAGCATTGATTTAAGAGTACCATTAAACCTTTCCACAAGCTCATTGGCTTGTGGGTGATAAGGTGTCATGTGTCTCTGCACCACCCCTCACCTCTCCCACAAACACTTCATCAGGTCTGACATGAAGGAGCCCCCTCGATCAGTGATAAATTCCTGCAGAAACCAGACCCAGGAGAAAACCCCTAGCAGTGCATCTGCCACTTTGTCTGTCCTCAGTAAGGATAGAGCGACTGCCTCTGAGTACCGGGAGGCATAATCCACCACTGTTAAGATCAACCTCTTCTCAGAGGAGCTGGGTGTATTCAAAGGCCTCACAATATCCATTTCTACCCTCTGGAATGGCTCCACCACTGTGGGCAAGGGAATTATGGTGGCTTGGGTTTACTACCCACCTTCCCTATTTCTTGGCACCAGTGACAAGACCTGCAATGTTCCTTCACCTGCTGGGTGAAGTTGGGCCAATAGAAATTCTGAGTCAATCACTGAGTAGTGTGAGCGATTCCCAGATGCCCAGACATGGGGATGTCATGAGCAACTGCTCATGGTACCCCTGGGGAATGACAAGCTGCCTACCCATCACCCCTCCCTCTGTCCTTATGTCCTGTGTATACTGTAGTCCATTGTCTCAATACACCATAAGTCTTCCATCACCTCTCCGTGTCCTATCAGATTCTGCACAAGCCCTCAGTCTCTCTAAACTAGGATTATTTTTCTGAGTAGCTACAAAATCTTTATGTATTCCCATGGCATTGGACAGGCCCCCTTCAGTTTCTAAACTAGGGTCCCTAGCTCTAGCGTCAGGGCATTCAGGGACACTGCCATCCCTAGTCCTCTGACCACTGGTTACCCCGCCCTCTGCAGAGTAACCTTCGGTAGCTGTTTTGTTGACTGCTACCAGGGGAATTTCTACCCCCCTTCACTGTTCTCCATGTCAGGAGGCACAGACTGGGGAACCTGCCTGTCAATGTTTTCCACAGGGGTGTCTATGGGATCCAGAGAACCACAACTGGCATTTGCCATCTGACTGCGGGTAACTGCACACACCACCCCCTTTTGGAGATTGTTCCCTATAATCACATCCAGGGCAAGATTTTCTGCCACTGCAACTTTTTTCACAGTCTCTCCTGTCTCACCCCAGTCCAGGAGAACACTAGGAAGTGGCAGAGTTTTCTCCTCGTCAGTGAATCCCCGTACTGTAATGAACTGATTAGGTATAAGCTGTTCAGGCTCAACCAAATCCCCTTTTATCAAAGTAAGGGATGCCCCCATGTCCCTCAACCCATGGGTTTGCACCCTATTTACAATAACCAGGTGAATGTGCTCCCTCATGTTTATAGGCATGCTTTAAGGGTTACACAGTGCACCCAGCTCTGTTCGAGCTCCACTTTGGGCACTCAGTGCCTTTTTAGGACACTGTCTTACAAGATGCCCTGGTTGCTTGCAAACCCAACAATCATCATTTCTTTTATCAGGCAAGTCCTTTCTTTGTAACTTGGGGCTGCCCACTTTCTGGGGAGGCAGTGAGGGTTTTAGCTGCTCTGAAGGCATGCTTTCCCCTTCTGTGCTGCCACACCCACCCTGTTCCCTTTCAGAGCAGGCCTGCTCCTGGTGTAGCGGTCTGAGAGCTCGGCAGCCTCCTGCACTGTTTTTGGATCTCTGTCCTCTAGCCAGGTTTTTAGCTCTACTGGACAAGCCCAAAATAATTGCTCCAAAAGTACCACATCCTCAGTTTTCTGTATAGAGCCTGCTTTGACCCCGTCCCACCAATGCTTCAAAAACTGACTCTGCTTTGTGGCTAGTTCCTCATAGCTCATGTCAGGGCTTCTCCTGAGCTTATGGAACTTAACTCTATATGCTTCAGGTGTCAATTCATACTTTTTAAGCAGTGCAGTTTTAAGTTTCTCATAATCATTACTGTCCTGATTGTCCATGTGACCCAAAGCATCACAAGCTTTACCAGTAAGCAGAGGGGATAGATGGAAGTTCCAAGACTCTCAGGGAATTTTTGCCTAAATGCATACATTTTCAAATGAATTTAAAAATGCATCCATATCCTCCATCTCTGTAAATTCAGCTATCAGTTTAAAATTTAACTTGTAACCCAGTCCTGGAGTTCCAGGTTCACCCATGCCACTTACCTGCTCTGGTACTGGTCTTTGAAGTTTTAGTTTTGCAAGATTGAATTCCCTCTGTCGCTCTCTCTCCTCTCGCTCGGTCTCTCTCTGAAGCTGTCGCTCTCATTCCTCTGCCTCTCTCTCTGAAGCTGTTTTTCTCTTTCCTCTGCCTCTCTCCAGCACTGGTTTTCTTTTTCCTGCTTCTCCACCTCCATCTGGAATGTCCTTTGTTCGAATTCCAGCTCCATTCTCCTCAACTCTAGCTGTAGCCTGATCCCTTCTGGCTCCAGCATTGTGGTGACCTTCCCCCTTCTGCCGTGGCTCTTGGTTCCCACTGGTCCCACTGTTCTCCTCCCTGGGACTGGACACTATGATAGACTCTGGCACCACCACATCCAAGGTCTGGTCCCTTTCAGTCTCCTACTGTGACCCAAGGCCCTGGGCAGTCATTTGTGCAGTGGCTGCCACAAGAGCCTCCATGAGGTGCTGTTTGTTCCACCCCTCACTCTGAACTTCTCTTTCCTGGCACACCTGCCTCAGGTATTCCACAGTATAGTCACTGTAGGTGGAAACCATCTTCTTCCATAATCTACGGTGACACTAGCTTGCACTCAAAAAAATAAAACAGGTAGGGAACTTTAGACTGTAACCAAAATTATATACTTCTTAAAAAAACTGCCTTGCTTGTGTGTGAAGCGTTACAGTTTATCAATCCAACACACTGGACTGTTAACGCTTATGCCACCAAATAATTGCACAGTATGCAAGCAAATCTTTCAGATCCCAGTGCTGTGTACCAAATCTGTTACAAACCCACTCCTGGGGTCAGGTCCTCAGCTACCACAGTGTCTAACCTTTAAGTGTGATTCGTGAACAGAGGACAAACAGAGACACCCTCCTGTTTGTTTTGGGTCCGAACAAACTACAAGTCTCAAGTCCTGGGGTCAATTATGAACCCTTTCTATCCAGCACACCCAGGTAACAGATCCAAATTTCACACTCTTTTTGGGGAAAGCAGAAAAATACTAGACCCAGCGGGCATACAACCAACCTGGTTCACAACCTCCTGCTGACTCAATTGAGATGCTGGTATTTTCTTACCTTGCTGGATCTTTACACATATCCTTGTTAGCAAGGCTGCATATGGTGACACACTGAGTAATTTAACAGTTATGTCAGAATTATCAGTACTGTTCCAGCATTCACACGCAAAATGAGAAAATGTCTCAGGCAGGTTTAAGGAAAATCAAATGTATTAAAATTTAAAATAGTAAATAAATACAGTACATAAAACAAAACATATATACATAATGATTACAGTCAGAAAGAAATGGACAATTACAAAACAAGGCACCTTGTAACTGAATTAACTTCTTCTAACTCAGTTTCAGTTGGCAAAGGTTCACACTTGAATTACCAGTCTTGGCAGAAGTGGTCTGTCTTGAAACCAGGTACAGACTGTCCCTTAGAAGTCCAGAACAAAAAGTGTCTTTTCTCTCAGCTAGGCTTCACCAATATCAGAGATAAAGTCTCATCCTCTTTGTGATGTCACAGCATGAGGTCACCCATAGCCCTGTAATTAATTTGTAACATGACCAGTGTATAACCAAATGTTTCCACTTATTGCCTGTTTGAAATCTGCAAAGACAGCAATATTTTAATTATAACAAAATAGACTGTCTTCATCCGAGTATGGTTTACGGCAGGTTACAATATCCCTTTGATCTTTCAGAGAAACATCCTGGAAACACTTCTCATAGCTGGGTGAATTTTCACAGGTATCTATCAGAAACTGCTTCCCTCTTGATGTGCCATGAAAGGCAATATTTTATGACAAATTGCCTGGGTTCAAAGCAGTGGTTGGTTTCTGACCTTAGTTTTATTATAGTCTCAGGAAATCAGCTTTTACAAGCTAGCTGTGACAGCAAGCAAGGCCAGAACATTTTTTTTCTTTTAAAAATCCAGTGTCTCATGATGCCTTGTGCTGAGTGCCATGCTTCACAAGCAGAATTAAAAAAACATATATTTATATTAAAATTGTATACACATAACTGGCAGGCGGCAATTCCCGTTACACCAGGTATCCTGTATATGAGAGAAGGTGGAGGTAAAGAATGTGACTGCATCAGAGATGTACGTTTTATCTTTTTGTGCTGTCTCTAATTTCTTCTTTCTCCAGTCTTTTAGAGCTGTTTAGTTACTGTGGCAGTGGTGTGGTACTGTGTTCTTTCTTGTAGTTCAAGGTGCTTTTGGGACTGCAGATTTCTACTGGTTTAAAAGATGACTTTTTTTTTCCTATTTTAAAAAAAAGCTACATCAGCTTGGCATATTGTCGCCTGTTTGTTGTTGTTAAGTAGCAGATGTTTTGCATTATGTTCTGGTTCTGTGATAGAATCTGTATTAGTAGAAGGTAGATTATTGTGATTGTTGTTACCCTTTGATGGTAAGGAGCTGAGACAGAAATTTATACATTTTTGAATGTTATAGTTATTTTATAGTTATGTATAACTGGAGGCTAGGAGAAGCTGGGCATGGAGGAAGTGAAGGAATAGGTACATGTATGGGAAGCAGGAGAGTGGTAAACTGCAATATCTGTGGATCAGCAGTCTTTCTGGGGTGATGTGGAGTAAAGGGGGGTGTCCTGTGTGTGTAAGAGCCTGGAGCAGCTAAGGGCTGAAATAAGGCTGCTCAGATGGGAGCTGGGGAGGATGGTGTGGGAAGTCAGAAGAGCAGAGCAGTGGAGGGAAAGGCAGAGGGGTGATGCCCAGGGGAGTGACAGCATCAGGCAGGGGATGGGAGAGGGGAGGAGCACCCAGTATATAGAAGTAGCTCTTCCTCAGAGGAATAGGGAGCCCAGGGTGGAGGAACGGCAAGAGGTGAGGGGAAGGGGTGGGAATGTGAGAGTAGCATCAGGGGTATGAAATAAAGGGGTGTCTTTATTGAACATATTTGCACCACTGTCTGGAATGAGGGAGGGGGCAGCAGGAGGTGAGGTAGGAGGTCAGTTTGAGCCAGCACCAGGGATGAGAGTAGGAGTACAGGGGAGGGAGAAGGAATTAATCAGGGTGGGCAGGAAAGAGTAGTCAGACAAAATGGAGTGAAGGAAGGGGAGAAAAGGAAACAAAGAGGGGAAGGAAAACTTAAAGCAGATGCAGATAGTCAAAAGGGTAGGGGCAGATTGGGAGATGGAAAAACAGTTAAGGGGATAAATTGTGGATATGGAGATAAGTTTACCAGGGTGCAGAGGGACCAGTTACATCGAGAAACGGCTAGTAATGAAGGTAAGAAAGGAAGGATGGGGAGCAAGGATGCAGGAGATGGAAGAGTGGCAATCATAGGGGACTCCATAACTGGGGTATTGACTGGGGAAGGAAAGGGAGCCCAAATGCAAGCAGGACGGTGGTTTGTATGCCAGGGATGACAGTGGGGAAAGTGGGCCCAAGAACAAAGGAAATAGTAAGGGAGGTTGGAGGAAAACCTAAATACATTTGGGACCAACAACCTAGCTGGGAGGAGTTGGAGGTAGTGCAAAGTAGGTTCAGGGAGTTAGGGAAAATCTGCAGGGAGGAAGGAAGTTCACTGGTCTTCTCAGAAGTAATTCCAGTACTAAGGGCCAGCACAGCCAGGAAAAGAAGAATAGAGGATTTCAATGACTGGCTGAGGAAATGGTGCAGGGAGGAGATGTTCATCTGTACTGGGGACTGGGAGGAGACCTGGTCAAACAAAGCACTCTTTTCACCAGATAGGCTACACCTCAGTAGGGAAGGTTTGAGGGTGCTCGGGGACAAACTGGGGGGGAATACATAACCACTGCACTTAATTTAAACTACTTTGGGGGGCAGTGGGCATGCAGGCTAACAGACTCCAAGAGGAGGAGGCCTGTGGACCTCCCCCCACAGTGATGGAAGAGGTCTGGAGGGAGGAGGTGGAAGGGGCAAGAACACAGTTAGCAAAGGATGGAGGGAGTGAGGAACACATAACAAGGGTACGTGCAGGGGTGCACACAGAGAGAATAAATGTGAATAGAAGAATAGAGGGGAGGGAAGGAAGGAGAGATTCTAGGTGGAGGGTGGTATCTCTGAATGCACGAAGTCTTGGAAACAAGATGAAAGACCTGCAGGCAGTATTAGTGGACAGAAGAGTGGACATAGCTGCAGTAATTGAGACTTGGGTAACATCACACCATGACTGGGACCTTGTGATCCCTGAATATAAACTATACAGGAGGGACAGGATAGTCAGGAAGGGGGGAGGGGTGGCAGTTTTTATCAGGGAGGGAATAACTTGCACAAGGAAGGAGTCGGAGGAAGGGGAGGTGGAGGCATTATGGGTTCAGTTAAAGTCCAATAGAGGGAAAAAGGTGAGGTTGGGGGTGGTTTATTGACCACCCAGTCAGGATGAGGAGAGGAACAGGGAACTGAGCTCATAAATATCGGAAGCTGCTGGGAAAGGAGAGGTGGTAATTGTGGGGGACTTTAACCTGTCCAAGGTGGACTGGAGCATACCATCTACGACATGTACTAGGAGTCAGGTGATCCTGGAAGGACTGCAGAGTGGGTTCCTGACTCAGGGCATCACTGAACCAACAAAAGCTGAGGCAATTCTTGATCTGGTGCTCACAAATGGGGAGCATGTACAGGAAATAATGGTCAGGAAGCCGCTGGGAGGAAATGACCATTGCACAGTGTGGTTCCAGTTGTATATGGGCAGGGAAAGCATCCCGACTAAGACCAAAATCTTGGATTTCAGGAGGGCGGAATTCAGGAAAATGGGTGAAGTGCTAAGGAGCCATCTGGTGGGTATCAGAGCAGATAAGGAGGTGGACCAAAGGTGGTCCATCATTAAGGAAGGAATACTAGTTGCCACAGATGAATATGTTAGGATCAGGGGTAAGAACACAAGGGTCAAAGCCCCAGCTGGTTCAGTTCTGGGGTTGCCCAGGCAGTAAGGGAAAAGATGTTGGCCTATAGAAAATTCAGAAGGATCAAGAGAGAGGTGGATAGACAAAATTACCTAAGGTTGGCTAGTGAGGAAAATAAGAAAGTCAGGCAAGCAAAGGCACAGATGGAGCTGCAGATAGCTGAAGGAATTAGGAAGGGTAGAAGGCTTTCTTTCACAATATAAGTGAGACAAGGGACAAGAAGGAAGAGATTGTTAGGCTTAAGAAAGGGGTAGAGTGGGTGGAGGATAATGGGGGAAAATCTGAGATACTAAATGAATACTTCTGTTCCATCTTCACCAGGGAGAAGGATGGACCAGTGGCTTCAGGAAGGAAAAGAGGAGCAGGGGGGAAGGGAACACAGATGTAGTGCTAGAGGAGGATGGAGTGAGGGAGGGGCTGCTGGCATTGAAGGTGGACAAATCACCAGTCCTGGACAGAGTACATCCAAAGGTACTTAAGGAACTAGCTGAGGATCTGGCAGGGCCACTGGCAGACCTATTTAATAGTTCACTAGAGACAGGCGTAGAACCGCAGGACTGGAGAACAGCACATGTAGTGACGCTCCACAAAAGCAGTGCCAAGGATGACTGAGGGAATTACAGACCAGTCAGTCTGACCTCCATTGTGGGCAAGCTCATGGAGACCATACTAAAGGAAAAGTTGATGGAATATCTAGAGGAGCATTTGTCTCCACGATGTGAGGCAGCATGAGTTCATGGGGGGGAGATTGTGTCAAACAAATCTGATTGACTTCTTTGACTGTGTCACTAAGACAGTAGGCAGGGGCCAAGTGGTATCTTGATTTCAGCAAGACCTTTGACTTTGTGCCCCACAAAAGATTAATCAGGAAGTTGGTGGATCTCGGGGTTGGGGAAAAGATGGCCAGATGGGTAGAAAACTTTCTGAAGAACACAATCCAGAGGGTGGTTGTGGGGGGAGAGTTATCTGGCACAAGACAGGTAACCAGTGGGCTCCCGCAGGGCTTGGTGCTGGGGCCAGTGTTGTTCAATATCTTCATCAATGACACTGGAGATGGCATTTATGGCAAAATGTGCCTATTCGTAGATGCCAACAAGCTTTGTGGGAGAGTGGACACAGATGAAGGGATACAGGACTTACAGAAAGATCTAGAAAAGCCAGGGAGGTGATCTAGGATCTGGCAGCTTGGCTTCAATGCCACGAAATGCAAAGTTATGCATATCATATTGGAGCCAAGAATCCTAGGACAGTGTACTACCTGGGTGGAGTCCGAGTATCTGCATCAGAAGAGGAGAAGGACCTGGGAGCGATGACCACTAGTGACCTGAAGCACTCCACTCAGTGCAAGAAAGCAGCAGCAAAGGTAAACAAGATGCTGGGATACATATCTAGGGGGATCAGTAGTAGGAGAGGAGGTTATACTGCCCTTGTACAGGTCACTAGTAAGGCTGTATCTAGAGTATGGAGTTCAGTACTGGTGCCACACCTCAAAAAGGACTTTAACCTGCTGGAGAAGGTCCAGAGGAGGGCTACAAAGATGATAGCTGGTCAGCAGGGTAAGGCATATGAGGAGAGTTTGAGGGCACTGAACATGTACTCCCTGAAGGACAGGAGAGAGAGAGGGGACATGACTGGGACCTTCAAGTACTTGAAAGGGATAAATAGAGTTGATAAGGAGAGTCTCTTTAAGATAAGTTGCAACCATAACATGAGGGGGCACAGTTTTAAGCTGGAGGGTGGGAGGTTTAAAAGGGAGGTTAGGAAACACTTCTTCATAGAGAGGGTGGTGGACACTAGGAATGCGCTGCCAGAGGAGGTAATCTCATTGAAGACAGTGGGCAGCGTTAAGAGAGTCTGGGACATGTATGGGATAAGGTATGTGTCATGGGTAGGGAGGACAGGGGGAGAGGGGGCAGGGACAGGTAGCTCAAGCTGTGGATCCTGCAACATGAGCAGACTTGATAGACCAAATGGCCTTCTTCTGCTGGCTTCTTCGTATGTTCATATATTCGTATGTTGCTGTGATGGTAGAGGGCAGACCAGTTTACCAACCTAACATCTCTGAGGACTGACTTGGGATCTTGGTGGTTAAACTTTTGTCAGGATAGGAGTTTGTGGGGAAGGCGGCTTTATTTAGTGGACAATATAGCATAGGTTGGGGTGTGGTCACTGACTGAGTCAGACATTGTGCCTGCTTGTAAGATTAAGTCTGCTCAGTTTGTGTTGATTCAATCAATGAGGGAGTGGTTTACTGAGTGAGCATTGTGTCTTGTGGGGGAAGAGATGAGTTGTTCCAGGTTATGTTCTTTCAGTAGGTTTACATAGTGTAGTGCAGGGGCATACAACCAATTAAGGTTGAAATCTCTGACCACAACCTGGTCTCTTGTGGGTGCTGTGTGCCCCACACCATCTAAGAAATTTGATAAACCTGGGATGCCTTCTGCCAGAGGGTTATAGCAGCAGTCTATGTGGAGTTTTTTGGCCACACCTAGAGTTAATTCAGTGAGGAGCCATTCACTTGGAGAGGTGGGGGTAGAGCAGCTGATGGTGGTGGCAGTGATGTGCTCTTGCACATATAGTGCCACGCCACCACCTCTCTTTCTGCCTGGTCTGTCCTGGCTTAGGAGTGAGTATCTCTGTAGTTGAAATTGGGAGTCTAGGTGGTAGGATTTAAGCCAGGTTTCGGAGAGACCTAACACCTGTGGCTTGTACAGGGCTACCCATGCCTCAAGCTCAGGGAACTATGATGGGAGGCTGCAGATATTCATGTGGGCAATTTGTAGCCTGGAATGCTTTGCCCAGATGGTGTCCATATGGTTGATGTGGGAGTTTGTGGGGAGAAGGTTCGTTTCTGTATCTTCAGAGAGGAGAATAAGACAAGGAGAGGCAATTAGAGGGTGCTGGGGTTGAGGGTGGAGTGTACAAATAGGCCTATAATCGGTATTCATAATTAGATAGTAGAGCCAAGAAGATTTCACTCATGAGGGTGATTTCATGCCCCCTCACGTAAAATGGTTCTATGTCATAACGGTGACCGCCAAAGGGTGATCACCATTACAGCGTCAGAGAACCGAAAATCAGTTTCGGCGCCTGACTCTCCAGCACACAACAAATGGCACCAGGGACTTGCATTCTTTGTTTATGGGGCAGCCCCCACACCCCTAATAAAGGATTCTCAACCCAGGGGTGATGTTGGGGGAATGTGAAAATAAAATTAAATTTGGGCCAGGTACAACAAAATGAACCTGCTCCAGAACCCTATGCACCAAAGCCGTGAGCTGACCTGCTACACCACAGGGCCAGCTTGGCAGCCTACTGCAGCGGCACCACTTAAACCCCTCCCACCTCACTGAGCATGCTCCCACCCCGCATGCTTACCTGTAGCGCATCCTGTTGCTATGGTCACCAACCACCCTAACAGGTCACTGTAGCTAAGCCAGACTGCCACTGTGACATGCACCATGATTGAGTAGCCCTTTCGAGGGTTGTTCAATCGAGGTCACCCACGTATACTCATAAAACAGGGTGTCCGAGTTTTCATATGTAGTAGGTGGAGGTCATAGTTTTTCCTGGTCAACAGCCAGAAATTATGCACAGGTATCAGTTGCCAGTGACAGGGAGATCAGAGAAGCCAACATAAGAAGGATTGAGCATGAACACATATTAATTTTGGAGGTGTAGGCCTTGCAGGTGGTATCCTGAGTCAGGAGAGAAAAGTTTGCAAAAGAAGAGCAAAATGACCTGAGCCTAGATGCTTTAGGGGGGCCTCTGTGAGCTGGGCAGAAAATATTCAACAGGAGGGCTGGGGTGGGGGATTCAGAGAGTAGGGAGGTAATAATCCTGCACTCCTCTTAGTAAACTGCACTAGGAAAGTTGGTGCTCACCCTTCTCTGACTTCCTTCACGTCTAGTCACTTACTCTGCCTACCCCAATACCCAACTCTAATGCAGGCTGATCTCAGAATTTACCACCAGTTATCTGTATATTACCATATAATCTGTATCATACTGTATAATGTTGTCACTTTTACGATGTTATCAGGCCAATCCCAGCATATGTAACCAGCTGGCTGTACACTACTGTATAATCTGTATCATACTGTATAAATCGTCATTTTGACTGTGTTATTTACCTTTGCCTTGTAATCCCGGGTCGCCCCTGAGAAAGGCACCTCCAGGGCTCATTGGGCTTACCTGGTCACCAAAATTTAATTAATAAATAAAAATAAATAAATAAATAAATAAGTAGTGTTGCATGGGCTAGGGATTTCAGATTTTAGCAGTAAGTGAAGGCAGTTTCTTTGAGTGGGAAAACAGACAGAAAAAGGCTTGACTGATGGCCGTTCCATGCGTCCACCATCCTCTCTGTAAAAAAATACTTCCTCACATTGCCCCTGAGCCGCCTCCCTCTATCTTCAAATTGTGCCCTCTTGTTCTTGCACATCTCTTTTTCTGAAAGATGCTACACTCTTGGACTTTGTTCATTCTCTTGAGGTACTTGAAAGTTTCTATCATGCCCCCCTCACTCCTTTCCTCAAGGGTACACATATTAAGCTCCTTCAGTCTCTCTTTATATGGCTTCTGGTGCAGACCCTGCACCATTTTAGTTGCCCTTCTCTGGACTGCCTCCATCCTGTCTCTGCCCTTGTGGAGATGGGGTCTCCAAAACTGCATGCAGTACTCCAGATAGGATTTCACCGTCTGTACAGAGGGATAACAACTTCCTCTTTTCTACTGGTGATGACTCTCCCTATACATCCCTGTATCCCTCAGCCCTCCTTACTGCCTTCTCACATTGCTTGCCTACCTTTAGGTTGTCTGATATAGAAACATAGACTTTAACATATGTGTGACACCTTTTCTGAATACCACACAGAGACACAGCCAGGAGTGGAACCTGATTCTAGCAAATGTTAGATGTGCAAACCACAAGTGTGTATATTTTTATCTGTGTGGTACACAATGCATCAGAATCCATCTCACTTGTCAGAACTGTCACCACTCCTCAACATATATGAATAGGATGCTGTAATGGATACTACCCCACCATATCAGCTCACCTACCTATAAGTAATAAGTAGGGGATCTCTTACCTCGGTACTAGTGCGCATAAGGTGGAGGATTCGATGGGATGATATGCATGTGACCTGAGAAACAAAAAAAATAAGAAAAGGGATCTGCTGACCTATAAAGCCCTACATGAACAAGGACCGCAGTACCTGCAAGACCTTCTGTCTCCTTACTGCCCCTTCCGCCAACTCCAATCCTCTGACGAGGGATTGCTAGAGATTCCCAGGGTCCATTTGAAAACCTCAGGAGGTAGAGCATTTGCTTATATGGCCCCGACCCTGTGGAATTCTCGGATTTAAAACCTCTATTAAAATGTATTTATTCAACCAGGCCTTTTCTGGCGTTTAAGTTTAATAACATTACTGCTGTAAAATGAGGCATAATATAAATTTGTTTTAAGATATGTTTTATTATAGACTGGTATGCAATACTGTTGATTGTTTTAATTTAGTTTAATGGGTAAGATGTGCAATATTGTGGGCTGAACTGTGGCTTATGTGGACTTTTATTTTAAGAGTGCCCTGAGCAATGGAAGGGCTCTTTTTTAAAAATAAAACATGATGATGATGACGATGATACTACATGAAAATATGACATTTTTAATTAAATGGGTAAATTGAGAATTTAATGCATCTGAAAAATGCCGTACTTCGTGGACTATAATACATTTAATTACTTCCCTGTAAGCAACCTCAGTACACTAAGAGGACTATGCTGGTCCCCCCTTGTACCCCCAACGTACACTCACAAACACAACATGGACAACACTTTATTATCGATTTCCTTTAAACCTCTCTTTTGTTTTCTTATTTTCCTCTCACTTGTCCTCTCTGAAATAATCCTTTCTTAAATATATGCTCATCTTCTTCCTCTTCTGTTCTTCTCTGCTCTCTGTCTCTGCTCTTGATACTATTTTCCCATACTCAGTACTACCCATGAAATGAGAAGGCAGATTGACCAGCTGAGATGGTCCTATTGGGAGAGCCAGGAATCTGTAACTGGTTTTGTGGAGAAGATAGGGGGTAAGAGAGGGGGTAGTGAGTGCAGAGGTAAGGTAGGAGGGTAGGGACCCGAACCAGTATTTGGCCACAAAGCTAGCAGAGTGGATGAGGTGTCTGGATTCAAGGGAGATGAGAGAGAGAGAGAGAGAGAGGGCTTTATAGAGATTGCAGTAATGGGTCAGAGGGGGGTAGGAAAGAGCAAAACGACAGAAGGAGAGAAAGATGGTGTCCAGTCTGGTGAAGGTGGACTTGGAGGTGGCACTATAGACTATATTGGTATAGTCAAAGGTGGGACGGATCATTTTTTGTACAACGGTGTGGCAGACTGATATTGGAATGCAATCACGGTTTCTGTATAAAGCACCAAATTTGGGGTACAGTTTCATACTAACATATTAAGATGCCAGCAGAGTAGGCCTAAACATCTATCAAGTCTGCTTGAAAATCAGCACCCAGTCAGGACACCGTTGCTTCCCTCCCCTCCTCCCCCATAAATCCTCCTACCCCATCCCCCAACAGAGTTACACCTACAGATCTGGCATTTCTCAGTTTTACCTTCCCCTTATATCTGTCCCAACCCCTCTTGAATACTGCCACTTTATCAACAGCCACCAGCTCGATAGGCAGTGCATTCAATGGGTCCACCACCCTCTCAGTAAAGTAGTATTTCCTGGTCTCCCCTCTGAGCCTCCCGCCAACCAGCCTCATGGAATGTCTCCTGGTGGCCCCTCCTCCCTTAGCTGGAACACCCTATTTAGGCTGACCTTGTTCACTCCCTTTAAATATTTAAAGACCTCAGCCATATCCCCTCTGTCCCTCCTCTCCTCCAGGGAGTATAAGTTTAGCTCCTGAAGTCTCTCCTCATAAGACCTTTCCCCCAGACCCTGCTTCATCCTGGTTGCCCTCCTCTGGACCCTCTCCAGAAGTGCAATGTCCTTTTTCCAGTACAGGAGCAAAAACTGCATGCAGTACTCTATGTGTGGTCTAACCAGGCAGTTACACAGAGGGGAAAAGCACCTCCCATCTCCTCAAGGTTATCCCCCTGGCAATGCACCTGAACATTTTATTTGCTTTAACCACAGACCTCCTATGCTGCTCAGAGTTATTCATTTTGGCATCCACGACCACCCCCCAAGATCCTTTTCTCACCCCAAAACCTGTAGTTTCTCCCCACCCAAAAAGTACTCATGATAAGGTTTCCTAAGCCCCAAGTGGAGAACTCTGCATTTCTTGGCATTAAACCTCAATTTCCAAATGTATAACCACCTCTCCAGAGTCTCCAGGTCCCCCTGTAGGGCTCTTCTACCCTCTTCCTCATCCACCACCACCCCCAGCTTCGATACATTAGCAAAGAGGCTCATCTCACTCCTAATACCATCCCTGATGTCTGAGATGTAAGCATTAAACAGGAGTGGACCAAACACCGACCATTGTGGGACCCCGCTAATGACCCTCCTTGGAGATAATACCTCTCCCCCAACCATCACCCTCTGAAACCGCCTAGCTAACCAGTTCCTTATCCATTTCACCATCCTTTTCCCCACAACCCCATTCCCTCCAGCTTGTCCAGCAACCCTGGGTGTAGCACCGAGTCAAACGTCTTTCTGAAGTCTAGAAAGAGGGCATCAATGGGCCTTCCCTGGTCCAGTGCCTTTGTCAGCCAATTGCAGAACTCCACAAGGTTAGTCTAACATGATCTGCCCTGAACGAAGCCATATTGGTGATCATCCAGATGGCCCCGTGTCTCCAGGAACACATCCAGTCCTTCTTTCAAGATGGCCTCCATCATCTTGCCTTCCACTGACGTCAGACTGACAGGCCTGTAGCCATCTGGCTCCTCACATGAGCCGCTTTTGTAGATAGGCATGACATGAGCCATCCTCCAATCCTGAGGCACACAACCCATCTGTAGGGAGGAGTTAAAAAGATCTGCCAGAAGTGCAGCAAAGACATACGCCATCTCCTTCAAAACCCTGGGATGAAGGCCATTCCGGACCCGGTTCCTTATCTATTCTCAGGGACTTAAGGGCCTCCCTCACCCTACCAACAGGAATTTCAACATCGGGGAGCTTCCCCTTCCTCATTCCTAGCCCACCCCCCATATGGTGTTGTCCCTCCATCGTCTCTTGTAAAGACAGAGGCAAAGTATTCATTAAGTACCTCCACCTGCTCCCTGGCCTCCTCGGCCCACCAACTCCCTGACCTCAGTCTGCTAATCTGCCCCTTCACTTTGCTTCTTTCCCTGATGTAACTAAAGAACCCTTTTTCCCTGTTTCTGATTCCCTGCACTAGCCTATGCTCTGTCCTCGCCTAGGCCGATCTCACCACCCTGGTTACCTTTTTGGCTAACCTATAGTACTCCCCCTTGTCCACATCCTCTTATGGGTGCTTGTATCTTCTATAAGCAGCTCTTTTCTTCTTCACCCCCTCCTGGACCTCTCTGATCCACCAGCCCAGCTTTCTGGCCCTACCAAACTTCAGTCGGACCTTTGTACAGACCTTGGTAGCTTCCAGGGGCCCTCTTTTAATAATTACACACCTGCTCTCTGAATCCATATCTGGTCTGATCCCCTCCAAATTCTCCTTGAGGATCTCCTCCATACCCTTAAAGTCTGCTCCCCTAAAGTCAACCACCATCGTTTTAAAAGACTGTGGACTTATATATAAGTCCAGAATCTATATACGTTCACATATATTCAGTTCTCAAAGGGTTAATGCAATTTTCCCCTCTCCCAGATCCAGGGAAAACCAAACCGTGGCATGATCACTCCCTGCCAATGGGTCCACTACAACTAGATTCCTAACCAGATCGCAATCCAACAGAACCACATCCAGGATGCTACCATCCCTTGTCGGGTCAGTCACCAGTTGGGATAGGAAGGCATCCTGGAAGACTTCCAGCGACCGCCGTTCCCTCGCCAATGAAGATGCCATAGTGCCCCAATCAACCCTTGACATGTCAAGGTCCACCAGTACCACAGTTTTACCCTTCCCCTGTCCACAGTGATCCCTTAGATTCAACACCAGATCCTCCTTGAGTTCCTCAACCTGCATGGGTGGCCTATAAACCACCCCCAGGTTGACCCTCTTACCCCCAGGCACCTGCAAGGTAACCCATAACACCTCTCCATTTCCCTCCGCCCCCTATCCCCTGCATATATCAATGCTGTTCCTAATGATAAGTGCCACCCCACCTCCCCTGCCCACAGCCCTGTCCTTCCTGAACACAGTGTACCCCATCAGGTTTATGTCCTAATCATGCCAAGGAGTGGCCCAGGTTTCAAAGACTGCCACCACATCCATATCTCCTTCAGTTAACATCACCTGAAGCTCAGGCATCTTATTTCCCATGCTCCTGGCTTTAATTTTTTGGATTGCATTTAAGTGTACAAAAAAGTCCAGGTGCTGGTCTAGCCAGACCCCAAGGTGCCTAAAAGAAGTGACACTCTCTAAGGGTGTACCATCTAGTTTGTGGAAAATAGTGGGGGTTAGAGAGTCTCTACCTAGTGCCAGGAGTCATGGAGAGTCTTTTGGGCATTTAGGAACAACTAGTTGGATGGGAACCAATACTGAGCCTTGTAGAAATCCTGCTGCAGTCTAGCTGCAACTTCTGATTGGAAAACACCAGAGGTGAAAAGGATAAGTTGTCCGTATACATGTGTACAGTATATGGTTTGAAGAGCAGACAGCAGGTAGGTCATTTAAGAAGATAGAAAATAGGATTGGGCCCTGTGGGACTCCAGTATTAATGGGGAGAGGGGAGGAGAGGGGGCGCCAATCTTGACTGATTGCAACCTACATTCTAGGTAACAGTGGAACCAGGCAGTGACTGAAGTGGATAGACCAGCAGCTTTTAGTTTGTGGAGGAGGAGGGAGTGTGATACTGAACTGAAGGCCTTAGCCAGGTCAACAAACATTGTGGACGTGATCTGCCACTGATCCATACTGGTGAGTATGGAGTCATTAAGCCGAAGGAGAGAGGTAGTGGTGGTAGAGTGGGACTTATGGAAGCTAGACTGGAAAGAGGCGACAAAGGAAGAGGAGTCAAGATAGACGATGAGTTGGGAAAGAGCAATATGTTCCTGTAGTTTGGCTAGGATGGGGAGTAGGGAGATTGGGCAATAGTTACCAGGGTTGGTGGGGTTGCCACCTTTTGGGAATGGGATGACAGTTGACAGTTTCTATTCTGAAGGGACTGTAGCAAGGGACAATGATAGGTTTAGGAGTGCAGCCAGGAGGGGAGGAGATAGTAGGGGTGGATAGATAAATGTGTATGGAATTGAGTCCATCAGGGCTCCTGCCTTTGCAAGGGTTTAGGGCTAAGAGGGCCTTAAGGGCTTCATTTGGGGAGATGGGTGTGAAGGAGGAGGGGAGTCTTAATGGGGTTTGAGGGTGGAGGAATAGATGGGTGGGGTGTGGAAGTGGAGGGGGGGGAGAGTGGCAAAGAGGGATGAGGTACAGAAGGTGAAAAAGGTGCTGAAAGATGCAACTACAGAGGGTTAATCAGTCAGGGTGGAATTAGCCTCCTTGAGGAGCAGCATGGGGAATTGAGTAGTGGGTGAAGAGGTATTGGACAACTTTCCAAAATTTGAATGGGCAGTTTATGTTGGCATTAAAGATTCCCAAGAATTTGGAATATAAATAGTTGAGGGCCTCATCAGTAGAGGATGCAGTGGAGATAGGCGACCAGTCTGCATGTTCTAGCTCAGTGATGAGAGGGGCAAGGTTTAGTGACCAAAATAATCATAATAAAATCAGTTTGGGGGAGCTTTAGTTTGATGGACTTTGCAGATGCAATAAATCATATGGTGATCACTCAGGGAGTCTGAGAGGATAACAAAGTCAATTATGAGTTGAGGGCGTGTAGTGAGGGCCCAATCTAAGAGGGAGTGGTTGTGAGTTTTGAGTTTGAGTCAGGTTGGCTTGGAGATCAGCTGTGTTAGACTGAGTGCTTTAACTTCTGAGCAAGTTTTGCTATGTGTAGGTGAGAGTCAGTCCAGTTTAAAGTCACCTTGAATGTAGAGCTCACTAGAGGAGGCATGAGAAGTTATGGTGGAGTGGAGGTCTGTGCGTATTAATGAGGGGAGTCTGGGACGGCAGTATGTGCCAGCTATAAATATGGGTCGAGTGTGTGGTAAGGAGAGTTTTATTAGGAGAGGTTCAAAGGCTGAGGAGAAGGAGACTGAGAACACAGGCGAAAAGTAGAGGTTGGATGAGAGATAAATGGCTACACCACCTCTCTTACTGGGTCTATCTTGTTGAATAAGGGACTAGCCAGGTATGTGGAGGCTGTTATCAGTTATTTTAGGGGAGAGTCAGGTTTCTGATAGGACCAGCACATCTGGCTGGAGGTCCAGCATGAGGGGCTGGAGAAGGGTTAGTTTGGGGATAAGGCTTATGTTTAGGTGGGTGATTTTTAGGCCTTTGGGAAGCTGGGTGTTGGGTGGGACTGGGCTGCAACAGAGGTGCGAGTTAATCAGTTGCTGTATGCTGACTAAAATCCATCACTACGCACATGGAGTAATGGTGCAGAACGCCAAAACAGAGTTGTGATCCCAATACCTGTTGTGTCCAGGAGCCAGTGATGGGCTGGGGGTGGGGAGCTGGAAAAACGATGACCTCACGGCCTCTCAGTGTCCTCAGGTATCAGTCTGTGGAGGAGTCTGAGAAGGGAACAAAGTTAAACAGGTAAGTGAGGAGCAGTCATTCACAGCAAGGGTCAGGTTACAGGACAACAAAAAAGTAAAAATCCTGCCCAAGGAGATAAGGAGCTGGGGAGGGGAGTGGGCTAGCAAAAAAACAATGGAGATGAGGTGGAGTAGTTAGGAGGGGGAGATTGGGCTAGCAGAAAATGGAGATGGGACCGAGTAGTTAGAAAGGGAGGTGAGTGTGTAGGGTGCAATGGCAACAGGCAGTATGGCCAGAAAAATGATTTGGGGTGTAAGAAATGAATCAAAATATAAAGCAGGCTTACAGGAAGCCAGGCAGCATGCAGGTAAATCAGGAGATAGCATACACAGCAAGGCAAGGAATTAATGGTATTCGGTACTGGGGATAGTCAGTAAAATCATTAAATATACAGCTGAGTCAAATAACCACATAGCACCCTGGGTGTACCATGCTGCTCACAAGCCCCATCACCATCCCAGCAGTTACACCCTTCAACCCTCGGGCCCGCATGTTGCTTGCAAGCCTCTGCTTCAGCCTATCAAGTTTCTCTAAATTCCAGCCCTCATCACAGTCCCCAATCCTTCCCTCAGCCCAGCAACTTGCTCTCCTGTCCCATCCTCCACCTTGCTTCCCAGTCCCACCCTCCACCCAGCAACTTGCTCTCCTGTCCCATCCTCCACCTTGCTTCCCAGTCCCATCCTCCACCCAGCAACTTGCTCTCCTGTCCCATCCTCCACCTTGCTTCCCAGTCCCACCCTCCACCCAGCAACTTGCTCTCCTGTCCCATCCTCCACCTGCTTCCCAGTCCCACCCTCCACCCAGCAACTTGCTCTCCTGTCCCATCCTCCACCTTGCTTCCCAGTCCCATCCTCCACCCAGCAACTTGCTCTCCTGTCCCATCCTCCACCTTGCTTCCCAGTCCCACCCTCCACCCAGCAACTTGCTCTCCTGTCCCATCCTCCACCTTGCTTCCCAGTCCCATCCTCCACCCAGCAATTTGCTCTCCTGTCCCATCCTCCACCTTGCTTCCCAGTCCCATCCTCCACCCAGCAACTTGCTCTCCTGTCCCATCCTCCACCTTGCTTCCCAGTCCCACCCTCCACCCAGCAACTTGCTCTCCTGTCCCATCCTCCACCTTGCTTCCCAGTCCCATCCTCCACCCAGCAATTTGCTCTTCGATCCTGCTGTCAGTAGCAAGTTGCTCCCCTGCCACATCCTCAGCCCAGCATGTCGCTCCCCTGTCCATCTCTCAGCAGCAAGTTGCTCCCCCGTTCCACTCTCAGACAAGAAGACAAAGGTGGCTTGCTAATTTAAGAACAGGCCCTATAGTCAGGGGTTGCCCATCCAAAACAGCAGGGGTTGCCAAGCAGGTAGCCTGTGGGGCAGGAGGAGTAGGAGGGGGGGCTAGGATAGTGAAGGGATTGTGGGAAGAAGGCATCTGGGAATTGTGGGAAAGTGAGGTCAGGAGGGGAGTAGTCAGGAAACCAAGAGTAGGATTGGAGGAAGGGACAGCAAGGGGGCATGCATGGGGAAGGCTATATAAGCATGGGCAGAGAGAGAATCTCCCTCTTCATCTGCTAGAGAGCTGGTTTGGTGGTTGAGCACTCTAGCACATCAGTTGGCAAGTATTTTTGGCAAGTGGATTGCAGGAGCGGTGATCACTTTTGGAAGGTAAGGGCATTTTGTGTAACAAATAAGGAGGTACAGACAAGAGGATGAGGTGGAGTAAGAAAGAAAGAAGAAAGAAAGAAAGAAAGAAAGAAAGAAAGAAAGAAAGAAAGGTGGGTTCTGGAGAAGAAATCGGTCTGCAATGGCATGAGAGTTTTGTTTTACTTTAAGGTAAATGGGCTGTGTTTAAAAAAAAAAGAGGCTGCAGTTTTTGCACAAAGGTTTGTTGCTTAGCAGGTAACTGGGCTGGGATTTTTAAAGAGGTGGTATGGCTTTAAAGGATGGTATGTTTGCCTGTGTCAGGCTTTGCTTGGTGTCAGCTACTAATGTGGTAAGAAATCGCAAGATGGGGTGACTAAGACTGAATGAACCATCGTGGATTTCAGGACACAGTTTTAATTACAATAACATATAGAAGCAAGGTTGTGCAGAGCCCGGTTTTAAAATCTGTGGTTCAGTGGGCCGCATGGCTGTGGGTGCCATGCATGCACAATAGCACATATGGGAAGGGCTGCAGGGGCAGTGAATCAGGGGTGAGGAGAGATCACAAAAGAGAAAGGTAAGGGGAGATTTGGGCATGATTTCAGTTCATTTTGTGGAGAGTGGATGCAGAAGGTGAAAAAATAGAGAGGACAGGTGAAATCCCATCATTGGACAATGTGGTGCCAGTGGACTCCGTACATGTGTGCTATGGGCGGGCCACCACTTTAGGTACAGCGGCGGGGACCAGTGCGCATATGTGGATGATGGGGAGCCACTAAAGGTAAGGTAGCAATGGCATCAAGAGTGAGAAACTGAGGGAATTTACAGAGGTGCTGGAAGGGTTAATTTTAAAATCAGCACAATGAATAAAGATGCCAGGCCTTCTGTAGGCAAAAATCTGGGGCTGCATGATGATCTCAGACTCCTTGCATGCGTGCTACTGGTGGCTGCCATGTTAGGTATGGTGGTGGGGGCCAGCGTGCCTGCACAGATGATGGGGGGGGGCCAATGAGGGTAAGGCAACAATGGAGTTAGAGCAAGAATCTGGGGAATTCACAGAGGCACCAGGAAGGTAAAATTTAAAACAAGCAGTACATAAAGATGCCAGGCTTTTTGGTAGGGAAAACCTAAACCACAAGTGATATCAGACTCCGTGCATATGGGTCTGGCATGCTTGCACAAACAACAGGGAGCCACCATCTTGAAGATGGCAAGTGAGAAACACCACACATGCACTGTGGGGAGAAGGTGCCATCTTAAACAGGGCGGCACACATGCACAGAGGAGGGAGGTCAGACAGGGGGCTAGGCAAGATGACAGCAAATATGTGGAGGCTGCTTTGCAGTTCAGGAAGCTTCACTGCAAACCCCACAGAGATATGTGGCGGGGATGCTGCATGGATTTTAACAAAACATCCCCAGAAGAAAACAAAAGTTTTATAACTAATGCTGGTTACTTTAGGCTAAGATGCACATATGTAAACTATCACTATGGGGGGCCATAATACCTCACAGAATGCCACAGTTAGTCTAACTGTTAGTGTCCAATTCATCCCAGTGATAAAGCAGGGCAATATCCCCCCAAAAAAAACAGAGAGATGCGAAGGCCCAAATGGGATGATTCCAGGGAGATTTGCTGGGGGAAGCTCCTGGAACTGTGATAAATACTGACAATACTTACTGGTATATTCAGGAAAATTCATGAACAGGGGAGGATCAGAGCAGGCAGATGCCTCCCGAAGGGGGGGGGGAGGGGTGGCACCTGCAAACAGGGTGGCAATTGTTTAGGTCAAATAAAAAAAAGGAAGACAAAAAGGGAATCTAAATTGATGATGTTTGATGAGTTACAAATGGCAGCAAGAGGAGAAGACAGCATCAGAGCTGGGGCAGGCAGCAGGGGAAGGGTCATGCAGCAGGTGATGGAGGTGATGAGACAGCTGAAGACCATGATGGACACTGCCCAACAGATGGAGGTGAGCCAGAGGATGACCCTAGGAAAATGGAAGGTACCTGAAGGGGGCACCAGCAGAGATGAGGAGTTGTCAGGAAAACGTGGAAAGGGGCCCAAAGAAAAATGGTGTAAGACAACTGGAATTGACTTTACTATGGTGGGAAGCCTAAGGGAGTTCATGGAAGGGGTCATTGAGGAGCTGGGAGTGAGTGGTCTAGAGTAGATAGAACAAGTGCTGAAGGAAATTGTGAGTATTGACATGGAAGGGCAAGGGGAGAGTGTGGGTGGGGGACGACAGCACCCAGGTCCCTTATAGTGGGGCACCGGGCATCACAATAGGTGACCATATTCCACAAGTGCTAAAAGACAAGATACGGAAGAAAGAATATTTTGATATTTTTGCCCTAGTGGATAAGGACACAGTGAAAAAATATGAAGAGAAAGAGAGAATATGCAAGATCGAAATGGCGGCAGCACTGGTTCTGTTAGTTAAGGTACAGGAGGAGAAACCTTACAAGGGGAAGACTATGGAGGCCTGGATTATGGCTTCAATTACTTTAGCACCGTTCTCTTACAGAAGCAGCCATAGTTGGCTATACCATTACTTGCTTACGCTCAGATAGTACGGACCACTCATAAGGAGGTTTTGTTTGAGAAGAGCTCTGTGACAGGGCTGAATACGGCCCTGTCCCAGTTGTAATGGAGAAGGAGCTTAAATACAAGGATCTCCTTTTCTGTCTCTTCTCTGCCTTGTTGCACAACCAGATTTTCTCGTGAGACCTAGGACTTGATTACCACAACGGTCTTGCAGTTCTCTGCCTCTCACTATCTCTCTACCCTCACTTGCTGTTCTGTCTTTCCTCTCCCCTTGCATATCTGCTGGTATTAAAATATATGTGAATTATTGTGTGAAAATGTAACTGATACTGGGATCCCTTTGTTTAGAAATGTACATAGTTTTACTGTTGAAATTAATATAGTTATACTGTTGAAATAATTGCAAAAAGCTGTTTGGAACTCAAGGGATTAACCTGTTTGCAAACTCTTGAGAAGCTGTAAGCAAGAGGTCAGTTCTGGGTCACAATGTTCTTTTTGCTGCACTTGTTGAAAATTTACAAGACTATTGTGTGAGAAGCATGCTGTTTTCTTAACAAGCGGGGGTTGCAAAGACTTATAAAAAAAGAGCTGCAATTTCTTGCAAGAGAGAAACACAGAGACTGAGATTGGAAATTGAGAAGAAACCCAGATGGACTTTCTCTGTTTATACTGCCTTTGTAAATACAGTACCACTTTGTTTATCCAGGCATTTTATGTTTTGTGAAATTTCATTCCTTCTAGGCTTCCTTTCATTTCTTAACATTCCCTACCTCCTACCCTTCCTGCTAACATCTTGCATCTTTCTTATCTGTGTTCCTGTCTTGTCACCTTTTTAGCATCCTTTTTATTTTCAGAGGCCCTGTTCCTGTATAGCCTCCCCCCTTCAGTTCTTCTCACATATCCTATTGTTTTTCACGTTGCAGCTTTTATAGACTCTTACCTCAGGGCTTAATTGCTTTGTGTTCCTTTTCTTCTCTTCTGAACTTCACCCTGCCTACCATTCTACCCTTTCTGTTATTCTCTTCTACTGTTTTTATGTTGCTTGCACGCATGTGCAAGAAACATAGTGCCATCATCGGAGATTTCAGAGGTGTGTCACCTCCTCCTCCAATTCAGTCAGTGAGCTGACAGGCGCGGCCCCTGTAAGCCAATGCATTTTGGAGCTGTCTATGACACGCTCCAAAATGCAGTAACCTCCCTGATTGAAAGGGGAGCTACGCTTCAGTGAACACTGTTAAGCTAGCTCCCTACATGGCGTCACCTTATGTCTGTGTGGCCGATGGTGCCCAATCCCCACCGGCTGAGCTGCTGTCGTCCCCGTAGCTGGTGCCACGCTAGAGCCCACCCCAGCGTGGCAATCAGCTTGGCTTTCGACGGGGTGCCCAACCCCGTCGGCTGAACAGCCCCCGTCCTTGTGCCATGCTGGGAGCCCACCCAGTGTGGCAAACGGTCCCCAACGCCTTTTTTTTGTTTTAAACCTGTAAAACAAAAATGGTCCCTTGCGCGTCTCGACCCCCTCCACAACCCGCACCCACCCACTGCGCACGCAGCCTCCCCACCCCCTCACCCCATACACCCCACCTCCGGACTCAGTGCGGCGATCTTCGGTGGACCGGGAACTCGTCTGCACTCTTCAAAGCCAACCGCGAACTGAGGAAATGCCGGTAAGCTGTATAATGGGCTAGATAGGAGGGGTTCAGCTTTATTGCATATTTCAGGCATTTTTGGGAATTTTTGCACCAAATTTTCAACATGGGGTTTTTAGGACCCCTTCTCATGAATGATGTCACTGTCATGGCGTTATTCGGGCCCTAAGGGTGATTTTGTGCAGTGACTAGCGAAATCACCCTTCAGGCCCGAATACACTAGACAGTGACATCATTCATGGAAGGGGTCCCAAAACCCCATGTCAAAATTTGGTCCAAAATTCCAAAATGACTGTTTTACTTATAGCGTTGAGCAGTTCCTACGCAGGCTTGTAAGTTCGTGAAATTTCAATATTTTCACTCCAGATTTTCAACATTGCCATTTTACCACACCTTCTTATGAGTAGTACAGCTGTCATTTTCACATCTCACCCAAAATGTGTTTCCATCTATGTGCAGAGATGGCATAGTCGGTGCTAAATCAATGTACAGGACAAATTAAGAAAATCACAGTGACACTGTTCATGAACAGAGGTCTTAAAATGGCTATGTTGAAAATTTGGTGAAAAAATTCCTAAAATGACTGTTTCTGGTGCGTTCTTGCAGTTCTCACATGAGGCTCGTAAGTTCACAAATTTTCAATATTTTCTACCAGATTTTCAACATTGCCATTTTACCACACCTCCTCATGAGCAGTACAGCTGTCATTTTCACATCCTGCTCAAAACATGTTTCCACCCATGTAGCGCACAATGGCGCAGTCGGTGTGCAAACTCAGTGTATGGGACACATTAAGAAAATCACAGTGTCACTGTTCATGAGCAGAGATCTTAAAATGGCAATGTTGAAAATTTGGTGAAAGAATTCCTAAAAATGACTGTTTTACGAGTGTGCGTTGCACAGTTCCCACGCACGCGCGTAGGTTTGCAAATTTTTAATATTTCCACTCCAGATTTTCAACATTGCCATTTTACCACACCTCCTTATGAGCAGTACAGCTCTCATTTTTCACATCCTGCCCAAAACGTGTTTCCGCCCATGTAGCGCACAATGGCGAGGTCGATGTGCAAACTCAATGTATGGACACATTAACAAAATCACAGTGACACTGTTCATGACCAGAGGTCTTAAAATAGCTATGTTGAACATTTCATGCAAAATTTCCTAACAATGACTGTTGTTTCACGGTATGGTGCGCAGTTCCTCATGCGCTATTGAAGTTAGCAAATTTTCAATATTTGCACTCCAATGACTTCCAAATACCTAAACAGCACATAGAAGCAAGCAACATTCAGCATTGACAAATGCTTGTTATACACTGCTCCACAGTTTATATAAATACTGCTTATGTTGCTCAGTTTGTCATTCCCCTGAGGAAGGGACCTGTGAGGCCCCGAAAGCTTGTGTAGAATTCCATCTTTGTACAAGACTCTTGCTGGGCCAATAAAATATATCAAACCTTCCAGCATCTCCTGTTTCCAAGGACCAATATGGCTAGAATCTCTTTTCACTAACTACAGTAGTTATACTGAATAATTTTATGTTTTGTTTTACTGTTATTAGAAAAAATAAATCACTTGTTGCGAATTTTACAACTGCTCCAGGTTTTCCTATGCTTTTTGACCTGTGTCTTGATGATAGATGGTGTCAGCATAAATGGCATTTACGCCGTGCATACTCTAAGCCTGGAGTTTTGTGCGTGTGTACTAGACCTAGTATCAGGGAAGCATAGAAGAAAGGTATGGATTCTGCAGCAGCAAGTCCAGGAGTGGTTACCAGGAGAATGTCAGTCAAACTAGCAGAGACAGAAGTCCAAGCTGAGACTGTACAGCCAGCACAAGTTATAGAAAAGGAACACCCAGTGACAGAATCCTTTTGAGTGCCTTGATCACACAGAAACATTGATTCCATCATTATGCTCTACAGATTCTAAACAAAAAAGAAGAGGATGTACGAATCTGCTATGATTTCAAGAAACTTAATCAAGTGTCAGAATTTGACAGTTATCCTATGCCCAGAATAGATGATTTGGTGGACAGACTGGGGAGAGTCAAATATAACAGCACCCTAAATCTCACCAAGGGTTACTGGCAAATCCCCCTAGCTAAAGAATTCAGAGATAAAACTGCATTTGGCACTCCTATAGGATTCTATCAGTTCACCACCATGCCGTTTGATTTACATGGTGCTCCTGCCACATTCCAGCGGTACATGGATGTAATTTTATCTCCTCATACTGGTTATTGTGCTGCATACCTGGATGATGTCACGGTGTACAGTCCAGACTGGAAAAGCCACCTGGAATACCTATGAGCAGTTATCCAATTGATCAAAAAGGCAGGTCTGACAATTAATCCTACCAAGTGTGCATTGAACATGCAGGAAACCAGATATTTGGGCTATGTTTTGGGAAATGGAGAAGTCAAACCAGAGGTTTCCAAGATAGAAGCTGTAGCCAACAGCCCTGTTCCCAAAACCAAGAAACATGTCTGGTCATTTTTAGGGCTAGCTGGTTATTATCGGAGATTTATTCCCAACTTTGCAGAGTTAGCTACTCCCCTCTCTGAACTTACAAAAAAATGGTACCCGAATAATGTGAAATGGTCCCCAGGTGTGATGAAGCTTTTCAGGCCATTACGCCTGCATTGTGTTCAGCCACTGTTATAAGAAGCCCAGACTTTAAGAAACAATTTTTATTACAAACTGAGTCATCAGAAGTAGGCCTAGGTGCAGTCTTGAGTCAGCATATAGACAGGAAAGAACATTCTATTCTATACTTAAGTAGGAAATTGCATGGCAGAGAGAAAAGGTACTCCACCATTGAAAAGGAATGTCTTGCAGCAAACTGGGCCATGGACTCCTTTAAGTTTTACTTACTAGGAGCTGACTTTGTACTTGTAACAGATCGCAACCCTCTCTGTTTGCTTACCAAATGAAAGATAAGAATTCTAGAATCACACGGTAGTACTTGGCACTGCAGACATTTAAATTTAAAGTAATGCATAAATATGGGAAAGAGAATATCAGTGCTGATTTTCTGTTTAGATATGGATCTGGAATTAAGAATTCTGAAGGCTGAAAAAACAAATATGTGAGTTTAAACTTCACAATTTGCTGTACTGTTATGGAAAAAAGGACACTGCATAAGCACAGAACTGTAAAGGTTATATATTTATGTTAGAGTAGAATTACCAGAAAGTTTTGGTAACCTGTTTTTGTAAGACATGTTCCCTCTTGGGGGGGTATGTGACAGGGTTCAATATGGCCCTGTCCCAGTTGTTATGGAGAACGAATTTAAATGCAAGGATCTGCTCTATTCTTACCTTTTCTGTCTCTTCTCTGTCTGGTTGCACAACCAAATATTCTCACGAGACCTATGACTTGATCAGCCAGACGGTCTTGCAATTCTCTGCCTCTCGCTATCTCTCTACCCTCACTTGCTGTTCTGTCTTTTCTCTCCCCTTGCATATCTGCTGGTATAAAAATATGTGTGAATCATTATGTGGAAATGTAACTGATACTGGGATCCCTTTGTTTAGAAATGTACTGTATATAGATTTACCATTGAAATATATAGAGTTATACTGTAGAAATGATTGCAAAATGCTGTTTGGAACTCAAGGGGTTAGCCTGTTTGTAAACTCTTTGAGAAGCTGAAAGCAAGAGTCAGTTCTGGGTCACAATGTTCTTTGTGCTGCGGTTGTTGAAACTTACAAGAACCCTGTGTGAGAAGCATGCTGTTTTCTTAACAAGCAGGGGTTGCAAAGACTTATAAAAACAGAGCTGCAATTTCTTGCAAGAGAGAAACACAGAGACTGAAACTGGAAATTGAGAAGAAACCCAGATGGACTTTCTCTGTTTATAATGCCTTTGTAAATAGTTATACTGAATAATTGTATTTTTTATTTTACTGTTATTAGAAAAAATAAATCACTTGTTGCGAATTGTACAACTGCTCCTGGTTTTCCTATGCTTCCTGACCCGTGTCTTGATGACAAGCTCCTGCTGGCATTCCTGGTAAGAGGTATTTGGCCTACAGACCTTGAAAAAATTCAATTATGCACCGTATTTTGGTGTAAGCCTGTTTATTTAGTGTGTTGGTGGATGGTGCTAAGTTTTCCTTTGACTGTCTGGATTGTTATTTAACTGAACACATCCAGTTATGGGGTGGCTTTTATTTGCCTTGGAAGACTATGGTGGCCTGGATTACGGGCTTCAGTTACTTCAGCACAATTCTCTTACAGAAACAGCCATATCTGGCCATATCATTACTGACTTATGCTCAGACAGTATGGACCACTCATAAGACGCGTGGGGAGGGTGGAAGACTGGCTGCTATATGATGAAAAATTTAGACAGAGAATGGCATCACATGGGGATGTGAGGTGGGACAGTAGGCACCCTGACATATGGTTTGAAACCATGATGGTACAGATGGGTTTTGGGGGTGAGAGCAGGAAGGTTGAGATGGGCAATCAGCAGAAGCTGTGTTGGAGCTATAAGAAAACTCAGTGTACATGGGCAGGATGTAAATTCAAGCACATCTGCTCCAAGAGCGACAGAGCCCACCCGCTGGAAAGGTGCAGGAGTGGGGGTGAGAGGTTTGGCATCCAAACCATGGGAGGACAGCCCTTTTTTGGGGGGGTGGGGGGAACTAGGGGAGGAAGGGTTGGATGGAGGGGAAATGGCAGAGGCTTCCGGAGAGGGGGTTTGGGACAAACAACAAGGACAGATAAGGGCAAGGCAGTATGTAAGTGGGGAGATGAGGATTTAAACTGGCTAAAACACTGATGAGGGTAGAAATACTCGGGGAATGGCTGAAGGGTTACCAGGATGGTAATGCGAGGGAGATGTTGTGGGTAGGGTTCACGTCAGGCTTCAATCTGCAATACAAGGCAATGAGAGCTAAGAATCTCTGTTTGGTGCAAGGGAAGGAAGACATAGCCAAGAAAATACAAAAGGAGGTGAAGGCAGAAAGAGTGGAAGGTCAATTTGCAGAACCCCTTTTGAAAGGCTATAGGTGTTGCCACAAGGGCTAGTGCCCAAAAAGCAGAAAGGGCAGCATTGACTGATACACCATCTGACATATCCAGATGGAGAATCAGTTAATGATTTCATAGGGGAGGAGCAACGGTCAGTGACATATGCCGCATTAGATGATGCAGAAGAGATGATTAAGGCAGTAGATGAGGCATGATTAGTGAAGACTGATATTGAGGCAGCGTTCCGTTTGATACCAGTAAGAGCAGAGGACTGGGAGCTGTTGGGTTTTAGGTTTCAGGATCAGTATTCACTGTACAGGAATAATGTTTATGAATTGTGCTTGGTGCCACTTGTTTGTACATTTATTGTTTTGGCCTTACTCATTCCCATCTTGAGTATGAGCTGATAGTTGAAGGCCCTATAGATGGGAAGAGCGCCAGAGAAGGAGGAGGGGAGGGTGGAGGAAACTGAGAGTATCTAAGCAGAGGGCTGGGCTTGTCGGTATTTTATGGAATCCCCGTCCTTGAAGTACGGGCTGGCCCTATAATTATTTTGATAACGTGATGCCCATGGGTTGTTCAGTGGCATGCGCAGCTTTCAGAACATTTAGCACATGTCTGAAGTGGGCATTCCAGGAGCGGTGTGGGCACAGGGCAGTAGTGCACTACCTAGATGATTTCTTACTGGTAGGCAAAGGGGAAAGGGGAACGATAGAAATGTTAAAGGAATTTCAGGAATTGTGTGGTAAGATAGGGGTCCCATTAGCGGTAGAGAAGACGGAGGGACTGACTTGGAAATTAGAATTCCTGGAGATTTCAGGTTGCCAGAGGACAAGGTGAAGACACTGAAAGAGGTGATAAGGACAGTAAAAGGGAAACGCCAGGTTCCACTGGCAGTAGTGCAGCAATTGTTAGAGCATCTAAACTTTGCCTGCAGAGCAGTGGTGCTGGGGAAGGCATTTACTCATAGGTAAGCACGAGCTACAAAAGGGGCCAGGCTGTCCAACCACTGGGAGGACACAGCAAAAGGAGTGAGACAGGATTTTGGGGTATGGGAACAGTTCTTGGACAGGTACAACGGGGTCACATTTTGGCATGAGGATTGGATGTTTAACACAGACCTGGAACTATACACAAATGTGTCTGGGGCCTAAGATATGGGGGCATACTTTAAAGGTGAGTGGCCATTTGAGACATGGCTACCCAAATAGAAGGCCAGGGGTTTGACACGGGACATTACACTGTTGGAAATATTTCCCATATGGGTGGCAGTGATGATTTGGGGAGAGAGGTTGAGGAATTAAAAGGCCCTATTTTGGTGTGATAATAAGGGACTGGTGGAAGTGTTGAATAGGCTGACAGCTACAACTGAGCTAGTACTGAGGGTGTTGAGGCAGATGGTATTGCAAGGATTACAGCTGTACCTGCCATTTAAGGCTAGACACATAGAAGGAGTCAGGAATTTGGTAGCTGACAGCCTTTCTTGTCTTCAGTTGGACAGGTTCAGGAGTCTGGCACCAGGAACATAGACAAGTTAACAGAGGTTCCACCCCAGTTATGGTTGAATTGATGGCAAGAGCCCAGCTGCTATACAGGAGCTTCTGGGCAACAAGAACATTGAAGGCATATGAGGGGTCTTGGAAGCTATTCCAAGACTTCCGAGTGAGGGCTGGAATGGAGGTAAGTGGGTCAGTGACAAAGGAACAAGTGATGCAGTTTATGGTAAATAAGTGGGACAAAGGGATATTGCACTCAACTATGGGGATACATTTAGCCAGAATAGGGTTAGTGAGCAGCCAAAAGGGATGGGGGTAACCATGTAGGACCCCAGTTGTTAGGAGAATGCTGCAAGGGTGGCAGAGGTTAAAAGGGAGAACACCAGATGAGAGATGGCTGGTGTCAGCAGCCCTGTTGGGCAGGTTGGTAAGGGTCATGGGGAATATCTGCAGCACACACTGTGAAGCAAAACTGTTCACTACCATCTTCCTAGTCATGTTTAAAGGGACTTTTCAGGTGAGTGAGGCAATGGCACGAAGTAAGCAGGACACCATGGGGGGAATTGCAATGGGAGAATGTGCGTTGGGGGGAAGAAAGTATTGAGATGCTGTCAAGGTGGGCATGGATGGGGCAAACACCTGGAGGAGAGTGCACAGGACCGTGCGCATTGCCACTGCTGGCATCATTGCATGCCCCGTCCCCGAAGGGGGGAAAAAAACAGGAAAAATGGTTGAGCGCCTTGATGGCCATTCTGGGTCAACACACGGCTCCAGGGGTGTCACTCCTGACAGAAGACTGGATCCGGACATGGTGGTGAGCATGGGGGCAAGCCATGGGGGCTTGGCCGGTAGGTGAGGGCCTTAGCCAGAGCCAGGGCGTGGATCAGGATGGTGGCCGGATATGGGCCGACCAAGAAAGAAGTGTAAAGAAAAAAAAATGAACAGAAAGAGCTGTGTGTGGATTGTGGGTCATTCATTTATTTACTGGGCAGAAAGGCAAGCAGTGGTCAGATCCGGGGGTGGGGGTTGGGGACATATGACGATAGAAGAGAGCACGACAAGAGTGCACTGGAATGGTTTGAGGGGAATGAGATGGGTGCAACTGCTGCCACTACTGGAGGAACTGAAAACCAGATTACTGAAGCCGGACTTGTTGGTTATACATTTGTGGGGGAATGACTTGGGCATGAAACCTTAGATAGACTGATGGAATGACATCAGAAAGGATGTGGGTATTATTAATGGATAGTGGCCGGAAGTGGTGCTGACATGGTCTGAGATGATTCCAAGAAGAGTATGTCAGTATGCAAGGGACATCAGAGCAGTAGAGGGGGCGAGAAAGAAGCTGAACAGGAGGGTAGCGAAGCTATAGGAGGGAGGGATCAGTATAAAACATAGGGACATTTCACATGAGGTGGCAGGTTTCTGCAGACAGAATGGGGTACAGCTCAGTGATATAGGTTTAGAGGCCTAAAAGGGGAAGCCCATCATCTGGCACAATAGCTGGAGATGGGCTAGTGGAAAGAAGTGAAAAAAAGGGGGAGGAAAGGGGGACAAAAGTGGGGGAATAGGAGACACAAGAACAGGATATTAGGGGCCCAGGGGGTACTGGGCTGTGAAATCAGGACACAGTCTAAGTTTACACCCAGACATGCTCAAGAACCTTGTGGGGTTTGGCAACTCTGAGGTCAAGAGGGTGTGTCAGGTTTTCACCCAAGCCCTGGTGTCAGGTTTTCACTGGAGCCCAGAGAAATGGAACAGCAAGAAAGAAGAAGGTTAAATGGAATGGTGATAATAGGCAACAATCATAGGGGATGCATGGAGGAATTTCACAAAATGGATATATATGTATAAATATATGTAAATATGAATCAAAGACTACGTATCTGTAATACAGATGGAAGAAGAGTGATTTTAATAAATGGAAGCCAACTAGCACCCAATAAAAGGTGCGGTATAGGTTTATTTTGGGGGGCAGATCCCCTGACAAGATGTGCTCCAGTCTCAGTCTCATACAATCAAGTTATTCCTCTGTCCACATGTCCCCAGTCAAGCGAGTTGCAACCTAATCATAGTAATCCCATTCTCCCCATACAGGCATACAATAGACAGCTGATCCCTTAACCCCTCCACAGTCCAGCATCTTGCTCTCAAACCCTGTCACTCACCTTCCCCAGGCCAGCATGTTGCTCCCAAGCCACCTTCACCAGCACAATCAGTTGCTCACCTTTCCTCCTTCCTGCTACCCATTCAGTTGTCCAATATCCACCTAGACCCCTCCCCCCGTCACTCCTGGCCATACCTTTCCACCTCTAGCCTCATAAATCCTAGGCTTTTTCTTCTCTGTTCTACTCTGATATTCCCCATGTGCTCCGCTAACAATATGCACAGTCTATGTCAGACAACCACTTTCCCCTCAGTCCTTGCTGCTTTACTCACCTTATCAGACACTCTACCCATGGACCTGTCTCCTGACATCAAGCCTCCCAGCCAAACTGATTTCTCCATATCGAACACCCTAGTCATCCCTCTCACAAGTTCTCACAACTTGCTGCCTCTACTAGGTAGAAAATGGTTCCCTATTGCATGCTTTTTGCTGAAACGCCCGGGCTGCTGCTCCCTCATGATGCCTCGCCCTATAGATGTGACCCGCACCCTCCTCATTGCCTCCCTCCTACTCACAGGTGGTGAGATTGAGCCTAACCTTGTTCCCCCCTCCTACCCTGTCCCTTCTACGCATCCCCAGCTTTTTCACCTAAATGCCAAGAGTCTCCTTCCTAAAATGGATGCCCTTAAAGTCTGGTTCACCCAGCATGCTCCGTACACCCTATGTGTGACTGAAACCCTTTTGTCCACTAGGATTCCAGACTCATCACTCTCTATCCCCGACTTCACCCTCTACTGCCAGGATTGAAGCAAGTGTGGTGGTGGGGTAACACTGTATATATTCTAATCTCTGACAACCTCTATTTCTCTCCAGGAATCTTGCCCCTCTCCCATAAAGTTCTCATTCCTCTCCTCTCCCTCCCCTCCACTGCCTCATCTACATTGGTGTTCTATATGCTCCCCCAAAAGCAGCTTATGACTCTCTTGTCACCTGCACCTTCTCTATATCCTCCCTCGCCGACAAAGGAGAGCTCATCCTCTTTGGTGATTTCAATGTAGACTGGTTCTCCCCTTCCTCTAAATCAACCCTCTAGAAAATCAAGTCCCTAAACCTCTCTCAATTGATCCCGGAACAAACTCGCCTATATTACATGTCCAATAACCACTCTCTCCTAGACTGGGTGCTATCCTCACACCCCACCACATCACTGCTGCTGGCATCCTGCCTGACAACCCTCAGCGACCACTGTATAACCTATTCCATACTCTGGACTCTTTTTACTCTCCTCCAAGATGTTCACTGTACTGGCTGGTCCCCTATGTTCCAGGCCCCTGACATAGACCTGGCCCTCAACACCTTTACAAACACAGTACGTCAGATCTGGAGCACCCATGCCCCCCTTAAAAGGCTAGAGTCAAGCGCATCCACTACCCCTGGATCACATCCGACCTTCTTTCCCTCTGCAGAACCAGGTATAAATCCTGGGCACTATTCAAATCCTTCTTGTCCCCTGCTCACGTTCAACTTTACAAAACATACAGAAATGCCTGTACCAAGGCAATCTGACATGACAAAGCAGCCTTCTTCAACTCTCAACTCCAGGCAAATGCAGGCTCCCCTACTACTTTCTGGAGGTAATTCACTCACTAATGGACCCTCACGCAAATCCTGCCCCCCAGCCCTCAATTTCAATGACTATCCTTCCTTCGACACCCTCCTCCATTGCCAAATCTTTTAATAAATCACCTCGCCTCTACATAACTGGGATCCCTCCCCTCACTTGAATCTGGCTATAACCCCCACACACACACACGCACACACACCCCCACACACACAGAATTCTATCGGGCTCCCATGTCCTTGAATCCAACAAAATCTAGCCCAGACAGACTCCATCCAAAACTCTTCTGCATCTCAGTCCCATCCATTGCCTATCCCCTTGACAACCTCCTACACCTCTCCCTCCCATGGGGCACGGACCCCCAGGCATGGAAACTTGCAAAAGTGATATCTCCCCTCAAAGGCAGAGACCCAACCTCGTCCAGCAACCATAGGCCCATATCTCTCCTGTCCTCTCAGGCAAAATGGCAAGAATCGCTGATATCCTCCAGGCTCCTGGACCATCTGACAGCCTCTGGTTCTCTCTCTCTCTCTCTCCCTATCAGTCAGGTTTCAGGAAACATCACTCCACCATCACCTCTTTGCTATGAGTCACAGACCAAATCCATTCTGCTATGGATCAAGGCCAGGTCACCTCTGCCATCTTTGTGGACCTGGCTAAGGCCTTTGATTCCATATCCCACCACCTTCTGCTCTGCAAACTATGCTAATCTGGCTTATCCCAACCCACAGTCAACTGGTTCAGCTCCTATTTGCACAACAGACAGCAATCAGTCCAGTTTGGAAATGCCCTTTCCTCACCCCTCCCCAACCTAGCCGGTTTACCCCAAGGTTCCTTTCTCGGACCCATCCTGTTTTCAGTTTTTTAAATGATCTTCCCTCCATCTGCTCCTCCCACATACAAATGGGATCTATGATGCTGGTTCGACAACACTTTTGTCGACTGCCATCACAGCGACGGGATTTATGTGGACTGCAAGTTGCGGTAGACATAAATCCCAAAAGCCTCCCAGTCCTGCTTTTCTATTGGGGGGCTTTGCACCTAAACCCCCTGTACTATAGATTGTCAACTCCAGTTGGAGTTGACTTGGGGAGAGGGTGCAGGACCTGGAGATGGTGTGCCCCTGTCTCGGGTGCACCAACACAGCGAGCTGTCGGCAAAGTGTCAATTTTGCCAACATCGAGGTATGTTGCTGTGTTGGTGTCACCATTGGATCAGCAAACCTACGTGGACGACACCGTGATCTATTCCTCTGGCTTCCCCACCAATGACATATCTACTCCCTACAGCAAGACTTTGACAGAGTTCATCGCTGGTTTTAGGAAAACCAGCTGAAACTTAATGAAAAAAAAACATCTTTGGTATTCAGCTCCAGACAGAGGCTGGCTTGTCTCCAGTCATCCCCTCCCCACCTTCTTTACACTGAATGGCTCCTCCCTTGAGGTGGTCAACACCTTCAAATACCTAAGAGTCTGGATGGACAGCCATCTAGATTTCTCCTCCCACATAGATGCCATTTGCACTAAATTCTGCCCAAAACTTGGCATTCTCTATCGTAACAGAGACTGCCTTCCATTACCTATTCACCGTGACCTGGTTACAAAAACAATTCTGTTTGTTTTTGATTACACTGATGTTGTCTACGCCTCTGCTCCTGCCTTCTCCCTCTCAAAACTTGATACACTCCTAAACTCATTCTGTCGCTTTGCTACCTCCTCCCCTCCCCTCACTCACCATTGTCTCCTATACTCCTCTCACCCCATCACCCCTTTCCCTCAGACGGGTGCTCCACTGCCACTCCCTCATTGCCAAGTATTGGTTTAGGACTCTTTCTCTCCATATCTCCTATCCCGCTTATCTACTGCACACTCTTCTATCAGCCATCTACTCCCTCCGCTCCAGGGGCTCTCGTTCTTTCTAACTCCCCCATACTCACTATAAGTTGGGACAGCAAGCATTCTCCTATTGCTTCCCTCTTCTCTGGAACCGACTCCCCTGGGCCCTGGCTACATGTTACTCTTCCTAACTCACCTTATTAAAGTCCAACCTTCATCTCCTTTCCAATTCCAACTGCTGCTGCCACTCCCCCCCGCCCCCTCCAACCTAACCTACTTATCTACTCTCTCTCCTAGTGTCTCCCCCTCAATGATTCTCTGCTTCCTTCTGCTCCTTTCCTCTCAAGTATGACACTCAACTTATGTTCTTATCTGTGGTACTCATAAATGCCAAATTGTCCCGATGTTCTAAGTCCGCTTGTTAAAACCTACAAACTTTGTCAATGTAATCTCTGTATCTACCCAAGTTCTGCACTCACAAACTGGTGTAATTATAATGTAATGTAATGTAATGATTCTATGTATAAATGTACAGTATATTTTGCCATGCTGCCCCAACTCACACTCTTAAGTACTGTAATGTAATGTCCTGATTTAATGTATAAATGTTTATTTTACTTTGTATCCCCTACCTGATTGTTCCCCTGGGTCACACCTGGAAATGGGCCTTGGTTCAGTGTGCCTTTCCCGGTCACAAACTTTTAAATAAATAAATAACTACAGTAAATAAATAAATCAGAAATTACACTGAGAATCAGGGACAAAGGATAAAAATCAGAGAACCACCTTAAAAACTGATAGTATCATCCCAAGAGGCTGGTAGAATAAGGGGATTAGTGTAAAAATATGTTTTTTTTTAAAAAAAGAACATGGCTATACTTTTTATGTTGGCTCAAGCTTGAACGGCCAACATATTGCACTAGTAGCAGATTTGGAGGCGCGGTCACTGTTGGGCAAATGCAGGGCACGCATCAGTAGGTGTGTCCCTTATTCCCCAATAAACCAGCATGCAGGAGCCACACCAGGAGTACATTATGTGGTGAGCACATCTAAGGAAAAGTCCACTGCAATGAGAGCCAAGCTCATCAGGCAGTGGCACCTCCCAACGTGCCTTTCCTGGTGAAGCATTCTAGCAAACATGGTGGCAGTGACTGCCGCCACTGTCTGCCACAATGCAGACTTCGGGGGTGCCCAATCCTCTTGTCAGCATACCCTGACCCAGTACATATGCCGACGGGGGAGCCCACTCCCCGTTGGCATAATGCCCCCCTCATTTGTTGTGTGCCAAGGGGGGTGCCCAATCTCCCTCGGCTCTAGCCCGCCCCTTCAGTATGTGCGGACAGGGCTGCCCAATCTCTCATCAGCTAGCCCTCCAAACACTCAGGTGGCATGCTGGGAGCCCACCCCAGCATGTCAAATGCCCCAGTAAAAAAAAAAAAAAACACCCACGTGTTTTTTTTTTTTGTTTCTTACAAAAGAAAAAAAAAAGGTCCCTCGTGGTCTGTCCTGCTCCCTCCCTCAACCTGCGCCCACCCTCTGCGCACCCTGCCTCCCCACACCCCCCTTACCCCATACTTACCTCCAGAGTCTGGCATGACGATCTTCGGTGGACTGGGAACACGTCTGAACTCTTCAAAGCTGACCGCAAACTGAAGAAATGCCAGTAAGCTGTATAATGGCATGTATAGGGTTTTTTCAACTGTGATGCATATCTTGGGCAGTTTTTGGAATTTTTGCACCACATTTTTAACACGGGGTTATTGGGGCCCCTCCTCATGAATTTAGTCACTGTCATGGCGTCATTCAGTCCCAAAAGGTGATTTTGTGGTCACTGTGCGGAATCACCTTTCGGGACCGATTAACGAAATGACAGTGCCCCTGTTCATGAGGTGGGCTCTCAAAAAGTCTATGTTGCAAATTTGGTGAAAATAATCAAAAAAAATGACTGTTTTGCAAGTGTGCGTTGTGCAGTTTCCACGCATAATCGTAACTTTGTGAATTTGTAATATTTTCATGCCAGATTTTCCACATTGGCATTTTTCCACACCTCCTAATGTATAATATAGCTGTTATTTTATATATCCTGGCTGAAATGTGTTTTCGCACTTCCGGCGCAGAATAGCGCGGTCACTGTGTGAAATCAGTTTTCGGGACAGTTTGAGAAAATGACAGTGACACTGTTCATGAGCAGAGGTCCTAAAATGTGTATGTTGAAAATTTGGTGATGAAAGCCCATAAAATGCCTGTGTTACAAGCATGCATTGTGCAGTTTCCACGCACCCTTGTAACTTCGCGAATTTGCAATATTTTCATGCCAGATTTTCAATGCTGGCATTTTTTCACACCTCCTTATGAACAGTACAGCTAGCTGTCATTTTTCACATCCTGTCCAAAATGTGTTTTCGCACCTGTGGTGCAGAATGGCGTGGTCGCTGTGGGAAATCAACTTTTGGGACAGATTAACAAAATCACAGTGCCACTGGTCATGAAGGGAGGTCCTAAAATGCCTATGTTGAAAATGTGTCTCTTCAGGGTGGGGGTGAGGTTGGCATCAGTTCAATACTTCACTGCCATTCCTTTTATGCATCTCTAACTCCTGCACTACCAATGCCAATGCCAGCGAAACAACATTCGGCATTGACAAATGCTTGTTATTTTAACACTGTTGTGCTTATAATCACCCCAGTTTTGTCACAGAAACTAAAATTTTAGGAGGGACAGAGGAAAGTTTTTAGTAGTGCTACAAGTTCAGTTCTACACAAGAATCGAACACTTCGAACTTCAGGTGTTCTGTTCTTGCAGACTGCAGTGAATTTTCTGCCAAAATCGGCAGAATTTAGGTCTGACTGGTTTGCCTGGGTCTGAATAATGCAGACCTGGTGAAACAGTTGAACTGTGAACTGTAGTTCACACTGCCAACCATCAGACTGTTAGCTTGCCAGGGCTCCAGTTTCAGTTAGTGATGATGTCATGCTCCAGCCTGGTTCTGAAGCTGCCTGACTCAGCTGACTGGCAGCAAATCACATGACTGATAAGGAAGCTCACTCCTGTACTTGTCATCAGGCTGTTAGTAGGAGAGTCAGGGCTGTGAGATTTACTTCTGAGATTAGTTAGATTAGCTAGAACATTCTTTCAAAAACTGTTAGAAAATAAGTTACATCAACCAGGGCTGCTGAAGGGGAGAAGAATAAGCATGTGTCAATGCCGAATGTTGCTTGCTTCTATGTGCTGTTTAGGTATTTGGAAGTCATTGGAGTGCAAATATTGAAAATTTGCGAACTTACGAGCGTGCGTAGGAACTATAGCACTTGCGGCACAGTAAAACAGTCATATTTAGGAATTTTTCACCAAATTTTCAACATAGCCATTTTAAGACCTCTGCTCATGAACAGTGTCACTGGTGATTTTGTTAATGTGTCCCATACATTGAGTTTGTACACCGACTAGCCGATTGTGCGCCAAAGGCGGAAACATGTTTGGGCAGGATGTGAAAATGACAGCTGTACTGCTCATAAGGAGGTATGGTAAAATGGCAATGTTGAAAATCTGTAGGAAATATTGAAAATTCGCAAACCTACACGATGCGTGGGAACTGTGCAATGCACACTCATAAAACAGTCATTTTTGGAATTTTTCACCAAATTTTCAACATAGCCATTTAAGACCTCTGCTCATGAACAGTGTCACTGTGATTTTGTTAATGTGTCCCTACATTGATTTTGCATACCGACTGCGCCATTGATGTGCTGCAAGGCGGAAACAAGTTTGGGCAGGATGTGAAAATGACAGCTGTACTGCTCATAAGGAGGTGTGGTAAAATGGCAATGTTGAAAATCTGGAGTGAAAATATTGAAAATTTGCGAACTTACGAGCCTGCATAGGAACTGCTCAACGCACGCTCGTAAAACAGTCATTTTTAGGAATTTTTTCACCAAATTTTCAACATAGCTATTTTAAGACCTCTGCTCATGAACAGTATCACTGTGATTTTCTTAATTTGTCCTGTACATTGATTTCACTCACCAACTGTGCCATTCTGCACTACATGGGCGGAAACACATTTTGGGTGAGATGTGAAAAATGACAGCTGTACTGCTCATAAGAAGGTGTGATAAAATGGCAATGTTGAAAATCTGGAGTGAAAATATTGAAATTTCGCGAACTTACGAGCCTGCGTAGGAACTGCGCAACGCATGCTCGTAAAACAGTCATTTTTTGGAATTTTGGCACCAAATTTTCAACATGGGTTTTGGACCCCTTCTAATGAATGATGTCACTGTCATGGCGGTATTCAGGCCGAGGTGATTTCGCGGTCACTGCACAGTCACTCGCGAAATCGCCGGGCGAATACCGCCGAGCAGTGACATCATTCGTACTTCGTGGTAGTGTGAAAATCCCAAAATCCTGAGATATGCAACAAGTTGAAACCCCTATCTAGCCCATTATACAGCTTACCGGCATTGCCTCAGTTCGCGATCGGCTTTGAAGAGTGCAGGCGTGCTCCCGGTCCACGAAGATCGTCGCGCGGAGTCGGAAGTAAGTATGGGGTGGGGTGTGTGGGAGGCTGGGTGCATGGTGGCTGGGTGCAAGTTGTGGGAGGGAGGGTGGAGACACGCTGCGGGACGTTTTCGTTTTCAGGGAAAAAAAAAAAAGGCGTCATGGGGCCGTTTGCCACGCTGGGGTGGGCTTCCAGCGTGGCACAAGGATGTTAGGCGTTCAGCTGGCGGGGATTAGGCACCCGTTGGCCATGGAAGTTATTGCCATGCTGGGGTGGGCTCCCAGCGTGGCACAAGGGGCGTTCAGCCTACGAGGATTAGGCACCTGTCGGCAAAGAACTGTTTGCCACGCTGGGGTGGGCTCCCAGCGTGGCACCTGCTACTGGGGGCAGGGACACAGCTCAGCTGATGGGGATTGGGCACCCGTCGGCTTACAGTGCGTCGCGAGTGCGCCGCGACGGCGTGTGGGGGGAGGAGCTGCGGCAGCGATATCTTATCGGTGCTCACTCAGCGTAGCTCCCCTTTCAACTGTATGCCACTGCATTTTGGGCGTGTCATGGACAGCTCCAAAATGCATTGGCTTACAGGGGCCGTGCCTGCCAGCACACTGACTGAATTGGAGGAGGAGGTGACACACCTCCGAAATCTCCGATGATGGCACTATGTTTCTTGCACATGCGTGCAAGCAACATAAAAAGGGCAAAAGGAGAGAGGAAAAGGAAGGGAGAAAAAAAGTAAAAGGCAGGCTGAACACCAACAGTGCTTGCAGCAGGCCTATGGGACCAGACAGCCTTGCCTTAGAGGGGAGAGGGGAGAAGACTGCACTCTCTGGGGGGACTGGAGAAGGAAGAGGAGAGAGTGTGCTTGGTTCTGGGCAGTGGGCTGATGGGGCAAGAGGTGGAAGTGTGCCAGTGCCCACTCAACTTGTCAGAATAATAGTGCAGCACCCATTTTAAGGGCATTTCAGAAAAAAAATGTTTTTAAACCCCTGGAGGAAGCCTAATGTAACTTTTTTGAGAGGGGGGGAGTATTATTCAAGTAAAATGTGCCAGCTGGTTTGTGGACAGTGCCTGGCCACTGGTAGTTGGCATCTTGGTGGCATCCCATAAAAGATTTTTTCCTTTTGTGGTACTTTTTGACTGGAAAATTCTTCTTTTTCATTTTCTCCCAAGTTGAAGTAGTTCTTTCTTCTGGAGTCATGAAGCAGCCTATGTGTATGTTGTGTATGTCGTCTTGAGCTGTGCTGTTGCAGTGGGATCTGAGAAGTGCCAAAGTTCCAAAGGGGGAGCCCCGTGAACAACAAAGCCCGATCCGTACTGCACTATTTAAGGAGGTGGCTTACCTGATCTGAGAAGTGGGCTAGAAGTGTGTGCCGGCTGACAGCATACCAGTGCCCAGCCACTGGTAGCTGTCACTTTGGTGGCATACCATAAGAAAAAATATATTTTTGTGCACTTTTCAAATGGAAAGTTAGTCTTCTTCATGTTCCCCCAAGTTGCAGTAGTTCTTTCCTCCTGAGTTCTGAAGCAGCCTGTGTGTATGTTGTCCAGAGCTGTGCTGTTGCAGTGTGATCTGGGCAGTGGGCAGGGTAGCAAGTGTGTGCCAGCTGGCAGTGTGCTGGTGCCTGGCCCCTAGTAGTTGTCACCTTGGTGGCATCCCATATGTACGCCCCCTGTAAATGCGGGGCTTATATTCCCACTGTTTAGGCATCCTTTTTCTCCTCCTACCCCACCCCAGAGCTAGGAAATGGATTTAGTGCTCTGGGGGATATTGCTCTGGGCATCTTAAGGTGGCAGCAGAGAGCAGGAAATAGCGGGGCCTTTTCCAGTCCAGGCTTTAGGCCTGGGGCTGGAGAGGGGAGGCTGGAAAAGTAGCATCAGAACCAGAATAGGTGGGCAAGTGAGGGAGCTCAGTGGTCCAGGAAGGCCAGTGGGGACCCCCCCCAAAAACAGTGCAGTCAGGATGGTTTTATGCACCGTGGCCGAAGAGGAGTGGGGGTATGGTGCTCCGTTGGGGACACAGGTAGCCAGATCCTGTGTTGTGGGAGGCTAGGGCATGAGGAGGCTTTAGTAAGCCTAGCCGAGAGATGTAGGAGCCCTTAGGAAGCCTGTTTGTGTATTCCCAGGTTGCCAGGACTGGGAGGGCTGTGGCATGGCCCTCTCAGGAGGGGAACATGTGGCTGAGATTTCCCTCACTCCTGGTGTAACAGAGCAGCCTTGGGGGTCAAGGGAGCCTTTCACCTGAATCAGGGGGCCTGTTTGGAGGGACAGATCCTGTGGCACCGGTCAAGTTAAAGTCCAGGAGGGTCACAGACCAAAGAAATTGTAGACCTTGGAGGGTGGTCCCTGTGCTGGAACTTAATTCAAGCCCAAGAACTGTAGCAGGGATGTGGGCCTGGCAGGGATTCCCCTTAGGAAGTAGATACCAGCAGACCCCCCCTGGAGTGAATTGGAGGCCATGTAATGCTGAGGCTGAGACAGAGGCAAGTGATCATGGTAGAAGTGGCCTCAGCCCTGTACATCAGTGCCAGCTGTTTGGAAGGTGGGTCAGGGCCTGGGTAATCAGGAAAATTCCTGGATGCCCTTGTGGCTTGGGCCAATGCCCCAGGGTCCAGGTGGGAGGGTAGCTCGCTTTCCCACACCAGTGAAAGGGGGATGACCAGTGCCAAAATAAAAGGGACCCATTAGAGGAAAGAAAAGGAAGGTTGGCTTACCTGGTCCTTTATTTTCCTGGAGATTGCAGGGATCTGGGTTCCAGGGTCTTCGGTAGATCACCTAAGAGTGGAAGTGGTAGAAAAGGAGAATTCTTCTGGTGTCTGCAAAATCTGTGGTTCTGCTGTCTATTAGGTTCAGCTGAAGTTACAAAGTTATAGCCCCATGGAGCTGAATATTGATTTATTAGAGAAGAATGGTGACCCCTGTATTGCTGGAATCATTTGCCGTGCAGGTGAAAATAAAAGCCATTTGGGAGGAACAGTGGGTTGTGCCTTATTTGTCTGTAGGGGGGAGTCTAATGAAATTAAATCCTTTTCCCCCCATATTTGCAGTCTGATTAATTTTTCACAAGTTACATTCCAGGGGCAGAATCCAGCCTGGTTGGGCTGCAAGGGTTTCCTGAGACCTCTGTAGGTGAAGAGGGAGGTCTCGGTCTGGTGGTTGTCTTGGGGAGGAGATCAGATGCTGAGATGGAGGAGGTAAAGTGCACAGCTTGACGACAGCATGCAGGTAGGAAACATCTGTTTTTCCCCTGTTTCAGTCACATCCAAAAGGTCTCGAATGTTAGCACTTTGAGTGCTCCCTTCTTCCTGCCTGGAAGCACTGCGAGTGAAAAGTATGCCCCTAGACAGGGCAGGAAGGTGTTTGTGTGTGTGTGTGGAGGGGGGGAGGGTTTACAAAAAAAATTTATTTTACTGGCAGTTGTCAAATCAAAACTTTTTGTCTTTGCAGTCCCCCTAGTTGCAGCCATTCCTTCCTCCCGAGTCCTGAAGCAATCTATGTGTATGTGTGTGGTCCTGAGCTCTGCTGTTGCATTGTGACTTGGGAAGTGGGCAGCAAATGTGTGCCAGCTGGCAGCGAGTCAGTGCCTAACCCCTGGTACTTGGCACCTTGGTGGCATCCCATTAAAACATTTGTAAAAATTTTACACATTTCCTCATGTTGCTGAAGTTCCTTCCTCCTCCTTTTCATGTTCCTCCAAGTCGCAGTAGTTCTTTCCTCCGGAGTCCTGAAGCAGCCTGTGTGTGTCATCCTGAGCTGTGCTGTTGCAGTGTGGTCTGGGCAGTGAGGAGCAGGTTATGCCAGCTGACAGTGAGTCAATGCCTAGCCCAGTACTTAGCACCTTGGTGGCATCCCATTAAAGAAAGAAAAAAAATACAATTCTACGCATTCCCTCAAGTTGCTGAAGCTCCTCCCTTCCCTCTGTGTGTGTGTGTCATTCTGAGCTGTGCCATTCAAAAAGTAAAAATAAATACAGCTGTATGCATTCCCTCTTCCTCCTGAGTTCTGAAGCTGCGCGCGTGTGTGTGTGTGTGTGTATGTGTATCTGTCTGTGTGTGTGACACCCTGAGCTGCACTGTTGCAATGTGGACTGAGAAATGGGCAGCAGGTATGTGCCAGCTGGCAGCATGTCAGTGCCTAGCCCCTTGTACATGGCACCTTGGTGGCATCCCATTAAAAAAATAAACAAAAATTCTACTCATTTGCTCAAGTTGCTGAAGTTCCTTCCTCTTCCTCCTTCACAGTCCTGAAGCAGCGTGTGTGTGTGTGTGTGTGTGTGTGTGTGCATCGTCCTGAGTTGTGCTGTTGCAGTATGACCTGGGTAGTGTGGAGCAGGTGTATGGCAGCTGGCAGTGAGTCAGTGCTTAGCCCCTGGTACTTGGTACTTTGGTGGCATCCCATTAAAAAAGTAAATAAATGAATTCTACACATTTCCTCAAGTTGCTGAGGTTCCTCCTGCTCCTCCTAAGCCATGAAACAGCGCGTGTGTGTCGGTGTGTGTGTGTGTGTGTGTGTGTGTGATCCTGCACTGTGCTGTTACAATGAGACCTGGGCAGTAGGCAGCAGGTGTGTGTGTGTCATCCTGCACTGTGCTATTACAGTGAGACCTGGGCAGTAGGCAGCAGGTGTGTGTGTGTGTGTGTATCATCCTGCACTGTGCTGTTACAGTGAGACCTGGGCAGTAGGCAGCAGGTGTGTGTGTGTGTGTGTGTGTGCATGTGTGTGTGTGTGTGTGTCATCCTGCACTGTGCTGTTACAGTGTCACCTGGGCAGTAGGCAGCAGGTGTGTGTGTGTGTGTATCATCCTGCACTGTGCTGTTACAGTGAGACCTGGGCAGTAGGCAGCAGGTGTGTGTGTGTGTGTGTCATCCTGCACTGTGCTGTTACAGTGTGACCTGGGTAGTAGGCAGCAGGTGTGCGTTTGTGTGTCATCCTGCACTGTGCTGTTACAGTGAGACTTGGGCAGTAGGCAGCAGGTGTGTGTGTGTGTAATCCTGTACTGTGCTGTTACAATGTGACCCGGCAGTAGGCAGCAGGTGTGTGTGTGTGTGTGTCATCCTGCACTGTGCTGTTACATTGAGACTTACGCAGTAGGCAGCAGGGGTGTGTGTGTGTGTGTGTGTGTGTGTGTGTGTGTGTCATCCTGCACTGTGCTGTTACAGTATGACCTGGGCAGTAGGCAGCAGGTGTGTGTGTGTGTCATCCTGTACTGTGCTGTTACAGTGTGACCTGGGCAGTAGGCAGCAGGTCTGTGTGTGTGTGTGTGTGTGTGTGTGTGTCATCCTGCACTGTGCTGTTACAGTATGACCTGGGCAGTAGGCAGCAGGTGTGTGTGTGTGTCATCCTGCACTGTGCTGTTACAGTGAGACTTGAGAAGTAGGCAGCAGGTGTGTGTGTATCATCCTGCACTGTGCTGTTACAGTATGACCTGGGCAGTAGGCAGCAGGTGTGTGTGTGTCATCCTGCACTGTGCTGTTACAGTGTGACCTGGCAGTAGGCAGCAGGTGTGTGTGTATCATCCTGTACTGTGCTGTTACAGTAAGACTTGGGCAGTAGGCAGCAGGTGTGTGTGTATCATCCGTTACAGTGAGACCTGGGCAGTAGGCAGCAGGTGTGTGTGTGTGTGTCATCCTGTACTGTGCTGTTACAATGTGACCCGGCAGTAGGCAGCAGGTGTGTGCCAGCTGGCAGCAAGTCAGTGCCAAGCCCCTGGGAGTGGTGGCATCCCATTAAGAAAAGAAAAAACAAAATAAATAAAACATTCTACTCATTCCCTCAGCTTGCTGAAGTTCATTCCTCCTGCTCTTCCTGAGTCCTGAAGCAGTCAGTGAGTATGTGTGTGTGTGTGTGTGTGTGTGTGTGTGTGTGTGTGTTTGCTGTGTGTTCTGGGAAGTGTGTAGCAAGGGTGTGCCAGCATGTAGTGAGGCGGAGCCTGGACTATGGTAGTCCTTGGTGGCATCCCACTGATAATGTAAACAATAAAAAAATACAATATAAAAAAGTAAACTAAAGAAAGTGAAACAAAAAAAAATAAAGTGAAAAAGTAAAATAAAAAATGAAAGTGAAAATGTAAAATAAAACAATTGTAACAAAAAATAAAATACAAATATTAAATTAAATAAGGTCTTATTCTTGATCATTCATCACCCAAGTGGCTGAGCCGTGTTGCAATCATTAGGAAATGGAGCAACAGAGAGGCCAAGGAAATGGTGGCATGGGATCGTCCCGTCACAAAGAAAAACAAAAGTGTACTGGGCTTGGTAATAGACCCTGTGTCTCACTGGAAAGTACAAGTGTAGAAGAGGATGACAGTGTGGATGAGCAGTCCACAGAGCATCTCGTACTGTAGGAACCACTTGTAGAGGCACTGCCAGGATTGCAGCACGAGCAATCACTGTAGATAACTTGAGTGCGTCAGGTAGTGATATAGGCAGAGGAGAAGGAGGAAGAAAAGTGATTTGGCAGAGCTTGGGGACAGAGATACAGATTGTGATTTTGCACCTGATAAAAGTAATAAAAGTAATAACAGCAGCAGTTCTGGGGATGAGAAGGAGGAGGTGGAACTGGTGAGAGCTCGACTTGGAGCAGGCACACATAAGAGATTCAAAAAGACCAAACTGGTATTACAACAAAGCAGGAATGATACCACCATGGTTTAATAAGAGGGTCAGGAAATTAATAAAAAACAAAAGGAAAGCATATATAAAGGCAAAAAACAATTATTCTGTAGAAGCATGGGCAAAGTATGAGACATTCGACAAGGGGCGTAAACGAGTATTAAGAAGACCAAATGGGATTATGAATTGAGACTGGCAAGTAAGGTGAAAGATAATTATAAATTTTACAACCACATAAATGATGAGAGAAGGGGGAAATATACAGTACAAGTAGGACTACTAGTGGGCAGTAATAGCGATTGTGTCACTGAGGATAAGCAAATAGCCCGGATGTTGAATAATTACTTCAGTTCAGTATTTAATGAAAAGATGGTTAGTGTACCATTGGACTTTATAGATGGAGGGGAGCAGCGAAATAATCTTGGATGAGAATGACATTAAAACTAGGCTTCAGCAATTGGATCCTAACAAGGCACCAAGTTCAGATGGGGTACATCCATGGGTAGTTACAGAACTTACTGTGGAACTAGCAGGACAAGTCATTAAGATCTTCCAAACATCCTTAGATAATGGTTCTGCAGTTGAGAGCTAGAAGGAAGCCATGATCATTCCCATACAGAAACAAGCTCTGGTCAGAGCCACTAGTTTATTGCAGTAACTTGATGAGGACTGTTTCACAGTATCAGTTTCAGCATCAGGAGTCCGTGCGTGTCAAGTATTGAAATGCTGATATCACTGACCCTGCATGTAAATGGTGTCAAGTTACCCTAATGAATGCTTGCTTGCTTTTTATGAGGATGACAGAAACTGTATAAGTGCCTGGCTGCTCTCTGTGTCAAGTGAGCTGCTGCATCAGTTTACCATAATTGACATCTTGCAGTCTACCTTCCCATTAGTGAGGTAGAAATGACCTATTTTACACTGGCCAGGGTGTCTGTAAATCCATCGATTTCCCCTCTTCACTTTTTGTATGGATGGCAAAAACTGCACAAGTGCGTGACCAGACTGCTAATATATATTTCTACGTCAAAAGAGCTGCTGCATCAATGTTCTATAGTTGACATCATACAGGCTAACATTCCCATCATGAGACAGACTTCACCTATTTTACACTGGGGGAGACTGCTGGTGAACACAGAGATTTCCCTTCTACCATTCACACTCTTACCAGCACCTCGTAGGATTCTCCAACAGCACAAACAAGCTGTTGTAATTGAAATCCATTATGCTACTGAATGTTGGCTCAGTGGTTATAAAATTAATGGAAATGGCATCAAAGACTGAACAGGCAGTTTGAAAATAAATAAAAAAAAATACTGTTTTAGCCAGCCCAGTGGTGCTGAGGGCAGAGGCGCTGGTCATCGCACCTCGCGTCATGCCGGCAACCCGGGTTTGGGAGCGAGCATGGATCGCCGGAGACTGGCAGGGAAGGAGAGGGATTGAGCATCCGATGCACTGCTCTCCCTCTCTGGGGAGGGGAGGCTCATGACGGTCGGTACCTGACTACCCCTGGTGGAGGCCAGGGGTTGGGGATGCATGCCGTACACTGGGGTGAAGTTAGGGGCAGATGTCAGGGCATGGGGCGCATGTGGACGCGTGCGCGCTCTCACCCGCCGATGTCACTGCACACACGCTGGCTCAAGGGGGAACAAGGAAAAGTGACACCCCTCATCTGGCTTGATGGTCGTTGCTTCAGCACCCATCGCACCCAGACTGATCCGTGAAGGTGGGGAGTTAGGGCTCCCGTCGGGGGGGTAAGCCACAGGAGTTTAAGGGTGCCAGTGAGGCAGACGGTGTCCAGATCCCCCGACAGGGCTGTGGAGAAAGAATCAGGGTGTGCAGAGAGGTGGCTAGGAGGATAAAGTTAGTAAAAAAAAAATACTGTTTCTGTCAGTCCGTCACTCAATACTCACCTTGGAGTCCATGTTTGCTGCCATTTCTTGTTGTCTAATGCACATGTCTAACACAGTGCAAGCTTCTGTCAGAGTGGGAGCACACAGAAAAAAAGTGTGTCTGTAACAAACTAAATGGCAGCATTGGAGACCCAGATTAGACAACAAGAAATGAGAGGAAACACGAACTCCCAGGTGAGTCTTAAATGCTGGACTGACAGAAACTGTATTTTTTCTTTGTTTTCAAACTGCCTGTCCAGTCTTTGGTGCAGTTTCTGTTAACATTGTAACCATCAAGCCAGCATTCAGTAGTGTAATGGATTTCACTTACAGCACTGTGGTCAACTGAATGGAGATAGTGGAGTGCTTCAACTGTCAGAGGGATTGTGCTTCAACTCTAAAATTTTGTGTGCATTGTCAGAGTGTGACATGCCTTCTCCCTTTCTACGATAGCAAGACGGCATGCAGAGCTCCACCCTGCAGCCATAAAAAGGGTGCAGTAAAGAAAGTAAGAATTATACACCAGTGAGTTAGACATCAGTGTTAGGGAGCATTTTAAAGAGGATACTAAAGGAGGAAATAGAAGTTTTTTTTAAAAAGGCAGATATGTCTGATAAACAACATGGGTTCACCAAGGGAAGAGCGTGTCAGATGAACTTGATAAGAGTTTTCAACAAGGCCAGCAGGGCTTTGCATGAAGGGCATCCAATGGACATGATCTTTCTAGATTACAGTAAAGCCTTTGGCAAAGTGCCACCTAATGAAGTAGTAGAAGTTCCACAGAACCTAGGATTAAACACCAAAATAGTGGCCTGGATAAATTCATGACTCACTAATAGAAAACAGCAAGTACATTTATGAGGGAATACATCAGAGTGGGATAATGTCACCAGTGGAGTACCACAGGGATCTATACTGGGACCCAGCCTATTTAATATTTATGTGACAGCTATGTCTTGTGGTGAAGGGGTGTGGCTCTCAAAGTTTGCAGATGATGCAAAGATAGATTTAGTAGTGCAAAACTGCATGGAGATTGAAAAACTGCAAAAAGAATGAGCAAAACTGGAGCAATTGGCCATGAAATATAAATGAGATTTCAATGTAGAAAAATGCTCTGTAATACATTTGAGAAGTAATAATATAAGTATATATTTAAAGGGCATACATTAAGAAAAACAACAGAGGGAAAGGAAGGCAAGGGTCATCGCATGGATAGAACTCATGTACAGCTAGTTGTGCCAGCGTCTTTAATTAATCAAGTACTTCTCTCCACTCATGCCGTTCCACTTTCTGGAGGTCATATGGGAATCCACAGAACTCTCAAAAAGACAAGGCTTCACTTCTTCTGGCCTCACATGAACAAGGACATTGTCTAATTTGTCAAATCCTGCCAGCTTTGCTCCCAAAGAAAGCCTCCTGCCAAACTGACAAAGGCAAACATCATTCCAAAGCCTGTAGCCACTGAACCATTCCAAAGAGTCAGCACAGACATTCTTGGGCCTTTAGCTACATGCTGGATGAAACTCACGACACCTGGGACCATTTTGTTCCCTTTGTCCAATTTGCCTACAATACCAGCCCTTGGATCAACAGTACAGAGTTCGCACCATTCTTCTTGGTACATGGATGTCACCGAAGAAAACCACTGGACAGGGATCTCTCGTTGCTAGAAGTTCTCAAGTCAGCTTCTTTCTTCATTATTCCTATGCGGAACAACTTGAACTTGCCAGATGAGTTGCAATCACCACATTGGGCCAGAGAAAATATGCAATGCAGAAACTGTCAGCAGCCAAGTCACATGAGCCTTCATTCTCTGTTGGGGACATTGTGTACTTGTACCGACCTGTCCTTGTTCCGGGTGTAACCAGGAAACCGCTTCACCCTGGACTGGTCCCTTCTACATTGTAGAATAGCTTCCTCCTGTGCACATTCATCTACGCCACAAGTCTGATGGAAAGCTGATACACAACAAAATCCACATTAATCGACTGAAACATGGGTACCTGAATAACACCACCCCAGATGATCCCAGTCTACCCTACAATGAAGTTGCACTTGAGCCTGTCATCCTCTCTGAAGCTAAGATCCCTTCAGACAACTTGCAACCAGTTTCTATAGATCTTTCCACTCCTGACACTCTCCAGCTGGATTCCATTTTGCCTGATTCGCTAGATGACCTTCCTGGGACTTCTTCTCAACCTGCTTCTTCTTCTTCTTCTCGGGACTCTCTTGCACACACACCAGTGAACTAGATTGAGAAGATCTTAAAGAAGAAGTTTACCAATGGATCCTGGACTTACAGAGTCAAGTGGTGTGGATTTGACAGCGTGCAGAACTCCTGTGTCACTTTTAATGATCCGACCCCATCCTAGCAGGAACTGGTGCAATCCACTCATGCCTCCATTCCCACTGACCGGAAAAGTCAACAGAGGTCTTGAACTTTTGTGTACCGAACTCAGTGTGTTTTGGGACCAATTTCTCTGGTGGCAGTCTCTGTCCTTAAGTGTTGCAGTAAATGTTTCTTGTACCTCCAGCAATGATTGCTATGGTACTGCATACCTGCGTTAATGTTTTTTTATCTCTAGGAATGTCTCCTCAAATGAACAGTCCACCTGTTCTTACAGTTCTGCAACTGTTATTGAAATGTGTCCTGCATTTTAGGTATCCTCCAGCTGCTACCCTTCCCTCTCTTACCTTTCCCTTCCCCTGCACTTTAGTGCTTGTGGCATGACCAAGCTTCCAGTGCTATGGTGTGCCCCCTCTCTCTGGCACTACTCTGACTGGTCCCCAGTGCAGGCCAGATTATTTCCCCCCCCTCTCTACAGTGGGTATTGTTGTATTAAAAGAGTGTGCATACCTTGAAATGCTTAAAAATGTATTTTTTTTTAATTTCTTAAGAGTACTGTTTATAGTGTTATTGCTTGTTCCAATGGTACCGCTTTCATGAACCTGGAAGTGATGTGAAGTACACATTATGCATAGGGCTTAATGTTGTTAGCTGCCGCCCCTTTAAGAGCACTTAGAACCTGCATGTAACAATTTGTTGCACTGCCTGGCAGTGCCATGTATGCCTGGCAGTCACAGAACTTAGTCAGTCTGGGACTAGAGCTCAGGAAGGGAACATGTCTGCTGTACAGAATAAATACATTTATTCATATATTTTATGCATCTGTCAGTTATTCACATAGTCCATCAAGAGGTTCTCACCAGCAGCAACAGATGGGCCTGGTAGACCAAACCAAAATGCCAAAGAACCATTCCATGACCCTGGAAAACAGGCAGAGGAAGAGGAAAAGGGTGACAATGTGAAAGCAGCCCACGATAGCCTGCCCATTAGGCAACAGCTGAGAATGTCAGTAGGAAAGACCAAACCAGCGACATCAGCGGTGTGGGATATCTTCAGAGTGGGCAAAGAATTATGGACACATGTAGTGTATCTTCTATTTAAAGATAGGCTTAGTTGGGGTAAGGAGGGAACAAAGCTGAGAACATCTACCAGCTGATGATGATGATAGAAGGAACTGGAAGGGGACAGGATCAGTAATGTTCCAGGACAGTAGCTGCTGCTTGTTGTTTTTACAGGGTTCTTGTGGATTTTACTTGGTAGAAGGTTATTTCTTTGCTTTCTTACTTCTAAGGGGCTAGCAGGGTATTGTTGTGGGGGATGTTGGAAGTTTGAAAACTGGTTTGGTGGCTGTAAGTGGGCTCATTTGTTGGATGTTTCACTGTGTAACAGGCTGCGCTGGTGGAGGCCTATTTCTTCTGATTTAAAACCTATTTGGTGGGATTTGCTTGGGCCTGGGTATTTGGCTGCTGGGCTTGGAGGGGAGACACAGGGCTGATACACTCTCTCTCGAGTCAGGTGTCTGCCCAAGACCCACCCTCCCCAGAGTTCTGCTAATTTATAGGGGAACACCTGCCCTGCAATTGGAGGAAAAGGCTGCAGGTGCAGCTCATGTAATTCTAGCTGCTGGGGGTTGGATTTAAAGGCCGGGAGAGAGGAGCTTAGGGAGTTGTTCATTTCCCTTATAAGTTTACTGTGTTGTACTGCACCTAGTAACAGGGTGACCGGTGTACTGTGGGACTGTATCTAAGATTAGTGGGTGATTAGGCAGTAGGTGTGTATCTTGGACTGGGGGGAACCTGGTGGCTCAACCAAGGAAACCTACTTGGAAGGGGATGGAACCACATGGCATTAAGGCCGGCATCTTTGGGAGGATGGTGGGGTGCACAGGGTGTGGAGCAGCCATGATACTGGACTGGGCTTGGAAGTTTGGTGGTTGCCCAGTGTGCTACCAGCTGGCACAGCTTAGGGAGGAGGTTGCGGGGATTAGGAGACAGCTGAGGGAAGGGGGGAGGTATGGTTGGGGAAGGGGGGGGGTTCTCCACAGGGTTGCACCAAGCACTGGGGGCAGCAGCATAGGGAAAGGAGTGCGGGAGAATACTCCAGGGGTCACATAGGAACCCTGGCAGAGGGGGTCCAAAAGGACACTACCAAGGAAGCAGGCAGGTAACTGGGGACCCTCACAAAGGAGGGGCAGAGGGATAACATTCTCAGGGAAGTAGGCAGATGGCCAGGGCTGTTCAGAAGGAAGCAAGGCGGGGAGGTGGATCAGATCTTACACTCAGTAACAGCTTCAATTCTCTTCTTCTGCTCGAGGATGAGGGGGGTGATGTAGCCATGACAGGGGTGGTTAGAGATGGAAAGGGAGTGGGGGGCAGGAAGCAGGGGCCAGATAGCAGGAAGAACAGGGGGGGAACCTGGAATGCAGGAAAATGGGGGGAGCAGTGAATCAGAGAAGGAGAGGCAGGGGTAAGAGGGAGGAAAGCCCAAGGAGAAGGACCAGTCGGGAGGAAAGGTAAAGGAGAAGGACCAAGGAGGATTTAGTAAAGGGAGATGAGGGTTTAGGCCAGGGGAGCACAACAAGCAAGGAGGGACTAAATGGAGACAGCAAGGAAGTGAGGACGAGCCAGGCTAGTTTAGCAGATGGAGGAGAAGGACCAGTTGCGAGCAGTGAGGGGGGGGTTAGCAAGGTACAGAAGGATACTCAGGAGGAGGAGAGGCATAGGATTGAGGAGGGGTGATCAGGGTAAATAAGGAGGGGTGGATGTGGCACCCAGATAGGGAGGAAGAAGGAGCCGCTGGGTGGAGGGGCCAGTAGAAGGATGAGGACATGAAGGGGGGAAATGGAGGAAAGGAGGGTCAGGAGTGCTCCTGTTGGGGATTCTATGATCAGGGGTATCAAATGAGATAAGGAGGGAGAAGCCTGGCCAGTTAGAACAAAATGTTTCCCTGGACTAATGGTGCACAGGGCTAAGCACGAGGTATATCAGCTGGCAAAGGATTGAGGGGGTTTCCCGGACATACAGGTCCACCTGGGTACAAATGACATTGAGGGAAATAGCGAGCTAGAGATACAGGCAAGATTCAGGGAGCTTGCCAGGGTCTGTCATGACATAGGATGCACAGTTTCCTTCTCAGAAATTCTGCCGGTGCCAAGGGCTAGTGGGGAACACAAAAGGAAGATTAGGGAGATAAACCAGTGGCTCAGGAGTGGTGTGGGCCAGAGGGTATGGGTTGATTGGGGATTGGGGGAGACCTGGGAGGATAAGGAGCTGTATGCTGAGAGATAGACTGCATCTCAATTTGGAGGAGGAATCCTAAGTTGAAAATAGAGGGTTCATTGGTGAAAGTGGGGTTTAAACTTGTGAAGGGGAGGATGGGAGAAAAGGCTACAAGGGGTGCCGATAAAGGAGGGGATTCTGTCTCCACCCTGGGGAGCTGGAGGATTGTGGAAAAGGCCGATTGGTAAAGTGCACTAGGGAAAACAGAATCCCATGGAACACGAGCAGGGAAATGGAAGTATAGGGAAAGAGGAAGGTAGTCCTGCTAAATGTCAGAGCTTGGGAAATAAAATGCCTGAGCCCAGCCTGCTAACTGAGGGAGCAGTAGATGTGGCAGTGGTCACTGAGACCTGGGCCACTGCAGGACATGACTGGGACCTGAACCTGGAGGGTTACACTATGTTCAGGAAGGACAGGGGAGGAAGGGAGGAGGGTAGCAATGATAGTTGAAAACTGCATTGGCATAGGAAGTAGAGGAGGTGGAGGGAACAGGGGAAGCAATTTGAGGTCACCTTGATAACAAAGAAGGGCAAGAGAGTAAAAATAGGAGTGGTGTTAGACCCCCTGCCCTGTTGGAGGAGCTGGAGGAGAGGTCTGGTGGCAGATGTTGGAAAGACACAGACTGGGCAGAGGAATGGTGGTGGTGTTGGGGGACTTAAACATGCCAGGAACAGACTGGGAGACTATGACATCTTCTGTGGCCAGAACAGAGGTTGTCGGATGTCTTTCAAGGCGCGTTCACTAACTCAGCAGGTGGGGGAACCGACCAGGGAGGCGTGGTACTGGATGTGGTCCTGGCAGACAGTGACCAGATTAGGGGCCTGGAGGAAGGGACCATGACGGGAGTGACCATGCCACGGTCTGGTTCTGCCTGGACCTAGGAGGGCTAGAAAGCTGCACAAAGACAGAGGTAACTGACTTCAGGGAACTGATTTTAAGGAAATGGGAAGGGACTTAAGGAGCACTTGGATGGGATTAGGGTCAGACATGCACACTGATTGTAGGGGAAATCATCAGGAGGGGTGCAAGATGCTACCAGCACCCATAAGAGTAAGACCTAAACGCGGTAGGGTTCGAAAACCCTGCTGGCGGACCAGGGAGGTCCAGGAGGTGGAGGGAAGAAGGCAGCCTATAGGAAATTCAAGTGCTCAAGGAGTGAAAGGACTGAGGGAGTATGAACTGATGGCTAGAAGGGCCACTAGGTGGTGATGGCGGCTAAGGCAAGGAAGGAGCAGAACCTGGCCAGGGAAATCAGGAGAGAGAACAAGGGTTCTTTAGATACATTGGGGAAAATAGAAGGGTGAAGGGGCAGATTAGCAGGATTAAATCGAAGGGAAGAGATGGGCACAAGACGACCTGGGAGCAGGCTGAGGTACTAAATGAGTACTTCACCTCAGTTTCACCAAGGAAAATGGGGTGCTGCATCATACATGGGAGGAGACAGAGATACTGAGGAGGGGGACCCTTACTGATCGGCAGGTCTGGGGAGAGAGGGAGGCATCACTGGCAGGAGAGGGGAGGGCTAAGTAGGGAGAAGAGGTACTGGAAGTGGAAATCACAGTAGAGAGAGTGAGGGAAGCCCTCAGCTCCCTTAAGATGGAGAAAGCACCGGGGCTGGATAAATTACATCCCAGAGTGCTGAAGGAACTTGTGGATGTCCTGGCAAAACCCCTGTCGGAGCTTTTCACCATCTCTCTGAGGACAGGATGGGTGCCCCAGGACTGGAAGGTGGCGCATATAATGCCTATCCACAAGGGGGGATCAAGGGAGGTGGCAGAGAACTACAGGCCTGTCAGCCTGACATCGGTGGCGGGCAAGGTGATGGAGGGCATTGTCAAGGAGAGGCTAGGGGGGGACCTGGAAAAGTCAGGGTGCCTGGACGATAGACAGCATGGATCTGCCTGGAAATCGTGTCAGACAAACCTTGTGGAGTTCTATGACTGGGTGATAAGTGCCTTGGACCTGGGTAGACCAGTGGACGCCTCTTCAAGACTTCAGCAAGGCATTTGACTCTTCCTCACATGGGCCTGTTGGATAAGCTGGGAGAAATGGGGGGGAACCAGATGACCAGATGGATAGGCATCAGCTCCAGGACCGGACCCAGAGGTCGTAGTTGGCGGATAGTCTCATCCCCAAAGAGGGTCATTAGTGGGGTCCCACAGGATCAGTCTGGCCCTCCTGTTCAACGCCTATGTCTCTGACATAAGGACAGGAATCAGGAGTGAGATGAGTCTCTTTGCGGATGACTCAAAACTGGGGCGGTGGTGGATGGGGAGGAGGGGAGGGTGGCCCTACAGGGGGACCTGGAGACTCTGGAAAGATGGTCTAGAAAGTGGAAGCTGAGGTTCAATGCAGGGAAATGCAAGGTACTCCACCTGGGGGCCAGAAACCCAGGCCAAGTGAACACCCTTGGGGGGGGGGAATGCTATAAGTCTTGATGGCTGAGAGGGACCTGGGGGTGGTGGTGGATGTCAAAATGAACAACTCGGAGACTTGTAGGAGGGCAGCAGCCAAGGCCAACAGGATGCTGGGATGCAGCGCTAGGGGGATCACCTCCACAAGGAGGGAAGTGATGCTCCCTCTGTATAACTGCTTGGTGAGGCCACACCTTGAGTACTGCATGCAGTTTTGGAGGCCACACTTAAAGAGGGACATTAAACTCCTGAGAGGGCCCAGAGGAGGGCAACCAAAATGATTTGGGGCTTGGGGACAGGACCTCATGAGGAGAGGCTGAAGAGCTAAATATACACATTGGAAGAGAGAAGGGACTGGGGACATGATAGAGGGGTTCGGCACATGAAGAGGGTAAATAGAGGAGGAAACAGTCAGGGTGCTTTGAAGGAAGGAGGAGGGGCCACTAGAGGGCATGGGTGGAAGCTGGAGGGGGAAGATTCAAGGAGAAAAGAGGAGGTGCTACTTCACTGAGAGGGTGGTGGAGCCATGGAATGCACTGCCTAGGGGGCTGGTGGAGGCAGAGATGGTGGAGGGGTTCAAGAGGGGCTGGGACAGGTACAGGGGAAGGGTGGTGGAAGCAAAATCCAATGCAGCAAGAATATCCGGAACTGGGAAGGAAGAAGCCAGAGAAGGTGAGGGGGGCAGCAAGGTCATTACCCAGGGTAGGGGCTGACCAATCGAGCAGACTCAAAAGACCGTTAGGCCTATTCTGCTGGCATTTTAGTATGTTGGTATGGTAGTGCTGAAGGCCAGGGGGGCAGAGAGCATAGGAAACCTGGTAGAAAGGAGGAGGAAGAAAGTCTTTCAAGTGGTAGCCAATGCACAACTCCGGCATCTTCCATTCATCAGTTCTTTGCCCCACTGACTCCCACATTTCTGAGGGGCTGCAAAAATCAACCATTTTCACCCCCAGGAGTGGCAAAAATAGTACCCAGCTGTCTCATCCAGGAAACAAAAACACTCATCTCTCACTGGTCCAGTGCTTGGACATGGGCCAGAAATATAAAGCCAATAGACCACAGGCAAAAAGGTTAGCGAAAGCAATTCAATGTGCTTGCGCAACTTGATATGATGCATGCTTGTGTGACTTAAATACTTTGTAACTGTTCGTCTCCCTATCTGTGGGTTGTACCACTCTACAGGGGTACAACAGTGAAGAACCCTAGAGTAGGGTTGCACCCCTATAGTGCCACGGAAATTATTCCCTTGGCTAAAGGTAACTCAGGAAGAAGCCCACGGAAAAGAGATACATGCTGCTGGAGGAGGAGGGGAGGATGGTGGGGCAACGAAGAAACGAATCCTGGAACAGTCCAGGAGGAGTGGCCTTTTTAAGGTCTGATGAGGGAGTGACATTTATTGCTCTGCCTATTGAACCACAGGCACAGCCTTCTGTGACCGGGAGCTCCTGCCACTCTTGAGGACTTACCTTTTCTTAAATCTGGTGCAACAGTTCTTCTATTTCTATGCCTAATCTACCCTTTACTATTTCTAGTCCATAAGGTTGGGCAACTGTGGGTGCTCCCTTCTCCCTCCCTTGACTATGCTACAGTGTCCTCTTTAATTTTCGTTTTTCCCTCTTAGGTCCTCATACAGGGAAGGTATTGTGGTGACCTCTGCATGTATGTAGAGCAACGGGTTGTATTCCTTGTTGTTGGATTTAGTATGTAATAGCACTATGTCATAAAATACCTTGATGTATATCCTTTATGTTTAAGAAACCTGTAAATGTTGAAAACACCATAGCACTAGATGTTTTTGATAATGGTAAAATGTACTAGGTGACTATTATAGAAATTAAGCTAGTTGTGCTATTTAAAATGCATGTAAATTGTTGTAAATTTAACTCGCCAGAAACGTCATGGTGATTTGCATATATCCCATGATACATTGCATTATGGAACTATGTATGCTGTTATATTTCTTTGAAACTTGATTTGTTGCCAATGCCCTTTGGGGTAGACCTTCTTTCAGTGATTCTGCATTGAGATTATTTGTGTATAGCTTGTTGTTTTTTTTTTTGTTTTGTTTTTTCCTTTTGGGCCCCTACTACCCAAGCAAATGGGGCCTGCATAGGGTTGGTAACTACATCTCAACTAGTGAATTGGATCAGAGATCAGTGTCAGTAGGTGCTGGCTAAGTGCAGAGAAAGGACATTCATAGTCTGTTGCTGCAAACTGATGTACTGAAGTAGGAATATGTCATTGCAGAAGCTTAGTTCTTGTATTTTGAATAAACATCACATAGAGATTGTGTGTTGAACCTGAAGTTCAGTGTCTGTTCCATCTGTTATCCCACAACCCCTCCACAGACTTGGTGTCAGAAGTGGGATAACTTGCTGGAAGCATCTGGACTGGCTGAAGAGAGACATTTTCTAGTGGATATTGCCCAGATATCCCAGGTGGACTGATGCACCAGAAGTTGCCAGAGGAGGACCCGGAGAAGAAGGTCTATGGAGTTCTGACCAGAACCATGGCTGATGGACTGGGAGAAAAGCTGCTGCCTGGACTGGACCTGGGAGCTCGGATGAAGGCCAGTCCTGAAGACAACGAAGAGATGCAGGTCAAGGCAGACTGGAGGTGCGAGAGACAACACCCAGGAGGTGGAGACCCTGATGAGGATGATCCACTGGACGAGTGGATAATGGCTGGAGGCAGACCGACTACGCAGAGAGGTGGAACCCTGGTGACAGGTGCTCAAGAGGTTCCTGCTGGAGAGTTTGGATGAAGAGTCAGAGGATTTTTTGTGGGCCCAGTTTGAGGAGGCCCCCCCTGACTGAGCAGGATGTTCCTTTGTTTCCTGTGTTCCCAGGATGTTACCTGTTGGAGGTTGGAGATGCAAGTATGGAACTTGAATGTGAGACCCCAGGTATGACTGTGCCTAGTGATATTGTGGAAGGGTTGAAGACTCCAAGCAAGCAAGAAGAAGCCTATGAGGCTGAAGGGACTCTCTCTTGTATTGATGCAGCTAATTAACAGTATTGGCTGGGGTATACTGCATGCTAAAAATACTAATATTGTCAAACTGTTACAGTATGTTAAAGTTAGGAGGGTAGAGGTCATTGAAAAAAATGTCACCCTTGGAAAAAGGGAAACTCTCACACAGGCTACAAGGTATTAGATGGTAACAGATGGCTGAAAATAGCACAGTGATTAAAAGAATGTTTACTAAGACACTCTACATTTAAAAGGTATAGGAACCTGCGGTTTAACATTGCAGGGTATTCAGCATGAGAGGTTCCTTGGGGTCCTGTAGATTTGTCTAGAAACCTGCTTGGGGATAAGATGACCAAGGATTTGGGGTCATAAGTTATAAAAGGTTGAAATAGGAGAGTAGAAGCTACTATTGCTCCTTCCATATTCCCGCAGACACTTTGTGTAAGAAAGAGGGGTCTAGTTGGTTGCAGGCAAGGCCAGAGGTGGCTCTGCAATGGTCCCTTTCTGTAGGCAAAAGTGTAGCATGTTTGGTCAGGGGTGGGCCTGATGTCAAAGAAAGAGGTACCCAAGGGCAGACAAGGTGTCTGAGGTGGTACATGTGTTTTATTCTTTTCTGAGTGAGAAACCTACAGAGGAGGTGGATGGAAAATGGATTGGAACCTGTTTTGGGGTAACACCTTGAGTGTATACCCTCAGGTGTCTATATCTGTAAAAAGTGAAATGAATCAAGAGTCATAGTGGGTTTATGTAGATGGGTTGAACCTAGGAATGGGCCTCTGCTTAAAACTGACTTGTCTGGTGGGGTTGGAGCAGGTAGTTACTCACCCCAGAGAAAGTCTTTCTATGGTACTGGACTTTATAGCCGCCCAGATTTTTGGTTAAGAAATATAATGGACTTTCCCTAAAAGGAGATGAGAAGGTACCATTACCCTCTGTTGAGAAATGTACTAATGCCTCAGGGTAAAGAATTATAATATCCACTATGTTTATGATAGAATGTGTATCGTTAATAGGAACCCTGAGAAGTAGCTTCTGAAAACAGATGGGTAGAAGCTCCATCCCTTCCTGGGACAGGAAGGTGGAAAGCAGTCTGCGATAACTGCTTCCCTCTTAAAGTGGGGGATATGTAACCGGGAGCTCCTGCCACTCTTGAGGACCGACCTTTTCTTAAATCTGGTGCAACAGTTCTTCTATTTTTATGCCTAATCTATCCTTTACTATTTCTAGTCCATAAGGTTGGCCACCTGTGGGCACCCCCTTCTCCCTCCCTCCCTTGACTATGCTACAATGTCCTCTTTAATTTTAATTTTTCCCTCTTAGGTCCTCGTACAGGGAGGGTATTGTGGTGACCTCCGCACGTATGTAGAACAACAGGTTGTATTCCTTGTTTTTGGATTTAGTATGTAATAGCACTCTGTCATAAAATACCTTGATGTATATCCTTTATGTTTATGAAACCTGTAAGTGTTGAAAACACCATGGCACTAGGTGTTTTTGATAATGGTAAAAAGTACTAGGTGACTATTATAGAAATTAAGCTAGTTGTGCTATTTAAAATGCATGTAAATTGTTGTAAACTTAACAAGCCAGAAATGCCATGATGATTTGCATATATCCCATGATGCATTGCATATGGAACTAAGTATGATGTAGTATTTCTTTGAAACTTGATTTGTTGCCCAATGCCCTGGGGTAGACCTTCTTTCAGTGATTCTGCATTGAGATTCTTTGTCCATAGCTTGTTTTGTTTTTGTTTTTTTGTTTTGGGCCCCCACTACCCAAGCAAATGGGGCCTGCATAGGGGTGGTGGCTACATTTCAATTAGTGAATTGGATCAGAGATCAGTGTCAGTAGGTGCTGGCTAAGTGCAGAGAAAGGGCATTCATAGTCTGTTGCTGCAAACTGATGTGCTGAAGAAGGAATATGGCATTGCAGAAGCGTATTTCTTGTATTTTTAATAAACATCACACAGAGATTTGTGTTGAACCTGAAGTTCGGTGTCTGGTCCATCTGTTATCCCACAACCCCTCCAAACTTTCCCATTGTGAAAATGCTAGCCACCTACTTTTTGCATTCTCCTTTGTAACCACTGTTGGTTCTCCATTGCTAATTCAGGTTGCTGTGCCAAGTTATCAAGTGCCCGGCCATACCTACTTTTCCAAAGTGGCTCTGCCTGATTTATATCAGAGCGTCTACAAGACTGTTACATTCCCTTAATACATCATTTGTTCCAACCATTCACATCACCACTGACTTGTGGACTGGTGGTCAGACTACTGATTACAAGGCACTGACTGCCAATTGGGTCAGTTTCCCCATCTTCATTCCCCTCTCTTCCTTCTCCTCCTCCTCTTGCTCTAGATTAAGTGCCAGCAGCAGCAGCAGTAGCCACAAGTCACCGATGCCCACCAACCTTCACAAGCAGGCAGGTTTATGTATTGCTGTCTTTGACAATAACCATCGTGCAGAAAACCTGTTGCACTTCCTTCAACAGAAGTTTGATGTGTGACTGACATCACACTCATTAACACTAGGTTTTATGGTATCAGATAAAACAAAGAATATTGTAAAGACAGTTGAGCATGGAGATTACACACATATTTCATGTTTTGCTCACTATATAAATCTGGTAGTTCAGGGATTTCTAGATGAGGAAAGCACCACTGTGCCGACATGTGTAGGTCTGGCCAAAAAAGACTGTAGTCTTTAGCCATTCTGTAAAGGCACAGTAGGTATTACGAAACATTCAGCTGCAAAACCACCTTTCTCTCCGCCACCTGAATGTGGCAACCAGGATGTGGCAACCAGATGGAATTCCACCAATTACATGATGGAAAGACTGCTAGAGCAACAGAAGGATATCCACCAGTATGCTGAAGAAAATGGTTGTGGCAAGTGAAATGTAAACATCAGTCCAAATCAGTGGCACCTGATGGAGATCCTTTACACTGTACTGAAGCCCTTTGAAGAGGTCACAAGGGAAGTTAGTGCAGTAGGTCTAATCCAGGTACTACCCCCTCATTTCCCTCATTAACATGCAACTTCACTGTATGAAAATAGGTATGAGGAAAAGGAGGATAATGCTGCTCTCTATCTTGTAGAAAGGAGATGATCACATTTCTGGAATGACATATGTATTTCAGAAATGCAGATAGGTGACCACTACATCCTAGCCACTCTCTTGTGCCCTCTGTACAAAGACGCATTTGAGACCTGCTTTGATGCACAAGGATGCAATAAGGATCAGCAGTTCTATAAAGCTTTGCTTATCCATCTGGTCTCTGTACATATGGCAGAAAGCAGGAACAAGAGCACAAACAGACCAGAGGAACAACACTCATAATCGTCCCTTGTTGCACTCACTGTGACAGGTCAGGTGGAGGAGCAGGAAGAAGGAAGATCCCAGTGTGTTTCCACAGCTTCTGAACACCACAGGAGTCACTCATTTTAGTCTCCATGTCAACCTGCTACTAGTGCTGCTCATGCTGCACCCTCCAGAAAAACAGCAACTGGTGACAAACCATTGTGGGAACAACTCTCTGACTAACTTGATGAAAAAGCACAGCAAGTCACTTTCTGACACAGTGATGCCAGCGAACAAAATAGTGGTAGATTATCTGGATGAGAATGTGCCACTAACAGAAGGAGATGAGCCTCTATTGTACTGGTACCAAAAAAAATCATTTGGCACTCTGACACAGATAACTGTTGAATACCTCAGTTGCCCACCTGCAAGCATGTACTCAAAGAGGATTTTAGTGCTGTAGGCAATATTGTCACCAACAGACGAACATGCCTTTTGACCCAAAATGTAGAGATTCTCACTTTAAAAAAATGAAACTGCCCCTTTTCCAAAGCTTGTTTTGCCATGGTTTATGGATTATGAATCACTTACACTTCCAGCTGAACTAAAGACAGAGGAAGAGGAAGAGCTGGATGGGGAGGGCTTCTTTGTCCATTAATTATTTTTTTTTTGTAACCAGTAGCCTAGACACACACTTTGGGATGCTGCACTTGATCAAGTTGATACCTTCAAATATCTTGGCATCGCCCTTGACTCCAAACTCTCCTGTGCTGCCCATATCAATAATGTTGCAAAGACGGCAAACACCAGACTGGGCCTACTGTTCCATCACCAAAAACATCTAACCCCTGAAGCATTGTCTGTTGCCATTCAAAGCTCCATTGTGAGTGTTATTGACTATGGACTCATTGTGTGTGGCTCTGCCACTGTCTACACTCAAATGAGTTGCTACCTCCCTAAATAAAGCATGTTGTCTCATCACCGGAGCCCACCATCTTACCCATACCTGTGACCTCTACTCTCAAACTGGATGGCTGCAACTCAACAACCAACTAAAGTATCAAACCTGCATCACAGCCAAGAAAATAATGATGGGAAATGCCCCCTCAGGGGTCTGCTCCCTTCTCAAGACCAGAGTCAACAACTGCAACACCAGGAGCTCAAACCCACAATTACTGCAAATCCCTCATTGTCGTACAACCCAAGGTCAAAAGTAATTTGCATACAGGGCCCCCCAGTTGGCTCAATAATTTTACCAGTGACATCTCTGCCTCATGAACTCTGGACGCCTTCAAGAAGAAGCTCTGTCACTCCTTCATTGCATCAAGCACCTGGGATTGCCTTAGCTGAGCAATTCTCTTTTTCGCTGCTGCTCCTAACTTCCGCTGCCCATGTTTACTGCACTCCTAGCACTTCTTTATTTTTTCCTATGCCCAACTTATGCACTCACCACTGCTCTGTCTTGACAAGGCCATCTAGGCTGCTATACTCTGTCCCACCACCATCCTCTCTTTTCCCATCTATGTTTAATACACCTCCTAGTGTATCATGTACTTGTACCCGTGACCAATTTGTTGTAACCATCGGTGTCATGATTGTTTTATTCTGTAATTTTATATCCTGTATTGTCTGTTCTTACTGACGTGGAACCTTTGTAAAAGAGCCTCAGCTCAAAGGTACTTTGTAATCCTAGACTTAAATAAACAAATAAATAAACAAAGCACTGTTGTCTTCACTTAGTTAATGCTTGCTCAATTTTTGCCAGGCTTGCACAGGCCAAGCTAATAATTTTGAGGGTAACATTGCCCATGAAACCAATGTGTACAACACTTAACCATGGCATAATGGAAAGCCTTGTCCATGTGTGGCACTGTCCCAATGGGCACTCAGTTTTTGGAACCCCAGTAGCTCACACTGTGGGATGCTGCACTGTTCTCTTAACTCATTTCTTCTTCAGATTCATGTTTAGTCAATTTTTCCCAGGCCTACACAGGCCAAATCAATAGTTTTTAGGGCAAAGTTGCCCACGAACCCAGTGCATGCAGCACTTAGCCATGGCATAGCCAGAACCCAACTGTTGGAACCAGAGGCTCTTAATGTTGTGCGCTGCATCATCCTGGTATTTTTTGGGTGCTTGGTCAGCACAGTGCATTATGTTACTCATTATCCCTTTTCCTAATGCTTTTCAATTGTCAAACCAGCGTGAACTTCCACCATTAAGAGAACATTGGCAAACTTTTCACGGCTCATGGTCAGAGTTCATGCGGTCAGACTTTGGGAGGTTTGCACAGCCCTAGTTTGCAGGCAACTCTTGGATGCCTCTGAAAACCAGAGAAGGTTGAAAAGTATTCGCTCAGCCCAGCCAGGTACTCATTTAGCCTCCCCAGCCCAGTTGCTTCCTTACCTGGTGATTAAACAGAAAAGTCTTCCTTTATTTTGGTAGCAGATGCACACCAAATATAAAATTACCTTTTTATCTATGTCAGATAAACCACTGACTCTTACCAAGTCCACTGGGTGATTGTTGAGGGTAATGGGGGAGCCAGTGACTGAGGACATATATTAGGCTGGGGAAGGCTGTTGACAACAGTGAATCTAACTCCTCTAAATGAAATCTTCCACAGCCATGCCTTTTGAACCCAAATTAAAACCACCCTTGAAAACCGCAGTGTATGTTCTCCAACCACAGTGTGCATTCTCCATTCATAACAGTGCATTTTTAATAGCTCAGCCTGAGCTATAACAGTAGATCAATGTGGGCAACAAGGCAGGTTTTAAAGGTGATAGGAAACAGTTTTTACACCTCTAGATGCCCTCCAGTTGTTCTTTTATTGTCTACCCAGTATTCTGATATGTTTTTAACCTTTTTTAATTAAATGAATAATCTAATGTTGTTGCCTTTTTAACTACACCGAATCTCTCTCTCCTCAGCAGTTGCTGCTGTCTCTTTTCATACTGCCTGGACATTCTATGACATCAATAACACCATTCCAGGTCATTCGGATTAACATCATGGAATGGTGTCATTGGTGTCATAGAATGTCTCAGAAATTTGAAAAGAAAGCAGTACCTGATGAGGAGAGTGGGATTCTATGTAGATCTGAGGACAGCCCAAAACTAGATTTCTTATTTATCAAAAAATCATCAAAGCGTATCAGAATACATAACTGGTATGTAAAGGAAGATAGAAAAGCAGTTATTGAAGCCGGCCCACCAGCGCAGCGGTTGGATTTCCATCTGCGACGCCGGCGAACCGGGTTCAGGAATGGACTTGGGTCGCTGGAGGGCCGGCTGGGGGGAGGAGGATGGAACGTCCGGAGACAGCTATCCTTCTCCAGGGAGAGGGTAAGAACATGCACCGGTGCCTGCTTACCCCTTGCAGAGGCTGGAAGCATGACAGGCATGTCTGGGTTCAGTGCTCAGGGGAGTGACAGGTGTCAGCATATGCCTTGACATAAGGACGTCATTCTCCACAGAAACACCAGGAAATGCTTCCTGGCTGGCTGGATGATGGTCTCTCTGTCCTCCGATGCCACTAGTCCCATGGCTGACACATTTCAGCGACACCCCGGGCCAATAATGAAGTGTGCTGGCCAGCCCCCACCGGTGCCTTCCACCAGAGGAGGGGACCCGCCTGGTGAAGAAAACACCAGGTTACCTGGGGAAGTCGCAATGTGGAGTTGGTAGCCGGAGTGGGAATCAGGCAGGTAGTCGTTAAGGGCGAAGGAGACCCGAAGGAGTGAGCAACCAGGAAGGAGGGTAAGGTGCAAAAAAAAAAAAATAGAAAAGCAGTTATTTATGTAAAATAATATGCTATCTCCTTTAAGGCCAAACGTTAAACAAAGTGTTTAGTTTACAAATGAAGAGGGGGAGGTACCTAAAACAAACAATAGAAACACTCTGGATATAGAAGTTGATACCAGCCCATTTACAGAAGAAAGGGCTCTGAAAGAACTCTTAAAACTGAAGGTGGACAAAGCAATGGGGCCTGATGGGATTCATCCCAGAATTCTAAAAGAACTAAGGGTAGAACTAGTGACACCACTGACTACCTTCTTTAACAAATCATGGGAGGATGGGGTGGTACCGAGGATTGGAGGAGGGCAGATGTGATTCCCTCACAAAAGTGGAGCAAGGCAGAAGCAGGAAACTACAGACCTGTTAGTTTAACCTCAGTGATAGGGAAAATGATGGAATCACTTCTGAAGGAAAGAACTGTCGAGTATCTAGAGGCCAGAGGGGCACAGGACCCAAGGCAGCATGGATTCACAGCGGTAAGGTCATGCCAGACGAATCTGACAGATTTCTTTGACTGGGTGACCAAAGTAGTAGATCAGGGAGGGGCTGTGGACATGGCCTACCTAGACTTTAGCAAGGCATTTGACACAGTCCCACACAAAGATTAATATACAAGTTAGCCAGCCTGGGAGTGGGTCCCAAGATGACAGCCTGGTAAAGAATTGGCTGAGAATAGGACACAGAGAGTAATGGTAAATGGAGTCCACTGAAGAAAGGGGGTTGCTTAGTGGGTACCGCAGGGTTCAGAGTTAGGGATTCAGTCCTCTTCAATGTCTTGATAAGCGACATTGCAGAGGGACTGAAGGAAAGATGTCTCTTTGCAGATGACACAAAGATCTGCAACAGAGTTGATGCATAAGGTGGGGTGGAAAGGATGAGAAGGACTTGGCAAGGTTAGAGGAATGGTCAAATGTATGGCAGCTTAGATTCAATGCTAAGAAGTGCAAGGTAACGCACCTGGGAAACAAAAACCAGGGAAGAGCACACAATAGGGGTGAGATACTAACAACAACAAAATGGAAAGGGATCTGGGTAGTCATATAAGATGACCTAAAGGTGGGCAAGCAATGTGAGAGGGCAGCAAGGAGGGCTGGGGGGATACTGGGATGCATAGGGAGAGGCATCACCAGTAGAAAACAGGAAGTTATTATCCTTCTGTACAGACAGCTGGTGAGACCCCATCTGGAGTACTGCATGCAGTTCTGGAGACCCAATCTCCGCAAAATCATAGACCGGATGGAAGCTGTCCAGAGGAGGGCAACTAAAATTGTGCAGGGTCTGCACCGGAAGACATATGAAGAGAGACTTAAGGAGCTTAATATGTATAGCCTCGAGGAAAGGAGGGAGAGCGGGGACATGATAGAAACTTTCAAGTACCTCAAGGGAATCAACAAAGTCCAAGAGGGTAGCATCTTTCAAAAAAAAGAGACTTGCAAGAACAAGGGGACACAATTTAAAGATAGAAGGAGGGCGGTTCAGGGGCAATGTGAGGAAGTATTATTTCACAGAGAGGGTAGTGGATGCATGGAACAGCCTTCCTGAGGAGGTTGTGGGGTCTAAAACTGTGGGAAACTGCGCGGGATCTCTGATGATGCTGCTCTTGTGCATGGGCGGGATTTCGACTCCCAATTAAAACTATACATTCCAGTCTCCTCAGTGCTCGGTTTTAGTTGTCAGGCACCATGAACGGCTTAGAATTGCTGCAGTTATTGGGGTAACATGTTTTTACAGTCTGCATGTGAAAAAATTGCACCTCGGGACTGCGCTGCTGCTCGAGGCACGTTCTCAGGGCGGAGATGCTTCTGGTGATGGGTTATTTAAGTTCGGACCTAGTGAGTAAGGGATTTTGTGAAAAATCGACAAAACAGGTAGAAATTTTTATTTTTTATGTCTATGGGGGCAATCTACAGTACAGATGTGATTAGTGTCTGCCAAAACGCACACTGCTCAGATTTGATAAACAATGAAGGGGCAAAGCTGACAGTGCCCCTTTAAGGGGATTGTCCCCAGAGGGACTTTTGGTGGTTGTAGATTTGTCTAGTGTGAGTACTGCATGTGCGACAGGCATGGGTGAGGTGGTAGCTACCTATAATAAGGCCATCTCTGAAGCACTCAATGTCATCGCACTGGTCTGTATACGACCTAGATCCTCTCTCTCTTGAGACCCCCATGGTTTGATGGGACTCTCAAGGAGATGATTATCATGGGTCAAAAGTTGGAGCATTGCTGGTAGAGGACCCATTCAGAGGAGGACAGGCTGGCCTTGTAAGCCCACTATTGTGAGTACCAAGGTGCAATTGACCATAAGAAGGCAGAGTTCCTGGCAAGGGAGATTGCTGCTGGGAGGAACAGACCAGCTCAGCTTTTTCGGACTGTGGACCGTCTGCTCCATCCTGTCTGTCTGCAGCAAAAAAAATAATTTTCAGTCACACTGTGTGATGAGTTTGCTCGGTTCTTCTCTAACTAGATGTCCTCTGTTTGGTCCGGCATCTCCCCAGTGGGAAAAGGACTAGTGTCCCGAGGTGGTTGACCTGGTAGGAGCATGGGCACTTCCATTGTCTGGGAAAAGTTTTGGCCAGTGGAGGTGGCTAAGGTTGTTGGGGTGATCTTGAAGCTGGGGCCCACTTTTTGTGAACTGGACCTGACCCCAACCTGTCTCCTAGTGGGATGTGCTGAGATCATTGGTCCAGTGTTCGCCAGGATAATCTGGTGCTCGCTTCAAGCAGGGATCTTTCCAAATGCCTTGAAGGAGGCACTGATGAGGCCTCTCCTGAAGAAATCAACACTTGACCCTGATGTCCTGACAAATTATTGCCCATCTCCAACCTCCCATTTTTAGGGACGGTTGTTGAGAAAGTGGTGGCGCTGCAGCAAGAGGTGCACCTCATGGCCCTTGACATCTGTGAGCCATTTCAGTCCAGTTTCAGGGCTAGGCATAGCACTGATATGGCATTGGTCAGGGTACAAAATGACCTCCTCAGGGCTAGCGATAGAGGAGACTGATCAGTTCTCAATCTCCACGATCTCTCTTCAGCATTTGACACCGTGGACCGCATTGTGCTTTGGATTGCCTTAGAGAATATTGTGGACTCGCTGGTCCTGTCATCAACTGGTTTGAGTCCTATCTCTCGGGCAGGAAGCAATGGGTGGTGATGGGGAATTACTCCTCCTCACTGAAGCTCCTGCCATGTGGAGTTCCTCAAGGTTTAATCCATTTGCCAATGTTGTTCACGGTGTACATGCTACCCCTTGGAGATATCATTGGATATTACAGTCTGGGTTTTCACTGTTATACAGATGATACTCAGCTGGATATGTCGTTTGCTCCTGGAAAAATCATTTTATGTATGTATTTATTTATTTGTTTATTTATTTATTCTAGGATTACAAATACCTTTGAGCCAAGGCTCTTTTACAAAGGTTCCACATCAGAAGTAACAAACAACAAGGAAGCAACAGTGAAATAACAATAAACAATTCATGTACAACAGTACTATTGAAAGGAGTCAATTATAGGAAGAGTAAGGTGTAGAGGATGAGGAGCAATGTAGGTAGTTAACAGAGGCAGCTATAGTAAGATGGTGAACACAGCTAGGATGCATATGCCCACAAGGAATGGGGTAGGGTCAGGTGCCCGGGGGTGGCAGAGAAATAGGGATGAGAGGAGAGGGGGAGGATGAAGATGCAGCCGGAGGCATTTGTCGAAAAATAAATGGAAAGGAGTGATAGAAGAGAAAAAGGGGGCAGGTGGGAGTGGGGTGTAAGTGCTGTAATGGGGCAAGGAGAGACTAATGAGGTGGTATGAAGACCTGAGATTTGAAGTGGTGCCTCAGAAGCTGGGGGGAGGGGGAATTGGGGGGCCTGGGGTTAAGCAGTATATAAGTTAGGATTAAAGCTGTGTAGGTCATCATCTAGGAGAGGCAATCACAGGAGCTAGAGACAATGAGATGGGCCCAGAGCCTGGTTTTGAACAGACCTAGTGTTGAGGCAGAGGAGATGGTGTGGCTGAGACCATTCATCCTTAGAGGAGCCCTATAGGTGAAGAAGCATTGACTCTGCATAGTTCAACAGCGAGGCACTTGTAGAATCTGGGTTGTCGAGCTCCTGGTGTTCTGTCGGTTGGTGGTGTTTTGATGTAACAAGGCAGTAACACCGGGGTGTGTGAGGCCAAGGTTGATTTTTCTTGCCGTAACACATGTGAGATACTTTATACGGTTGGAGAGTTGGAGCCATCCGGATTGTTCATAAAGGGCACAGGTGTGGGTGAGGCGGTGGGCACCAGTTGTGAGTCGGCATGCTTTGTTAAGAGCAGCTGTTATATGTCAGAGAGCGGACGTCGTGGCGGAGCCTTAGATAATGAGGCCATAATCAACAACTGACACCACAGAGCTCTGGATGTCAATCTTCAGGCCAAGGCCTCTGGGGTAAGGTGCTGCCTGTGCTTGTAGAGTAATCCAAGGCATGTGCATGCAGCTTTAGCCATGCTGTCAATGTGAGCCGTATAGGAGAGATTGGGGTCAAGCAGAATCCCTAGGTATTTGAAAGAGTAAACTTGTTCGAGGACAGTCCCCTGCTTGGTGGAGATGGCAAGGGGTGTTACTGTAATTTGGTGTGAACTGCAGAATAGCAATGACTTGGTTTTCTTGTGATTGAGGACTAGTTTATGATTGGAGAACCATGTTTCAATGGCTCTGAATCCGAGTTGGAGGCTGTGTTGTAGTGGTGAAAGGTCCTTGTGCGTAGAAAAGACAACAGCATCATCTGCATACAGGATGATTTGTTCTGAGCAGGATTGTGGTAGGGAGTTTAAAAAGAGGCTGAAAAGGAGAGGGCCCAGTATGGACCCCTGAGGGACTCTGGAGTGGACAGGCAAGGTGTCAGTGCTGTGGAAGTGATAAACAACTAACTAACAGCAGTAAGTGCAAGTATAAAACACCGAAATCTGGATGTTAACTGATGCATTATTTAGAAATTTCATATTTTAGTTTTCAATTGTTTTGATTGCTAACCCATGCCATAGGTAAAGTTATGAAACAAAATAATGATGTAATTGTGATGTCACATAACTAACACTATTTAAGAGGAGGTCCATCTTCAAACAGATGCCCTCTGACGAAGCCCTTATGTGGCGAAACGCCAGGGCAGTTTGGTGTCATGGACACTGTTCTTTACTGAGTGAAAAAATTTATCCTCAAATAAACTTCTTGCAATCTTGAAAAATATTTTTATTGTGGATATCCTTCACTGGAGTTGTGTTTGAAACTCCTGGCTCTGGAGTGCTGATACTTTGTCTTGTTTTAAAGTACTAAACAACTGCCTGGCTGAGATCCAGGACTGGATGCCCTCCAACTGATTGAGACCAAATCCTGACAAGACAGAGGTCCTGGTGATTGAGCCTGGTTGCGGGTGTGATGGGAGTGCCTCAGGTGTTGCAACAGGATTGGTCCTGGGAACCACCTCTTTGATGGTTTCCTCTAGAGTGAGAAATCTAGGCATCTTCCTGGATGACAGGTTGACACTTGATGCTCAGGTGTCATCTGTAGTCCAAAGTGTTTTGTAACACTTAAGGAATGTCACTCGGATCAAACTCCTAGTTTCGCCCAAGGACCTGCCATCACTAGTACACGCCTTTGTTACAACCAGACTTGACTACTGTAATGATCTATACTTTAGGATTAGTGGAGGGACCCTCCGCTGGCTGCAGCTGGTGCAGAAAGCAGTGGCCAGATTACTGACGGGCCAGCCCAGGTCATGTCATGTAACCCGGGTCCTGCAAGGTCTGCACTGGCTGCCTGTCAGGTGGAGGACCATGTTCAGAGTGGGCTTGCGTGTCTATAATGCCCTATAACTATTTGGCCCAGGCTACCTGACCAATCTCCTTACCCCTGCCACTCCAGTCTAATCCCTCTGCTCCTCCACCAGGGCCTCCTTGCAGTTCTGAGGGCCAAACTGAAAGCCTCTGGTGATTGTGCATTCGAGGTGGCTGGCCCGGCACTCTGGAACTTGCTTCCCAGCTCTGTAAGGGGGGCCCCGTTGGTGGAGGCACTTAAGAGGGGTCTGAAGACTCCTCTCCTTAAACAGGCTTTTACCAGACTAACCACAGTTGTTTTTAAGTGTGTATTTATTGACTATTTATAAATGTTATTTATGCTTGGATTTTAAATGTATCTGTATAACCCTTTACAGCTTTATTTATTTTTGTTATTTTTAACCTTGCCTGTTTTGATTTTGTAAGGCACCCAGAGCCTCTGGGATCGGGCACCCTATAAATGAATTTTACCTACTTACCTACCTATCTACTAACCTAGCCCCTCTCACACATACATGTAACTAAACAAGATGGTTGTATCTGTACCTGTTTATTTATTTGAAATATTGGATTTACAGACCTTTGAGTCAAAGACTCGTTTACAAAGGCACCTCGTCATAATGAACAAAGATAGACAATATTACATGGATCAAATACACAACCATAGTCACAGAAAATATTACATTGATCAATACACAGCAATAGTTATAGGTTTCAGACAATAGTTACAAGGTTTAACAGATGTTACAGGAGTCAATGCCTCAGTAATACAATAGCTGTAACAGTTGGCAGAGTGAAATACTGAGCAAGCACATTGAGGTGCCAGGAGTCAACAGAAGATACGGAATGAAAACAAAAGAGCCCTGTTGGGGATACTAGTATCTGTATCTGTGACAGTATGAGGGGGGCGGACTTGAGGAGATGCTTGTGGAGTGGCTTTGGTCATGGAAAAGGTAAGGAGGAAAAGAGCTGCCTTTAGGAGATACAAGAAAACTGGGAGGGGGGAGGACAGGGAGGAGTTCTTGACGGAATCGAAGGAGGTGACAAGGGCAGTAAGGGGAACCAAGGCATCTATGGAGCTCAGGCTGGCACAAAGCATTAAGAAGGGGGAGAAGGACTTCTTTAGGTATATCAGGGAGAAAAGGAGCTGTAAGGACCACATAGTAAGGATTAGGAAGGAGGGGGGTTGGGTGGAAGCAGGGTGCGATAAGGCAGAAGCACTAAATGATTACTTCTGCTCAGTATTTACTGAGCAGAAGAGGGGGTGACACCTAAGGAGGGAGGAATGGCGGAAACGGGGGGAGGGGTGATAGATGGGGAAATCATGGAGGGCAGAGTTTGGGAGGGTTTGAAGGCACTGAGGGTGGACGAGACACGATGACATCCACCCCAGGGTACTGAAGGACCTATGGCAGACTTATTAAATGCCTCACTACATTCGGGATGTGTACCTCAGGACTGGAGGATGGCTCATGTGGTGCCCCTCCACAAGAGTGGCCCCAAGGATGAACCGAAAAACTACAGACCTGTGAGCCTCACATCCATCGTGGGTAAGCTAATGGAGACTATCCTGCAGGAGAGGCTGGTGGCCCTCTTAGAGGCCAAAGGACTACAGGACAGCAGACAGCATGGCTTCATATGTGGCAGATCCTGCCAAACCAATCTGGTTGAGTTCTATGACTGGGTAACTAGGCAACTGGACAGGGGCCATACAGTGGATGCCCTGTACCTGGACTTCAGTAAGGCATTCCACTCAGTGACGCATGGAAGGCTGGGAAGTAAGTCAGAAGGCACAGGAGCAGGTACAAAGCTGGTGAGATGGGTAGGGAACTGGCTTCAGGGAAGGCAACAGAGGGTGGTGGTGGGTGGGGAGCTCTCACACCCAAGGGCAGTGACGAGCGGTGTTCCACAGGGCTTGGTGTTGAGACCAGTGTTGTTTGGGATATTCATTGCAGACATATCATTGGACATCAAGAGCAAGATCAGTCTGTTTGCTGATGATATCAAGGTAGGAGTGGTGGTGGATGACCTAGGGGGGGTGGCAGGGGTTGTAGGATGATCTGGCAAAGCTTGAAACCTGGTCAGACATCTGGCAACTGGGGTTTAATGCCAAAAAGTGCAAGGTGCTGCATTTTGGGATGAAGAACCCAAGGAGGAGTTACCAGCTGGGGGGGAGTGCAGCTAACCCAGACAGAGGAGCAGAAGGATCTGGGGGTGCTCATTACAGGGTCAATGAACAAATCGGCACAATGTGGGAAGGCAGCTGCAATGGCCAACAAAATGCTGGGTTGTATTGCAAAGGGTATATCCTCGAGGAGGGAGGAAGTGATTCTGCCACTGTATAGGTCATTAGTTAGAGCGCATCTTGAGTACTGCGTGCAGTACTGGTGCCCGTATCTGAAGAGGGACATTAAGTTACTGGATGGGGTGCAGCGCAGGGTGACAAAGATGATCAAGGGGCTGGGGGACTTATCATATGAGAGGAGGTTGAGGGAGTTGAACATCTACTCGCTGGAGGAGAGGAGGGACAGGAGGCACATGATTGAAACCTTTAAGTACATGAAAGGAATAAACAAGACAGGTATGGAGGGGCTGTTCAAAGTAAGGGAAGGGAGGAACACCAGGGGCCATGATATGAGACTGGAGGGAGGAAGGTTCAGGAGGGAGATGAGGAGACACTTTTTTACAGAGAGGGTGGTGGCTGGGTGGAATGAGTTACCTGCAAAAGTGGTATCCAATAGAACAGTGGACTGCTTCAGAAGGGGATGGGACAGGACAAAGGGGAGGGTTAATGAAGGGGAAGGGTGGATGGGAGGGGCAGTTGCAGAATAAGGGGTGCTAGCTGCACATTCGAGCAGACTTGATAGACCTCTAGGCCTTTATCTGCTGGCAAATTTCGTATGTACGTATGGTGAAGGTAAAAGCAATCCGAGGGACGTTCTTAGGGCCCAAGGTGGTACGGCCATTAGGCATGGCAGATTAGGCCCCACAGGGAGGGTCCAGAGTGGAGAGGAGCCCGAAGCTAGGTACACTTACCTTGCAGTTTAGTGCTCAGGCTGATTAAGACAAGGCACCATTTTTCAGCTCACACTCACCATACTTGCAGCCAGCATCTTAATTACATGGTTTCTTGGGCTGGTATGCTAATAGTCATCGGTTCAGTGGACACACAGACATAAAAATGTGACACCTCTCAGGAGGCTGGTCGAATAAGGGGCTTAGCGTAAAATGCATTTTCTGAAGAACAATTGTGTAACAATGGTGTCTGACAATATTCTGAGTTTACAATTCACACTGTTTGTCACGTAAACACTCATTTTAGGAGAGACAGAGGAAATGTTTAATAAGGAAAATCAGGGACAGTTGAGAGGTTTGTGAAGTAGCAGAAGAGAAGTAATCAAGACAGAACTGACAGGCAGCCTTTATCAATTTGAGCTGCAGTATCTCTTGACTGACTCTTGGAGACTGTCAACAGCCTGAACTTCATTTAGCCCCTTGGAATTACAGAGATGAGCTCATGCTGTTCCTGCTTCCAAAGGAACTGAGTTTGTATAGTTTATAGGCTCAGCACTTACAAATATACCTCAGAGAAAAGAGGGCTGTTTGCCTTACGTAATGGATGGATGTACAATTAGCCCCTGATGACTCACAAGGCTCGCCACAGGCTGCTGCGCCAAAACAAATTTACTTCTATTACAGTAAAGTCAAGAAATCAGGAACTGTGGCCTAATCCCTCCAATATGACCCAGTCCCCCTACGAAAATGCTGTTTAAAAGAACCAGTGAACTGGGTAAATCAGATGTAGCTCTGTAAACACTGCAGCAAGTAACAGCAAACGAACCCCAAACCAGAGGTTTTCTTCAAGCAGCAACTCATTCTTGTCCTTGTGGTGCCTGAAAATCTGAAGAGGAATGAGTAAATTGGTGGGCACATCAGAAGCCCTGCCTATTTCCACCCAACTTGGAAGCCTTGTGCTAGATAATTAGCGAAGTAGCCAACTGGCTGTGCTTTGTGTCAGTGAGTTTGGTGTAGGGCTGTGCAGACCTCCCAAAGTTTGACCATGTGAACTTTGGTGGTCAAGCCCTGCAAAGATTGCCAAATGGCAGACTAGTTCACCTTGGTTCACCAGTTTGCTGCCCAAGGCCATCTCGTGCACACCAGGTAGCTTCTGGTGCATGGGGTATGCTAATGAGGGCTACCAACTCTGAATTAGTTGGTGGCCCTCATTAGTATATCCTGTGCAACAGAAGCTGCTTGATGTGCGTGAGATGGCTGCGGGCAGCTTGACAACATGGCGTGGGTCTTTTATTGGATTAATTTTAATTTCAAGGAGTCCAAGGGTAACTTGAGAGAAGCATGAGTTGGTGGAGTAGAGTGCCAGGAACTCGGGAAGCAAGCAAGTTACAACAAACAACCACTGATGTGACTGGCTATGAGCCAAAAGACATGGCAGCAAGGCTGGAGGGAATGTGGGGGAGACTCAGAGACACTAGTGGTCTGTCTGGCAGGGAAAATTCGTAAAACAGGAACAGTGTTTCAGGGACCTGACAGTGGAATGAGTCAATCTCTCACTCCACTACCAGGTCCCCGTCCCTATTTTCTGCATTACTTGGGTTGACTGGATGCCAGATGTGATCCGCGGTTTAACTGGTTCAGCTGGTTGCCCCATTTGGACAGACAATGGGGGCGTACCAGTCAAACCAAAAGTCCCTGTATCTCCACTAAAAGTTCACCACCACCAAGTTTGAGGTGTTTGATAGTTCTGTAGAACTGAACTTGCAGCCCTAGTCTGGGGGCCGGTAAGAAGAGTGGGATTGGGGGCTGTTTTCAGCAGCAGTAACCTATAATTATACCCAGAAACAAGGGCAGTTTGTCTAAAGTGACCAGTAAACTGGGTAGCTTAGATGCAGCTCCATAAACACTGCGGAGAGTAGCAGTAAACTCATCCCGAACATGAACTTTTCTTTAAGCAGCAACTTGCTGTCATCCTTGTGCTACCTGAGAGTCTGAAGGGGAAAAACGAATAGGTGGGCATGTTAGAACTCCCGCCTCTTCCTGCCCAACTTAAAAGCCTTGTGCTAAACAGGTTGCACTTTGTGTTAGTCTGGGGACTGGTAGGAAGAGGGGGATGGGGTGCTGTTGTCAGCAGCAGTAGTCAGAGCTGTAAAAAAAACGGGAGATGAAGGGGCTGTGGATGACTCTTGGAGTCTGGGTGATGTGTGAAAGTAGCCTTTGTCTATTGGTCCCTGGGACAAATGCACATGAGTCATGAAAGAGAAGCAGCAAAACATCTGGAGGCAGTGCAGGCTGTAGGTGGGTGGAGGCTGTGCCATGTTACTGGTTGTCGAGAGCAATCCCTACAGGGTAATGATGACTCACTTGATATCTGCAATGAGTGGCACTTCAGGTGGTTGACCCCACCATGTTAGTCCCTCAGCTGGGCTGGTTTATTCAAATGAAAGGAGACAGCCATTCTGTGAATGGAGTGATTGGCTCCTTTCAACTATGTGAAGTTTCTGCCCAGCAAGCCACAAATGCCATCATGACCAGCCATGCTGATCATTGTACTGTCAGTTGTGACCTGGTGCAGCCAGAGCTGCAGTGGAGCAGACTGTGACACATCTCTGCAATGGTCTTATTATAACAAGATGCTCACTTCCCGCTGCACATGCAAACAAACATTAAAGGGACACTGTCAACCCCCTTAAGCCTCAAAGTGTCTATAATTTGAAAAACACATCTTATGATTGGTCACATTCTCCAGAGATTGCTAATGTAGCTGGTAGCTTAATTCTGAATCTTTTTTAAAAGTGAAAAACAGACTGCCCACCATACTAGTGTTAGCACACAAAAATGTGTTTGTTTACAGCCCTTGATCAACTCCCACCATATCTTTCCTGGACTTGAGAACATCCCCAATATAGTCTAGCCACTCATGATGCAGCAGAAGGGGAGAAGACTATTGCATTATGAGAGGCTGCACTATTTGGGAGTGTTCCTAATGTAGCCCAGGCACCATGTGCCAGTGGGTTACTACCTCTGCCTGTTGACTACCACACAGGGTAAGGGGCCGGGGTCCTGTTACGGTGGTGATCAGGGGTTCCATCCCAAAATGATAAGAAAGTAGCACAGTGCCTCCACTCACAATAAAAAAAAGTGGGCCAGCTGTTTGCTTGGTACAACCCCCTTGGATGCTGTACCCATCCGCTTCCCCTTCTAACCACCCCGCACACTTGAAACCACGTTGTACCCCATTATTATAAAACACATATGCTTAACAACTGTTACCAATAACTTGATCACAACACAGGAACTGAAACAAACAAATCACAGCTTTATTTATAATGGGGAGGACTAGGAAAATGGTCACAGAGAACAGGATAGCCGTGAAGAGAAAAAGTTTTGTTATTTTGGATTAACAGAGCCCGTGAGCCCAACCACACTAAATGCCCACCCCCACTGGTACCAGTGAAACACCTTATGTCCTGACTGGGTACCCAGGTTTTGTGCAGGCATGCTAGATGCCACGGGTTGGCCAGAGTTTGGGCCCTTGAAACAATACTCTTTCTCAAGTGCTAGCAATTTTAAACCTTTACTCACCTTTTAGTCAGAGTAAGCCCTGGGTTACTCACGGTCCTGAAGCTGGAGATTCAGTCAGTGGCACAGTGGGCTCTGGCAGTTTGGGGTTCCACCAATCAATTTCAGGGAGGGCAGTAAGCAGAGGGGCAGAAAAGGTGTTGGTCAAGCTTAGGCTTGCTTGAAGGTCTAGCCGCTTGTCCCCTTCTGACTTGCTTGGAGGTCTAGCTGCTTGTCCTCTTCAGCCTGTCTCCAGGCTCAGTGCAGAGCTCAAACACACGGCCTACAAGTCCTCAAGGGACCCAGACTCAGGAGTGACTCCACAGTCTGACACCCCCAATGGTCAAGAGTGCCCTAGCACTCAGGCACGCGTCCATGACTCCCTACAGCCCAGTCTACCCACTTGGTAGGGTTTGGCAGGTTCCCTACCTGGCTCCAAGTTACAGCTGTAAATATTCTCAGAGTCTGCCTTTCTCTTGAACCAAAAGAAACAGTTCTGGTGTGCAGTAAACAGGTTCTCAGACTTTCCACCTTCCCAGTGGCTTTTAGATTTTGAGTTTCAATCTCTGGAATGAACCTCCACCTTATCACAGCTGGCTTTCAGCAAACTACACTCTTCTGAATCATTGGACACCTGCAGACCTTTTTCCCAAAGTCCTCAGATTCAACAGCAGTACCACCTTTGGCTCTGGTACTCACAGTTCCAAACTACAGTACCTCTTCCACTGGCTCAGGGTTTTTCTCACATCAATGCAGGATCACTGCACAGTCCTGGATCTCTGACTCTGGCAGGAGCTTTCTACCAAAAGTCTCAAGTGCTCAGATGCAGTATCACAACTCTCTCCACTTGGATAAATTCCTTTTCAGATCCTCAAATGCTTGCTCTCCACTTGGATAAATTCCTTTTCAGATCCTCAAACGCTTGACCAACTAAGGCCTGGAAAAGGCCTTCTGGTTGACATATACCAGATGCTTTTAGTGATCATCAGGATATCTTTTGTATTAAAGAGAAAGAAAAGAAAGCTGGCCTACCACAAGTTAAAATGTTCTTTAACCTAAAAGAACTGGATTATACCTCTTTTATGGTGGAGTTAGAGGGTAGAAATTGGGATAGGCTGACTTTAATTCCTGATATCGACATTGTCTAGCAGTATTTTCAAAGTGAATTTTTGTCAGTGTGTAATGTTTTAATTGTGCTTATGCAACTAGATGAGATGATGCTTGTGTGACTTGATTTACTTTGTGGCTTTCCGCCTCTCTATCTGTGGGATATACCGCCCTGTAGGTGTACGACGCAAGGAACCCTAGGGAGGGTTCCCCGCGCTGCAGGAATGATTGGCCATACATAAAGGTAGGTTAAGAAGAAGCCCAAAAAGAATAACCAATTGGGTGTCGAGCGTCAAAGAGGCGAAGATGATGAATGAATGAATTCTGAGAAGATGATAAGGGTGGACTTTCTAAAGAGAGAGGGGAAAGTCCGGGCCACCATCCACCTCCATCCAACAGCAGAACCTAACTAATTAACCTAAGAAAGCATTAACTCTAACTAATATTATGACCATTGGAACGGAGGAGAGGAAAAAAACCCTTTGAGGAGGAAACCTCTGGGGGATCCAAGGCCTAGGTTGCCTTCCCTCCAGGCTGACAACATTTGATTTGAGGATGTATGTCATTAAAGAGAAGGATTCATTAAAGAAAAGAACATGAGTAGGGAAGATGACAACGGTATAGGGAAAAACGTTAAAGAGAAGGATATGAGTAGGGAAGATGATGACGTGATAGGGGAAAAAACCCCAAAAGAAAGCACAGATCAAAGAAGGAACATGAGGCAGTGAAGAAGACTGATGATGATGATCGCCACAGGAAGACAGCAGGTCGATGAGGTAGCATAAAACCCAATGAGAGGTATACTTGATTGAGCAATGTAAGTAGACACTGAGACCAATAAGGCATGCTTGATTATGCGATGTGAACGATTAGACCCTGAGGGCGCGGAGTCGATGAGATAGTATGGGATTCAATGGTAGGAATGCTCGAGTAAGTGATGTAAATAGATAAACCTTGAGATAAGGATGACGGAGTTATGAACCTGATACCTGCAGCAGGATGGCTGTGGATCGATGACGTAGCATAGGAGTCATGATAGGTACACCAAAAGAAACAACGATTGCAGGCCTCGATTGGAGTGAATTCTTGATGGCCAGTACAGAATGTGAATAAGAGGAGACAGGAATGAACTTGAAAATGATCTTGCATGAAGATAGTATGCTCGATAGAGCGATGTGAGTAAGTAGGCTCCTAGAAAGGAGGTAGACTCCGAGACCAAGAAGGCTTGTCTGCAACCAGAGGGTACGCGCAGGTCAAGTGATTGAGTGGAGCAAAATTGGACGATGTACAATGAGGAGTGAGGCCATGAGTGGAGAGAATCCATGATGGCTGGGAAGAGAAAAGGTGCAAGGACAAGGAAGGTAAAATAGGAAATGGATTCGGTACAATGATGGATTGAAGCCATGGAGGCTGGTACGGGAAAGTGAGGTATGAAAGGACGAATGATGGTAGGGAGGTCAATGGGGTAGCATAAGACCCAGCCGGTACGGGATGAGAACTGCAGTAGGGCGAGTCAGATGAGGTGGCATATGAGCATATGATCCATGATAGATATGCCCAAAAGAAATAGCGATAGGCCAGATGGAGCAAGTGAATATCGCAGACTTGGCAGCAAACCATGCCAAGGCATATTGATTGAGCAATTGAAAGAGATAAGCAGGTCGAGGCAAGGTATCATTGACCCAGAGATAAGGACTGCAGGAGGGCCTTGGTTCAATGAGGAGGCATAGGAATCAATGATAAAGATGCCCAAAAGAAAGCAAAGGTCAGAAAAGGAGGAGGAGGAGCAGCACAGAGGGCAGAGGAAACAGGAAGAGGAGGGCAACAAGTGAAGATTACATGGTAGACACCCCGGAGACGAGGGATTAAGGTAGGGAGAAGGAAGGAGGCTGATGTGATGGAGTCCTGCAGGAGACTGAAGCGAAAGACAAACAAGGAGAAGCTGAGAATGAAGGGAGAGGGGTAGTAAAGAGCCAGACCATGAAACAAAATCAGGAAGGAAACCGGTGCTCTAGGAGGGTAGCAAGACAAACCCCCAACTGCTATGAAGTTTGCAGAGTGCTAGAAGAAGCACACACAAATGTACCATTGCACTGCATGGGCCTAAGACAGCCCATAATGCAGTCCTAAACAACTCACCGAAAAGGTCCAGAAGAGATGCATCTACTGGTATGAGCTGTGACATTGCCCACTAGCAGAGGCGTGGAGGATTCCGTACAAGTTGTGATTGAATGGTACCATTCTGCTAGATAGATCATCCAGGGAGGGCGGTACCTTGAGACAGGATATGGAATCCAGCAGAATACACCCAGTAACGGTATGTGCCCCATGAACGAAGAGGCTTTTTTTTTTTTAATCTTTTTCTCCTCAAGTTTGCCCAGACCCTATTCATCCCATATGGAAATGGTGCTGCACACACAGAGATGGGCCGAAACCTCAGACTAGAAACCGGAAATCAATGACATATAAGGATGTTAAATAAAATAAGCTTTGTCCAAATAAAGGCAATGATGACCCCAGAGTTCCGAGCTTGGATTGCATGATTGAGGATGCCTCCCACATTATGAGCTGCAGTGTCCCTCATCGTCCCTAACTGCGAGGGTCCGCATCCCTCAATTCAGTGGCAAAAGGTAGAGAGGTTATGAGGCTGTTGCCAAGATGCACAACTCAGAGAGGCTGAGAGGCAGGGTTGAGGGATCCTTCGGAGAAAAAATGAGGGGAAAAGAGCAGGAGCAAAGAATGGAGCCACCGAAAATGGCTTGAGCAGGCTAAATAGGTGCTGATACATCGCTCAGAAGACGGCAGGCATTTGATATGGATTGCCGAACAGACAGAACCAGCAAACTGCCCTAACAGAGCCACCTTCAGGAGATTATTACACAGTAGTTATCGTGATAGTGATCCTGGACAGTTCTGCAGGTACTGCAGTGATATGCGCAATTCGATGAGGATAGAAGGAGATACAGAGTCATAATATCGTAAGACATTATGCTGTATGGCAAAATCACACTGCCAATACAGCATGATTTCTGCCATGAGGCATAAGTCTTTTTTCTGTGGGAGCCCTGCCCCGCACCCCTCTGTTATGGGGGCTGCCTGCACCAACTCTCCACTCAAAGATCTCTCAACTATGGGGAGGGTCCAACATGAGCACCGCATAAATCAGTAAAAAATAAAAGATTCTGGGACTGGGAAACAAACCCAGTCCCAGACGTAGTGCCTGGGTTCCTGCTGCTGTGGCTCAGTCCTGTAAGCCACGGAAGCTGCTCGGCAGAACCCACGCCCAGCAGAGGTCATATCCTCTGCCTGGGAAATCCTTACTGGTGCAATACCATGTGCAGCAGTATACGTGGTATTGCACCATTAGGGGTTACAGACTGTGCTGTAGCCGTTTAGCCATAATGTCATATGCTATTAAGCATGCAACATTATGACCTGGTAGGTAGAAGGAAACCTTGAAGGCTGGAGCCAGGGGAAGGTGATGGTAGGATAGGGAAAAACCATGGAAATGTTGATACAGGATGCCTTAATATACATGTGTAGTTCTGGACAATCTTACTATGGCTGAAACTAGAAAATGTGTAATAATTGTAAGATATAGTCTAATATGTCCATTAAAATTAATATATTTATTATCTTCTTTTCACACCAATATACTGTAGGCAACAGTTTCATGGCTGAACACATCACTTCCTCAGGCCATTCATATAAAACAGTGTTGGTATTTTCATTTAATTTACTTCCACTACCAGTGTTTGCTTGTTGACATTACCATTGGTAGTGCAGGAGTTAGAGAGATGCATAATAGGAATGGCAGCAAAGTATGGAACTGATGCCAACCCTACTCCACCCTGCAGAGACTGACAGGCATTGAGGTGTACCTTCTTCGGCCATAACGCTCATGCCATTTCACCGCACCCTATCCTGCAGACTCTGACAAGTGTTGCATTGTGCCTTGGGGTCATCGGGCCTTATGCCCACACCATTCCATAAGGATATACACTGAGATGGGTCCAGTATAGGAGAATGGGGCAAACTTTGGGGCTGAAAAGTCCAAGGCATACCTTGATGCCTGTCACTGGCTGCAGGATGGGGGTGGGGGTTGAACGGCATGAGCATTACAGCCAACAGTCCAAAGTCACACCCCTGATGCTTGTCAGTCTCTACAGGGTGGGATGTTATGGTTAGAAACCCTAAGGCCCCGGGCATTTGTTGGTGTTTGCACTCCAAATTTTTAACATGGGCATTTTGTGCAAGCACCTCATGAAAGTATTTGGGACCTCCGCTTATGAACAGTGGCGCTGTGATTTAGTTACTCTGTCTTGAACGTTGGTGTCCCACAGTGACCGCGACATTCTGCACCAGATGTGTGAAAACACATTTCAGGCAGGATGTGAAAAATGAGAGCTGTACCATACATAAGAAAGTGTGAAGAAATGGCAATGTTGAGAATCTGGAGTGAAAATATTAAGAATTCTCGAACTTACAAGTGTGTGTGGAACCTGCACAATGCATGCTCATAGCACAGTCATTTTGTGGAATTTTTTCACCAAATTTTCAACATAGGCATTTTGGGACCTCCACCCATGAACAGGGTCACTGTGATTTTCATAATCTGTCCCGAATGTTGATTTCCTTCAGCGACCACACACATGTGCGCCAGATGTGCAAAAACACATTTTGGGCAGGATGTGAAAAATGACAGCTGTACTATGCAGAAGGCGGTATGAAAAAATGGAAATGTTGAAAATCTGGAGTGAAAATATTAAAAATTCTCAAACTTACAAGCATGCATGTAAACTGCACAATGCACGCTTGTAACAGTCATTTTTTGAAATTTTTTCACCAAATTTGCAACATAGGCTTTTTGGGAGCCCACCTTGTGAACAGTGACACTATCTCGTTACTCAGTCCCAAAAGGTGATTCTGCACAGTGACCACGAAATCACCTTTCAGGACTGAATAACGAAATGACAGTGACTGAGTTCATGAGATGGGGTCCCAAGAATCCCATGTTGAAAATTTGGAGCCAAAAGTTGCAAAAATGGCTGAGATATCCACCTAAGTTGAAACTCCCCCGTTAATGTCGTTATACAGCTTACCGTGATTTTCTTCAGTTCCCAGTCAGCTTTTGAAGAGTTTGAATGTCTCCTGCTCCACCAAAGATCATCACACTGGGCTCCAGAGGTAAGAGTGGGGTGAGGGGGGTGCGGGGATGTGGGGTGCACAGAGAGTGGATACGGAATTGGGGAGGGGGCGTCGTGATCATGAGAGACCGTTTTCTGTGTTACAGGGGGAAAAAAGGACATCATGAAAAGGTTTTTTTTTTTCCACAGGTTTGCTTTGGGCATACTGGGGTGGGCTCCCGGTGTGCCACTTGTGGATTTTGGGGCAGAGGACTAAAGCCAATGGGGATTGGGCCTCCCATCAGCAAAGAAAGCGTGTCTGTGTTTGGGGGGCATGATGCTGAGGGGAATTGGACACCCCTCCTTGGCAGATAAATAAAACAAGGGGGAACATTATGCTGAAGAGGATTGGGCTCCCCCATCAGCAAACGAACTGGGGAGGGGCATACTGGCAGGGGATTGGGCACCCCGACATTGGCTACCTAGGGACTGTGAGAGGCAGACGGCAGCAGCCGCCATGTTTATTAAAATATTTCAGCAGGCAAGCCATGCCCTGTAATGACAGGGTGCTCCCTCTTTGCAGCGGCAAAATTCTTTCAAGTTGGTGGCACGCTTCTGAACTACTGTCATAGACAGCATGCTGATTCATTGGTGCCACACAGACCATCCCAAAAAAGCAGTGGCACCACTGGCCACAACACTGCTGCACCTCCACAACCTGCTACTCCAGCAAGATGCCACAAAATGTTGCTTGTGCTGCGCGTGCAAGACAACATCAAAAGTAAGGAAGGAAAAGTCAGATTATTTTTTGTCTGGCTTTAGGTCAGAAAGGGCAAATAACCCCAAAGACTTTTGGAATATGGTACAATAGCTACAGGGCAGCATAATTTCAGAGCTGCCAAGCACCTTAATAGTGGATGATTTCCCCTACGTCATCTCCAGTGACGTGGCTGACATGTTTAACAAAATGTATATAAATGTACAATCTCATGGTGCCAGTACTTCTTCCACCCTTGTGGTCCAGAACCAACAAAGTTACACTAGGGATAGGAAGGAAAATTCATGCCAATTTACCTTTAAGACCCTAACCACAGGACAGGTTTTCAGGGAATTATTAAAAATAAATATAAATAAAGTCCAGGAACTGGATGGTATCCATTCCTATTTACTTAAAATAGTTGCACCCATGGTTGCTCCTTTACTAGCAGATATTTTTAACTTTTCCATACAAATCAGTTCCTATCCCCTAGCCTGGACAAAGGCAAATGTCATGCCAATCTTTAAGGGAAGTCAAAAGAGTGTTATGGGGAATTATAGACCCATATCGCTGTTATCAGTTGCTTCAAAGATTTTTGAAAAGATTGTAGCGGGGCAACTGAAGAATTATTTGGAAATTCAGAAATGATATAATCGACATTAATCAGATTTTAGGGTGTTGCATAGTACCACTACGGCACTGGTCAAAGTAGTGTCTGACGTTCAGGTAGCCATGGAAAAAGGCATCCTGGTTGGGGCTATTTTCATTGACCTATCAAAAGTGTTTGACACCCTGAAGCATGACAGGTTAACTGAATATTTATGATCAATTGGCCTCAGCCAGGGGGCACTAGAATGGTTCTATGGCTACCTGACAGGGAGACAGCAGTGTGCAACATTGAATAATAAATATATTTCAACATTCTTGGCTATCAAAGCTGGGATTCCCCAAGGGTCAGTGTTAGGACCTGTACTGTTCAATGTATATACAAATGGCGTCGGACAACTATTAAACAGTGGCCAACACCATTTGTATGCTGATGACACAGTGTTGTGTATAGAGGGTAGGACTGTTGGTGAGATTCAAGTAAAGCTACAGTTGGACTTTAATGTCCTGCAGGATTATTTTCGTGACCATGGTCTGGTCCTAAATCCTTTGAAATCACAAGACAAGTTGCTTTCTGAGAGACAGGCCCAAGGTGAGTGTACCCTGGATATAAGAACATAAGATGACCATAGCTTAGTTGTAGTTGGTTCATACAAATACTTGGGAGTCTGGATAGACTGTCAGTGTACATGGGATCTACATATTGACCTGCTAACAAAGAAGTTAAACAAAAAATTGGGGGTATTGTACAAGTATAGAAATTGTATACCACAGGATGTTAGACTAAAGACAGTAAATTTCATAGTAATCCCCTTGTTGGATTATGGTGATGCTGTTTACGGGACAGCATCTGGGGGGACTGCATAGGAGGGATGTCCTATATAATACATATGCACAATATATCCTGGAGGCCCCTGGGACGCACATCACTGTCTCCTATATACAGTAGAGCTTTAGATTGGATGAGATTACCAGAACTACACAAATTGCATATGATGCATCTAATTTACAGATGCAAGCGAAAGAAAATGCCCCACTATATGCTAGAACTAATAAGGGAAAGGCACATTAGGAAGGGTTTGAGTACTTCAGAGACTATTGAATGTGAGGTGCTTGTTATGGAAACTTTTAGGAGCAGTTCTAGTTTTGTGTGTACAGGCCCTAAGTTATGGAATAGCCTATCTGGACATCTGAGATTGCAAAGTAGCAATACATCTTTGGGGGCTATTAAAACCTATTTTGCAGACACTACTAAGATACCTAAATCCCTGCTGTAGTTGAATAGGCATTGTTATTTATTATTCTGTCCTAATTGTTTCGATTGTATTTAGTTGCATTGTATGATTATTATGTTTTGCACTTTGTACAATTTAATGTGGAATTGACAGTGTGTGACATTTAATTTTCAATTTCATTTATTCTTTGGTAGCCAGGTAAAGGCTCTGGGCCACAGATCCCTTTTCAGGCCCCGACCCGGACAAAAAAAATACAAAAATACACTAATACAATCAACAGCAATACAAAACCAAAAATACAAATTACAAATTGCAGTTATAAACAGATTTACGTAATAAATAACTTTTTAACCTTTGTTTAAAAGTTAAAGCAGAAGGTGAAATCCTAACATCAAGTGGGAATGAATTCCAATACATTGGTGCTGCTATTGAAAAAGCTCTAGAGCTTAATCTAAGCCGAGACCTGGGGACAAAATATAGGGGGCCGTTAGCCGACCTCAGGCTGGGAAGCAATTCTCTCATTACAACAAGATCAGAAAGAGGAAAAAGGGCGCCAAAGTAAAAACATTTATACATCAGACAGCCAACAAAATATTCTATTCTGTGACTAGGGGAAAACCATTCCAACACAGAATAAAAATTACATCAATGTGTCCTATTGTGGGCTCCTAAAATAAATCTACAAATATTATTATAGGCCACAGTTAGTGCTTGCATTTCTTTTGTACCTATGTTATAATTTAAACAAGAACTGTAATCAAAATATGGACGAAGAGGACCGATAGCAATTGTTAACCTAGTTGCTTGTGAGAAGAATGGCTTGAATTCTATTCTTTGATTTACTTTCTTAACCATTGACTATATCTGAGGTGAAAAGGTCAAACTGGGATCCAATAGTGTGCCCAAATACTAAAATTGAGACTCCTGTTCAAGCAGACCACCCCGATAATCAGATATCCTCAGTTCCGGGGTGTCCACCAACATAAATTGCGTGCCAAATAACATAACTTTTGTTTTAGCTGAGTTCAAAACCATAGCATTTAAAGTAAGCCAAGAACAAACTGCACCAAAATCCTTTTCTAGGGAACAAGAAAGTTCAGACACAGAATTTGACTGAGCACAAATTACAAGATCATCTGCATAAAGCAGTGATTCACTAAACCTACAAACTCCAGGAAGCTGATTAATAAAAATAGAAAATAACAGGGGTCCCAAAATGGACCCCTGAGGTACACCACAACTAACTGGCAAGACATCAGAAACCACAGAACCTACTTGAACAAACTGACACCTGCTACTCAGATAATCATAGAACTAAGATACAACAACATCAGAAAACCCCAAATCTTTCAATTTTGTGCAGGCCAAACCATGAGCAATGAAATCAAAAGCCTTGGTTAGGTTCACAAACACTGCCCTGGTCATCAAACTCTTCTCAAACCCACGATGGACGATGTTCGTGAACCCAACCAAGGCAGTACCCATACCCAAGTGCCTATGGAACCCATGTGGTTGGCTTGACAACAAATCATGGGTAACCAAATAGGCATCAATTTGCTTAGCCACTAAATGCTCAAGTAGTTTGCTAAGGGGATTTAGTATTGATATTGGCCTATAATCATCCATGGAAGTAGCACAGCTCTATTTTAGAATTGAAGCCACCTTAGCTTTCTTCCAGGACAGGGGAAAAGGACCTGTAGCCAATGACATATTAAAAATATAACAAAGGGGATCCGTAATAAATGGGATAACCAATTTTAAGAAGTGGGCATCCAACCCTTCCCCACAGTCAGTCCCTTTATATAGGAGAGACTTCAGAAGATGAAAAACTTTATTTGATGTTACTTTCTTAAACAAAAACCTGGGTCCTTCTACCAAATGAACAGAAGAAAAGGATTTAGTATTGCCAGCCTAAGAAACAAAAGATATAAACTTAGAAAGATCTGAAAATTCAGATCTCAACAATATAACAATTTTGGGCAAGTCACCAATTTCTTTGTTGTCAACATTTAATTTCTGGATGTCAGATTTTGATTTAGGAGAAAGTAAAGAATTTACGTTATTTCCAAAACTTCTTTGGTTTGCCCAGCTATCTTCAAAGTGATCCCTAAAATAAGCTTTTTTAGCATTTCTAACAGTTTGAGAGACTAAATTCCGAAGTCCGTAGCAGAGATCCATTGAAACTCTACTGGGAGATAATTTAAATGTAGTCCACGCACTATCCTTAATTAATTTCTTAATGCTGGGACCAAACCATCCAGTAGGAGAACCTCTACACCGAATGGTCCATAAAGGGAAAGGGATTCCTGAATGGGAAGAAGTTAGTTGCAAAAAAAAAAATCTAGTGCCATATCCAGATCTGGAATACATTCAAGAAATGACCAATCAATTAACCTTAAAAAAGAATATAACAGGGAATAATCTATCCTTTTAAGTGATCTAGTCTGAAACACAGAAGGAGGGTGTTTAAGACAATGAAAATTTAGGACACAAAAGGTGGCCATGTGATCGCTTATGGAATCTGCCAAAACAACAGAGGCCCCCACCCTCCCCACTCTATTAGTCAATACCTAATCCTACAGAGAGTGATTCTGTGAGATGGAATTGAGACGGGTAGGCACATTTATACACCGAGTCAGTCTGTAAGAGAGAACATGGGGTCCCATTGTAAATGTGCTCTGGCTAAACTGGGCTATCCTTTTCTGAAACTTATCAGAATAAAACTTTTACTACTACTACTACTATGTACACCCAGCCTGAGCCCTTCTGGACTCAAGAAGAGCCCAGCAAAGACTACCCCAACTGCCCAAAGTCCCAGGGGTTTCTCCCAAACATCATGTCTTCTGATTGACTGAATCCTGTTGTCAGTCACAAATATTAATAATCATTAGCCCCGTTTGATTATTGATTGGCCAGGGTCTTTGGCGCCTGAAATTAGTTCACACCTCTTCCCAGAAGCCATTACAACCAGCTTTCTGGCACTCAGATAGCTGACTGGCTGTCCATTGGGGGTCAAAGTATCATAACATGGGTGCTAAAAACACTGTCCGATGCAGTTTATTGGCTGCCCCCACTTTAAGTGACCACTGCAGCCAAACCAAGCAGGTTTTGCTAATAATATCCCCATAGTTCATTAGCAGCCTTTGCCCTTAGTAAAGTGACTGCACAATTATATAGTAAAACCTTTCATTTGCTGGTCACTGCCTCTGATGTGCACAGCCCACCCAGGCAGTGATTTAGCATATTAGTATTTAGGCCAGCTCATTAATATTCATGAGCTGGCCACAGTTCTTGAGTGCTATTGGCGCTCCTAAACAACACAAAGCAGCCTCTTCTTGAGGGTCTCCCTCATGTGTCAGACACCTGACTAAGGTATCCAGGGGTCCAAGAGCACCGGGGAGACAATCGTTAAGCCACAGGAATGGCAAGAAGGTGTCTGCACTCTAGTGCACATGCGCGGACCTCACAGGCACTTCCTGATGGCTCGCAACCTGCAGTGGTCTCACATCCAACTCCTCCAGCCCCTGAAAGACCAAAGAACGCCACGGGACCAGACAGAGGTAAAGGGATTCTTGAATCCCGATCTTGGAGTGGGATCAGTAGGGAAGTTGGGAAGCAGAACAGCTCCCAGCAAACCCCACCCAACGGGGGTTACACTAATATTCAGGAAGTATGCAATAAGTGTAGATCAAGGATTTGAAACAAAACAAGGTTAAGTATAATTGCACCATTAGCATGCATTTCAGCTCTACTAAGAAAAGGCACAGATAAAACAACCATCAACATCAATACATTTAAGAGAAAGTAAGCAATCATAAAATGACGGTTTCAACTAGGAATAATAATATGATGCAAAAAGAGTTGAGTGTCCCTTTAAAAGTAAAATGCAGTCAAATTAGTAAAGCAACATGAAGATGAAATGCAAACAAAAAAGAAAAGCAACAAAACCAAATGTGAAGTGTGATGCCACAAACATAAAGTAACCAATCAAAACCAAATCTGAAGTGTGATGCCGCAAAAGTAACCAATCAAAACCAAATCTGAAGTGTGATGCCACAAAAGTAACCAATCAAAACCAAATCTGAAGTGTGATGCCACAAACATAAAGTAACCAATCAAAACCAAATCTGAAGTGTGATGCCACAAAAATAATGTAACTGACAGAAATGGAGACCAGAACCATGTATTCTTTTGATTAAGTTATTCTTTTTGAATATGCATCTTCTTCAAACAAGATGGTTGCCAGATCACATGAGCTAGTAGATATAGAAAAGTTAAAGGGGCACTGTAATTTTTTGCCTTCCGTTTTTGCTAACTTCCAAGCATTGTGACTTTTGGCACACACCTACATCGTCTGCAGCGTACAATACCCCCATCGGACTAAAAAAGAAGCAAATGCACCACATTTGTGTATTTTTACTGTTATTAGGGTTTACCTCGACCCACATGCCACCGGAAGCAAACCGAGCCTGGTATTTTAGAACTCAAAACGAGCACCACAAATGTTGTAATTTACTTTTCACAACCAGAGCCGAAATTCCCGCGCATGCGCAATGGTGGCATGTTCTTGCGCATGTGCAGGATCTTGCCACGTGTTTCTTCTGTGCATGCATGGGATTTCAGCTCTGGTTTTAAAAAGTCAATTACAACATTTGTGGTGCTTGTTTTGAGTTCTACAATACCGGGCTCAGTTTGCAATCATAGGAGTTACAGGGGAAGCATGTTTGTAGAGTGGGCATGTTATAATATTTCACTTTGGGACCCCATTCGTGCCTGCTGTGCATCCTGGACCAGGATCTGCTTCCAGTGGTGCGTGACTTAATCTTGGGTCGAGGTAAACCGTAATGATAGTAAAAATACATTAATGTGGAGTATTGTTTCTTTTTTAGTCCGATGGTGATATTGTACACTACAGATGATGTAGGTGTGTGCCAAAAGGCACAATGCTTGGAGGTTAGCAAAAACAGAGAGCAAAAGCTGACAGTGCCCCTTTAAAGTACAGGTCTGGTAGTTCTCATGAGAAAGTTAAGAGGAACAGCTAGGCAGGAGGCAGTAAAGCAATAAACCCATAAACTCAGTGGGTTATGCTTCCGGGAAATATTCCCATGTTGAACAAAAGGAACCAGGGGGACATCATTATGGTAGCAAGGAGGTGCTGAAGGGTTGGGGGGGGACACACATGCACATACACTCTCAAAGAGGGCTGGGCAACATGGGCCTATCACTCAGAATGAATAGGATCCTCCTCCCTTGGACTGAAACACCTAAAGAACAGAGCCCCTGCCATTACAAAGACTAGTTGGGTTAATATAGCACAGTGAGGGGAAAAGTACTTCTTTAGCTAGGGCAGGTGAAAGATTTGTAAGGGAGAATAGTTTGGACTTCTGTTGTACAATACCTATCTGTTTAATGTGATTTTAATTTCTGCTTCTCAGTAAATGTGCAACCCTTTTGTTTCATGTAAATACATCCTGTTGTAAATACTTATAGTATTTTAGTAAACAGTCTATTTTTATAGAATCAGTGACTGCTTTTGTGTTATTTAAAAGGGTAATTCTATTTCTGCAGGACTCTGTTGCAGTCCAACTCCAACAGAGCACTCTACCTACAGTTATTGTGTTGACCTTCCTGACCTTGTGCAAAGGGGGAAGTCAGAAACAGGCTTCCTGGGCCCTGTTGGTAAAAAACCCAGGTGGTGGCAGTGAACTGGAATTCCCTAGTGAGGGATTTGCATCACAACTTCTACCCCCTTCCAGAAATGAAGGTGTGTCTCTTTTGGGCAATCCCCAAGAGACATTGCCATTCATTTAAGACTTGGGAAGTGCCTAATGGAATATGCCATGCACTTAGCCCTGCCTCAACAGTCCATCTGCATTGGCATTCTTTGCCCCACTTTGGTGCTGAATGATCATATTATATGACTGTAGTACCAAACTCCAGTGCAATAACTTTGTGTTTTGCCCACTAATCCTATAGAGCCATGTCAAAGGGTTATGATCAGTGACCAGAGTGAGCTCCCTCCCATACATATATGGCTGCAGCTTCTGAAGGGCCCACACTATCCCCAGACATTCCCTTTCCACTGTGGTGTATGACTGTTCCCTGGGCAACAGCTTCTGACTCAGGTACACTATGGGGTGCTCCTACCCCTGCAGCATAAACTGGCTCAGGACGGCACCCAGCCCATGGTCCGAGGCATCCATGTGTACTTACTACAAACTTTAGGTCTTAACTGGGGCTAGCCAGAACAGGTGACCCACATAATGCCTCCTTCAACCGTTGGAAGGCAGACTCACAGTCCTCTGTCCAGAGAACTTTTTTTTTGTTAGGTCTGTCAGGGGTTTGGCCACATTACTGCAGTGAGGGACAGACCTCCTGTAGTACCCCACTGTTCCCAGAAATGCCCTTACCTGTTTCTTTGTGGCTGGGGTGGGCCAGGCCTGGATGGCATCAACCTTTGCTGGCTGTGGACATATGCATCCACTGCCCACCCGGTGCCCAAGGTAGGATACTTCTGCCATGCCTACTTGGCACTTTTCTGCCTTAACTGTCAGCCCTGCAGCCTTCAGTCTGCTGAATACCTCTCTCACATGCCTGATGTGATCCTCCCATGTCTGGCTATAAGTGGCGATGTCATCCATGTAAACCAGTGTGTATTCACCTGCCCCTGCCAGGATGTGATCCACAAGCCACTGGAAGGTTGCAGGTGCATTCTTCATTCCAAATGGCATTACTCTGAATTCAAATAAGCAATATAGGGTAATGAAAGCAGACCTCTCCCTGGTTGCGGGGGTTAACAGCACCTGCCAATAGCCTTTCGTCAGGTCTATTGTGGTCAGGAACTGGGCTCCCCCAGCCATTCCAAAGTCTCATCTCTTTTGGGCATGGGGTAGGCATCAGACTCCATACAGCTGTTGAGCCTCCGGTAGTCGACACAGAATCATGTGGTACCATCCTTCTTGTGGATCAGGACCACAGGAGAAGCCCAGGGGCTACTGAACTTCTGGATCACTCCCAAGGCCAGCATCTCCCTGAGTTCCTCCAACATGGTCTTCTTAACTCCCTCAGGTACCCTGTAGGGGAACTGCCTCAACAGAACTTGGGCACCAGTGTCCATGTGGTGTTCAGCCATTGTGTTGTAACCAGGATTCCCTGTGAACATATCTCCAAAGTCATGCAGTACCCCCCCATCTCCTCTGTCTGAGACGGTGTCAGCTGTTCTGAGAGGGTGAGATTATTCACAGAGGATCCCTCCTGGGCTTCACCAAGGAGGTCCACCAGGGGATCAGCCTCGTTCTCCTCCTCTGTCATGCTGCACACAGCGAGGATCATTTCCTCCCTGTCATAGTAGGGCTTTATCATGTTTACATGAGATACCCTTTGCCTGCGTCTTCTGTCAGACAGCCCTACTACGTAGTTAACATCATTTAGCTTCCAGATTATGGAAAATGGGCCCCCCATGCCGCCTGCAGTTTATTGTGTCAGACTAGGATGAGTACCATCACTTGCTGCCCAACTTCATACTCCCGAGCTATGTCCCCATGGTCGTACCAGACTTTCTGCTGCTGTTGTGCAGTGGCTAAGTGCTCCTGGGCAAGCCCCCATGAGCTCCTTAAGCATGGCCCTGAAATTTAGGATATACTCCACAACAGACTCCCCTTTGGTGGCATGGTTACCTTCCCATTCATCCCTGACTAAATCTAGCGGCCCCCTCACCCTGTGACCAAACAGGAGCTTGAAGGGTGAAAACCCTGTGGACTCCTGTGGAATTTTCCTGTACGCAAAGAAAAGATGGGGCAAATATTTGCCCCACTCCCTTTTGTGCTGGTCTGCAAATGCCCTGAGGATAGTTTTAAGGGACCCGTTGAACCGCTCAACCAGGCCATTTGTCTCGTGGTGATAGGGCGAAGCTCGGAGCTGTTTTACCTCGCACTACTCCCACAAACTGGTCATTAAGGATGACATGAAATTCATCCCCCCCCATCTGTCAAAATCTCCTGGGGAAATTCCACTCAGCTAAAGATTCCCAGGAGCTCATAAGCCACCTTTTCTGTCTCAATGGAGGACATTGCCACTGTCTCAGGGTACCTGTTTGCATAATCCACCACAACCAGTATGTATCATTTGTCTGTGTGACTTTGGGTACTTATGGGTCCCACTATGTCCACGGCTACCCTCTTGAAGGGTTCATTATAATAGGCAGGGTCACCAAAGCTGCCTTAGCTTTGTTCCCAACCTTCCCAGCCTGCTGGCACTGTGGACAAGTCCAACAGTAATTTGCCATGTCTGTGTACAGGCTTGGCCACAAAAAGTTGTTGGCAAGCCGCTTTTTTGTGCGGGTAATACCCAGGTGGCTTGAAAGAGGAATGTCATGGGCCATGGTCAGAAACTGTTTTCAGTAGTCCTGGGGGACTACCAGCTGCTGGAGTACCTCTCCCTCTAGCCCCCTCTGTGGTGTACACTCTCTGTACAACAGCCCATTTTTCCAATAAACTGACTTTTTACTCCCTTGAGAGGCCTCAGCATTATCTACTATCTCTCTCAGTTTTTTGAGGGTACGATCAGCTCACTGTGCCCTGCCCAGCTCCTCAAGTCTGGACTTCCCATGTTTCCTTTCAGAAGGAAAGCTGCTCCTGGTGGCAACCTCCTCTGTTTTCAGCTGAGCTCAGGGCTGCTGCTCCTCCTAGCTAGCCCTTCACCCATACTAGCCACTTCCTCAGCTGCTGAGGGATTAGTCTGCACGGGCTGTGTCACCCCCTCGTCCCCCTCAGAAGCTTGCCCTTTTGCCTTGCTATGGGTAGTAATACATGTTAGGTTTTTCCTGTGGTCAAAATCGTTCCCCATGATCACATCCACAGGGAGGTCAGGTCCCACTCCCACCTCCTGTACCCCATGGCCACCCTCCCAGTTCAGGAAGACCTGATCCATTGGTACTTGGACCACTGGACCCGTGACTCCCCAAATCTTGGAGAACTGCCCCAGCAGAATCTGCTCCTCCTGCATCAGCTCCTGCCTTACCGTGGAGATGGAGGCACCAGTGTCCCTCAGTTCCTGTGTTACTGTGCCATTGACTCCATTGACTAGAATAGGGTGTATATGCTTGGTGGAGTTTGGTAGCACTACAGTGTGTGCACAGTTTGCCAACTGCAGAGTACTGTCTTCATCACCTCCTCCCCCAGGCTTTTGCACTTTGCTACTATTTTTAAGGTATTCGTAGGATAAATGCTCCACTTTCTGACAAATCCAGCATGCCTTTACTCCCAGCTTCTTCTTTCTCTTTGAACCAATGGGTTCTGTTTTGGGCTTGGGTGCAGGCTCATTTTCTTTAGGCTAACTTCCCTGGGTCCCCCTAAAACCAGGTGCTGCCCTACCCCCATAGTTCTTGCATTGCGAATGTGGTCTGCTGGCCACATATGAATCAGCACTTTCCGCTGCCTTTTTTGTGGAGTTGCTTGCCTGGTCCAGCAGCCATGTACACAAGTCATCAGGTACAATTTTAAGAAACTGTTCCCTTACAATTAAATATTTAACCTGCTCTACAGTCATTGCCTTAGCCCCATCCACCCAGTGGTCTAAATAAGCACACATTTGGACATGCAGTTCTACATAGCTGTCTCCTGGGCCTTTTCTTAACTCTCTAAATTTCCATCTATAAGCCTCAGGAGTCAATTCAAAATGTTTTAATAACATTCTTTTAACTTTATCATAGTCCATGCAATCATTATCATCCATTCGAGCAAATGCATGCAAGGCACGACCAGTAAGTAATGGGGTCAGATGGGTCATCCACAAAGCTTTATCTAATTTAAATTGCCCACAGACCCTTTCAAATGATCTTAGAAACAAATCCAGATCATCTCCTTCTTGGTATTGCAGAAACATTTTAGAACTAATCAGGGCTTCGTGGCTTGAACCACCTTTGCCATTACTTATGGTTTGTTGCGCTGTTTGCTGGTGCAGTTTCTCCAGTTCAGTCTCATGCTGTCATTCTTTCTCATGCTCTGCTCATTCCTTCTCTCTTTCCTCTCACATCAGGATCTCTTGCTGACGAATCCTCTCCTTTTCCTCTGCCTCCAGCCTTGCTCTCTCCCTTTCAGCCTCCCTCAGAGCAAGCTCGGCCTTCAAGATCTCAAGCTGAAGTTGATTGGGCCGCACAGCTCCCCCAGCTTGTGTCACAAGGTGCCCCCCTTGCTCAGACGCTGTGATCTCAGTCTCACTACCTGAGCCACTTTCCTCTGTGACTGCCTGCTGATCAGGTATTGGGCCCAGCTTATCTTAGACTGTCTGCCCCTCCTGCAGCTGATCCTGTGATACCAAGGCTTCCATGATTGCATTCTTTGTCATGCCCTCACAGGCAATCCCCCTTACTGTGCACAGCTCATGAAGCTGCTGTGCATGAAATTTTACATAGCTGGAGGAGCTCATCTTCTCTAGCTACACTGCACTTAACTGTCTAGAAATAAAACAGCAGCAAAAAATGTAATCTTTTGAAATCCTGTTTTGTGACTATTTAAAGGAATATTTCTGTTAGCATTCCAGCACCAGTGTTCTTTCTCTCTCTCTCTGAGTTCCTGCTTCACAGGAAAGCACACTGTCCACTGCTCTTAACTGGCCTGGTACCATTTGCCACAAGGATCCCAACACCTCCACCAGTTGTGACAGAAATCCCACACTAGGGACTTCCAGTTCACTACCTGTTTTTTTTACCAACAGGGCCCAGAAAGCCTGTTTCTGACTTCCCCCTTTGCACAAAGTCAGGAAGGTCAACACAATAACTGTGGGTAGAGTGCTCTGTTGGAGCTGGACTGCAACAGAGTCCTGCAGAAATAGAATTACCCTTTTAAATAACACACAAGCAGTCACTGATTCCATAAAAATAGACTGTTTACTAAAATACTATAAGTATTTACAATAGGATGTATTTACAGGAAACAAAAGGGTTGCACATTTACTGACAAGCAGGAAATAAAATCACATTAAACAGATAGGTATTGTACAGCAGAAGTCCGAGCTATGCTCTCCTACAAATCCTTCCCCTGCCCTAGCTAAAGAAGCACTTTTCCCTCACTGTGTTATATTAACTCAGCTAGTCTTTGTAATGGCAGGGGCTCTGGTCTTTGGGTGTTTCAGTCCAAGAAAGTGAGCTGGATATAAGCCCCTCAAGTTGGGAAGAGCCTACTCACTCTGAGTGATAGGCCCATGTTGCCCAGTCCTCTTTGAGAGTGTGTGTGCATGTGTGTCCCTCCCCCCCAACCCTTCAGCACCTCCTTGCTACCATAATGATGTCCCCCGGTACTTTTTGTTCAACATGGGAATAGCTCCCGGAAGCATACCCCACTGAGTTTATGGGTTTATTGCTTTACTGCCTCCTGCCTAGCTGTTCCTCTTAACTTTCTCATGAGAACCACCAGACCTCTACTTTAACTTTTCCAGATATACTTGCTCATGTGATCTGGCAACCATCTTGTCTGAAGAAGATGCATATTCAAAAAGAATAACTTAATCAGAAGAATACATTGTTCTGGTCCCCTTTTCTGTCACAGTAACCAATCAAAACCAAATCTGAAGTGTGATGCCACAAAAATAAAGCAACCAATCAAAACAAAATCTAAAGCACGATGCCACAAAAATGAAATAACCAATCAAAAATAAATCTAAATGCAACCAAAATTAAATGACAAATAAAAAATTAAATGCAAATCGAAGCAGCAACATGCTTCTAAAATGATACACAATTAAAAAGTGAATGCAAGTAAAAAAATCACAGCACCACTGGAATGTGAATGGAAGCACAGCATAGTGAAGAGGTGAATGCAAGCAAAACAAGCATTTGTCGATGCTGCATGTTCAATGCTTGCATTGCTGTTGTACTGTGTCCAGGTTGCACACATCTTTACTTTATATGAACCCGAGATAGACCAGATGAGAATTATGTGTCTTTTGCAATGGGCTCCTAATTTTTTTGTCGAGGTCTTTTTCAGTTCCTCTTGGATGAACACTATGGGAGTCAATGTTCAAATACACCCTGAAATGGGTGTTCACAGAGTATGCCAGCGTACTCCGCAAACACCCATTTCGAGGTGAATTTGAACTTTGATGCCCACAGTGTTCATCAAAAAGAGATTAAAAAAGACTGACATAAGAAAGTAGGTGAAAGTGTTAAACAAGCATTTGTCAATGCGGACTGTTGTCTTGCTGACATTGACATTGATAGTGCAGGAGTTAGAGAGATGCACATTAGGAATGGCAGTGAAGTACTGAACTCACGCCACCCCTTCCCCCTGCAGAGACTGAAAGGTGTTGGGGGTGTGCCTTTGAGTTGTCAGTCATAACGCTGAAGCCATTCCACCTCACCCCACCCTGCAGACAGCAACAGGTGTCGCAGTGTGCCTTGTGGTCTTTGGCCCTTATGCTCACCCCATTCCATATGGAAATAAGCTGAGATGGGTGCAGTAAAGGAGAATGGGTGAACATTATGGCCAAAGACCCCAAGAAACACCTTGATGCCTGTCAGTGGCTGTAGAGTAGGGGTAGAATGCCATGAGCATTATGGCTGATGAACCCAAGTCACACCCCCGACGTCTGTCAGTCTCTACAGGGTGGGGGTTATGGTTGGAAACCTTAACGCTCCAGGTGTTTCTTGGTATTTTCACTCCAAAATTTTCAAAATGGGTTTTTTGGGATCCAACCTCATGAACAGTGGCACTATCATTTCGTTGCTCAATCCTGAAAGGTGATTTCACACAGCAACTACACCATTCAGCGCCACAGGTGTGGAAACATATTTTGGGCAGGATATAAAAAAAAAAAAAAACAGCTATACTGTTCATGAGGAGGTGTGAAGAAATGGTAATATTGAAAATCTGGAGTGAAAATATGAAAAATATGTGAAGTTACGAGCTTACATAGAAACTGTGCAATGCACGCCTGTAACGTGGTCATTTTTTGGAATTTTTTTCACAAGATGTTTAACATGGGCTTTTTCAGACCTCCCCACATGAAAAGAGGTACTGTGATTTTGTTAATCTATCCCAAAAGTTGATTTTGTACACCGACCGTGCCATTCTGCGCCACAGGTGCGAGAACTAATTTCCGGTAGGATGTGAAAAATGACAGCTGTACTGTTCATAAGGAGGTGTTAAAAAAAAATGGCAGTGTTGAAAGGAGGCAGTATAGCACAGTGGTTTAAGGCTTTGAGTTGCAAACCTGGAGACCTAGGTTTAAATCCCACAGCCCCCACTTTCATGCTGTGTGACCGTGAGCAAGTCAATTAACTTGCAGTATCAGTAGCTCAGCAGGTAGCACACTCACTTCTGAGGCTGGGAGATCAGTAGGCTGTGGGTTCTATCCCCACACCATGCACTTGGGTTAATATCCCAATACTGACACTGTAGTGTAGCATGAGGGGGATGCTGCACTTTTGAGGTGCCATCTTTCTGAAGAGATGTTAAACCGAGGTACCATTTGCCTGTTCAGGTGGATGTTAAAGATTCCATGGCACTTCTCGAAAAGAGCAGGGGAATTTCCCTGGTGCAATGGCCAAATTTCCTCCATTCACAAAAAAATTCCACCAACAGCTTCATCTGGTTCAAGGTCAGTTGGCATTCATCTGTATCCCCTTCCCCTGGGTAGTGCCTGAAAATAAGCAGGATTTGTCTAGTGCACTTACCCGGTCAACAGAAAATAAATAAATAAAACTTCCTTCTGCTCCCAGGTTGCACCTGAAAACAAGCTTTCAGCTTAGTGTGTCTTTCCTGGTTAAAAGCAAAATATGGAGTGAAAATATTAAAAATTGGCAAAGTTACAAGTGTGCGTAGAAAATGCTCAATGCATGCCCATAACGTGATTATTTTTTTTACATTTTTTTCATCAAATTTTCAACATGGGCTTTTTGGGACTCCACCTCATGAACAGTGGTAATGCCATTTTGTTAATTGGTCCTAAAAGGTCATTCCGTGCTGTGACTGCAAAATCACCTTTCGGGACTGGGAAATGAAACAACAGTGAAATATTCAAGAGGTGGGGTCCAAAGAACTCCATGTTGTAAATTTGGGGCCAAAATTCCTAAAAATGGCTGAGATATCAATCTACGTTGAACCCCCCCCCCCGTTGAGTCCCAATATACAGCGCTTACCTGATTCCTCAGTTTGTAGTTCAGCTTTGAAGATTGCAGATGCATCCCGTTCCACAGAAGACCACTGCTCCCGACCTGCGGAGAGTAAGTATGGGTGAGGGGGGTGCGGGGGAGGTGGGTGCGTAGAGGGAAGGTTGGGGTGCAGGAGGGGAGGACTGGGGAAAAAATGCTAGATAGTTTTCTTTTTTACAGTTTAATAAACAAACAAAAAAAACTCCAGAGGACCGTTTTCTTTATGGGTTAAAAAAAAAAAATAAATAAACTTTTGGGCACAGTGGGATGGGCTCCCAGTGTGCCACGAGAGTTTGGGGTGGGGACATGATGCAGATGGGGATTGAGCACTGCCATCAGCAAGCTTGGGAGGAGGAGAGGAAACATGATGCCGACTGACACTGGGAGTGGGCATCCCGGTGTCAGAAAAATAAAAAAATGTCTGTGCACACTGTGTTGGGCTCCCAGTGTACCACAGTGTGGTTGGGGGAATATACATGCCGACACAGGGATTGGGCACCCTCGAGGTCGGCTTCATGGGAGTGTGTGGCCGGCGGCAGGAGCAACCATTGTGGAAATTCATGCCGGCGGCAGTTTTATTTATCTATTGAAACATTTCACCAGAAACAGCACTCTGAGCAACTGCTCATAACTCAGAGCCATGCGCATTACTGTGCATTGTAATGCACATGGCCGGAGTCTTGTCATCTGCCGCTGCAATGAGGAAACTGTGCCTCACTGGAGCGGCAGATTTCTTTCAAGGTTTTGGCTCTCTTTGAAGTTTGCTGCTATCGCCAGTATGCTCACTGATTGGTGGCTAAGGGATGCACCCACTAAATCATCCCCTGCATTGGCCACAACACTGACACACCTCTGAAATGTGCTACTACCACAAGATGTTGCTTCTGCACATGCAAGCCAACATAAAAATAAAAAAAGTTATGAACTAAAGAAAACACCCCATTGAAATGAATGGGTTCACACTTGCCATTCACTTCAATTGGGTTTTTTCTTTAGTTCAGAACTTTTATATATATATATATATATATATATATATATATATATGTATATATATATATATATATATATATTTTTACAAACTTTTTCTGTCGAGATCTTAGTCCCTCTGATGAACACTATGGTGTCAACATTCAAATTCACCCCAAAATGGGTGTTTAGTGTTCATCAGAGAGGGAGTACAAAAAGACCTTGACAGAAAAATACAAGCATTTTTCTAATGCTGAATGTTCGTCATCTGCAGTGGTGTCATTGGGGGTGTTTGAAAATTTCTTCAGTGAAGTTGTTTGTTCGGTGGGGTCCCAAAAACTTACGTTGAAAATTTGGGGCAAAAATATTTAAAAATGGCCAAGTTATGCCACTAAGTTGAAAACCCTATTGAAATACATTGACGCCAAAAACCCCATTGAAATACATTGAAGCATTTACCTCAGTTCACAGTTGGGTTTTGAAGAGTGAAGACGTGCCTGCAGTCCAAGGTAGATTATGGTGACGGACCTACGGTGGGTAAGTATGGGGTATGGAGGGTGTGGGGAAGTGTGTCCTGCTGAGTGGGAGGGTAGGTGGTTGGGTAATGGTGGAACAGACAACAATGGATGTTTTTCTGTTTTACAGGGAAAAAATGATGAGGGACAGTTTTCTTTTTTTTCAGGGAGTTAGCTGAACAGATGAGGACACTGGAGGATTGGGCACCCCCAGTGTCTGTATACTGTTTGGGAGGTTACACAGCAGACAACAATGGATGGACAGATGAGGACACTGGGGGACTGGGCACCCTCAGTGTCTGCATACTGTTTGGGAGGGGTTACACAGCGCACAACAATGGATGAACAGATGAGGACACTGGGGGACTGGGCACCCCCAGTGTCTGTATGCTGTTTGGGAGGTTACACAGCAGACAACAATGGATGGACAGATGAGGACACTGGGGGACTGGGCACCCTCAGTGTCTGCATACTGTTTGGGAGGGGTTACACAGCGCACAACAATGGATGGACAGATGAGGACACTGGGGGACTGGACACCCCCAGTGTCTGTATACTATTTGGGGGGGTTACACAGCGCACAACAATGGATGGACAGATGAGGACACTGGGGGACTGGGCACTCCCAGTGTCTGTATACTGTTTGGGAGGTTACACAGCAGACAACAATGGATGGACAGATGAGGACACTGGGGGACTGGGCACTCCCAGTGTCTGTATACTGTTTAGGGGGGAGGTTACACAGCAGACAACAATGGATGGATAGATGAGGACACTGGGGATTGGGCACCCCAGTGGCTGTATACTGTTTAGGGGGGTGGTTACACAGCAGACAACAATGGACAGACAGATGAGGACACTGGGGGACTGGGCACCCTCAGTGTCTGCATACTATTTGGGGGGGTTACACAGCGCACAACAATGGATGGACAGATGAAGACACTGGGGGACTGGGCACCCCCAGTGTCTGTATACTGCTTAGGGGTGGGGGGTTACACAGCGGACAATGATGGATGTTTTTCTTTTTTTTTAGGATAAAAAAGCAAGCATTTGTCAGTGACGAACGTTTGATGTACATAGATACATAGAAATGTGATGGCAGAAAAGGACTGCCAGGCCCACCTAGCATGCCCACTTGCATAGTTAGACAAAGATGTCTACCTCTGCACCTTGTTTATGCCTTTGAGGTACTTGAACACATCTATCATGTTTCCCCACTCCATTCTTTCCTCCAATAAGTACATATTGAGATCCCTTTAATCTCTCCTGATATTTTCTGTGTTGCAAGTCCTGTACCATCTTGGTTGCCTTTCTGTGGACTGCCTCTGCCCTGTCAATGTCCTTGCGCATTTGCAGCCTCCAGAATTGCACACAGTGCTGTAGGTGAGGCCTCACTAGTGCATTATACAATGGCATCACCACCTCATGCCTTCTGCTAGTGATACTGCTATCTATGCACCACAGCATGCCACTAGCCATCCATGCAACATTTATGCTCTGCTTTGACACCTTTTGGTCATCAGAATTGATAACTCCTAGGTCCCTTTCTTCCTTGGTGATCATCAGCACCTCCATCCCATCCTGTAATTCTCCACAGGTTTCCCTCTTCTCAGGTGCATTATTTGGGCTTCTTTGTACTGAACCTCAGTTGCCACTCCTCAGACCATTTTTCAAGCCTCTTCATGTCCCTGCTCATTTTCTCCACCACTTCTGGAGTGTTTACTGTATTACAGATTTTTTTTTTGACTTTCTTTATCCTCCTGTGGAAGGACCACCATCGCCGTCCACCTACCTACTGGACTCGGGGTCCTTCGGGGGCTTGGAGAGCCTTCCGCGCCCCGGCAGATCCCCAGAGCTGGTCCAGAGGCATCATCCTTGGCGGGCCCCCACTTTATCCTCCATTATCTCCCATGATTGAAGTTACTCCCGAGACCCCCAGAAGTGATAGCACATGCGCGTGGAGGTGCATATGTGCATCACTGCTCCAGATGGGGTCTCCTCCTCCCTCCCCGATCGGCATAGCACCAAAGGTCCTCGGAGTGACGCCGCTTCTCCGGTCTCCCCCAGAGGACGGCCAAGCTCCAAGGCACCATCCAGCCCAACTCAAGTTAGAGAGCCTGCCAACCGGTGGCATACTCTAGTCCTCACCCCCTCAGCTGACCTCCGACGACCCAGACTCGTTCCCAAACCCGGGTTGCCGGCATGGCGTGAGGTGTGGCATCCAGCGCCTCAACCCTCAGCACCAGTGGGCCAGCTCTGTTAGAGATGTTGGTGTCATCTGCAGACAGGCAGACAGACCTTTCCTTCTAGCCCTTCTGCAATGTCTGTAATGAAGACATTGAACAGGACTGGTCCCAAGACTTCTCTCTGAGGTACCCTGCTGGTCACCCCCTCTCCCCAGATTGGATCCCATTACCACCACCCTCTGCCTCCTGTACATCAGCCAGTTTCTAACCCAGTTTATCAGCTTCTGAGCCTTTGCCAGACTACTCATCTTGTTAATCAGCCTTCTATGTTGGACATTGTCAAAGGCTTTGCTGAAATCAAGGTAGGTGACCTCAAACGTCCCTCCCTGATTTACTTCCTTTATTAGGCATTAAGGTTTCCAACCCTAATGCCCCACCCCACCCTGCAGAGACTGACAGGCATTGGGGGTGTCCCTTTGGGTCATTGGCCATAATGCTCAAGCCATTACACCCCCACCCTGCAGACACTGACAGGCATCATGGGTGTGCCTTGAGGCCTTCGGCCATAATGCTCACCTCATTCTATTATGAAATAAGCTGAGATGGGTGCAGTGTAAGAGAATGGGGTGAACGTGTTGGGCCAAAGACTCCACGGCACACCCCGATGCCTGTCACTGGCTGCAGAGTGGGGGTGGAATGGTGTACGTATTACGGCCAACGACCCCAAGGCACATGCCCGACGCCCGTCAGTCTCTACAGGGTGGGGTGGGGCATTATAGTTGGAAACTATAACGTCCCAGATGTTTGTTGGTATTTTCACTCCAAATTTTCAACATTGGCTTCTTGGGACATTTGGTGCCACAGGTGCTAAAACACATTTTTGGTAGGATATGAAAAATAACAGTTGTAGTGTTCATGAGGAGGTGTAAAAAAACGGCAATGTTGAGAATCTGGAGTGAAAATATGAGAAATTGGCAGTTACGAGTGTGCAAAGAAACTGCAAAGCACGCCAGGAATTTTGCCATCAAATTTTCAACATGGGCTTTTTTGGGGCCTTCCCTTATGAACAGTGGCACTGTGATTTTGTTACTCCATCCTGAAAGTTGGTTTTGTACAGTGACCGTGCCATTCTGCGCAACTGGTGTGAAAACACATTTCAGGCAGGATGTGAAAAATGACAGCTGTGCTGTTCATAAGGAGGTATGAAAAATGGCAATGTTGAAAATGTGGAGTGAAAATATTAAAAATTGGCAACATTACGAGCATGCGTAGAAACTGTGCAATGCAGGTTCGTAATGCAGTCATTATATGGAATTTTTCACCAGATTTGCAACATGAGCTATTTGGGACCACACCTCATGAACAGTGGCACTGTTGTTTCATTACTCGGTCCCAAAAGGTGATTCCGCATGACCACAAAATCACCTATCACCTTTCGAGACCTAGGAACAAAATGACAGTGGGGTCCCAAGGTGGGGTCCCAAGAACCCCATGTTGAAACTTTGGGGCCACAATTCCTAAAAATGGCTGAGATATCAACATAAGTTGAAACCCCCTTTGACTGCCAGTATACGACTTACCTTTCATTCTTTCAGTTTGCTGGTTGGCTTTGAAGAGTGCAGATGTGTCCCACTCCACTGAAGATCACATCCAGTAAACTGCATAGGTACGTCTGAGGTAAAGGGGTGCAGAGGTTAGATGCTTGTAGAGGGAGGTCGATATGGGGAGGGACAGACATAAGAGCAAATTCTGACAGGGGGTGGGAGGAAGTAGGCTGTTGGTTAACTAGGATCTGCAGCTTATCCTGTAGGTAGGAAAATGGGCAGACTAGGTGGGCCAAGTGGTCTTTCTATGAGGGGGGCCGGGAGACAATGAGGGATGGTTTTTGGTTTTACAGGTGAAAAGGAAAAAAAAGACCACGAGGGAAGGTTTTCTACATTTACAGGTAAAAAAAAAAAAATCAATTTAGGCAGACTGGGGTGGGCTCCCAGCATGCTATAATAGTGGTGGGTAGGGAGGGATGCCAGCACAGGGATTGGGCACCCCTATGTCTGCTAAGGATATAGACAGGTTGGAGGGTGCATCCAGTACTGGGGGTGGGCATCCCGGTGTCAGAAAGGGAAAGGGGAAATTGTTTAACCAGGAAAGACACACTAAGCAGCAACAGGGAAAGGGGACATTGTTTAACAAAGAAAGGCACACTAAGCCATAGCTGAAGGGCTCACATTTCAAAGGACAGAGCCACGCGCAGTGTCAGTTCTGTCCTTTGAAATGTTTGCCAAGACAAACCCCCTCAGCAAACCAGTGTCATCAGGACACTGCCTGCTGATTTGCCAGCCAAGATTGGCCCTGCAGCATGGCTGGCCATTGGGCTGGCATCCCTCACACCTCTCTCTGGCAACTCTCATATCAACATGTTTGTCTGCGCTTGCACACACAATGAACATAAAAAGTCAGGACCCCACTGCAAATTACATATTGCTTATTACATCTAATCTCATATGGTCTATCTTACCATATACATCAGAAATACATCAATAATATACATCAAAAATGTGTACAAGCAGGACTGGTACAGCAGTACTGCTAGTGGCGAGCATTTGGCATTGACAAATGCCTGTTAAGTACAGTATCTACCCTGTGTACATGGAAATCACTGCCTGCTCTCTGATCGTGTGCATTAGTATTTTCATAGTGGAGCAGAATTATGCGTGCACACTTCCGCAGCCAATCTCAATAAAACCCGCCTGAAGGATATAAACCAACAGTATCACTGACACTTAGTTTTCCACTTCGATATGTTTTCTACATATTAAGGTTGATGCAATTACATAAGTAGAATATGACGACCCATGTTAAATCTGACAAAACCTAGATGCAGTACTGATTTTTGTAACCTATCCCATCTGCAGCAAAAACATTTTGGTGATGCAGGTAGCAAACAAAGCTTTTATAGTTCAAATGCTGGGGAAAAAATCTTGCTCTAATTCAAGCCTCAACAGTCCGATGCCTGAACAGTCTTTGTTCCAGGTGTGTGTGCGTGTGGGGGTGGGGTGGGGGTACATTGCTGCCACTGTACTCCTTGAGACACTGGCTGCATGCAGGCAAAAGAAAAAAACCTTGCTCTTCAAACATCAACAGGTCCAAGTGATCAAAAGCAGTTCAAGTTACAATGAGGAAAGGAAAAGGTTTTTAAACCTCCTGCTGGCCAACTTACATAATGCACAGCAGCCAGCCAGTAGAAGTAACTTGCAGGCAATTTTGGAAGCAATATAGCCCAGTGGTTTAAGGCTCTGAACTACAAATCTGGAGACCTGGGTTTGAATCCCACTTGCACACTGTATGACCCTAAGCAAGTCATTTAACTTCTGTGTGCTCCCAGGCTGCATCTCTAAACAAGCTTTCGGCTTAATGTGTCTCTCCTGATTAAACAATTTGAAAAATAACTGCTCCTCTTTCTTCACAATGGTCAATAGAAGTTGGAGATCCATTGCTGAACCAATAGTTGAGTATACTAAAGAATGGCAGTGCCAGCAGACAATCATCAAGTTTATTTATTTATTGAAATGTTTCCCCAGAAAGGCACACTGAACAAGTTGCTCATCTCCCAGTGCGACCTGGGGGACAAGTGAGCCAGGACAGAGCCCCACACTGTCAGGACAGTACCAAGCCTCCCTCCTGCTAGCAAAACAAGACTTCTGTTTGTGTGGTGTATGTGTGTAGCATAGGACGAGGAGGACAAAGGAACCATAGCACAGTGCGAATGATGGAGCTGTTTGTATGCTGCCCCCCCCACCCCCAGCTGATTGATTCTATGGTCCTTAAAGTATAAGTCAGAGTCGGCGTTGTGCGTAATAGATAAAAACGAAGCACAGAGGAAACAACAGTATTTTATTTAATATTGTTTTGTTGCCCTCCTCTGTTTGCATAGTATGCTTGGAAGTAATGAGGATATGCCTGCCAATGGTCATACTGTCCTGTGATCTGCAGGAATGCTGCTCAGTTGGTTGGTGGGAGTAGTCATACAGATGAAGGAAGGCAGTTGCTGTTTGATATGTGCTGCTACCTCTTTTCTGCTACACAAAGTTTCCTCCCATCAACTGGCAGAGTAGTGTCATGATCAGACTTGCTGATTACTGGACTGTCACAGTCAAGCCCATCGCAACTTGAGTTGCATTGGACCCAACAATGGCACACTGCTGAAATCCAGTATCGCAGCAGTATGTTCCCTTTGTGCAAGCACAAGGGTAAACATAAAATTTGCCTACCTCCTGTGATGTGTACCTTACTAATTTACTAGCTGTATGACTCACAGCCCCACAAATACTCTCAGGGGACCACTGAACCAGTTATTAGGACATGGAGGAGAAATTATACTACTTGGCTTCTTCATCTATTCCCCTTTGGTCTGCGTCAGAACCACTAGGCTATGTTGACATGGACTGCCCCTTCTCCCCATCATAGGAGACTTCACAGAACAGTCAAGGACAATTGATTATCCCTACAGCACACCTCTTCCCAGTAGTAAAGTCAGCTGTTTGACGATGGTTAATTCACAAGTGAGCCCAGCGTAGCTTTGTCATATACTGTAATAAACACCATCAGGAGCTGAACCAACATTTTGATCAATAGTACCTTTATATCTATGATGCTGTATTAATGTCCATGCTGTGTCTATCAGCTGTCCACTGCCCAATCCTTCTGAAAAACTTTGGCTAGGTAGTTTATCAAAAACATGTCCTGGAAGCTTTGCCATCTACTGTACTTCTTACTAAAAAAAAAAAAAAAATAAAAACAGCTGTCAGCCTGGAACAGTGCATCACATAGCATATCCCAGAAGTGAAATAGAGAATAATGCCTGTGCAGCTGTGTGTTATGAGGATTTTCACACACCCAAGGTGTGTGATAATCCATAAACACCAACAGCAAAGCTTAAGGGGTTTATAAGATTATCACACGCCTCAAGTGCATGAAAAATCTTCATAAGACAAACCTTGCCCAGGCATTTTTTTTATAATAACTGGTGCAAGGTTCAGATAGAGACAAAAACTGTAAGCTGTTTGTGTGAGCGAGCATGTCTCTGAGCAACTGCTGTAGTCACACAAATACAGTGTGCTTTCTTTGCACTTCAGTGAAGTGTGAGTGTGACTCATGAGGAGGAAAATGCCGTAATAACCCGCTATCGAGTTATTGCGGAGTTCATTGGGTTATTACAGTGTTTCGTCAGGACTGGATATCCAGTAACTATAGGGGGTCACCAGTTATTAATAGTTTCTGATCAAATACCTGTGTGATACTTGAGTGCCACTAGCCAGTACAGACTCTCTGCAGTTTCAGAGCAGCTCCTTACCTGAAGTCGAAGTCCCCCACTACCCTTAGATGCAGTGAGGACAAAAGCACCACTCTGAAAATGATGATCAGCTGCATTGTATCTGACAGCCGCAGCGTGAGAGTAATCCCCGAGACTGGCAACATCCAGCCTTGAACAGACACAGAGTGATGGCAGGCTGCTACTGCCCCTCTCGATGCAACTCTCTGTTCAGGCTCGGCTCTCTATTCTTGAGCCCGACAGGCAGGTAATAGCTGCAGATGCCTTGCATGTGCGGGGACACATCTCCCATTTGTAGGGGCGCATTTACCAGCTGCACGAGTCAGTGTGAGTGTGTGGGGTGGGGCCTTTCATTGACTGAAGCTCAGTGAAATCTAAAGCGATCACATTCGGGTGCACTTACTGGCTACCATGAAGTTACCACGTGGAATTTGGGGGCTAAATCTCCACAGTGGGCTCATCTGTGTGGGGACAGGCTCATTGGAATCACAGGAGTTCAGGGGTGACTCACTGGAATCACTGAGGGCACACACATTGGGAGGGCACTCACTGGTTGCACAGGATTCACACGAAAGGGGCGGCACTTACTAGATTAAGGGACTGAGTCCATGTGTGACTGACACTCATGGTCCAGGCACTACTGGCATTCAGTAGCTGCAGGGTGTCCTCGCACAGATAGTGGGCACTTCTGACTATGCGTTGATTGTGCTCACTAGCAGGCGAGGCTACAGTGTGCACCCCCTGGCAACGTCCTTTCTGATGGGCAAGCTCCAGCCTGCAGGCACAAGATGCCATTCTCAATCAATATACAGTATCCACTTTATTCTTTCTCCATTTCACGGCAGGAGCACTCTCACTCCTGGTCTTCCAGCGATTCACATCACAACTCTACTGCAGGACAAAAAAAAAAAACTTTTACAAAAATCAACATCAAAAGCTGTGAAGCAACACAATGAAGGCAGGTTATCCACCAGTTCAGTGGCACCTATCCATTATTTTCCACTTGCATACACTATTTAAAAAATGGACTTCATCATGCTGTCTTGGAGACAGTACCAGGTTTACACATGGCGGGGGAGCAGCTCTACAAACTCATGTTATTTGCATATAAATGTGGGTTGGGCCTTATCCCAGATTACTTCAACAATAGGCTAAATTTTAGGTCTATTGATCAATCATTGAGGAATGCTTCTGTTTGGGATTTATTTGTATCAAATTACCAAAACTAAATGTTCCCTACACTTTTTTAGTCAACTTGTCCCTGTTTTTTCGAACAAACTCCCTTCTGAATTTAGGAGGTTAGATATTTCACCCCCATCTGTTTTTACGTTAAAACGACGCTTGTCATCTCATGTCCATGTTTGTGATTGTTATTGATGATTAATTGTATTACGTGTATATTGTATGTTACTTGCATTTTGTAATTAGGTCACCACTGTGAATGAGCTTTTGCTCAATGGTTATTTCCATAATAAACAAACAAAGAAACAATATCACGCATTGCCAGGGAGCGACAGCGGGACATACTCTGATATGACACATTCAGTCACACACTGTCATGGGAATGATGACAGATGTGAAACAAACTAAAGAGGAAAGAAAGAAACTCTGCAATCATGGACAACAACGTTTAACAAAAATCTTAGAAAAGGCACAGTGCACAAAATATGCAAAATTGGTTTGCCTACTGTTTGAGTTTCACAAAACTTACGTTTTATATTTATTGGGTCCTGAACATGTAAGTCAGCATTGCTGTCCTGTGATCTGCAGAAATGCTGCTCAGCTGGTTTAGTGGGCGGAGTCATGCAGATGAAGAAAGGCAGCCGTATATGTTGTATAAACAGTTGTATGAAACATTGGTAAAGGCCTCACCTGGAGTACTGCATGCAGTCCTGGAGGCCACACCTGCGCAATGACATAGATAAGGTGGACGCTATCCAGAGAAGGGCAACAAAGATGGTGCAGAGCTTGCACCACAAAACATAGGAGGAGAGACTAAAGGACCTCACTATGTACTCACTGGAGGAGAGGAGACAGTGGGGGACATGATTGAAACTTTCAAGTGCCTCAAGGGCATAAACAAGGTGCAGGTGGGGGGCCTTATGTCTGTCCAATACATTCTTGAATTCCCTCACTAATTCCAATCACATGACCTCCTCAGGAAGGCCATTCCATGTGTCCACCACCCTCTCTGTGAAACAATACTTCCTCACATTGCCCCTGAGTCGGCCCCCTCTATCTTCAAATTGTGTCCCCTTGTTCTTGCACATCTATTTTTCTGAAAGATGCTACCCTCTTGGACTTTGTTGATTCCCTTGAGGTACTTGAAAGTTTCTATCATGTCCCCCCCCCCCCTTTCCTCAAGGGTATACATATTAAGCTCCTTTAGTCTCTCTTCATATTGGGCCTGGGACTGTGTTTGTGTGGACCTGAAATCTCGGCTTGGTGCAACTAGCGGCCAGCGGCAAGAGTGGGCCCGACTCCATTGGTGACCGTCGGCAGAATTTGCTGCTTCACAGAGGGGCAGGTATTTGTTCAGCCAGTGTGCTGGCTGATACACAGTGGTTCCCCTAGACTCATGGATTTGGCTGTGGCATGGTCAGTGCCCGGGTGTCGTGGTGAGGCTGCAATATTTCTGGCTGGGTTTTATATGGAGTTGGAGTTGGAGGGGCTCTGGTCTGTTGCTGGCTGCTGATTTGAATCTTTTGGCTGGCTTTGATTGGCCTGGACCTTCCTGTGGCCCTTTTATCCTATGGTCAAGTAACACCCCGGATTATCCCCTATTTTGGATTCTTTCTGTGGCTCCTACACTTCATGGATGACTGATACCTGGGATTATTTTCATCCTGCTCGAGACCTAAGGCTTATACTTTTTTGTGTGGTCTCCCCGGTGGTGAGAGGACCTGGGTGTCCACATATTTTGATTCTATATATTTTTCTTTACTGAATGTTTTTGTGGTTTTATTTTACTGTGGACATCTTCTGAGTAGACTGTGACTCTTTATTTGAGATGCGAGAGTCCCTGAACTTCCCTGCTTCCCCAGCCGTAAGAGGGCTTGGGGGTGGGGATAAATTCATAATTTACAGCGTTGTGCTTTGCATGGCTTGTGAGAGGGGACTGCAGTAGTTCCCGAGCTAAGTGTGGGAGTGACTCATTCGGTTAATGTAGGATAGGGTGGTGTTTTAATTTGTTTTATTATATGTTAGGGTGGGTTAGTTAAGTGATTTAGAAGTTTGTTTTATTTTATTTTATTATGTATTAATTTTTGTTAATTTGGTCTGTTATTTTGATTTTATAGTTTAGGTTTTTTATTCTTGGAATAATATTGCTTTGGTTGGGGGTTGGGTTAGGAGGGTATTTATTTGGTTTAGGAAGACTTTGTTTATTTGTTGAGTTGTGTGGAATGTGTTGGATGCCTGCCCCCACAGTTGTGCGATATTCACCCTCTGCTCTCCGCGCCCTCTGCCCTTTCTTCACTCCTCCCCTTGAGTTTACAACTTACCAGTGCTGTAGAGTTCTAGGTACTGTGCATAGGAGATAGATGGGGGGGTGGGGGGCTATGAACAGTGGAGGGTGAATGAGGGGGGTCATCGTATCGGGGTGGTAGGATCCAGGAGACGTCCTGTGGTGAAATGCAACCCAGAACTAACTAGAAGGGGGACAAGATCAGATATACAGTACAGTAGCTTCTTGTTGTTTTACATCGTTTCTTGTGGATTCCACTTGGTAGAAAGTTATTTCTTTTCTTTCTTACTACTAAGGGGCTAGCAGGGTATTGTTTGGGGCTGTTGGAATTTTGAAACCTGTTTTGGTAGCTATAAGTGGGCTCATTTTTTTGATTCACTGTGTGGCAGGCTGCATTTGTAGAGACCTATTCCTATTTCTTCTATTTTAAAACATAATTGGTGTAATTTAACTCGGTCTGTTTCTTTGAATTGGAGACATATATCTTCTAATTCCAAGCCTATTTTGATGTGTTGTTGGTGAAGCTGTTTGAACTGGAGTCCTGTTTCTTTGGGTAGCAAACTTATTTTGGGGGCTTTGAGTAGAATTGTGATTCATTGTTGCAGGCTTCACTAGCTGCAAAGTTTGAGTGCAGAGTGGGGGAAGGGTGCTAATGGTCTGACCAGAGGCCTCAGCTACCTGATTGTTTCTGGAAGACTTGGGCTGGTCCCACCCTTGGTCCATTATTTCCTTTATACCAGGGGTTCTGACATCACTTCCTCAAACAGGCAAAGGATATGCAACTGTCATAGCAAAAGCAGACATCCAGGAAAGGAACAGCAGCAAGTGAAGAGGTGACTGCTCTCTCAGTGGAAGGGATGTAAATGCAAATCTAGGAGCTTTCATTATTACTTCTTCGCATTGATATTGCATTGGGGAAAGGAGGAGTAGGAGTTTGAAGAAGGTTGTGCAATGGCTACTTAACATAGAAACATAGAATTTGACGGCAGATAAGGACCGCTTGGCCCACCCAGTCTGCCCATTAAAGTCTTACTTAATTTACTTAAATTACTTAAAGTCTGTTTTTGAGTGTGGATAGGAAGGATAGGAATATAAAAAGCAGTTGCTCAATATATCTAAAAGTGTGCAACAAAGGAGGTAAGGGAAATGAAAATGTTTTGCACTGATAGAGGAGGGAGAGGGGAGACTTGGGGGAGTGTTTGGTATCCTGCATCTGGAAGGGTTGGGGGTTGCTGGTGGGCAACGACAGCAATGGGTAGGTGGTAGGCTGCAACAACTGGGTGCACCAATCTTTCTAAAAGTGCCTGGAGTGTGGGAGGATATTTAGTGTGCAACCACATAGAAAAACTTAGAAAGGAGATTGAGGTTCTGCAGGAGGAACTAAGACAGGCAAAGCAGATTGAGGTGGGTTTAGCCCAATACTGGAGGGAGGAAGAAGTGGAGATGAGGAGGTGATTTAAGCCAACAGTGGTGAGGAGAGGGTCAGAAGAAGGAAGCAGAGACAAAGGGGCCCAGACCAGGAAGAACAATTGCCGGTGAAACCAGGCCAGGAGACAAAAGACAAATGGAAGGAGGAGATAGGGACTTGTGAGGGAGGCAAAGAAGTGGCAAAAGTCATGGAGTGGAAAGGAGAGAACAGAGTTACTATGAAAGAGAGAGTGGGCATTTGTGAAGGGCCTTCAGAAAATAGTTGTGCACTGCTAGAGAAGGAAGAAGGTGGAGGAGGAGATGATGAAATTAGAGGAGTAATTGATAAATGCCTGGACCAAACTGGAGCGGAGGGAAGTTCTGCTGGGAGAATGCAACAGTGGTAAAAGGGAAATAATGTGCAGGAGGAAGAAGAGGGCTGGAAATGAGAGAGGAGATGAACGGAAGCAAGCAGGGAGTAAGAGGGTGGAATCTTAGTGCTGGGGACTCCAATACTAAGAGGAGTTAGGTGGGGCAGGAGGGGAGAGGCATAGTCACATTTGGGTGGGAGGTCATGCCAGGAATGACAGCGAAAGGGTGGGACAGTCTGTTCAGAAATATGCTAGAAGGGGTAGGGACAAGCATCATTTAATTATACATCTTGGGACAAGCGACCTGGCTGACAAGACAGTAGATACAGTCAGAGGAGGTTTGAGGAACTAAGCACAATTATGTGAGGGGACAGGAAGATCAGTAACTTTTTCAGAGATACTTCCTGTGCCAAAGGCAACAACAAGAAAGCTGAGAATAGAGGAATTTAACTGATGGCTAAGAACCTGGTGTTGTGCTAAAGTGTATGGGCTGTTGGTGGGGTGGGGAGGGACCTGGGAGGACAGTAGTCTCTGTGCCAAGGACAGACTACACTTGAGTGAGGAGGGAAAGAAAGTGTTGAAACAGAGGATGGAGGAGTACATAGAGGAAGTTGGGAATTTAAAACAAAGAATAGGGGGTGGCAGTTGGGAAAGATATGCAGAGACCTCAGGTTGGGAAACCATATGAGCTTACCCCCCATAACAGTGACAAAGGACAAATGGCAAGTACTATTGGCGATGCTAGTAAAGGAGGGCAGGATGGGGGGAGGTGGAAGGTGATTACCCTTAATGCTAGGAGCTTTGGGAGGAAAACTGCAGAGTTACAGGTTCTCATGCTAGAGGGAGAGGTGGACATTGCAGTCATCACGGAAACAGGGCTACCCAATACAATGGCTGGGACCTGTCTGTACCAGGGTACAGATTATTTCATAGGGACAGAGTGATTGGGAAAGGGGGGTGGCACTATATGTGAAGGAAGGACTGAAGTGTGTAAGGGAGGAAGGGGAGGAGGGTAGTACGGAGTCACTTTGGATGCAAATCCAGGATTCCAAGAATAGGATTCTTGGAATGGGAGTGATGTACAGGCCACCATCTCAGATGGAGGAGTTAGACAGGGAACTAGTGAGACAGATCAGGAGGACCTGCGAGAAGGGTAGTGTGGTGATTGTGGGGGACTTCAACATGCCAGGAGTGGACTGGAGCACCCCAACAACCAGGAACAGAAGGAGCAGGTACTGCTGGATGCTTTCAGGACAGCTTCCTGCTGCAAATGGTCGATGAACCAATCAGGTTAGGAAATACCCTTGACCTTGTGCTGGCAAATGGGGACTTTGTGAGAGAACTTACAGTGGAGGAACCGCTGTCAGGGAGTGACCACCGCTCAGTATGGCTCACATTGGATATGGGCAAGGAAGGAGTGGAATCTCGCACAATGGTGCTGGACTTTAGGAGGGCCGACTTTGGGAGAATGGGGGAAGTGGTAAAAGGGTACCTGGCCAGAATTCAATCTAGTATGGACACTAACCAGAGATGGGAGCTCATAAAGCTGGGGATAGTGGAAGCAACCAAACCTGCTGCAAAGCCCAGAGCCAGAAGGCTGGGGCTAAGAAACCGATCTGGTTGAGCAAGGAGTCATGGAAAGGTAAGGAGGAAAGAGCTGCCTTTAGGAAGTACAAGAAACAGGGAGGGAGAGGACAGAGAGTACTTGACAGAATCCAAGGAGGTGACAAGGGCAGTAAGTGGGAGCCAAAGCATTCACGGAACTCAGGCTGTACAAGGCATTAAGAAGGGGAGAAGGACTTCTTTAAAGTACATCAGGAAGAAAGGGCTGTAGGACCACATAGTAAGGATTAGGAAGGAGGGGGGTTGGGTGGAAGCAGGGTGTGATAAGGCGGAAGCACTTAATGAGTACTTCTGCTCAATATTTACTAAAGAGAAGAGGGGGGTGACACCCATGGTAGGAGAAATGGCAGAAGCAGGGGGGAAGTGGTGACAGATGGGGAAATCATGGAGAGCAGAGTTCGAGAGGGTTTGAAGGCACTGAGGGTGGACAAGACGCCAGGCCCAGATGGAATCCAACCCAGGGTACTGAAGGAGCTGGCAGAGGTCCTTGCAGGACCTTTGGCAGACCTATTTAATGCCTCACTACATTCGGGGTGTGTACCTAAGGACTGGAGGATGGCTCATGTGGTACTCCTCTACAAGAGTGGCCCCAAGGATGAACTGGGAAACTACAGACCAGTGAGCCTCACATCCATCGTGGGTAAGCTAATGGAGACTATCCTGAAGGAGAGGCTGGTGGCCCTCCTAGAGGCCAAAGGACTTCAGGACAGCAGACAGCATGGCTTCATATGTGGCAGATCCTGCCAAACCAACCTGGTCAAGAGTTCTATGACTGGGTAACTAGCAACTGGACAGGGGCCATGCAGTGGGATGTCCTGTATCTGGACTTCCAGTAAGGCATTCGACTCACTACCAATGGAGAACTGGGAAGAAAGTTAAGTAGGCATAGGGGCAGGCTGCAAAGCTGGTGAGATCGGTGGGAAACTGGCTGCAGGGAAGGCAACAGAGGGTGGTGGTGGGTGGAGCCTCTCACACCCAAGGGCAGTGACTAGGTAGTTCCACAGGGCTCAATGTTGGGACCAGTGTTGTTTGAGATATTCATTGCACACATATCATGGGACATCAAGAGCAAGATCAGTCTGTTTGCTGATGATACCAAGGTAGGCACAGTGGTGGATGACCTAGGGGATGGCAGGGTTGCAGGATGATCTGGCAAAACTTCGAAACCTGGTCAGACACCTGGCAACTGGGCTTTAATGCCAAAAAGTGCAAGGTGCTGCATTTTGGGATGAAGAACCTAAGGAAGAGGAGTTACCAGCTAGGGGGAGTGCAGCTAGCCCAGACAGAGGAGGAGAAGGATCTGGGTGTGCTCATTACAGGGTCAATGAACAACTCAGCACAATGTAAGAAGGCAGCAGCAAAGGCCAACAAAATGCTGGGTTGTATTGCAGGGGGCATATCCTCGAGGAGGGAGGAGGTGATTCTGCCACTGTATAGGTCATTAGTTAGACCACACCTGGAGTACTGCGTGCAGTACTGGCGTCCGTATCTGAAGAGGGACATTAAGTTACTGGAGGGGGTGCAGCACAGAGTGACAAAGATGATCAAGGGGCTGGGGGACTTATCATATGAGAGGAGGTTGAAGGAGTTGAACATGTACTCACTGGAGGAGAGGAGAGACAGGGGTGACATGATTGAAACCTTTAAATACATGAAAGGAATAAACAAAATGGGTACAGAGGTTGTTCAAAGTAAGGGAGGGAGGCCACAGGGGCCATGATATGAGACTGGAGCGAGGAGGTTCAGGAGGAAGATGAGGAGACACATTTTTACAGAGAGGGTGGTGGCTGGGTGGAATGCGTTACCTGCTGAAGTGGTATGCAGTAGAACAGTGGACTGCTTCAAACGAGGATGGGACAGGACAAGGGGGAGGGTTAATGAAGGGGAAGGGTGGAAGGGAGGGGCAGCTGCAGAATAAGGGGTGCTAGCTGCACATTCGAGCAGACTTGATAGACCTCTAGGCCTTTCTCTGCTGGCAAATTTCGTATGTTCGTATGTTCGTAGAATGTGGTTCTCCTTGTCTGGTTTCCATACCCAAGGGTACTACTGATTGTGGTGGGCAGGTGGTTGGGGCGGCCCGGGAGGTTCGTCCAACTTGGGCAGTGTTGTGCAATGCCAGGTCCCTCAAGAACAACACTGCAATTATTGCAGATCTTGTTGAAATAGTGGATCTGGCATGCATAACCGAGACCTGGCTGGATGAGAACTCTGGCCCCATTCTGGAGGCTTTAACTCCAGCTGGGTACTCGTGATACACCACCGAGATTGGACCATGGGGCGGGGGGGTTCTGGTCTGTTTCAAGACCAAACTTAACCTCACGAGTGTACTAGTTGAGGAGGCTGAGTCATTTGAATGTGCTGTTGTAGCAGGTGTAGGTTATTGGATCACCCTCATTTATCGTCCACCAGTGATGAGAAGCAATTCCTTCAGGAAGTGGTGGACTTTGTCATCGACATGGCGTTTGAGTCACCCAGACTGATGGTTCTGGGTGACTTCAATGCCTGGGTCGCCGATGAACTCTCGCAATTTGGTCAGCACTTCTTCCAGTTGATGACATCTCTGGGACTCACACAGGTGGTTACCACTGCTACTCACAAACATGGACACTCCTTTGAATTAGTCTACCTCCTAGGGATCAAAACATCTGACTTGGGGGTGGAACCAGTTGGGTGGTCAGATCACTACACCGTGGGGTTAAGTTTTAGCAGCCCCCTTCATAGGCCTACCCCAGTGGAGATGGTTAGGTACCGCCCTTTACGAGATATAAGTTCTCATAGCCTAGCAGCGGTGCTTGACCTCTCGTCCCTCTCATCAGCAAGCAGTGACCCAGAGACCCTCATGATGGCCTATAATTTGGCCATCTCAGCGGCTCTTGATTCCATTGCTCCAGTCTGTGTTCACCCTTTCTCCCTTCGCCCACAATCCCCTTGGTTTGATGGGACTCCAGGGAGATGCAGAGACTAGGATGAAGGTTAGAGAGTTGCTGGCGGAAGTCCGCCCTTGATATCGACCACCTTAGACAGATGGACCATTATCAAGCCTATCAATCTGCAATCACCCATAAGAAGGCAGAATTCCTGTCTGGGGAGATTGCGGCTGCTCAGAATCAACCAGCTCAGCTTTTCCGAAATGTGGACAGACTGTGCAACCCAGCCTGTCTACATGTCTGGAAAGTCTTTTACCAATTAGAGTGCAATGAACTTGTTTGATTCTTTGCTAATAAGGTGGCTGACATCAGGGCGGCACTCCAGCCGGCACACTCTATGGGCATTGATTTTGATCAGTATGAGGTCACTGCACCTCGGCCTTCCTGGAGTACCTTCAGTCAACCGGAGTTCATGGATGTCATGTGGATTATCCAGGGTGTGCACCCTACATGCTGGACCAACTTCCCTAATTTTGGGTTGTATTGATGTCATTGGTCCGGTCCTTGCACGGATAGTCTGGTGCTCCTTGGAATCTGGAGAGTTTCCTAGCTCTCTAAAAGAGGTGGTGTTGACGCCACTCTTGAAGAAAGCCACTTTGGACCCAGACTGCCATGCAAACTACAGACCTATCTCTAACCTCCCCTTTTTAGGGAAGGTGATTGAGAAAGTAGAGGCAGCACAACTGGAGGACCATTTGGCCATCCATGACCCGCTCCAGTCCAGTTTTTGAAAGAGACATAGTACCGAGACAGCGCTAGTTCGGGTGCTCAATGATCTCCTGATGGCTAGAGATCAGAAGAGCCGTTAAATCTTGGTTCTTCTGGATCTCTCATCAGGATTTGACACCGTGGACCATATGGTGTTGCTTGGTTGCCTAAGGCATGTTTGTGGGACTGTCGGAAACAGTCCTCAGGTGGTTTACATCGTTCCTCATTGGTAGAACACAGAGAGTGGAGTCTGGGATCTTTTCTTCAGGCCCTATTTCTCTGTCGTGTGGGGTGCCTCAGGGCTGTGCTGTCACCCATGTTGTTCACGGTGTACATGCTACCCCTCGGAGACATTGTAGGAAGGTATGGGCTAAAGTGTCACTGCTATGCTGATGATACCCAGCTCTACATTTCTTTTGCACCTGACCAGGATGGAGCTCTCTTGGTCTTTAATAACTGTCTGAAAGAAATACAGGAGTGGATGGATTCCAGCTGGCTGAAGTTGAACTTGGAAAAAACTGGTGCTGGTTGTGGACCCAGGTCGCTGGATGGGGGGGGGGGTTGGTTCGCCCTCGGGAATTTTTCTCGGTGGCATTTCACTCCCGACCTCTGAATGGGTGCGTAACCTGGGGGTAATTTTTGATGAAGGGCTGACCCTGCATTCACAGGTGCTGGCTGTTGTCAAATCTTCCTTTTTATCATCTCAGGAATATCGCCAGGATTAGGCATCTGGTTCCGTCTGGCGACCTTCCTACTTTGGTCCATGCTTTTGTGTCCTCACACTTAGATTATTGCAACTCCCTTTATCTAGGGCTTCCTGGGGTAGAAATCCACCATCTGCAGCTGGTGTAGAATGCCGCGGCCAGGCTTTTGATGGGATCTGCTCGATACTGTCATATTTTGCCAGTGCTGCACGAACTGCACTGGCTGCTAGTGCAGTGGCAGATCACCTTCAAAGTCAGTTTGCTGACTTTTAAAGCCCTACATGGACTGGGCCCGGATTACATGAAAGTGCTCCTGGTTCAGAATAAGTACTAATTCCCGACACCCACGTTCCCGACATCGAAAATCCCGTCACCTAAATCCCGAACCGTTAAGTGCCTGACATGTCGATTGACCGAATTATAAAATCCCGACAGTTTTAATTTCTGCTGCCTCAACATAATATACTGACTTGCCAGAAGTATTTGCCACAAACGCTGCTCAGTGTAGGCATCTTTTGGATTGCACGCCTGCTAAAGCCTTCTGAATGCAAGCCCACAGATCTCTGGTGACCGAGCAACACAGTCCAGCCCCAGTGTTTGGTTCCCCACCAGCACGCCCCATGGATCTAAATGTCCCCCAATGTTTTGGCTGTCTTCGGCTCCTTATGCCTCTGATTGTTGTACAGACACAGTGAATTTACAGTTCCGTAGTGCCATATAGGTTCCCAGTTCCCAACAATCGGTGTAATGAACAGTGACTGAAAGTGAAGTAGGACAACGTGTGGGATTAAAGATATTAGAGATGGGTGAAGTCCTGAAACTGAGAAGGAGAGACCAACTGCAGTAAGCAGACTGAAAATTTTAAACGTGAGTTTCAATACTGAGGGACAAATAAGACTGCATTACACACCTATGTCTTTTCACATTTATCAGAGTTACTCCTCATGGATTTAAAAGAGCAGTTCCTGTTCTATATATATTTATGGGAAGCATTTATACTGTAGAACTAAATATTTTCACTTGCCGGAATTTTCGCTGTTTGGTCACTTGTCATGTGTTAGCGCTTGTTAAGATTCATGCTTCGGTAATTGCAAAAGTTATTTTAATTCATGCTTCATGAGTGCTGTTAAGGATGTCCAAGCTATCTGTCACTTCGATGTGTGAGGAAGTTCAGAGGATAAGCTGGGTGGCACTGAGAAACGACGTTTCTACTTGTGGAGTGCATCTGTTTAAAGGAAAGTGGTTGCCTACAGCAAGCAGTACATATGTCGGGATTTCGTAATTCTGTCAATCGACATGTCGGCCACATAACGAGTCAGGACTTAGGTGATGGGATTTTCGATGTCAGGAACATGGGTGTCGGGAATTAGTACGGATCCCCCTGGTTCCTTATTGCCCTGGACGATCAGTCCGCTCAGCCAATGAGGGGTTGCTAGAGATTCCAAGGGTGTGCTTGAAATCATCTGGGGTGAGAGCTTTTGTTTGCCGCTCCTACCCTTTGGAATTCTCTACCCCATCGGCTACAGGAGTGCACAACTGTGGAGGGATTCAAGCAATCTTTAAAAACTTTTTTGTGGCACCAGGCATTCAGTGATTGATTTTTCTTTTTGGTATACTGCTATTTTAATGTTAATTGCATTGATGCTTGTTCTGCTTTTAAAATTGTTAGGGGCCTTGGTTATGGATAAGGCACCCTATAAATAACATTTATTATTAATATTATTATTTATTATTCATATGGCTTCTGTTGCAGACCCTGCACCATTTTAGTTGCCCTCCTCTGGACTGCCTCCATCCTGTCTATGTCCTTGCGGAGATGGGGTCTCCAGAACTGTATGCAGTACTCCAGTTGGGGTCTCACCAACTGTCTGTGCAGAAGGATGACAACTTCCTGTTTTCCACTGGTGATGCCTATCCCTATACATCCCAGTATCCCCCCAGCCCTCCTTACTGCCTTCTCACATTGCTTACTTACCATTATGTCATCTGATATGACTACCCCCAGGTCCCTTTCCATTTTTTTTATTGTTAATACCCCCCCCCCATTGTGTACTCTTCACCTGGGTTTTTGTTACCCAGGTGCATTACTTTGCACTTCTTTGCATTGACTCTAAGCTGACATACATTTGACCATTCCTCCAACCTTGCCAAGACTCTTCTCATCCTTTCCACCCCCCCTTGTGTATCAACCCTGTTGCAGATCTTTGTGTCGTCTGCAAAGAGGCATACTTTTCCTTCCAGTCCCTCTGCAATGTCACTTATAAAGACATTAAAAAGGACCGGAGCCATTACTGAACCCTGCAGTACCCCGCTAGTAACCCCTCTTTCTTTGGAGTGGACTCCATTTACTATTACCTTCTGTGTCCTGCTGCCCAGCCAATTTTTTAACCAGGCTACCACCCTGGGACCCACTTCCAGGCTGGCTAATTTGTTTATTAATCTTTTGTGTGGGACTGTGTCAAATGCCTTGCTAAAGAAAGTCTAGGTAGGCTATGTTCATAGCCCCTTCCTGGTCTACTACTTTGGTCACCCAAAGTAATGGCGGTGATGTCTAGTGGGAACCATCAACTCCAGCAAAGCCACAAGGGACTGAAACTCTAAGAGTCATGCTTAAGAGATGTTGCAGTACTGTTTGAATTGCCAAGTCAAAGTACAGTGCTTTGGAATCAAATTGGTCTGATATGGACTGTGAGAAATTGGGTTAACCTTAGCTTTAGGGGAACCAGCCATGCTTGAAAGACTGTGTCCTGTAATCAACTTTGGAAGCCATGACCTGGGCTCTGGTTGCACACTCCATTCAGGAGTGTGGGTGCTAGTCCCTAAAATCGCTGGGAGTGCGCCATGGTTTTGAAATCCTCGCCCAACTAGCAAAGTGTAATGTCTGCAATGCTGGGCACAAAGAAAAGAGATTGTGACTTCTAAAAGCAACTGCAAGAATGTATAAATGTGCTGATATAATAAATGTGCTGATATAATAAGTGTGCTGATATAATAAATGTGCTGATATAAGTGTGTTGATATAATAAATGTGCTGATACAATAAATGTGCTGATATAAGTGTGCTGATATAATAAATGTGCTGATATAAGTGTGTAGATATAATAAATGTGCTGATATAATACATGTGCTGATATAAGTGTGCTGATATAATAAATGTGCTGCTATAATAAATGTGCTGAATGCGATGTAACCATCGTAGATTAGGCCTGGGACACAGCCTGGTAGTGTGCCACATAGGGTGCTGCCATATGTGTTTGAGATTGCGGGGTCTCATACAGTTTGGGGACTGGTACTAGTGTGGGTATTTGCTACTGTTCTCTGCTAATTGTGTCAACTTTCTGATTGCAGCTAGCCAGATAGATAGCCAGGGATCTGAATACCGTAGAGGTTGGTTGGTGCCACTGTGATTGATGCTTACAGGAAATCTGATAATGATTATATGATTTGTTCTGATCAAACCAATCCAAACCAACTACTTCAAACCAAATGTAAATGTTGTAAATAGCTTAATCTCTACTCCATTTCACCCATCCTAACGCTTCCTTATGTAAATAAATTGTTGTTGTTGTTTTTCCTAATCCTATCTCGTGAGCATATTATTAGTAAAAGGTCAATAATGTATTGAAATGTGAGGAAATGTCTTTTTGGGTCATGCTTGGGTTGGCATTACAGTAATGTGGGTGGGTACAGCATCAGAGAGGGTTGTACCAGGTGAAAGCTAGCCCACTGAAAATTATACTCTGGGTGGAAACACTGCACATTATGTTTAATCTTGGGAAAGAACCAATTTTAAAGTAATTTTAGGAACCCAGACTTCTCAACCTTGTTTCAGCTGGCAAGGCAGGGGTAGTAGCCCTTGATATAATGGTGCAGGGTCGCAAATGTGGAGGCACCACTGGGATCTCCTGTTAGCCATATCATGCCCAGCATGGACCCCCTCCCCCAGCTCCTAAGCTTTGGGACCTTTAAAATGGCTGCTACCTATGTAGGTTAATGGAGATGTGTTTTGGCACCAAAACAGCTGTAAGCCTCTTCACTACTGGTCAGTGGAAGTTAGTGGGATGTGTGCATGCCCCTACTGGCCAAAGGTGGAACTGCACCAGTAATTTATTCCATTTTAAAATCTGTTATTGCATGGGTTCCCGGGGAGAATGTAACATCAAAAAATGCTCACGAGTATTTGTTAAATGTTTCATTACTGTTTAGAACAGGGTGTATTTGTCTACACAGGCTGTGTGGTGACTAATACTAGTTAGGAAACCATGTGTCTAGTTAGACCTGTTTAATTGTTTAAAAGTTATTTGGATGCTATTGCTGGTTAAATGTGACACTCTGAAATGCCACTTATTGGTGCCAGGCTTGGCACATGCTTGGGGTGGATGACAAGCTTTGCAGGCAGGGGAGATTATAACCCCTCCCAAATGGGGGCTTACCTCATGGCCATTCACCTGTCTTGCTCCAATCATTGGAATGCCTCCGGATGCCTCCAAGGTCCCCTGTTTTTGTCCCCACTTTTACCTCCCTGGCCTAGGTCCAATATTCTGCCCCAGTTTCCTTGTATGGTCCCTTTATTAATTTAAAGTGCCTCCATGGGGTAGGGAGCTCAGTAGAGCTGCCCGCCATTTTGCCTTTCACTTCATGGCCAGCCAGCCAACTCACGCTCAAGTGCACCCAACTCCTGACTGTAATTCACAGTCCAGAAATGGTTTCCTGGTGGTCCCAGACCCATCTGGGGAAGACTGGGGACAGGTGACCATAGTGGGGTCCAGAAGAAGTCCTCCACACATGGCCGGGGCTCATAAATATTACTGAGGAGAGCCCTGGGCCTATAAATATTAATGAGGTGCCTGTCTGCTGCAGGGGATCACATGTCATAGCAGCAGTGACGTGCTTGGGAGTAAAACAAAGAGTGGGTTAAGGGCAGCATTTGAAGGACACTAAAGGGGCTACTACACAAAGGGGGAGATGATTAAATAAAGTACCGTTTCTGGCTGCCACAGAACCTTAAAACTTGGGACTCAGATGCATTGCCTGTCTGCTGCCTGGGGGCACTTGGTTATGGCAGTAGCAACAGGCTAAAGGCTGAGAGAAAGTGGTTACGCTAGGCAGTGATCCTCCAGGGCACAAAAGCAGCTGTTGAACTGTGGGTCAAAGAAATAAAGTGATTATTCTGGCTGCACCAGGACTTTTATTTGGAACTGTGGTAATCTGATTTGGGACTGTGAATTGAGCAGCCATTTTAGTGAAGCAATAGCCAATCACAAAGCCAGGATTTCAGCCAAGACTTGTGGGACTTTTGCTTAGGCTTCATGGGACATTGCAAACTGCTTATGGGGAAGTTACAGGGACCTAATTTAGGCACACAAATGGGGGCCTATTGTACATCGAGAGGGGTTAATAAATATTCATTTTGTGGACTGACAAGCAGGTTCAGCCAATTATTGTGGGAGCAACAAGTAGCTTCAGTCAATTGGGAGCCTCAGAAGGACTCCATAAAAGACAGTGTTTTCCAGGCTGTTCAGTGTTCGAGCAGGAGCCACCCACAGGAGTGGGGGCTCAGGCCCTTTGCTCCAAAATAGGTCTAGTGATCCAGTGCAAGCCCCTCCACAGGGGAGGGAGGCTTTTCTTCTGCCAGAGAGACAAGTGACTGCAGGCAACAGAAGTCGCTAGTCTGGGGATTGCTAGAGATTGTCCTCCAGGGCTGGCCAGCACTTTTCCACATTTTTGGGAAAATGTGGGCAAACCTGAACCTTCATCTCTATGAGAGCTGCATGCACATTCTACCTCAGCAGTGAGAGTGCTGAAAAAAGCCTGAAACCTCAGAGAAAAGAAAGCCATTTCTGCAAGTGATCTAAGTGAGTACACTGCTTCTGACACATGCAAGTGTGAGAAATCTTTGAGGGGCAGAGAAGCCCAAATTGTAATGATTGTGACTGTTGGTCTGCACCCTGCATTTTAACATAAGCACAGAAGGGTGAACATCTGGTTAGTGACCAGACAAGGGTCCAGTTTAAGTATATAAATGTGTTTGATGTCTTAAGTGCTTAAAGGACTGAAAGGGAAGTATTCAAAGTTCGGGGCTCTTCCTTACATTGCCTGGGAGGTCCATTATGTGTCCATTTGGAGTGGTTAAATCCAACACTGCCAAGAGCGACTTTGTTAATGGTCGTGATGTCTAGTGGGAGCTATTAACTCCAGCAAAGCCACAAGGGACTGAGACTTTGAGATGATTCATGCTTAAGAGAAGTTGCAGTAACTGTTTGAATTGCCAGGTCAGAGTGTAGTGGTTTGGAATCAAAATGGTCTGATCTGGACTGTGAGAAACTGGGTCTGCCCCAGCCTTAGAGGAACCACCCATGCTTGAGAGACTGTGTCCTGTAATCCACTTTGGTAGCCGTGACCTGGGCTCTGGTTGCACACTCCGAGCAAGAGTGTGGGTGCTTGTCCCTAAAATTGCTGGGAGTGAGCCATGGTTTTGAAGTCCTCACCCAACTAGCAAAGGGTAATGTCTGCCATGCTAGGCACAGGGAAAAGAGACTGTAACTACTAAAAGCAACTGCAAGAATGTATAAATGTCCTGCTATAATAAATGTGCTTATATAATAAAAGTGTTGATATAATAAATGTGCTGCTATAATAAATGTGCTGATATAAATGTGTTGATACAATAAATGTGCTGATATAATAAATGTTTAGTTTTAGTTTAGTTTAGTTTATTGTTCTAGGAATTACTACCTTTGAGCCAGAGGCTCTTTTACAAAGGTTCCACGTCAATTAGGTACAGTACAAAAGGTTACATAGATAACACAACAATTTGTGTTGTGTCAAGAGCAAGAAAACATATACAAATACATATCAAATCACTTGTGCAAATGGACATGAGATATCAATAATCACATTATTATTACAAGAAAGAGGTCATGCCAGATTAGGAGAAACAAATAGGAAAAAGTCCAGAACAGAGGGTAAGTGAATGTGTGGGAGCAGACAATAGCAGGAGAAAAGGTTTCCAAACATGTCTTTGTCAAATAACGGAACAGGGTGGGTAGTGAGAAAATAGGAGGTTTAATCAGGGCAGTCACAGGAGCTGGAGGTGGCAAGGTGAGAGAAAAGCCTTGATTTGAAAATACCTAGAGAGGTGAAGGCAGAAATATGAGTGCTGAGGGCATTTAGCCAGCTGGGGGCATGACAGGCAAATGATCTTTGTCCCTGAGAAGTCCGGCATCGGGGGACTTGGAGAGGCTGGTGTTCTGATCTTCTGGTAAAATGGGTGCTAGCGCTCGGGCATAACAGGTCTTGGATACAGGGTGGAGTGAGGCCCAGAGTGGATTTTTTCACGATCAGGCAGGTAAGGTACTTTATCCGGTTTGAGAGTTGCAACCAACCTGAGTCAGCATAGAGTTCACATGTGTGGGTACGTCGATGTGCACCAGTGAGCAGCTGACAGGCCTTATTTAGGGATGTTGTAATGCGACTAAGTGCTGTAGTAGTGGCAGATCCGTATATAACTAAGCCATAGTCAATGACTGAGATGATAGATGATTGGATGGCAATCCTCAGTGCAGAATGGGTAAGAAGCTGTCGGTTCCGATACAGAATCCCAATTCGCTGATTAATAGTTTTTGCTGTACTATCAATGTGAGTTGCAAAGGTTAGGCCTTGATCAAAGTTGATTCCAAGATATTTGAAAATTGGCACTTGTTCAAGGGTATTTCCAAGGTATGTATTAATGGTGAGTGGGACTTGCCGTTTCTTGTTATGTGAGTTAGAGAAGAGCATGGATTTAGTTTTTTTGTGGTTTAGAACCAGCTTATGTTCAAGGAACCACATCTCAACTTTGGAAAAAGCATGCTGAAGGTTGAGGCGTAAGAGGTTCGGATCTTTATGAGTGGCAAGAATCATGGCATCATTGGCTTAGAGGATTATTTGTTCAGGGCAGGATTTGGGGAGGGAGTTTAGGAAAAGGCTGAAAAGGAGGGGGCCCAGGATGGATCCCTGGGGAACTCCTGAGCGAACCAGTTTTGAGTCTGAGAGAACTCCAGCTACTTTTACAGATTGAGAGCGCTGAGCAAGGTAATTTTTTACCCAGTCACCAGGACCCTGCGAGAGCCCTAGGGATAGAAGTTGTTTGATAAGTAGGCCATGGTGAACTGTAGCAAATGCCTTGGTTAAGTCAATGTAGACTGCTCCAGTTAGGTTTCCCTTGTCCATGGCATTGTGGATTGCTCCTGAGAATTCAAGCAGGGCAGTCGATGTGCTGTGCCTTTCTAAATCCATGCTGCTGAGTGCATAGGATGTTGTGCTTTTCCAGGTAGTCTGAAAGTTGGTCCGCCCACCAAGCTGCTCAAGGGCCTTAGAGAGAGGTGGTAGTATTGATATCGGGCGATAGTTACCAGGCAGTGACTTATCACCACTTTGTGCACCGAGTGACAACTGCAGCCTTCCATTTCCTAGGAATTGGCTGTAGCAGAGGTAGAGATTGAAAATTTTTGTGAGGTGGAGCAGTACTTCCTCCAGAGTGAGGGACAGAAGTTTAAGGTCAATAGTGTCGCTGCTTGCTCGGGACTTAGAAATGGCCATCTTTACATATTTATAGACTTCATGTGCCTTTACTAGTTTGAAATGGAAGGGTGGTTTGGCTGGAGAGGCAGTAGTAGAAGTAGAAATTGGAGGGTCAGCATCAGTGAAGAAATCAGATGAGAGGACATCACTAAGGTCCGTGAAGGTATCATTTAGGTGTTTGCAATGATCTCTGGGTCTAATGTGAGGTTCCATCCACATTCATTATTGTAGGAGAGGATTTGGACTGCTGACCCATGATATTCTTTATGTTGTCCCAGAAGGATTTCCCTTACGCCCCAGGAGTTGGAGGGCATTCTTGAAGTAGGAGCTCTTCATCAAGCGGATCTGTTTAGTACAGTGGTTGCGAGCCTGTTTATACTTTTGAATGTCCAACAGAGTGCCAGTAGCTCTTGCAGTGGCCCAGAGGTGATCCCTACTTTTGAGTTGTGCCAATAGCTTTGCCGTGAGCCAGGGATTTGTGAGTGCTTTGATTTTGTGCTTTTTTACTGGTGCATAGGTGTCACAGGCAGTGTTGAAAGTAGTAATAAAGTAATCAAGGGCTAGGTCAACATCTTGAGTTTTGTAAATCAAGGACCAGTCTATCTGCCTAAGATAGGTCTTGAGATGAGTAAGGTTGCCATAAGGTAGGACTCTGCTAGATGGTTTTGAGGCAGCTTGAAACTTATTTGTCCAGGTACATATTATTGAGAGTGATCACTGAGCGAGTCAGGGAGAACACTTACATTGGTTATACTGGGTAGGGTGGCTGGTAAGGATCCAGTCAATGAGGGTGCTGGTCCCTGATTTGTAGTTTTCCTGGTAGGGGAGTTTACCACTTGTGTTAAATTTGCTGCTAGATGGCATCTTTGTTTGACCCTGCATCAGAGCAAGCCAATTTATATTAAAGTCCCCAAGGAGAAGGAGTTCGATGTCAGAAGGTTGTGTACTTTGAACTCGAGGACAGCCTGTAGGCGGAATCAGGATCTTTGGTGGGATATAGACAGCTGCAATCGTGAGGACTTTGTTTTGGGCACCAAGTAGTATCTTGATAGGGAGGAGTTGCACTGAGGTTTCTGTGGTGGGGTAAGAACCAGGGAGACAGGTAAGGTAGTCCTTTATGTAGATTGCACACCCACCACCCCTTTTTTGAGGTCCTATCCAGCCTGAATATCTTGTAGCCCTGTATAGAGATGGCATGATCCGAGTATTAGGTGTCAGCCAAGTTTCAACGATGGCAAAGATATCCAGGTTGTGTTGGCTGGCAAAGATTTGAAGGGAGGCCAGTTTTGGAAGGAGACTGCAGATGTTTAAGGTAGCAACTTTGACCCCTCCATTTTGGCAGGCTTTGTTGTATTGTGGAGGCAGTGCCACAATTTGAGTGGACACTTCTGATATCAAGAGGAGGAGGAGTAGGAGTTTAAGAGACAGTTGCTGTACTTTGTAGTCAATAGAATTACACTTCTGAGGCTTATGCGGCTTGGACCAGTGCAGGCGCCTAGGACCCAGAGCAAGGAGATTGTTAGTAATAGAGGATGATATGCCCATTTATCCTTGTTGTAGCTTGTCAGTTGCACCCAGTCGCTGCAGATAGGTACCTGGTGGTTAAGTCAAAAGCCAAAAGAATGATCAACAGCTGAGGTCCAGAGTCACTGAAATGTTAAAATTCCTGAAGGTGATTAACTTTGCCTGCACATATGCAGGATGTGAAATCCCTTTGTCTGTATGCTTCTTTGTCATTCAAACAGGTTGCTGAAAAGCCCACGTACAGATCATGGAGCAGGTCAGACGAAAATGTGGATTGCAGCAGGACCCGGAGTCACCAAGTTTGTCAGATGTAGTTGCTTCACTTATATTTTGCTTGGTATAGCTTCCAAAAAGTTGATTTTAAAATGAAAATAAAGATATCTGATGATGATTTTTTTGCAGAAATCCAGTCCAGGAGACTTTCACGGATGTAGTGAGCAAGAATGGTATAGTTACCACAAGCAGAAAAACATGTAAATCCACAAAAACTAAGCTACAGACACAGACAAACACATTCAGCCACCACACAGACCCAGGGGACGTGGCGAAAGTGTGCTGATATAATAAATGTGTTGATATAATAAATGTGCTGATATAATAAATATGCTGATATAATAAGTGTGCTGATATAATAAATGTGCTGATATACAGTAATAAATCTGCTGAATGCTATGCAACCATTGTAGAGTAGGCCTGGGACACAGCCTGGTAGTGTGCCACCTAGGGTGCTGCCATATGCGTTTCCCCTGGGGGTATAGCCCGGACGTGGGGTTGAGATGTGTCAGCCCCACTCCCCAGTCCCAGCCTGGTAATCCAGAGAGTGATTTCAGCTTGGAGAGGGGCACTGCATCCAGAAGTTAAAATGCAGTTTTCCATCTTAAAAGCATTAAGATCTCTGCAGTCAGTAATAGGTGCCTGACTGTTTCCTTGGCCTACATCTCGACCTCCAGGGACAGAACCCACCTGCTGAAAGCATTTAATCCTGCCTTGTACAGACCAATGATGACTACCAACTGTAAGTAATGCAGGGTCCATGCACTGCATCCAAGGAAAGGGACTTGTAAATAGTTCAGCGTTCAGCGTTGCTAAGTTCTGTAGGCTACATGCAGTGTGTGTTCAAGAGAACAATTTAAACATAATCTTCTTGTTTCTTCAAGGGCCCCATCTAACCGGCCATCCCCTAGCTGCACCAAACATCAGCCTCTCACTGTCCCTCAGTCTCCCTTGCTGTCTATCTTTTTCTCCCTTGCATATCTGCTGATATAAAAATATATGCAAATCATTGTATGGAAATGTAACTGATATTAGGATCCCTTTTGTTTAGAAATTATATAGTGTTAATTTTTGAAATGTATATAATTGTGGTTTGAGATATTGCAAGAAGCTATTGGAAACTCAAGGGGTTACCTGAGTGCACATTTTAAGCCTTTTGCAGAAGAGCTGGGAAAAGGGGGCCTCAGTTCAGGCACGCTGCGTTCTTGCCTTGCACCTGCCTGAAATATACAAGAACAGGATGCTTGTTAAGAAAGGGGGTTGGAAGGACTTATAAGAGAGCTGAGTTGCAACTGCTTGAGAGAGAAGAATGGGTACAGAGATCGAAGAAAAGCTCAGATGGGCTTTTTTATTTGGCCTTTGTAAATAGTTATACTGAACAAGTTTTTCTTTTGTTACTGCTAGTGTAAATACATCTTTTTAGTGAATCCTACAACTGCTCCTGGTTTTTCCTATGCTTCCTGACCTGTGCCTCGATGATAGTACCCAGGTTAATGTTGAGATTGCGGGGTCTCATACAGTTTGGGGACTGGTACTAGTGTGGGTATTTGCTACTGTTCTCAGCTAATTGTGTCAACTTTCTGATTGCAGCTAGCCAGATAGATAGCCGGGATCTCACTACAGCTGGGGTTGGTGGGTGTCACTGTGATTGATGCTTAAAGGTAATCTGTTAATGATTATATAATTCATGCTAATCAAACCAATCCAAACCAATATAGCTTAACCACTACTCCAGTTCACTCATCCTAACCCTTCCCTATGTAAATAAATTGTTGTTGTTTTTCCTAATCCTGTCTCATCAGCATATTTTTAATAAAAGGTCAATAATGTATTTCTATGTGGGGAAATGTTTTTTTGGGTCTTGCTTGGATTGGCATTACAGTAATGTGGATGGGTACAGCATCCCAGAGGGTTGTATCAGGTTAAAGCTAGCCCACTTAAAGTTATACTCTGGGTGGAGGCACTGCGCATTATGTTCAATCTTGGGAAAGAACCAGTTTTAAAGTAATTTTAGGAACCCAGGCCCCTCAACCTTGTTTCGGCTGGCAAGGCAGGGGTAGTAGCCCTTGGTATAATGGTCCCAGTGTAACACTGACCTTTGCTACATATTGGCATGAATTTTCTTGGGAGTGCAGGAATTGCTTCTTTTGCTCCCCAGACATAGTGGCAAAATATGCAAGACCTTTTAAGGGAGTATGTTGGAGAAGATGTGGGCAGACTCTATCTACCCAGATGCATATTTTCTGGTACTGCTCTTAACTTCCACCTTTTTGGCAGGCAGTTACTCAGGAATTGGAAGATATTTTGAACTGCCCTCAGGTGATTACTCTCTCCCTAATTTTATTGGCCGTCCCAACAGCTGGGAACTCTCTTCAGGATCCGACTTTAAAACTTTTATTAATTCTGATCCTAGCTCAATAAAATGTAGCACTAGACTGTGGCATACCCCACAGATCCCTAACCTGGAGAGGTGGCAACAAATTTTGCTAGCGATTTATTCCTTAGAAAGAGTAACCTATTCCCTCATGGATAAAACTAATCTTTTTCACACCAGGTGGAGTAGATGAGTGCTACCCCTACTCAACACAGACTTAGCATTTGTACCATAAGATCAGCCCCCCTCCTGTCTTCTCTTTCCCATCCCGCCCTCTCTACCATTTGATCTCTCCTCCTTCTTTGTTTCTCTATACAGCCTGCTTATTTATATGATTTCAGTATTTTCCCACCTAAGGCAGCTGATGGCTATTATGGAAAATTAAAAAGAGGTGGTCCAACTATCTGGTACTGATCTTTGCAGGTTCTCCTTCTACCTACCAACTACCATCTTGCAAGACCTCAGACTGACTTAACAAGCTCCAACACAAAGGGCGGACAATGCCCTTCCCGACAACACTGCGGTCCCAGATCCACATACATAGTTTCTGGCCTTCATGCTATTTACTTACTTACTTACTTTGCTTTGAAGAAGCAGACAAACAAGAGTAACTAGTTAATATTTACAAACGTTATTCCCAGACAGTACCGCTGACTCATTATATCATATTATTAATGGAATCCAGTACTTCTCTGTTCATGTCATTGTACTTTATATAAGTGCAGTACCCTCTGTTTCTTTTGATAAAATTCTATCTTAAGTATAACCCGGGCACCTCCTCGCAATGGGCTACTACCCCTGCCTGCTTCCCTAGCTGCAGGTCGAGGGGTCTGGGCTCTAATAATAATGCTATTGACACAGTGCCTCCACCCACAGAAAATTTCAAATGGGTTAGATGTTACGTTAACACAACCCTCTGGGAAGTTGTGCTTACCCACACCCCCAACCAGTGGACACATACCTGGAGTTATACCAAATACTTTCCTTAACATACACTTACAATTATTGGTGAGCGCTAATAATATGCTCATGGTTACCCCTCTTACCCAGTGGGTTGGGACTCCTGGACTATCCTGTGCACTTGGAACAGGAAACATGTCAATAACAGCAATGCCTTTTTATACTGTCACCAGTTCCCCTACTATTCAGTAAGAATATGCTCAAGAAGCAGATTAACATTTAAACAGTACACTGATTTATTGGGGAACGTTAATAGGAGATGGGCAGATGTATCAATAGTTGCTGCAAAGAAAGTAATCAGCTTAGATGGATGGATTTGACAATCACAAATAAAGCAGAGGAGGGCAACAAAGATGGTACATGGATTGCATCACAAGTCCTATGAGGACAGGTTGAAGGAACTGAATATGTACTCCCTGGAAGAGAGGAGGGAGAGAGGGGATATGATAGAGACATACAAGTATCTTACAGGGAGGAACAGGGTGCAGGAATACACAATTTTTAAGCAAAAAAGATATTCCAGAACTAGAGGGCATGGGATAAAGTTGGAGGGAAGACGATTCAGAGGAAACGTGAGGAAGAATTTCTTCACAGAATGGGTGGTGGACAAGTGGAACACCCTGCCAGAGGAGGTGTTGGGGGCTGAAACAATCATGGGATTTAAGAATGTACAGGATAGACATAAAGGAATTCTGGAGGTCAGGGTTAAGGGGCAACAGACTTCTAGGAAAACATAAAGTAAACTTACAAGCTCAAATGGGCAGACTGGGTGGCCGTAGGCCCTTAGCTGCCTACACTGTCTATGTATCTATGTAACCCTGACATTTCAGTTAATTAAATCTTGGTACCCAGGTTCTAAGTTGATTGCAGGCCTGAGAGTTGCCGTGAGGTGGTCAGCGTTGCAGCTGGTTGGGGCCCTTACATAGACAATTGGTTATTGACTCTTTTACTTGAATCTGAAGCCACATTCACCAGTGCCTTGAACCCCAAAAGAAATTGTAATCCCCAGGCCCGTTGGCCTGCAAATAAAGTCAAACCACAACACAAACTTTGAAGGCAAATCAGATGGCAATTGCTCTAGAGGTTGCAGGGCAAAGACCCTGAAGTTACTCATGCTACCAGGACCAGTAGAAATGGTAGCTGCAGTCAGGTTGGACTCTCTCTCTTGTTAGGAATAAACATGGGGGCCAGGGCCAACATGACTCACCTCCACTTCATGGCCTTTCCCATCGAGGTGGCTGCAACATGCAATTTTTCTCTCTGCAGGGGCTGACTCCCCGAACTGGTCTTTGGCCGGGCTGGCTTCGGAGATGCAACTACAGTCCTGAGGACCTTTTGTGACAAAAGCCTAGCACATACAACTGAGTCTCTGATGCAGTTTACATAGCACACTCAGCTCACCCACTTCTGGGCTTTCCGTCTTTTTACTGTGAGCTGGATACAAATCAGGACGGTCTCCCCTTTTCTTGAAACGTGGCAGGAGACACTTTCTAACAGTACAGGCTCCACTTTTCACTGGAGTCCCTTAAACAATTCTCACAGCAACTCCTCAAGATCTGAAATAATTCAGCACAAGATTCACTAGAAGGTTGCTCTTTCACTCACCTGAACTTGCTACATGCGACTGATGAGAACAGTTCCTTTTCTGCTTGAGGCAGTTCACACAGGGCGGCTAGCAGACCTTTTCCCGCATTTCTCAGCTGAGCCACACAGGCTCCCTCTTCCTCGAGCACGTGAGCTGATCTCTCTTCAAAGTAATTCTCTGAAACTGAAAACCAGGATCTCGGTATTTCGATTGGCTGCCCAGACTGTCAGTCACAGTCACAGAGCTCCGATTGGTTAAATTGGGCACCAAGAGAAAAGTTCACAGTTTCTCCCAGAAAGCACTGTAACAAGGACCCAACAGGATCTCTGAAGTTCTGATTGGTCTGGCAACAAAGTCCAGGACCAAATATGGTGGCTCCTTTGCAGAAGAAGTAAACAATCCACATTCCCAGTTCATTTTAAACATAAACATTTGGGTTTAGCAATAAACAATCACAGCATTCGATAGTGCTTCATAGATACTGTTAAGTGACTGTACAATGAATCTTATCGGGGTACTGCCTGGCTGGTTGTGGGCTTTGATTTTCCCGGACCCAGCACAGGCTATTCACTGCAGTGGCAGGGCTGAATCTCCTCAAGTGGCAGCGCGGTGGCATTCATTCGCACACTCATGCAGGAACCATGATTACAGCAATGCTTCACACTGAACTATATTTACAGTACTGGACTTGCCAGGCTCTCAAAGGCAGAGCACCAGCTGGGACCCTCTTCTGGCAGAGGAACACTGCAAGGTCCAGGGAGACAACTAGGGCAAGCCCACCATTTGGGGGGTGGGTTACATTATTAAAAATAAATTAGAAAAAAAAGGATTACTTCCTCTGCCTTGCTGGTCACTACCTTTTTGATGTGCCCCAGCATTCTGCTGGCCCTCTTGACAGCAAATGTACACTTCATCTTGTGCTTTAACTCCTTGTATATTATGACCATAGGTCCTATATATGTTATTGGTTCACTGCAGTATTAAGATAATAAATGATAAGCAACAACAAATGCTCTCACCTGCTGGGGGAGATGGTCATTCACAGGGGGGTGGTGGTGGCTATCTATAAATGGGTACTAGAACTGGACTAGTTTCTCCCTTTGGGTAAGGTATACATGCCAATGACCTGAGGAGGCTGAGGCATGTCTGCAGTTTTTAACACTGGAGGAGTTAGGTATAGTAGGGTGGAGGTACGCCCAGTATAGCCAAATGGAGATGCAGCACCTGATTTCCTGCTTATACCCTGTTTAACAGCTTTGAGAACTGAATCATAAGGAGATTCCAATAACCCTTTCAAGGTCAATGAAGGTTCAAGTGACCCACTCGAGGTCACACAGAAATTCAAGTGACCCACTCGAGGTCACTTTGACATTCAAGTGACCCACTGAAGGTCATGCAAAGGTTCAGTTGACCATCTCAAGGTCACACAGAGGTTCAAGCGACTAGCTTAAGGGTACATGAAGATTTAGGTAACTCCCTCAAGGTCACACGGAGTTTCAAGTGACCTGCTCAATGTTCACACAGAGGCAAGTGACCCTCTCAAGATCACATGAAGGTTCAAGTGACCCACTTAAGGTCACGTGGAGTTAAAGTGACCTGCTCAAGGTCACACAGAGGCTTAAGTGACCCACTTAGTGTCACATAGAGGTTCAAGTGATCCACTCAGGGTCACACAGAGGCTCAATTGACCCACTCAAGATCAAGCAGAGGTTCAAGTGACCTGCTCAAGGTCACAAGAAGGTTCATGTGACCCACTCAAGGTCACATAGAGATCCAAGTGGTCTGCTTAAGGCCACATGAAGGCTCAACTGACCCTCTCAAAGTCACAGGGAGGTTCAAGTGACCGGCTCAAGGTCACACAGAGATTCAAGCAACTAGCTTAAGGTCACATGAACGTTCAGGTGACCCCCTCAAGATCATACAGATTTTCAAGTGACCTGATCAAGGTCACAGAGAGGCAAGTGACCTTCTCAAGATCACATGAAGGTTCAAGTGACCAACTTAAGGTCACATGGAGGTTAAGGTGACCTGCTCAAGGTCACACAGAGTCTTAAGTGACCCACTTAGAGTCACACAGAGGTTCAAGTGATCTACTCAAGGTCACACAGAGGCTCATCTGACCCACTCAAGGTCAAACAGAGGTTCAAGTGACCTGCTCAAGGTCACATGAAGGTTCATGTGGCCCACTCAAGGTCACACAGAGATCCAAGTGGTACACTCAAGGCCACATGAAGGCTCAACTGACCCTCTCAAAGTCACAGGGAGGTTCAAGTGACTTGCTCAAGGTCACACAGAGGTTCAAGTGACCAACCGAAAATCACATGGAGGTTCAAGTGACCTGCTCAGATCACATAGGGGTTCACGTGACCCACTAAAGGTCACACAGAGGTTCAGGTGACCCAGTCAAGGTCCCACAGAAGTTCAAGTGACCAGCTGAAGGTCACAAAATGCACCAGCAGCTGTGTGAAATTTCTTCAATTTGCATCTGCTTACATCCCAATGTTTTGGGAATAAAAATGTACGTTTCATGTACTTGATGAAACTTTTTTACAGATCCTGAATATATTGTAGTAAAAAGTGAGGACTGCATAGAGCTACCACTCATGATGCTAGCAACCATTTTTGGAAACAAGCCTGGGTCTTTGGGGGCCTGCCAGGGGAGGGGAAGGGAGGGGAGTGAAGCATCCCAATAGATGCTCCTTTCCTCTAGAAGGACATCAGCTCCTCACTGCAGTACTGCACCCTGAGAAATCACAGTGGGAGGTACAGTTCAGGACTCAAGCTGCAGAGGGTGGCAATGATGTCCATGGGCATGCGTTCAGCATGTGTATGTCATAATATCCAAGCATGCAGCATCCTCGGGGGGAGAAGAAACTAGAAGGAAACTTCTCCAGCTGTGCACAGAGAAGGCTCCTTAGTCTACAGGCCCCTCTCCCACCAACCTAGGCACTCTCCTCAAAAGACTTGCTCAAGAATTAGCAATAGATTCTGCCCCAGCCTGAGACCCTTGCCATGGGGAACAGCCCCTGGGAGGAGTTCAGACTACAGACATGTGAATAAATTATTTCTAGCTCAGCCAGGAAGGAAGGTGTGATTGTAAAGAAGAAAGGGACCATTTTACCCACAGTTTCTCCTCAGAAGTAATGGCTAAAGTTACAGAGCACACTAAAGGTTCTTACACTGGGGAAACTTCTATAAACAGTGACTTGGGCTTCCCCTGACAGAAATGAGTTATAAAAATACTGTAGAGAGCTAAAGAAGTGAGCTTTCCAGCTGGGGTACTGAAAAAGTAACTACTTTAATTTTTAACTGTGCTTTATAATGACTTATGCAGTATGTCATAGTAAAGTATCCATATGAACAGACTAGAGCAGATTTGGAATTTTCAGACAGTTAGTCAATACTTTCAGACTAAGGATTCCATTGTGACCCGCTGCAGGGTTCTAAGGAGAAATCAACTGTGACTGGTGCTGAGGAGTGGAATCCACTTGATGTCCACTCAGGGGACAGCTTTTGAGAGAAATAGAATGTTGCTTCAGTATAAAAGGAGCTCCATAACTCATTTTGTGGAGATCCAGCAGGGATACCAACCTGAAATGACCAGTTCCTGATCACAGGGAGTCTAGCCTATAGAAGCCTACAGTCATACAAGGCCTGGGGGACTAGCTGTCACACAGTAGGCCTAACCTACAGAGGATTGCCTGTATCCCAGTGGCAGAGTCAGAAGTGCAGTGAGAGTTTACTGCCTGCTGCAAGTGGTACCTGTTATTGTACATTGTTTCAGCCTGCATCCAGCAAGTTCAGCACAACATGTTCCAGTTACCAAGTCATCTTCAAGAACCATCAACATCAAATTTCTACTGCTATCTCCGAAGGGGCCAATATTTTGTCAGTTTAATTCCAGAGCTTATAAGAAAAGTGGTGCAGTTATTTCAGTTTATTTTGTGGGACTATTTCAAGAGGAACAGTCTTCTGATATGCAGAGATTTGTGACTCTCAATGCTACAAAAAAAGACTACCATTCAGCAATAAAAGAGACTTTGCTCAGATTGGGGTTTTAAATGTGATTTGTCTAGAAGCATTTGTTAGCCAAACATGATTTTTATGCCACAGTGATTAGAATGATTGACATAAAGTAAATACTATGGAGTATAGCAAATGCTGATAGTAAGAGAATTTACAGCATAAGTAAATGCTGAAGTATTTAGCTTGCAGGAAAGGGTATCTGGGTAAAAGGGGTGAGTGGGCTGACTGAACTGCGTATAGGCTTAGTAGCCATTGCATGCCCTAAATGAATTGTAAAAGAAAGTATAACAACTGAGGTCTGAGGGGTGGCCTAGTGCTGGTGGTATTGGTAATACTGGAGGGCTGGTGGGTACTGGTATAGTCTACCATCTTCAGGGATAATAGGCGCAGACCTGTGGGAAGATAGAATACATTGTTTGAGTACAAATGCATAGAGGTTAAAGAGAACCTGTCTCAGTTTTTTAATAATGCTGAAACAACAAAGAAGACGCTCCATTACCTCAATGGGTGTTCTTCTGTGGCACGTGGTTAATTTTTTAAACAGCCCCTAAGGGAGGGAAGGATCATAATTTGCCCCCAAGAGGCTAGCTACATGAGCTTGTTCCACTTCCTAGTATCCCACTCTGCCTCCATGCTCTGATGTTTAATGACGTCTGTATAAGGACAGCAAAGAGGCACACTCCATTGAAGTCTATGGAACATAATTTTTAAACATTGTTTTTGATCATTTACTGTAAGTGGACATCAGGCAAAATCAGAACCAGGGGTCAACTAATAAGGCAGAAAATAGAAAAAAGACACCTCATGGCTGTATGTACTGAGTAAAAATATACTATCCAGACAAAGCAATTCAAGCACTACCCTGTTAACCCCAAATAATACAGACAACACCAAACAGCATAAGTAGGTTCAACATTTTTTGGTAGAATGCCATAACAAACAGTGTGAATCTCTTACCAGAGAACACCGACAGGATCCCCACACACCAGACCTTCAGGTGTTCTCTGGTAAATTTTGAATCTACGGCATATTATTTTGGGTTGACAGATGGTGCTGGAATTGCTTTGCCTGGATGTCAACTAACAAGGTTCTTGTTCATTGACCCCTAGCTTCAGTTTTATGTAACATTCACTTAAACCGCAAAAAACAGTGTTTTAAAATGATGCTCCATAGACTTCAATGTAGCATGCTCCCAAACTTATGCAGATATCATAAAATGTCAGAGAGTCATGGTGGAGCAGACTAGTAGGACATGGAAAGGGATCATGCAGCTAGCCCCTCGGGGAAAATTATGATCCCTTTATTTTCTTGGGGGGGGGCTGTATGAAAAATTAAACAAGTGCCACAGGGGAACTCCCATTGAGGTAAGGGAGCTTTCTCTTTGTTTTTGTACAGCTCAAGAGAGGTTCTAGTCAAGTTATAGTCAATTTTAGCAGTTAATTGCAAAAGTCTTGTTGCTGCTATTTTATTTTTTCAAAACTGTGTCTGTCACACTGGCAGAACAGCCCAGTAAATTTACCTTCACTTAACTTTATTTTATTTATTCATAGTATATGGTGAAATGCGGTTGTGTATGGAAATCCATACACTGCAAAAAGTCGTTCTGCTTCAGTAGTGACGTCCTCACTAATGCAGAATGACTTTTCATTCTGCGTTAGTGAGGATGTCACAATACAACCGCCCCCAAACAGCGCTATTCATTGGATAGGGGGCAGTTGATGAGCTGCGTGCATGAGCTGACTCGGTGAGTGACAAAATGAGAAGAGAGCGTACGGTGGCAAGGACTGATCACGGAGAAATACTAAAGTAAGCATACTTCTTTTTTGGGGCCATACACTATATAGAAAAGTGTGTGGGTGCCCCCATACACAACCACGCTATTCTAATACCTTGTGGTTTCCATGATGATAGGGACCTCTCGAGCTTTGCTCTCGAGGTCCTCATCGTCACTGGAAACCACTCAGTATTAGAATAGCGTGGCTGTGTATTGGCTCCCATGCACTATCCTATATATAGTGTATAGTGGAATGCTGCTATGCATGGAATTCCATGCCTGGAATATGCTTGTTCTGCTGCACTAGCAACATTGTTATGTTGTTCTGCTGCAGTAATGATGTCACTACTGCAGCAGAACCACTTGGAATGCTGCCACATTGTTGCTTTCCTCTATTTAATTCTGTGGTAAGACAATATTCTAGAACCTCTTGAGACTTCACAAGTCAGTTTCATTATGAGAAAGAGAAAAAAACATACAATGCACACATTTCACATAATACTACTGTACACTATAAAAAATACAGGATGAGCAACTTTATGCACAACCTGTGTGTTCTGTCACCTCAGGGTTCTGATTCCCATGGACCTCTCGAACTTCACTCTTGAGATCAGAGGGAATCAGAACCCCTCTGTGGCAGAACACACTGGTTGTGCATAGTTGCCCATCCAGTATTCTCTATATTTATTTGGTAATTCGGATACAACCTTTGAGTATACACTCTTTTACAAAGGTTCCATGTGAGGATGTAAAACAGCAGAGACATAACAAAAACTTGACAGTTAACACAAAACATAAGATTGCTATGTAATACAGAAAATAGATAAATAATACATTTGAGTAACCTAGACAACTGAAATTAAACAGAGGGAGGAGATTCCCAATTAGCAACGTACAGCATAGCGGCCCCGGGGGGCCTGTCAAGGTACAGTATCAGAAAGGGTAGGAGAAAGAAAGAGGGGAAGATTGTGAATGAGATTTCCCAATTAGCAATGTATGGCATAGCTGCCCCAGGGGGGCGTGTCAAAGGAAGAGTATCAGAAAAGGTAGGAGAAAGAAAGGGGGGAGAGTGCGAACGAGGGGTAGATTAGAGAGAGAGAGAGAAAGCGAGGTGGAGACAGAGAGCGAGAGAGAGATAGAGAGAGAGAGAAAGGGATTGGGCGAAGGAGAATATTTGGGGGGAGAGTGGGTGGAAAGGGGAGGTGTTGGGGGAGTATGGAGGGGAGGGAGTTGGAGGGAGCTAGAGGGGGGTGGCAAGGGATGGCAGGTGGGGGTCCTGGGTAAGTAAATCAGGAGGAAAGCTCATACAGATGAGGGGGGGTATCCAGGTTGAGGATATGGACTCGGGTAAGGGAGTCAGACGTGTTTAAGAGGGTGTATCCAGATTGAAGATATGGATTCAGATAAGGCAGTCGCAAGCATTTGAGTTCAGCAGGTTTTGCTTCAGTTCTCTTTTAAAGGACAGAACATTTGTTGTATTAAGAGCTGCAGCAAGGATCTCATTTAGCCATAGTGGAACTCAGTACATGAAGGATCTTTGTCCTAGGGAAGTTCTACGAAATGGGACATCAAGCTGTGTTGACACTGTTCTTTGTGTGTTGTGTTTGGAGCTTACTTCGTTTACCAGGTCTGCAATGCAGGTAGGGGTTAGGGAGAGCATTGCCTTTCTCCCTAGCAGGCAAGTTTGGTATCTGATTCTGGATTGAAGCGGTAGTATGTGGGCCAGACCATACAAGTGTGCGTGAAGCAGTCAGCATTTAACAATAGTCTGCAAGCCTTGTTAAGGGCAGTGTCAACTCTTTTGAGGGCTGTATCAGTGGCAGCACCGTAAACCACCAGCCCGTAGTCGACCAGGGAGAGGACAGAGCTGGAGGCTGTGAGTCGGAGGGCTTCAGCAGTTAGGCTTTTCTTGTGCCTAAACAGGATCCCTAATTTAGTGTTCACAGCTTTCACCAGCATGTCAATGTGCTGAACATACGAGAGGGTATCATTCACAATGACACCCAGGTACTTGAAGGTGTGAACCTGTTCCAGTGGGGCAGTCAGGTGATTTGTGATTGTTAGTTCTGGGCTTCTCCTTTTTAGTTGGGGGCTAGAGAGGAGCATTGTCTTGTTTTCTTTTGTAGTTTAGTAGCAACCTTTGGGAGTAGAACCAGGTCTGCAGTTGCTGGAAGGATGATTGTAGCTCGGCCTGCAGGTGTTCTGTGTGAGAGTGACAGCTAAATAGGACAGCATCATCGGCGTATAGAATGACTTTGCTAGTGCAGGCATTGGGTAGGTTGTTCAGGAACATGCTGAAGAGCAGTGGACCCAGGATGGACCCTTGAGGCACCCCTAGTGAGACTTCCTTGGATGCAGATACAGAGTGACCTATCTTGACCACTTTGGGAGGTTAGGTAGTCCTGGAACCATAGAGAGACATTTGGGGAAACACCAAGGGCATGCAGTTGAAACAAGAGGAGTGGATGGCAGACTGTGTCAAATGCCTTTGTTAGGTCAATAAAGGTGGACCCAACCAGTTTTCCCTCATCCAATGCCTTATGGACATACTCAATGAAATCCACCAGTGCAGTGTCAGTGCTGTGGAGTTTCCTAAAGCCATACTGCTGGGGACATTGCAGCTGGTATTTGTGAATTTAGTCAGTAAATTGGTCTGCCACAATCCTTTCCAGTACTTTAGAGGGGGGGGGAGGATAGAGATGGGCCTGTAGTTTGTGGTCAGTGATCTATCACCTCCCTTATGCACCAGGGTCACCAGCGCATGTTTCCAAGGAGAAGGGACTTTGGCAAACTGGAGGGATTTATTGAAAATTGTAGTGATGGGAGCAATGACTTCGTTGATTGCCAGTGCCAGCAGATCTTACTTCGAGATACAGCTCTTGCAGCAGGTAACACCATTAGGACTGAAGCCGGCAGGCAACAGACCGCAGAATTCTAGCTAGCTAACTGGCGAGACCGCCCCGACTTGATCCTGCCTCCGATGTCAGGCGTAGTACATAAGGGGGCGGTTCCGCCAGATTCCCCAGTTCTTTTCCCACCATCGACTTGAATGTCTCGACCCTTCGGATCGTTTCTAGCACACGATGCATGGTTAAGTTCTTCCTTCAGGGAAAAAGTTCATTTTTTCGGCTCAGTTGCTGTCTGATGTCCTCTCCAGCCTCCGTTGAAGGCCATCCCTCGAAGTGCAACTGTGGGAAGCAAATCCCATTCAAGGATTCGCATTCGGCCTACGTCTGGTGCCTAGGCCCAGACCACGACACCCGGTCCTGTATTTTCTGCCAGGGGTTCAACAGCCGGACCCGAATTCGTCACCAGAAGGCTCTGCAGGCATTCCTGCTCGAGGAGAAAGTTAAGGCCATGGACACCTCCAAGGGTAGTTCTGCTGAGAAAGCCCGGAAACATTCTGAGAAGCACAGGGAGAAGGCTCCATCCAGGTCCCCATCTAGGGCCTCTGACTCTCGTAGTTCTGGCTCCCAGTCCGACCGTTCGCCATCCTGGGCCCATTCTCAGCCTCCCTCTGCTGCGGTGAAGAAACCTGCGGGCTCCCCTTCCTCCTCACAGGCCAAGACCTCCAGGCCCTCTTCGTCCTCTTCTTCCAAAGCCCTGGTTAAGTCTGGGGACCATCATCATCACCACCACAAGTCGGGTTCTTGCCATTCCGAACCCAACGTCAGGTCTGCCTCCTTGCCTCCTCCTCCCCAGCGGAAGACCAAGGAGCTTACCTCGCTTAAGAAGCCATCGGACTTGACATTGGCCCATCCGACGTCGGCCACTCATCACAGGTCCCAGGTGACGTCAACCACCAGATGCCCGTCACCAGTCAGGCCTTTGCCCTCTCGGTCATCAGCAGGAGGGCCGACGTCCGCACGAGTCGAGAAGAGGACCCCGACGCCTCCTAACGACGTCGGTCAGGAGACTATCATGAAGGAGGAATTGACACAGCCCGAGGACCAGACGGGTGAACCCGGTCCTGTCGAGCCTCCCAAGGAACCCTCCCTGCAACCTGAGACCCCTGAGGAGCTGATGCCGGAACCCCATGACTGGCCACCAGCACCCGGTCCGTCGTCGGGCCTTTCCTTCTCTGAGGTTAAGGAGCTGTTTACCTACTGGTGGGATACCATTAAAGGATGTGGTTCCACCATCTCTCTCCTCCTCCTCCTCCACCTCCGACCCTCCAGGCCCTGTGCCTCTTCTCCATCCGGGGCAGCAGGCCGGGTACCTCTCCCCCAGGAGCCTACGGACCCTCCAAGGGGCAGACCAGATAAAAGGAGACCTCCGTCTAGATCCTCTTCAGGGTCACCCAGTCCTAAGAGACCCAGAAGATGCTGCTGTTCGCCTTCGACAGAGGATACTGGATCGGAGTCCTCGACAAGATCCAGATCCCTCTCTCCCCTTCCGATCCCCTCTCCGGACCCATGTGAGCTTCCTAGATCTCCTCCGGATGACCCATCGTTCTCGGAAATCATGAGACATATCCAAGAGAACATGGGCTGGGATCTGGAAGAGTTGAACGAGAGACTCGTCTTGCTAGATATCTTGACAGAAGGACCCCAAGCCTGTGGTGGTACCACCCTTGGTGGACACTTTTGTGGACGTCACCAAGGCAGCGTGGAAGCATCCACACTCACTCCTGTCGATGCTGAAGAAAGCTGACCGCATGTACAAGGCTCCTAAGGAGGATCAGTACTTAGCTCAACATCCTCTGGCCGACTCTCTGGTCATAACAGCCTCTCATGATCGGTCCCAGAGACCGCAACATTTGAGCACCCTGCCACCAGACCTGGAGTCCAAACAACTGGATGCTATGGGCAGGTGCACGTATGCTTCCGCTACCTGCGCCATCAGATCCATGAACTACTTGACCCACATGGTGCAGTTCCAAAATGCTTTGTGGGAACAGGGACTGGATCTGGCGGAGAAATTGCCAGAAGGTGAGCAGAAGGAGGAGATGTTGCAGCTCCTCTGTACGGGTTCGGACGTGGGAACCCAGGTGCTGTGAGCCACGTATGATTCCGCAGACTCCTCGGCCAGAGTGGCAGCTTCAGGTGTATGCCTCCGGAGACACTCATGGCTTTGTGTCTCCGGATTTACCTCGGACGTCCAGAAGAACATCATGGATGCCTCTTGCGAAGGAGAAGTTCTCTTTGGTGCACCCTCTGAGAAGGTTCTCTCCAAGCTCCAAGAGGCAGGGAAGGTCAGTGAGGTCAGTCCAGGCAATGTATGCCGACCAAAGCTTAGTTCCTTTCACAAGAACCAAAGCCGTTTTTACGTGGACAGTCACAGAGACAACAGTCCGCACAGTCCACAACACGAGGGGCTCAGAGTTCCCGCAGAGCCCAGGAGAGCAGCCCGTGGGCAGAAGTCAGCGTCCCAGCTAAGCTGGCTCATCCAGCAGCTCCCTCCACCGCCAGCCTGTGTCCTACCTGGCCCCGCCCCTCAGGATAAGCAGGGACATCAAGGTCAGGGATCATTGTCAGAATTACCTGCCAGGATGGCAGTCCATAACCACCGCCAGGTGAGTTCTACGATTGATCGAAAAAGGTCACTTTATAGAATTGCAGACAAGCCACCCTCGAGGCCTCCCTCTGCTCTCCCATTATCGAGTCCTTTAAATTTCTTATCAAGCAAAAATACCCGCGCTCCTGCAGAAGGGCGTTGGAGTATATTCAGAAGAACAGATAGATTCCGGATACTATACCACTTCTTTCTGGTTCCCAAGAAAACAGGGGACCTCCGTCCAATCTTGGACCTCAGCGACCTAAATACGTTGGTCGCCTACAAACGATTTCACATGGTGACCCTTCTGGGCCTTATTCCCATGCTAAAGCAGGACACCTTCTTAGCATCCCTAGACATGCAGGATGCCTACCTGCACATCCCTGTGGCTCAAGCGCACACAAGCTTCCTGCGCTTCGAGTTCCTCGGCTACCATTTTCAGTTCTGGGCTCTCCCGTTCGGACTGTCATTGGCCCCCAGGGTCTTTACCAAGTGCATGGCAGTCGTGGCAGCGTCCTTAAGGAGACAGGGCCACTATGTGTTCCCGTACTTGGACGATTGGCTTCTCATGGCCACCTCCAGAGAGGCATTGTTGCTGGCTATTCAGAGTACCCAGGGCCTGTTCCAGTCTCTGGGCATTCTAATCAACTACAAGAAGTCTCTCCTCATACCGTCATAGAAGCTGCAGTTCATAGGTGCAGTTCTGGACACCGTTCAGGGAAGGCTTATTTCTCCCCAGGCGACAGGCGGAACACATCAGATCTCTCATCAGGGATCTCTCGTGAAGACTGTCCCTGCCCAGGCTGGTCGCCGTCTGCTTGGACATGTAGCTGTGGCCATTCTGACAGTCCCTTTGGCAAGGCTCCACATGCGGGTAACTCAGTGGATGCTCAAGGTGCAGTGGGACCAAAGGCAAGACCACATGCAGCAACCGGTCAGAATCACAAATGCCGTGATTCGAGACTGGCAATGGTGGCTAGACCCAGGAACACTTTCAGCGGGTGTCCCGTTTACCACGCCATCCCCAGAGATAATCCTCTCCACAGACGCCTCAGGCCTAGGGTGGGGAGTGCACTTGAACAGGGTGAGGTCCCAGGGAACATGGACCCCTCAGGAAGCCCACCTCCACATCAACATGCTGGAGATGAGGGCGGTCCTCTACGCCCTGCAGGCCTTTCAGTCAGAAATCCCGTCGAGCACTCTCCTGCCAGACAGACAACAATGATGATGTATTACCTCAACAAACAAGGAGGCGCACCTCTTGCCCCTTGCAGGAAGCTATAAGGTGTGGGATTGGGTAGTCGACCACGGCATGAACCTGATTGCAGTTCACGTTCCCGGAGTGGGCAACACAATTGCAGGCGGCCTGTAAGGTCATTCCCAGGCCAGAGTCCACGAGTGGGAACTTCTTCAAGGGGTTGCAGAAGATCTGTTTCTTCAATGGGGCACTCCAGAACTGGACTTATTCGCTTCCCCATCCAAAGCTAAACTGCCCAATTTCTGCTCGCTAGATACAGGGCCTGGTGTTTTCTGGCGAGACGCGTTGTCCCTCTCCTGGGCAAACAGATTCCTCTATGCCTTCCCTCCCTTCCCATTGATCCAAAGAGTTCTTCTCAAATTGCGCAGGGAGCACGCAACAATGATCCTGATAGCACTTTTTGGCCCAGACAGATCTGGTTCCCCTTGCTCACGCAGCTCTCCCGGGAACCTCCGGTCCCGTTGCCTTTCAGCTCCCACCTCTTGTCTCAGGAGGAAGGTTCTTTAGTCCACCCAGACTTACGCTCACTGAACCTGCATGCATGGCTCCTAGAGACATAGCCATTTTGCGACACAGGGTCTCGCAAGAGGTGGCGGAAGTTCTTTCCGCGGCCAGAAAGCCAACAGCATCTGACGTACCTGCATGAAATGGCACCGTTTTTGCCTGTAGTACATAACACGTGGCTTTTCCCTCTAGGTTGCCTGGTGAAAGTGGTGTGAATACCTACTCTCCCTTTTCCATTCGGGTCTAAATCTACTCCTCTATTAAGGTGTACCTCTAGCTATCTCTGCTTACCACTTCCCGGTGGGACAGCGCTCAGTGGTGCAACTTGACGCCTCTCGAGAGTTTCTGAGAGGGGTGTTACACCTTAGGCCACCCATTAAGGACCTTGTTCCTCCATGGGATTTGCTTTTTGTCCTGGAACAACTCACTCTCCCCCCCTTTAAACCTGCCGCGGATTGCAAGCAGCATTTCCTGTCATGGAAAACGTTATTTTTAGTTGCTGTTATGTCAGCAAGGAGAATTTCTGAGCTTCACACGCTCATGTGTAAGGAACCTTATTTGATTTTCCACCAGGACAGAGTGTCCCTGAGGACGAATCCTAAGTTCTTGCCTAAGGTGGTCTCGGCACTCACTCTCAATCAGGACATTGACCTGCCCGTATATTTCCCTAAATATTCTAACAGAGGAGAGGCACTGCTCCACACCCTAGATGTTCACCGCTGTCTAAGGTATTACCTGAACAGGACTCAACAGCTTCGCAAGTCGGAGCAACTCTTTGTTTCTTTCGCTGAGAGAATGATGGGCCAGCCAGTATCGAAGCAGTCCCTTTCTCGCTGGCTTGTCCAGTGTATATCATACTGCTATGATACTAAGCAGGAGCCCCTCCTGGGTACAGTCCGGGGCCATTCCACTAGGGGGGTGGCTACCTCCTTTGCAGCACTTCGCAACGCCTCCTCCTCTGCCATTTGTGCTGCAGCCACTTGGAGCTCTGTGCATACTTTTATCAGGCATTACAGCCTGGACATTGCTTCACGGCGAAGAGCTGGTTTTGGCCTGGCTGTGCTACAGGGTCTCCTGTCCTAGAGTCAGGACTTGGTATGGATTTTCCTAGTTTCCTCCTCCCAGAATGCTTACAAGCATTATTGCTTGGAAACCAGTCCTAATGGTGTTACCTGCTGCAAGAGCTGTATCTCAAAGTAAGATAGTACAGTTACGTAAGAACTTACTGTAACAGTAGATCTTGACGGCTCTTGCAGCAGGCTCTCTCGCCACCTTCCCCTTGGAGGCACGACACACGGCGAGCCTTTGGCGGGGCTTCGCCCTTTGTCTTCTGATGGTGGATCCTCGGTCTCCCATTCTGATGTCATCCTGTGGCGAAGTCTCTGGTGGGAGAACTGGGGAATCTGGCGGGACCGCCCCCTTATGTACTACGCCTGATGTTGGAGGCAGGACCGACGTCGGAGGCGGTCCCCGCTGAAGTTAGCTAGCTAGAAGAATTCCGTGGAGTCCTGCCGCCTGCCGGCTTCAGTCCTAATGGTGTTACCTGCTGCAAGAGCTGTTCTCAAAGATCTACTGTTACGGTAAGTTCTTACGTAACTGTACTTTTCATGTCAATATTGTCAGACCCCATTATGGTTTTCCCCAGGACCTTTTTAACATTACCCAGTGCTTCTTTGACAGTGACTCTCTTGAAGTAAAATTGAGGGTGCGAGTTGATGTCCAGTGGGTGTCTATTATCAGCTTTGATAGGCTTGAGGTATTCAGCCGGTAGAACAGAGCTAAGATCTGTGAAGGTGGAGTTGAACTCTTCGGCAATGGTGTGGGGGTCCATGGTATTTGTGCCATTAATGTTTAGCAGAGATGGCAGTGTTTTGAAATCCTTCCCTGTGAGTGCCTTTATATTGTCCCAAAACCACCTCCCATCACTCCATGTTCTTTCCAAATTGATCCTGGTAGAAATTAGCCTTAGCATTCCTGATGAGATGTGTGCATTTGTTCCTGGCTGCCCTGTATCTTTGAAGGTCACAGGGCTACCGGAGGCCCTGGCTTGGTACCAAAGTTTGTCCCTTGTCCTCATGTGATCTAGATGGTCACTAGTAATCTACCCATTATTATGGTGGCATGCTTTTCTTATTTTGAATGGAGCAAATCTGTCACAAAAGCTTTTAAAGTTATCAATAAAGTACCTGAGTGTTATGTCAAGGTCACACAGTACCTTAAGGGGGGAGACCAATCAATCTGAGAAAGTGCTTCCTTGAAAGCTGAGAGCTGTCCTTTCCTGAGAATTCTGCTCTTCACAAAGACAGGTGGTGCTTTTTTGAATTTATTGGACCACAGATAGGTGATAGGGGAGTGGTCGCTTAGTGAATCCGGTAGTATCAAGACATCAGTGATCCTGTCAGCTGAGCTTGCAAGGAGCCAGTCCATGAGCATGTGCTTACTGGTCTTATGGTTCATTCTAGTGGGCTCTGTGACTAATTGTGTGAGGAGGGAACTGGCTATGGTATCCTTCTGGTTGGTCAATTCATTACTGAGTCAATTGATGTTGAAGTCCCCAGTCATGATGAGCTCACAGTAGTTGTTAATGCCAGCCAAGGACCCTAGTAGTTTAACTAGACCGTCTTTGGCCATTTTCTGCGGGAGGTAGACACATGCAATGACCAGAGATTTTTTATGTTTAACAAAAATTATTCTAACTGCAAGGAGCTCATGGTCAATGCTGCAGGTTGTGATGGGGAACACAACACCTTGTAGGGTGTTCCATAAAAAAATGAGACAGCCGCCATCTCTTTTCCCATTCCTATCACATCTAAAAGTATTGTAACCTGGGACCACTGTCTCATTATCCCTGACTTGGGTGGATAGCCAGGTCTCAGTCAGGCAAAGTATATCAGGGTTATGTAGGGTGGCCCATGCCTGCAGTTGAGGCGTCTTTGGAATTAGGCTGCAGATATTCATTATAGCAAGTTTCAAGCCATTTCCCTTCAGCCCGGTATACCCTGGCCCATTCATGGGGTTAGGTTGCATTCTTGATGTAGTGATATTAAACCATGCAGATAGTTATGTTCAGGGATATGTAATATAGTAATCTCGTCCAAGGTACCAGGAGTCAAATGATGAAAAATAATCAAATCCATAGGAAATGGTTAACTACTGAGGACCAGTAAACTGTTGTTACTGTAGATCAACGACCCAGAATGTGTTAAATTCCTGAAGGTGATGAACATTGGCCAGGGGCATATGCTGGATGTAAAAATCCTTTGTTAGTGCCTTCCCTTCATTCTCCAAAATGGTTGTGAATAGACCGCAAAGACAAGCATAGATATTTAGGAACAAGTCAGACGGAAATCTGGATTCAATGCATCACTCCTCAACTCAGAGCATGTATAACAGATTTACTGACCTTACTTTTGCTTTTAATGGCTTCCAAGAAAGTTGATTTATGATGAGAATGCTAATATCTGGTGGCGATGTTTTACAGTTTCTTAGTCCAGAAACGTTCATAGATGTCATGTCCAAGAACGGTCCAGTTCCTCCAAGCAGAAACACATGAAAATCCACAAAAACTATACTGATAGAGACAAACACAGCCAGCTAACCAACCAAACTGAATCTGAGTCATATTACATAGGTATCCAAGTATGGAAATTCCTGTTGTCTCTAGTGTCAGTTTGGTGCAGTGCCTTCTTTCCCACACAGCTTCCCACACCTGTCTAGTTGGTAAGACAGGTGTGCATATGTGCCAGTGCTGGTGGGTGGAAAGAGAAGTAAATTGACCTAGTGACTCAGCATTCCAGTTAACTAGCAATGGAACAACCTAGGTGGCCAAGGTGTTACACCGTGAGCAATATAACCTTCTGGCTAGGTAGGTAACATCAGAAAGGAAATCACTAGTATGCATTGCATGTTTCTGCCTGGGAGTTCACGTGTGTACATGTTTCTCTGTCTGAGGATCCATGCATGGGAGTCTATGTGTACATCAGTCCAGGGAATAATTTGTAGCCCCCACCTTAGTGTGGGGACTTACTAGTCTCCTGCGAGCCCCAACTGTTGCTGCCATCAATTATTGCTTGCCAGTACCCAAAACAGAAACATTGAAGCACTCCACAATGCCTGTCCAAGCTATTCACATATGTGGACAACCCCTTCTCTCGTTCCTCTGCAAATAATCTATTGAAAGTTCCATTCATGCACACGGGCATGGGCCTGAACTCTTTCAGAAACAGAGCAGCATCATTCTGGAACACCAACCCTTTCGCTGTTAGAGCTGTCCCTTCCCTTAAAATCTTCACTGCCAAGTTGAAAGTACATCTCCAAGAGTCTAATATCTGTACCTGCTTTGCATGACTTACAAAATGCTGTTGACTCAATGTGCCATCTAAATGCCTTACTTTTGCACCATGTCACTTCATTTTGTATTATGATACTTATGTGCTTGTACCTGTTCCACTGTCTTGTTGTGTACTTCTCTGTACTTCTGTCATGCCTGAAAAAGGCACTTTGCCACCAGTTCACTTACCCGGTCATCAAAACAAATAAATAAACAAATAAATAAAGTGCCCAGGGCTGTCGTTGAGGACTGAATGTGAAGAATAGAGGACCGCAGCAAGGATTTCTTCAGTGCCTCCTGTGCCACCACAATCATGGTATGAACCACACATCAAAGTCATATGCCTGACGCTGATGGACCAATGCATCAGCATTCCCAATGGGGCAAGGAATGCCCTGCCAAACATCTCGACCAGACCGGAGTGGAAGCATGCATGTTCACTAATGAAAAGGGGTGTCATCATACATGTTTAAGGGCAGGAGCCCTTCAGGAAGTAGACTTTGTGGCCAGTGCCCCCAAAGCAGCATGCGCCATCACTGTGTTGGTGCATCCAGACCCCAATAGCCACAAGAGAATAATTACTTACCATAATAGTAGTTAGTTTTAAAAACAGATTAGATATCTTTCTTCAGCGTGTAAAAAGAAATGGTGAAACTAATTTTTTCAGCTGTATGTAAGTTAGGAGTTATATGGGCTTTTTGCCTTTTTACTTCTTTTTCATCCTTAGTATGATTCTTAGTGGATCTTCATGAGAAAGTCCTCCACTGAGCCACATCATGGAACTGTAAGTCATCAGCATCAGGACCATCCTGAAACTTTTGCTAGCTGGGGCCATCCAAGTTGATGTGCATCATCAATGCCTAAATAATATGGGTGGACCCATCACACTTCAGTTCCCCACTGGAAACAAGCTCGGAGGATCATCAAACTGGCAGGGACAAAAGCAACCAGGGCCAAAACCAGGTATACAGGAGAGGATATGGAAGCTGGCAATTAGTATGCCTGAATCTGTCAAAGAAGGAAGAACCTTAATGTGACAGAATTCAGGACATCCAGTAATAACCACCTGAGAACAGAAGGGGGAAGGTGGATGGGTGAGCAGGGGTTCAATGGAGGAGATTCTCTTGAAGATTTACTGTTTTGGTAAGTAACTGTTCTGTCTTCTTCAAGGACCTCTCCTTTCATTGAGCTACATCATGGAATGATTGCCAAGCAGTACCGAAGCACTATGGAAGCAGGAAGGATCAAATGACCCTAAGACAGGGGTACTTGCAAAACAGTTGGGCCAACACTGCCATGTCTGAGATGATGATGTCCAGACTGTAAAGCTTAGTGACTGTATGAACAGTACTCGAAGTGGCAGCAGCACAGATGTCAACAGCGGACACAGTGTGAAATAAGCCACAAAAGTGGCCATGCCATGAGTGGAATGGGAACAAACAGGACCAGAATGCTGCTTACCACGCTTCCAGTAACAGAAAGCAATGCAGAAAGCCAACAATTTGGAAAAGCTTTGCTTCAAGACAGGGAGCCCACCATCCTGGGGTGAAACACAGAAAGAGCTGAGAGGTTTGTCTATAACCTTTAGAACAGCCAAGGTACCAATGCAGCATCCTGTGGACATCCAGCATGTGGAGAATACATTACCCATTATCTGCAGGAGTTGATAAGTAAACTGGAAGATCAGAAGTCTGACTCAATCTGAGATTAGAAACCGCCTTTGGTAGAAAATAAGGATTGGTTCTTAAGGTGACCTGAACTTTCTGGAAACTAATAAGGGATCTCCACAATCACGGCTTGCAATTCTGAAATTTTTCTTGCAGAAATAATGGCTACAAGAAATAGCATCTTCCAAGCAAGGAAGCCTAGCTCACAAGTAGCAGCAGTAGAGTCTCCAGAACTATAGTCAGGTCCCACACCAGCACCGGGTCATGAAACTGGGGTTAAAAGAAGCAGGATCCCTTTAAGGAATCTGTGGGACACTTATATTGGGCAACCATTTTTCCATTAGTGAGGGGATGAAATGCTGACACTGAAGCCAAATGCACTTCATGGAGGAGTACTGGAAGCCTGCTTCAATAAGGGACAAGAGGTAATCCAGAACACGACTGACTGGACATGTAAAAGAGTCCAGCGGATGGGCAATACACCAGAACAAGAAATGCTTCCATTTCTGGGAGTAGGTGTACTGAGTAGATGACTTACAAGTCACCAGTACAACCGCAGCAACTGCAGGGGACACCCCAAAGCGGGAGAGTTCTCTGTTCTCAAGAGCCAGGCATGCAGATTGAGTGACTGAAGATCCAGGCACTCCTGAGAGTCCAGCTCCTGCAACAGGAACCCTGTTCAAAGAGGGGGCAGGACCACCACTGATTGTTGTAGCAGACATACGCACATTTGTCTGAGGCAGAATGGGTCCACCAGAATCAAGGTGACTGGCTCTACCTCTCAGTTTAGAAACATAGAGACATAGACAATGCTGGCAGAACAAGAATAATGGTCCATCCAGTCTGCCCATGAATCCCTATCTAGCTCCAGGACCAAACTGCCATCCGGGCTACTAGCCCTCCCTATCCTTCTCCCTAGTCTCCTCCCTGCTTCTACTGCCTGAGTAGCCACTATAGCCTTCACTCTGTCCCAACCATGTTTGAAACCATTTATGGTTTTGGACCCTACCACCTCTGCTGGCAGACTGTTTTAAGGTTCCACCACCCTCTCTGTAAAATAATACTTCCTCATATCTATTGTGAACCTTTCTCCTGTCAGTTTTCACTCATACCTCCATGACCTCGGACTTCTTCTTATGCTTAAGAACTCCTTCCAGTTCACCTTATTTATTCCTTTCAGGAATTTGAATGTCTTTATCATATCACCCCTTTCCCATCTGGTTTCCAGTGAGCTCATGTTTAGTGCCTTGAACCAGTCCTCATAAGATCTGCCCTGCTTGCCCTGTATCATCCTGGTTACCCTTTGTTGCACTGCCTCTAGCCTGCCCTTATCTTTTCTGAGGTGAGGACTCCAGAACTGGGTGCAGTACTCCAGGTATGGCCTTACCATTAATCTATTTTTTATCGATAACATTTTAATAAAAATTAAATATCTACAAACTGCAAAAAAATAAATGATCACACACCCAGGATGAAACCCAGTTCTGCAGCATTTTGCAGCACTCTGCAGAATGCTGCAGTAGATCTACAGAATAAAGGAATGTAATTTTAATGGCAATTAGTCCATTTTGTCATTCAGGAAACGGTGGCATTCACTTCATCCTGGCAGTGTCACATTTTCCTGAATGACAAAAGGAACTAATTGCAATTGAAATTACATTGCTTTATTCAGTAGGTCTGTTGCAGCATACTGCAGAGTGCTTTAAAAGTGGCTTTCATCCTGGGGGACGCCACTGTACTTGTTCAACTTACAAACAGTCATATATTGTTACACATGAACACCAGTTTACACTGGCATCACAGTTAAATAAAGATAAGTTACTTTGGACTTTATATTTTATGAAACAGGTTTCTAAATATACATTAAATGATGACGTTTCCACAGAGAAATAAAGAAAAGAAGGAGAAAGAGATGAGAAACGAGAGCTACAGGAAGAAATTATGAAGGAAAAAAAGCAATCTCAGTTGAACATTTTACCCTGAGCACTAGCTTGATTTGAGGAGTGAGATAATGTAAAAAAATTAGATAAATCCAGTAGGTGTAAAGGCAGTAGTATTGCATCATTCTAGCCAGGTCATATAGAGAAGTCGGACTAAATTATTTGTTGTAATAATAGTTCATGACATTACAAATTAGGGATGCTTGGATTCTATAGAATATTCTGTTTGCATCTGTCAGATTGTCAGAAATTCTGATCCAGAATCTGAGTCCATTCCAATGTCAATCAAGGTATTGGAACTGGGTTCAGATTTAGGATTTGAGTTTCCGGTTCTGCAATATCACCTCTTCTCCCCTCCTTCCCACCTAGATTTCGCAACTAAACAGAGTCAGTAAACAAGGCCTTAAAAACAAAGACCCCCTTACCTTTAGTGACTGCTGCTCTGCTGCTACAGTAGGCATATTGGAAGAGCCCGTTGGTTGGTGGGGAGTACACACTTGTGCCTGTTCCAGTCCTTTCATTCCAAAATAAATCCAGATCTGCCTTGCACCCATTGGTGGCTGATGACCACACAAATCACACTGCCCACCTGCAGCACAGGTGCTGCTTGCTCAGACTCCCAGCCACCACCAGCCTGGTTCTCCTTTACCAGCAGCAATGGCTCCATGTGACTTGAGCAAATTTAACTGGGTGAATGCAAATTGGGTGGATACTTTACAGTGACCATCATTTCGGTGTCTGACAATTACAGTGAAATTTTAACAACTATGTTTATGCAGGGGGGCTCCCCCCGTGGCACCCCCCATGGGGGCTGTGCTCCCTGAACCCCCCATCTCTATTATTCTCACTCTGAGGTGCATATTGACACCAGGGAAAGTTAAATATGTGGGGGTCGCTGTAATGTGCTGAGCATCTTAATCTGCCGTTCACCCTTAATGTGGTCACTCATTTGTAGTCGCTGAAATTCCATTGCGCAAATTGCATCACTCATTTTACATGATAGCAGCAATGCCCCAACCAGGCACTGTAACATCCCTTCCTTGTCCCAAGGGAAGGGAAGGGATAATAATTTTCCCCGGAGGGGCTGACTATACAATCCCTATCCACTTCCTTGCTCTTTGATCTGCCACGGGCTCTGACATTATGTGACATCTTTATAGGGAGAGCGTGGGGCCATGCTCCATTCACTTGAATCAGATGACTATCTTGTTAAGTCTGATCTGTTGTCAGAGACCCAGCCTAGTTTCAGAATGGGTTTTAATACTGAGATGGCCTTGGTGGGGTTCATGGACTATGTCCATTGGGGCCCTAGATAAGGGGCTCCGTGCGACTTCAGACTTTGTGGATCTCACCAAGGCCTTCGACTTGGTTGACCATGAACATCTGTTGTGCAGTATACCTAATTGGGGCTTTTATTCTGATTCCATTCTTTGGTTTAATAGTTATTTACAGGAGATATCTCAGTGTACAGTAATTAAGTTCAATCTGATTTTAGGGATATATGTTGTGGAGTTCCCAAGGGTTCTCTTTTAGGTCCTTATAATTTTCAGTGTTTTTGAGTGCCTTGCTTTTGGTCTGTTCTTCCTCTAATTTAATTCTATATGCAGACGATGCTGTATTGTTTAGTTCAGACAAGGATTTTCTCTGTTTGCAAAAAAAATCTCCAATTTGATTTTCATAATAAAAAAACACACATGTGGCGGCTCAGTGTATCACTCGGTGTACATACCTAGGAGATGCATGAAATAATAACAGAAAATTCTCCTACCATGCAGAAACTGAGGTCAGCACCGCAAGAAACAAAATATGCCTGTAGACTAAGATATCCTTAAAAAGTGCTCATTTTATTACAAGTAAAGGTGAATAATAAAAGATGCATCTTCCCAAACGCACTTATAGACTTTTTGAACACCTGCTACTTCAAGCGCTGAGGAGATGATTGCATCATCAACCCCTCATATTACAATCTACTACAGTAACATGCCTGAAAATAGTTAGGTAAAGTGTACTAGAGAAGAAACTGCTTATAAAGTTTGTTTGAGGACAATATAAACTGTTAAGATACGCTGACCCGGTGTTGCTAGCTTACTGGTTGGCACTTATTCATGTTATCTTTCTTTTGGCACGTATTTGTACTCACAGTACTGCTTACAAGTTTGCTCTCGAGAAGTTTTGCATCCAAATAGTGCTTAAAAACTCCCAGTCATGTAGAAGCCCGCAGCTCAACTCATTCAGTTCAGCAAATCTTACACCAGTACAGGGCAGTTCACTTCATCTCATGGCTCATCTCATCTCCTTAGAGTCGCGCATTATCAGAACATGACTCTTGTCTCTACTGCCTGCATTTTTATCCTGCTGTTTCTTAAAGCAACAGCTGTAGGAAACATAATCACTATGGGAAAATCATTATTGCAGGTTTTTATAAGTTTGTGTTCTAGAAATACTATTAGCATGTTTTTCTTCTTTATTCTGCTTGAAAGTTACTTAGACTGGGATAATGGACTGAAGGAATAGACAAAAATAATAGCTGCTTCACAGTCCAGCTAATCTCCACAGCATCAGGCGTTTATCAAGCATTTGTTAAATGTTAAAAGGACGCTGTTCAAGTTTGTGTTTTTAAAAGACAGTTTGAGCTGTGCCTGGAGTATGTATATAGCATAAAGGATGAGGCATATACATTTTCCCCAGCTACCCGGGGCTTACTTTTGAGGGTTGAGGAGTAAGCAGATTTTCAGGATTACATACACACAAAAGAATTCTCCCTCAGAGAGTTTCTAGATGAAATCATAAAATGATAAAGTTTCCAGGATCTCTTGACCCTACAAGACTCCTGTAACCCCCCCCCACCCCCCACCATCAAGTTATCCTGTAGTTCCTCCTATTCCTTCTGTTCAACCTTATGGAATCCATTTTAGTGTTACACCATACTCCAGATTGGGCCAAATGCACCCAGGAAAAGGACAAAAAGAAGTGCTGCACTGAGGGTAGTAATTTCCTTTAATATAAATATGTGAATGCTCCAACCCCTGTCAAAATTGGCTTACCTTGCTTACAATCAAGAACGCCTTTAAGCACTTACAGTGCTGTCATATCTTTTCCTCTGGGAACTAGTATGGGTCGGTGGGGCCTCTGGTTCTCACGGTTCAGTAACCTCTCCGTTTGAGCCTCCAAACTTCACACAGCCATCAAACTAGTCCTCAATCTTCCTAAAAGTGTTTTTATGCTGTGTCCACCTGCAGTTCCTATTTTTTACAAGAACGCAGTCCAAAATAGGTAGCTCTGGTAACAGGCTAGTACAAGGAATGCTACTAACACTCTATACACTCCAGACTATCAGTACAAGCCATCAAATAAAAAACAAATTATGGATTTTAGATTTCTAAAAAAGATACCCTCAATAAATTGTACTATTAAGCATACAACTCAGTATAAAAACCGGGATAACTCTGGTTGGCACAGAATGCAAGCTAAAGAAACTCAGAGTCACATGCAGCGGAGCATTGATGCAGTCGTCTTGCTGCTCTGCCCTACACAATCCATCAATTCAGTACCCAAGATATCTTCGTTTTTACAAGCATGGTTCAATGGAAAAATTTACATTTTTCTTTATTTATATCCAGTGATTTCCCCAAACTCTGCCAAAGTTTTGAGAATACTTTGCATAGATGTTTTAGGATCAGATGTTTTGTGAGGGCACAGTTTAGGCCCAATCCCTTCCCAACCCTCACCCCACCCACCCCTGGAAATAGTTCCTTTATACCTGGGGTTCTGACATCATTTCCTCAAGAGTGCAAGGTGCATATCACTGTCATATCCTCTATAGCACACTGCACTGACAATATAAGCATACACATTGTATAATACATACTGTATATTTCTATATAACAAACCAATCACACACACAAACACACACAAAAAAAAGTAGATAAACATGTGGGGAGTAGTGCAATGTAATGGCTGTGGGGCAGCAGTCTTCTGGGAGTCTTTCTGGAGGCTGAGATGCTGCCCTAGTTGCAGACAACTCTCTGCCCTGAGGGAGGAAGTTGCCCGTCTTCAGGCCACACTGGACAGTAGTAAGAGAACCTTCCCCCAGGCCACACTGGATGGTAGGGAGGGAACCTCCCCCATCCAGTGAGCACCAGAGCCACCACCACTACCTCAGAGGTTGTGAAGAAAGCACAGCAGTTGGACCACAGTGGGCTCAGGGAGGGTGAGGATGGTGGAACAGAGGCACACCCAGTCTGTTGTTCCACTCCACAATCCATACACCATTCTGGAAGGGAACAAGTCTTTTAAGCAATCAGTTTAAATGCTTCATTGGCAAGCTTTTAAACTAGTCAAGGGGGGAGGCATTGATAAGCAGCAGGAAAATCCCAGCCTCCCCCTACAAAACAGGGTACTAAAGGAGAAAAAGACCAATGTAGAAAGGTCAGTGGGGGATGCTGCAACAGATGGTAAAGCCATCAAAAAATGGAGAGCAATGAGTACCAATGCCCGTAGTCTGAGTAACAAGCTTCCTGAATTAGTGGCCTTGATGGAGGAGGAACATCTGGATATCGTGGCAGTCACAGAAACATGGTACACACAAAACCATGACTGGGACGTAAACATACCAGGATACACTATCTACAGGAGGGACAGGGAGGGTAAAAGGGGAGGAGGAGTAGCTCTTTATATAAGGGAAGGAATCTAAGCAACAGAACAAAAGGGAAAACAGGGAGGAGAAGAAGCACTGTGGGTAAATTTGGAGACCGGCAATGGAACCACAATCCGCACAGGGGTTGTATACAGACCTCCTTCTCAGGGGGAGGAAATGGACAAGGAAATGATAGAAAGTATACTTAGAATGGCAGAAAAAGGGGAGATATTGCTGATGGGTGATCTGAATATGCCAGATGTTAACTGGAGTGCAGTTGCAGCAGCCACTTCGAAGAGTGGGGTTATTCTAGATGCCCTACAAGGGGCATGCCTTAGACAACTAGTATTGGAGCCCACTCGAGAGGGAGCAATCTTAGACCTGGTTCTCTCAAATGGAGATGAAGAGAGGATCACAGGTGTAGAAGTGGGTAGCCTTCTGGGAACTAGCTACCATCGAACAGTATAGTTCACAATAAACACAGCAATAGAGTCAAGTCATACAAAGGCAAAAGTACTGGACTTTAGGAGGGCTGACTTTGCCAAAATGGGTGAGTGCCTAAGGAATGCACTAGTAAATGGGCAGGAAGGAGGGGTGGAAGAACAATGGGGAATAATAAAAACTGCCATCACAGAGGTAAAAAGCCTTTGTGTGGCAAATAAACAAAACAAAACAATGTAAGAAACCACTATGGTTCTCAAAGGAAGTGGCAGTGGAGGTTCAGAGAAAAAGCATTCAGGAAGTACAAGGAATCACAGAAGGAGCAGGACAGAGAACTGTATCAGTTAAAGCAAAAGGAAGCTGGGAAGACAGTCAGAACAGCAAAGGCCCAAACTGAAGAAAAGATAGCCAACTCGGTTAAGAGGGGATAAAACCTTTATAGGTACATCAGGGAGCAAAGGAAGACCAAGGGAGGGATAGTGAGGCTTAATAAAGGGAGGAGGGTGGGCAGAGGGTGACTGTGAAAAGGCAGAGATACTAAACAAATATTTTTGCTCAGTATTTACAAATGAAGAGGGAGGTACCTAAAACAAACAGTAGAAACACTCTGGATACAGAAGTTGATACCAGCCCATTTACAGAAGAAAGGGTTCTGAAAGAACTCTTAAAACTGAAGGTGGACAAAGCAATGGGGCCTGATGGGATTCATCCCAGAATTCTAAAGAACTAAGGTAGAACTAGTGACACCACTGACTACCATCTTTAACAAATCATGGGAGGATGGGGTGGTACCTGAAGGACTGGAGGAGGGCAGATGTGATTCCCCTTCACAAAAGTGGGAGCAAGGCAGAAGCAGGAAACTACAGACCTGTTAGTTTAACCTCAGTGATAGGGAAAATGATGGAATCACTTCTGAAGGAAAGAATTGTTGAGTATCTAGAGGCCAGAGGGCACAGGACCCAAGGCAGCATGGATTCTACAGGAGGAAGGTCATGCCAGACAGAATCTGATAGATTTCTTTGACTGGGTGACCAAAGTAGTAGATCAGGGAGGGGCTGTGGACATGGCCTACCTAGACTTTAATCAAGGCATTTGACACAGTCCCACACAAAGATTAATATACAAGTTAGCCAGCCTGGGTGGGTCCCAAGATGACAGCCTGGGTAAAGAATTGGCTGGAGAATAGGACACAGAGAGTAATAGTAAATGGAGTCCACTCTGAAGAAAGGGGGTTACTAGTGGGGTACCGCAGGGTTCAGTATTAGGACGGTCCTCTTCAATGTCTTTATAAGCGACATTGCAGAGGGACTGGAAGGAAAAGTATGTCTCTTTGCAGATGACACAAAGATCTGCAACAGAGTTGATACACAGGTGGGGTGGAAAGGATGAGAAGGGACTTGGCAAGGTTAGAGGAATGGTCAAATGTATGGCAGCTTAGATTCAATGCTAAGAAGTGCAAGGTAATGCACCTGGAAACAAAAACCCAGGGAAGAGTACACAATGGGGGTGAGATACTAACAACAACAAAAATGGAAAGGGACCTGGGGTAGTCATATCAGATGACCTAAAGGTGGAAAACAATGTGAGAGGGCAGGAAGGAGGGCTGGGGGATACTGGGATGCATAGGGAGGCATCACCAGTAGAAAACAGGAAGTTATTATCCCTCTGTACAGACAGCTGGTGAGACCCCATCTGGAGTACTTGTGCAGTTCTGGAACCCAATCTCTGCAAAGACATAGACAGGATGGAAGCTGTCCAGAGGAGGGCAACTAAAATGGTGCAGGGTCTGCACTGGAAGACATATGAAGAGAGACTTAAGGAGCTTAATATGTATAGCTTGAGGAAAGGAGGAGAGGGGGACATGATAGAAACTTTCAACTACCTCAAGGAATCAACAAAGTCCAAGAGGTAGCATCTTTCAAAAACGAGGTGTGCAAGAACAAGGGGCACAATTTGAAGATGGGGGGGTGGCTCAGAGGTAATTTAAGGAAGTATTTTTTCACAGAGAGGGTTGTGGATGCATGGAACGGCCTTCCGGAGGAGGTTGTGGAGTCAAAAACAGTGGTGGAATTCAAGCATGCATGGGACAGTCATAAGGCAATTCTAGGGGGTGGGGGCAGGAAGAAGTAGGCTGCTGGTTAACTAGGATCTGCAGCTTATCCATTAGGTAGGGAAATGGGCAGACTGGGTGGGCCAAGCGGTCCTTATCTGCCGTCAAATTCTATGTTTCTATAAGGTAATTAGGATGTCACTGGCATAAACAGAAATTAGGAATACTCCTTCACCCATTCTGATACCTCTTGTTCTTTTGTTCAGGTTCAACATCCTTACTACATAGAAACATAGAAACATAGAATTTGATGGCAGATAAGGACCGTTTGGCCCACCCAGTCTGCCCATTTCCCTACCTGATGGATAAGCTGCAGATCCTAATTAACCAGCAGCCTACTTCTTCCTACCCCCAACCCCTAGAATTGCCTTATGACTGTCCCATGCATGGCAATTCCACCACTGTTTTGACTCCACAACCTCCTCCGGAAGGCCGTTCCATACATCCACAACCCTCTCTGTGAAAAAATACTTCCCTAATTACCTCTGAGCCGCCCCCCTTCTATCTCCAAATTGTGCCCCCTTGTTCTTGCACACTTCTTTTTTTGAAAGATGCTACCCTCTTGGACTTTGTTGATTCCCTTGAGGTACTTGAAAGTTGAAAGTTTCTAACATGTCCCCCCTCTCTCTTCTTTCCTCGAGGCTATACATATTAAGCTCCATAAGTCTCTCTTCATATGTCTTCCGGTGCAGACATTGCACCATTTTAGTTGCCCTCCTCTGGACAGCTTCCATCCTGTCTATGTCTTTGCGGAGATTGGGTCTCCAGAACTGCGCATGATACTCCAGATGGGGTCTCACCAGCTGTCTGTACAGAGGATAATAACTTCCTGTTTTCTACTGGTGATGCCTCTCCTATGCATCCCAGTATTCCCCAGGCCTCCTTGCTGCCCTCTCACATTGCTTGCCCACCTTTAGGTCATCTGATATGACTACCCCAGGTCCTTTCCATTTTGTTGTTGTTAGTATCTCACCCCCATTGTGTACTCTTCCCTGGGTTTTGTTTCCCAGGTGTATTACCTTGCACTTCTTAGCATTGAATCTAAGCTGCCATACATTTGACCATTCCTCTAACCTTGCCAAGTCCCTTCTCATCCTTTCCACCCACCTTGTGCATCAACTCTGTTGCAGATCTTTGTGTCATCTGCAAAAGACATTCTTTCCTTCAGTCCCTCTGCAATGTAAACATAAGACATTGAAGAGGACGATCTAATAATGAACCTGCGGGACCCCACTACTAACCCCCTTTTTTCAAGTGGACTCCATTTATTATTATTCTCTGTGTCCTATTCTCCAACCAGTTCTTTACCCAGGCTATCATCTTGGGACCCTTCCCAGGCTGGCTAACTTGTATATTAATCTTTTGTGTGGGACTGTGTCAAATGCCTTGCTAAAGTCTAGGTAGGCCATGTCCACAGCCCCTCCCTAATCAACTACTTTGGTCACCCAGTCAAAGAAATCTATCAGATTTGTCTGGCATGACCTTCCCGCTGTGAATCCATGCTGCCTTGGGTCCTGTGCCCCTCTGGCCTCTAGATACTCAACAATTCTTTCCTTCAGAAGTGATTCCATCATTTTCCCTACCACTGAGGTTAAACTAACAGGTCTGTAGTTTCATGCTTCTGCCTTGCTCCCACTTTTGTGAAGGGGAATCACATCTGCCCTCCTCCAGTCCTCAGGTACCACCCCATCCTCCCATGATTTGTTAAAGAGGGTAGTCAGTGGTGTCACTAGTTCTACCCTTAGTTCTTTTAGAATTCTGGGATGAATCCCATCAGGCCCCATTGCTTTGTCCACCTTCAGTTTTAAGAGCTCTTTCAGAACCCTTTCTTCTGTTAATGGGCTGGTATCAACTTCTGTATACAGAGTGTTTCTACTGTTTGTTTTAGGTACCTCCCCCTCTTCCTTTGTAAATACTGAGCAAAAATATTTGTTTAGTATCTCTGCCTTTTCACAGTCACCCTCTGCCCACCCTCCCTCCCTTTATTAAGCCTCACTATCCTCCCTTGGTCTTCCTTCGCTCCTGATGTACCTATAAAGGTTTTATCCCCCTTCTTAACTGAGTTGGTTATCTTTTCCTCAGTTTGGGCCTTTGCTATTCTGACTGCCTTTCCAGCTTCCTTTTGCTTTAACTGATACAGTTCTCTGTCCTGTTTCTTCTGTGTTTCCTTGTACTTCCTGAATGCTTTCTTTTCTCTTGAACCTTCACTGCCACTTCCTTTGAGAACCATAGTGGTTTCTTACCTCGTTTCATTTTGTTTATTTGCTTTACAAAAGGCTTGTACCTCTGTATGGCAGTTTTATTATTCCCAGTGTTCTTCCACCCTCCTTCCTGCCCATTTGCTAGTGCATTCCTTAGGCACTCACCCATTTTAGCAAAGTCAGCCCTCCTAAAATACAGTACCTTTGTCTTTGTATGGCTTGACTCTTTTGCTGTGTTTATTGTGAACCATACTGTTCGATGGTCACTAGTTCCCAGATGGCTACCTTCACACCTGTGATCCTCTCTTCATCTCCATTTGAGAGAACCAGATCTAAGATTGCTCCCTCTCGAGTGGGCTCCAATACTAGTTGTCTAAGGCATGCCTTGTAGGGCATCTAGAATAACCCACTCTTAGAAGTGACTGCTGCAACTGCACTCCAGTTAACATCTGGCATATTCAGATCACCCATCAGCAATATCTCCCTTTTTCTGCCATTCTAAGTATCGTTCTATCATTTCCTCGTCCATTTCCTCCCCTGAGAGGGGGTCTGTCCCTAACCCTGTGCGGATTGTGGTGCCATTGTCTGCCTCCAAATTGACCCACAGTGTTTCTTCTCCTCCTGTTTACCCTTTTTTCTGTTGCTTTGATTTCTTCTCTTATGTGAGAGCTACTCCTCCTCCTTTTACCCTCCCAGTCCCTCCTGTAGATAGTGTATCCTGGTATGTTTACATCCCAGTCATGGTTCTTGTGTACCATGTTTCTGTGACTGCCACGATATCCAGATGTTCCTCCTCCATCAAGGCCACTAATTCAGGAAGCTTGTTACCCAGACTACGGGCATTGGTACTCATTGCTCTCCATTTTTTGATGGCTTTACCTTCTGTAGCTGCATCCCCCACTGACCTTTCTACCTTGGTCTTTCTCTCATTTAGTACCCTGTTTTGTAGGGGGAGGCTGGGATTTTCCTGCTGCTTATCAGTGCCTCCCCCCTTGACTAGTTTAAATGCTTGCCAAAGAAGCATTTAAACCGATTGCCCAAAAGATTTGTTCCCTTCCTGGACAGATGCAGACCATCCTGCCAGTATAGGCTGGTATCCCTCCAGGTGGAACCCCAGTCCCCAATGAAGCCAAAGCCCTGTGCTCCACACCATTTTTTCAACCATTTGTTAAACTGCATGGTGCAAAGTACCCTCACCTCACCCATGCCACTGACAGGCAGTACCTCTGAGAAGGATACTGTGTGTGCTACTTGTCTTAAGCCCCTCCTCAACTCTATAAAGTCCTTCTGCACTGCTCTAATCTCATGATGAGCTAAGTCATTTGTCCCTAGGTGGACAATGATGTCCAGCTCAGACTCCCGTGCAACTGTTCTCGTGATCCTAAGGATTAGAGGGTTTATTGTTAAACTAAACAGCAAAGGTGAGAGGGGGTACCCTGGTCTTGTTCCTCCATTAACTTCAAAATATGGGGAGATTACATCATTTGTAACAACTGCTGATGTGGTATTTTTGTAGAGGATTTTAAAACATGCAATAAATTGTTTAGAAACATCCTACAGAGTCAGGACATCAAAAATATGCAGCCGCGGGATGCAATCAAATACCTTTTATGCAGTCAAGAGATAGCAATCCCATTGGGGTTTTCCACTTGTTAGCTTTATCTACTAGATGGAATAATTGTTTGTGTTATCATCAGTGAGTCGATTCTTAATGAAACCTGTTTGTTTTGGGTCAATTAAGTATCTGATAACTCTAGTCTGTCAGATAGGATTTTTGTTGAGATCTTAACATCAGCGTTGATTAAAAGAGATGGGTCTGTAACTACAACAATGTTCAGGATCATTTCCATTTTTATGTAGATCCAGAAGCATTAAGTTAAGTAAACTGTGTGTTATGTTCTTAGAGACAGATTACCTTTCATCAGGGCCTCATTAAATACTTCTTTAAGCAAGTGGATTAATTTTTTATTAAACGCATGATAAAAATTAACTGAACAACTATCAGAACCTGTTGCTTTATTTTTTTAATATTCTTCATATTACAATGGAGCCCACTTATAAGAACATCGGATATAAGAACATCCCGTTTATAAGAACATTGTTTGGATGTCCTGATCTTTGTCCATTATTTTCAATGGAAGCAAAGCCTGTTTATAAGAACAATCAGCCCATTTATAAGAACATATTGTTTCCCAGAGGTAGTGGTATATGGTCATTATTACCTCTGAGTGTGCTAAACCTGGGCTGAATCATCACCTAGTCTCTTCATTAACAGTCATTTAACCAGTAAATGGATGTGTGAAAGATGCCCCATGAAGAAAACAACACATTTCACAGTTAAGTGAGACAATAGGCCAGATATTCAAAAGGGTTGAGCCATGCGCAACAGGGTTGCACATGCATAAGTCCTACATTGCGCCATTCTGCGATATTCAGCAGGAGGCAGTTGCACCACTGAAAACAGGCTAAGCAACAGCACAATGCAAATGAATGCGTGCTCAACAGGAGGAGGAACCATGCATAAACTGCACAGCCCGATATTCAGCGGGCTGTGCAGGGTCTGGCGCAACCCCAACCTGAGCCTGCAAGGACCTTGAGAGAAAAAAAAGGCTTAAGTTGAGGGCCACCCACAGGTGAGCTGCTGTATTGCAGGGCGCAACAGCAGCTGCCACCTGTGGCTGGCCCTAACTCAGTCCCTATGCCCCCCAGCCCGATCGCGGGCATAGTGTACTCCCCACCAGCCCGATCGTGGGCAGAATGTAAAATAACCCCCGAACATCTCCCTGGTGGTCCAGTGGACCGTAATGCCCGATCGCGGGCAGAATGTAAACTGAACCCCCAACATGTTCCTAGTGCCCGATCGTGGGCAGTAAGTAAAGTGCCCCGAACATCTCCCTGGTGGTCCAGTGGACGTAATGCCCGATCGTGGGCAGAATGTAAATTGACACCCGCCAAACATCTCCCTGGTGGCTAGTGTCCCCCCCACCCACCCACGAGCCCCACCACCCGCTCCCCGGTGGCGGCGGGTGGCAGCATCCGACCTGCCTGCCACCCGCCCGCCGACTGACTGCCGGTAGGGCTACTGCCGCCAGTGGTGCAGAGCAAGAGCCAATGGGTGTGCAGCCCATACCGGCTACATGACAGTCAGATTTGTGAATGATTCATTCACAAATCTGGACTATCATGCTCTGTATAAACTGCACCCGATGGTTCTTGCTCTGCACCAATAGGCATGCAGCCTGAGCAGTCAATCGACTGACAACGAATGAACCGGGCAGGTGAGATACACCGCCACCGCCCGGCTGCCGGGGGCGACAATGGTAAAGGCCATGAAAGTAGGTGGGGTGGGGGACACTAGCCACCAGGGAGATGTTTGGGCGGGTGTCAATTTACATTCTGCCCGCGATCGGGCATTACGGTCCACTGGACCACCAGGAGATGTTCTGGTGGGGGCACTTTACCTTGCCCGCGATCGGGCACTAGGGACATGTTGGGGGGTTCATTTTACATTCTGCCCGCGATCGGGCATTTCGGTCCACTGGACCACCAGGGAGATGTACCGGAGGAGGTGGGGGAGCCACATTGCTGCCCGCGATCGGGTTGCAGGGTGTGTTGGTCCCCGACGGCTGCTGCCTGGCAGGGCGCCAGGCGCAAGTCCTCGGGGATCGGCGCATCTACTTGCTAATGGCATGCAAATGGGACCATAATCAGATGCAAATGGCCCCCTCTGCGCCTTGCATGAATTATGGCCCCATTTGCATGTCACCTTTTGAATATCGTGATTTTGCGCATGGCGCAATGGTACTTGCGCCACCGCAAGTTGAATGCTCCACTCTGACAACTTGCGGTGGCGCTGGTTCCACTGCGCCATGCACGTGGCTGTGGCTGGGGGTGATATTCAAAGGATACTAATAGCGCAATTCCTTTGAATATTGCCCCGGCCACACCCCTGCGCAACTATTTTGTGCAGCGCAAGGGCTTGTGCCTCAGAATGGCGCAGTTTGAATATCCAGCCAATTAATTCATTTTAGAACATTGCACTAATTGTTTGAGGAAGAACTTTTTGAAAAATCTATGTTCTACTACTTTTAATAATGAGTTATCCAAAAACTAGTTTGAACCAAGTTTAATCATGTTAAACATAGATTTTAAATGGATTTTCACTGTTTTCAATGAAGCCCTCTTATAAGAACATCCCAGTTATAAGAACATTTTTGCTTCACATTTAGGGTGTGCTTATAACAGGGCTCCACCGTATCAGATATTTCACTGTCTATTAGATCTTCACTTAGTTTTTTTCTTAACATTTTCTGGCACTTTGGGTATGGGTGAATCTTTGCAGAAATCAGAAAGAGAAGGTCTCAGAGGTCTCTCATCAGAGCTGTATAACTCTTGATAAAATGTTTGGAATTTTTTCATTAACTTTTTGTGTCGTAAGATGATGTTATTGTTATTTAGACCTCTAACTGCTAAAATATTTGTTGCTGAGCTCTGTATTAATCTAATGGCAGAAGTTTTGAAACTTTTGGACCCAAATATAAATATTTATTTATTTATTCATTTAGTTATTGAATTTTGTTAACTGGCTAGGCCACTGGAACCCAAAGTCCTTTTTGGGGTCACCCAGAGTTAATTGCACAGAATGCAAAACAATATAGATTTTAAAGATTTCATACAGTTTTATATATATATATATATATATATATTTGAGCATAGCTTTCTAAAGAATATATTCAGCCTCTCCTCTTATTACTTGATTATGCTCAGTTTTGAGTTTGGACTGCTGATCTAAAATTTATTTTGACTCATTATGTAATAGCTTCCCTCAATTTATTTTATTTTATGAAGGAGGTCAGTCTGTTCCTTAATTCTCTTTTTCTTCATGGATGAGGAGACATTTCTGATATAGCCTCATAACCAGCATTTCATACAGTCCCAGTTGTTGTTCCAGGAAGTGTCTTCTGGTTTATTATTTGCCAGAAAGTCGGCATTTTGTTTTTAATTTTTGAGACAATGTCCTCATCACTTAAAATAAAATTATTTCGCTTCCATCTACCAGTTCTTTCAGAGTTAATGGACTCCCTAAAACTTAGGCTTACAGAGGAATGATCAGAGATGACTTGACATTTTCATATAGTTAATTCTACATTTATACAATTCTACCGGCTGTTGGTTAACTAGGATCTGCAGCTAATCCTGTAGGTAGGGAAATTGGCCAACTGGGTTCGCCAAGTGGTCCTTATCTGCCATCAAAGTCTATGTTTCGATGTTTCTATATAAATTCTTTAGCTACATAAATCTGGTCTATCCTTGAGCCTGACTGACAGCATTATGACCTATAAGTAAATTCTTTCACATTTGGATTCATGACTCTCTGGGCATCTACCAATCTTAAATTCTCAGTAAGATCACCTAAATCCTTCCCTGCTTTAGATCTGTTTGTCCTAAATTTCAATCTGTCTATACAAGGATCTAAAGTAAAGATAGTATCATATCACCTGCCAAAACAATTGTGCTGTCTAAAAATTCTCTCATCTTTTGGAATAACCTGTTGAGAAACATAGAAACATAGAATTTGGCGGCAGATAAGGACTGCTTGGCCCACCCAAGATGCCACCCATTCCTACCTACTGGATAGCTGCAGATCCTAGTTAACCAGCAGCCTACTTCTTCCTACCCCACCCCCAGAATTGCCTTATGACCTATCCCATGCATGCTTGAATTCCACCACTGATTTTGACTCCACAACCTCCTCCGGAAGGCCGTTCCATGCATCCACAACCCTCTCTGTGAAAAAATACTTCCTTAAATTACCTCTGAGCTGCCCCTCTATCTTCAAATTGTGCCCCCTTGTTCTTGCACACCTCTTTTTTTGAAAGATGCTACCCTCTTGGACTTTGTTGATTCCCTTGAGGTAGTTGAAAGTTTCTATCATGTCCCCCCTCTCCCTCCTTTCCTCGAGGCTATACATATTAAGCTCCTTAAGTCTCTCTTCATATGTCTTCCGGTGCAGATCCTGCACCATTTTAGTTGCCCTCCTCTGGACAGCTTCCATCCTGTCTATGTCTTTGCGGAGACTGGGTCTCAGAACTCACACAGTACTCCAGATGGGGTCTCACCAGCTGTCTGTACAGAGGATAATAACTTCCTGTTTTCTACTGGTGATGCCTCTCCCTATGCATCCCAGTATCCCCCAACCCTCCTTGCTGCCCTCTCCATTGCTTGCCCATCTTTAGGTCATCTGATATGACTACCCCCAGGTCCCTTTCCATTTTGTTGTTGTTAGTATCTCACCCCATTGTGTACTCTTCCCTGGGTTTTTGTTTCCCAGGTGCATTACCCGCACTTCTTAGCATTGAATCTAAGCTGCCATACATTTGACCATTCCTCTAACCTTGCCAAGTCCCTTCTCATCCTTTCCACCCCACCCCACCCTGTGCATCAACTCTGTTGCAGATCTTAGTGTCATCTGCAAAGAGAACTACAGGAGAAGGAGATGTAGGACAATAGAAGTTAACAAAAGTGGAACATTCGTCTCCTAGTTTACCATTAAGAATTAAATAATGTCCAGGCCACCCAACAGCTCACTGGAAGCCCTCTGCATTTCCGTGCTGGCAATCCAGGTTCAGTAGAAAACCCGGGTCTATTGGGATTGGGCAGCCAGGTTAGGGAGTGCTCTCAATTGGACTTCAAGCCAGACAGAGAAGGAAACGTCCCAACTCCAGTGCAGCAACAGCCCCTCACAGTGAGTCGGGGGTGTGAGGAAGAAAACATTAGTGGAAAATGGACCCTGTGCTACATGAAGCCCTGTTCACTCCCCATGGACCCATGACATCACCCTTGAACATCTTGGTCAAAAGTTTGACAAGTACCGGGGAGGGGTGGCCCTCTTCTCTCCACCCTGCCACAGAGGGATAATCCTTGGAGACTCAGGATGAAGATAAGCCCTGGGGGGAGATGGATGCTGGTGGTGCAGGGGTGGAGTGGGCTGAATCAGCTGCCTAGGTATCCTCAGAGGATAAAAAGAGGTTGTAAAAAGAATTAATTAATATCTGTCTGGATCTTCAGTCACTTGTCATAAATTGACTTTTAGAGACCTTTTAAATAAAATTAATATTCATGCTTTTTTGAGCTGTTACCAGCTCCAAATACCTGCCCTATCGATTCTCTTTGCATAAGCTGGTAATGTTTTTCTGGTAGATGTATTTCTTGGAAGAAGCACTGGAGGCATTAATTTTCATTAGATGTCTTAAAATAGAGTATCTTTTCACAATCTGATTAGGTCCCCTGACAGTTCGTGTAATTAAAGTGTGTCCTATTGCATCTGCCATATTAATAAATTGATTTTTATTTTTGCATTCACTAACAAGGCACATCTACCTCTACATATCTTGTAAAAATATATACTAGCAAACTCTTTGCTAAAAGTATAAATGGAAGAAAGAAAAGATCGGGAACAGAGAGAGTACAAGGGAAAGGGGAAAGTAGAGTAACCCTTAGAAATTTTAGACTTTTCACAAATGCATATAAATACTTATCATCCTCACAGAGAGTTCAGTAGAAGAAGTAAATGAATTAACAGTATTAACTAATTCATATCCAAGTTAACCTACAGAGTTCTGCACTTCCTGGAACAGCTAAAGAACATGTGTCACAGAATCATCTCCCCTACCTAAATAGGTATGTCCCAGACATTTCTTTGCCTTGTAACATATAATAAAACATTGTTATCATATAACTGTGGATATTTATGAAAGTATATGAAGTACCCCTTAGTGATTTATGGAATAAAGTTGTGGATACTATTTTTAAGAAAAATGCAATAAGTTTCAATAAAAGTACTAACTAGCCTAGATATTTCACACAAACTTGACTATTAGTGAACTGACTAAAATGAGCTAAGGATAAAGGATAAAACTAGCAACTTACTAATCCTCATAATAAACTAGGATGTGTTAAATAATCCATATTTATATCCCATCACAATAAACATTGTAATAATGGAGGTATGAGATTCATTAAAAACTAAACCCATAGTGGGTATGGTATTATACCATTTGAATAAGACTTTAGAACTAGACTATAAATGTAGAAAATAACAAAATAAGTTAAACAATTCCTTATAGTATTTCAAGGATACCATATACAGTAAGAAGAAAACAACCCAGTAATTAATACAGAATAGTATAAACATTATCATTCATGGCAAAGTTGCAACCAGTCTGTTGGATGAAAGGCCATCTGGTAAATTACTTTCACTCAAGTGACAAAACACAGAATCCTTACAAAATAAATGGCCCAAAGTGAAGTAAAAATCAAAAATGTATGATTACAATTTAGAAAATGTCATAAGCGTCAGAATAAAACACACACACACACACACACGTTGATACCAAGAATAACATCAGCAAAAATAAATAATAATAATGAAAAAATCTCATAATGCACAAAGGGTGGTACAATTGGGAAAGGGACGTGAAGACAGGGTGAGATAGTGAAAAACTAAAGTAATGTGCTGGAAGAACAGGGAGGGCAAAAGGAAAAATGGTATAATGGGGGAGGGAAAGGATGATGACGTTTATGCTATCTATGATATTTAAATGCAGCTTTAGATGTTTGTAGCCACGCCCCCATGAGGAAGGGTCATGCTGACACCCAAAGCGCCAGGATTTTTGGTACTGCACTTCATTAATAAAACTGTGAGTTTACACTTTAGAATTTATGTTTTGTTATTTCTGGACTGGGTGCAATGCTTTGTGACTCGGCCAGTAAGTAATATGTAACTGAATAAACAACAGCATATGAATATGTGAGATCGACTCTGCTGTTACTATATGTGATTAAAAGAATGTGACAAGTGAGAAAAACACATATTGCAACTTTAAACATAGAAACACAGACAATGATGACAGAAAAAGACCAAAGGTTCATCCAGCCTTCCCAAGTTCCCAATTTAGTCCTGGGGTCTACTGTTCCTCCAGGGTCCTAGCTCTCCCCACCCCCTTCGTTATTTCCCTGATCTGGACACCCTGTCCCAGTCGTGCTTAAAACCGCTAATGGTTTTTGCACCCACCACCTTGGCTGACAACCTGTTCCAAAAGCTCCAGTACCCTTTCTGAAATACATCATGCACTTAGGCAGAAATAACCAGTCTGTGTGAAATAGTATTTCTTCGTGACCATCCTGAATCTCCCTCCTGTTAGCTTCCACTCATGACCATGTGACCGCAAGCTAGTATTCAAGTTACATCATTCCCCACAGTTCACCCTGTTAATTATTTTTAGGAATTTAAAGGTCTCCATCACATCTCCCCTCTCCCTTCTGGTCTCCAGTGAGTACATGCTCAGTGCCTTGAAGTGCTCTTCATAGGACATACCCTGCTGACCCTGAATCATTTTTGTTACCCTGCGCTGCACTGTCTCTAGCCTATACCTATCCTTCCTGAAGTGAGGACTCCAAAGCTGGGTGCAGTAGTCCAGGTGTGGCCTAACCAAGGATCTATAGAGGGGAACTATTACCTCCCTTTTTCCGCTATTAATACCCCTACTAATACATTCAAGCACCCTATTTCCCTTGCTATAAGCCTTGTTGCACTGACACGATTGCTTTAGGGAATCGCTGATGATAACTCCAAGGTCTCATTCCTCTGCTGTGGTACTGAGTCTCACCCCACCATCCAGCGCTCTGTCCTGGGATTCTTGTTCCCCAAGTGCATCACCTTGCACTTTTTGGCATTGAATTTCAACTGCCAAACCCTTGACCACCCCTCCAGCTTTTGCAAGTCTCTCTGCATTTCCTTTATTCCCTCATCACTATCCACCCTCTCACAAAGCTTACTGTCATCTGCGAACAGACACAGCCTGCCCTGGAGCCCCTCACTAATGTTGCTAATGAACACCTTGAAGAGGACTGGACCCAGGAACAGGCACGGGTCATAATGTCAGCAATAAAAAGCATGCGGCAATCAGTGCTGCAAGCAAATGCTGAAACCCCAGAAAACATCAGACAAAACAGCACCCGACACAAAATGTCACCAAGTCATAGGGCGGTACTGAAGATTCTTCGTTTTTGGGGGCCTCACCATCTTTACTCCCTAACATGGGGGCTTTGTTCCCCACATCCCCTGGACTAAAATTAACCTACTCTGAGGAGGTGTGGCCTTTGGGGATGGGGCAAAACTCAAGAGGGGGGTTCTGTTTTTTTTCAAATGTTGCAAGACCAACCTGGGGAAGCAAACCATGGCCTCGGGTCTCCACACCACAGTGTGTTTGTGCATTAGCCACTCCACCACAGGAGGCGGTTCAACAAGGCACCTCAGCAATGGCAACAGTCCTTCCTTATAACAGTGAACAGCGACGGGTAGCAGTAATTCTTTGCGCTATTGTACCCTGTCACTGTCAATGTTGTCGCTGTTGTATCAGCGCTGTTATTGCAGTGACATCTTGGCCCGGTACTCAGGAATATATAGTCACTTTACAATTGTTACACTACTGCACTGGCTTGAGAGCCCACTGGCTTCTTTTCAGAGAAACCTAAATATCATAATCCATTAGGTAAGAAGAATAGATGTAAAGTCCTTACCGTGTTTCTTTTGTTGTAATCACTGTAGACACTGTTCTTGGTTTGTTTTTCTTTGGTAATTAGGTAAAACCCACTAGGTACAAGTGCCTGTTTTCAGGGGTGACCCAGGAGCACTAGGGTGGTTAGGTGACTTTTTTAGAGTCACGTAGTATGCAAGTGGAAGTTGTGGGATTCAAACCGAGGCCTGCTGGAGGCACCAAGCTCATTCACATCTCATTACTCTAACCTCTAGGCTATACTGCCAGGCCCAGTCCTCCTTTATTTTTTTTTTCAAAGTCACCTTTTGACCAGTCGTTCCCAATGATATTAAAATCACAAAGTTTGTTTGTTTGATAGAATTATCCACATACTAGTAGCAAGCTCAATTGTGCAATAGCAAGCTATGCAGATTAGCTGTGGTGAGAGTAACTATCACTTGCTCTGAGTCAGCAGTTTTAACCAGAATGCAATGCTCAAGGTTGATTTTATTACCTAGACTCCTGCTGTTCAGGCAGACCCCTTTCATCTAACCCTTGATTTCCTTTGGCCATTCCGTCCCATTTTTCTTCATTCCTCCTGGTCTCCCTTATTCTCATGTTAATTACTGGCTCTGTTACACTGCCTTCCTAGTCCTTCAACAGCCAATTTGAACCACAACCCCATTTTGTCTGCTGTGCCTCCACAAGTCCAAGGATTAGGAGGTGTGCTAATTAGGTTCCTTGCCTCTCCTATCACTTTGATTCCTTTAGACTCAGCCCCCAGCAGTCAGTTTAACTGTCCGATAAAGACAACAAACTTCTGCCTCAGTGCACTAGCCCCTATGTTGTCAGATGTAAGTCACCCCTTGAATAGACTTTTGTCCCCAAAGTCCCCTAGTCCCCCATAAAGTGATATCCTTTCTCCTGCCATCAGCCCCTTAGCCACCCAATTAAAGGGATACTGTCAACTCCCTTAGGCCTCAAAATGTCCCTAGTTTAAAAAAATTGTATGATTGGTCACATTCTATAGAGACTGTTGATGCATCTGGTAGTTTGATTCAGATCCCTTTTTCTTTTAAAAGTAAAAACAGAGTGCCCACCATACTGGTGTTCCCACACCAAAACATGTTTATTTACATTTCTTGACCAACTCCCTGCATCTTTCCTGGACTCAGGAACACCCCAACTTTATCTAGCCACTCATTATGCAGTGGAAGTAGAGGAGCTATTGTGTCATGAGTGGCTGAACTGTCTGAGGGTGTTTATAATGTTCAGGAAGTATGCAATAAGAATAGTTCAATGATTTGAAGTAAAACAAGGCTGGGTATAGCTATACATTACCATGCATTTCAGTTCTAATAAGTTGATATCTTGGAGGTAGAAGACTTGGTTTGCTGGCCAAGGCACCTAGCTTCACCTGAGCTCTTTCCTTCTAAGACTGCTTGAAAGGCAGTGTAGAGAAACTTACCAGAGCAAGGGAAAAGGATTAAGACTCATTTTGGCTAAGCAGATTTACTGTGTGGTGTTATTTTTATTTTTTACTCACAGGGATTGCTACTGTTTGTTGCTAACATTTCATTGTTTTATTTTTCTCTGTAGCAAAGTGTTTCTTGCAGCGTATATCTTCTCTGAAATTATTACAGGTGGTGCTTTACAGGTTTTACAGTTTTATCTAACATTAGGATAAGCTTTCAGGGTTACTGCATTTGTTGTTGACTGATTGTTTCTGCTTTTACCTCCTTGTTCTTTCGTCCGTGGTTCTTCTTTTTCAGCAGGGGAAGGGCCCAGCCATCCAACCCCATCCCAAACCACCCCACACTACACTCCTTTTATAGGGTACCACAGTTGTGACATTTGTGGCAGAGCAGGAAGGGGTGGATCAGTGGAACCTTCACAAGGTGAGCTCATTTACAGGGGCACTAGTAAATTAACTTGTTATAACAAGTTAAACAAAACACGATCAAACCATTACTTGCATTTTTTTTCCTTTTTTTTCCCCTTCTAATTATTCTGACTAGGTTATAAACCCAGCAACTTATCTGGAATGGATATCATTAACTGCAGGTACTGTGGAACAATTTTCAGAAGGACAGTCTTACAGGATTTAGGACACTGTCCTACATGCTGGGCCTTTGGAGATCTTAGGGCTCAGCTCCGGGCAGCATGGGCAGAGATTGCATGCCTCAAATTTCATATTCAAGAGGAAATACATTATAAGAACCACCCGCCATTTCCCCAGCATCCAACAGAAAAACCTAAACCGCAGAGGGTAGTTGGTCCAGGAGGTTGGCAGGTGGTTAGGAGGGGCAAATCGGGTGCCCCATCACTCTCTGCTCTCCAACATATTACCTCCAAAAACCGTATAAACACTACAAACAGGTATCTGCCTCTATCTCTGAAATGCAACAAAGAGGCAGAAGAAACTGCAGAGCAGGACACTGCAGCACAGGAGCTAGCACAACAAAACTCACCCAAATCAGGAACCAAAACAAAAAAAGCAAAAGAAATCAAAAACTTCTGATCATAGGAGACTCTTTGTTGATTCCTTGAGGTACTTGAGAGTTGAAGTTTCTAACATGTCCCCCTCTCTCTTCTTTCCTCGGGGCTATACATATTAAGCTCCATAGGTCTCTCTTCATATGTCTTCCGTGCAGACATTGCACCATTTTAGTTGCTCCTCCTCTGGACAGCTTCCATCCTGTCTATGTCTTTGGGAGATTGGGTCTCCAGAACTGCCGTGATACTCCAGATGGGGTCTCACCAGCTGTCTGTACAGAGGATAATAACTTCCTGTTTTCTACTGGTGATGCCTCTCCTATGCATCCCAGTATTCCCCAGGCCTCCTTGCTGCCCTCTCACATTGCTTGCCCACCTTTAGGTCATCTGATATGACTACCCCCAGGTCCCTTTCCATTTTGTTGTTGTTAGTATCTCACCCCCATTGTGTACTCTTCCCTGGGTTTTGTTTCCCCAGGTGTATTACCTTGCACTTCTTAGCATTGAATCTAAGCTGCCATACATTTGACCATTCCTCTAACCTTGCCAAGTCCCTTCTCATCCTTTCCACCCACCTTGTGCATCAACTCTGTTGCAGATCTTTGTGTCATCTGCAAAGAGACATTCTTTTCCTTCCAGTCCCTCTGCAATGTCGCTTATAAGACATTGAAGAGGACCGTTCCTAATAATGAACCCTGCGGGACCCCCACTACTAACCCCCCTTTTTCAGAGTGGACTCCATTTATTATTATTCTCTGTGTCCTATTCTCCAACCAGTTCTTTACCCAGGCTATCATCTTGGGACCCACTCCCAGGCTGGCTAACTTGTATATTAATCTTTTGTGTGGGACTGTGTCTAATGCCTTGCTAAAGTCTAGGTAGGCCATGTCCACAGCCCCTCCCTAATCAACTACTTTGGTCACCCAGTCAAAGAAATCTATCAGATTTGTCTGGCATGACCTTCCCGCTGTGAATCCATGCTGCCTTGGGTCCTGTGCCCCTCTGGCCTCTAGATACTCAACAATTCTTTCCTTCAGAAGTGATTCCATCATTTTCCCTACCACTGAGGTTAAACTAACAGGTTTGTAGTTTCCTGCTTCTGCCTTGCTCCCACTTTTGTGAAGGGGAATCACATCTGCCCTCCTCCAGTCCTCAGGTACCACCCCATCCTCCCATGATTTGTTAAAGAGGGTAGTCAGTGGTGTCACTAGTTCTACCCTTAGTTCTTTTAGAATTCTGGGATGAATCCCATCAGGCCCCATTGCTTTGTCCACCTTCAGTTTTAGAGCTCTTTCAGAACCCTTTCTTCTGTTAATGGGCTGGTATCCACTTCTGTATACAGAGTGTTTCTACTGTTTGTTTTAGGTACCTCCCCTCTTCCTTTGTAAATACTGAGCAAAAATATTTGTTTAGTATCTCTGCCTTTTCACAGTCACCCTCTGCCCACCCTCCCTCCCTTTATTAAGCCTCACTATCCCTCCCTTGGTCTTCCTTCGCTCCTGATGTACCTATAAAGGTTTTATCCCCCTTCTTAACTGAGTTGGTTATCTTTTCCTCAGTTTGGGCCTTTGCTATTCTGACTGCCTTTCCAGCTTCCTTTTGCTTTAACTGATACAGTTCTCTGTCCTGTTTCTTCTGTGTTTCCTTGTACTTCCTGAATGCTTTCTTTTTCTCTTGAACCTTCACTGCCACTTCCTTTGAGAACCATAGTGGTTTCTTACCTCGTTTCATTTTGTTTATTTGCTTTACACAAAGGCTTGTTACCTCTGTAATGGCAGTTTTTATTATTCCCCAGTGTTCTTCCACCCCTCCTTCCTGCCCATTTGCTAGTGCATTCCTTAGGCACTCACCCATTTTGGCAAAGTCAGCCCTCCTAAAATACAGTACCTTTGTCTTTGTATGGCTTGACTCTTTTGCTGTGTTTATTGTGAACCATACTGTTCGATGGTCACTAGTTCCCAGATGGCTACCCACTTCTACACCTGTGATCCTCTCTTCATCTCCATTTGAGAGAACCAGATCTAAGATTGCTCCCTCTCGAGTGGGCTCCAATACTAGTTGTCTAAGGCATGCCCCTTGTAGGGCATCTAGAATAACCCCACTCTTAGAAGTGACTGCTGCAACTGCACTCCAGTTAACATCTGGCATATTCAGATCACCCATCAGCAATATCTCCCCTTTTTCTGCCATTCTAAGTATACGTTCTATCATTTCCTCGTCCATTTCCTCCCCCTGAGAGGGGGGTCTGTATAAAACCCCTGTGCGGATTGTGGTGCCATTGTCTGCCTCCAAATTGACCCACAGTGTTTCTTCTCCTCCCTGTTTACCCTTTTTTTCTGTTGCTTTGATTTCTTCTCTTATGTAGAGAGCTACTCCTCCTCCCCTTTTACCCTCCCAGTCCCTCCTGTAGATAGTGTATCCTGGTATGTTTACATCCCAGTCATGGTTCTGTGTGTACCATGTTTCTGTGACTGCCACGATATCCAGATGTTCCTCCTCCATCAAGGCCACTAATTCAGGAAGCTTGTTACCCAGACTACGGGCATTGGTACTCATTGCTCTCCATTTTTTGATGGCTTTACCTTCTGTAGCTGCATCCCCCACTGACCTTTCTACCTTGGTCTTTCTCTCATTTAGTACCCTGTTTTGTAGGGGGAGGCTGGGATTTTCCTGCTGCTTATCAGTGCCTCCCCCCTTGACTAGTTTAAATGCTTGCCAAAGAAGCATTTAAACCGATTGCCAAAGATTTGTTCCTTCCTGGACAGATGCAGACCATCCTGCCAGTATAGGCTGGTATCCCTCCAGGTGGAACCCCAGTCCCCAATGAAGCCAAAGCCCTGTGCTCCACACCATTTTTTCAACCATTTGTTAAACTGCATGGTGCAAAGTACCCTCACCTCACCCATGCCACTGACAGGCAGTACCTCTGAGAAGGATACTGTGTGTGCTACTTGTCTTAAGCCCCTCCTCAACTCTATAAAGTCCTTCTGCACTGCTCTAATCTCATGATGAGCTAAGTCATTTGTCCCTAGGTGGACAATGATGTCCAGCTCAGACTCCCGTGCAACTGTTCTCGTGATCCTAAGGATTAGAGGGTTTATTGTTAAACTAAACAGCAAAGGTGAGAGGGGGTACCCTGGTCTTGTTCCTCCATTAACTTCAAAATATGGGAGATTACATCATTTGTAACAACTGCTGATGTGGTATTTTTGTAGAGTTTTTAAAACATGCAATAAATTGTTTAGAAACATCCTACAGAGTCAGGACATCAAAATATGCAGCACGGGGATGCAATCAAATACCTTTATGCAGTCAAGAGATAGCAATCCATTGGGGTTTTCCACTTGTTAGCTTTATCTACTAGATGGAATAATTGTTTGTGTTATCATCAGTGAGTCGATTCTTAATGAAACCTGTTTGTTTTGGGTCAATTAAGTATCTGATAACTCTAGTCTGTCAGATAGGATTTTGTTGAGATCTTAACATCAGCGTTGATTAAAAGAGATGGGTCTGTAACTACAACAATGTTCAGGATCATTTCCATTTTATGTAGATCCAGAAGCATTAAGTTAAGTAAACTGTGTGTTATGTTCTTAGAGACAGATTACCTTTCATCAGGGCCTCATTAAATACTTCTTAGCAAGTGGATTAATTTTTTATTAAACGCATGATAAAAATTAACTGAACAACTATCAGAACCTGTTGCTTTATTTTTTTAATATTCTTCATATTACAATGGAGCCCACTTATAAGAACATCGGATATAAGAACATCCCGTTTATAAGAACATTGTTTGGATGTCCTGATCTTTGTCCATTATTTTCAATGGAAGCAAAGCCTGTTTATAAGAACAATCAGCCCATTTATAAGAACATATTGTTTCCCAGAGGTAGTGGTATATGGTCATTATTACCTCTGAGTGTGCTAAACCTGGGCTGAATCATCACCTAGTCTCTTCATTAACAGTCATTTAACCAGTAAATGGATGTGTGAAAGATGCCCCATGAAGAAAACAACACATTTCACAGTTAAGTGAGACAATAGGCCAGATATTCAAAAGGGTTGAGCCATGCGCAACAGGGTTGCACATGCGCAAGTCCTACATTGCGCCATTCTGCGATATTCAGCAGGAGGCAGTTGCACCACTGAAAACAGGCTAAGCAACAGCACAATGCAAATGAATGCGTGCTCAACAGGAGGGGGAGGAACCATGCATAAACTGCACAGCCCGATATTCAGCCGGGCTGTGCAGAGTTGTGCAGGCGCAACCCCCAACCTGAGCCTGCAGGACCTTGAGAGAAAAAAAAAAGGCTTAAGTTGAGGGCCACCCACAGGTGAGCTGCTGTATTGCAGGGCGCAACACAGCAGCTGCCACCTGTGGCTGGCCCTCAACTCAGTCCCTGTGCCCCCCAGCCCGATCGCGGGCATAGTGTACTCCCCCCACCAGCCCGATCGTGGGCAGAATGTAAATGACCCCTGAACATCTCCCTGGTGGTCCAGTGGACCGTAATGCCCGATCGCGGGCAGAATGTAAACTGAACCCCCCCAACATGTTCCTAGTGCCCGATCGTGGGCAGTAAGTAAAGTGCCCCCGAACATCTCCCTGGTGGTCCAGTGGACGTAATGCCCGATCGTGGGCAGAATGTAAATTGACACCCCCGCAAACATCTCCTGGTGGCTGGTGTCCCCCACCCCACCCACCCACGAAGCCCCACCACCCGCTCCCCGGTGGCGGCGGGTGGCAGCATCCACCGCCTGCCACCCGCCGCCCGCCGACTGACTGCCCGGTGGGGCTGCGCCCGTTGGTGCAGAGCAAGAGCCAATGGGTGTGCAGCCCATACATGACAGTCCAGATTTGTGAATGATTCATTCCCAGTCTGGACTGTCATGTCTGTTATGAGCTGCGCCCGTGGTTCTTGCTCTGCACAATGGCGTGCAACGAACGGTCAGTCGACATGGTGGCGAGCGAGATGGGATGCTGCCCCGCGGCTGCGGGGGCCGGGTGGTGGGGCTTAATGGTGGGTGGGGTGGGGACACTAGCCACCAGGGAGATGTTTGGGGGGGGTGTCAATTTACATTCTGCCCGCGATCGGGCATTACGGTCCACTGGACCACCAGGAGATGTTCTGGTGGGGGCACTTTACTTACTGCCGCGATCGGGCACTAGGACATGTTGGGGGTTCTATTTACATTCTGCCCGCGATCGGGCATTTCGGTCCACTGGACCACCAGGGAGATGTACGGAGGAGGTGGGGAGCTACATTGCTGCCCGCGATCGGGTTGCAGGTGTGTTGGTCCTCGACGGCTGCTGCCTGGCAGGGCGCCAGGCGCAAGTCCTCGGGATCGCGCATCTACTTACAATAGCATGCAAATGGGACCATAATCAGATGCAAATGGCCCCTCTGCGCCTTGCATGAATTATGGCCCCATTTGCATGTCACCTTTGAATATCGTGATTTGCGCGCTGGCGCAATGGTACTTAGCACCGCAAGTTGAATGCTCCACTCTGACAACTTGCGGTGGCGCAAGTTCCACTGCGCCATGCACAGTGGCTGTGGCTGGGGGGTGATATTCAAAGGAGTTGCTCAATAGCGCAATTCCTTTGAATATTGCTCCGGCCACACCCTCAAGAATTATTTTGTGCAGCGCAAGGCTTGTGCCTCAGAATGGGCGCAGTTTGAATATCCAGCCAATTAATTCATTTTAGAACATTGCACTAATTGTTTGAGGAAGAACTTTTTGAAAAATCTATGTTCTACTACTTTAATAATGAGTTATCCAAAACTAGTTTGAACCAAGTTTAATCATGTTAAACATAGATTTTAAATGGATTTTCACTGTTTTCAATGAAGCCCTCTTATAAGAACATCCCAGTTATAAGAACATTTTTGCTTCACATTTAGGGTGTGCTTATAACAGGGCTCCACCGTATCAGATATTTCACTGTCTATTAGATCTTCACTTAGTTTTTTTCTTAACATTTTCTGGCACTTTGGGTATGGGTGAATCTTTGCAGAAATCAGAAAGAGAAGGTCTCAGAGGTCTCTCATCAGAGCTGTATAACTCTTGATAAAATGTTTGGAATTTTTTCATTAACTTTTTTGTGTCGTAAGATGATGTTATTGTTATTTAGACCTCTAACTGCTAAAATATTTGTTGCTGAGCTCTTCTGTATTAATCTAATGGCAGAAGTTTTGAAACTTTTGGACCCAAATATAAATATTTATTTATTTATTCATTTAGTTATTGAATTTTGTTAACTGGCTAGGCCCACTGGAACCCAAAGTCCCTTTTTTGGGGTCACCCAGAGTTAATTGCACAGAATGCAAAACAATATAGATTTTAAAGATTTCATACAGTTTTATATATATATATATATATATATATATATATTTGAGCATAGCTTTCTAAAGAATATATTCAGCCTCTCTCTTATTACTTGATTATGCTCAGTTTTGAGTTTGGACTGCTGATCTAAAATTTATTTTGACTCATTATGTAATAGCTTCCCCTCAATTTATTTTATTTTATGAAGGAGGTCAGTCTGTTCCTTAATTCTCTTTTTCTTCATGGATGAGGAGACATTTCTGATATAGCCTCATAACCAGCATTTCATACAGTCCCAGTTGTTGTTCCAGGAAGTGTCTTCTGGTTTATTATTTGCCAGAAAGTCGGCATTTTGTTTTTAATTTTTGAGACAATGTCCTCATCACTTAAAATAAAATTATTTAGCTTCCATCTACCAGTTCTTTCAGAGTTAATGGACTCCCTAAAACTTAGGCTTACAGAGGAATGATCAGAGATGACTTGACATTTTCATATAGTTAATTCTACATTTATACAATTCTACCGGCTGTTGGTTAACTAGGATCTGCAGCTAATCCTGTAGGTAGGGAAATTGGCCAACTGGCTGCGCCAAGTGGTCCTTATCTGCCATCAAAGTCTATGTTTCGATGTTTCTATATAAATTCTTTAGCTACATAAATCTGGTCTATCCTTGAGCCTGACTGACAGCATTATGACCTATAAGTAAATTCTTTCACATTTGGATTCATGACTCTCTGGGCATCTACCAATCTTAAATTCTCAGTAAGATCACCTAAATCCTTCCCTGCTTTAGATCTGTTTGTCCTAAATTTCAATCTGTCTATACAAGGATCTAAAGTAAAGATAGTATCATATCACCTGCCAAAACAATTGTGCTGTCTAAAAATTCTCTCATCTTTTGGAATAACCTGTTGAGAAACATAGAAACATAGAATTTGACGGCAGATAAGGACTGCTTGGCCCACCCAGTCTGCCCATTTCCCTACCTACTGGATAAGCTGCAGATCCTAGTTAACCAGCAGCCTACTTCTTCCTACCCCAACCCCCCAGAATTGCCTTATGACTATCCCATGCATGCTTGAATTCCACCACTGATTTTGACTCCACAACCTCCTCCGGAAGGCCGTTCCATGCATCCACAACCCTCTCTGTGAAAAAATACTTCCTTAAATTACCTCTGAGCTGCCCCTCTATCTTCAAATTGTGCCCCCTTGTTCTTGCACACCTCTTTTTTTGAAAGATGCTACCCTCTTGGACTTTGTTGATTCCCTTGAGGTAGTTGAAAGTTTCTATCATGTCCCCCCTCTCCCTCCTTTCCTCGAGGCTATACATATTAAGCTCCTTAAGTCTCTCTTCATATGTCTTCCGGTGCAGATCCTGCACCATTTTAGTTGCCCTCCTCTGGACAGCTTCCATCCTGTCTATGTCTTTACGGAGATTGGGTCTCCAGAACTGCACACAGTACTCCAGATGGGGTCTCACCAGCTGTCTGTACAGAGGGATAATAACTTCCTGTTTTCTACTGGTGATGCCTCTCCCTATGCATCCCAGTATCCCCCCAGCCCTCCTTGCTGCCCTCTCACATTGCTTGCCCACCTTTAGGTCATCTGATATGACTACCCCCAGGTCCCTTTCCATTTTTGTTGTTGTTAGTATCTCACCCCCCATTGTGTACTCTTCCCCTGGGTTTTTGTTTCCCAGGTGCATTACCTGCACTTCTTAGCATTGAATCTAAGCTGCCATACATTTGACCATTCCTCTAACCTTGCCAAGTCCCTTCTCATCCTTTCCACCCCACCCCACCCTGTGCATCAACTCTGTTGCAGATCTTAGTGTCATCTGCAAAGAGAACTACAGGAGAAGGAGATGTAGGACAATAGAAGTTAACAAAAGTGGAACATTCGTCTCCTAGTTTACCATTAAGAATTAAATAATGTCCAGGCCACCCAACAGCTCACTGGAAGCCCTCTGCATTTCCGTGCTGGCAATCCAGGTTCAGTAGAAAACCCGGGTCTATTGGGATTGGGCAGCCAGGTTAGGGAGTGCTCTCAATTGGACTTCAAGCCAGACAGAGAAGGAAACGTCCCAACTCCAGTGCAGCAACAGCCCCTCACAGTGAGTCGGGGGTGTGAGGAAGAAAACATTAGTGGAAAATGGACCCTGTGCTACATGAAGCCCTGTTCACTCCCCATGGACCCATGACATCACCCTTGAACATCTTGGTCAAAAGTTTGACAAGTACCGGGAAGGGGTGGCCCTCTTCTCTCCACCCTGCCACAGAGGGATAATCCTTGGAGACTCAGGATGAAGATAAGCCCTGGGGGGAGATGGATGCTGGTGGTGCAGGGGGTGGAATTGGGCTGAATCAGCTGCCTAGGTATCCTCAGAGGATAAAAAGAGGTTGTAAAAAGAATTAATTAATATCTGTCTGGATCTTCAGTCACTTGTCATAAATTGACTTTTAGAGACCTTTTAAATAAAATTAATATTCATGCTTTTTTGAGCTGTTACCAGCTCCAAATACCTGCCCTATCGATTCTTTGCATAAGCTGGTAATGTTTTCTGGTAGATGTATTTCTTGGAAGAAGCACTGGAGGCATTAATTTTCATTAGATGTCTTAAAATAGAGTATCTTTTCACAATTGATTAGGTCCCCTGACAGTTCGTGTAATTAAAGTGTGTCCTATTGCATCTGCCATATTAATAAATTGATTTTTATTTTGCATTCACTAACAAGGCACATCTACTCTACATATCTTGTAAAATATATACTAGCAAACTCTTTGCTAAAAGTATAAATGGAAGAAAGAAAAGATCGGGAACAGAGAGAGTACAAGGGAAAGGGGAAAGTAGAGTAACCCTTAGAAATTTTAGACTTTTCACAAATGCATATAAATACTTATCATCCTCACAGAGAGTTCAGTAGAAGAAGTAAATGAATTAACAGTATTAACTAATTCATATCCAAGTTAACCTACAGAGTTCTGCACTTCCTGGAACAGCTAAAGAACATGTGTCACAGAATCATCTCCCCTACCTAAATAGGTATGTCCCAGACATTTCTTTGCCTTGTAACATATAATAAAACATTGTTATCATATAACTGTGGATATTTATGAAAGTATATGAAGTACCCCTTAGTGATTTATGGAATAAAGTTGTGGATACTATTTTTTTAAGAAAAAATGCAATAAGTTTCAATAAAAGTACTAACTAGCCTAGATATTTCACACAAACTTGACTATTAGTGAACTGACTAAAATGAGCTAAGGATAAAGGATAAAACTAGCAACTTACTAATCCTCATAATAAACTAGGATGTGTTAAATAATCCATATTTATATCCCATCACAATAAACATTGTAATAATGGAGGTATGAGATTCATTAAAAACTAAACCCATAGTGGGTATGGTATTATACCATTTGAATAAGACTTTAGAACTAGACTATAAATGTAGAAAATAACAAAATAAGTTAAACAATTCCCTTATAGTATTTCAAGGATACCATATACAGTAAGAAGAAAACAACCCAGTAATTAATACAGAATAGTATAAACATTATCATTCATGGCAAAAGTTGCAACCAGTCTGTTGGATGAAAGGCCATCTGGGTAAATTACTTTCACTCAAGTGACAAAACACAGAATCCTTACAAAATAAATGGCCCAAAGTGAAGTAAAAATCAAAAATGTATGATTACAATTTAGAAAATGTCATAAGCGTCAGAATAAAACACACACACATGCACACACACGTTGATACCAAAGAATAACATCAGCAAAAAATAAATAATAATAATGAAAAAATCTCATAATGCACAAGGGGTGGTACAATTGGGAAAGGGAACGTGAAGACAGGGTGAGATAGTGAAAAACTAAAGTAATGTGCTGGAAGAACAGGGAGGGCAAAAGGAAAAATGGTATAATGGGGGAGGGAAAGGATGATGACGTTTATGCTATCTATGATATTTAAATGCAGCTTTAGATGTTTGTAGCCACGCCCCCATGAGGAAGGGTCATGCTGACACCCAAAGCGCCAGGATTTTTGGTACTGCACTTCATTAATAAAACTGTGAGTTTACACTTTAGAATTTATGTTTTGTTATTTCTGGACTGGGTGCAATGCTTTGTGACTCGGCCAGTAAGTAATATGTAACTGAATAAACAACAGCATATGAATATGTGAGATCGACTCTGCTGTTACTATATGTGATTAAAAGAATGTGACAAGTGAGAAAAACACATATTGCAACTTTAAACATAGAAACACAGACAATGATGACAGAAAAAGACCAAAGGTTCATCCAGCCTTCCCAAGTTCCCAATTTAGTCCTGGGGTCTACTGTTCCTCCAGGGTCCTAGCTCTCCCCACCCCCTTCGTTATTTCCCTGATCTGGACACCCTGTCCCAGTCGTGCTTAAAACCGCTAATGGTTTTTGCACCCACCACCTTGGCTGACAACCTGTTCCAAAAGCTCCAGTACCCTTTCTGAAATACATCATGCACTTAGGCAGAAATAACCAGTCTGTGTGAAATAGTATTTCTTCGTGACCATCCTGAATCTCCCTCCTGTTAGCTTCCACTCATGACCATGTGACCGCAAGCTAGTATTCAAGTTACATCATTCCCCACAGTTCACCCTGTTAATTATTTTTAGGAATTTAAAGGTCTCCATCACATCTCCCCTCTCCCTTCTGGTCTCCAGTGAGTACATGCTCAGTGCCTTGAAGTGCTCTTCATAGGACATACCCTGCTGACCCTGAATCATTTTTGTTACCCTGCGCTGCACTGTCTCTAGCCTATACCTATCCTTCCTGAAGTGAGGACTCCAAAGCTGGGTGCAGTAGTCAGGTGTGGCCTAACTCAAGGATCTATAGGGGAACTATTACCTCCCTTTTCCGCTATTAATACCCCTACAGATACATTCAAGCACCCTATTTCCTTGCTATAAGCCTTGTTGCACTGACACGATTGCTTTAGGAATCGTGATGATAACTCAAGGTCTCATTCCTCTGCTGTGGTACTGAGTCTCACCCCACCATCCAGCGCTCTGTCCTGGGATTCTTGTTCCCAAGTGCATCACCTTGCACTTTTTGGCATTGAATTTCAACGGCCAAACCCTTGACCACCCCTCCAGCTTTTGCAAGTCTCTCTATTTCCTTTATTCCCTCATCACTATCCACCCTCTCACAAAGCTTACTGTCATCTGCGAACAGACACAGCCTGCCCTGGAGCCCCTCACTAATGTTGCTAATGAACACCTTGAAGAGGACTGGACCCAGGAACAGGCACGGGTCATAATGTCAGCAATAAAAGCATGCGGCAATCAGTGCTGCAAGCAAATGCTGAAACCCCAGAAAACATCAGACAAAACAGCACCCATTACAAAAATGTCACCAAGTCATGAAATTTGAAGATTCTTAGATTTTGAGGCCTCACCATCTTTACTCCCTAACATGGGGCTTTGTTCACATCCCTGGACTAAAATTAACCTACTCTGAGGAGGTGTGGCCTTTGGGGATGGGGCAAAACTCAAGAGGGGGGTTCTGTTTTTTTTTCAAATGTTGCAAGACCAACCTGGGGGGAAGCAAACCATGGCCTCGGGTCTCCCACACCACAGTGTGTTTGTGCATTAGCCACTCCACCACAGGAGCGGTTCAACAAGGCACCTCAGCAATGGCAACTTGATCCTTCCCATATAACAGTGAACAGCGACGGGTAGCAGTAATTCCTTTGCGCTATTGTACCCCTGTCACTGTCAATGTTGTCGCTGTTGTATCAGCGCTGTTATTGCAGTGACATCTTGGCCCGGTACTCAGGAATATATAGTCACTTTACAATTGTTACACTACTGCACTGGCTTGAGAGCCCACTGGCTTCTTTTCAGAGAAACCTAAATATCATAATCCATTAGGTAAGAAGAATAGATGTAAAGTCCTTACCGTGTTTCTTTTGTTGTAATCACTGTAGACACTGTTCTTGGTTTGTTTTCCTTTGGTAATTAGGTAAAACCCACTAGGTACAAGTGCCTGTTTTCAGGGGTGACCCAGGAGCACTAGGGTGGTTAGGTGACTTTTTAGAGTCACGTAGTATGCAAGTGGAAGTTGTGGATTCAAACCGAGGCCTGCTGGAGGCACCAAGCTCATCACATCTCATTACTCTAACCTCTAGGCTATACTGCCAGGCCCAGTCCTCCTTTATTTTTTTTTTCAAAGTCACCTTTTGACCAGTCGTTCCCAATGATATTAAAATCACAAAGTTTGTTTGTTTGATAGAATTATCCACATACTAGTAGCAAGCTCAATTGTGCAATAGCAAGCTATGCAGATTAGCTGTGGTGAGAGTAACTATCACTTGCTCTGAGTCAGCAGTTTTAACCAGAATGCAATGCTCAAGGTTGATTTTATTACCTAGACTCCTGCTGTTCAGGCAGACCCCCTTTCATCTAACCCTTGATTTCCTTTGGCCATTCACGTCCCATTTTTTCTTCATTCCTCCCTGGTCTCCTTATTCTCATGTTAATTACTGGCTCTGTTACACTGCCTTCCTAGTCCCTTCCAACAGCCCAATTTGAACCACAACCCCATTTTTGTCTGCTGTGCCTCCACAAGTCCAAGGATTAGGAGGTGTGCTAATTAGGTTCCCTTGCCTCTCTCCTATCACTTTGATTCCTTTAGACTCAGCCCCCCCAGCAGTCAGTTTAACTGTCCGATAAAGACAACAAACTTCTGCCTCAGTGCACTAGCCCCCTATGTTGTCAGATGTAAGCCGTCACCCTTGAATAGACTTTTGTCCCCAAAGTCCCCCTAGTCCCCCATAAAGTGATATCCTTTCTCCTGCCATCAGCCCCTTAGCCACCCATTAAAGGGATACTGTCAACTCCCTTAGGCCTCAAAATGTCCCTAGTTTAAAAAAAATTGTATGATTGGTCACATTCTATAGAGACTGTTGATGCATCTGGTAGTTTGATTCAGATCCCTTTTTTCTTTTAAAAAGTAAAAAAACAGAGTGCCCACCATACTGGTGTTCCCACACCAAAACATGTTTGTTTACATTTCTTGACCAACTCCCACTGCATCTTTCCTGGACTCAGGAACACCCCCAGCTTTATCTAGCCACTCATTATGCAGTGGAAGTAGAGGAGGCTATTGTGTCATGAGTGGCTGAACTGTCTGAGGGTGTTTATAATGTTCAGGAAGTATGCAATAAGAATAGTTCAATGATTTGAAGTAAAACAAGGCTGGGTATAGCTATACATTACCATGCATTTCAGTTCTAATAAGTTGATATCTTGGAGGTAGAAGACTTGGTTTGCTGGCCAAGGCACCTAGCTTCACCTGAGCTCTTTCCTTCTAAGACTGCTTGAAAGGCAGTGTAGAGAAACTTACCAGAGCAAGGGAAAAGGATTAAGACTCATTTTGGCTAAGCAGATTTACTGTGTGGTGTTATTTTTATTTTTTACTCACAGGGATTGCTACTGTTTGTTGCTAACATTTCATTGTTTTATTTTTCTCTGTAGCAAAGTGTTTCTTGCAGCGTATATCTTCTCTGAAATTATTACAGGTGGTGCTTTACAGGTTTTACAGTTTTATCTAACATTAGGATAAGCTTTCAGGGTTACTGCATTTGTTGTTGACTGATTGTTTCTGCTTTTACCTCCTTGTTCTTTCGTCCGTGGTTCTTCTTTTTCAGCAGGGGAAGGGCCCAGCCATCCAACCCCATCCCAAACCACCCCACACTACACTCCTTTTATAGGGTACCACAGTTGTGACATTTGTGGCAGAGCAGGAAGGGGTGGATCAGTGGAACCTTCACAAGGTGAGCTCATTTACAGGGGCACTAGTAAATTAACTTGTTATAACAAGTTAAACAAAACACGATCAAACCATTACTTGCATTTTTTTTCTTTTTTCCCCTTCTAATTATTCTGACTAGGTTATAAACCCAGCAACTTATCTGGAATGGATATCATTAACTGCAGGTACTGTGGAACAATTTTCAGAAGGACAGTCTTACAGGATTTAGGACACTGTCCTACATGCTGGGCCTTTGGAGATCTTAGGGCTCAGCTCCGGGCAGCATGGGCAGAGTGCATGCCTCAAATTTCATATTCAAGAGGAAATACATTATAAGAACCACCGCCATTTCCCCAGCATCCAACAGAAAAACCTAAAACCGCAGAGGGTAGTTGGTCCAGGAGGTTGGCAGGTGGTTAGGAGGAGCAAATCGGGTGCCCCATCACTCTCTGCTCTCAAACATATTACCTCCAAAAACCGTATAAACACTACAAACAGGTATCTGCCTCTATCTCTGAAATGCAACAAAGAGGCAGAAGAAACTGCAGAGCAGGACACTGCAGCACAGGAGCTAGCACAACAAAACTCACCCAAATCAGGAACCAAAACAAAAAAAGCAAAAAGGAAATCAAAAAAACTTCTGATCATAGGAGACTCCATGATTCGGGGAGTTGATACCCATCTCCAGCCAGGGGTAATGGTTAGATGTCTCCCAGGTACATCAGCATGGAGAGACACTGACCGCATTGCTAAAATTGTTCACAAAGCAGGAGAAAACATTAATGTCCTAGTACACATAGGGACTAATGATCTCACCAGCCGTTCAGTTGTGGAGACCAAGGAACACCTGACCAGACTGGGTGACAAACTATCATCTATTTCGTCCGGCATCTCCTTCTCTGAGATCCTGCCAGTCTGGGAGAGGGGAGCAGATGGACGGAAGGTCAGAGAAGGGGAGATAGGGGAGCTAAACACGTGGCTCAAGGGCTGTCCATGAAAAGGACACAGATTTGTAGGAACTGGCAACAGTTCTGGGGAAGTTCTTTAAATTTGATGGACTGCATCTGACTAAGGAGGAGTCAGTGCATTGGGGCAGAAGTTTGATGTCTTTGCAGAATATTTAAACTAGCAAATGGGAGAGGTGCAGCACCCCTACGTTGAATGGGAAGAACACCTTCCTCCCTCAGCTAGTAGTCAAACAGGGATTCAGCATGTTTGCAGTTCATTTGCATCACCAGGAAGAAAAAGTTTGTCTCCCCATGTAGCACAGGGTAATGCCAACCTCACCCAACAACTAACACACCAAAATCTGGCCAATGGAAAATCATGTACACAAATGCTCACAGCCTGGGAAATAAGATCCCAGACCTGCAGGCAATAATGTCAGAGGCTAAACTGGACATAGTAGCAATTAATGAGACGTGGTTTACCAGTAACCACACTTGGGAGACTTCAGTACCTGACTATGTATTGTTCAGAAGAGACCGAGGTGCAAAAAGGGGGGGAGGAGTGGCCCTGTATGTCAACAAAAATATCAAAGCTACAGAAATTCAGAATACACATAAGGAGCCAGAAGAACTGTGGATCACCCTGGAAACAGGAAATGGGACAGCCGTAAGAACTGGGGTTGTCTGCAGGCCCCCAGACCGGGGGGGAGGACATAGACACATTACTGTTAGAAGATATACAAAACATGACAGCTAAAGGGGAGGTTCTGATAATGGGAGACTTCAACATGCCGGATACAAACTGGTTAATACCAGCAGGAACATCTGCCAGAAGTAGACACATAGTGGATTCCCTGCAGGGGGAGGGCCTCAAACAACTGGTACAGCAAGCCACAAGAGACAGGGCTATCCTAGATCTAGTACTGACTAACAAGGAAGGGATCACAGATCTCCAGGTAGAAGGTCACCTGGGAGCCAGTGACCATCACATGGTATGGTTCAATTTGGCTACTACATCTAAATCATCCCATTCCAAGGCAAACAAATGGGACTTCAGAGGAGCTGACTTTGATAAGATGGCCAACAGAGTTAAGCTAGCCCTGGCAAAAAGAAACACAGGTGAGGGGGTATAGGCAAAGTGGGCAAGCATTAAGGATGCAATACTTGAAACAACATCCCATTGTGTTAGACAGAAAAGGAAGTGCAAAAGAAGAAGGAAACCACTTTGGTTCTCAAATACAGTAGCAGAAAAGGTCAGAGCCAAAAGGCTGACCTTCAGGAAATATAAGGGAACACAGCAGGATGAAGATAGGGAGGCATACCAAACTGCCCTAAGGGAAGTAGGGAAGGCAGTAAGGCAGGCAAAGTCCCAAACCGAGGAAACACTAGCACGAACAGTAAAAGAAGGTGACAAGACTTTCTATAGATGCATTAGTGAAAGGAGAAAGTCCAGAGGGGGTATTGCTAAGCTTAGTGGAGAAAAGGGAGCATGTAGATACTTTTGCTCAGTATTTACTGAAGAGAAGGTAGGGCAGGGCCCACAGCTCAGTATCATGGACACGGGGGGAGGGAGGTGAGCACTGCTCCCTTCACAAAAGAAAGGGTCCTACAAGAGCTTGCTAAGCTCAGGATGGATAAGGCAATGGGACCTGATGGCATACATCCCAGGGTACTTAAAGAGCTAAAGGTGGAACTAGCAGAGCCATTAGCAGAACTGTTTAGTGAGTCTCTGAGCACAGGAGAGGTCCCAGAAGACTGGAGAAGGGCTCATGTGATCACGCTCCACAAGAGTGGTAGCAGGGAAGAGGCGGGGAACTACAGACCAGTCAGTCTTACCTCAGTAGTGGGCAAGATTATGGAGGCACTCCTTAAGGAAAGGATAGTGCACCACCTGGAATCCATAGGGGCACAGGATCCAAGACGGCATGGGTTTACAAATGGAAGGTCCTGTCAAACTAATCTCATAGATTTCTTTGACTGGCAACCAGAGTGGTGGACCAAGGGTAGCAGTTGATGTCGCCACCTTGACTTCAGCAAAGCTTTTGACACTGTTCCACATAGAAGATTGATAAATAAGCTGGGTAGGCTTGGGTGGGTCGAAGTTGGTCAACTGGGTGGCAAACTGGTTGATCGGGCAGAAAACAGAGAGTGGTGGTAAATGGTATACAGTCAGAAGAGATGCAAGTCACAAGTGGGGTACCTCAGGATCAGTCCTTGGGGCCAGTCCTCAACATCTTCATTAGTGACCTTGCAGATGGATTAGAGGGTAAGGCTTGTCTGTTTGCAGATGACACCAAGATCTGCAACAGAGTAGATGATCCAGATGAGGTGGGCAGAATGAGAAGAGATCTGGATAAACTAGCAAAATGGTCAGAAGAGTGGCAACTGGGATTTAATGCAAAGAAGTGCAAATCATGCACATAGGGAAGAGAAACCCTGAAGCCACCTATAGGCTGGGAGGGGAGTTGCTAGCACTCACAAAGGAAGAAAGAGACTTGGGCATCATCATCACTGATGACCTGAAATCATCCAAGCAGACCTCTAAAGCAGTAGGTAAGGCTAGGGGGGTGTTAGGGTGTATTAGTAGGGGTATCCAAGTCGTAAGAGGGAGGTAATAATCCTCTTTACAAGACACTGGTTAGGCCCCATCTGAGTACTCATGTGCAGTATGGAGGCTGCACCTGCACAAAACATTAACAAAATGGAGTCAGTCCAGAGAAGGGCAACCAAAATGGTGCAGGGACTGCATCAGAAGACATATGAGGACAGATTAACAGAGCTCAATATGTATACCCTTGAGCAAAGGAGGGAGAGAGGTGATATGATCGAGGCATTCAAACACCTTAAGGGCATTAACAAGGTGAAAGAGTCTAACATGTTTAAATATAAGAAAAATAGCAGGACAAGAGGACACAGCATGAGATTAGAGGGGGGCCATTAAGGGGAATGTGAGGAAATTCTTTTTCACAGAAAGGGTGGTGGATGCATGGAATGGCTTACCACAAGAAGTGGTGGCTATGAATACAGTGCAGGGCTTCAAACAGGCATGGGACAGGCATAAGGGAGCAATACAAATGACTATGAATAGATAGGCCACTGACAGAGCAAAGGCCAATGGCACATTTATAAGGTAGAAAAAGAATTGGGCAGACTGGATGGGCCTTGTGATCCTTATCTGCCATCAACTTCTATGTTTCTATGTTTCTAAGGAGGCAGATCAAACAACCAGCATCATCAATGAATTTTAGAGACAGTAAGCAATCATAAAATGTGGGTTTTTACATAAAAATAATATGAATCAACAGGGTTGACAGTGTCCCTTTAAATTCCCCTCTCTCTTCCCTCATTATTCTATTTCCCCCCCATCCCACACAGGGAGTACCTCAGTAAAGGTCTGGGAGGCCGAGTGTGCCTTTAATCGGTCTGCCAGACAGCAAAAGTTCCACATGACCATCTCCACAGTCTGGTTTGCCGGATCATTGGTACCCAGGTACCCTATCCTATCTACATCTTGGATGGTTTTGCCCCAGGAAGGCACCATCCTCCTCCTATCCAAGCCTCTTTCCACCACCCTCTCTACCTCCCACCGTCATGGAATCCCTGACCATCAGGACCCTCCTTATTGATTTCTTTCTGTTTGTTCCCTTGGGTGCCATTAAGTTGTCCTGACCCTTTCCTCCGGCTGACTAAGACTCCCCCCCCCCCAGCGGAATCAAGTACCTGAGGTTCCTTCAGGGGCACAAAGAGATTTGCCTTCTAAATGGTGTGGGATTGGGTGACCTCCTTGTGGCTAGCTCTGGCTCCATTCCCCCTCCCTCTTCCCACCACACTCCGCCCCTTTGACCAGTGTGCCTGTGGGGGAGAGTGGGTGTGGGATGCTGGCTCTAGCTGAGCTGACAACATAACAGAGATATCTCATCTCTCTGTACTGCAAAGGTTCTGCAGATGAAGCAGTTCCCCCTCCTCCAGAGCATACCGCTGGTGAAAAGCACCCCACAGTCGCCACAACTCACTATCTCCCTATTCTACCCCACCTTAATACTGAACCTAGGAATAGGGCTCCACGTAGAAAGGATGTTGCTAGGATACTTGATAACTTAACTATTAGTAGAAGTCACGTGACAGTTACCATAAGTAGGAGCAACAATCAGCAATCAAACCTGATAATTAGCAATTAGTAGAATCAATAGCTAATATAAATATTAATATACGATAATTATATATTAGCAGAATCAACAGTGAACCACTGCTACAATTGAGCAATGTAATAAAGGTTCTACATGGAACTAGGAGTTGGGGTGTAGCTCAGATAGCTACTGTAATTTGCACAAAGCCTAAGGATAAGAAGTAAAAGTGGGTCCTGTTGTAATAACCTCCTATAATAACTTTTTTTCAATGAGCCAAGCCATTTGATAGTTACTGTAATAACTGGCTGGTAATTGTGGCAAACATGTGCACACAGTACACAGCTGTGCTCCAGGCACTTTAATGCAGTGTAACCACACTCAGTCGCCAGTTTCAGCAGCTCCTAGTCACTGCAACCCATAGCTGCTCATAGAAGATTTACACACAAAACAAAACTGCCACAAATAATTACATTTATTTATTTTAGTTTTTTACTTCTAAGCCCCACAGTCCCACCATTTCCTTTCAAGCCCCAACCACTTGCTCTCAAGCCGGGCCAGCAGCTGCGTGATTGCGTACTAGAATTGGAAAGACATCACTCAAAAAAAGTCAAAGAAATGCTTAATTATAAGAAAAAAGATGGAAGCTTATTTCTCTGTCACCAGTTGGCTAAGTAGCAGAATGCCAGGAATTCCACTCTGAGTTATCTGATATTATACAATGTGGTCAATACAATGTTCCAAATACTGCATCCTGATTGGTTGGCTGGCACATTTACCACCGTGATAAATCCTCCAGTGTACCCATTGGAAAAAGTGCCAGCCAACCTTATATTGTGCTACTCCGGTCGCTTTCACTTCAAATGAAACTGCTGCGATTTGTCCTGTCGCCGCTTTGATAAAACACCGCAGTAAATTGTTTACAAGATGACATCCTCATTCAAAGTGTAGGGACCTCAGTGAATTAGAAAATAGTTTTTTTTTTCATATTTAGTAAGCTTTATTAAGTTTACCATACAACAAACAAATTCAAAACACCATTACATTACATGTCATGATACACCACAGCAACAACATAAGTTAAGATGCTGATCAGAACTTAATGGTGTATAAAGAAGATGCGTCAAAGAAAAAGGACCAATAAACAAATAAACCCCCACCCCACCTTCCACCTCCCCCACCCTCCTTCCTTACCATCAGGAGAGAAGAAGAAAAGAAGGAAAAGAAAAGGAAAACATACGCCCAGGGGAAGTAGCAAGAGCCAGTGAGGACAGCCACCTACTACCAGCTTTACCCAGGTATTTTAAGGCAAATTCCCCAGTACTAATATGGGGGATATTAGTTACATAACAAGGTATGTAGTGGGGCCCAAATCCTCTGGTATTTTTTACTATTTTTAGAATGGCTTGCTATGGTATATTCTGCTTGCAGAGCAAAAAGAATTTCTCGATGCCATTCTATGTATGTGGGAATCTGTTGATCTAGCCAGTGACGCAATATCACTTTCTTAGCACATACGGAAATTAACATCATATGTTTCCTTTGCTTCCCAATAAGGGTACTACTCGAATCTCCCAAAATACAAATTTCTGGTTGGAAGGCATTTTGTAGTCCCAGCAGTGGGTTAAGTCTAGAACTAATACTTTCCCAGAGAGGGAAGGCTTTGTCACATTCCCATAAAATGTGGAACAATGTACCCCGCTGCTTCCCACATCTGGTGCACAAGTCTACCTGGAGCTTACCCATTTTGCAAAGTTTTACGGGCGTATAATATAAGTTCTGTATTATCTGAAATTGAAGCAGTCTATAAGGATCCCACCTAACATCCTTATACAGCCTTTTCCAAATTTGTGGCCACTGACGGGGACCCTCGGTAGTTGGGGGGAGGGTCCTGTCCCATACATAATGGGGAGTGCCATCTAGATCTGTAACTTTTTTACACAACTCTTTATAATAGAATGAAATTAAATGAGAGTTAGGCCTTATTTGCAACGTACTGAGTATGGGTCCAGACAGGTAGTGATCCCATAACCCACTACCGAAATGCCTTATAAGGACCTGAGAAATTTGGAGATACTTAAAACAAAAAGCTACAGGCACATTATATTTAGCCATTATCTCTGAAAAGGTTAGTAATCTGTGGTTCTCTGTTAGGTCTATGACCTTTTTCCCCTGTTCCCTCCACCCAAAACATTTGATTAATAATCTTCCCCCCAATTTTAAAGTTAGGGTTACCCAGAATATACTGTGAGGTGTCTTTCTCCATGGTCTCCCTTATAGTATAATTCAATTGTTTTTGGATGCGAAGGGTTCTCATAATGGGGGTGCTTTTAAGCTGTCCTGGGACCTTATTAAAAGGAAGGTATGGTAATGCCCTTATATCCATTCTAGCTGAGGCACAGAGCGACTTCTCTATCTGCAACCACAGTGGGACATAGGTTTCTGAGCTGGGAGTCGAAACAGAGGTCAGCCATTGTGAAACAACTAAACAGTTAGTGGTGAGGTACTAAAGATATATATTAGGGATTTATAAGCCCCCCAACTCTTTTGGTATCTATAATTTGGATAACGCCCTACGTGGAGATTTATGCTTCCAGATAAAATTAGATATAATACCGTGTACATGAGTAAACCAAGTCTTAGGCAGATATTGGTGACATAATTGGAGGGGATACAACAGCCGAGGCAAAATATTCATTTTAATAATTTTGATTCGCCCCCATAGGGAAATGGGAAGCATTGCCCAGCAGTTCAGGTCGATTTTAATACGAGCTATTAACTGATCTAAATTATACTGCTTCATTTTGGAATTAGATAGTGATAAATAAATACCCAGATATTTCAATTTATCTTTTATCCATGTAAGCCCAAGATGTTGGATGTCAGCTTTTAAGGTTCAGTTGTTTAAACGCATAACCTCAGTCTTAGACAAGTTTAACTTATAATTGGATAAACAACCAAATTCCTGAATGATATCCAGTGAAGCCGGTATAGATTTCGATGGATATGTTATATGAAGTAAAATGTCATCAGCATACACCGATATTTTGTATTGGAGATGGTTGATATTAATTCCTGTTACTAAGGTGGAAGTATTCAATTTTCAGATGAGGGGTTCTAAAAATAAATTAAACAGATAAGAAGAGAGTGGGCAACCTTGATAGGTGCCCTGATGTAATGTAAAGGGAGAGGAGAACACACCATTACAAAAATTACAAGCTGACAGGCAGGAATAAAGAACTTTAATCCATCTTATAAACTGTACTGGAATGAGATATTTTGGGAGTTGATGAAATAAATAGTCCCATGACACCCGATCGAAGGCTTTTTCTGCATCCAGGGACATCCAGGCTGATGGCATAACAGAGTCCCTGGATGCAGAAATGAGATGGGAAATTTTCAGTAGGTGATCTGCCGACAGGCGTCCAGCCACAAAACCCACTTGTTCGGGACTTAGTAATGTTTGCCATACTTGGGCTAATCGGCTAGCTAGGATTTTTGCTAAAATCTTCAAATCTACATTTATAAGAGATATTGGACGGTAGCTTAACAGCATTGTGGGAGTGTTAGAAAATAGTTAAAAAACATTAAAGAAACAACATTTGCCAGTGTATAATATAAATTTATCCCTCCAAGGTATGGGTACACTGGAGGACTTAACACGACTGGTGTGGTTTGGTCACTCGGCTGCACCTTGTGACCGAATCACACCATCGTGGTAAATCCTACAGTGTACCCACACCCTGGAGAGATAAATTGCTCAACTATTCAACACTTTCTTAAAGGAGACACTCAGCACTACCAATGGGGGGCAGGGGGGGTTCACTCAGAAGCAGAATCCCAGGAATTCCACTCGGAGTGATCTGATACTGTGCAACACTTTCTTAAAGGAGACACACAACACTACCAATCGGGGGGGGGGAGGAAAGAATTGATGGCCATATATAAATAAAACATGGGGTGCAGTACTTACTTAAATTTAATGCACACCCTCGGTGTTTATGTAGTATCAAACACCTCAGGTGTATATTAAATTCTCATAACGCACAGTACCCCATGTATTAATCTCTATATAAAAGACAACCCCTTTAACAGGCAACAGTAGGACAACATCTGGTAAACTGCAAATAAACACGAGTTAATTTCTGAACCTGTAATGCAGATATACCTAGATACGGTTTTACTGGGGTACCTTAGAAATTTACTGTAGCAAACAATATGCAGGGTGGGTCAGAGGCTAACTGGTCTTAAAGTTAATTACTGAGCCTGTATTACAGGTATACCTAGATAGGGTGTTACAAGGGCACCATAAAAACTTAGTAAAATATAGACAGGATGGGTAGGAGTCTAACTGGTGTTACATTAATTACTGAACCTGTAACACTGATATACCTAGATAGGGTGTCACTGGGGTACCTTAAAAATTTAGTAAAACTCAAGCAGGGTGGGTTTATTTTTTTGGTCTAGTCCCTCATTTAGGACTGTATTAAAGTCTCCCCAGTTATACACAGCATATGTGTATCTAAGGGCAGGGATGTCAAGAACCCAAAGAGCACCCCAAAACAGAGAAATGAAGCAGGATTATGTAAGCAATAAGACACGACAGGGTGTGCATGGAACAGATTTTACCGCACAGCCAGGGGGGTAATAAGGCATGAGGCCTTGGCCGAGTGCCTTTAGTCCCTGGTGTGAGGTAAAATCTGTTCCCTACACACACCTGGAGTGTCTTATTGATCTTACAAAATGGGCTACTTTTTAAAAATGTTTTTACTTAGCCTAAAAAACAAGTTTTTATATATGTAAAAGAGATATGTAGGTCACTATTTTTGATAAAATAGTCCTTCCATCAAATTGAAAACGACGTCATGTTGCTGTGGAGCCTGTCCTGCTGGCCATGTAAACCAAACAGGAACTGTGCTTTTCTGCCTCTCACTCACACCCTAATTTACAGCAACCATCTGCTCTCCTTCCACACAGAGAGACTATAGAAGAGTGAAGCCCACTGACCAGCCTGCCTATAAAACACACAGGGATAGTAAAGCTGCCAGCCAGCCTTTGAGTATGGAAGAATGGGATTGCTTCAGCCGTATCCCCGTCTCTTCTCACTGAGCCTTCATCTCCACAGCCACTTCAGATGCTACAGCGCACCACTGCCTGCCTCGGCAGTAACATCAACAATGGATTAACCACAATGAACATGTCGCATGAGTGACGGCAGCTGGATGGGTCGGGCCTGCTCTACACCTGCGGACAGAGAGACAGAGGTTTTTTTGTCTGTTTCAATTCTCGCTAGAAGAGTACTGTAACTCACCAAAATGTAGGACACAAAGGAGCGCAGGAAGGAAACTGTCTTAGCAGTTTCCAAAATATGTACTGTAATTTTTGTTGTACTTTCACATTTATAGGATTTAAACTGCAGTAGTATAAGCAGGAGAGACTGCTTTTAGTGAGGAAACAACAATGGCAGAATTTTTAAATACCAACATTCTAAGGCTTTGTGATTTTAGCCTTTTTACTGCCGTCCTTTTTATACCCATGCATGGAACATATTCCATGCATGGTGAGCTTGATCTCTGATTGGCTGGTTTAGCCTACCCATTTTATAAGATGGCAACACATAACAGCTTGAAAGAGTTTGTGGCAGAGAGCCCCAAAACTAAATGATCCTTGAGGTTTGCTCCTGGTGGTTCCCCAGACCATGACACAGATCCCAATGGAGAGGAAGAGAACATAATTATTGCCTCCAGATCACTGGTAACAGAACTCAGAAATATCGGCACGGCATTAACAAAATTTGAGGAAGCTACCAACAAGGGCATAGTTAGAGCTTTTGATGGGGGGGCAAAGACTGTTAAACATCCTGGTCATTGTGAGAAATACTAAACCAACAGGCTGGGGGTCTGGGGCCACCTAGGCACCCAGAAGCTATTAGGTTTTAGGTGTATTCTGATGCATTTTGAGGGTCATTTTGAAATGTGTTGGCTGCTTTGAAAGCTTTCTTTGACTTGTTGCAAACAACAGATATCACTATCAAAATGACTATCTTTTCAGTTTCCTTTTTATGTTGGCTCACGCGTGCACAGCCAACATCTTGCGGTAATAGCAGATTTGGAGGTGCGGTCACTGTGGGCGAATGCAGGGCACGCATCAGTAGGTGCATCCCTCATTCCTCAATAAGCCAGCAGCAGGCGCTGACATCATGCATAGCTAATGTGGCCACCAGATCTAAGAAAAGGTCTGCTGCAATGAGAGTGAAGCTCTCATGCAGCTTGACCACAACACGCCTCCTGACGTGCAAACAACATGGCGGCAGTGACTGCCGCTTCTGCCTGTCACAATGCCGACAGGGGGAGCCCACTCCCCATCAGCATAATATCCTCCCATTTCTGTTGTGTGCCAAAGGTACCCAATCCCTCGCATCATACCCCCCAAAAGTCTTTCTTTTGCCAATGGGGGCCCAATCCCCATCAGCTTCATCTCCTTCCCAGTTCAATCTGCTGACAGGGGCCCTCCTCATCAGCATAATGTCCCTCCCCGTTTGTTTGTGCTGAGGGAGGTGCCCAATCCTCAGCTCTCCCACCCCCACTGGTATTTGCCAACAGGGTGCCCAATCCCCATCAGCTACAGCCCCCCCAAAAAACAACTCAGGTGGCATGCTGGGAGCCCACCCCAGCATGCCAAATGACCCTGTTAAAAAAAAAAAGTCCTGTGGTGTTTTTTTTTTTTTTACTTTTACCTGTAAAACTGAAAACGGTCCCTCGCAGACTCCTTGCCCCATCCCCCAACTCGCGCCAACCCTATGCACATCCTACCTCCCCACACACATACATACACCCCTCACCCCATACTTACCCCTGGAGCCCGGCACGATGATCTTCGGTGGACAGGGAACACGTCTGCACTCTTCAAAGCTGATCACAAACTGAAGAAATGCCAGTAAGCTGTATAATGGAATAAATAGGTTTATTTCAACTCTGGTGCATATCTCAGGCATTTTTGGGAATTTTGACACCAAATTTTCAACATGGGGTTATTGGAACCCCTCCTCATGAATTCAGGCACTGTCATGGCATTATTCAGTCCTGAAAGGTGATTTCGCGGTCACTGCGCGGAATCACCTTTTGGGACTGATTATCAAAATGACAGTGCCACTGTTCATGAGGGGGCTCTCAAAAAGTCTGTGTTGCAAATGTGGTGGAAAAAATTCCCCCAAATGGCTATTTTACGAGCCTGTATTATGCAGTTTCCATGCACGCTTGTAACTTCATGAATTTGTAATATTTTCACTCCAGATTTTCAAAATTGGCATTTTTCCACACCTCCTTATGAACAGTATAGCTGCCATTTTACATATCCTGGCCGAAATGTGGTTTGGCACGTCCACTGCTGAATAATGCGGTCACTGTGCGAAATTAGTTTTCAGGACAGTTTGAGGAAATGACGGTGACACTGTTCATCAGCAGAGGTCCTAAAATGCCTATGTTGAAAATTTGGTGATGAAATTCCATAAAATGATTGTGTTACAAGTGTGCATTATGCAGTTTCCACACACCCTTTTAACTTCGAAAATTTGCAATATTTTCATGCCAGATTTTCAACACTGGCATTTTTTCACACATCCTTATGAACAGTACAGCTGTCATTTTTCACATCCTGTCCTAAATGTGTTTTCGCACCTGCGGTGCACAATGGCGTGGTCACTGTGGGAAATCATTGTTTGGGACAAATTAACAAAATCACAGTGACACTGTTCATGAGAGGAGGTCCTAACATGCCTATGTTAAAAATGTGGTTAAAAAAATCCCCAAAATAATTGGGTTACAGACGTGTGTTGCAGTTTCTATGTATGCTCATGACTTCACCAATTTTTCACATTTTCACTCCAGATTTTCAGCGTTGCAATTTTTTTTACATCTCCTCATGAACAATACAGTTGTCATTTTTCACATACTGCCCAAAATGTGTTTTCGTCCCTGTGTCGCCAAATGGTATAGCCACTGTGCAAAACCACCTTTCAGCTAACAAACTGATAGTGATGCTCTTCATGAGGTGGGATCACAAAAAGCCTATGTTGAAAATTTGGAGTGAAAATACCAACACACGCCTACGGTGTTAGGGTTTCCAACTGTAGCACCCCACCCTGTAGAGCCTGACAGGCATCAGGGGTGTGACTTGTGATCATCGGCTGTAATGCTCACGCCATTCCACCCCTCCACCCTGCAGCCAGTGACAGGCATCGTAGTGTGCCTTGCACTGTTTGGCCACAAAATTCACCCCATTCTCCTATACTGCACCCACCTCAGCATATTTCCTTATGGAATGGGGTAAGTATAATGCCCAAAGACCCCGACGCACACCATGACACTTGTCAGTGTCTACAGGGTAGGGTGAGGTACAATGTCATGAGCGTTATACCTGACGATCCAAAGGCACACCCCAATGCCTGTCAGTCTCTGCAGGGTGAGGATGGGGTTGGCGTCACTTCAATACTTCACTGCCATTCCTATTATGCATCTCTAACTCCTACACTACCAATGCCAATGCCAGCGAGACAACATTCAGCATTAACAAATGCTTGTTTAAAACTGGTAATACTCAGACAATCTCTTGATTAAAATCAAGGAGCAAGAACTGCATACTTCTTCCATCTAGGAAATTCAACTATGAATGCTTCAAATCAGCTATAAAAGCCATGCATTTTTTAACCCCACTATAGTTTTTTTTTGGGGGGGGGGTTAAAGCTGTATTGGGTTCACAAATGCATGGTATAGGTATAAGGAAACCTTAGTGGTAAGGCAAGGTGGGGTTAGAGGTGTAGATCAAGTATAGTCTATGGGGATACAGTTGGTAGGGAAAAAAATGGGCAGACTAGGTGGGCTGAGTGGTCCTTATCTGCCATCAAATTCTATGTTTCTATAAAATGCTCACATTGGTAACCATCAGGGTTTAAAAGGGGTGTAAGCCCCCCTTGCATGATGGGCTTCTGCTCCCATTTAGAAATCCCTTTCCCCCCCATCCTAGCCCCCAGAGCTAGAGAATTCATTAATCAATCAATCAATCAATCAATCAAACAAAATCTTTATTTATCCAGGCGAACATCATTGAGCAGAGCTCTTTTACAAGATGGACCTGGTTAGAACAGGGTCGGGTAACATCCATCATAAAAACATATAAATACATGTAAATAAGTATATAAACACAAACACAATGGTGTAGTATTAGGAGAGTCAAATAATAAAAGGAAGACAAGGCAAGCCATAACAGAGGAGGATTCAAATACAAGGGGGCAGGTCCACCATTGAACCATGCAACTGTATATAAACCTTTCCTCTGTATAGAAGTACCAGTTAGTTCATTTGCCCCGGGGCAGTCACTAGCACTAGCCATGAAAATGGCTTGGAGAAACCACCAACTAATGGCAGATGGGGTACCAGAAGGGGTATGTAATATGTAATCGAAGGATAAACATTGTGAGAAGTGAAGTCCCAAGGATAGGTCAGTAGAACTGTTGCGGCGGTAGAGGCCTACGGGGAGAGGGGAAGGGGAGTTAGGACTTTTATAGTATGGTTGGGTGTAGGTTGTGGATGAGTGCAGTATAGAGTTGTGAAAAGAAGGCTGGAGAAAGCGAGAAGATAGACCAGTATCAAAGGGAGGACAGAGGCATTAAGGTGTTAAATGAAAGCATGATGACAGACCAGGGCCAAGGAGGAGACAAGCACTAGAAGTAATTCATTCATGGTTAAATGGTACAGGTTAGCATGATGACAATTCATGGTCATGGGAAACAATTGCACTGATCATTTCTGAGACGTGAATATAAGAGCTTGAAAGATGAGATGCCGATGGGTGACCTCAGTTTCAGTTTTTTTTGCAATTTATTCCACAAGGAGGAAAGTGTAAAGATTATACCAGCCCTGCCAAAGTGAGAGTTAACTTTGGAAACCATCAGTAGGAGAGATTTGCAACTTCTCAGGGTGTAATTGCCTAATGGTTTTATAGGAAGACAGTCTGTAATGTATTGGGGCAGTTTTTTGGAGATGGCTCTCAGGGTCCATAAGGCTGCATTTTTATCATGCCTGAATTGAAGAGAACTCCACCTCACTGATTGATATAGGGAGCAGTGGTGAGTGGAATAAGGCAGGCCTGTGATGAACCTCAAAGCTCTATGATATAATGTGTCAAGTTTGGTGAGGTAGGAAATGGGACAGTGACTATAGAGGATGTCAGGAAAATCTATCAAGGATAGAAAGGTTGATTGTACCAGCTGTAGTTTGGCATCGCTAGTTAAGAAGCAGGCTATTCTAAAGAACAGGCCAAGTCTCTGTCATAATTTTTTGAGTAATTCTTCAACGTGCTCCATAAAGGAGAACCTATGGTCCAGCCATACTCCCAGGTATTTGAATTTAGGGATAAATTCCAACTTCTCTCCAAAAATTGTAGTAATCTGCGGCACAGGATCTGACAGGGCTGAATTTACCATTTGGGCAGAGGGAGAAAAGAGCATTGCTTTTGTTTTCTTGACGTTAAGTAATAGTTTTTTGTTTAGGAGTTGGTGTTGCAGCAGATTGAACTCAGATTGAAGGTTATTACATGCAGATTGTAATGACAGGCGGCTTACGTAAAGAACTGTGTCATCTGCAAACAGATGAATGTTGGTGTTAGTTATGCTTTCATCAATATTGTTGATGTATGTTACAAATAAGATCGGTCCTAAGATAGAACCCTGGGGAACACCTCTTAGGAGAGGTTTGAGAGTTGAGAGATCTCCTTCCACTTTCACCTGCTGGAAACGATCAGAGAGGTAGTTGTTGAACCACTGTAAAGATAATGGGTCAGCACCTAGTGAGGTCAGGGAAGAGAGTAGCAGAGAATGGTTGACAGTGTCGAAGGCCTTGCTCAGGTCCAAGAATACGGAGCAGGTGTAATTCCTGTAGTCTAGCTCTCTTTGCTAGTCACTAGTCACTTTGGCAAGTGCTGTGATGGTGCTATGTTTAGCTCTAAACCCTGATTAGACTGGATTAAGCAGGTTATTAGCTTCTAGATACTGCCTCAGCTGGTTACTTATGACTTTTTCCAGTAATTTTGACAAGACCGGGAGAATCAAAATTGGTCTGTAATTATTTAGATCACAGGGATTTCCGGACTTGAACAGGGGTATGATGTGCACTGTTTTCCATATTGAAGGAATGGATCCTTGAGTTAATGATAGGTTAAATAAATGGGTTATGGGCACAGCTAACACATGGATGGCCATCTTCAAAAAATATGGGTCGAGGGTATCCGCACCAGCACTTTTTTTACATTCAGTTTTAGCAATAGGTCTTCAACTTCTTTCAGAGTAGTAGGACACAAGGAGAAGACTGAATCAGTGCCGCTAGGATCTGCACCTTGATTATCCACCTGAGAGCATATCAAATTCGCAGGGGAACTGTCGAAGGCTAAGCCTGCAGTCGCAAAGTGATTCTTGAAGGCATCCAGAACTTCCAGTCTGTCACTAATGGTGTTATTGTTTAAGGAGATTTCATCAGGAAGTGAGCCACCGGCTGTGTGACCAGACAAGTCCTTGACGGTTTTCCAAAATTTTGTAGGATTTTTGGAGGCAGAGAGAAATTCAGAATGATAGTATGCAGCTTTTGTATCTCTAACCATTCTAGTACATGAGTTTCGTGCCCTTTCGAACTTGCACCAGTCCGCAGCAGACTGTGTTTTGCGTGCTTTTTTCCATAGGTTATCTCTTTCAGTCAATGCAGATTTTAATAATGGTGTGAACCATCTACATACATTTTTTGCTATTCGCACCTTAACTATAGGGGCATATTTATTTAGGGCATCTAGGATAATTTTGCTGAATATGTCGAATGCTGATTGCATGTTTTTTGCCAAATAGAACTCTTGCCAATACAAGGAGTGTCTCAGTTGATTTATGTAGGCAGTGAGATCAAAGTTCCATCAAGATCTCTTGGCAGCAAACTTCGGCAAAGTAGCAGGTTTGTTGCTTGATCTTATGCAAGCAACAACTGAGTGATCGCTGATATCACTGAAGAAGATGCCGGCAAAGGAGAAGAGATGTGGTTTATTCACTAGGATAACATCTAGCAGGGAGCTGTTATCCACGTTCTTTTTATTTACTCGTGTTGGTTCGACAATGAGTTGCGATAATCCATGGGTGTCACAGAAAGCTACGAGAGGAGCGGCAGTTTTAGATAACCAGTCTAAATCAAGATCCCCAAGAATAATTATTTCTGAGGATTGTTGTTTGATGATATTACTCAGATTAGGTAAAAATTGTAGATCGGCAGAAGGAGGTCTATAGCACCCTATGATACATAATGTTGAAGTGTGCGAGATGGTGACTTGAACAGACAGACATTCATAAGCATTTGCAACAGATAAAGCACTCAGACAGGATGCGGTATACCTATCCTTGACATAGATGGCAAGCCCTCCACCCCTGAAGTGTCTGTCTGCTCTAAATAGTAAATAGTTAGGGATATTGACTTCCCTATCAGAGGTGGTCGGTCTAAGCCAGGTTTCTGAAACCACTAGGATGTCTGATTGAGTATGGAGGACCCAGACCTGGATCATGGAGAACATTTTTAACAGACTGCATACATTAATGTGGAGGAAACTCATGCCTTTCAGTGTGGCAAGGTCAGAGGGTGATGTAATTGCAGCTGATGGCCCTGGATTGAGCTCCACATTTCATGAGCACAGGAGAAGAAGGAGTAAAAGTTTTCTTAGAGTGGCAATAGTAAGCTTCGTACTGTTAACCCCTTTATGTCATTGTGGGCCATCATCCTGGGGGGCGCGCCCCAACATTTTTTGCCCTTCCCACTAAGGGTGGCAGAGATGAGTACTCTGACTGATATCTGTAGAGGTGACACCTCTATGATGTTGGTGGAAGTCATAAGCTGAGGTGGTAATTCATTTCGTGTACCAGCGTTGAAGGTAATATGACAATAATGTTGAAGAATAGGGGAGTTGAAAAGCCATATATCCACGTAGGAACAGGAACTAGTTACAGAGCAGATCAGATTAGTATCCACAGCAATAAAGGCTTGAGGTGGCATATATTGGGTGTGCAATATGAGATAGAAGAAGGACCAGAATAGGATCCACGATTTGACACACATAGTGGAATAAGGATGGGTGGGGGGGAGCTAGAGAGGAGTGAGCTAGAAAGCCGGGGCGGGGTTTATGTGTATTTAATCAGGACCGGGGTGGCTGGGTGGGCAAAAAATTGGCAGCTAGGGCTCCCTTCCTGGAGGTAATCAGTCCCTGAGGGCAAGTCTGTACCTGCGTTTCTGTGAGGGGCTGGTGGCTTCAGACCTGGACTGTGGGTGGCAGTCTAGCAGGTCGGGTTCATCAGAGAACCATGGCTGTGGCTCTCAGACTACCTGGAAGGAGAAGGCAGAGGAGAATTAAATAAGAAAGTCTGAGGGGGTGGGGCTGCTCGTGGAGTTAAAAAGAAATGCAGACTGGCTTAAACGGCGGGCCGGGGTGTTGCAGACCAAGATGTTAGGCAAGGTGCCTCCAAGTCTGAGTGAGCAATAACAGGGCCATTTAAAACACAATACTAGCGTAAAAAGGTTAAGGGGGGATTTCAAAGGCCTGAGCTGAGATCACTACTGGTCTTATGAGGAACACAATACAGGCATTTACATGAAATCAGAAAACTTCAGCTATAAAATACAAACAAGACAGTTTTAACAGAAAACATAATCTAGTACAATATAATCAAACATTAACAGTGCAGAGCTATATGGAGCCAATCGGAGTGCTCCTGGGGCTGACTACAGCCAGTGGGCCCCAGCAGTAAAAGACTCTGGATTTAAACCCAGAGACAACTGTCCTCATGAAAAGAAAGCAAAAATTGGCAGCTAGGGCTCCCTTCCTGGAAGTAATCAGTCCCTGAGAGCAAGTCTGTACCTGCCTTTCTGTGAGGGGCTGGTGGATTCAGACCTGGACTGCGGGTGGCAGTCTGGCAGGTCGGGTTCGTCAGAGAACCACGGCTGTGGCTGTCAGACTACTTGTGTTTCTGTGAGGGGCTGGTGGCTTCAGACCTGGACTGTGGGTGGCAGTCTGGCAGGTCGGGTTCATCAGAGAACCACGGCTGTGGCTCTCAGACTACCTGCGTTTCTGTGAGGGGCTGGTGGCTTCAGACCTGGACTGTGGGTGGCAGTCTGGCAGGTCGGGTTCATCAAAGAACCACAGCTGTGGATCTCAGACTACCTGCATTTCTGTGAGGGGCTGGTGGCTTCAGACCTGAACTGCAGGTGGCAGTCTGGCAGGTCGGGTTCGTCAGAGAACCATGGCTGTGGCTCTCAGACTACCAGCGTTTCTTTGAGGGGCTGGTGGCTTGGGAGTTAATACCTGCTGGACACCTCAAGGTGGCAGCAGATGCCAGGTTAAGGGAAGGTATATAAGGCTGGAGACAGGAAGTTTTAGGGCCATTTCCAGCCCAGGTGTTAGGCCTGGGGCTGGAGGGTGGCTGCTGTAGGAGCAGAGTAGGCAGGCAGTAAGGAAGCTTGGTGGTCTGGGTGGGCCTGTGGAGGGGAACCCTCCTCCTGTTAGTGGCAGATAGGGATGGCCTCTGCAGTGACGTGGTGTCAAGGAGTGGGGAGGAGGCTCCGTGGTGTGGATGGTCCGCCAGGTGCCTGTGTCATCAGAAGAAGGGAGGTATAGGTGGTAGTAGGATGCCAAGATAGGCAGGAACCCAAGAGATTCTGTGAATAGTGACTCAAGCCACCAGGGCTATGGGGACAATGGCAGGGTCTCCACAGGGGGGAGGCTGGTGGCAGTGGTTCTACCCCGTACTCGGAGTGGCAGGGTGTCCTGAGAGTAGAGGAAGACATGGGGCTCTTAACCCATAGCAGAGGACCTGCGTGGAGGGGCAGGTCCTGGGGTGCCAGCACTAAAGGGATGGACAAGTCACCGATCCTATGACAGGCCTTGGGGGGGTGCCTCTAGCTAGAGCTTACTGCAAGCCCAGAATGAGTTAGTAGGGATGTGGGCCAGGGGCTAAGTACCACTCTAATGGTCATCTGGGAGTGCAGAAAGGAGTTTAGGTGCCATCTGTGGATGAGTGGACTGCTTGGGGGAGTCTGGGTGGTGGCAGAGCTCAGGGCCCTCCTGTGGCAGGGTAGCCCGACTGAGGAAAGTCAGGCACTGGAGCAGGTCTGGGTTTGAGGGCCACTGCACCAGTAAAGAGAGAGAGAGAGCTGAGCCATAGGTGTGGGGACTGATGCTGTGAGTTTGGGAGCACCAGCAGGTTTAGGTTCCATGTAAAGTGACAGAGATTGGGTCACAGGGCCTGGGTCAGAGAGGAAAAATCCTGGTAAGCATCAAGATTTGTGCCAAGGTCCAGGAGCCAGGTGGAGGTTGCAGCACACTTTCTCATGCTGGAGATAGGGCAGCTGACCAGTGTCAGTCCAGATAGAGATTGAGGAGAATGGATAACTCAGAATAGGAAAAGAGAGAGAGAGAGAGATTTTGGCTTACCTGGGCCAGTGAGCCAGGAGCCTGTGGGCTTTTTCAAAGTAGGGAGGTTCCTAAAGTAAATCACCCAATATGACAGAGTGAAGAAACCCTGCTTGTACTGCCTGTAAACCATTTATGCTGCTCAAAATATCCAGCCTGGGTAAATTGTAAAAAGTTCAGATAGCCCATGGAGCTGCTTTGTTTAGTCAGTGAAAGATGGGACCCCTGCATTCCTGGAATCATTTGGGGTGCAGGAGCTAAAATAAAGAAGCTACTTGGGAAGAAACTTGGCAGTGATTCTTTTTTATGTTGATTGTGTGCATGCGCAAGAATCATAATGCAGCAGCTTTCTCCACAAGCAGATTGTGGAGGCGTGGCACTGTTGGAGCCAATGCTCCCACAGCCTTTAAAGGCTTGTCCAGTGTCCCCCAATGCCATGGCATGCTGCTGCTGACACTAGTTCAGCCAGCGTGCCACCAACTTGTAAAAAATCAGCCGCTGCAATCAGGAGCTGCCTCGTCATTGCAGCATAAGCCATTCGCTGCAATGAGGGAGTGACCCGTCATTGCAGGGCGGGATCTTGACGCACTGATATTGTTTGTGAACATGGGGGTGGTTTGCTGCCGTGTTCACAAACAATATTAACCCCCTTCACCATGTTTATTTACCGGCGGGGGCCCTAATCCCCACTGGCTTCAGTGCCCCAATATGTATGTTGTCGACGGGGGAGCCCACTCACCGTCGACATTATGTAAACCCCCCTTGCTTATATTGTCTGCTGACAGGGTGCCCAATCCCCATCGGCATAATGTCACCCACCCCTTTTTGTTGTGTGCTGACGGGGGTGCCCAATCCCCCATTGGCTACAGCTTGCCCCCCGCAAAGGAAAGACTCTGGTGGCATGCTGGGAGCCCACCCCAACGTGCCACATGCCCCTGTAAAATAAAAAATGGTCCCGCTGATGTCTTTTTAACCTGTAAAAGAGGAACTGTCCCTTGAGGTCTCCCTGTCCCCCCGCAACCCAGCCCACCCACTGAGTACCCTGCCTCCCACAACCCGCACCCCCATACTTACCTCCGGAGCTCAGCACAATGATCTTCGGTGGACCGGGAACATGTCTGTTCTCTTCAAAGCCGACCGCGAACTGAGGAAATGCCGGTAAGCTGTATAATGGAATAAATGTTTTATTTCCAACTTTAATGCATATCTCAGTCATTTTTTGGAATTTTGGCACCAAATTTTCAACATGGGGTTTTTAGGACTCCTCCTTATGAATTCTGGAAATGTCATGGCATTAATTGGCCCCGAAAGGTGATTTTGTGGTTACTGGTGGAATCACCTTCCGGGGCTGATTAACAAAATGACAGTGCCAGTGTTCATGAGGTGGGCTCTCAAAAAGCCTATGTTGCAAATTTGGTGGAAAAAAGCAAAAAAATGACTGTTTTACGAGCGCCCTGCGCAGTTGCTATGCACGCTCATAACTTCACGAATTTGCAATATTTTCATGCCAGATTTTCAACATTGGCATTTTTTCCCACCTCCTTGTGAACAGTACAGCTGTCATTGTTCACATTCTGGCCGAAATGTGGTTTCGCACTTCCGGTGCAGAATAGCGTGGTCGCTGTGGGAAATTAGTGTTCGGGACAGATTAAGAAAATGACAGTGATGCTGTTCATGAGTAGAGGTCATAAAATGCCTATATTGAAAATTTGGTGACGATACTCTATAAAATGACTTTGTTATGAACGTGCATTGCGCAGTTTGCACACACGCTCGTAACTTCATGAATTTGTAATATTTTCACTCCAGATTTTCAACATTGCCATTTTCCCACACCTTCCTATGAACAGTACAGCTGTCATTTTTCTCATCCTGGCTGAAATTGTTTTCACACTTCCAGCACAGAATAGAGCAGTCACTGTGGGAAATCACTGTTCGGGACAGATTAAGAAAATGACAGTGATACTGTTCATGAGCAGAGGTCCTAAAATGCCTGTGTTGAAAATTTGGTGATGATAGCCCATCAAATGACTGTGTTATAAGTGTGCATTGCGCACTTTCCATGCACCCTTGTAACTTCGCAGATTTGTAATATTGTCACGCCAGATTTTTAACACTGGCATTTTTTCACACCTCCTTATGAGCAGTACAGCTGTCATTTTTCACATCCTGACCGAAATGTGTTTTCACAGTTATGGTGCAGAATGACGCAGTCGCTGTGGGAAATCAGTGTTCAGGACAGATTAAGAAAATGACAGTGGCACTGTTCATGAGCAGAGGTCCTAAAATCCCTATGTTGAAAATTTGGTGACGAAACTTCATAACATGACTGTGTTATAAGCGTACGTTGAACTGTTTCCATGCACCCTTGTAACTTCGCAAATTTGTAATATTTTCATGCCACATTTTCAACAGTGGCATTTTTTCACACTTCCTTATGAACAGTACAGCTGTCATTTTTCACATCCTGGCTAAAATATGTTTTTGCACTCCTGCCGGAGAATAGCACGGTCGCTGTGGGAAATCAGTGTTTGGTACAGATTAAGATCGAGCGAGCGAGAGGGGGGAGTGACCGAGCTCAACTGAGCTCTGTTGGGACTGTTGCAGATTTGTTTGTGGGCAGAAAAAGGGCCCAATCCAACAGCCCAGTACAAAAGGGCAGCCTGCAGCACTGGGAGAAACAGAACGAGAGAGGGAGTGAGGGAGGGGGAGTGAGCGAACTCACCGGAGCGTTGTCAGGACTGCTGCGGGTTTCTTTGTGGGCAGAAAAAGGCGTCAGTGCAGGCAGAGGCCCAGTACAAAAGGCCAGCCTGCAGCGGTGGGAGAAACAGTACGAGTGAGTAAGACAGGGGGACTGAGTGAGCTCAACGGAGTTCTATCAGGACTGCTGCAGCTTTCTTTGTGGGCAGAAAAAGGCGCCAATGCAGGCAGGAGCCCCATACAAAAGGGCAGCTTACAGCACCAGGACAAACAGAATGAGCACGTGAGAGAGGGAGACTGAGCGACCTCAGAGGAGCTCTGTCAGGACAGCTGCAGATTTCTTTGTGGACAGAGAAAGGTGCCAATGCAGCCAGGAGCCCTGCACAAAAGCACAGCCTGCAGCGCCAAGAGAAACAGAACGAGCGAGTGACAGAGTGGTAGTGCGCGAGCTCAATGGAGCTCTATTGTGACTGCTGTGGATTTCTTTGTGGGCAGAAAAAGGTGGCAATGGAGGCAGGAGCCCAGTACAAAAGGCCAGCTTGCAGCACCGTCAGAAACGGAATGAGTGTGTGAGAGAGTGGGAGTGAGCGAGCTCAATGGAGCTGTGTCGGGACTGCTTCAGATTTCTTTGTGATCAGAAAAAGCAGCCAACGCAGGCAGGAGCCCAGTACAAAAGGGCAGCCTGCAGCGGTGGGAGACACAGAATGAGCGAGTGAGGGAAGGGGAGTGAGTGAGCTCAGCGGAGCACTGTTGGGACTGCTGCAGATTTGTTTGTGGGCAGAAAAGGGCAGCAATGCATGCAGGGGCCCAGTACAAAAGGCAGCCTGCAGTGGCAGGAAAACCAGAATGAGTGAGTGAGACAGGGGGAGTGAGTGAGCTCAACGGAGCTGTATTGTAACTGATGCAAATTTCTTTGTGGGCAGAAGGAGGTGGCAACGCAGGCAGGAGCCCAGTAGAAAAGGGCAGCCTGCAGCGCTGGCAGAAACGGAATCAGCGAGTGAGAGAAGGGGAGTGAGCGAGCTCAACGGAACTTTGTTGGGACTGCTGCAGATTTCTTGTTGTGGGCAGAAAAAGGCACCAACAGAGGCAGGAGCCCAGTACAAAAGGACAGCCTGCAGTGCCACGAGAAACAGAATGAGTGAGTGAGACAGGGGGACTGAGCGACCTCAACGGAGCTCTATCGGGACAGCTGCAGATTTCTTTGTGGGCAGAAAAAGGTGCCAATGCAGGCAGGAGCCCAGTACAAAAGGGCAGCCTGCAGTGCCGGGAGAAACACAATTAGTGAGTGAGACGGGGGAGTGAGCGAGCTCAACGGAGCTCTATCGTGACTGCTGCGGATTTTGTTGGCAGAAAAAGGTGGCAATGCAGGTAGGGAGCCCAGCAAAAGGGCCAGCCTGCAGCCGGCAGAAACGGAATGAGTGAGTGAGAGGGGAGAGCAGGCTCAACAGACCTGTGTCAGGACTGCTGCAGATTTCTTTGTGGGTAGAAAAAGCCACCAACAGAGGCAGGAGCCCAGTACAAAGGGCAGCCTGCAGCGCCAGGAGAAACAGAATGAGCAAGTGGGGGGAGGGAGCAGCCACCTCAACGGAGCTCTGTCGGGACAGCTGCTGATTTTTAGTGGGCAGAAAAAGCTGCCAATGCAGGCAGAAGCCCAGTACAAAAGAGCAGCCTGCAGCACCGGGAGAACCAGACTGAGCGAGTGACAGAGGGGCAGTGAGTGAGCTCAACAGACCAATGCAATCAACATTTGGCATTGACAAATGCTTGTTTATTTAAGTTGGAAGGGGAAGCAAAATAAAATGAGAGTACCCCCCCCTTATGTCTAATTTATTACATAAGCTGTAATTGTCCATCATGCTGCTCGGAATCAAGGGGCTCTGGGGCTCAGAGGAGACAGAAGACTGCAGTTTGGAGATCCTTTGCTGGTGGTCAATGTTTGGGGTGAATCCAGGTTTGGAGGTGAGATCAAGAGTGCACACGGGCAAGAAGATTTTGAGAGGTAGGACAGCCATTTTTCCTATCTTATTCAGTGGTGCACTGGCTGAGGTGTTGCACTTGTTGTAACCTCTCCCATGCCCCCTGGACCATCTGCGATGATAAGTTATGCCCCTAAACGAGGGGGCCGGGGGGGTTACATGGGGTCTGTAGTTTACACGTGCTGATAAAATATAGGATTAGGGACCATTTTACAAATAAGCTCCCACACTTACAGTTTCAAACTGAAACTGAAAATAGGCACGTAATGTCCCATCTAGATGAAATACTGATATTTCGTCTAGATGAAACACTGAGGGACCAGCTCTGTTTGAGAAAGCTAGCAAGCTAGTATGTCTCTTTTTTTATTTGAAAAAAGAAGCTGAAATACTAGCCCCCCGAGTGTGGGAAGCAAGATGTTTCTTACACCACGGAGGGGCAGTGACATCAGAACTTGTGCTTCATTCTCGTGCTGTATGACATCACTCCCCCTCCTTGGTGTGAGAACCAGCTTGTTCTCCACACTCAGGAGTGCAGTATTTTCTATGTTTGTCTCTCATCTCAGACAAAATGGTAACTAACCAGAGGAAGGCAGAGAGTGCTACACAGCAGCAACCAATTACTGTAGTCCCTGACCACAGACCACAGATGCCTGGCTAAAAAGAACAAATCTTACAGTATTAATAATACAGAATCATACTGAAGGCCGAGGCCACCACCAGGTTCAGGCTATCAGTGACCTCTGCGATTCAAAATGAATATGTATTATTGTGATGATATCACAAAACGTAGTAATAGCACTTACCAGATGTTCCGCTTCACTGTGTGTGGCATACTTCCTTGCTCCAGTCCAGCTTCCACAAGTGCTTTACTCTTTAACTGTCCACCCAGTGCACAGTACATATTTCTCCATGTCCTAAGCAGGGAGTTCCAGCCACTCCAGCAGTCATGCCTTTACCTCCCCAATCTGGTCAGAGCTTCTCACCCACAGTGCTGTATACTGACTACTGTTCCTTGGGACCAGGGCATACACCAGAAACTGCTCTTCACCGGACATAATCTGTCAGTACCATCTAGACTGCTGCAGCTCCAGGCACCAGGGAAGCACTGCCATCTTGATCCATGTCTTGTCACCTCACTCCGTGGCAGAAGGCTCTCCTGGACCAAGATCACATCAACACCTGCCCTGGCCGGGGGCTCCCCTTGCAAGGTATGACTCAGCTCCCCACTCAGTTCCAGGCTCGGCTCTCCCTGTGGTTCTGTACTTGTCGTTTCCTGCAGCACCAGGCTTACAACCTTTTATTTTATTTTTTTTGTTTACTAAGATATCAGAGATACACCTTTGAGTCGGGACTCTTTTACAGAGGTTCCATAACAAAACAAAACAAGACTAGCAGAATTATAATTACAATAAGACCTTACAGGCAGAGCTATACAATTAAGCAGCCAATTGACATTGTCAGGTTCAAGCATATTCGGTCAAAATAGTACCACGTGCATTGCCCAGTGTAGGCCCTAAAGATTTACATAATGGGGTTACAGAGACTGAAAGCTACAAAGGATTCAGAGGACCTGGGAGGAGATGGATAGCAGCTCAAAAACAGGGCAGGAGTACAAAGTGGGAAATAGGGGGAAGAAATAGCTCGGCAATAGGCTTTCCTTCATTGAACATATGGAAGAACTACTAAAAAAACTCCATCAGAGACTTGGTCTGTACTTTAGAATCAAACACTTTCTCACAAGCAACGCTAAGGTAAGGCTGGTCCAGGCCACATTTCTTTCTGTAATCGACTATGCTGACTTCTTATACAGTTGTTGTCCTGCGTCCTATTTGGGTAAATTGGATACACTCTATCACAGGGCACTGAGGTTTATCACAGGACTACCATATAACACCCATCATTGCTCTCTATATGCAGCAGTTGGATGGACTTCACTTCACTTCAGAAGGGATAGAAATGCGGCATTATGGATATTCAGAGCCATATCCAAGCAATTACCACACTATGTCTTGGACTGCTTCACACAAATCACTATAAGTAAATATGCCCTAAGAAGCTACTCTTCCATTCTGCTCAAAGTGCCCAAAGTCAATTCCTGCTTTGGAAGGACAGCTATTAGTTTCGTGTTGCCCTCCCTATGGAACAAACTGCAAAAAATACTAAAACTGAGTATACCTATATCCATTACGTCCTTCAAAACCCTTTACTCACAGTTTATTAAGGAGCAATGCAACTGTTTTCGATAGCACTAGGGCGAATCATTCTCCTCTACCTTTCGTATCCAAGTCCCTTCCTCTAACTCCACATGTTCTGCAGTCATACCCTATTATCCTAGTTTACACACGATAATACTTTGGCTTTGTCCATCTTTCTCATACATCTCTTCACTCCATCACTGTCTTTCCCACCTCCCTCCCTCCCTGCCTCCTGCTTCCTCCCCTCCCATCTCCCTGCTGAAGCCCCACCACCCACCTCCTACCCAGATCATTCGTTGACTTCTTCCTTTCCCTTCTGACAAATCTCTCTACACAATTATGCATGTTAGTCGCCACCTACATTCCCTCCATGCCCATATTGCAAAATTCCATCTATGACCTTATATATATGTAAAAAATGTAAATATATAAAAATGTAAATATATGAAATTATGTTAATGCATCATGACCTTTCACACGTGTCCTACATGTTGGTATCTTTTATTGACTTGTATAACCTTATCTACTGTATTATGTACATTGTATTTGTTTTCTACATTGCATTATGTTTTATGTAACTGTCCCTGATCTAACCAGGTCCATCTTGTAAATGAGCACTGCTCAACGATGTTCGCCTGGATAAATAAAGATTTTGATTGATTGATTGACTGATTGAGAAAGGGACTAGAAGGGAAGGGGGGAGAGAGCGGTTGAAAGGTGTAGGGGGATGGGGTAGGAAGGCAGGGGGAGGAAGGGGGGATGGCGAGGACTGAGTGAGGGGAAGAGGGGTGGACAGTCAAGTGTAAATGTTACAGGGGAAATGACCATTAGGTTCCTACAGTCCGCTGACCGCAGCACCTCCTTCAGATCCAGTACTGAGCCCCACGGGTCTACAGGGAAGGAGATTAACAATCTGTTCTTCTGGGGCTGTGACCTTGTGAGTAGGGCTTCTGTCCCTCCTTTCCTGCCCTATAAATAAAATGTAACCACCCTCCCTCTAAACAGCACCCTAACCCACCCTCCTCCTCCCCGCTGCACCCACATTTCATTATTTTAGGTCTCACAGTGGACAACCGGCACAACCCACCTGCCTGCATGGCCGGCACCATCTAATGCATGAAAATGCAAGGCTCACACTTCCTCTATAGTTAAAGCAGTGGCCGGATGCCATCTAGTGCATAAAAGTGCTAGTCTTGCGCTTGCTCTAGGAAAACCCATAGTATTACTTTCGTGCACTAGGTGGTGGCTGGCCACTGGACTAATTATAGAGAAAGTGCGCGTCACATGCTTTGAGCTTTCATACATTAGATGGCAACTGTCCATGGAGATGAGAGGGTTTTGCCAGTTGCTCACCACGAGACCTAAAAGCAAATTCAGAGGGACTGGATGGCACTCTGCTGGGACTGGCAAAAAGTCCCAGTATTCTTGAAGAGGACGTGACTGGGGGGGCAGCCTGCCCCCCCAGCTATGCCACTGCTACTCTGCGACACAAGCTGAAATAAAAGAGATCCCAACTCACACGTAGGAGGTAGAGTATGGCCTTACAGAAGTAACAGCTCAAGTGGACAGTCACAGCACAGCCCTCCTGTTTCTTTACCAATGAGAATGAGAGACAGTGGAAAACTGGAAGATTTAGAATCTCGCTCCCACCGCAACGTCGACAATAGTGGCTGGGCAACTATGCACAACCAGTGTGTTATGCCACTGAGGGATTTTGATTCGCAGTGACCTCAAGAGCGAAGCTCAAGAGGTCCATGGGAATCAGAACCCCTAGGTGGAACAACACACTAGATGGGCATAGAGTTGCCCAAGCACTAGTTTTTATAGTGTATGGTGCCCGCAAATGTTTTTTAGAACAGAAAAATATTTTTTTCTGCCATGTTTCATTCCGGTTTTCTGCGTTGATTGCTAGGGTCGGTGGTGTAGTTGCTAGGTTCCAGATGTCCCTGCATATATAGCATGTGGCTGCTATTGGTTGAAAGTTTTATGTGGATGGGATTTTTTTTAAAAATGGCAATGGTATCGCTTGCTAAGTGAGAGGACTGAGTCGGGGGAATTGCTTTCCTTCATGTGAGCTATTTTAAAATATCTGGTTGATCCTGCGGGTGTATTTTTTAGTTATAGCTTGAAATAGCTGGTTGATCCTGTTGAAGTTGTGTGCTCGTCGACGTTGCAGCCACCCCAACTATCTGGCTGATCCTGCTGTTTCTGTTGCCGCAGCTGTTCCATTGAACAGCGCGGCTCGTGCCCTTTCAAAACAAGCTGAAATGTTGTTGACAGCCACAGTGTGATATAACCGCGTTCTGCCACGCCTTTGCGGTAACAACATTTCTGCTAGGATGGATTTACCCCTTGGAAGGCTAGCACGCCGAAGTGCAGGGGTTCCTGGCCGTATCTTTGTGGCATAAATAAATGCTATTATAACGCATATTTCTAAGTCTGGAGTTGCTCTCACTTTAGTGTGTACTGTGCTGATTTGAGGTTTGCTACCTCTGTAGGAGCACCCCCCCCCCCGTCAGTGTTGCGCTGCTTTGCTTTCACTTTATTATTTCAGCTAGGATGGATTTCCATCCTGAACAAGCCCTCACCATACACTATAATATCAGGCTGTATGGCCTCAGAAGGGACAGAAACAGGAGAAATGATGATGTTTGTGGCCTCATTCCTGAAGGAATTACTGGGGATACCAGGGGACACTAACATAGACTTATAGCCTTGGCACCAAAGCCATAATCAGCTGAGGCTTGACCCCGTTCAATCATAATGAAATTTCTGGACTATAGAGCAAAAATGCCAATACTGAGAAAAGCATGGGACAAAATGGAGGCTATTTTTGATGGCCAGAGATTGTACACGGCAGCAATTTTACTCCACTGTCAGATGGACCATCCCCACAAAATACTAGAGGTGGTAAAACTTTTAAACGAAAAGGGGTGAAAGCACAACTGACTGTGTTAGAACAACTAAAGATTTCTGAATAGGGTGGCAGGTTCAATTTTACAAAAGAATCGAACACCTCGAATTTTGAGCTTCAATTCTTTTGGACTGTGGCAAACTTTTAGGGGAAACAGGCAGACTTCTCATTTGATTAGTTTTCCCTGCTCCAAATGGTGCTGTCCAGGTGAACCATTCGAATCAAAAACCCCAGTTCACACCAAAACCAGTTAACTAGGGCACAGAGTGAGTCACAGCTGCATTTTGAAGCTAGACTCGGCTCAGCCACATGAGACAGTGTGAACGCTCACTTGTGGACTCGTTCTTGAGCTGTTAGGTAGCTCAGGCTGGGCTGTGATTCACGTTTAGTTAGAATAGCTAGGAAATTATTCAAAGCCCAAAAAAATCTGCAGAAGTTCAACCTACACTAGTCCTGCAACAGCAGAGCTGCTGAAGGTCTGTTATTTATTACTTAGGAAAAACAAAGGGAAAGGCAGGCAGAGCAGTAGGGTTGCAGCAGGCCTCTGGGACCAGGGGCTTGCCTGAGAGGGGAGAGACTATCTGATGGAGGAGGAGAAGGAGTGTGCTTGGGGCCGGGCAGTGGGCAGATGAGGCATGAAGCAGCAATCTGCCAGTGCCCACTTCTTGCCTAATCTCAGCAGTGCAGCACACATTTTTTTTTCTTTGCAGAACTTGCATTTTAGCAGGGCATTACAAATATAAATATATTTTGACTGAAGCACCTAGCAGAAGCCAGAGATGTGACTTGTGGGGGGTGGGGTGGTTAAATTTTTTACCAGTTTTACTGGGCAGTAAGTATGTGACAGCTGGCGGTAGCACCCAATCTGATGACTGGTAGTTGGCACCTTGGTGACATTTCATAAAAAATGTAAATAATTCTTCATTCACATTCACGACTTCACTTTTCTTATTGTGCCAGTTTCAAATTCTTTACATTTGCCCAAGCTGCAGTCTTGCTTTCGGCAGTTACTTTTTTCTCCTCCTGCATCCTGAAGCAGCCATTTGCGGTAAGATCTGGGCAATGGGAAGGGCAGCAAGTGTGTGCCAGCTGGTAGTGTGCCAGTGCCTGGCCCCTGGTAGTTGGCACCATGGTTGCATCCAACACATAAATTAGAAAAAAAGCAATGTTTTTCTTTCTGCAGCAGTTTTCAAATGAAACTCTTAGTCTTCACATTCTCCATGTTGCTGTGGTTCCTTTCTTCTGAGTCCTGAAGCAGCCTGTGGTGATCTGGGCAGTGGGAAGCAGGTATGTACCATCAGGCAGTGTGCCAGTGCCTGGCCTCTGGTAGCTGGCACCTTGGTGGCATCCTATAAAATAAAAACAAACTCTCCACATTCCCTCAAGTTGCTGAAGTTCCTTCCTCCTCCTCCTCCTTCCAAGTCCTGAAGCAGCTTGCGAGTGTGCCATCCTGAGCTGTGCTGTTGCAGTGTGGTCTGACTAGTGGGACAGCAAGCATGTGTCAGCTAGTAGCAAGTTGATACCTGGCCTCTGGTAGTCCTTGGTGGCAACCCATTGATAAAACTAAAATAAATACAGGGGCCAACCCACCAGCGCAGTGGTAGCACTACCGCTTGTGACACTAACGACCTGGGTTTGGAAGCAAGCCCGCAGTGTCAGAGGGCTGGCCAGGGAAGGAGGATCGAGTGTCCATAGGATTGCTCTCCTCTTCCAAGGGGGAGGGTGAGGAAGAGCCTGGCATTGACTGGTCCCTGGCAGAAGCTGGGGAAGAGTCTGTCTGAGCTGGAAGGTTGGGGAGGCGTGGCAGATGTCAGCGCATGTGCCATGACATCATTGCATGCCACATCTTCCTCTGGGCCAAAAATGGAAAAAACACCCTGGCTGTCACAGGGGTGATCACCATCCTCCACAGGCCACACACCCGGTGACTCAGGCTCCTCCCAGAAAGCTGGATCTGGTCTTGGCTGGTCGAGGGTCTCCCCGTCATCCTGCCATGGAGGGCAAGCCTTGGGGGACTACAGGAGAGGTAAGCCCTCAGAGAAGCATGGTTGATTGGGCTGTGAGGACCAGTGGGAAGGAGGGCCAGACGGGAAGGGGGAGCCAAAAAAAAAAAATCACAAATTTAAATAAAATAAAGTCTTACTCATCATCATTCATCACCCAAGTGTCCAAGTCCTGTAGCAAGCATTAGGAAATGAAGCAACAGTGTGGCCAAGGGGATGGTGGCATGGGATCATCAAATCACATCAAAGAAAAAACAAAGTGGCGTGGGCTTGGTCATAGACCCTCTGAGCCTGATTTTCAAAGACCCCTTAGAGGGACACAAGTTGCATCCCTCTAAGGGATGCTGCAAACTCCGGTTGCACCAGGGATCCTGCATCCAATTTTACAAAAAGCAGGGTCCCTACGCCAAACCCCCTGGGTTTACCGCTAGTGTCAAGCTGCGCTAAACATTTGGCACATCAGAGGACATTGCTGCAGGGATCTGCCCCTCCCCCCGCCTGGTGCAACTCTGGAGAAGCGGGATGTAGCTCAAGCATAGCCTGAGACAAAGTCAGATTCCTGTTTTGTTCATATTAAATGTGCGCATTTCTACTTGGTATCCTGAAAATATATATTTACACATTATTTAAAGGGTTTAGGCATAAACAACACAAATACAGAGAAAAACATCAGTTGCATGATGGCATTGCCAATACACGTTATTCACAGATCTGATTTTCTTTTGCCTCTGCCTTACGTCCTACTCATCTGAAGTGAGTAATAAGAACTGCTTATACTGTACATGTGTAATTAGAATGGGAACCTGTACTTCCCAGTGATGCAGTACTACTGACCAGGAGATCCTGGTTTCAAAGTGGACTCAGACATAATGGTCCTGGGTTGGGTGTACCTGGGTGTCATCTTGTCTGTGTGTGTGTGGGGGGGGCAACATGCCAGGAGGGAGCCAGAGGCATAAAGGGCACAGGAGGTGGCAGTGGGGGTGTTGGGGGGGAATAGCTGGGCAAAAGCTACACAGTGATGTTGCACCAGTGGGGTGCATGTTCAGTGTACTGCAAAATTCATGGATTCACTCACGACCAAATTACGGTCTATGCCATACTGACATAGCGGACCTCTCCCCCGATGTCACCCAGAACAATACTGTGGTGTATTCCCTGGTGATATAGGGAACCCCTCCCCCGATTGCCAATCTTGCCCCTAACCAAAATGGGAAAATCGTCCCTGGTGGTCTAGTGGACCCCACCCTCCACCCCATCAGACATTGCCCAAGCACCCCAGTCCCCCGTTCCCACCCTGATCCTACAACTGGCACAGCCCTCCATGCACCACCATGGCCAGCCACAGAATGTGCTATGAAGGAGCATGTACGAGTACATGCTCCTTCATGGCGCTGCGGCTGGCTGTGGTGGTGGTGGAGGCTGTGCCTGTCTGAGATCGGGTAGAGATGGGCAGAGCAGGTTGGTTGGGCAACATCTGATGGGGTGGGTGGGGTCCACTAAACCAGAGAGACATTTCACATTATGGTTTGGTGCGAGATTGGTGAACGGGGGTGCTCTACAGGATGGGGCACATCTCACATTCAGCTCAGGGGAGAGCAGGGATTGGTGAGGGGAGGGTCCACTACATCACCAGGGATTACAAGTACACATTGGGATGGGGGGGGCCACTAGACTACCAGGGCAGATAGTACAGTATGGGCTCCACATTATACCAATAGTGTTAGTTCATCAAACTGCAATAGCACCCCACTGGGTGCCACATCACTGCTGATGGTGCCTGACTGTGCCCTGATACCTCGACTGACACCTCCCTTGCCCCCAGTGTGCCTCTACTGCCTTCTGCACTAGCACAGCCCACAGGTACAACCAACTTAGACCACATCCTGGCTGGTCTAAGTGGCTGCCTGTCTTGCATCTATGGTGGGGCTTGCAAACTCCAAGAAACAGGGATGCTGCACCCCCGCCATGATGCAAGCCCCCTTGTGACCTGGCGCACCGGGTTGTTTGCCGCAAGCTTGGTGCAAGGGGGCTTTGGTGCAACAGTGTCTCAATCAGATGCAGGCTGCTTTGGAAAATCACATTTGATGCAAGTGGTGACTCCAAATCATTTGAAAATCAGGCCGTCTGCCTTAATGGGAATTACAATTGTAGAGGAAGATGACAGTAGTGGTCAAACAGTCCATAAAGTGTCACACATTGTAGGAACCACTTGCAGTGGCACTGCAAAGGGTGCAACACGCGTCATCGTTGTAGGAAAAAAGGAATAAGGAAGGAGTGCATCAGGTAGTGACACAGGCAGAGGAGGAGGAACAAATTGATTTGGCGGACACTGGGGACAGAGACACAGACTGTGATTATATAACCAATAAAAGTGATGGCAGCAGCAGTTCTGGGGAGGAACAAGAGCTGGAACAGGCGGGAGTTCAACCTGGGGCAGGTGCACATAAAAGATCAAAAATGACCAAAAGCAGTGGAAAACAAAAACAAATTCTGGCAAGAGCTGATAGGGCTGCAGCTGAGGAATTTTGAGTAAAAATATTGAAAATGAACAAAGTTACGAGCCTGTGTTTGCAAAATTCAAGGTAGGCTCATAACACTGTTGTTTTTTAAAATTTTTACACTAGATTTTCACCATAGCCTTTTTATGACCCCCCCCCCCCATGAACAAAAGCAGAGAAATTTTTCAACTCCTGCCCAAAAGATGATTTCATGCAGGGTCAGGACAGATTTGCTTAATGACAGTGCTATTGTTCATGAGGTGGGGGGTCACAAAAAAGGCATGTTGAAAATGTAGGCCAAAAATAAGCAAAAATGCCCAAGTTATGCCAGTAAGTTCAAAACACCATTGAAAAACATTTATCCACATACCTGTTTCTTCAGTTTGCGGTCCAGCTTTGAAGAGTTAAGACGTGTCTGTGGTCCAGAGAGGATTACAGCGTTGGATCCCAGATGGGTAAGTTATTGCATAGACCCCCCCCCCCCAATAGTGACTGCCCTTGTAAGTGGAGTGGTGAGCAAAAGTAGTCTCTGTCTCGCCTCTCTCTCTCTCTCTCTCTCTCAAAGGTACAATATATGTTGTGTCTCACAGCATGGCCAAATAACTGCTGCTGTTTTGTTTGTGTAACGCTGCACTCCAGGAGCAAGAATGTCTGCAAATGCTTGATTGTAAGATTTTCTGGACCTCCGCATTGTCTGTATGATGCTGAAAAATTTACATGCTTGGATGTGCTGCTTCCCCCACCCCAACTGATGGCTGTATCACACAAAATGGAATACTGTAGAAGGTATACCCTTCTATCACCCACAAGACCCAAAAGCACCAGTTTAGTTACATAAGCAGCCAACTTAAATAAGTTATGCCAGTAAGTTCAAAACAACATTGAAATACATTGAACCGCATACCTGTTTCTTCAGTTCGCTGTCTGGCTTTGAAGAGTAAAGATGTGTCTGCAGTCCAGAGAGGATTATGGTGTTGGACTTCCAATGGGTAAATAAGGGCTGGGAGGGGTGCGGGGTGGGTGCTGAGTGGGAGGATCGGGTGCGAGAGTGCAACAGCTGCAAAAGACATTGATGGACTGTTTTTAAAGGATTAAAAAAACGACGATTCCTGCACTGGGACTGGACACCCCAATGCCACTGTTGTATTTCAGGTGGTGGGTCCTGACAGGGAGGGTTGGGTGGGGGGAGGAAAGTATAAAAAAATATAAAAGAAATAACCACCCATGCACAGTAGTGGGATGAGGATTCTCACACTGGGGGACTGGGCACCCCCCAGTGCCACTGTTACATTTCTGGGGGAGGGAGTGGGATGGCGGGTGCTGAGATAGAGGGATGTTGGGGGGAACTATAAAAATATATTTAAAACAAAAACACACACACACAGCAATAACTATGCATTCACAGTAGTGGAGTGGGGGGTTAATAACAGGATTTTTTGATCGGGACACTGGTGGATTAGGCACCCCCACTTTCTGGGGGGTGGGTTCTGAGAGGGAGGATCAGGTGGGGGGAGATATGAATAATTTAAAACAAGAAGAAATTGACTGCCAAAATAATGCAATGTGGCGTGCTACACAGATGCGGAGGTGACTGTTGGCACTCCAACATGTTATTCTGTCTCAAGGAATGCGGGAGTTCTTTTCACACAGCAAGAGGTCCGCAGGGCTCTGCCCACTGCAGCCCTAAGTAGGATGGCTCAACCTAGACTCTCGGCTGTGGTATACCATTCTTACTTCTGGTAAAAAGCTCTGCTTGGGCGGCTATCCCCAGGTGTCCACTCCCTGCTGATTCCTGTAGCCTCCTCGCATCTAATGAGAGGTGCTATTCAAAATGCACGATCACTCCCTCATCGAAAAACATCCCGTGGGCAGGCATGCTTTTCTTGTAACTTCCCTAAACTACGGAACTCCCTCTCCTCCTCACTTAAACTCACAGACTCCCTAACCCTCTTCAAATCCCATCTCCAAGCTTCCCTCGCTCCCACTGAACATTTTGGATGCTATAGCTAACTTATACAACTTCCTCTTGCATTTGCTGTCTTCCCACCCTCCTCCTCTTCTTCCTTTCTACTTTCCACACTGATACCCCCCCACACACTTTCACCAGCTCTTTCATCCCCCCATCTAGTTCAGTCAAACTATGCATAGCGAGATTATCCTGTAAATTATCGGGTATAATATCTAGCCTGGTGTACAGTATTGCAAATGACCCTGTTTATCTCAGTACCTCAACTTGTGAATGCTGCACTTACTGTTATTCAAGTCTGACTATAGATCCTATGAACATGGGCACCACCTAAAGGGTCTTGTGTGTAATAAATAAATAAAAAAATAACAAAAATCTACATGAAAGAGTATACATGGCAACAGTACGTGGAGGTTATTCTTTGCCGCACAACTAGCAATAATAAATAATTTACCGTTAAGGGAAATAAAAATCAACAGTCACCTAAAACTTAATTTTCATTTATCCAGCCCAAAGATTACAGGCCATTGGGAACACAGCATGAAGATGCATGCTTTTGATGGTGTAAGCTTTGCTTACACATGCAAATAACAGCTATATTTCTTCAAGTTTGAGTGAAGGAAGATGAGTATATATCTGAGTTTAATGCTCACATTCATTGTACCCTGAGAAGATAAATTCAGGCATGTAACTTACTATATCTCCAAATATTTTTGTTCTTTTGTAAAAATGGAATCACATGACATTTAAAACATCCATCCTCCTTTTGGAAGACTTAGTACAAACAATTCCTCAGTCCATCACTAAAATGTAAAATACCTACATACCCTCACCCTCTGAAAATGATGACTGTGCCTGTCATGTCTAAAAGGATATTTATCACATCAGAAACATGTAACTTTATTTGGACAAGTGAATAAAAACAACTGCAGGGATTCTAGTATCTCCATTTTTGTTACAATTGCACAGACAATACCCATTTTCAGCTGTCCCAATGAACCACATACCCATATTAATGAAACGTATTTCTCTGTAACTAATTTTCCGCACTATCTTTTCTTAATACATTTGTAATCCAAACGCAGTTTTACTTGTAATAATTGCTTGACTATGCCCTCACAAAAGAAAACCAACTGCAGTGCTGTTGTATCAGAATTGTTTTGGTGATAAAAACTGTGGGCAGGATTTTCAAAGTGTGCGTCCAGCCCTGTGCCGCCACACTTAGATTTTGGCAGTGTGCCAAACCCTGTCACCACAAAAGTGCCCGATTTTACAATCTCGGACGCAGTTGCAACAGTTGCCACAATTTACTGCAGCTTGCGCCAACTATCTGGTGAAAGCTCCATGAAAATGGCCCTCACAATCGCCACAAACTAGACCACAAAAAGTTGATCTACTTGCACCAGTTGCCACTTGGGATTGAAAATCCCATTCGATTGCTGCAAGCCCAGTGCACCATATGGTGGGTGCACCCAGGGGCTTGGGGTAATCTAAATCTTTTGACAGTCTGGCCCTGTATGTGGAGCTTGTTAATGATATCAGGAGACGAAGTACATTCTGTGTATAGGTGTGAATGTGTGTGGTGGGGGGATGGACGTGTCAAAGTCTGAGCAGTGGTCTGCAGAGGTGTTTATACATATTCTTCTAAAATGTGGACACACATATATGATGCTCTTAAGCTTTGTTTGCAAAAAACTAGCCCAACCATTATTATCCCATAATTGTTTTGGACAGAATTTCTTAGTTGCAGGCAACAGTTTTGGAAAACTCTATATAAACTCATCAGACAGATATGTTCATATTGAGTTATGCAAAATTAGATAAGGATTTGCAATAAGCAAAGTGTGTGTGTGTGTGTGTGTGTGTGTGTGTGCGTGCTTGTGCGGTGAGGTACATGTCCAAGTGATAGTACTGAAAAAGCAATTACGCTGCTGTCCCTGTATTTACATAAAAATAAAAAAGCACTGCTCTGATCATTTTTTTACTGACACCTTTTGCGACAGTTAAAGCAGCAGCACCATGAAATTGAGCAAAACATTTGACCCCTCCTTTTTTTCACTATAAAGGATTTCAGACATCTTCCAGTTTTAGTTGGTGTTACTATACGAATTTCTAGCTCCATCAAAACATGAGCATTTTATAAATGTTGTAATTTAGTTTTATTCTAAAGAAAAAAAGGTGGTTGTCGCATTTTACTTAGAAATACTATTGTAAACCTGGTTAGGGTTGGGATCCTGAAAATAAAAGAAAAAAACTTATGGTGCACAGCATTGGAGGTACCTAGAAAAATAGATTTGACAGGTATGCTATTTTTATTAACTTCAGCTGAAACTAGCCTTTTTTGAAAAAAAAATTGTTGTACTGCTGCTTTAATAAAAGTTATCATGTTTACACAGATTGTAAATATCTCAGTTATATCTATATTTCTCTTTCTATTAATATAGAAATGTGGAACCTGCAGCAGAAAAAGGCAATGCAACACATCAGAGTCCAGCTCCACTGTGCGTGCGTGCCCAGTCTCAGAAAATGAATACAAACAACAAAACTGGCACTACACTACTGCTATATTACCAAGTAGACTTACTGCAATACAAAAAAAGGTAAAAAATACATAATATCAGCAGAATCAGGACAGCAAGTTGCCTCCCCCCCATGATGCATAAGTTGTGACACTGGCCGAGGTTCTTTTCATCCCAGTTCTGCCAGCGATATGTTTTTTTACTTTTTTGCATTGCAGTAAAGTCTTCTTGGTAATATAGCAACAGTGTGGTGCCAGTTTTGTTGTTTGTAACACATCAAGTCTGCCCAGCCCTACCATCCTGTGTTGAATTTGAGGGCCCTGATGTCCCTTCACTCCTCCTCTTTAGCCGCAGTCCTAATCCTCCCCATGTGTCTGTCCTACCTGCCCCACCCATGTTTGAATCTCTTTACTGCTTGTGTATGGGCCACATCCTTTTGCAGTCTATTCCATCCTTCCACCACTCTCTCTATGAAGATATGCTTCCTGATGTCCCTCTTGAATTCCCTTCCCCCAATAGTTTCATTGAAATTCTCCTGGTGCTTGTATTCCCACTCAACATGATCTACTCTCTGCTGTCTCTTCACTTGCACCTCGCTTTTAAGACACATTTTAAAGCCTGACTGCTGGCAGAAGCAAAGTGTATATGTTAAGCCAGACAACTCTGGGCTAAGAGCCCTTCCCCACTCCCAGGCCTAACCATCCATCACACCCTGCGCTTATTTTCTTGGACTGAATGGTCTGTCCCTTCCTTCATCCTTCACTTGCTCCCTGCATGTACTGTACTGTATTCAAGTTGTGTATTCTGTATCCTAATTTCATTTCTTGTACAGATTTCTGCATTTGTCACTGTACCTGAAGCATGCATCCCAATTGCAAAGCTTCACCAATTTCTGCATTTTTTTTCACTGTATCTGAATCATTCCATGTATTTCCTGTTTGCTTTTATCACCTATCAACATTTTCTAAATTAATGTAAATGTATCTGTACATCCTATGTATTTTCTAAGTTAACGTAACTGTACTGCATATCAATGGGCCATCTCCATGGCCTGGGTTGAGCCTGAAAACAGTCCACTGGATCAGTGCACCCACTCGGTTAACAAATAAATAAATAAACTTGGTATTTATAGTTACGTGTCAGTCATGACCCCCATCTCCCTCCTCACTTCCATTGTATACATGTTGAGGCCCTCAGATGTCTCCATGCAAGTCCCACCTTGCTGGTCCTGGATCACCTTGGTTACCCTCCTTTGCACTGACTCCACTGTGTCCTCGTCTCTCTTCAAGTACTGTACAGGCTCCAAAACTGCACACAGTAGCAGTTGTAGTTTTTGCCTAGAAATATAGAGATTAACTGAGAGATTTACAGTCTGGGTAAAATATGATCACGCTCACAAACAGCAGCACGACGCACAATTGAAAAATGATCATAGCAGGGTTTTTTTCTATTATTTATATACTGGTTGAAATTGACAAGTCAGACTGTCGTGCTGTATTAATAAACAACACTGCCCCACAGTGCATGAAAATGACAACCTGAGATTATATCACTCAAGTAAAAAAATATAAGAAATTCATAGCCTAACTGCTTATGAGTGATGTTTAAAATTTCTGCATGGTCTTTGGCCTTAAATGTGTGAAAATAACCAATTGTATAAAAAAAAATACTACTTCTTTTTGATTGTTTACATAACCTTACGTGTAATTATAAATGCACGTTGCACAGTTGGAATAAAGATACAACTTGTCATTTTCATTGTTTTTATTGTGCAGAGTATACCCAACTACACTAAAGGAAAATCTCTACAGGATTCTTTAAGTTTTGTTTCCTGAGCTGATCAGCTCTTGCGGAGAGTGAATTTTTGTGTGCACGAAGTTTGGGTCAGACTGTAGCCTATATAGTATTTTGTATATTTCTAGGATCTCCCACAAGAAACTTTATTTTTGTTACTGGCAACTGTGATTGCGTCTGTGTAAGAGGTATTCTGTCTTCTTTTCAGGAGGTTAGAGAGTTCATTATACTTCTCAACCTCCTGCCTTACAAATTATGAATGTGGCTTAATAATCAGGGAAAAATTTTGAAAACACCATATCAGCTTAAACAAGCATTTGTCAGTGCCGAATGTTTGCTTGCTGGCATTGGCATAGGTAGTGTAGAAGTTAAAGAGCTGCATAATAGGAATGGCAATGAAGTATTGAACTGAAGTCAACCCCACCACCCACCCTGCAGAGAGTGACAGGCATTGGGGTGTGCCTTTGGGTCGTCAGCAATAACAACCACGCCATTTCACCACACCCTACCCTGCAGACACTGACAAATGTCACGGTGTGCCTTGGAATCTTTGGCCCTTATGCGCACCCCATTCCATCAGGAAATATGGTGAGATGGGTGCGGTATAGGAGAATGGTGTGAAGTTTGGGGCTGAAGAGTCCGAGGCACGCCTTGATGCCTCTCACTGGCTGCAGGGTGTGGGTGGGGGTGGAATGGTATGAGCATTACAGGCAAGAATCACAAGTCACACCCCTGATGCCTGTCATTCTCTACAGGGTGGGGCGTTATAGTCAGAAACCCTAATGCCTCAGGCATTCGTTGGTATTTTCACTCCAAATTTTCAACATGGTTTTTTTGTGACCCCCACCTCATGAACAGTGGTAATATCAGTTTGTTAGCCGAAAACTACTTTTGCACAGCGACTACGGCATTTGGCACCACAGGTGCAAAAATACATTCCGAATAGGATGTGAAAAATGACAGCGGTACTCTTCATGGGGAGGTGTAAAAAATGGCAATGTTGAAAATCTGCTGTGAAAATATTTAGAAAACTGGTGAAGTCACGAGCGTGCATAGAAACTGTGCAATGCGCACCCGTAATATAACTAGTTTGGGGATTTTTTTACAGCAGATTGTTAACACAGGCATTCTGGGACCTCCGATCATGCACAGTGTCAGTGTGATTTTCTTTATCTGTCCCAAACAATGATTTCCCACAGTGACCACGCATTTATGTGCTGAAAGTGTGAAAACACATTTCGGCCATGTTGTGGAAAATGACAGCTGACTGTTCATAAGGAGGTGTGGAAAAATGCCACTGGTGAAAATCTGGACTGAAAATATTACAAATTCATGAACTTACAAGGGTGCGTGGAAACTGCACAATGTGCACTCCTAAAACAGTTAATATTAGGAATTTTTTCACCAAATTTTCAACATAGCCATTTTAACACCTCTGCTCATGAACAGTGTCACTGTGATTTTCTTAATGTGCCCCATACATTGATTTCGCACACCAACTGCGCCATTGTGCGCTACATGGGCGGAAACACATTTTGGGCGAGATGTGAAAAATGACAGCTATACTGCTCATAAGGAAGTGTGGTAAAATGGCAGTGTTGAAAGTCTGGAGTGAAAATATTGAAAATTTGCAAACTTATGAGCGTGCATAGGAACTGCGCAACACACGCTCGTAAAACAGTCATTTTTAGGAATTTTTCCACCAAATTTTCAAAATAGGCTTTTTGAGAGTCCACCTTATGAACACTGGCAGTGTCATTTTGTTAATCAGTCCCAAAAGGTGATTTCACGCAGTGACTGTGAAATCAACCTTCGGGCCTGATTAACGCCATGACAGTGAAACATTCATGAGAAGGGGTCCCAAAAACCTCATGTTGAAAATTTGGTGCAAATATTCCAAAAAATGCCCGAGATATGCAGCAAAGTTGAAAAAAACCCTATCTATTACATTATACAGCTTACCGGCATTTCCTCAGTTCGCGGTCGGCTTTGAAGAGTGCAGACATGTTCCCGGTCCACCAAAGATCATCGTGTCAGACGTCGGAGGTAAGTATGGGATTAGGGGGGGTGTGGGGAGGCAGGGTGCACAGTGGGTTGGGCGCGGGTGGGCTGAGAGAATGCAGAGGGAACATTTTATTTTTTACAGTTTTTTTTTTTCTTTAAGGAAGACGACGGGGGACATTTACCATGCTGGGGTGAGCTCCAGCATGGCAGCTAAAAGCTGTTTGGGGGCTGGAGCCGATGGGGGATTGGGCACCCCTGCCGGCCATGGATGTGTGCCATGCTGGGTGGGCTCCCAGTGTGGCACCTGGAAGCTTTTTGGGGGTGCCATGGGCCGATGGGGCATTGGGCACCCCATCGCTATACAGTATGTGCGAGGGGGGGAGCGCATGAGCACGCAATATGCATGCATGCGTGTTGAGGGGGGGAGCTCTGCTCACTGAAGCGGAGCTCTCCCTTTCAACTGTATGCCACTGTCTTTTCAACTGCTGTCATAGACAGCTGGAGCAGTGATTGGAGCACTGCGACCGTGCCTGCAAACACACTGGCTGAATTGGAAGAGGCTGGCACACCTCTAGAAAACTCGAATGATGGCACTATGTTTCTTGCACATGCGTGCAAGCAAACTAAAAATGCAGTAACATTTGACTTTGTGAGAAAAGTATTTTCTGATGGAAAACTAGACTGCTACACTAATGTGTGGCACTATTTTATGTTAACATTTCCTGCTCCTGCACAGAAAAAAAAAAGATTGAGGAAATGTTGGAGGTCAAATCAGGGATTTCTCTTAAAATCTGGGACATAAGGGGCATGTGGTTCAGTCTACTAAAGCTGGAGCATAGAGTTTTAAATAAACAAATGGGGTTGGATTTCCAAAGGATGGTGCTCGACTCTCATTGCTGCTATGCCATTCCCATTTGCCACAACTGTGCCTGATTTTCAAAGGTCGGATGCAGGCATGACACTTTCCCCAATTTATGGTAGCTTGCACCAAATTTCAGGTGAAAGCGCCATACGACTGGTCCCCAAGCAAGACCACAGAAAAATGGCCTGACTTGTATCAGTTGCCACACATGATGAAAAATTCCATTAGTCTGCCACAAACCTGGTGCACCATATCTTTTGGTGTACCGGGGGCCTGTGGTATTCTCCCATGTCTGAAATTCCGGCCTCAGATTTCTATGTTCCCTTTAGACAGACAGGAGCATTGCTGTTTTCATTTGTTTTGTTCTGCCTCCCCCCCAAACAAACAAAAAAAAAACTAAAAGCGCTGCTGAAGTCCCATACCACAATGTAATGTATCAAGAGGCAGCAGAGAGTGTGCTTTAAGCACCAAAAGAATTCCGGTCATAAACTATCACTCCACCAATGCAGCTATATGGCTCAGACTTGGTCAAATCACACAACCAAATTACCTATTGAGAGTCAGTGGAGAGAGTTCATGGCTAACACTCCTGTCAAACACACAAGCTACACCAAATAGTCACAACATTAAATAATAGTCTCCAAACTTAATTTGGTGCCTAAACGTCTGTAAATGGAAAATGTTTGGCTATATTACAGCTTGCCCACATTTTGATTTGTTAAATATATTTCCATTGTAACACAGACAGAGTAGTTAATGAGTGCAATGGCATTGCTTCTAAACATTAAGGTTAAATATAACTCGTAAATTCTTATTTTTTTAATTCAGTTATATTAACAATTATCTGCTTGGATTACACATTTTCCAAATATGAGAGATTTTATTAATTATACATGGTTGGTTTTTGCATTCGCTTGTGCGCATGCACAAGGAACGTTTGGGACAGTATGACTTTTTGGAAGTATGTGACCCTCCTGTCCAATGCAGGGCTCGGTGTAGTGGGCGCAACTCTACTGCACCAATGGATGCGTGAGCTGTCTATGAAAGCAGTTTTCCTGCAGTGGTCTTCAGTTAAAAGAAAATCACCACTGCAATCAGTGGTGGCAGTTTGTGTGTATTTAGCATACTGACATCACCCTTTTCCCTCCAGCTACTAATGAAATCCCTCCTGCTTCCTCCCTCTGCTGCTCTCCTAACCGCTTCCTCGTTATTGCCCCCCCCCCAACACATTGTATGTGCCGACGGGGTGCCCAATCTCCTTCGGCTTCAGGCCCCCGACAAACACCCAGGTGGCATGCTGGGAGCCCACCTCAATGTGCCAATTGTCCCCGTAAGTGGGAAACTGTCCCACAATGTCTTTTGTTTTTTTAAAACCTGTGAAAACAGAAAGCCATCCCCCGTTGTGTCCTGTGCTCCCTCCCCCAACCTGCACTCATCCTCTGTGCACCCCACCTCTCCACACACTCCCATACCCCATATATATCTCTGGAGCCCAGCACGGCGATCTTCGGTGGAGCGGAAACACGTCTGCACTCTTCAAAGCCGACCGTGAACTGAAGAAACGCTAGTAAGCTGTATAATGGCATACATGTTTTTTTTTTTTAGCCCCTTTCATGCCCTATGATGTTTCCTACTGGATGATTCAATCCCTTGGATCTACTACAACTTCATTTCCTACCTAAATTCTCAACCTAGCTCCATTCCGCTGTGCCGTCTTATGGCATGGCTTAAGCATCAAAACTAAACTATTCAGTGCCATATGACTATTAATTGGTTCATGTTCTCAGCTCATCCACCTTCATATCTGATTCTTCACCCATGCCAGACCAGAGGTTCCCACTACACCCTTTCCAGATCCATTGATTGCATTCAGCCTCTGTGCTTCTTCACCTGGGCCTTCCCTTGCAAGCTTGCCAATCGGATCAACAACTACCATTCTTCACATTCTGGGTCCAGTCCTAGTCATTTGGATACATGTTCTAATAAGATTCCTAACCTTTGGATTGCTCAACCAATGCTACTTTAGACGCTTTGAAATTTTATGCTCATCATGGATTTCTTCGACTAGGTATTCACAAGAAGGATGTACTACTTACTTCCCATTCCAGATCGGAGGTCCCTACTGCTCCGCCCTCTCCAGATTGCACAGCATGCACCAGTTCTTGTGCTTCGTCTCTAAGGACTTCATTTGCAAAGCTTGTCAAGTGGAACACAACCAAACTGTCTTCCTTCTCTGGACATGGACACCTAGCCTTTGGTTTCTGGTTCTCCTCGGAGACGTTGTCCTCACCTGCTGGAGTGCTTCACCACTGCAATTCATCCCTTCGAATTCATATCAACCATGAATTCCACTCTATCATTCCGGCCAGCTCATGGATTCTTGAACTTGGAGTTTACTAGATGGATGCTTGCTCTGTTCACCCGTCTTGTCACGATTCAATATGTCTTCAGTTCTCCATTTCTCTGGATCGAGTTCTACAACTTTGGGTTTGGATTAGCAGATTAAAACATTTTAGGATTACTCTCCTTTAGTATGCCCAGAAGGACGGGCAGGTCAGTAGTGATGGGTACTCAGAGGTTTCCCCCTAAAGGGGGTTTTCCTCTCCTGCATGCTACTGATCACACTCTCCGGAGTTGGAGGAGGTGATCATACTACTACTCATTTTCTTGGGAGTGTCTTCCTACTCGACTCATTCAACAGTCAGATACTGACAATCGTTGATATCATTATTTTTTGGGGAGGGTCTCATAATACTGGACTAAGCATCCTTCCTACGATGGGATACAGAGAAAGGCCAAAAGTATCAAATCATAACAAGTGACTCATCAGTTCAAGCATCTAAGCACCTCGCATACTATCCAGTTCATACGAACTATAATCACTCACTTGCTCATGCCTATGCTAAAGTACCTAAGCACGAATCATTTCATACTACTAGTACCTTGCAAACATTGTCCTACTTACTGGTCTGGCCTCAGTATCCAAGCAGAACCTACAACATCCAGCTATTGTATGTAACATAAGCACTGAGCTCTGAATCACAGTTACCTTAAAGATGAAAAAGTTGGAAATAAAGAGGTCATAGTCACATACACTTTTTTTTTTTTGTCATTTTTCAGTCACACCATTGTCTTCTTTTTTGATTGGTATGTTTTTCCTTCCTGTTCTCCGACTGACCCCCATCAGCTCAGGCAGGGATACTATCATGCTCTGCCCTGCCATCTGAATGACTGAATGAAAAATGAAACAGCCTTTGGCTTCCTTCACCTTACCTAGCTCCTGCTGGCTCTCAGTCTCGGTACTGTACCATACTCGGATCTTGGTCCTGACCTCCTCCAGCTCTCCATGTCGGTGTGACTATCAAACAGTCACCCTCACGTCCTGGCTGCTTATGCCCTACCTAGCTGGCTCTGGGGGCAGGGGGACAGAGGGGGGCCCCCACTGCGTTACACAGTTGCACCAGTCTGCCACTCAAACTTTCCCAGCTCCATCGCTGACCATCTCTCAGTTTCTGCTGCTCTTCCATCCCCCACTCTCACTGGCTTGGACCGCCAGCATTCCTGAGTGCTTCTTCAATGATGATTCTGCCACGCTGTCTCCAACTGACCGACTGCTCTCACCATCTCCTTGTCACCCACCTCACTATTTACTGGAGTCCAGTCCTTGCTGCCATCCAATCAGATTCCCCACTCTCTGTGCATGTATGCACACTGTATTCTCAGAAAAAAAGGTGCTAATTTCAAAAAAGGCCACCAATAGGCATGGAAGGGATCAATCCCTTCACAACACTGAGGGCATACATTGCAGCAGGTCACAACAAACAGGGAAAAAACAGTGCCAAAGCAGATCACTTATCAGGTGAATTATTAGTGGGGGGGAGCCCATTTTGCAGAATATTGCTAGAGCCTGGGTCCCACGGGCCCATATTGCCTATGCCATCTGGTCCTGGGGATTTGTCTACCTTCAGGACTTTGAAGCCGTTACTCACCCTGTCAACTACAATCTTCCCACCTGTGTCACCCAGCCTATTGCCCTCCTCCTTCCTCCCTTGAGGTATTGGATCATCTTTCTCCTTAGTGAAAATGGAACAGAAGTACTTATTAAGAACTTCTGCTTTCTCTTCACTTCTCTCCTAACCCCCCCACCCACAAACACACACTTCTCAACCTGGCTATCCCATCCTTTATAGCCCTCTTCTCTCTGATATACTGGAAGAAAGCCTTCTCCGCTGTTTTCACCCCCTTAACCAGTTGCAGCTGTCTTTTGTCATTGGCAGACCAGACTGCTCTGCCTGCATCCCTCCCTCACCATGGAACAGTACTCCTCTCTGTCTTTCTCTTTCTTAGCGCGCTTGTTCTTCCTGAAGGCTGACATATTATCCTTTACCAAATGGGCTACTTCCCTATCATATCAGCTGGGCCTTTTGGTCTTAGCTTTTTTTGCTCTTAAGTTTGGCACATGTTAGTGGTTGCCAATAGCCCCTCCCTGCTTATGGCCCATTCTGGTCCACCTCCATCTCCTTCCTGATCCCAGCATAGTGCCCTCCCAGAATCTCTCCCATTCTACTGTAGTCTGCCTTCTGAAGTCAAAAAAACTTTGTTTTGGTCTTAATCTTCTGCCAGCCCATGTCTAGGTGGAACCAGCAATTCAGAAAGGACCAGCGCCATAATAACCAGTCACTCAAAAAAACTGGGGCCGGCCCAGTGGCACTGAGGGTTGAGGCGGTGGACGCCACACCTCATGCCACACCGGCGACCCGTGTTCGGGAATGAACCCGGGTCGGCGGGGGTCGGCTGGGAAAGGGAGGAGTGAGCATCCCAATGGATGCTCTCAGGGGTGGGATACCAGGGGTGCAATATGCACCCAACATCCTGAGAGAACCGGTGGGAACATGGGCTCTCGAGGGGGCTGGCGGCTCTGTTCACGGAGTCGGGAAGGGGGGATGCTGTTGAGCACTTGAGAGGGACGTGTGTCAGCACGTCACCTCTCTGGACGTTCGTCCTCGCACCGGCGTCTCAGGGGGCTGGGTTAAAGGGGGAGCACAGAAAAAATGGATAATCCCCTCGGTGGTCCTAGATGACAACTGTTCCACCCAAGACCACCAATTCCGGGACAGACCTCACTGTGCAGGATAGGAGAAAGGAAGAAGCACTCTAGGGGCAGATCCTGGAGCAGTGGTCCGGAGGGTATGAGCAGTCCGAAGGAGTTGACACCGAGGTAGGAAGGCGGGATAGATAAAGAGTTAAAAAAAAATATTCAGCAACTTAAAAGAAGTTAAGTAAGAAATTTATTTCACAATTAAATGAAAAGAACTAAACACGCCACACTGCTCCAGCGCTTCGGCACCTTGCCTTTCTCAGGTAGCCTGAGGAAGGCAAGGTGCTGATGTGCTGGTATATATATATTATATATATATTTATAAATATATATATATATATATACTATATGTATTTATACGACTAGTCTCTGCACCCTATTGCAGCAGCTCATCCTTCTAGCAATCCTGTGCCACGGCCATAGTACAAGATGTCACAAGGCTTCCCAGCTACCAACATCCACTATGAACCTTACTGTGTCACCGGGCACTACTTCATGCTTGCTAAAGGAGCCTGGTCCAACTCACTGGCTCCTGCTATCCCCACAACAGTGGCTTACACTGAGGACTTACAACCTACCCACCCTCATTCTACGCACCAAAACCTCTTGGCTCTTAATGCCCTGCACACATTGTACTTGCAGGCAGAACAGAAACCTTTTCTGTAAAAAGTTGTGTGGGTACCGGCTAACAGTGCACCGATTGATGTTGCTCAGGGCTGGTGACGTGTACCCAAATCCTGGCCCAGCTAAGCCACTATACCCCTCTAACCACCCAACTCAAGGAACAATCAAGATAGCCTCAATAAACATCCGTAGCCTCCCAAGCAAATTGGATCACCTACAAGCCTGGTCCTCACAGCATAACCCCAACATTCTGTCAGTGGTTGAAACCTGGCATTCACCCAAGATTCCACATAATGCGGTTGCTCTTCCAGGCTTCAACATTTTCAGGCTTGACAGGACTACCAAGAGAGGTGGCGGATGTGTGATCTACCTTAAGGACTCCATCAAGGACATGTTCTCCCCCAGGCTGACCTAGGACCTAATGCACAGGAACTAGCAGTCAAAGCACTACTCGAGGTGTACAACAAAGCTCTAACTATCGTCTCTCCATATGTTCCCCCAAATGAGCATAAAAAGGGCTTCAAGGGTATCATGGACTTCATCCGTGGCTTGCCCTCTAACTCTGAGACCATAGTACTAGGTGACCTCAACATCAACTGGCTTTCCCCTGATGCAGGCCCTTACTAGGACGATAGCTCTGCAGTCCACCTCACTCAGCTAGTCTCCAACCCCACCAAGGTTAACTACAAAACTGGCATCAGCACCCTGATAGACTGGATACTTTCTAGCAACCCTGAATGACTCACCAACATGACAGTGTACCTGGATGCAATTAGTGACCACTCCTCAGTCTCCTGCAGCTGGACTAACAAATTCTTCAAGCCACCACCCCACTTCACCTTTAGTAGGGTACTAAAGCATGGGCATCTGGAGTCCTTGAAACAAGATCTTGCCAACACCAACTGGTCACAAATTGATGACACTCCAGACGTCAATAGTGCCTTGGAATACTTTATACAACAGTTCATGAAGGTCTGTGACATGCATGCCCCCCTCAAAAAGCTCAAAGCTCGGGGGTCAGTGAACCCTTGGTTATCATCTGATCTCATAAACAGATTGAAGAATTGTGACCACTTCTGGCACTTAGCTAGAGAGTCGGGTAAACCCTCAGCTATACTAGCTTACAAGCAAGCCAGAAATGCCTGCACTCGGGAAATACACCTGGCTAAATCCAAACACCACAAGGAGTTGCTTACTGCCTCCTGGGGCAATGGTAACAATTTCTGGACTAATGTGAAGGAAGTCTTAGGGAAGGATGTAAAGTCATCACTGAACCTGATCAACATTCAAGGTACCCCAGCCCAGGACCCTCGAATTTTAGCCAACGCCTTCAATGAAGCTTTTTCGGACCTGTCCGGGATACTCCCCCCAGACTTCTTCGAGGACTCACCACACACCAACACCACTACTACTGACTCGCACCATCAGCCTGCCTCTCCTTTTTACTTCAAGAAGATAACTCCATCGCTAGTCAGAAAATACCTTTACAAATGCTTGGGAAATCACGACAAAGTGCAGACACACTGGAACTCAAACTTATTGCACTCAGTGTCAAAGAAGTTCTCCTTCCCATAACTAAGATCCTCAACCTGTCACTCTGTCACTCGCAATTCCCACAGGTGTGGAAATCGGCCATCATGACTCCAGTCCACAAGAATGGAGATAGGGCATTGCTGTCAAACTACTGGCCCATCTCAATTCAGCCACCACTCTCCAAAGCACTAGAATGTATAGTGGCCAACCAGTTGGTCAAATACCTCAAAAAATACTCCATTCAAAGCCCTGAACAGCATGGCTTCCATAAAGGCCATAGTACTTCTACGGCATTACTGGAACTCACTGGTTTCATACACCAGTCGTTGGGTCAAGGAACCCTAGCCAGGGCAGTCTTCATTGACCTCTCAAAGGCCTTTGATACTGTCCACCGCTTCCTCCTCCTAAACCAATTAACCTCCATTGGCCTCTCTGCAAAGTCAACTCTCTGGTTCAAAAGCTATCTAAAGCAACACTCTCAAAGGGTGAAAATTAACAATGTCCTCTTCGACCATCTGCCTGTAAGATTTGGTGTCCCCCAGGGCTCCATATTAGGACTGCTCCTTTTCAGTATCTTTCTCAGCAATTTAGAACACCACTGCCAACAACAGATGCTCCTGTATGCAGATGATGTGGTAATCTTCTCAAGCTGCCCAGACCTAGAGAAACTTGAGGGCAATCTGCAACATGGATTTGGGATAGTCTAGGAATGGTTTCACAACCATAAACTAATTCTGAACAACAATAAAACCAAAGTCATGATGTTCTCCAGCTCTTGGAACAAGCAAAAGTCCCATGCACGTAACATCAGTACCCGCTCTGGAGCTCTGTTCGAAACATACTAACATACTAAAATGCCAGCAGAATAGGCCTAACGGTCTTTCGTGTCTGCTCGTTTGGTCAGTCCCCAGCCTGGGTGCTGACCTTGCTGTCCCTCTCACCTTCTCTGGCTTCTCCCTTCCCAGTTCCGGATATTCTTGCTGCATTGGATTTTGCTTCCAGAACCCTTCCTGTACCTGTCCCACCCTCTTGAACCCCTCCACTGTCTCTGCCTCCACTAGCCCCTAGGCAGTGCATTCCATGGCTCCACCACCCTCTCAGTGAAGTAGCACCTCCTCCTTTCTCCTCTGAATCTTCCCCCTCCAGCTTCCACCCATGCCCTCTAGTGGCCCTTCCTCCTTCCTTGAAGCACCCTGACTGTTCCTCCCTATTTATCCTCTTCGTGTACCTAAAGACCTTTATCATGTTCCCCGGTCCTTCTCTCTTCCAATGTGTATATTTAGCTCTTTGAGCCTCTCTCATAGGTCCTGTCCCCAATCCCCAAATCATTTTGGTTGCCCTCCTCTGGACCCTCTCCAGGAGGTTAATGTCCCGCTTTAAGTGTGGCCTCCAAAACTGCCGCAGTACTCAAGGTGCGCCTCACCAAGCAGTTATACAGAGGGAGTATCACTTCCCTCCTTCTGGAGGTGATCCCCCTAGCGATGCATCCCAGCATCCTGTTGGCCTTGGCTGCTGCCCTCCTACAAGTCTCTGAGTTGTTCATCTTGACATCCACCACCACCCCCAGGTCCCTCTCAGCCATCGAGACTTGTAGCATTTCCCCAGGGTGTACACTTGACCTGGGTTTCTGGCCCCCAGGTGGAGTACCTTGCATTTCCCTGCATTGAACCTCAGCTTCCACTTTCTAGACCATTTTTCCAGAGCCTCCAGGTCCCCCTGTAGGGCCACCCTCCTCCTCCCCATCCACCACTGCCCCCAGTTTGAGTCATCTGCAAAGAGACTCATCTCACTCCTGATTCCTGTCCTTATGTCAGATACTGAGGCGTTGAACAGAAGGGGCCCAAGGACTGATCCCTGTGGGACCCCACTAATGACCCTCCTTGGGGATGAGACTATCCCACCAACTACGACCCTCTGGGTCCGGTCCTGGAGCCAATTGCCTATCCATCTGATCATCTGGTTCCCCACCCCCATTTCTCCAGCTTATCCAACAGACCCACGTGAGGAACAGAGTCAAATGCCTTGCTGAAGTCTAGAAAGAGGACATCCACTGGTCTACCCAGGTCCAAGGCACTTGTCACCCAGTCATAGAACTCCACCAGGTTTGTCTGACACGATTTCCCCGGGATGAATCCATGCTGTCTATTGTCCAGGCATCCTGACTTATCCAGGTCCCCCCTAGCCTCTCCTTGACAATGCCCTCCATCACCTTGCCCACCACCGATGTCAGGCTGACAGGCCTGTAGTTTCCTGCCACCTCCCTTGATGCCCCCTTGTGGATAGGCACTATATGCACCACCTTCCAGTCTTGGGGCACCCACCCTGTCCTCAGAGAGATGGTGAAAAGCTCTGCCAGGGGTTTTGCCAGGACATCTGCAAGTTCCTTCAGCACTCTGGGATGTAATTTATTCGGCTCCGGTGCTTTCTCCGTCTTAAGGGAGCTGAGGGCTTCTCTCACTCTCTCTGCTGTGATTTCCACTTCCGGTACCCCTTCTCCCTGTTTAGCCCTCCCCCCACCTGCCAGTGATGCCTCCCCCTCTCCCCAGACCTGCCGATCGGTGAGGGTCCCCCCCTCCTCAGTATCTCTGTCTCCTCCCATGTATGATCAGCACCTCCATTTCCCTGGTGAAAACTGAGGTGAAGTACTCATTTAGTACCTCAGCCTGCTCCCCGGGTCTTGTGCCCATCTCTCCTGATTTAATCCTGCTAATCTGCCCCTTCACCCTTCGTTTTTCCCCAATGTATCTAAAGAACCCCTTGTTCCCTCTCCTAATTCCCTGGCAGGTTCTGCTCCTTCCTTGCCTTAGCAGCCCTCACCACTCTAGTGGTCCTTCATACCATCAGCTGTCTCCCTCGATCCCTTTTCTCCTTGAGCACTTGAATTAGGCTGCTTTCTTTCCCCGCACCACCTCCTGGACCTCCTGGTCCACCAACAGGTTTTGAGCCCTACCGCATTTCGTCTTACTCTTGCACAGGTGCTGGTAGCATCTTGCACCCTCTCCTGATGATTTCCCACCTACTATCAGCGTCCATGTCTGACCCAATCCCATCCAAATGCTCCTTAAGGATCTTCCATTTCCTTAAATCCACCCCTGAGTAGGTTACTTCGTCTTTGTGCAGCCTTCTACCCTCCTAGGTCCAGGAAGAACCAGACCGTGGCATGGTCACTCCCGCCAATGGGTCCCTTACCTCCAGGCCCCCAATCTGGTCACTGTCTGCCAGAACCACATCCAGTACCCGTGCCTCCCTGGTCGGTTCCCTCACCTGCTGAGTTAGGAACGCGTCTTGAAAGACATCCAACAACCTCTGTTCCCTGGTCACAGAGGATGTCATAGTCTCCCAGTCTGTTCCTGGCATGTTTAAGTCCCCAACACCACCACCGTTCCTCTGCCCAGTCTGCAGTGTCTCCCAACATCTGCCACCAGACTGTCCTCCAGCTCCTCCGCCAGGGAAGGGGGTCTATACACCACTCCTATTTTTACTCTCTCATACCCAGCTCTTTAAATATCTTGGGGTCACTCTTGGCAGCTGTCTATCTTATGACCAGCACATTAGCAATGTTTCCAGGACTGTCAGCTACAAGATTGGTCTCCTCCACAGGCCCAAGCACTGTCTCACTTCAGATGCCCTTAGACTCACCATCAACAACTCCATCCTTTCTGTAGTAGACTATGACTTGGTAATCTATGGTACTGCTTGCCACACTGCTCTCCACAGAATATCAGTTGCACTAAACAAGGCCTGCAGACTGCTCACAGGGGCCGCACGTCTCACCCATACTTGTGACCTCTATGCACAAATGGGCTGGCTCCAACTCAGTGGGAGGATACACTACCAAACCTGTCTGATCACCAAAAAGGCTCTTCTTGGTATCCTTCCCCCTGGCACAGCTAACCTACTCCAACTGCACAGCAGCTTGCAATGCACAAGAAGCTCTAGCACCCACTTCTTCCATATTCCTCATCCTCAAATGATGCAGGGCCAACGCTCCTTTGCCTACAGAGCACCCCTCTGGTTTAATGTCTTCAGCCGGGACATTTCCAACCAACCTACTCTGGGCCCTTTTAAAAGACTGCTTCACCAACAACTTTCCACATCCAGCACCTGTGACTGCAACACTTAGTCCCCCTTGCCAACAGTCTCTGTCCTGCCATTTAGCGGTTCCCTGCTCTGACATGGTCCCTGGCTGCCTTCAACCCACCCCCTCACTCCTTCACACCCCCTCACCATGACAATGTCAATGACTGCTGCCCCTTTTCCGCATCTTACTCTCACCCCCTCCCCGACCCACTTTTTCCCTTAGCTCCTCTCTAACTCCTATCTGCCTTTCTTCTACGATTTGTTTGCCAACTATGCTCAAGTTTGCCTGCATTAATTGCTTACTGTGTACTAAAACCTATGATATTGTACCTATTATTGTCACGTTTTTATAGTCCTGTTTGTAAAACCTTTGTATTTTTTGTCTACCCTCCCACTGACGTGGAACCTTTGTAAACGAGCTTCCAGCTCAAAGGTGTTTAACCCTAGATCTCAATAAATAAATACATATATATATATATATATATATATATATATATACTGTATATGTGTATATATATATATATATATATATATATATATATATATATACACATATATAAAACCACCAAGTCCCCTGGGGTTACTAGAATCCCATCAGTGTCAGTGCTAGGTAGGGAAGGCAGCTGGTGAATAACTGGTTAAATGGGTTTTCACCTACTTAATCTATGTTTATTTGATCTCAGCTGAGATGAGAGAGATGATGTCATTTAGAACTCTCTCAGTAGCATAAGCCACGGCAGCTGGCTGTGAGTGGGGAGTTTTAGAATCTTGACTTAGTTCTGTGTCAGCAGTTGAAGTTGGAGGGGTGAGAGCTGCAGTGTGGGCTCTGTGAGGAGAGCCCATTTTCTCACCCTAGTCCAGAAAGACATCAGCCTGCCCAGAGAAGTGCTGAAAACCGTTGTCTATAGCAGGAGCTCCTGATTTTTCATCCCCAGAGAGATGGAAAGGACTGCTACAGGATGGATCCAAGGGGCAATCCCCTGTTTGATCCGAGACTCTTTTGAATCTGCCTGTTTTGTTTTCCAACTGTGAGTAATCTGACTTTGTGCTTCTTGGGGAAAGTACCTGTTCTTGGGTGTTTTCTTTGACAAAGGGAAATATACACCAGTTCTGTTCTAAGTTGAGCTTGTTCTCAGGTGTAAAGTTGGCTGACAATTGTGGGGTCCAGAGGGAGACTAATGTACATTGTTCAGGACTTTAGTTTCTACACTTAGAAGTAGTGTTTTCATATGCTGGATGTGAAAGTCATTCCAAGATGCATATTTCTTTTTTTTTTTTTTTCTTTTCCTGGCAGGACCCTGTCACTTTTCTGTCGGCCCTGGTCATGGCCCCTGGAAGCCTCTTTCACTATCTATGGCTGCCGGGGTCCCCCAGTCACCCACGGCTTACCCCTTGGAGGCCGGGGCCATGGTCATGTCTTCTGTGATCACGGAACTAGTATCTGGTCGGGGGACCCGCAGTGACAGTGGTTATGTGAGGTCTTCCGGGAGGGCTTCATATAGACAGTGGCCCTCGCCACCTCTGTTTTACTGTCTTTTCCTCACAGAGGCAGGGACGTGCAATGACACCAGCGTCCGGCCCTTCTCCCAGAGAGATTAGCGTCGGCAGCGTGAGATCTCCCAGCCTCCGCCAGGAGTCCTCAGTGCTCCGAGTGCTTCCCCCACCCTCCCCCGGAGAAAGAGAGCAGTCCATAGGATGCTCTATCCTCCTCCCCCCAGCCGGCCCTCCGACAACCTGGGTCCATTCCCGAATCTGGGTCACCGGCGTCGCAAGCGGAAATCCCACCACTGCGCCGACGGGCCAGCTGCCAAGATGCATATTTCTAGCTGTTTTTACCAGAAGTTTTGAGACACAACTCTAAAAGAATGGCTTATTATGGACGTGGAAGTAAAAGGTGGGCACACCCCCCCATCTGGAGTGATCAGTTCAGCACTACAGGTTCTGTAAGAGTGCCTGGTTATTCAGGTCATGGTGGCCAATGTCTGAAGAGATGTTTACCCCCCTGGTGTGGGTTGTGCTAGTAATGAGCCCCATGTATGCTCAGTTGTGGCCACTTGCCACTTGCCAAAGGGTTAAAGTCCTATGCCATATGGGAAATGTGTACTCAGTTGTGGTCTGTGCCACTAGAAAGAAATGTGTGTTCAGCTGAGGCCATTGCTGCTGAAGAGAATTCAAGGTCCTGTGACATATGGGATATGAAGAGTTTCTGTCCGATAAAGTTTTCTGTTGTTCTGCCATTGCCTTGTGCCATGTTGTGTAAATGTTGGGGGTCCACCCTTGCTTTTGAGTACCATCTTTGGAATAAAGTCACACTCTAGAACCCCAACCTGGTTTGGACATTCATGTTACTGCTTCCTATGTGGAATTGCTGGGTACCTCTCCAGAAGTATAGATCTACCATATCCCTAGCAAAAAGTTCTCTCCTCAGTACCTGGGTATAATTGGTCATTTGTATTTGGTTTTGTACACCCCAACCCCTTTTGTACCTCTAAAAATAATGAGCCTGGTATACATTCCCAAAGCTAAGGCTGGTACCACTTGTCCGAAGGAAGTTTGTGTGTCCAGTCAAGGGTACCAAGGGGTAGCTTATGGTGCAAAGCAGCGGGGGGGGGGGGTTACAAAAAAAAGGGGTCTCATTCAGGATGTTCTTTAATTTGGAGCAAGAACTGGAGATGTTTGCTAAGGGTATCACTATTATCTGTCAGTCTGGTAGCATGGTAGCCCAAAAGGAAAAGGAAGCTTGGACAAAAGGATTTTGCCCAGGAAAGTGCCATCCACATCTGCTGCTTGCATGCCTGTTAGTACAGAAAAGAACAGAGTGCTGCTTGTGTGTTTTGTCGACTTGCAATGGACAGTAAAGCCTTGAAGTGTTTGTTCTAGACTGCATCAAAAAACGTTAAACAGGACTTTTTAACTTGCAGTTTTCAAATACCAAAAGTAGTGTGGACTTTAGGAAACAGACTAAGAAATGTGCCCTGAAACTTTCGTGTGCTTTGTGTGCAAATTGGAGGAGTCGCTAGAGAAATTGCCAGAATCTGAGGAGAAAATGGTCAGAACGGTGCTCCCACTGCTGAAATTGCAGATGAGAAAAAAAGTTACAGTTTGCAGTTTAAATTTTCTCCTGCTTGACCATCACCATGAAGGAAGAGCGAGCAAATAGAAAGAGAGGCTCATTTGCATGGCATTGAGTGATTGGTGCGACTGCAGTCAGTCCAGCCCCCTAGCCAGCTTCTGTGTGCAGCCAAGTGTTTGAGTAGGAGAGAGAGAGAGGGCATGTGAGCTGTTTAGACCAGGATCAACCAGTGAGGGGCTTGTGAACGTTCTAATCTGTTGTAAACAGACTTTTGCTGTGTAATTTTGGGCTCAACCCATTGTCCGACTGATTAGAAAGTGAGCGTGGCATTCATGGCAAAGATCAGCTGGACCGCCCATCTGTTTCACCCTAGAGGCCTTCTCAGGATCAGCACCAGGCTGAAAAATCTCCATCAGGGGAAGTCAGCTATTGAATTCAGTGAGTAAAACCAGCTAACTGTGCATCAAACTGTGTTTGATTTTCAAGCCAGCTGAATCCGTGTGCAAGCAGTGGGATTGTTTTGCAAAGAAGGACTGTGCATTGAAACAGCATGGCAACAAACAAAAATTCTGAGCATAGACTGTGAGCATTTATGATAGAGTCAACAACAGTAAATGTTTCTAAGCAAAAACGGGACTGTGAGTTGTATAGGGGAAGCAAACAGGCAATCCTGTGCAATAGAAAAACTGTGGGGCTTTCAAGTGACTTTGAGCGTGTGTAAATAGTTCTCTGAATTGTCACTGATCACAAAGTCAAGTTTAAAATCATATGAATGTGCTCAAAGATACCAGCAGTGCAATTGATTACAGTTTTGAGCTAATTCAGTAGCCAGAAAAGGTCAGAAACACAGTTTTAGTCGGCAAATAGAATTGTTGCATGAGGAGAGATACCACCATCATTACAGGGCGAGGTCAGTAATGTAAACACAGCAGCAGGGAGCCATTTTGTGACAGCAAAGAGACTAGTGAGCAATTCAGTAACAATAAACTTTTGTGTGTTTTCTTTCATACATGGCTTCGGGAACTCCCAACTATCTGGATCATGCCTGAGCTATGATCGCAGAGGAGGTGTCAGCACTAAGAGAAATTTCTTTTTTTTTTTTTTTTTTATTTATTCTTTTTGCCCCCTACTGCTCCCGTCGTTATTTTCAGCTCTGGTCACAGACCCCCTTATGCCTCCACCTCCAGAAATGCCTGCGCCCCCACGGTTATCCCTGGCTTTCCCCCCAGAGAGCAGGGCCGCGGCACCGACCCTTCCATTATCAGAGCCACGGTACTAATATCTGGTCAGGGGACCAGCTCTTAGAGGCTAATTGAGGCCTTATGGGGGCAGAGCGCCATATAGATGGCGAGGCTCGGGATTTTTTATCCCCCCCCCTTTAAGCAGGATGGGGACGTGCAATGCCGACCTGCGTCCGCCCCATCCTGACGTTCTGTTGAGCCTCGACGTGATGCGGCAACCCAGCCTCCGCTAGGTGCCGCTCGTACGCTGAGTGCTGCCCTGCCTCCCCAGAGAAGGAAGGCTGTCCAGCGATGCTCGATCCTACTCCCCTGGCGACCCTCCGGTGCCCAGGTCCGTTCGAACCAGGTCACGGCGTCATAGCGAAATCCAACCGCTGCGCCGGCGGGATGGCTATAGCACTAAGAGAAATTTCTATGGTGAAAGGATGCCTCCAGATGCAGCAACCCCTAGCTATCCAGTAAAACTGTGCATTGTGTGCCTAAAGGCTGGAAGGGATCTGTTTCTGATACCCCACTGTTCGGATTGCCTTGTGAAGTATGGTATGAGCAGGTGTGCAGCATCAGAGAGGGCATCATGAATTTGTTTGGCTCCCACATGAACCTGAGTAGGAGAGTCTGCAAGCAGCAGCCTGCAGCACCAGGTTGAACCTATTGGGGGAAGCTCCATAGAGTGTGGCACAAAAGGAGAAAGCAAAGTTGATCTATTGCAATGGCGGGAACAGAGAGAGGTTTCCATGCCTGTGTCCCAGATGGACAGTGCAATGGAAGTATTCATGGACAGATGGAAAGAGGGTTTGAGTCCTAGCCTAGTGGGGGAGGATGAACTGCAAGAAACACTGAACTGGGAGGTGTCTGCCTCTGTGCCCAGTAAGGAGTGGAATGTCTTGGTAGTGAGGACATTTGCTCACTCCTGGGCTCAGATCATGAGCGAGGAAGAGGAGGATGAAGATATGTATCTTCATGTTGAGGGTCCCCATGAGTTGCCTCAAGATCTTGCCTCAGAGGAGCCAGAGAGAGAAGCAGAAGGTTCCAGTAACCTTCCCACAGCGATGGTTGGGGACAAGTTCTTTAAGTATGTGGCACTGGCTCAACTAGAACTGGCTACCCCCAAGCCGGGCCATGGGCCACTAACCTGTGAAAAGCAGCAAGAAGGAGAGACTAATACATAGGGGGGCTGACACCATTTATGGGAAGTCCTTTCCTACCTTTCCACTCAGAGTCTGGGAGGAAATTGAATAAAACAGGCAACCCTGGTTGTTGGAAGAGGCAAGCAAGAATTTGTACTCTGGTACAGCAGAATGTGTCAGGGACAGAGTCGTAAGTGATCGACTTAAATTCTGGAAAATGGGCAGGACTCTGTTTATGGACACTGTGTGAATCGAGGATGGGGCAGGGAATGAGACATTCCATGACAACTTTAAATGCCCAGATGGGGTCATAGTCCTCGCCCCACACCCTGAGTGATACTACCCTTAATGGTGCCACTCCCTGTGAATATGCCCAGCATGCCTAGAGGGAAGCGACAGTGGAGGCCAGTTGCCTGTCATTCAGCAGCAGCAGTATCCGAGGAGGAACATGCAGCTCTTCTGGTATTCCAGGATTCTTCAGGTGCATTCAGATTCATCCACCCAGCAATGTTTTCCCATTTCTATTGCCTGGTCTTCCAGATGACATCAGTCCAGCTGTTTTCCTGTTCCATCACCTGGTTTTCAGAGTAAATCTGCCCAGCAGTATCCAAAGTATCTGGTCTGAAGGGAGAGGGTCCTCAGCTCGGAGAAGTAAGGTGATCCTTTGTTTTCGGTCTTCAAGGAACTGGTAAAACCAAATTTTCTGTTTTCTTTACTGACCTTGAGCAAAGCATCCTGCATTTGAAGACTGTCCACAGAACTGTTTGATTGTACTCAAAGACTCTCCCCATGGATGTCAGTGCTATGCAGGCCCAGTTCTGTCCAGAAACTATTCTTCAGCAGGCTCCAGCCTAGGAGAGGCTCTTTAATGGACCCTGACTTCGAGCAACAGCATTCTGCCCCTAGTCTGGCCTTTTTAGGGCCTTCTATCCCCAAGTGTGTTGTATAAATGTCTTCTTTCCATTTTTTTAATTTTGTACTTTTATAGAAACATATGTTTGGGGTTCTCTAGTGTTCAGGGGGAGGTTTAGGCACTGTGTGGTATGCAGAATGTGTTTTGTGTTTTTTCTTTTCTTGCAGGTGTTCCTGAGTAAGAAAAGAAAAGAAGAAAATAAGAGGATCTGGAGCTCAGCTGAGTTCCCGTTTCTTAGAGTTTTTAGGATTGTTTGAGGTTAACAGGGTGCTAACATGCTTTTTCTTCACAGGTATGAGGTTGTGTGGAAAGTTTTTTGGGAAATGTAATGCACTGCAATGTGCATTTTCCTTGTTTTTATTCACTGGTACCCTGGAAGCTTGGGAGTAGGTTCCCCAGTGGGCAGCCTAGTCAGATACATATTCCCTAAAGGGATAGGGGGATAGACAGGCTGGAGTCCTGATCTACAGTAGGGACCCTCAGCTCTGTTGTATTAGGTGTATTAGGGAATGCTTCAAGCAGTTTTTGGAGGCACTGAGTATCCAAAGATATAGTGTAGGATAGGGGCTGAAATGTCATCAGCCAGCCTATGTGCCTTTAGTGTTGCCTGCCTGTGCCTGGCACATGGTAGGGAAGAAATAGCGCTACCTCCCCATAGGTAACACAGAGGGTAGGATGGCTTGGTGCCAGGTAGAGAAATGACTGCAGACTGTCAATTACCTGGCCAGGGGTGAGTGCAATCACCCAGTCCCCTGGGGTTACTAGAATCCCATCGGTGTTAGTACTAGGTAGGGAAGGCAGCTGGTGAATAACTGGTTAAATAGGTTTTTCACCTATGCACTCTCTGTTTACTTGGTCTCAGCTGAGGTGAGAGATATGAAGTCACTTAGAACTCTCGCAGCAGCATAAGCCACGGCAGCTGGCTATAAGTGGGGAGTTTTAGAATCTTGACTTAGTTCTGTGTCAGCTGTTGAAGTTGGAGGAGTGAGAGCTGCAGTGTGGGCTCTGTGAGGAGAGACCATTTTTTCACCCTAGTCCTGTAAGACATCAGCCTGCCCAGAGAAGTGACGGAAACCATTGTCTACAGCATGAGCTCCTGATTTTTCATCCCCAGAGAGATGGAAAGGATTGCTACAGGATGGATCTGTGAGGCAATCCCCTATTTGATCTGAGACCGTTTTGAAGCTGCCTGTTTTATTTTCCATCTGTGAGTAATCTGACTTTGTGCTTTCTGGGGAAAGTATCTGTTCTTGGGTGTTTTCTCTGACAAAGGGAAATATACACCAGTTTTGTTTTAGGCTGAGACTGTTCTCAAGTTTAAAGTTGGCTGACAATTGTGGGGTCCAGAGGGAGACTAATGCACATTGTTCAGGACTTTAGTTTCTACACTCAGAAGTAGTGTTTTCCTATGCTGGATGTGAAAGTCATTCCAAGATGCATACTCCTAACTGTCCTTACCAAACATTTTGAGATGTAACTCTGAAAGAATGGCTGGGTGTGGATGTGGAAGCAAAAGGTGGGCAGCCACCCATCTGGAGTGACCAGTTCAGTTCTACAGGTTCTGTAAGGGTGCCTGGTTATTCAGGACATGGTGGCCAATGTCTGAAGAGAAGTTTACCTTCCTGGTGTGGGTTGTGCTAGTAATGAGCCCCTATGTGGTCCATTGTGGCTTGTTGCCATTTGCTGAAGGGTTACAATCCTATGCCATATGGGAAATGTGTACTCAGTTGTGGCCTGTGCCACTAGAAGGAAACATATGTTCAGCTGAGGACATTGCTGCTGAAAAGAATTCAAGGTCCTGTGACATATAGGATATGAAGAGTTTCAGTCTGATACAGTTTTCTGTTGTTCTACCATTGCTTTATGCCCCATTGTGTAAACCTTGGGGTCTACCCTTGCTTTAGAGTACCATCTTTGGAATAAAGTCACACTCTAGACCCTTAACCTGGTTTGGACATCCATGTTACTGTTTCCTGTGTGGAATTACTGGGTACCACTCCAGAAATAAAGATCTAGCATAGCCCTAACAAATAGTTCTCTCCTCAGTACATGGGTTTATTTGGTCATTTGTATTTGCTTTTGTACACCCCCACCTCTTTCTGACCGCTAGAAATAACAAGCCTAGTATACATTCCCAAAGCTATGGCTGGTACCATTTGTCCGAAGTATGTTTGTGTGCCCAATCAAGGGTACCAAGGGTAGCTTAGTGTGCAAAGTAGCGGGGGGGTATAAAAAATGGTGGCTCGTCCAGGATATTGTTTAATTTGGGGCAAGAACTGGAGATTTTTGCTGAGGATATGGCTAGTATCTGTCAGTCTGGTAGCATGGTAGCCCAAACAGAAAAGGAAGCTTGGACAAAAGGATTTTGCCCAGGAAAGTACCATCCAAATGTGCTGCTTACGTGCCTGCTAGTACAGAAAAGAACAGAGTACTGCTTGTGTGTTTTGTCAACTTGCAATGGACAGTAAAGCCTTGAAGTGTATGTCCTAGTCTCTGCATTAAAATACATTAACAAAACTTTTTAACTTACAATTTTCAAATGCCAAAAGTAGTGTGCACTTTAGAAAACAGACTGAGAAATGTGCCCTGAAAGTTTCATGTGCTTTGTGTGCAAATTGGGGGAGTCGCTAGAGAAAATGCCAGAATCTGAGGAGAAAATTGTCAAAACAGCACTCCCACTGCTAAAATTGCAGATGAGAAAAAAAGTTACAGTTTGCAGTTTAATTTGCTCCTGCTCGATGATTGCCATGAAGGAAGAGCAAGTGAAGAGACAGCACGGCTCACTTGCATGGCGTCGAGTGATTGGTGCAACTGCAATCAGTCTAGCCCCCTAGCCAGCTTCTGTGTGCAGCCAAGTGTTCGAGAAGGAGAGAGATCAACCAGTGAGGGACTTGTGAACATTCTAATCTGTTGTAAACAGGCTTTTGCTGTGTAATTTTGGGCTCAACTCATTTTATGACCGACCTTAAACTGAGCTTGGTGTTCGTGGCTACGATCAGCTGGACCACCAGTCCGTTTCACCCCAGAGGCCTTCTCAGGATCAGCACCAGGCCAAAAATCTCCATCGGAGGAAGCCAGTTACTGCATTCAGTGGGTAAAACCAATTAACTGTGCATCAAACTGTGTTTGATTTTCAAGCCAGCTGAATCTGTATGCAAGCAGTGGGATTGTTTTGCAAAGAAGGACTGTGCGTTGAAACAGCATGGCAACAAACAAAAATTCTGAGCATAGACTGTGAGCATTTATGATGGATTCAACAACAGTAAATGTCTCTAAGCAAAAAAAGGGACAGTGAGTTGTATAGGGTAAGATGCCTCAAATAGGCAATCCTGTGCAATAGAAAAACTGTGGGGCTTTCAAGTGACTTTGAGCGTGTGTAAATAGTTCTCCAAATTGATGCTGATCGCAAAGTCAAGTTTAAAATCAAATGAATGTGCTGAAAGATACCAGCAGTGCAATCGATTACAGTTTGGAGCAAATTCAGTAGCCAGAAAAGATCGGAAACATAGTTTTAGTCAGTGAAGAGAGCTGATGCATGAGGAGAGCTACCGCGGCCATTACAGGGCGGGGTCAGTAATGTAAACACAGGTGCAGGAAGCCATTTTGTGAGACAGCAAAGAGACTAGTGAGCAATTCAGTAGCAACAAACTTTTGTGTGTTTACTTTCAGACATGGCTTCAGATCATTCCCGATATACAAATCATGCCTGAGCTATGATCGCCAAGGAGGTGGCAGCACTAAGAGAAATAGAGAGAACTTTCTATGGTGAAAGGTTGCCTCCAGGTGTAGCAATCCCTAGCAATCCAGTGAGACTGAGTACTTGTGTGTCTAAAGGCTGTAAGGGATGTGTTTCTGATACCCCACTGTTTGGATTGCCTTGTGAAGTATGGTATGAGTAGAGGTGCAGCGCCAGAGATGGCATTACGAATTTGATTGGCTCCCATGTGGACCTGAGTAGGAGAGTTTGCAAGTAGCAGCACGCAGCACCAGGTTGAATGTGTTGGGGCAAGCTCCATAGAGTGTGGCACAGAAGGAGAGAGCAATGTTGTTCTACTGCAAGGGCAGGAACAGAGAGACATTTCCACACCTGTGTCCCAGATGGACAGTGCAACGGAAGGATCCGTGGACCCATGGAAAGAGGGTCTGAATCCTAGCCTAGTGGGGGAGGATGAACTGCAAGAAATATCGAACCAGGGGGTGTCTACCTTCATGCCCAGTGAGGAGTGGAATGTCTCAGTAGTGAGGACATTTGCTCACTCCTGGGCTCAGATCATGAGTTAGGAAGAGGAGGATGAAGATATGTATATTCATGTTGAGGGTCCCCATGAGTTACGTCAAGCTCTTGCCTCAGAGGAGCCAGAGAGAGAAGCAGAAGGCTCCAGCAATCTTCCCACATAGATGGTCGGGGACAAGTTCTTTCATTCTTTAAGTATGCAGCACTGGCTCAACCAGGACTGGCCACCCCAAGCCAGGTCATGGGCCACAGACTTGTGAAGAGCAGCAAGTAGGAGAGAATAATACATAGGAGAGCTGATGCCATTTATGGGAAGTCCTTTCCTACCTTTCCCTGCAGAGTCTGGGAGGAAATCGAACAGAACAGGCAATCCTGGTTGTTGGAAGAGGCAAGCAAGAATCTGTACTTTGGTGCAGCATAATGTGTCAGGGACAGAGTCATAAGTGATCGACTTAAATTCTGGAAAATGGGCAGGACTCTGTTTATGGACACTGTGCGGATCGTGGATGGGGCAGAGAATGAGACATTCCATAACGTCAACTTTAAACGCTCAGATGGGGGTCATAGTCCTCGCCCCACATCCGGAGTGATACTACCCTTAATGGTGCCACTCCCTGTGAATATGCCCAGCATGCCTAGAGAGAAGTGAGCAGTGGCAGGCCAGTCGCCTCTCATTCAGCAGCAGCAGTGTACAAGGAGGAAGATGCAGCTCTTCTGGTATTCTAGGATTCTTCAGGAGCATCCAGGTGCATCAGACCAGCAGTGTTTTCCCATTTCCATCACCTAGTCTTCCAGATGACATCAGTCCAGCTGTTTTCCTGTTCCATCACCTGGTTTTTCAGAGGACATCATACCAGCAGTATCCGAAGTGTCTGGTCTGATGGGAGAGAGTCCTCAGCTCGGAGAAGTAAGGTGATCCTTTGTTTTTGGTCTTCACGTAACTGGTAAGATAAAATTTTCTGTTTTCTTTACTGATTTTGCTCAACGCATCCTACCTTTGAAGACTGTCCACAGAGCTGTTTGACTGTACTCAAAGACTCTCCCCATGGATTTCAGTGCTATACAGGCCCAGTCCTGTGCAGAAACTGTTCTTCAGCAGGCTCCAGCCTAGGAGAGACTCTTTAATGGACCCTGCCTTTGGGCAACAGCATTCTATCCCAAGTTTGGACTTTTTAGGGCCTTCTATCCCAAAATGTGTTGTATAAATGTCTTCTTTCCATTTTTTTACTTTTGTACTTTTATAGAAAAATATTTTTTGGGTTTTCTAGTGCTTCCTGGGGATGTTTAGGCACTGTGTGATGTGCAGAATGTGTTTTGTGTTTTTCTTCTCTTGCAGGTGTTCCTGAGGAAGAAAAGAAGTGAAGAAAAGAAGAGGATCTGGAGCTCAGCTGAGTTCCCTTTTCTTAGAGTTTTTAGGATTGTTTGTGGTTAACAGGGTGCTAACATGCTTTTTCTTCACAGGTGTGAGGTTGTGGGGAAAGCTTTTTGGAAATGTAATGGATTGCAATGTGCATTTTCCTTGTTTTTATTCACAGGTGCCCTGGAAACTTGGCGGTAGGTTCTCCAGTGGGCAGCCTAATCACATAGATTTTCCCTTAAGGCTAGGGGGTTAGACAGGATGGGGTCCTGATCTACAGTAGGGACCCTCAGCTCTGGTCTATTAGGGCATGCTTCAAGCAGTTTTTGGAGCCACTGAGTATCCATAGCTAGATCATAGGATAGGGGCTGAAATGTTATCAGCTGGCCTCTGTGTCTTTAGTGTTGCCTGCCTGTGCCTGGCACATGATAGAGGAGAAGTGGAGCTATATGATAGGGAAGAAGTGGTGCTATCTCTCCATAGGTAACACAGAGGGTAGGATGGCCTGGTGCTGGGTGGAAAAATGACTGTGGAATGTCAGTTACCTGGCCTGGGGTGAGTGTAACACCCAGTCCCCTGGGGTTACTAGAATACCATCAGTGTCAGTGCTAGGTAGAAAGGCAGCTGATGAATAACTGGTTAAATGGGTTCACCTACTCACTGTCTGTTTACCTGGTCTCAGCTGAGATGAGAGAGATGATAACACTGAGAACTCTCACAGCAGCATAAGCCACGACAGCTGGCTGTGAGTGGGGAGTTTTAGAATCTTGGGTTAGTTCTGTGTCAGCTGTTGAAGTTGAAGGAGTGAGAGCTGCAGTGTGGGCTCTGTGAGGACAGCCCATTTTCTCACCCTAGTCCTGAAACCATATCAGCCTGCCCAGAGAAGTGATGGAAACCATTGTCTACAGCAGGAGCTCCTGATTTTTCATCCCCGGAGGGATGGAAAGGACAGCTACAGGATGTATCTGAGGGGCAACCCCCTATTTGATCCGAGACCCTTTTAAAGCTGCCTGTTTTATTTTCCACCTGTGAGTAATCTGACTTTGTGCTTCCTGTGGCAAGTACCTGTTCTTGGGTGTTTTCTCTGACAAAGGGAAATATACACCAGTTTTGTCCTAAGATGAGATTGTTCTCAAGTTTAAAGTTGTCTGACAGTCGTGGGGTCCAGAGGGAGATTAATGCACATTGTCCAGGACTTTAGTTTCTACACTCAGGAGTAGTGTTTTACTGTGCTGGATGTGAAGGTCATTCCAAGATGCATATTCCTAACTGCTTTTAATGGTAGTTTTGAGGTGTAACTCTGAAAGAATGGCTGGGTATGGACATGGAAGAGAAAGGTGGGCAACCCCCCATCTGGAGTGACTAGTTCAGTTCTACAGGTTCCAAAAGGGCACCTGGTTATTTAGGACATGGTGGCCAATATCTGAAGAGAAGTTTACCTTTTTGGTGTGGGTTGTTCTAGTAATGAGCCCCTATGTGGTCCGTCGTGGCTTGTTGAAGGGTTAAAGTCCTATGCCATATGGGAAATGTGTACTCAGTTGTAGCCTGTGCCACTAGAAGGAAACGTGTATTCAGCTGAGGCCATTGCTGCTGAAAAGAATTCAAGGTCCTGTGACATATGGGATACAGTTTTCAGTAGTTCTGCCATTGCTTTGTGCTATGTTATGTAAACCTTGGGCTCTACCCTTGCTTTAGAGTACCATCTTTGAAATAAAGTCACACTCTAGAACCCCAACCTGGTTTGGACATCCATGTTACTGCTTCCTATGTGGAATTACTGGGTACCCCTCCAGAAGTATAGATCTACCATAGCCCTAGCAAAAAGTTCTCTCTTCGGTACCTGGGTTTATTGGTCATTTGTATTTGCTTTTGTACACCCCTACCCCTTTCTGACCATTAGAAATAACAAGCCTGGCATACATTCCCAAAGCTAGGGATGGTACCACTTGTCTGAAGTATGTTTGTGTGCCCAGTCAAGGGTAGCAAGGAGTAGCTAACTGTGCAAAGTAGCTGGAGGTGGTGGATATATATATATATACAGTATATATATATGTATTCTTCCATCTATACTCTCTCCAAGAGGGAGATTGCGGTCACTTTCCACCCCCTGTCCAAGATGTTATTACATTTCATCAGAAACTGGTTGACCACGTTTTCTCTCCCACCTTCTCCGAATGTAGTCTAGATTGTATGGTTCAACATCCTGTGGCAGCTTGAGATACTGTATATCTACCTTTTTCTGTAAGTCTGATAGCCCAAAGAAAATTTTCTTCTAGTACAGTCATTCCTCTTATGAGGCGACTCTTATTTCCTGTCAGTACATGCTTCACTTGCAGGAATCTGTAGTGATCAGAATTCGGTAAGTTAAATCTATTTCGTAGTTTTGCAAATGAGACTTATACTCCATTTGTAAAGAATTAGCTAAATGTGGTAAGACCTGCCTTTATAGATTCATAGATGTTTGATGGCATAAAAGGACTGACAGGCCCACCCAGTCTGCCCATTTGTCCAGCTATCTACTTGGACATGCCCCCCCCATCCTCAACACTCCCCTGTGTCTGTTCCATGCTCTTTCGAATCCCTCCACTGTCTCCTCATCAACCTCCACCTCTGGGAGCCTATTCCACTTGTCTACCATCCTCTCTGTGAAATAGTACTTCCTAATGTTACTCCTGAACTGCTCCCCCTCCACCTACAGGCCATGCCCCCTTGTCCTCTGATTACCTTTCAGCTGGAAGATACCTTCCACTGGCACCTGGTTTATACCTTTAAGGTACTTGAAGATCTCAATCATGTCCCCCCTCCCTCCTCTGTTCCAGGAAGTACATGTTCAAATCTCTCAACCTTTCTTCATAGGATAGGTGGCTGAGACCCTTTACCATCTTCGTTGCTCTCCTCTGAACTCATTCCAGCCTCCCCACATCCTTTTTGAGGTATGGCCTCCAAAACTGGACTCTGTATTTCAAATGTGGCCTAACCAGATGGATGTACAAGGGTAGTATGACCTCCCTATTTCTACTGGTAATCCCCCTTCCGATGCATCCCAGCATTCCACTGCCCCTAGCCACCACTTTCCCACAGTGCCTTTCCACCTTCAGGTCCCCGATATAGTGTTGCCCAGGTCCCTTTCTTGTTCCATTACCTCCAGATCTCTGCCCCTCATACAGTACCCTGCCCTCTGGTTCCTGTAACCAAGACGCAAGATTTCACACTTTTCTGTGTTGAATGAAAGCTTTCATCTCTTTCACCATGCCTCTAACCTCCCCAGGTCTCTCTGCATTTTTTCTATGCATTCCTGAGTATGTACCCTATTGCATATCTTAATATCATCTGCAAACAGATCTACATCTACAGAGACCAAGATACACCTGATCCTGAGGAAGTCTGGATTGCCTCTTATCACTGTGAGTGGGCCTATATCCTCCTCTGTTTCTTTTAAACTACGTAACCTGTGGAGGACCCAAATGGAGGTTTTTGTCCAGGGATTATGTACTTGAAGAATATGTGGGCTAGTCCATTTTATGAAGGGCAAGGTGTACAGAGGAGCAGGCAAAGACTTCCTGTTTTTCAGGGCATACTGTGCTGTTCTGATACTTTGTTTCATAATTGCCATTGGCTGGACTGATTGAGCTGCAAGAGAATACGTTTCAAAATAGGGAAACCCTATCCCTCCCTTTTACCTGGGTAATGACAGGGTGTTCATTACCACCCATATTCTTTTACCCTACCACAAAAATATTAGTGTTAATTTATGTAGCTTAGTCCAAAATAATTTTGGGATAATTACAGGTAAACCTTGAAAATAAAAAAGTAACCTTGGTAAAATATTCATGTTGAGAACTGCTATGGCCCCCCCCCCCCGCTCCGGTGAGAGAGAGAAAGGAGGGTCCATGTATTAAGGTCATCTGCTATTTCCCCAAGAACATGGAGGTGATTCAGGTGAAATAATTTAGCCAATCTAGGTGAAATTTTAACTCCTAGATAACATATGTTAATTTGTGGTGCCCATTTAAAGGGGAACGTTGTTTTGAATTGTGGGGTACAAACCCCAGATACCAGGAGAGCCTTGGACCTTTTGCACTTTAACTTACTTAGTTTACTTAGTTTATAATGACAAATGTGATTGTCTCCCACAGTGAGTGGGCAATTAACCTATGGTGGGCGAGAGCAGAGCCTTTTGTCTAATTTGTTTTTAGATATATTGAAATTGTTAGAGTGAACAAGTTCCTGTGGAAGGTTGTTCCAGGTTTTGGGGCTCTAATACTAAAAAAGCAATCTCCTTTTGAAGTGTTTGCCCATCCAACAACAAGTTGTTTGTTGTGTAATCTGGCTACAGTCCACCTGTTCGAAAATCTGAGTCCACATTGTTCCATCAAAAGTTGAGACTGCAGAATTTTGTATATGAGAAGGAGATCTCTACATCTCCTAGTATGAAGAGAGAAGAGACCAGTTTCACTTAGTCTTGTTTGGTAATCCTTGTTTGATAGTCTTGGAACCATTTCTGTTGCTCTCCTCTGGATCCTCTCAATCTTAACTATTTTTCCCTTGCGGTAGGGGCTCCAGAAAGGAGAACCATAATCTAAATATGGCCTGACATATGCTCGATAGATAGGGACTAGGTATTGTTCTGTCCTAGTAACAAAGGTGTGCCTTATGTTTCAGTAAGTTGTTTGCCAGTCGGGTGGTTTTTATACAGTGCTCTAATTATGTTAATTTGTTGTCCACAAGGATACCAAGGTTCCGTTCACAAGTACAGACCTTGATAATGTGTTGTTTAAAAAATAATGTTTGTATTTTTTTTTTTCCAAAATGCATAACCCTGCACTTATCAACGTTAAATCTCATATCATTATATAGGGCCCATTGTTCAATTTTATTTAGGTCAGATGACAGTGACAAAACACTTTCAGCATTGTTTACCCTACCACCTAGCTTAGTGTCATCTGCAAATTTAGAAAGGAAATTGTTTCCACTGATGACCATGTCACTAATGAAAATATTGAACAGTGTAGGCCCCAGTACTGATCCCTGAGGCTCTCCACCTCTAACATTACTGATGTTATTTATTTATTTTTTTTTATTTATTGAGGTTTCAGAAAAGTACCTTTGAGTCAGAAATTCCTTTACAAAGGTTCCACGTCACAGAAATCAGATACAAAACAGACAATACATGGTAGTTCATCTTCACAGGGTACAAGTAAGTATAAACATGTGGTGGCAGTCACGGAGACGTGGGCCAACAAAAACCGTGACTGGGACCTAAATGTACGGGGGTACACTATGCTTAGGAAGGATAGAAAGGAGGGCAGAGGGTGTGGAGTGGCTATGTTCATTAGAGATGACATAGAAATTGCTATGGTAGAAGAGCAGGAAAGCGTGGAGGCCTTATGGGTCTGCTCGATCCCCAGCAGGAGATAAGGTCAAGCTGGGAGTAGCATATAGGCCCCTGGGATGAGTGATGTTCTAGAGGATGGTTTGCTGGACAACATCATTGCCCAGTGTGGTCCAAAAGGGGAAGGAGTGGTGTTGATGGGGGACCTTAATATGCCAGGTACAAACTGGGGAACCATGTCCTCTAAGGTGGCCAAGGAGCAGAGGCTGCTGGATGGCTTCCAGGATGTGTTCTTAACACAGCATGTGATGGAGCCCACAAGGGAGGGCATGTCCTGGATGTGGTTCTGGCAGATGGGGATCTGGTAAGGGACATGGTTGTACAGGACCCCCTGACTGGGAGTGACCACAATACAGTCTGGTTTAAAATAAGCATGGGGGAGTGGGGTGAGATCTAGGACACTGGCAGTGGACTTCAGGGGGGCAGACTTTATGGGCATGGGAAATATTCTCAAGGATCACTTGAAGGGGATTACCTGTGACAAATGTGGAAAGGAGATGGGAGGTCATGGCAGGACTTCAATGAGGCAGTCAGGATCTCGCTAAGTTGAAGCGTAAGGAACAAGGTCACATAAACCATGCTGGCGGTCCAGTGAGGTACAGGTAGCAGTCAGAGAAAGAGAAGGCCTACAAAAATATAAAACAACAAGAGGGATAGGGATAAGGAAATGTACCAGCTTGCATCTAGAAAAGTCACCCGTATGGTGAGGGGAGCAAAGTCAAGTAAAGAGCAGTGGCTGGCACAGGGGATACATGGAAGGGAAAAGGGGTTCTTCCGGTACATTGGGGAGCGGAGAAAAACTAAGGGCCATCTCAGCAGATTAAGATCAGAAGGAGGGTGGGTGAAAGAGGCGAGGGACCAGGAAGAGGTATTTAACGAGTACTTTGCCTCTGTGTTCACTAGGGAGGGGGATGGGATATCTACAAAGCAAGGCATGAAGGGGATAGAAGTGGCAGGGAGTGGGATATGGGGAGCAACAGAAATGGAGCAAGAGGGAGGGAAAGGTACCCCAGGGGTGTCACATCTGGATAAGGATAAAAAGACCAGTAAGGTGGAGGGGCGGATGATGCTATCTCCGCCAAAGGGGTGTAGTTAGCCTCAAGGCCCTAAAGAAAGACAAATCTCCTGGGCGGATGGCATTCATCTGAAGTGCTATAGGGAATTGGCGGACATACTGGCTGCACCTGGCGGAGCTTTCAGCAGGTCACTTGAGACAGGGAGGTACCTAGGGACTGGCGAGAGGCACATGTGGTACCAATCCATAAAGGGAGGTCGAGGGAAGTACCAGGGAACTATAGACCCATCAGTTTGACCTCGGTGGTGGGAAATTAATGGAGAGTATACTAAAGACGTTGGGGGTGTACTTGGAGGTGGGAGGTCTGGATATGATCGGCAACATGGGTTTGTGCCAGGTAGATCATGTCAAACCAACCTTGTGGCGTTCTATGAATGGGTAACATCAGAACTGGACAGGGGTAAGCCTGTGGATGTATTATTCTTGGACTTCAGCAAGGCGTTTGACTCTGTCCCCACAATGGTCTGGTGGAGAAACTGATGGGGTTAGGAGTAGGCCCTTTGATGGTCAGATGGATTGAAAACTGGCTAGCTGGACACTCAGAGAGTAGTGGTCTGTGGGGAGCTCTCGAACCCTAGAGAGGTAGTGGTGGGTACCACAGGGCTCGGTCCTGGGTCCGATCCTGTTTAATGCATCATATCGGACATCAGGGAGGGTATAGGGTGTGAAATGAGTCTATTGTGGATGACTCCAAGATGGGAGCAGTAGTTGAGGGAGAAGAGGGAGGTTGGCCCTGCAAGGATCTGGACACTCTGGAAGCTGGTCTGACACATGGAAATTAAATTTCAATATCACCAAGTGCAAGGTGTTGCATCTTGGTTAGAAACTCTAAACACAGGTACACCCTGGGAGGGGCGCTGGAGGCCTCAATGAGGAAAAAGACCTGGGGGTCATGGTGGATACATGTATGAATAACTCTGAGCAGTGCAGAAGAGCAGCTAGCAAGGCAAACAGGATGTTGGGATGCATCGTAGAGGGATCACCTCTAGGAGCAAGAAGTGATTCTGCCGCTGTACAATGGACTGGTTAGACCACACCTTGAGTACTGTGTACAGTACTGGAGACCACACTGAAGAGGGACATACAGCTCCTGGAGAGGGTACAGAGGAGGGCAACAAAGATGATACGAGGGCTAGAGGTTTGACTTATGAGGACAGACTTGAGGAGCTCTGCCTGTTTTCATTGGAGGAGAGGAGAGTCGGGGAATGATTGAGGTCTTCAAGTACCTCAAGGAATAAATAGGGTAAACATGGAGGGATCTTTAGACTAAAGCAGGGAGGTATCACCAGAGGGCATGGTTTGAAGTTGGAAGGTGGAAGGTGAGGAGGGAAAGAGGAGGAGGTTTTCACTGAGAGGGTGGTGGACCCGTGGAATGCACTGCCTGGGGAGCTGGTTCAGAGATCCACAGTGGAGGGCTTCAAGAGAGGGTGGGACAGACACAGAAAGCAGATGTATCAGATGATGGCCTGTCCTGGGGGGTGGGGATGGATGATAGGAGTTCCTGGAGCACAAGGGATGGGAGGGTCTCGGCACCCAACTAAGGATCTAGGTTCGAGCAGACTCGATAGACCGTAAGGCCTAATCTGCTGGCAAATAGTATGTTAGTAAACATAGAGCAGGGAGGACTAAAAGTTTGATACTAGGAATAATAAGCACAGTTCTTAAACAATATGTTAATACTACTCAACAGAACCAGCTGAGCCTGACGGAGCTAGGCTGGAGACTCAACAGGGGTGGACATAATCCAGCCAGGGGCCTTAGTCAGAGAAGGGAAGGTAATCAGTTGCAATCACAGTTATTAGAGGACTGGAGGTGTTTCTTAAGCTGAGTTTTGAAGGCGCTGATACAGTTTTCGTTAGTAAGGGAGGTGGGTAGGCCATTCATCTAGGAGGGGGCTCTATAGCTAAAGGACCTTTGGAATTGGGAATTACGGCAGTGGGGTACTGTGAGAAGCTGCTTAATAGAGCTTCGGGTGCACTTAAGTGCTGGGGCCGAGAGGATTAGAGGGGTGAGTCCGGGGGGGCGAGGCCAAGGGTAAACTTTTTTGCCATGAGACAGGCGTGGTACCTGATTCTGTTTTCGAGGTTGAGCCAGTTGGTGGTAATGTATAGCGAGCAAGTGTGGGTGAGACGGTCACAACCCAGGGTAAGGCGGCATGCTTTATTAAGGGCAAGGCATATTCTGGATAAGGCTGAGATGTTTGCAGCACCATAGATAAGTAAGCCAAAATTAAGGAGGGAGAGGACCGAAGAGGAGACAGTGAGCCTAAGGGCATCTTGAGTGAGATAGTGTTTGAAGTGATGAAGTATCCCAAGACGGATGTTGAGGGTGGTGGATAGAAGGTGTATATGCTGGTGGAAGCTCAGCGCTGGGTCTATGGCAATGCCCAGGTATTTAAAGGAGTCCACTAGTTCGAGAGGGGAATGACTGACAGTTAGTACAGGGAGCCAGTGCTCCTTCTGGGAGTTCTGTGGGTGGGAGAAGATCATAACTTTCGTTTTCTTATAGTTCAGTATGAGGCGCTGTGAGGAGAACCAGTTTTCAGCATCACTAATGGAGGTTTAAAGGGAGTGGTGGACTTGAAGGGGGTCAGAATTGAAGGAGTGTAGGCCAGCATTATCCGTGGAAAGTAGCAGGTTTTCTGTGCAGGACATGGGGAGGGAGTTAAGGAAGAGGCTGAATAGCAGTGGTCTGAGAATGGACCCCTGAGGGACACTGGAGAGAATGGGCAGTCTACCAGATAAGGTGTTATCTATCTTGACCTGCTGGAATCTGTTTGAGAGATAGTCAGTGAACCAGCAGAGGGTGTCCTGGGAGAAGCCGAAGTTAGAAAGTGTGGTTAGTAAGAGAGAGTGGTTGACGATGTCAAACGCCTTAGCGAGGTCAATGAAGACGGCACCAGTGATATGGCCCCTGTCTAAGGCAGAGTGAAAGTGGGCAGTGAACTCCAGGAGGGCAGTAGTGGTACTGTGCCCCTTGCGGAAGCCATGTTGCTGTTTGCAGAGGAGGTTGTATTTGTTGAGGTGGTCGGTGAGCTGATCAGAGACAATCCGCTCTAGGGCCTTGGAGAGGGGGGGTAGGATGGAGATGGGGCGATAGTTGCTGGTGCTGGTACGGTCCCCAGTTTTAAATACTGAAGTAATGGAAGCAGATTTCCACTGGGAGGGGAATTTACCCTGGCACAAGGAGCGATTTAGAATATGTGTGAGGGGGTTGAGTACTTCCTGTGAGGTGAGCCGGAGGAGTTTCAGATCTCAGGAGTCACTGCTATAGCGGAAGTGGCTGAGGGCTTTCTAGGTATGGCTCTGCTGACTTTGGAGTAATGCAGCGCAGATGGAAGGGGAGGCTTCTGTGGGGGGGGAAGGGGTGTAAGTTGAGGGTGGATCAAAGAAATTAGGAGGTAGGACCTGGCTGAGGTTTGTGAAAGTGTCATGGAAGGCTGTAGCTATACGTGTAGGATCAGTGGTCAGACACACATCAACTGCAATCTGTTTGGGAACAGTGTTTGGGACTTTGCCACAGATGTTCTTAATGTTGTTCCAGAAATTCTGCCCTGAGCCCCAGGTGGAGGTAAGGGAGGATTGAAAATAATCGGCTTTGGCTCTGTGCAAAGCCCACGTGCATTTATTTCGGGCCTCCCTGTATTTCTGTCTGTTTGTCAACAGTCGGGACTCATTGGAGAGGTGCCAGAGAGAGTCTCTAGACCTCATCAGTGTCAGGAGGTGGTTCGAGATCCAAGGTGCGGGGTTCCCTTTGACTTTTCTTTTAGTGAGTGGGGCAAACTTGTCACATATAGTATTGAAGGAATGCATGAAGAGGTCAAGGGCTCTGTCAGGGTCAAGGGTATTCATTACGAAGGACCAGTTCATATTACCGAGATGCACTTTAAGGAGGGCTAGTTTGCCAGGGCCAAGTTGGCGTAGATGTATTATAGTGGGAGGAGATTTAGGTGCTTTGCTGGTCCAGGTGCAGAGCACTGGGGAGTGGTCACTAAGGGCATTTGGGAGGACAGAGGTGCTAGAGACCTTGTGAGGTCAGTTGGTGAAGACCAGGTCCAGCAACGAGGAAGGCCCTGTGTTCAGTCAGGTGGGGGATGTGACTACTTGCTTAAGGTCATGGGTAGTGGCCGCATCGATGAAAGGCGCGGCATTTTTTCCTAGCCAATTAATATTGAAGTCCCCTAGTATGATTTTTTTCCATATGGGATGGGAGGGTGGTCAGGTAGGACAAAACTGAGTGGAAAGCCGCCTTCTGATCCCTGGGAGGTACGTATACATCAGTGATGAGAAGAGGGGTTTGTGAGTGTCCCTGGGAGAGTTTTAGTGTTAGTGCCTGGGGTCCTGGTTCCAGTTGAGGGGGTGGATGTAGTTCACCATGTAGGGTGACCCTAGTGTAAATGGTGCAGCCACCCCCACGTTTACTCTTATGGTCAGCTCGGTGAAAGTTGTAGTCGGGAAGGGTTATTGATGAGTCTGGAATCATTGGAAAAGAGCCAGGTTTCACCTACGGCAATGACATCGGGCTGATGTTGCAGGACCCAGACCTGGAATGAGTCCCACTTTTTTAATGGGCTGTAGACATTAAGGGAGGCAATGCGCAGTCCGCTGGGAGGGGGGCGTGTTGGAGTAATAGGCATGAGTGGACGGGGTGAGGATGTATGTTACCAGATATGAGAAGGAGGAGGAGGGACCTGAGGACAGGGTGCCAGGTCAACTTTTTTAGACGGCGGGATTTTCGGGTAGGATGTTCCTTAGAGGTTAAGAATGTAGGAATGGGGAGGTTAAGTAGGAGGTGGGGTAGCCAGAAGAAGGGGGTGAGGTGTGTGGGAGGGGGCCTGTAGCAGGTGTGATAGTTGATGATGTTTAGAGTGCTAGTTATGAGCACATAGGGTGGAGAGACTAGCGCAGTGGGCATTAGGAGTGATTGTAGGGGGGAAGGCCAGAGTCTCAATTGTGGGTAGCTGACAGGCAGTTAAATGGTAGTCAGTGTCACCGGTAGGGTGTAGCCGAGGGAGGTACAGAGAGAAGAGAGAGAGGGTTAATAAAAGCATGTTTATTTATTTATTTATTAGCTTTTGGTAACCGGGTAAGTGCGCTAGGCAACAGACCTGCCTATTTTCAGGCACGACCCAGGAGAGCACAGGACATTGGTTACAATATGCAGAAATGCACAAACATAATATAGGTGTACAGGAGCAAAACAATATATACATTGGGTAGCACAGTAATAGTTACATAAGGGTACATTTTAGGCATAGATCATAATAAGGATGTAAAATAAAGCAATTAGGGTAACCATAAGACAGCTGAGGACAGTAAAGACATCAATGTTGAGATGTGTCATCAGATGTAGAGGACCAAAGGAATAAGCAGGAACTAGTTGAGGTCATCCCAACGCACTCTAGTGGCTGAAGGATATAGGATGCCAATGGAGAAGTGGGCTGATTGGTTCAAACGCTCTACAAAAGGGAGAGCACACCAAAGGTGGTGGTGGGGGCGGTGGGGAGCTGACGTGTTAGCGTCGGCGGGGCCTCAACAACACAGGCACTCTAATTTAAAGCAAGATGGGCAAGATGGAGTTATTCTGCATGGCGTTCGCTCTGTAGTTGTACCTGATTGTTTCGGGGGGTGGGGAGAGGGCAAGCAGTCCAGGCCCTCGTGACCTCCTCGGCAACCTGCTGTAGCTGCTGTGGAAGGAAGAAGACAATCAGGTAAGACTTTATGGACTTGTGAGAATTAAGTGGAGCAGGGGGAAGGGCCTAACAGAGCAGCAGCACAACTAAGGATTGTTCGTTGCTACCAATTAAGTGGAGTGGGGGGGACCTATCAGAACTGCAGAAAAGCTGAGGATTGTTCGGGACTATGAGCTGAAAAATTGATTTGAATTGTTAAAACAGCCCTTGTGGGGCTGAAAAGCTAATTTTACTTTTAAAGCCCTCCCAACTGAAATTCTGCTGCTTACTTTTAAAGCCCTCACAACTGAAATTCTGCTGCTCTTTTCAATCAAATAGCTTATACAAGATACTGTAACCAGATATTATAATGCATTAAAGGGTACATTCCAAGAACAACAGTTAGGCACCAATAGTCCAGCTATACAGGTTCAATCAACTATCCTCACATGTACACCAACTCTAAAACAACACAGGCACTCTAATTTAAAGCAAGATGGGCAAGATGGAGTTATTCCGCGTGGCGTTCGCTCTGTAGTTGTACCTAATTGTTTCGGGGGGGTGGGGGAAGGGCAACCAGTCCAGGCCCTCGCAACCTCCTTGGCGACACGCTGTAGCTGCTGATTGTTTCGTGGGGAAAGGGCGACCAGTCCAGGCCCTCACGACCTCCTCGGTGACCCACTGTAGCTCCTGTGGAAGGAAGAATGCAATCAGGTAAGACTTTATGGACTTGCGAGAATTAAGTGGAGCAGGGGGAAGGGCCTAACAGAGCATTAGCCCAGCTTAAGATTGTTCGTTGCTATCAATTAAGTGGAGGGGGGGGTCATATGAGAGCTGCAGAAAAGCTGAGGATTGTTTGGGACTACGAGCTGAAAAATTATTTGAATTGTTAAAATAGACCTTGTGGGGCTGAAAAGCTAATTTTACTTTTAAAGCCCTCCCAACTGAAATTCTGCTGCTTACTTTTAAAGCCCTCACAACTGAAATTCTGCTGCTCTTTTCAATCAAAATAGCTTATACAAGATACTGTAACCAGATATTATAATGCATTAAAGGGTACATTCCAAGAACAACAGTTAGGCACAGATAGTCCAGCTATACAGGTTCAATCGACTATCTCCACATGTATGCCGACCTTAAAACAACACAGGCACTCTAATTTAAAGCAAGATGGGCAAGATGGAGTTATTCCACGTGGCGTTCGCTCCGTAGTTGTACCTGATTGTTTCGGGGGGGTGGGGAAGGGCGACCAGTACAGGCCCTCGCAACCTCCTCAGTGACCCGCTGTAGCTGCTGTGGACACCGTTAGAGTGGACACTGTGTATTCTAACCCTCTGAGATCTGTTAGAAAGCCATAAGTTAACCCAGTTGACCAAACTGGGAGAAACACCCAGTTGTGTTAGTTTATTTATTAACTTATGATGGGGTACAGTGTCAAATGCACGGCTGTAGTGAAGAAGGATGACATCCATGGGGGTACCCTGGTCAAGTCCCTCACTTATCTGGTTATAAAAAGATATTAAATTGGCAGTACAAGAGCACCCATTTTTAAAACCATGCTGAGAGTGGTCAATTAGTCCTAGGTCAATGATTTATTTTTCAATATATGATTTAATGATGCGCTCCATTAGCTTACATGCGATCGAAGTTAGGCTTATTGGCTGGTAATTTTGTACTTCAGACTTGCTGCCCTTTTTAAATATGGGAATCACAGTTGCCTTTAACCAGTCAGATGTAATATTGTGTTCCGACAGGGATTTGTTGAATATAATGCTGTAAATAGGTGAAGTACTATTGCAGGAGCTGTCCCTAGGAGAAGCATGGGGTGTATTTTGTCTGGTCCAGGGCTAGTATGTTTTTTTAAGGTACACAGTACTGACAGGACATCTTTGACAGTAATAACATAGGGAATAGGGGTGTATTTCCTTATGAATGGACAAGGGTTATGTGACATTTTGGAAAAAATGGATCCGAAGAAGTTATTAAAGCGGTTCACTATCTCTGTGTGGACTCCAAGGTATTACCCTCATGAACTAATGGGCCTACTGTATTATTTGTACCCCTTTTACCATTTATATATGAAAAGAGAGATTTTTTGCTGTCCTGTGAATGTGCAAGTTTGAATTCAATATTCTGTTTAGATTTTTTAATCATATTTTTAAGTTTGGCTAATGCTTTTTGATGCAGCTTATTGTTTTCTTTGGTTGGTGTGGTCTTGAGTTTTTTTAAACAGCTTTTCTTTAACTTTGATTTGTTTTCTTGTTGAAGTGTTTAACCATATTGCAATTTTACCTTTTTTTTTGTCAGGTACATAAGAGTTTTCAAGGTGTAGAACTGTACTTTTAAATTTTTCCCAAGCTTGATTAACAGTGAAATTTGAGAGGACATTTGTCCAGTCGACTGCCTGAACAGATTTAATAATTTCTGCAAAACTGGCTTTATCATAGTTCTTAAACACTGTTGGCCCGATTCCAAGATGAATGCCGCAACTTGCTGACGTATGCGAGTTGCGACATATGCCGCTATGCTGGGGACCCGGCACCGTATTCCAGAACAGGCAAGGTCCCCAGCACTTATGCCCTGTGACTTGAGGCATTGCCAGGGTTGCACCATGGGAAGGGCGCACCCGACCTGGGTGCTGCAAGCTGCTGATGGCAGAGAACAGCCTCCCGAGCCTCACAACATGCCTGCAAGTCCCTGTGGGTCATGGGGGGTGTCAGCCAAGTGGCACTGGCATGGGGGCAGTGGCACAGGCATGGGTGCCGGTGGGTGGCACCCCAGTATTGGGGGGGGTTGCTCTGTATTGTGGGGGTCTGTGGGGCATGGCCATGTGGGGGTTTGTTCTGCCAACTCAAACCAAGCAGCTATTTGCCATTCACACTCACATACACACAATAACAGTACAATAAGTATAGCAAGCCAAAGCTTTATTATAGCAAAATATAATACAAAAGGTTATACATCACCGATTCCAAAAGCTACATCCAAGCCTGTTCAATGGCTAGGAAGCCCCTTGTCAACCCTGGCTAGGAGTCTCCTGAACGGGAATTGGCCCCAGCGATCGCTCCACCCTGTAGGAGGGCTTCCAACCAGGCATTGAAAGCTACATTTATATCTTATTCTATGCTAAAATAACCGTGCAGCCTTCATAGTGTTGTTTGCCACATTCTAGAAACTGGCGGGCTCCCAGGATGCTGCAGTTTCACACCATAAGGACTGTCAGAATTCCCTACACCTGCTAGGTCACTGTGCTCCAAACACTGGCGGGTGCCTAGAACACTATGAGCTAAGCAGAAGTTTAAACAAAACTACAAAACAGGTTGCCTGATAATATCGACCTTCAAGTCAGCAAAATACACTATCTGAAGCAAAACATAATAATGAGGCTATCTAAAGAGCAAAACACCAATTAAATGAAGCAGCATGTAAAATGGAGTCACACAATACAAAATGGAGTATAAAATGACATACATTACATGAAATAGCATACAAAATGGAGTAACAATAATCAACATATTATACTATCACTACAGGGTTGTAGCACAGCGGGGGCAACAGGCCATGTGCCATGTCGGAGGCCCCTTAGACCAGCTAATAGCTGATCTAACCCCACAGTGCCTCAGCAGCTCTTGGAATGGCGTAAGGGGGTTACAGAAGCTGCCCTTTTGGAATAGGGTACAGCTGCTGCCGTGACCCCCCCCTTCCGCCATGCTGCAGGGGCCTTGGGTGGCAGAAGTCAGGTGGCACAGGCTGACACTTGGATTCCCAACCGGCGTAATGCATGGCACAAGGTGCGACTTGCGCCATTGGGTTTGGCGCAAGTCACTTTGCGACATGCGTAAGCCAACTTGGAATTGGACCCCGTGTGATTAGAACATTTAATGTTCTCTGTAGAAATTCCAAATTGAACAGAATTATGGTCACTGCTGCCCAGGGGTGCATTTATTTCTATCTCCATGATTTTCTCTTCAATATTAGTTAAGATGAGGTCCCAGAGATTGCTACCGCTAGTTGGTTTATTTACCAGTTGTTCTAAGCCATGACTAAGCATAGTAGTAATAAAGATATTTTTGAGGCCACTTCCCCCTTTCATATTGATCCAGTCAATTTTTGGGAGATTGAAGTCACCCAGAACTAGCACATCTCCCTTAATAGACAAATTGATAATTTCTTTAAGCAAAACATTTGTATAATGAATATCAGCCGAGCGTGGTCTTTAACAATTTCCCACAATAAGTTGCGGCTGGTCCCTGATATAAATTTGAACCCAGATGCTTTCTGTCTCACTAGAGGTACTTATTTCCTGTGATGGAATATCATCTCTTATATCCTGAGGTAGCCCCAAATGTGTCTAATTCCTGACAAATGCCAGAGTAGATACCTGAGGATCTCAGAGGAAAAAAATTGATTAATCTGCAAATAGGGCTAGTTTTTGCTCCAGATCTCTGACTTTAATGCCTCCGATATTCGGACTTTGCCACACGACAGCTGCGAGTGGTTCGATGTAGCGGGCAAATAAGAAGGGGGAGAGAGGACATCCTGTCTGGTATATCTCTGTAAGGCAAACCTAGATGATATAACCCAGTTTGTCCTAACCACCACCTCCAGACTCTCTTAAAGTGCCTCTATGCATCTCCTAAATGTGGACCCAAATTCCATGACCAAGAGTGTGTACTGCAAGAAATCCCAATCAACCTAGTGAAAGACCTTCTCTGCATCCATTGATATGGCTATCTGAAACTGTGGACTCCCCTGCTGGGTATATAGGATATTAAGGAGGTACTAGATATTATCATGAAGGTTCCGCCCCTTAATAATTCCTGTTTGATCTGGGTGGATTAGGCTCCCCACACTCAGCTGGCCAAAATGGAGGTAAACATGTTAAGGTCTCCCAGTAATAGGAAAATAGGGTGGTATGATTTGCATTTTCTGGGATCGTTATCCAGTTTAAGTACTATAGAGATCTGGCCTCTTTGCTAGGTTTTGGGTGTCCTCTAATGCCCATGACTCCCCCATATAATTTCCACAGTTCTCTGTAGAGATCCTTCCTAAGATTTTTATAAAACTCAGCTGTGAAGCCATCTACCCCAGACAATTTCCCAGTTTTTAAACCTTTAATCATCCTGCGAATTCCTCCCGCATGATGGGCGCATCCAGTTTTTCCTTATTCTGCTGTCCTAAAGGAGGAAGATGGAGCTTTTAGAAATAAGGTTGTATTATTTCCCCATGGTTCAACTGACGCTCTTGGGTATACCAAGTTTTATAGTATGTAGAGAAGTGTCTGCTATTTTAACTGGATGTGAGACAAGCCCTCCCGCCCCCTTTTTCCTAGATTTTTAGGATCGCTCTACTGGTCTGCTGCTTTCTGATCTGCCAGGCAAGCAGCCAACCAGCTCTATTGCCAGATTCATAAAACTTTTGACTGGCAAATGTCAACTTCGCTTCAATTTTTTGCTGTATATAAATCTGTTTTTTTCTTTTACATTTGTTAATCTGGGGGAGTAAGATATCATCCATGATAATTTTATCAGTTGCCTCTAAACAGGGACATCATGCAAACTCACATTTTGGAGGGGCCGAAAACCAAACCATTCGGGGGGTGGGAGTCTGGGAAGTATGCCACCCCTAGAAAAGTTTGAAAAAATGAAGCCAAATGGTACAATTTGTGGGCTTTTAGCAGGCTATGAAGCTGTCCCACAACATGCTAAATTTCATCATAATGATAAGGTAATTTTGCATTTTTTGATGAATATGATAACCTCAAGGTTTCATTCATGTTAGTGACTGACAGTACCTCCCCCCATCCAATACTCAGCTCCTGGGTTCCTATGCCCTAGGTGCATGATTTTGCATGTTTTGGGTGGTTGCAGCACTCGGCTACACTTGGTTATGCCTCATGCCTGACAGCCACCCAGAGCATGAATTAGCTCCTTATAACTGCACACCCTGTCATGTTATATCCTTTACTTGTCTGAGCTGCTACAGTACCAGTACAGGGATGAAAACAGAGTCACTCCTAAACATCAGAGTGCCAAATTATCATTGAAGCAGTGTGTATGGGGGGTTGTGGGATAACAGACAGACCAGACACAGAACTTCAGGTTCAATACACAATCTCTGTGTACTGTTAATTTAAAATACAGAAAATAACCTTCACAAATGGCATAGCCCTTCTTCAATACATCAGTTTGCAACAACAGTCTATGCATCTTTGTCCTCTGCACTTAGGCAGCACCTACTGACCCACTAATCCAACATTTCAGTGAAAACCACTTCATCCCTATGTTTGTCTTGTGTGCTTGGGTGGTGGGGAGGCTCAAATAAAAAAAAAAAAAAAAAAGCTAAAGACAAAGAACCTCAGTACAGAAGCACTGAAGCAAGGGTTACCCCAAAGGACATTGGCAATAAAGCCAAGTTTCAAAGAAACACAACATCACACAAACCACAATAATGCAAAGCATCATGGGACGTATATGCAAATCACCATGAAATTTCAGACTGGCTCAATTTATAGCAGGAATTCATGATACCAAGCGGGCTCTCAAACAATCTGCAATATGCATGCATTTAACAACACAGCAGGGGGTTTTCTGATATCTCTACCCCGGTAACTTAATTTCTACAATACAGTCACCTAGTACTTTTTACCTTTATCAAAAACACCCAGTGCCATGGCATTTTCAACATTTACAGGTTTCACACACGTCAGTTATACACATCAAGGTATTTTATGACATAGTACTAAATCCAACAATGAGAAACACAGCCTGTTGTTTTACATCAGCTCGGAGGTCACAACAATAACCTCCCTGTATGAGGAACTGAAAGGAAATAGGAAAATTAAAGAGGACACTATAGCATAGGCAAGAAAGGGGAGGGGGTGCCCATAGGTGGTCAACCTTATGGACTAGAAACTGTAAAGGATAGATGAGGCTAAGAAACAGAAGAACTGTTGCAACATATTTAAGAAAAGGTTGGTCTTCAAGAGTGGCAGGATCTCCCTGTCACAAGCAGCAACAGCCTAGGCAAGGAGCAGTATCAGTGCCAGAAGCCGTTGAGTTGATTGCAACCAATGATGTTGCCAGCTGAGTACCTGTAATGGTCCATTTAGGCTGCAGTATATATAGAACTGCTGTTAAAAAGTAATGAAACAGAAAATAAACAAGAAAGGTATATACAAGAAGATAAATTAGGTTAAATGACAATGAACTGGGAGGGATGCAATACTTCCCTTCCCCTATAGGGGCACAAGCGAGGGACACGTTTCTGCAAAACAAAAGTTGCCTCCTAGTCAGATCTGCTTCTGAGACAGCCCTGTCTTCTAGACAGGCATGCCTCTGAGGCACTGCTTTACTGTTGCACTTATTCTGTCTCATATTTATGTTCCTTTTCCTATGGTATTTATTATTGACTTCATACCAACATAGATCACCACTCTACTGAAATTAGAAAACAGGATCTTGCCTGAATTCAAACCCACAGTCTCTTGTTTATAAGGCTGTAGAACTTCCCACTGTGCCATCATGCTGTCAAGAGTACAGAAGCTCAGCTCTTTAGCTGGAGGGTTAAAGCCTTGCCTGGGAGTTAACCCTATCCATAATGTCTGCCTCACAGGCAGACGTGCCTCAGAGCAAGGGTTGCCTTGGACACAGTTCTGCCTTGGAGGCACTTTTCATTGCAGACGTGTCTCTTGCAAGGCACAACAAACAGCAATGCACTGTACTGCAGCCAAGTAGTGCCGGCAGTGCAGAGTCTTGTCATCATTTCTTGGCTCGCATGCTTAAGGGAATCTGGTACAGGTGGTGTAGACTTCGAATGCAGTAGCACAGGTGATTCGCGGTGATTATTCTCCATGAGGCAGCATCTACAACAGCTGTTTGTACTGTATGGTTGAAATTACAGAGATTCCACTTCAGTACCTCTTAGAAAATAAGAACTTAAGAGTAACAGATGGAAATGAGCACGTGTCTGTCCATTTAGGCCATATACTACTGTATGTTTAATTACTAATGCCTATTTAAATCTACGTTCCCCCATGTGCCTGTTCAGGCCAGCCTTAAACTCATGCAAGCTTTTCGCATGTACCACAGCATCTGGAAAATGATTTTGTGCCTCTACTGCTCTCTGTGCATAAAAGTATTTCCTGCAGTCTCCCCTGAACTACTTTCTTTAGATCTGTAGTTCAAATACAGGGATGAGAGAGAAGTTAATAAAGCTGGCAGATGGAGATGCAGAAAGGATGTCTGTAAGCACTTCTTCATGGAGAGGGTGGTCAGCTGACAGAGGAAGGGTTACAGGCCAATCAATCAGTAGCTTCAAGCAGGGACGGTACAGGCATGTGGGTTTAGTTAAAATAAGCATTTGTCAATGCCGAATGTTGTCTCGCTGACATTAGCAGTGCAGGAGTTAGAGATGCATAACAGGAATAGCAGTGAAGTATTGAACTGACGCCAACACCACCCCCACCCTACAGAGAGTGACAGGCGTTGGGGCGTGCCTTTGGGTCATCATCTATAACGCTCATGCCATTGTACCTCACCCTACCCTGTAGACACTGACAAGTGTCATGGTATGCTTTGGGGTCTTTGGGCCTTATACTTATCCCATTCCATAAGGAAATATGCTGAGAGGGGTGCAGCACAGGAGAATGGGGTGAACTTTAGGGCCGAACACTCCAAGGCACACCTTGATGCCTGTCACTGTCTTCAGGGTGGGGTTGGGGGTGGAATGGCATGAGCATTACAGCCAATGATCCCAAGTCACATTCCTAATGCCTGTCAGCCTCAACAGGGTGGGGTGTTACAGTTGGAAACCCTAACATCATAGACATTTGTTGGTATTTTCACTCCAAATTTTCAACATATGCTTTTGTGATTCATCTCATGAAGACCGGAACAATCAGTTTGTTAGCTGAAAGGTGGTTTTGCATAGCAGCTATGCCATTTGGCGACACAGGGACGAAAACACATTTTGGGCAAGATGTGAAAAATGACAGTTGTATTGTTCATGAGGAGGTGTGAAAAAATGGCAACGTTGAAAATCTGAAGTGAAAATATGGAAAAATCAGTGAAGTCATGAACATGCATAGGAACTGCGCAACACACTTCCATAACCCAATTATTTTTTTGATTTTTTTAGCCATATTTTCAACATAGCATTTTGGGACCTCCCCTCATGAGCAGTGGTGCTGTGATTTTGTTAATCTGTCCCAAAAGTTGATTTCCCACAGTGACCACGCCATTGTGTGCCATAAGTGCAGAAAACCATTTTGGGCAGGCTGTGAAAAATGACAGCTATACTGTTAATAAGGAGGTGTATAAAAATGCCAGCACTGAAAATCTGGCATGAAAATATTGCAAATGTGTGAAGTTACAAGGGTGTATGGAAACTGCGCAATGCACGCTTGTAACACAGTCATTTTATGGACTTGCATCACCAAATTTTCAACACAGGCATTGTAGGACCTTTGCTCATGAACAGTGTCACCATCATTTTCTAAAACTGTCCTGAAAACTGATTTCGCACAGCGACCGCTCTATTCTGCGCTGGACGTATGAAAACACATTTCAGCCAGGATATGTAAAATGACAGCTATACTGTTCATAAGGAGGTGTGGCAAAATGCCAATTTTTAAAATCTGGAGTGAAAATATTACAAATTTATGAAGTTACGAGCGTCCGTGGAAACTGTGCAACACACGCTCGTAAAACAGTAATTTTTGATTGTTTTCATAAATTGCAACATAGTTTTCTGAGAGTCCACCTCATGAACAGTGGCACTGTCATTTTGTTACTCAGTCCCGAAAGGTGATTCCACACAGTGACCATGAAATCACCTTTCAGGACTGAATAATGCCATGACAGTGACTGAAGTCATGAGGAGGGGTCCTAAGAACCCCATGTTGAAAACTTGGTGCCAAAATTCCCAAAAATGTCCGAGATATGCACCAAAGTTGAAAAAACCCTATTTATGCCATTATACAGCTTACCAGCATTTCTTTAGTTCGCAGTCAGCTTTGAAGAGTGCAGACGTGTTCCCAGTCCACCAAAGATCATCGCGCCAGACTCATGAGGTAAGTATGGGGTGGGGGTGGGGGAGGCAGGGTGCTCAGAGGATGGGCGCTGGTTTGGGAGGGAACAGGACGGATTGTGAGGGACAGTTTTCTTCTTTTATGGGGGGGAAAAAACAAAACAATGCAGGACTTTTTATTTTTACAGGGGCATTTGGCATGCTGGGGTGGGTTCCCTCCCAGGTGGGTTCCCTCCCAGCGTGCCACCAGAGTGTTGGGGGGCTAGCCGATGGGGGACTGGGCACCCCCTTCGGCACATAGCGAGGGGGACAAGAGCCAAGGGGGATTGGGCACCCCCCTTGGCACAGAACAAATGGGGGGGTGTCATTATACTGACGGGAAGTGGGCTCCCCCATCGGCACATGAACTGACTGACAGCATGCCGACAGGGGGATTGGGCGCCCCTGAAGTCAGCTCCCCGCTGGTCGGCAGTCAGCAGCGCCGTGTTTCTTGAAGTATTCCTCAGGAGAGTAATGAATTCTGGTTTATTCAAGAGAAAATTATTGAGGCAGTATGCTGAGTTCTTGTAGGGTGAGAATACATTCAATTCCACCCACACTGGGCCATGGTCGGGCAGTTCGAGCCCATCAATTTTTCTTTTTCCACTGTGTATAACCACTCTGAGGATGGGAACATGTGCATCCTAGAATATGAATTTTGGGGTGCTGAATGGATAGTGAAGTTCTTCTCCCTCAGTGAGAGACCTTCTAGGCATCCTCCTGGCCCAGGTCCCTGAGCAACTTCCTAAAAGCCGTGCTACTCCTGTCCTGTTCCTTCCCTCTCTTGCCCCTGACTATCCATGGATTTATTTATAACCATGTTGAAGTCTTCCCCCAAGATATATAATTTCCCAGTGCCTGGGAGGGGAACCTTAAAAGGACTTTTTGGCTAACAATGCCACTGTCTCATGGTCTGAATTCAAGGCGTATACATTTAGTAAGGTAAAGGGAGTTTCCCCATAAAACCCTTCTATATAAATGAATTGCCCCTGCTCATCCTCTTCTGCTCTCTCTATCTGTAAATGTATGCCCATGAAAATCAACACTGCTACTTCTGCTGTGTGGGTGTTGCTGGAAGGAGGATACATAGCATTGCTGCACCCAGGATCTTCTTAACTTTTTATGTTCTTCCTGTGTAAGATGCATTTCTTGCAGTAGTGTTACTGAATACTGATACATGCTTTCTTTGGAGCTCTTTTAACACCCTGGTGTGCTTCGTCAGGTTATCTAACTCTTTTACATTATGTGTCAATGCATTCAATTCAGTATTCACCACATTGTTGGAGGTACTCTATTCCATTTGCCCACTATCCATAATTGGCAGTATAACCCAATGTAAATCTCACAATACTAGCCAGAAATACAGATCAACGTACAAACAAACCCCAACCACACTGTTTAACTGAGAACTTGAAGCTTCAAGACCATCGAACAGTATGGTTCATGATAAACACAGAGGTAGAGTCAAGCCATACAAAGGCAAAGGTACTGGACTTCAGGAGGGCAGACTTTGCCAAAATGGGTGAGTGCCTAAGGAATGCACTAGCAAATGGGCAGGAAGGAGGAGTGGAAGAACGATGGGGGAATAATCAAAACTGCCATCACAGAAGCAACAAGCCTTTGTGTGAAGCAAATAAACAACACAAAATGATTTAAGAAACCACAACGGTTCTCAAAGGAGGTAGCAGAGAAGGTTAGAGAGAAAAAGAGAGCATTCAGGAAGTACAGGGAATCACAGAAGGAGCAGGACAGAGAATTGTATCAGTTAAAGCAAAAGGAAGCAGGAAAGGCAGTCAGAACAGCAAAGGTCCAAATCGAGGAAAAGATAGCCAAATCAGTTAAGGAGGGGGATAAAACCTTTTATAGGTACATCAGGGAGCAAAGGAAGATCAAGGGAGGGATAGTGAGGCTTAATAAAGGGAGGGGGTGGAAGAGGGTGACTGTGAAAAGGCAGAGATACTAAACAAATACTTTTGCTCAGTATTTACAAATGAAGAGGGGAGGTACTTAAACCAAACAATAGAAACACGCTGGATACGGGGTTGATACCAGCCTTTACAGAAGAAAGAGTTCTGAAAGAACTCTTAAAACTGAAGGTGGACAAAGCAATGGGGCCTGATGGGATTCATCCCAGAATTCTAAAAGAACTAAGGGTAGAACTAGTGACACCACTGACTACTGTCTTTAATAAATCATGGGAGGATGGGGTGGTACCTGAAGACTGGAGGAGGGCAGATGTGATTCCGCTACACAAAAGTGGGAGCAGGGCAGAAGCAGGAAACTACAGACCTGTTAGTTTAACCTCAGTGATTGGGAAAATGATGGAATCACTTCTGAAGGAATTAATTGTTGAGTACCTAGAGGCCAGAGGAGTGCAGGACCCAAGGCAGCATGGATTCACAATAGGAAGGTCATGTCAGACGAATCTAATAGAGTTCTTTGACTGGGTGACCAAAGTAGTAAATCAGGGAGGGGCTTTAGACATGGCCTACTTAGACTTTAGCAAGGCATTTGACACAGTCCCACAGAAAAGATTAATATACAAGTTGACCAGCCTGAGAGAGGGTTCCAAGATGGTAGCCTGGGTAAAAAATTGGCTGGAGAATAGGACACAGAGAGTAATAGTAAATGGAGTCCACTCTGAAGAAAGGGGGGTTACTAGTGGGGTACCGCAGGGTTCAGTACTAGGATTGGTCCTCTTTAATGTCTTTATAAGCGACATTGCAGAGGGGCCAGAAGGAAAAGTATGTCCTTTGCAGACAACACAAAGATCTGCAATAGAGTTAATAAACAAGGTGGGGTGGAAAGGATAAGAAGAGACTTGGCAAGGTTAGAGGAATGGTCAAATGTATGGCAGCTTAGATTCAATGCTAAGAAGTGCAAAGTAATGCTCCTGGGAAACAAAAACCCAGGGAAAGAGTACACAATGGGGGGGTGAGATACTAGCAACAACAAAAATGGAAAGGGACCTGGGGGTAGCCATAGCAGATGACCTAAAGGTGAACAAGCAATGTGAGAGGGCAGTAAGCAGGGCTGGTGGGATACTGGGATGCATAGGGAGAGGCATCACCAGTAGAAAACAGGAAGTTGTTATCCCTCTGTACAGACAGCTGGTGAGACCCCATCTGGAGTACTGTGTGCAGTTCTGGAGACCCAATCTCCGCAAAGACATAGACAGGATGGAGGCAGTCCAGAGGAGGGCAACTAAAATGGTGCAGGGTCTGCACCAGAAGACATATCAAGAGAGACTTAAAGATCTTACTATGTATAGCCTCCCGGGGCATGATTGAAACTTTCAAATACTTCAAGGGAATCAACAAAGTTCAAGAGGGTAGCATCTTTCAGAAAAAGAGGTGTGCAAGAACAAGGGGGCACAATCTGAAGCTAGAGGGAGGATGGCTCAGAGGTAATGTGAGGAAGTATTTTTTCATGGAGAGGCTTGTGGATGCATGGAACAGCCTTCCTGAGGAGGTTGTGGAGTCAAAAACGGTGGAATTCAAGAACGCATGGGACAGACATAAGGCAATTCTTGGGGGTGGAGGTTGGAAGAAGTAGGCTGTTGGTTAGCTAGGATCTGCAGCTTATCCATTAGGTAGGGAAATGGGCAGACTGGGTGGGCCAAGTGGTCCTTATCGGCCATCAAATTCTATGTTTCTATGTTAGGGTGGCGTGCCCAGAGGCAGGGACTGAGGGCAGCTGGTTGATGAAGAGGGAGAACAGTATAGGGCCAGGGACAGACCCTTGAGGCACAATGATGCCAGAATCCCGTGATGGTACTTCTTGTCCTGCACATTGTAGTTAAAGATGGTATTAGGTAAGTGTGTTTAAAGGAGTTCTCTTTTCAGATTTCTCCATTTTTAGGGTTATTTCTTCTTTGTTATTTTTTTCCTGACAGTGTTTAAGTATTATTTAATTATTCAGATTATACAATGGGCAAGAAAATGCTGGTTCCTGATTGACTGAATGGCACGATTTGCAACATGTAAATCGTGCCATCACCCCATGGTAGCAGTGCCAGCCAATCAGGATACTAGACTTCAAAGCCACGGCCGCCATATTGTTTTTTCTCGCTAACCGAAAATCCGCAAAAATCAAAATAATAAATGAAAACTTCCCTCGCATTTATTCCTACATTGTATAATAACAATATACTACTATATGATGACTATATGGTGTGAGTAATGGCAAGATTCACCCACTTTTGGTGTGGTTTCCTCACCCGGCTGCATCTTGTGAGCAAACCACACCACCCTTGGGTAAATCTTGCCATCACCCACACCATATCATGGTATATTGCTTAAGTGCATGAATGTTTAAGTTTAACAATTACTGTGTCCATGTTTACGATACTTATTTAAGCATCATTTAAAAATGTTGACACAGTATCGACAGAATGCATTGTTGAATAATCCATTGTCCATAGTACTCAAGCTGTAAATCATGCTGTAACATGGATTTAAGGCAACTAACTGTAATAATGACTGTCAATCAGATAATATCATTACTGAACTAATTTTTGTATCTAACTTCCAAAACTGTGAAAATTACCCATTTAATTATGTCAATAAGGAACTCCAGGTTGTGCTGTGATATGGTGTGGTAATGGTCCTTCTATGACGGTTGAAGCACTCGGGATTACCTCGCGCTTCAACCCACCCTAGATGTGCTGTTAGCACACCCTAAAGCACCAGGTGGAGTGCCTTCGGCTTATTGCTTAATTAAAGTGTTCCACCATGTTAGGGACATTAAAATAAATGTTTTCTTATTTTTTTCTTCACGGGTCTGGGATTCTTTGGTAATGTAATGTTACCGCTCCTTCATCCAGCTTGCTGCTTCCCATTCTGGAGCGTGCCGCTACCTTCACATTCGAGAGCATTAAGGTATGGTTTTTGATTTTTTTTATCATTATGTTTCATTATGATTACCCTCTTGCATCATAGAAATCTTTGTTCACCAAAAACTTGCAAGGAGTCAATTTAAGGGAAGATGTCTGAAGGCATTCAACTGCTTGCATGGTGGCACTAGTACAAACAGTAAACAATCAAATGTTGTATTAATTCTTGAAAATCATGAACTCGATTAAAGTCGATTACAATTCAAATGATGCTCGCATGATCGATCCAGAAATGATCGAAGTACTACTATGTAATCCAAATATACTGTTTGTTCACTTGGGAGCTTAAACAGCAGGATGGTAGGAAAGAGGGCTGCAGTTATATTCTGTTTTAACTGAAATATTTGAATAGTTTGTAAGTGAAATTAATTATATGTGTTAAAAATTATTACCTTGAATTAGAACTGTTACTTGGGCTGTGATATTGTAACTTTGGAGATAGTTGTTTGGTAGGGATAATTAGAGGGAAATTTAAATGTGTTTGCTTGGTGTTTGGTAAGAGCCCTCCCACCCACCCTGTTTTGTATGCTTTCTTAAATACTGAAAAGCCGCTGGGGGTTGGGATTGAAGGGCTGAGTATTTCTGTTTGGGACTGAAATTCGAAGCAACAGGAGCTGGTGGGCCTGTGACATCATACAGTACCTGATGTCTGCTTACACACACTGTTAGTGGGACCGAACACACACTGGACTGTTTGTGTTTGTGAGACTTGGGAACTTTATTGGTGGGGTTGAAATTGGGTTTGTAAATAACTACAGTCAGTATAGAGAGAAACTGTACTCCTGGGGAAAGGGACTGAGAAAAGGGGGTGTGCTATTATAAACAGAGGGGGATAATCAGGGTGGCCATATTCCACCATGGCAGGCATCTTCGGAAGGGTTGTAGGCTGCTCAGGCTGTGGGATGGCAATAATTCTAAATTGGGCCTGGAGAGAGGGAGGCTGCCCACTCTGTAGACTGCTATCTTGTATCAGGAGTGAGGTATATTGGTTAAGGAGTAAGCTGGGGGAGCTGGGGGTGTCCAAGGATAAGGGTGTGGATATGGGCAGCAGAAGGGTGGGGCTGAGGGAGGCTGGGGCAATGCTCTGAAATTACAGGACGTTATGTTACAGCAAGCAGGAGGGGGATATTGGGACAGAGGACCCTTAGATAGGGAAGTTGATGCTAAGGGAAGCGTGAAGGTGAACATTCTGAATACAAAGAGAGTGGAGGGAAGAGTCAGGAGGGGCTGTTGTGCGGAAGCCTAAAACAGCAGACTGTGGGAAGGGAGCTCCTAAGGTGAACAGTGCAAGAGAGGAAGAAGAGGGTCAGTTTAGAGATGCAGTCAGGGGAAACTCGGGTTACTTGATGGAGGCTGACATAGAGTGTCACAATAAATTTGAGCTACTAAGCAACCTAGAGGGGGAGGAAGGGGTTGGTGGAAATGAGGAAACTTATACAGAGGCCGGGGGGAGGGAGTCGGATACCCATAGGGCATCACAGACCAGCTGTGGAAAGGATAGACATAGTCCCAGAGGGAGAAGGGGAAACATATATGTTAAGCAAATGGGGGAGATGCAACATATTCCAGACATGAGGGAGGAGAGCATGATTGGAAGAACTGGGAGACAAGGAGGTGGGGAGGGGCCCCCCTTCAGCAGGGAGGTCAGTACCAAGGATGGGGCCATAGCTAAAGGGGACCCACAGAGAGCCTCTGGAGGCAGGGGTACTATTACAAGGGGGGAGGATGGTGGTGTGGGGGAAGGGGAAACCATCAGGGCCAGGATAAATGGTTCGGATAAGAGAGGGTTAAAGGGGACACCTATTCAGAGGAGGTTTGAGTTAAGTGGGCAAAATAACGAGGGAGGCAGAAGGGAGGGTGACAAGGGGTCTCTAATAAGGCAGGAAGACTCCCATGAAATTGAGATCATGAATAAAGGAGAGGGGGCTGAGAGGGCATAGTGGAGGTAACCATAAGGATGATGGCGGTGTTAAGGTTCTGTTACTGGGAGACTCGATGATTAAGGGTATCCATTGGGAGGGACAAGGGGTGGATGCCATAGCCAGGTGAAGGTAGTGAGTATCTCTGGGCTGACAGTGCACAGAGCAAAGTTCATGGTGTATGAAATGGTTGGGGTTATGGAGAACTTGATTTCCTGGTGCATTTGGGAACTAATGATCTAGAGGGAAATAGCATTTTGGAAATCCAAGCAAGGTTCCAAGGACTTGCCAGAGTCTGTCGGGATAATGGATGCAACATTTCCTTTTCGGAGATATTGCCAGTACCAAAGGCCTCAATGGAGAAAAAAATGAAGCTCACAGAGGTTAATGACTGGCTCAGGAAGTGGGGTGAAGAGAATGGGTTGGGGTGTTAGGGAAATGGAATGGAGTTTGGGAGGATAAGGGACTATATGCCAAGGACAGGTTTCATCTTGCCCCATGGGAAGGAAGTCCTTAAACAGGGATGGCTGACTACATACAAGAAAGGTGGGGTTTAAAATTGTAAGGGGAAGGGATAAGGAGGGCTGATCAGAAGCCCTCTCCTCCAGATGAGGAGTAGCCTTCAAGCCCAAGGGAGGGAAACAGACTGGAGGTGGAGGTTTCAGGAGGAGCAGGGGAGGATGGAAGTATAAGGAATCTGGGTGGGGTTCGACAAAGAGGATCAGGGATAAGGGGTGGGGTTGGTGTTAGTAAATGCCAGGAGCTTGGGAAACAAGTTGCCAGAGTTCCAGGCCATGCTGTTGGGGGGTGGATGTATGGCAGTCACGGAGACGTACACAACAAAACCATGACTGGGACCTAAATGTATGGGGGTACACTATGCTTAGGAAGGATAGAAAGGAGGGCAGAGGGGGTGGAGTGGCTATGTTCATTAGAGATGACATAGAAATTGCTATGGTAGAAGAGGCAGAGGAAAACGTGGAGGCCTTATGGGTCACCTTACGATCCCCAGCAGGAGATAAGGTCAAGCTGGGAGTAGCATATAGGCCCCTCGGGATGAGTGATGTTCTAGAGGATGGTTTGCTGGACAACATCATTGCCCAGTGTGGTCCAAAAGAGAAGTGGTGTTGATGGGGGACCTTAATATGCCAGGTACAAACTGGGGAACCATGTTCTCTAAGGTGGTCAAGGAGCAGAGGCTGCTGGATGGCTTCAGGATGTGTTCTTAACACAGCATGTGATGGAGCCCACAAGGGAGGGGCATGTCCTGGATGTGGTTCTGGCAGATGGGGATCTGGTAAGGGACATGGTTGTACAGGACCCCCTGACTGGGAGTGACCACAATACAGTCTGGTTTCAAATAAGCATGAGGGGAGTGGGGGTGAGATCTAGGACACTGGCAGTGGACTTCAGGGGGGCAGACTTTATGGGCATGGGAAATATTCTCAAGGATCACTTGAAGACAATTACCTCAATGACAAATGTGGAAAGGAGATGGGAGGTCATAAAACGGGGACTTCATGAGGCAGTCAGGATCTGCGCTAAGTTGAAGCGTAAGGGAGCAAGGTCACATAACCATGCTGGTGGTCCAGTGAGGTACAGGTAGCAGTCAGAGAAAGAGGCAGCCTACAAAAATATAAAACAACAAGGGGATAGGGATAAGAAATGTACCAGCTTGCATCTAGAAAGTCACCCATATGGTGAGGGAGCAAAGTCCAGTAAAGAGCAGCGGCTGGCAAGGGATACATGGAGGGAAAGGGTTCTTCCGGTACATTGGGGAGCGGAGAAAAACTAAGGGCCATCTCAGCAGATTGAGATCAGAAGGAGGGTGGGTGGAAGAGGCGAGGGACCAGGCAGAGGTATTTAACGAGTACTTTGCCTCTGTGTTCACTAGGGAGGGGGATGGGATATCTACAAAGCAAGGCACGAAGGGGATAGAAGTGGCAGGGAGTGGGATATGGGGAGCAACAGAAATGGAGCAAGAGGGAGGGAAAGGTACCCCAGGGGTGTCACATCTGGATAAGGATAAAAAGACCAGTAAGGTGGAGGGGACGGATGATGCTATCTCCGCCAAAAGGGTGTGGTTAGCCCTCAAGGCCCTAAAGAAAGACAAATCTCCTGGGCCGGATGGCATTCATCCGAGAGTACTATGGGGTGGCGGACATACTGGCTGCACCTGGCGGAGCTTTTCAGCAGGTCACTTGAGACAGGGAGGGTACCTAGGGATTGGTGAGAGGCACATGTGGTACCAATCCATAAAGGGGTCGAGGAAGTACCAGGAACTATAGACCCATCAGTTTGACCTCGGTGGTGGGAAAATTAATGGAGAGTATACTAAAGGAACGATTGGGGGTGTACTTGGAGGAGGTGGGAGGTCTGGATAGTCGGCAACATGGGTTTGTGCCAGGTAGATCATGTCAAACCAACCTTGTGGAGTTCTATGAATGGGTAACATCAGAACTGGACAGGGGTAAGCCTGTGGATGTATTATACTTGGACTTCAGCAAGGCGTTTGACTCTGTCCCCCACAATGGTCTGGTGGAGAAACTGATGGGGTTAGGAGTAGGCCCTTTGATGGTCAGATGGATTGAAAACTGGCTAGCTGGATGCACCCAGAGAGTAGTGGTCTGTGGGGAGCTCTCAAACCCTAGAGAGGTAGGTAGTGGGGTACCACAGGGCTCGGTCCTGGGTCCGATCCTGTTTAATGCATACATATCGGACATCAGGGAGGGTATAGGGTGTGAAATGAGTCTATTCGCGGATGACTCCAAGATGGGAGCAGTAGTTGAGGGAGAAGAGGGGAGGTTGGCCCTGCAAGGGGACCTGGACACCCTGGAAAGCTGGGCTCACACATGGAAATTAAATTTCAATATCACCAAGTGCAAGGTGTTGCATCTTGGTCGGGGAAACCCTAAACACAGGTACACCCTGGGAGGAGGCGCTGGAGGCCTCAATAGGGAAAAGACCTAGGGGTCATGGTGGATACATGTATGAATAACTCTGAGCAGTGCAGAAGAGCAGCTAGCAAGGCAAACAGGATGTTGGGATGCATCGTGAGGGGATCACCTCTAGGAGCAAGGAAGTGATTCTGCCGCTGTACAATGGACTGGTTAGACCACACCTTGAGTACTGTGTACAGTACTGGAGACCACACTTGAAGAGGACATACAGCTCCTGGAGAGGGTACAGAGGAGGGCAACAAAGATGATACGAGGGCTAGGGGATTTGACTTATGAGGACAGACTTGAGGAGCTCTGCCTGTTTTCATTGGAGGAGAGGAGAGACAGGGGGACATGATTGAGGTCTTCAAGTACCCCAAGGGAATAAATAGGGTAAACATGGAGGGGATCTTTAGACTAAAGCAGGGAGGTATCACCAGAGGGCATGGTTTGAAGTTGGAAGGTGGAAGGGTGAGGGGGAAAGAGGAGGAGGTTTTTCACTGAGAGGGTGGTGGACCCTTGGAATGCACTGCCTGGTGAGCTGGTTCAGAGATCCACAGTGGAGGGCTTCAAGAGAGGGTGGGACAGACACAGAAAGTGGATGTATCAGATGATGGCCTGTCCTGGGGGGGTGGGGATGGATGATAGGAGTTTCTGGAGCACAAGGGATGGGAGGGTCTCGGCACCCAACTAAGGATCTAGGTTCGAGCAGACTCGATTGACCGTAAGGCCTAATCTGCTGGCAAATAGTATGTTAGTATGTTAGTATACATATATATAAATATATAAATATATATATATATATATATATATATATATATATATATATACACTCAATAGGGGTGAGCTGATAATGCATGAAATAAAAACCCAGATCACTCACCCCAACTGTATAACTACTCAGTGACGTATGCACTGTGATACCTGCTTACAAATATACACACAGTGCATGCGTCAGCACCTCAATATTATCACTCCCCTTACATCACTACCATTAATCTCCACTCCCAACAACCTATGCAAATGATTTCCCCCTACAGAAAATGAAAACACAGTACACCTCGTTAATTCACAAGGTACTAACCTTAACAGCAAGATGGTCATGATGTACACCACATCGCGTCCCAGTGTCCATGGAGCACATCTCAGAAAACCCCTTTCTTCCACAAAGCAGCACTTATACTACCCCAAAAAAGAAAAAGAAAATAATATCACTCCTGCCAAAACAATCAAACCCTCCCTTACACACAACCTTCGTCAATCCCGCACTGACAAAGTCCGGCCCACACACGACAACCAGCCAATCAAAACACACGCACAAGATACGTAACCAATCAAAAACAAAAATGGGCTACCATTCAGAAACAGCACAGCAGCGAATCAGAAACTACACAGGTCTTTCATTCATTGCAGCAACCAATAACAGCACTGCCTGTAACCACATCAACCAACAGACACACAGACGACACCATTCAGTAAAGCAGCATTCCAGTCAATCACTGAGCCAACTCACAGAAGGGGATAAAAAAAGAACCACACAGAAAACCAGTAAGCACATAAAAAATACTAACTAAATACATGGGACCCTATTGTATAAATCACACATATGATAAGCAGATCATGAGATATGGGAAATTATGAACTGAGGCTTGTAAATAGAGGAATCTGATTGGCCAAGAGCTCATTGAAGCTGTGATAATATCGGGCTACATCATCATCATGGCTTCAAAAAAGTTCTGGCGCCACCAGCCTCCTTGCTCTCTACTGTCTGAGAACTATTTTTTCAAAATGTACTCCTACACCACCCAAAAACTCATTCATAAAACATTCTAAAACCTGTTTCTTTTATTGTTTTTATTTATAAAACTTGAAATAATAGCAATAAGTCACTCCAGGGTGTGGTACATCATGGGATATCGTCACTTCTTGGGTGGTTGGACGCACTCAGCCTGCAGCCTCACGCCCAACCACCTGAGGCGTGATGATATCCCATGATATACCACACTCTGTCATGCATTATTGCTTAAATATTCACACTCCTGCTCGTGAGATATTCAGAGCTCACTCTGCAGAAGTGTGAATATTTTTCCATATCACACTCCCGCCCATCATGTATCCTATATATATATATATATATCTATCTATATATATATATAGAGATGTATATAGAAACATAGACTTTGATGGCAGATAAGGACCACTTGGCCTACCCAGTCTGCCAATTTCCCTTCTTATTGGATAAGCTGCAGATTCTAGCTAACCAACAGCCTACTTCCTGTAACCCCCCACTACAATTGCCTTCTGTTTGTCCCATGCATGTTTGAATTCCCCCACTGTTTTAGACCCAACAACCTCCCCAGGAAGGCGGTTCCATGCATCCACCACTCTCTCCATGAAAAAAATTTCCTCACATTACCCCTGAGCAGTCCCCCTCTATTTTAAATTGTGCCCCTTGTTCTTACATCTCTTTTCTGAAAGATGCTACCCTCCTGGACTTTGTTGATTCCCTTGAGGTACTTAAAAGTTTCTATCATGTCCCCCTGTCCCTCCTTTCATCAAGGGTATACATATTAAGCTCTCTCAGTCTCTCTTCATATGGTTTCTGATGCAGACCCTGCACCATTTTAGTTGCCCTCCTTTGGACTGCTTCCATCCTGTCTATGTCCTTGTGTAGATGGGGTCTCCAAAACTGCACACAGTATTCCAGATGGGGTCTCACCAACTGTCTGTACAGAGGGATAACCACTTCCCTTTTTCTACTTGTGATGCCCCTTCCTATGCATCCCAGTATCCCCTGGCTCTTATTACTGACTTCTCACATTGCTTACCCACCTTTAGGTCATCTGATATGACTACCCCAAGTCCCTTTCCATTTTGTTGTTGTTAGTACCTCCCTGCTATTGTGTACTCTTCTCCTGGGTTTTGTTTCCAGATGCATTACTTGCACTTCTTTGCATTGAATCTAAGTTGCAATATGTCTGACCATTCCTCCAACCTTGCCAAGTCCCTTCTCATCCTTTCTACCCCCGTGTATCCAACTCTGTTACAGATCTTTGTGTCATCTGCAAAGAGGCATACCTTTCCTCAGACCCTCTGCAATGTCACCTATAAAGGTGTTAAAGAGGACTGGACCCAGTATCTGAGCCTTGTGGTACTCCACTAGTAACCCCCCTTTCTTCAGAATGTGTTCCATTCACTATTACCTTCTGTGTCCTGTTGTGCAGCCAGTTTGCTACCCAGGCTACCACCCTGGAACCCACTCCTAGGCTGGCTAACTTGATTATTAGTCTTTTGTACGGGACTGTGTCCAAGGCCTTGCTAAAGTCTAGGTAGGCCATATCCACAGCCCCTCCCTGGTCTATTACTTTGGTCACCCAGTCAAAAAGTCAATTAGATTCGTCTGACATGACCTTCCTGCTGTAAATCCATGCTGCTTTGGGTCCTGTGCCCGCTGGCCTCTAGGTACTCAACAATTCTTTCTTTCAGAAGTGATTCCATCATTTTCCCCACCACTGAGGTCAAACTTACAGGTCTGTAGTTTCCTGCTTCTGCCTTGCTCCCACTTTTGTGAAGGGGAATCACATCTGCTCTCCTCCAGTCCTCAGGTACCTCCCCATCCTCCCATGATTTGTTAGAAAATGTGGTCAATGGTGTCACTAGGTCCTCCCTTAGTTCTTTTAGGATTCTGGGGTGAATCCCATCAGGCCCCATTGCTTTTTCCACCTTGAGTTTTAGGAGTTCTTTCAGGACTCTTTCTTCTGTAAAAGGACTGGTGTCAACCCCCTTCCCCAGAGTGCTTCTATTGTCTGGTTTAAGTAACTCCTTCTCATCTTTTTTTGTGAATACCGAGCAAAAGTATTCATTCAGTATCTCTGCCTTTTCACTGTCTCCCTCTGTCCACCTCCCCTCTCCTTTATTAATCTTCACTATTCTCCCTTAACCTTTCTATGCTCCCTAATGTACAGTACCTATAAAAGGTTTTATCCCTCTTCTTAACCGAGTTGGCTATTTTTTCCTCAGTTTGGGCCTTTGCTATTCTGACTGCCTTCCCCACTTCTTTCTGCTTTAATTGGTACAGTTCCCTGTTGTGCTCCTTCTGTGATTCCTTATACTATTTGAATGCAGCCTTTTTCTCCTTAACCTTCCCTGCCATCTCTTTTGAGAACCATAGTGGTTTTTTATTCCGCTTTGTTTTCTTTATTTGTTTCACACAAAGGCTTGTGTATAATACCCTTACCTCAGTGCTTTAGACTTTTTTTTTATTTGGCTCACCACAACCAAAAACTATAAGACCAACTTAGGACTGCTTCATTTCCCCTGGGGTGCGAAACAGACGAGGAACACTGATGAGTCCTTGTAGGATGAAACACGTGTCTGTGCCTTTCTTTTTTCACCCTTTGCTGATTGTGTGAAGCCCTTTGACACCATGCATTCCTGCTTAAAGCTGAATCAGCCTAAAATGTTGTGGTGATTTGCATATATAGGGGATAGCTGATGGGCAAGAGTGAGATATGGAAAATATTCTCTCGCTCCTGCAGAGTAAGCTGTGTATTCTCATGAGTACCACAGGCATGAGTGAGAATGCACAGCTCACTCTGCAGGAGTGAGAATATTTTCCATATCCCACGATCTGCACATCATGTGTGCGATTTATACAATGGGGCTAGGAGCATTAGGAACATTTTTTTTTTCTGTGTTCTCTTCTTGTTTACTCTGTTTTTTTATTTTAGTAACTGGGTAAGTTTTCAGGGGTGACCTGGGAGCACCGGACAGTTAACTGATTTGTTCAGAGTCACACAGTATGCAAGTGGAGGTTGTGAGAATCAAACCCTGGTCTGGTCTGCTGAATGTAGTAAAGTTGTTCCCAGATTGTTACTCTAACCCTAACCTCTAGGCTATACTGACAATGGTTTGTGTGTGTGGTCTGAGCGTGTGTAAGTGTTTCTGAATGGGCTGGGAGTGTTAGACACTATGGGAAACAGGTGAATGTGTTTAGCAATGGTAAATTGAGTTTCCTGCAGCTAGGAGTGAGAAACAGAAACTGTTAATTGAGTAAGCTGCAGACTTCAGTGAGACAGAGAAACTGTTGCAGGCAGCACTCAGAAAGGGAAACTGCTTTATGGAAGGGGGCTGTTTTGAAGATTAGAGCAGCACAGTAATGGGCTAGGAGAGTCAGAAAAACTATGAGACACAGGTGATTGTCTTTTGCAATGCTAATTGAGTTAGTTGCAGGATGCAGTGATAAAGAGAAACTGTGAAGCTGTTAAATGCAGGCTGCAGTGAAGATATTCTCACTGTGGTGACATCACCACTGTGAGAATATTTGCTAGTGATGTAGGCATTATGTGTATATCCGCAATTATACAATGGCAAGAAAATTTCCTGGACTCTGATTGGTCAGTGTGTGCCTGAGACAGTGATGATATTACACAATAACATCACTGTGTGGATTTTATTGAGCATGATCTTTTTTTTTCAGAAACAAAGATATGCTGCCTCACTAAAAATCTACTAAAAACATTTTAATTTTTATTTTTGTTTTCTATAACATTGAGCCATTGTATAATTGCAATAAGGCACTCCAAGGTGTGTGTTATCATGTAATAACGTTACTCCTGGGGTGGTGGAAGCACTCGGTTTTGCCTCGTGCTTTAACCCACCCCAAGAGTGACGTTATTACATGATAACACACACCTTGTCGTGCCTTATTGCTTAATTATACAACAGCACCCAAAAAGGCTGGCTCCTGATTGGCTATCTAACACGGTTTACAAAGTGTAAGTTCTGCTAGTACCCAACAGAAAAAAGTGCCAGCTGCACCCCCGTGCCCCATACCCTCTCAAAATCTGTCCAGCAAAAATCAAAGCCATGTGCCGCCATCTTCCACAGCGTCGCTACTTACTGCGCTAAATTAAAAAAAAAATGTAATGCTCCTTTGATGTAATTGACAAGACGAAGCTGGATAAAATATTTTTAAACATTCCGAACATGTTTCCACCAGAAAGAACATCTCAAAATGTTCTTCACAACTTACGTGATACCTCAGCTTGAGCGTTTGACCATCCAGCCTCTGCGACTCTTTCAGAACCGGCACCAATAGGAAACAATGCAGAACTATTATTTTCCTTCATGTCTACATCACTATATAAAACAGGTAGCCCAAACCATCAATAAAACCTATAATAAAAATATGTAATGCTAAAAACAAATCCCAATTGTATAATAGCAATATCCCACTTGAGGCTGTGGGTGATGCCAGGATTTACCTCGGCTCCACCTCAGCGAACAACACACCACCCGTGGGTAAATCCTGGCATCACTCACAGCCTCTTGTGGTATATTGCTTAATTATACCATGGACCTCAGACACTGACCAATCAGATAGTCAGGCTGGCACCTTACCTGCGTTGATTACCTACCGATAATCACCGCAAAAAGGTGCCAGCCAACCGCATCTCATAAAAATCATCCGACCTGGGAAATTCAAACTGGAGATCCGCCATATTGAAACACTCACTAACCAGCAGTCTCCGACTCTCATCACGTCCTATTCAACAAAGCACACACCATAACACAAACCCCCCAAGAAAGTGGATCCGCAGTTAGAAAAAAAAAACACAACACGCTTCAGCATGTATTTTCCCGTTATCGCCAAAAGTCTCTGTGTCCGAAACACTGCTTTACCCTTGCTCTGTCTAACACTTTCTCTCTTTCTCTATTAGTGTTCACTTCTAGCAGCATGAAGGGGAATGAAGTACATTTTGTGCCGCTGCCTAACAATAAACTTAAAATAAGTTATACAAAGTAAAAAAACAGTTTTGCCCTGCTTTTTTCTTACCAAAAAAGACAGTACTTACCTGGTATAATTGCAATTATACAATGTGGTAAAATTGAATAAACCAAATCCTGCAACCTGATTGGTACCTTTCCCAGCATTGTAAATCCTCCAGTGTACCCACTGGAAAAAGTACCAGCCAACTGTATCTCGTGCAAATCAATGTATCAATATGATGCTTTCACTTCAAACGAAACCGCCGCTATTTTTCCTGTCGCTGCCTCGATAAGATGCCACGGTAAATAAAAAAAAAAAATGAATCCTCTTTCGAACTGCACGACCTCAGTGATGTAAAAACCAAAAATTAAACAAACAATATTTGACATTGTATAATAGCAATAAATCCCTCCAGGGTGTGGGTATGCTGGAGGGCTTAACACCACTGGTGTGGTTCGGCTGCCCTCTCATGACGAACCACACCAACCGTAGTAAATCCTCCAGTATACCCACACCCTGGAGGGATAAACTGCTTAATAAGCCACTCAGTGGATCTGGGTTATTGGAGGATTTACCACGGATGGACGGATTTACCCACTCGGCTGCGCCTCATGGGCAAACCACTCCAGCTGTGGTAAATCCCCCGATAACCCACAACCCCTCATGGCTTATTGCTTAAATAGTCTTACAGTGGTGATGTCATCACAATGGTTATTCCACTGCAGTGAAAATAACACACTATCTCACTCATTTATCCCTCACCCCCATTGTATAAACTGCATTGGGGGGGGTGCATTTTTTTTTTACTTCTATATTATATTAAATTATATGATATCAAGTGACGTGATTCATTAATACTTACTGAGTATTATGATTTCATGCAATTAAAATTACATTTCATTACTTTGGTTTTACCGCCATATAGTTCAGTATATGTCTTCAGATGGCTTCCCTAATATTGACGCTTAATGAGTAAGCATAAGGACAGTAAAGCAGGACAACAAGACCATGCAATGCTGCATATTAGTGAGCTCTATTTTTTTATTATATTTTAAATAGCCCTTATCTCATGACTTGTAACTAGAATTCCCTTATTTCCACAATTTACTTAAGTCATTTTTTAGTCCATTTCGGTACATTTCAAATAATACAAGGAGCGCTACATTTAATGTGGGTTCTTCCATTTTCTCTTCACTATTTATTCACAGCTGTTTCAGAACACATACTGTAAGTAAGCAATAATCCATGACAGGGTGTGCGTTAGACACTTTAACACGCGGCTAGGAGGCGTAGTGAGGCAGGAGGCCATCGGCCGAGTGCGTCCAGCCTCCTAGCCATGTGTTAAAGTGTCTAACGCACACACTGGAGTGGCTTATTGCGCTTATGAAATGGCCATCTGTAATGCAACTGCATTTTGTAGGTAAAATTCCCAATTTTAAGTAGGAAAAAACATAAATGTTTGTGTCACTTTTAATAAAATAGTTCCTCTGCCTAAGTGTGTTATGTGTGTTTTTTCTTTGAGTGAAGTAATTTTGTCCTACAAAAGCTTCTGTAGTTTAGGTCTGGTTGTCATGGCAGTAGTCACCCCCCCATGCTGTGTGGAGACAACGAAGATTAAAAATGTCTTTGTTTTTAATTATTTGTAAAAGAAGTTGATTCTGAACGACTGGGTGGGCTGGGACCTCACAAACAAGTGGATTCTAAATGAATGGGTGGCTGGGAGACAGATCGCGGCTGTTCATTTATTTTTTTCCCCAAGAAGTTCATTCTGAACAAGCGGGCGAGCTGAGAGAGAGAGAGAGAGAGATCGCGGCTATCCGTTTCTTTTTTTTTCTCGTTTACTACATGCTGCACCCATGAGGAGATAGGTAGATGTAATGAAAATGAAAACATTTAAGAGTGAGCAGGTGGGGAGAAAGAGAGCACAGCTGTTCTGTGTTTTACATTCAAGAAGCGAGTATGTGAGCTGGGAGAAGCGTGACTGTTCACTATTTAATACCTGCTGCATCCATGAGGAGACATACAGATGGATTGAAATTTCGAAAGACTGAGATGAAGTATACAAGAGGTCAGAGGTACTGTTTTATTTTATTTTAAATATGCCATTGTATAGACTGGTAGTGCCACTTTCATCTGGTTAAACAAGATGGCTGATTTCAGATTTGCCAACATTCTAATTGGCATGTTTACTAGGATCGGTGCCCACAGGGCACTGCTGGTACTTTTTCCTGTGCGTTAGAAGGAATATCACACAGGTAAGCACCAATCAGGATGTCTGAATTCTGATGCCCATTTCATAATGTTCCATAAGGTCAGGCAGCAATGCCTGCTGTGCTGCATGCTAGTTAACTGCAGTCATAACAAGTGATGTTTATTGAATTGTTGCGCAACAGCAGCTGAGAACACTGATGGCAACCGTTTTCAAGTCATATTAAAATGAGCACCCCTTTTATTATTTATGAAGTGACAAAAATGACAAAAGTGGACTCAAATTGTGGAAAGATGGTATCATACACAAATTGGTATGTGGATAATGGGCTATCTAAAATAGTGTCAGTCAGCCGGCCCAGTGACACGGAAGGCTGAGGCAGCGTAGCTTTACCTCCTGCCACACCAGTGACCCGCGTTCACGGAGCTAGCAGGGCATCGGGGGCTGGGCAGGGTGGGAATGGATCGAGTATCCGGAGGCTAGCTCTCCTCTCGAGGGAAGGGGAGGGAACAGAGGCTGACGATTGCCTGACACCTAGTGGAGGCTAGGTGTTGGCATGCCTGGCCCTGTACAATGGGGGCATGGGGGCATAGCAGGCAACAGGTGTGCTGCGTGTGGATGCACGCGTGGCATGCCCACCACCAGCAGTGTACGCTCAGCCTTGGAGGAAAAACGGAAATGGCAGCACCGGTCGAGCAGCTTCATGGACGTCTGTCAAGAGCGCACCAAGGGCATCACCAAAAGCTGGATCCGGTCCTGGTGGGGAGTTGGTGGCTCACCACCACCCCACCATAGGGGGCAAGCTGTTGGGGTGAATGGTGATTGCCTGATGTGGAAAATGGGTGTGGTACATATGGCGGCCGGAGGTATGGGATGCCTTAATAGAAAGAGCAGACCAGGGGCCAGGAGGAAAAAATTAAAGCAAAAAAAAAGTGTAGGTTAGAACTGTCAAAATATTGTTGCAGTGCTGCTGTAAGCTTGTGGATAATCCATGGTTTTAAAATACAACTCTTTCTCCGCCAAAAGACAGGGCACCAATCGTTATATAGCAGTACTGTCATCCACATAAAAAGTATAGAGAGAGACTAGAGGTGTAACTGCAAATGTAGAGATGTAATAAAATAAGCCACTCTTTCAAACATTAACATTAATTTAATATAACAAACAAAACAACAACAAGAAAACCAACAGGTCAGGAACACAATAACATTTGAATAATAATAATAACCATAATAACAGTAACTGTTCTAAAGTAACTATTTACATTTACAGCCAAGGGGAGGAACTTCCCACCGGCAACAACTATTTATTTTTCCTGTTCTCTCTCAGTCATTGGTGCGAGTGGTGGATATGCTGTTGCACCTGCAGGTGGAGCACTTCCTTGCATAAGGTTCAAAATTAAGTAAATTTTTTTCTCCATCCCTGCTTCAGTTTTAATGAGTTCACTCATGTTTTTTTAACTTCTTCATGTTTTTTTTTTTTCATTTCTCCCACCTCCTTCTCCAGACATCCCAGTCTTTTTGAAATAGATCACAGCTGATCTCTTTCTTTAGACTGCTTTCTGCTGGGCCTACCACCGGCTGCTGCCGCAGCCTGCATGCGGTCATCTGCATCCGCCTGATTTTTAAATGCTGCCTCTATATCTTTCAGATGTTTTGCTGCACACTGACTTACACTTTTGCCTGTTGGTGCTGCAAAATAATAATTAATACAATAACTTTATACTCTGAAACTGACCCTCCATCCTCATCCTCCCCCTCCCCTTATCCTCCGTCTCGACTTGTCACAGCCCCTTTTAAAGAAGACCACTGTTTTATGGCTACCATATCTTCTGGTAACGTGTTCCACCATGCCACCACCCTCTCCGTAAAAAATGATCTCCTCATTTCCCTCTGAAACCTTCTACCCTGCTGTCTCATGTCATCGCACTGAGTGTCCCTCCTCACCCCTACCCTACTAGCCCCTCTGTAACAGTCTTGTTTAACAGTTGCATGTACTTGACTGTCTTGATCATATCATCTCTGTCTCTCCTCTCCTCCCACGTGTACATGTTCAACTTCTTTAACCTATTCTCATATGGTAAGTCTGCCAGCCCCTGGGCCATCTTATTTATTCATCGCTGCACCCCTTCTAGTAATTTAATCTCCCTTTTCAGGTTCCCTGGGATGAATGCCATCTGGCCCTTGTGCCTTGTCTACCCTCAGCACTCTCAAGCCCTCCCACTCGGTACTTTCCGTGATCACCCCATCTGTTACTTCATCCCCAGTCTTTACTGCCCCCAATCCCCATTTATGGCACTCACTCCCTAGGGTAGAAGTAGTAATTGAATGATTCTGCCTATTTTTTCATCCTTCTCTACCCAACCTCTGTCCTTCTTAATCTTTACTATCTGTTATTTACTGTTTATTCTCTCCATGATGTACCTGAAGAAGTATGCAGTATAGCCTAGAGGTTAGAGGAACAAGGTGTGAATGAGCTTGATACATCCAGCAGACCAGACCTGAGTTTGATTCTCACAACCTCCATTTGCATACAGTGTGACTCTGAGCAAGTCACTTAACCGCCCAGTGCTCCCAGGTCGCCCCTGAAAACAGGCACATGTGCCTAGTGAGCCTTACCTGGTTACCAAAGACTAAAATAAAAAATAAATAAAAATTCTCTCCCTCCTTAATGCCTTGCACTAGCCTGAGCTCTTTTGTGGTTTTTGCTGTTCTTAATGGCCTTGTCACCTCTCTTGCCTCCTGCATGTACTCCTTCCAATCTTCCACCCTCCCTGATTTTCTGTATCTCCTAAAGGCCACCCTTTTTCTGCTCACCTTTGCCATAACCATCCTGCTCAACAAGCTTGGCCTTTTGCCCTGGCCTTTTTATGCCTAGTCCAGATACAGGAATTGGTAGACTCTAGTATCACATTCTTTATGAATAATTAAGTAATCATCCACTGCATAATGTTGTTATCCATAGCGAGTCAATCCATTAAAAAGAAACAAAATACAAGCCTACTATGTGTATTGAATCAATAATTTCATACCAGGCTGTCCCTCATTGAACAGTTGAGTATGACGGTTCACCGGCTCCACCATCACTGACTGCCTCTTGCTGTTTATGGCATTCTTCAGTCTCTGCTGTTGAAAAAATAAACAGATGTTTGCTATCACTCATCCATCCCACATCACCCAAAAACCAAAAAGCTGATAATGATAGTAGTAGCCCTTGCCCATGGACCATTGATCCATTCCATAGAAACATAGACTTTGACTGCAGATAAGGACTGCTTGGCCCACCTAGTCTGCCCATTTCCATACCAATCGGATAAGCTGCAGATCCTAGATAACCAGCAGCCTACTTCTTCCTATCCTCCACCAGCATTGCCTTATGTCTGTCCCATGCATTCTTGAATTCCCCACTGTTTTTGACCCCATGACCTCCTCAGGAAGGCCGTTCCATGCGTCCACCACCCTCTCTGTGAAAAAATACTTCCTCACATTGCCCCTGAGCCGTCCCCCCTCTATCTTCAAATTGTTTTTCCACATCTCTTTTTCTGAAAGATGCTACCTTCTTGAACTTTGTTGATTCCCTTGAGGTACTTGGAAGTTTCCTTCATGTCCCCCCTCTTCCTCTTTTCCTCAAGGGTATGCATATTAAGATCCTTTAGCTTCTCTTCATGTGGCTTCTGTTGCAGACCCTGCACTATTTTAGTTGTCCTCCTCTGGAGTGCCTCCATCCTGTCTATGTCCTTGAGGAAATGGAGTCTCCAGAACTGTACACAGTATTCCAGATGAGGTCTCACAAACTGTCTGTACAGAGGGATGACAACTTCCTGTTTTCTTTTTTTTGTTGTTGTTGTTGTTGACCGGGTAAGTGCACTAGGCAGATTCTGCCTATTTTCAGGCATGACCCGGGGGAGGGAGATACAGATGAAATGTCAACGGACCTTGAACAAGAGTAAGCTGTTGGTGGTATTTTTAGTGAATGAGGGAAATTTGGCCAGGGCACCCGGGAAATTCCCCTACTTTGACTGCAGGGGTGCTGTCACTTCCTGTGGACAGGATGGAGGGGCACAGTTTGCAGCCGGGCACAGGAGGAGGAAGTGCTGATGTGGCAGAGGAGCAGGATGTGCTGAAAGGAGGAGGCCTGGTTTCAACGCCTACAAACTTTCCCACTGTTGCTGATTCTGAGGCTTTATCATCGTTATCAGTGAATCTGGATTTGAAAAAAGATGTTCCTGAGCTTTTTTCTCTACTGAGGATCTAACTTTGCCTAAAACAGCAGAAATTGAAACACTGACTGACTCCTACAATTTGACTACTTCCTTGAGTAAACCAGTACCTTTATTAAAGGATTCCTTGAAGCACCACGACATGGAAACAACTTCAGAAACACCCCCTTTCAAACACCCTGATTCGGATGTCAAATTGCAGAATGACGTACTAGCATCAAAGGCCCGGCCGAGCTCGGTGAGTCATTGTCAATTTCATTTGCAAACACAACTACCTCTAATACAAATAATGTGCATGAAAAGGCTGGCAGTATGGTCGCTACAATGAGCTAGTGCCAAAAGCCTGCTATTATTTTGGAGGGTCATGGAAAAGTTATAAATGGGAAAGTTTCACATTTACTTAGTAATCCCTCAGCAAACAAACCGGTAACTGTTTCTATCCTTAACAAAGCTCCGACTCAGTCGCAACCCCAGCTCTTGAAAACATCGGGATTTGTTTTTAAAGCTCTTGACTCTATTGCTGTAGCAGATTCAGCTCTTGAGGCTACAATATATCAAAAATATCCCATGTCACAAGCAGGAGCAACAACTTTTTCATTTAATAACAAATGGCAAACCGGGGCATTGAAACAACCAGCAGAGCCGGCCTCTGTTAAAGCAACAGTACCATGTCATTCAGTTCAGATTTCAGAGACTACAGCTCCAAAATTGTTAGAAGAAGCTACCTTAAAAGAGATATGGACACCAAAAAATGCTCTTTTGGGATCAGGATGGATGCAATCACCCAAGGGCATTTGGTTACCTGATCCCTCCTGGGACTCTTCGTTCTCACTTTCGCAATCAAACCCAACTTGGAAACCAGAAGAAAACCGGGGGTGGTTATTGAAAAGGACTTAAAATCAACTGATAGGGATTTAAAAAATGCTGGGGCACCAGTTTTACAGGACGTATCAATCTCTATTACGGACTCTAAACAGGTTCCTTCCATTTCAACCCCAGAACCTGCATTAACAAATATTTCACTCCTTTCACTGGAGCATTCTTCAGGAACTGAACAAACACCCCTAATGTCTGAACTGTTTTCCAAAGCTAAGAAAGAACCTGCTCCCAGAAGAAGTGCTGTGCATATTCAGTATATTGGGGGCCTAGCAGACAGACTGGCTAGATATCAAGTGGGGAAGATATTACTAAAAGACTCGCTACACTTTTCACCCAAAGAAGTTTTTGCATTTATTAACATCTCTGGAGAGGACAATTTTGATGTTAGCTTCCACTCTACATATTTACTGGATCTTTTCTGGGAGAGATATGGACAAGTAAAGTTTTCCGCTACATGGATCCCCTTTTTGGTGATTCCTCTTACCAAACCTTTGATTAAGAATGTCACAGTTATGTTTAGGAATGAGACAGATCTTGCTGTAACAATTGTGGAGAAATTGGGCGAGTTACAATGCAATGTGCTAATCACACACGTTGTGATTTATGTGAAGAATTTGGGCACATTTTTCAGGAATGTCCTTGGGCAGCAAAAGATAAGGCCTCCTGTATTAGCCCTGACTTACTAATTCAACAGGCACAGGAAGCTGCTGCCCCCCTCCTCCTCCAAAATCAGAGGATAAACATCTAGAACCCTCCCAGACCCCTAAAGATAATGTCCCTTCCTCCCCTTTGAAGGAAGAAATTTTGGTGGTGAAACCAAAACCGGAAGGGGACACAACTGTGGGATCCATTCCTTCCTTGCTGATTCCTGTCTGTTACAAAGAGTCAGAAATAAAGGATAAAAGAGTGACAGTTCCCCCTCCTTCCTCTCCTCAGACTCGCAGACAATCTACAAGAAATTCTAAAGTGAACCCTACCCCACAATCTCCTGTTTCTGTTTCCTCACAAGAAGTTAACTTTGAGTCTCATAATTCCTATGTGGCACTTTTTGGGGGAGACTCAGAAATGGAGGTAGGAGATACAGATTCACAAAAATCCTCACAAGACCCTTCAATGGTGATTGTGGAGGAATATAAAGAAAAAAGGAAAAAAAGAAGGAAAAAATAAAAGCATGTTTATATGGGTTCTCCTACATTGACCTGGGGTTCTTTAAATACTCATAGTCTATTAAAAGCTGATAAAAGGCAAGCAATTTTTCAATATATTCATAATGAAAAAATCCAAGTATGTTTTTTATAGGAAACCTGGATGTATACATTTGATCAGATAGCTTCTTTCAAAAGGGATTGGCCTTGGGGTCCATCCTTTTGGTCTTTTGGACCTGACAGTGCAGATGGGATAGGAATTCTATTCAATTATTATGCTTTTACTTTATATAATCTGATAGACCTCATTCTGGGAAGATTATTAATTCTGGATGGTAATTGGGGAACTGAGGCCTGTAGCTTTATCAACATTTATAATTCTCAATCTAAAGCTGAAAGGGTGACATGCATAGAGGTGGTACAACCTTATTTAGTTTCCTCAAAAAAAATCTTTTGGGGTGGGGACTTCAATTGCAGTCTCCCAAAGTGTCAAACTAGTTATTCAAAAAAGACTTACTGCAATTCTAATTCTCTTCAGAAAATTGTTAAAGTGGCAGGTTTACTAAATTGTTTCAAATTTCAAAAACAGGGACCTGATTTTACATATAAAAGGGGTAAATATCAATCTACAATAGATTGTTTATTTATATCCTCAAATGTTCCTGCCAGAAAATTCACTGCACATCCCTCATAATTTTCTGACCATTTGTTTTTAACTTTTCCTCTAGTATCCACCTTGGCAATACCTAGACAAACTCACAGATGGAAATTAAATACTTCCATCCTGTCTCAACAAATGGTAGTTAATACAATACAGTCAATACTTATGGCAAGGCTTTCTGTAGCTTTTTTATATACTGATTTAAGGGATTGGTGGTTGGACACCAAAATGGATATTGGTACCTGGTTTAAAAAATTTGGGAAAAATAACAGGAGGCATAATTTTCATAAGTATCTTACGCTTAGAAATCAATTAAGGAAACTTTATACATTATCAAATACATCTGGGATAAATTATACATCTCAGATTAATAACATTAAAAAAGAGATGCAGAAATATCAATATAACAGAACAAATACCATACAGGCAATGTTAGCCAATCATACAAAAAAATCACCCTCGGGAGATCCTTTTGAAGCATGTAAACATATTAAAGAGTCCATGCAAATAGACTCTTTAAAGGATGAAGCAGGCAATATTCTAACTACCGAAGTTGATATTGAAGCCTTGATGAAGCAACACTTTTGTTCTTTATCGCCACAGGCCTTTATTTCTCCTTTTCACATAAAAACATATCTAGCCTCAGTGATGGTGCAATCCTTTCTTTTGGATACCCTGTCTTTACAACACCGAAACACCCCATTACAGAACTAGAAATAAAATCTGCAATACAGCTGCTCAAACTTAACACATCACCTGGCCCAGATGGGCTTCCTAATTTTTTTTTTTTAAAGTCTTTGGTAAATGGGTAAGGCCCACTAGGCACAAGTCCCTGTTTTCAGGGGCGACCTGGGAGCACTGGGCAATTAATTGACTTGTTCAGAGTCGCACAGTATGCAAGTGGAGGTTGTGAGAATCAAACTCAGGTCTGGTCTGCTGGATATATCAAGCTCGTTCACACCTCGTTCCTCTAACCTCTAGGCTATACTGCCAACAAAACTTATTCTACATTATTAATAACTTGTCCTCAATTGGTTTTTCAATTTTTCATGGAATCTCAGATAATGTTCCCAGCCTTTACTGAAGGACTTATGATAATTTATTTAAATCAGGTGATAGACAAGATATAAAAAATTGGAGGCCTATTACACTTTTGAATTCAGATTACAAGATCATTACTATCTTGATAAATAATAGGCTTAAAGCTGATGCTTTAAGAGTCATTTCCCCCTACCAATTCTGTGGTCTAACAGATAGGAAAATCCATACAGCACTAATGATTATAAGAGATGTGATAGAATATCTAACACTGCAAGGATCAACAGGTTATATAATTACAGCAGATTTAGAAAAAGCATTTGACAGGGTCCATCTGCTATATTTATTTCGGGTGTTACTTAAATATGGGGTTCCAGCCCCCTTATTGAACTTAATTCAACTTCTATATAAATCTGCTAAAGTTTATCCTATAATAAAAGGTATGACAGTAAAGGTTTTTTTTTTTTTTACATACAGGGGTCAGACAAGGATGCTCCCCAAGCCCTTTATTATATATATTTTCATTAGATCCCTTCCTGAGTTCTATTACAGAGGTACCAAAATGGCCAGGAATTCTTAATACAGACACAGGGAAACAATTACTTTTACAGGCCTTGCTGACGATGTCTTTATATTTTTAACAGCACCGGAACAATTAACATTGTTTTTGGCAGAATTTGAAAGATACGCATCCATCTCTAATGCAAAATTGAACATTTCCAAAACAAAAGGTTTAATGGTTGGGTCTGGCATACAGAAAGATTTTTATTTTAGGGATATCTTTATTTCATCTACTCCACTTTTAATATTAGGGGTTCTTTTTGGGCCATAGAATTTACCAAATGAAAATTGGGATCTGGCATTGAAAAAAACTGAAGGTAAAATTTCTAGATGGAAACAGTGGAAACTATCTAAACAAAAAAGGATATTGATTTTAAAACAATACATTGTTCCTTGCTTGCAATATATAGCAATAATTTTTCCTCTTCCTCAACAGTTTGAAACCAGGATCTACAGTTCCTTTTTCCAGTTGTTATGGGGGAATAGATTGAACCCTGTTAAGCGTTGTTATACATATCTGACAAAAAAGAAAGGAGAACTGGGTATGATTAACCCTGTTGTGTTTTTTCACGCTTTTTTTCTCAAACTATTAAATTTGGCCTAAGATCTAAACAAGGAAAAGGTCAAGCATGGGTTTACAAAGCTTTAAACAGATATTTTCATATTTGGCATAATATGGCCCCGAAACTATCCAGTCATGTTCATGTTCCTTTGTATTTTCGAGTTGCTGTTTCATAATTATATAAATGGCAAATTACAAAGACACTGGTGCAAACCACTACGGTACGCACTTTATATGAAACTAATATTTCCACAATTTACCCTACCGAACCTAGCTTTAAAAACTGCCCTCCAAAACAAAATTCTTTTGTATTATCACAATTGAATAATAAAAGACTCCCCCCCATATGTGGGAAACGCAGTGGTTATTTATGTATGAGAGGTTAAGTATAAGAGGCAAAGCAAAATATAAAGCACAGTTAGAAAGGAACTGTCCATATCCTGGATGTATCAACCTGGAAGAAACAATGGAACATTTTTTGCTTAATTGTTCTTATGCAAAATCATTGTGGGTTTTTTTAGGTACAAAATGGAACTTACCTTGGTTACACTACCTCGCTTATGATATTTTTGTCTTAGGAATTTATCCTTTGGGATTAGCCCACTTTCACCAAGACACATTATCTCTCTTTTTCAGTTGCCTTAGATTTTACTTATGGCAGGCACATTGTCAATGGGTAATTTACCAGAAAAGAATATCGCTTGAAGGTTATAGTCAGATTGTTTCTCAAGAATTAACAAAAATATATTTAAAAGATGTTTAAATGTTCACTACAACAGCAGTAACACGTTGGGGAAAAGGTTTTCACACAGTGATAGTTTAAGTAGCTGTTTTTCTAATATTTTGGCTGTATCTTGTTTAAAATGTATAAATCTATGTAGTGTTATTGACTATGTTTCATTTAATAAAAATCTCCCCTACTCTTTTTGAGAAGTGCCATGGGATCCACCTGAACTAACACCAGAACAGGCAGATGGGACCTTGGTTTAACTTCTCATCTGAAAGACGGCACCTCAGGAGTGCAGCACCCCCCCCCCATGCTGCACTACAGTGTCAATATTGGAATATTAACCCAAGTGCCTGGTGTGGGGATAGAACCCCCAGCCTTCTGATCTCCTGGCCTCAGAGGCAGGTGTGCTACCTGCTGAGCCACTGACACTGATACTGGTGATATCTCTTGCTATGCATCCCAGTATCCCCCCAGCCCTCCTTACTGCCTTCTCACATTGCATGCCTACCTTTAGATCATCTGATATGACTACCCCCAGGTCCCTTTCCATTTCTGTTGTTGTTAATATCCCCCCCCCATTGTGTACTCTTCCCCTGGGTTTTTGTTTCCCAGGTGCATTACTTTGCACTTCTTTGCATTGAATCTAAGCTGCCATACTTTTGACCATTCCTCCTACCTTGCCAAGTCCCTTCTCATCCTTTCAACCACCCCTTGTGTAGCAACACTGTTGCAGATTTTTGTGTCATCTGCAAAGAGGCATAGTTTTCATTCTAGTCCCTCTGCAATGTCACTTATAAAGACATTAAAAAGGACCGGACCCAGTATTGAACCCTGCACAGTACCCCAAGAGTAACCACCCCCTTTCTTCGGTGTGGACTCTGTTTAATATTACCCTCCATGTCCTGTTGTCCAGCCAATTTTTTACCCAGGCTACCACCTGGGGACCCACTCCTAGGCTGGCTAATTTGTTTATTAATCTTTTATTTTATTTATTTATTTAGTTTTTGTTGACTGGGTAAGTGCACTAGACAAATTCTGCCTATTTTCAGGCACGACCCGGGGGAGGGGGATACAGATGAATGCCAACTGATTTTGAACCAGATTAAGCTGTGTGGGACTGTGTCAAATGCCTTGCTAAAATCTTGGTAGGCCATGTCCATAGCCCTTCCCTGGTCTACTTCTTTCATCACCCAGTCAAAAAAATCTATTAGAGTCATCTGACATGACCTTCCCGCTAAGAATCCATGCTGCCTTGGGTCCTGTGCCCTGCTGGCCTCTAGGTACTCAACAATTCTTTCTTCCAGAAGTGATTCCATCATTTTTCCTACCACAGATGTCAAACTAACAGGTCTGTAGTTTCCTGCCTCTGCTTTACTCCCACTTTTGTAAAGAAGAATCACATTTGACCTCCTCCAATCCTTAGGTACCACACCATCCTCGCATGATTTGTTAAAAAGGGTACTCAGTGGTGTCACTAGTTCTCCCCTTAGTTCTTTTAGAATTCAGGGTGAATCCTGTCAGGCCCCATTGCTTTGTCCACCTTCAGTTTTAAGAGTTCTTTCAGAACCCTTTCTTCTGTGAAAGGACTGGGATCGACCCCCCCTATCCAGAGTGCTTCTATTGACTGGATTAGGTACCTCCCCCTCCTCCTCTTCTGTGTATCCCTGCTTTTTCAGTGTCCCAAACCTCACTATCCCTCCCTTGGTCTTTCTAAGCTCCCCAATGTACCCATAAAAAAATAAAAATTATCCCCCTTCTTAACCAAGTTGGCTATCTTTTCCTTGGTTTGGGCCTTTGCTATTCTGATTGTCTTCCCCACTTCCTTCTGCTCTAACTGGTACAGTTCTTTGTCCTGCTCCTTCTGTGTTTCCTTATACTTCCTGAATGCTATTGTTTTCTCCCTAACCTTCCCCACCACCTCTTTTGAGAACCATAGTGTTTTTTTAGTTTTGTTTTGATTTTTTTATTTGATTTACACAATGGCTTGTTGCCTCTGTGATGGCAGTTTTGATGTTTCCCCATTGTTCATCCACCCCTCCTTCTTGCCTGTTTGCTAGTGCTTTTCTGAGGCACTCTCCCATTTTGATGAAGTCAGCCCTCCTAAAGTCCAGTTCCCTCACTTTTGTATGGCTTGACTCTGCAGCTGTGTTTATCATGAACCACACTATTTGGTGGACACTTGTTCCCAGATGGCTGCCCACTTCTAGATCTGAGATCCTCTCTCCCTCCAAATTTTAGAGTACCAGGTCTAATATTGCTCCCTCCCGAGTGAGTTCCAACACTAGCTGTTTGAGGCATGCCCCCTGTAGGGCATCGTGAATGACCCTGCTCTTGGATGTGGCTGCAGTAAAGGTGCTCCAGTTAACATCTGGCATATTCAGGTACCCCATCAACAATATCTCCCTTTTTCTGCCATCCTAAGGATGCTTTCTATCATTTCCTTGTCCATTTCCTCTCCCTGAGATGGGGGTCTGACTCTGCATATAACTACCATGTGGATTGTGGTGCCATTTCTGGTCTCAGTGGTGACCCATGGTGCCTCCTCTCCTCCCTGGTTACCCTTTAGTTTCATTGCTTTGATCCCTTTCCTTATGTAGAGAGCTACTCCTCCTCCTTTTCTATGCTCTCTGTCCCTCCTGTAGATTGCCTACCCTGGTATGTTGACATCCCAGTAATGGTTCTCTGTCTACTACATTTCTGTGACTGCCGTGATAGCCAGGCATTCCTCTTCTATCAATGCCACAAGTTCAGAGAGCTTGTTACTTAGACTATGGGCATTGGTACTCATTACACTCCATTTTCTGATAGCCAGCTTACCCCTTTATGTCCCATCCCTGTCCTTACTGCCTTTGCCTTTTTTCCTCCATTTCTCCCTATCAACTTCTCTATCTTGGTGTTTACCTCATGAACCACCCTGATTTTTTGGGGGGGCTAGGATTTCTCTGCTCCTTTTCAGTGCCTCCCCCCTTTGCTAGTTTAAATGCTTGCCAATGAAGCATTTAAACCTATCACCTAGGATTCTGGTTCCTCTCCTGGATAGATGCAGACCATCATGCCAGTACAGGCCTGCATCCCTCCAGGTGGAGCCCCAGTCCCCAATGAAGCCAAAACCCTGAGCTCTGCACCAGTTTTTCAATCATTGATTGAATCCCATGGTGTGGAGCAATCTAGCCTCACCCATGCCATAGACAGACAGCACCTCTGAGAAGGTTACTGTGCGTGCTACTTGTCTAAGGCCCCTCCCCAACTCCACAAACTCCTCTTGTACTGCTCTGATCCTTTCCCCAGCCAGGTCATTTGTCCCTAGGTGGACAATGACATCCAGATCACTCCCCTGTGCAGCTGCTTCCACATTCCTGAGTATTCACTTCCTGTCCCTCCAAGCCATGGCGCCAGGCAGGCAGGCACCTTACCTCCCTCTCCCCCTTCCCCCAGTTCTACCTTCCTAACAATGGAGTCCCCCACCAGGAGTTTTTTCCTTCCCCTGTAGGGTCCCATGCCACCCTCCTATGGGTCTTCTTTGTGGAGGTTCCCAGCATCCTCCTTGGTCTCCACTGTGGGTGCCTCCATAGAGGAATCACACTCTGCCAGAACAGCATACGAATTGTGGAGAGGTACAGCTGAAGGGACGTGCCTCTGTTTCACCACCCTCACCCTCCCTGAGCCCACTGTGGTCCAACCATATGTAAGTATTGCTACCTTGACAACTTGAAGGTAGGCTTATGCTGATACATCACTACTGTCTCAACATGAATAAATTATTAAATGCAAAAATACAAAACTGATGGTAGAAAAAGTTCTATAGTATCTTACACTCCACATGCTGTGCTGCACCACCTAGTACTGTGTATCTGTTTATTGTCTCCAACTTTCTCCTCCTTACCTCAACTGGCATCACTTCCTGCCTATGCTTACCCTGATGCTCTTTCATACCTTATCTCTGTCTACCCATGTTCCATACCATCTGCCAACACCACCTTTTTTCACTCCCAGGAACATGTGGACTTGTCTCCCGTGTCTGGGTGCCCACTTGTAGCCAGTGTCAGCCTGGTCTATGCTGTGATGGAGCCATCCATGCCCCTCTTCACCATCTCCTCATGGTCACTTCATACCTGTCCCCTCCGCCAGCTTCACATCTGAAACTCCGTACTTCCTCTATCTCCAGCATAATTTGTCTGAACATCCTGCACATTGGACACCCACCCCCCTCCTTCCACCATGTTCCCTTCAACAGTGCTGCCCTCATTGAAACTCACAAAACTCCCAGTCTCCATATGCAACCAGCCCCATTCATCCCTACCTCTACACTGTTACCACACATTTACTACAGGTTCATAGCAATTATAGAAATATCGGTGCAATTGAAAGAACTGTGGAACATTTAAAAACTGAGAGATACGGGGGGGTGGCGGACAGGGCAAAGAGACAGGTGGATGTGTAAGCAAGCAGACACGTTTGGGTGTGCGTAGAACATACTTTACACACACTGAGAAGCTTAAGTCACTCAGGCACTAAGGCTTCGTTCCTTTCAATGACACAAGGTGTGCATAAAAGTTGTTCTCCGTACACCCAGATGTGTCTCACTGCTTACACATTCTCCTGTCTCTTTGCCTTGGCCTCCACCCCACCCCTCTCCCGTATCTCTCAGTCACTAAATATTCAACAGCTCTTTACAATTGCATTCATATTTCTATAATAGATATGAATCTGCAGCACTGTCACAAAACTCTGACGTCATCAACAGGCAACAACTCTAGTACTATGGTATAACATAGTATGTAATAATATTTTACCAGTTTCCTTGTCTGGATCAGTTAACGATGATGTGCCACCACCAACTCCAGATGCCATCTCACTGCCTTCAGCTGCAGCACTCTGCATTGTGTTGATACTGTCAGCTGGTACATCAGTTGCAGCCAGTTCTTCAGTAGCAGCTGGTTCTGCAGTAGCAGCTGTTAACACACAAAACATAACAATTTGATCAGTGAAACATAATAAAAGTTATTGGTGATTCAATTTATTAGCAAGTACAAATACAGTATAAATTTTAACAGTAAAACAGGTAGATGGACATGTCGTGCATGACCTGTTTGAGACCTACACAAAAAAAAAACCTCGGATAACAAGCACATATATTTTATGTTATATTTGCTATGTAACTACCAAGCATCAGAATTCTGAGACTGGTGGTCACTACTCTGTCGCTGACCTATTCTGTTTAGAGCCTTCCTGTAGATGACTTTTTAACTTTACACAATACACTGGTACAATATAAAAATAGCTGTAATGCACTATCACTAGTTACATTAATCAGATATGCTCAGGCCGCATGCACATGCCCGAGGTGCAAGCACAGAAATATACACCAGTAAGGAAAGAAGCTATTAGTGGTATGCTAACACTCACCACTCTTACTGCTTTTGCATCACCTTTTCCTAGGCACTTCTGCGATGGTCACCACTCCACCAAAGTTTTCAATAATGTGCCGGACGCTCCACTGTAAATCATCCCAGCGGTGCTTCAGCTGTTTTTTTGTTCGAGTGGGGCATTCTCCATCCCAACTCACCTGCTGTCTGATCTCCTCCCATATAGCATCTCTTTTAGCAAAGGAAATTCTGTTTTTACCAAAGAGGTCGGTTGCCCTCTTGGTGGCCTCCATGACAAGTATGGAGGTCTCTTTAGGAGAGAATGGTGTGGCACATAGCCTGTTTTTTTTACCACTCTCCTTTGGTTCTTTGCTGCCAGATGAACTAGACTGATTGACTTGTTCCACACTTCCCACAGTAGCCATAATTAACAAAAATATCCTTTGCTGACTATGAACAGCAATACAGAAAAAAACTTTAAAGTTCAAGTGTGAACTTCAGTTCAAAAGCTTGCCAGAAAGTTAAAGTTTTTCAAACTATGCTTCTTAGGCCAGGCCAGGTATTGTTCTACAGAAAATAACTTAGCTGAAACAAATTCTCAGATGCAACTGGTTACTGCAACTGCAATGAACATTCGCGGAATAAGATTCCTCCATTCTGGCGAGTTTTTCACGCGTCATCATGGTGCGCCATGGAATAAAATGCATAACAATTACTAAAATGAACCAGTCCCATACTCGCAATAAGGATATCAAGGTGATGTTTTATGTTGGGATAACTGCCCTTCTCTGGTTGTGGAAGCACACTTGGCTACGCCTCATGCTTCAACACACCCGAGTTGGGTAATTTACGCATCATAAGGTCACCCACCCCTGTCATTCATTATTTCTTATATAAAGAATTGTTTATCTCTTATAAGTATTGGAGAATCAATGTATGACTTATTTACACAGCCATTCTAAAATTAATGTTTTGCCATTTTTTTCCTCACAGGTCTTAGTTTCATTGGATCTCATCACATACGAATTGCATGTGCTTGTATTGTGGCTGTATCTTCTTCACTCATACTTCTGCAGTAAGGTGAGTATTTGCTAAACATCATTTTTTTTATGTAGTAATAAATAGATTGCCTTTTCAGTCTCTTCCAATTAATAAAATAAACTGCAATTCTTGCTATAGCAATGTGATATACAATTAATATTTTCTTTCTTTTCTTCACAGTTTTTAATCTCCCTGGTTTTACTTCGATCCTGACATCAGCTGACTGAACTGATAATGACCCTCATGCTGCTATTGCTGCTTTAGGCCCATCCTCATGTGCTTCTACTCCTCCTGCCATCTCATACAGTGTCAGTGGCTCACTAGGTAGCACACTCACCTCTGAGGTCAAGAGATCAGAGGGCTGTGGGTTCAGTTCCCACATCTGGCACTTGGGTTAATATCCCAGTACTGACACTGTAGTGCAGCATGAGAGGGGTGCTGTACTTCTGAGGTGCCGTCTTTCGAATGAGATGTTAAAATGAGGTCCCATCTGCTTGGATTGGTGGTAGTTCAGGTGGATGTTAAAGATCCCATGGCACTTATTGAAAAGAGTAAGGGAGTTTTTATTCATAAACATTACATCGCAGTATTCATATATCATACCAGAAATTGTACAAAGGAAGAAAACACAAAAAGATAAGAAACATTGCATAGAAGGTATACATCATGATCATAAAAGGTATTAAACATTTTATGTCAGAGAGAAAAATAAAAACTAACAAAGGGGATCCCCGCACATTACTCTGTATTTAAACTAGCATACTAAAACTAAGGCTAAATATTCCATTAAGTGAACATTTTGAAATGTCTCCATAAATGGGTCACTTTATCTGGTGTAAAACTCTGTGTATCAAGTTCTTTTCAGCTTCTATCTGCATAATTAATACACTGTTTGAAGCTTGTTGCTGTTGCACAACATACTGACAGTGTGCTTGCCATAAAAAGTATCGAATGGCAGTGAAAAGTACATGTAAAGTACTTTTGTGAAAGATTCTCCAAACACCAGAGTAATCTCCAAGTATTAAAGTAGCATACGAGACTCTTGTAAAAAAGGGCAGTTTCCACCTTTTGGCCAGTTCTGCCCACACCTGATTGCTAGAAGTACAATCAAAGAAAAAATGAAAAATACTTTCTTCTATGTTCACGCACATTAATTTAGGACAATACTGTTCAGCTATGGGTTCGTGTTTTAGATTACCTCTCACACCTAACTTTCCCTGTGAGCATAACCAGACAATGTACCATACCTTAACAGGGATTCTGCTGTCAATAAGTTTATTTAAGGCCCAATTCATTTTGGCAGGTGTACATTCAGGTAAAATTAAAGCCACTTGCTGTACATTGTGAACTATGTGTGAATAGAAACCTTTCCTATTTAAGGCCATCAATGTCTGTTTCTCTATTTTCCATTGGTGTAATTTTTTAACTGAAGGACTAGCATAGGTTGGAACTGCAAATTGTGACAACAGTTTAGGGGGGGTTATCAACACATTTTATAAAATATTTCTGTAGGGCCCACTGTACCCAAGACTGCCAAAGTGACCCGTTTGTCTCCCAAGCACATTTAAAGGTACTGTATAAAAAAATGGAATGAAAAAATACCACTGGGTTTATCATATTAAGCCCCCCTTTCCTCTGTGGGAGGTAAGTAATGTCCCTCTTAACTGGATTGAGTCTGCTGCCCCAGAGCATCTGGAAGAAAATACTAAAAAGTCTAGTCTCCAAGTATACCGGGAGGGCATAAATATAACTGACATATAGAAAAATAGGAATAATAAATTTCTTGATAATTTGTACACACTTTTTCTTTCCAAACTTCCATGTTTTTCAAAGGCAAACTTTGCTTTCACTTATGTTGATTTGTTTTTCCCAGTTATAGGTGGCCATATCACCGGGACCTATCCATATACCTAAATGTTTTTGTGGCACAGTGGAGATGCTGATTCCACTTACATCTCTGAACATAGTGGTTGGCTTATTCAGGGCTATAATAGTGCTTTTGTCTTTACTCAATTTAGCACCAGAGAATTGTGCACAGGCATCAAAGGTGCTGATCGCCTTTTCCATGGAGCCGATGTTTTGAACAATGAGAGTAACATCGTCTGCATATGCAGTTACTTTCCCTGGAGTTAAAGTCTGATGAGGAGCCAGACCTATAATTTGTTTATCCCACTTTATCTGTCGGAAGACTGGGTCTAGAGCAAAGGTATAAAGTAAGGGGCTTAGCGGACAGCCCTGCCCTACTTCTTTTAAAAGAGGAACATCCCCACCAAATAAACCATTAACTGTTGGAATAATATTAGCATTAGAATATAATATTTTTATCCAATCCACAAATGTTTTTGGGATCCCATATGTCTCTATTACATTAAATAGAAAATGGTCCTCAACTTGATCAAATGCTTTAGACTGATCTACTGCAACAATAAAGCCTTTAAGATTTTGAGATGTACAGGCTTCACAGAGCTCTCGTGAAATAAAGAGGTTATGTTGGATCTTATTTTCAGGGATAGCGCATGCCTGGGCCGTATCAATTTAAGTTTCAGCTACTGTTATTAATCTATTGTTCAGAATTTTTGTCAAAATCTTAGTCATTATTAAGAATGCTGATGGGTCTCCAATTAGATAGTTTCTTCTTATCCCCCTTTTTAAATATGTAGCATATGAGAGCTGTACTAAAATCTGTACACTTAAATTCTGACTGTAACATAAAATTAAAAATATCTGCCAGTACAGAACTCAAAAAAGGTTCATATTTTTTATAGAAGTCATTAGAGAAACCATCTATTCCTGGTGAGGTTCCTGTCTTTAACTTTTTAATTACCCCACAAACTTCTTCAGAGGTAATTGGATCTACCAGTGCCTCACCAGCATAATGGCTCAAATGGGATATTGGTGCAGTTAAAAAATTCTGTACACTACCCTTTTTTAAGGGGTTTTGGGAAAAATTTTCATATAAGTTTTGTTGCACTAATGAAAGCATTCCTAGATTGGTGTCCATCAGCCGACTGTCCGATGTAAGTAAACCTTCCATAATGGTTTTATCCAGCCGTTGTTTGCATGCCTTGTAGGGATCCGAAGCTGGTTGATTATTTGTGCAAAATCTCATTTCCATGTCCGATGATTTTGCTCTATCATATTGATAGATTTTCATTTGCTTTTTTTATTTCCAAAATTTGCATTTTATATTTCATGTGGTCCTTTGGTGGGAAAGACATAAGTCTGTGTAAATGATTTCTATAGTCTAAATATTTAATATAGCTTGAGTTTGCATAATGTTTACCGAATGATAAAAATAGAGATTTTAAATATTTTTTTGTATCTGTCCACCTGTCCCAAAGATTATCATAAAGATACAGGGTCGAGATTCTGGCACCAAAAAGAACTTCCACCTGTTTCTGACATTCAGTTGATTCCAATAAGGAGATGTTCAGCCTCCATCTGTGTATATGGGGAATAAATCTTTGGGGGTACTGTTGCTAGACTTAGAGATCCTAATAATATACAATGATCAGAGAATTCTGTGGGCTTAACTTCTATTTTATAGGGTTTTACATATTTAGATACTAGAATGTAATCAATGCGTGTAGCATAGATGTGTCTGAAATAGGTTGCTCCTACATCATTTTTCCTCAGAGTTCTGTATGTATCTGATAATCCTGTATCCAGCATGATTTGTTTTAAGGTATCCGTGTCACAATATACCTTTTTGATTATGTCACCTGCATATTTCAGATCCAAACTGCAATTAAAGTCCCCTCCCCATATAATGTTCTTCTGTGTGTATAAATAAGGTTTTATTTCCTCAAAAAGATCAATTCTAGCAGATTTGGTCTGGGGGGCATAAAGATTAATAAGACGAAAAGCAACCTCTTTGTACTTGCAGTCTATGGCCAGAGCCCTCCCAGGATGTATATCAATAAGTCTAGATACTCTGAAATTAGGGGTTTTAAATAAAATTCCTATTCCATCAGCAGTACCTGTAGCCAAAGGTCCAAAAGGAAGGGCCCCATGTCCAATTCCTCTTAACCTGATTTACATCAACAATGGAGGATAGTTAGGCCGGCCCGCCAGCGCAGTGGTTGGATTTCTGCTTGTGACGCCAGTGACCCGGGTTCGGGAATGGACTCGGGTAGCTGGAGGGCCGGATGGGGAAGGAGGATTGAGCACCCAATGGCTGCTCTCCTTCTCCAGGGGGGTGGGTGGGGATGCAAGTCCCACTGCAACACCGCCACCTGAGTGACCACAGGTGGAGGTGCAGCATGACTGCACATTGCAGGGAGGGAAGGACGTCTGCCAGGAGCTGGAACGTCAGGCACGTCATGACGTGCTCCGCCCCAGGGCTCCCCGAGTGTGCGACGTCCTGAGGGCAGGGAAGAAAACCAGGAAATACCCCACCAGACTCCTGGTAGATGGAGCTCCTGGCCACGATCCCCAATGCCCCTACCGACGCCAGTACCAGCATCCCCCGATGAAAAACTAAGTCACGTCGGGGTGTAAGGGCCCCACCTCGTACCCGCCTGGGGGGTAGAACCAAGGCTCCGTGGGGGGGATGGACTGCACTGGACGTCGGCTAGTGGGAGTGGGGACGAACCAGGCTGATGGAGACTCCAGAAGGAGCAGGAGTGTGGTGGTGAGGGAGGCGGCATACAAAGAAAATATAAAAAAAAAACAAAAAAAAAAACAATGGAGGATAGCCTAGTTTCTTGGACGAAGATGATGTCTACAGCAAGTTATCCCAAATAGGCTAAGACAGATAATTGCTTTTTGTAGTGTTTCAAACTACAGATATTAAGTGAAGCAACATGAATAGAGGCCATGCGTTATGTACATAAAAAGCATGTTTGGTACAAACTCCTTATATTGAGGGGCCTTCTTCGTGACTAGCTTTAGGATTCCTTTTTTTACCTTTTTTACCTTTCCTTACCTTAGCCAGTTCCGTAGTCTTACTTTCCTCCTCTTCAGTGATTATATCAGACCTATGTGATGCATCAGACTCTAGCTCAGATTCTCCCGTGTCTACTTGTAAAGGGGAAAAAGGCTTTTCCATCCTGAGGGGGGTAGGGCAGGGGAAGGGGGGATGCTGTCTAGCAGGCACCCTAGTAAATCTCCTGGCTTTAGCAACTTCAAAGGGGGGGTGGCACATTAATACTTGCTTTCCCATCCCTAGAGAACTGGGACATCTCTCTACGTTCTTGATTATCATGGGTCTCCCAATTTTTTTTTCATTCCTAGGAAGGGGGTCAGCAGTTGTCAGAGTGTCGGTAACAGCCTCCCCAGGGGTATTTTCTTGAGGTGCAGCATTCTGAGATTTATCCCTGCCAGCAGTTTCATGAAAGAAGTGGCTTCTTTTCTCCTGGGCTCTATCGATCAGATCATCTTGGTCCCACCCCTCGGTTCTGTTTCTTTTAGCACAAGGACACTGGTGAAAGGCATGACCTTGATCATCACAAAGGTTGCACTGGAATATATTGTCACATAGATCAGTGGAGTGGCCATACCCCCCACATAAGGAGCATTTGAACATATCACAGGCACTGCTCAGATGAGCCTTAGCCCCACATTTATAACAGGCCCTAGGCTGTCCCCCATAAAAACAAACACCCCTGTTCTTGCCTAAGAAGAAGCTATTGGGGAGGTGGATAATTTCTGAATTGTCTTGGAATAATTTTATTTTAAATCTCCACCCTCCTGTCCAAAATCCCTCTGTCTCCATAATTGCCTCTGGGGGTCTCAGAATATCACATTGTTTCTGCAACCAGTGATATATATCACTAATGTTCACTCCTTCATTTCTGAACATGATGGAAATATATCTTATCTGGGGTTTAGTAAGGGGGATAGCATAAAAGGGTGTCCAAAGAGGTGTCTGCTTAAGGTTATTATACTTTTCCCAGAATCTCTCAAGGCTGATGTTAGTTTTAAAGCTAACATCAAAGGTATCTTCCCCTGATATATGAATAAGAGCATAAACCTCTGCTGGCATGAATTTCATGGATCTCATCAATAGATGTTTTGCAACATAGTACCTGTCCAGGTGCTCTGGTAGCCCTCCCCTATATCTTAACCTGACAGCATTTCTTCCAGGGGGCCTGCTCAAGTTTATTCTTAAAAAGTTCTGACATGGGAGTTTTTTTTGGCATATCATTATTATTATCTTGAGATTTAGATTGTTCTTGCTCAGCAGTAAAACATGCAATATTAGTGCAACTTGACTTCACATCCCCCCTACCCCCTGATTGGCCAGGCACTGTAGAGGCCTGAGTGTCATCATCTAAAATCTGCGCAGTAACTTTTATAGGATCCTTTTTATCAGAAACAGTTTTACCTGAGCTCAGGGTTTGTGCTGCACCCCTTTCATGTCCTGCTGTAGGCCCAAACAAAATGTCATCATTCCAATCGGGGTAAGAAACCCATTTTCCTTTTTCGTCCCGTTTCCAACCAGATGAATTCAAGGCATCATTGGCCAACCAGTCACTCCCAAAATACTGCACAGTGTCTTTTTTTAATCCAAATTGTTTTCGGACTTGTTGTGTCACTGAAATGTCTTTCGCCTGTTCAGACATGGTGTTAGCATCTCTCAGTTGCTGCACATGACTTGCAGCACTCTCAGTAGAGCAACTTTTCACTGGATCATCCAAACTACTACTAGGGGGGCTCTGCAGAGGCCCAAATCATTTTTGACTGTGGATTACCAGTAACAGCAAGCTGTAGGTTTTCTCTGGTAACATCCTCCACTATATCGTGATTATCCAGATGAGTTGAAGAATTATCCTGCATAAATCTAGTGGTTTCACAAGATTGCTCTGTTGCTCCCACAGTTTCTTCCACATCCAAAATCTCAGGCAGCTCTTCAGACACATCCGCCTCCATCACTAGCTCAGTCTACTCTGCCATCAGCACAGCACTTGGGCTCCCCCTACTGACAAGAGATGGGGAATTTCCCTGGTGTCCTGGCCAAATTTCTCTCTCATTCACTAAAAATACCACCAACAGCTTAATCTGGTTCAAGGTCATTTGGCACTCATCTGTATTCCTCCCTCGGGTTGTGCCTGAAAATAGGCAGGATTTGTCTAGTGCACTTACCCGGTCAACAAAAACGAAATAAATATGTCTGGTGATGAACCAAACCTGACCGAACTGATAGTGGCTCTGATTCTATGCTGTTGCTGCTTTAGGCTCTTCATGTGCATTTACTACTCCTGCCGTCTCATATGTCTGGTGATGAATCAAACCTGACTGAACTGATAGTGACCCTGATGCTATGCTGCTGCTGTTTAGACCCGTCATCATGTGCTTCTCCCCTCCTGCCTGCTCATATTTCTGGTGATGAATCTCATTTGACTGAGCTCCATTGTATAAGTCACAGTTTTTGCACAATTTAGGCATGCTGCTTTAGCTCATTCCATACAACACCACTTCCTGACCTCACTCATGGCGAGCCAAAAACAGCACTGAATAAGAAAGACTGCAGAAATACATTGTTGTTTTTAAACCTCAGAATATTTACTTATAAACCAAAACAACAACAGCAAAGAACAGCATGAAGAAAAATAAAATGTAACAATTCAAAATTAAAACACAAACAAGAACAGCAACAAGAACAGGGGAAGAAGAACTACACAAAAGTTAAACTGTGTACGAGTTGAATTGTGAAATTGTGAACTTTTTGAATTCACAATGAAATTACATGTCTTTTGCAGCATGTTGTTTGGGTGGCACTAGGGATGCTGATGGTGACATGCTACCTCCGGTGGTGATGGGTGGCTGGCCTAGCTGGCTATCAAGCCTTCTAATAATGTCCTGCTGGTTCTTCATAATTATATTTTGATTTTTTTTTAATTCCTTAGTGTCCTTCTCGATTACCTTGAGGTGTTGCTCCACCATGGACTTCCTTCTCCTTGTAGTCGACCCACTGGCTTTCTCAGCAGGTTGCTGCTTTTTCTCCATTTCAACAGTTGTTTTGACAGCTTTCTCAATTTCTTTCAATCTCTTCTCTGCCTGTCTACTGAGAGGTTGCTTTGTTGAATTAGTCTCTGTAATTGAATGCTTACCACAGCATTACACTCCTAGTCCTATACCATCACACACTGCTTCCAAGTAACTGGTCTGAGTCATGCTATTAGTACGCCAGTCTAATAAACGACTGCTCTGTATGGCATTAGTTAAAGTTACTTATGTGTCTTCTCGATGACATTCAATTTATTAGTAGCAGTAACCATTTTATAACAACATGTTATATGGTTAGGCCACACCCGTAGTATTAGGTGTGAACAGTTCGGGGGACCACATCTACAGGGGTACAAACATACAGACGATGGCTACCAAAATGGTGCATTGCTTGCACAGGAGATCATGTGAGGAATGGCTGGAGGTCCATTGTCTGAACACAATGGAAGCAAGGTGGTAGAGTGTGGTTGATATGATAGAGCTTTAAAAGATTGTAGAGGGGGGCACTGCTTAAAACTAGAAGGAGGCAGCTTCAGAGGCAATATGAGGGAACAATAGTTCACTGAGATGGAATTGGTGGTGGATATATGGAATAGGCTACCAGAATGGGGGTGGGACAGAAATCAGTGGGGGAATACAAGACGGCATGGAATACTTATACGGGACAGACCATGTGATTCAGTCAAGAGTATGAAGCAAAGAAGGGAATAAGGTCAATATGGCAAAGAAACCATGGTGAGGGAAGAGGGCATACTAGATGGGCAGAGTGGTCCATTTAGGCCAACATATGGCTATGTTTCTCTGTTTCAATATATCTGGGACATAACACACTCTGTGGGGTGTGTTACTTCCTGATAAGGGTACTTCATGAATCTAAAGGATATACTAGCATCACCCTTGACTGCACTGTTCAACAGGTCCTGGAAACAGGTGAATGTGGTCCCCCTGCACAAGGTGGGAGGGAGGAGGTGGGAAACTACAGGCCCGTGATCTTCACATCGGTGTCAGACAAGCTCATGGAGAAGCTACTGAAAATCAAGATCACCAGTTACTTGGAGGTAAGTGACCTGATGAATCCAAGGCAACATGGCTTTATCAGGGGCAGATCCTGTCAAACTAACTTGATAGAGTTCTTTGACGGGGTTACCAACGAACTGGATCAAGGGAGGGCAGTAGACCTCATATATCTGGATTATAAGACAGCATTCATGGTATTAGGGCCACTACTGTTCAATCAGTTCATAGGGTACATTCTGGAGGGCCTTGAAGGGTGTGTGTGTCTATTTGCGGATTATATTAAGGTCTGCTGTAGGGTGGACTGGACAATGAGGAAGGGGTAGAAAAATGCAGAGGGATGGTCAAAGAAGTGGCATCTTTCATTTAACATGGACAAGTATAAGATCATTCATCTTGGCTGCTAGAGGGTGGAATGCTGACAGGAAGAATCCATATGCCATAGTGATCAGGCTGTACTGTTGTACATGATGGTATAACATGGATTAATGTAAATCTGTTACAGTCCTAACAACCAATCACATTGCAGCATTTCTGAGACCATTTTAATAACAATTATAAAAAGGTTCTCAGAAATGCTGCAATCTGATTGGCTGTTAGTATTCCAACAGCCTTAAATTAATCCATGTTACACTGTCATGTACAGCCTGATCATCACAGTGTCACATGGAGTCTTCCTGTCAGCATTCCATCCTCTAGCACTGCTGAATGACTGGAATAATGCATTCTGATTTTGAACCAGCATTCTTAAACTGTTGGTGGAAGAACCATCTAAATGAGGAAAACATTCAAAAAGTATTCTTTTAACATTCTTTTTTTGGAACGATTTTTATGTTGGCTTGCCGCACTTGCGCGCAAGTCAACATCTTGGGAGAGTGCAGATTTGGAGGCGTGGCCGCTGTTGGGCGAATGCAGGGCACGGATCAGTAGGTGCGTCCCTCATTCCCCAATCAGCCTGCATGCCCACGCCACACCATGCATGCTAATGTGGCAAGCACATCTAAGGAAAGGTCCGCTGCAATCCGAGCAAAGCTCATCAGATGCAGCAGACCTTTCCTGCATGCTGCCACATTTGCAGCACATTAGCAGCATGGTGGACTGCCGCCCAATGGCTGACTTACAATCCCCCAGCCGGCTTTCTGTGGCTGCAGAAATTTGCCGATGGGGGATCTCATTTCCTGTCAGCATACAGCAGCCCCCTCCTCCCATTTCCTATATGCCGAGGGGGGTGCCCAATCCCCCTCGGATCTTGCCTCCCCCTGCTTTCACTGTGAGCTGACTGGGGAGCCCACTCCCCATCAGCATAAATCAGTCCCCCCTCGCATTTCTTATATGCCGATGGGGGGTGCCCATTCCCCCTCGGCTCTTGCCTCTCCCTCTGCCGGCTGTCATTGTGTGTCAACGGGGGTGCCCAATCCCCGTCAACTTAAATTCACCCCCCCATTGTCTGCCAACGAGGGTGCCCAATCCCCGTTGGCTCCGGCCCCGGCAGCCTTCCCGGAGTACTGCGCTGGGAGCCCACCCAAGCGTGGCAAATGTCCCGTGTCGCCCTGCTTAAAAAGAGTCTCTGAAAGAAAAAAAGGGTCTCGTGATCTCATTGGCCCCTCCCCACCCGCATCCGCCCACTGCGCACCCTGCCTTCCCACCCCCACCCCATACTTACCTCCGGACTCCGCGTGACAATCTTTGGTGGACCGGGAACACGCCTGCACTCTTCAAATCCGACTGCGAATTGAGGAAATGCCAGTAAGCTGTATAATGGAATGAATAGGGCTTTTTCAACTTTGCTGCATATCTCGGGCATTTATTGGAATTTTGCCACCAGATTGTCAACATGGGGTTTTTGGGGCCCCTCCTCATGAATCCTATCACTGTCATGACGTTAATTGGCCTCAAAAGGTGATTTTGCAGTCACTGCGCGAAATCACCTTTCAGGACCCATTAACGAAATGACAGTGCCAGTGTTCATGAGGTGGCCTCTCAAAAAGCCTATGTTCCAAATTTGGTGGAAAAAATCCAACAAATGCCTGTTTTACCAGCGTGCATTGCACAGTTGCTACACAGGCTCGTAACTTCACGCATTCGCAATATTTTAATGCCATATTTTCAGCATTGTCATTTTTGTACACCTCCTTGTGAACAGTACTGCTGCCATTTTCCACATCCTGCCCAAAATGTGTTTCCGCACTTCCGGCGCACAATAGCGCAGTCGCTGTGGGAGATCAGTGTTTGGGCCAGATTATGAAAATGACAGTGACACAGTTCATAAGCAGAGGTCCTAAAATGCATATGTTGAAAATTTGGTGACGATACTCCATAAAATGACTGTGTTACGAGCGTGCATTGGCAGATTGCACGCACGCTTGTACCATTGTGCATTTGTGATATTTTCATTCTGGATTTTCACCATTGCCATTTTTCCACACCTCTTGATGAACAGTACAGCCGCCATTTCACATATCCTTCCCAAAATGTGTTTTCACACTTCCAGCGCAGAATAGCATGGTCGCTGTGCGAAATCACTTCTTGGGACACTTTGAGGAAATAACAGTGACACTGTACATGAGCAGAGGTGCTAAAATACCTATGTTGAAAATTTGGTGCCGAATGCCCATAAAATGGCAGTGTTCCAAGTGTGCATTGCATATTTCCCACGCACCTTTGTAACTTCGCAAATTTGCTATATTTACATGCAACATTTTCAACACTGACATTTTTTTACACCTCCTTATGAACTGTACAGCTGTCATTTTTCACATCCTGCTCAAACTGTGTTTTCGCACATCTGGTGCACAATGGCTCAGTCACTGTGGGAAATCAACTTTTGGGACAGATTAACAAAATTGCAGTGCCATTGTTTATGAGCAGAGGTCCCAAAATGCCTATGCTGAAAATTTGGTTAAAAAATCCCCAAAATAATTATATTACAGGCGTGCGTTGCCCAGTTTCTATGCACGCTCATGACGTCACCAATTTTTCATATTTTCACTCCAGATTTTCAACATTGCCATTTTTTTGTACCTCCTCATGAAAAGTACAGTTGTAAATTTTCACATCCTGTGCAACATGTGTTTTCGCACCTGTGGCGCCAAATGGCACAGTCGCTGTGCAAAAATCACCTTTCGGCCGATGAACTGATAGTGCCATTGTTCATGAGGTAGGGTCACAAAAAGTCCATTTTTAAATACTGGAGTGAAAATGCCTCGGCATTAGGGTTTCTAACCGTAACGCCCTGCCCTGTAGAGACTGACAGGTGTCAGGGGTGTGACTTGGGATTGTCGGACATAATGCTCACGCCGTTCCACCCCCACCCCCACCCTGCAGCCAGTGACAATCATCAAGATGTGCCTTAGATGCTTTGGCTCCAAAGTTCACCCCACTGTCCTATACTGCACCCATCTCAGTGTATTTCCTCATGGAATAGGGTAAGCATAAAGCCCGAAGACCCCAATGCACACCGCGACACTTGTCGGTGTCTGCAGGATAAGGAGAGGTGAAATGGCATGAGCACTATGGCCAACACCCAAAGGGACACCCCAATGCCTGTCAGTCTCTGCAGCGTGGGGGTGGGTTGGCATCAGTTCAATACTTCACTGTCATTCCTATTATGCATCTCTCTAACTCCTGCACTACCAATGCCAGTGCCAGCAAGCCAACATTCGGCATTGACAAATGCTTGTTTATAATAGCAATAAGGCATTCCCAGGAGTTATATTAGCAGTCAATCACCTCTGTATATGGCACCTCGCTGCACCTCGTAGGCCACATTACACCCCTAGGGGGTGATTAACCCACTGTTAATCTAACCCCTGGTCATGCCTTATTGCTTAAGAAATCCATACCAGGTGTAGGTTGCCCTGCCTCAACAGATGTTACCTCCTGTGCATTGTCATCCACAACAACAACCTCACTAGTCTCTGGTGAACTGGCAGGCTTGGCATCAGCAAATTGACTTTCAGTGGCCTTGGTAGTCTCTGCAGAACTGGAAGTATGTTCTTCATGAGCAGCTGTTGATAAAAAACATTACACTTTCATCAGTCAATTAAATCATGATTTCATTAAATGTATTTTGCAATAATCATAAAGAAGGACTAAAATAAACCAAATGAGAAGACATAACAGAAGCACTATAGAGATATGACTACAACTTTGTTGCCCTCAGCCTTCAAATTATAATTGCTTTGCTTCCACTTAAAGGTAAACTCATTAAACTGTTGATGGAAGAACTATTTTAAAGCAATGAGGCACTCCCAGGGGTTATGTCACCTAATGGTTGGTTAATAACCATGTGTGAGTGTAACGTGGCACGCTCGAGAAATAGCAGAGTGCAACATGTCCCTAGAGGGTGATCAACTGACCATAACCATTAAGTAGCATTATTAGCATAACCACTGGGAGTGCCTTATTGGTAATGCATTACAATAAACTTCTGTGACTGACAGTAATAGTCTGATTACAAATAGGCAAAGTACAGCTTAGATTAATTTATAGCAATGATAACATAGCACAAGAAATGGTGAAACATTCAACATTTACCTGCATGGCATACAAGCGCAACTCCCTGATTTTGTAACCCACTAAATTCAAATAATAATTTCACGTACAAACATGGCGACAGCCTTGACTTGTATTTAAAATCCAACAGTAGGACATAACAATCACATTGATATTCAGGCTATACTCGATGCCTGTGTGTGACCTTGTCACTGGAACGTGGAAGAATTTTGCAATCATGGTATCATTTTTAACATTCCATGTGCATCTTGTTGGAGGGAAGGGGGAATGAACTGAACGACTGGAGTAATGCTGATTTTTAAATTAATTAATAAGGCCTGGATAGTGCACAGGGGTTACATTAACGACACTATGCTATTCACCACCTATGGATGTGAAGTGGCACTAGGTACAACAGAGTGCCATATTGGCCTTTATTAAATAAACAAGAATACCTGGCTTGGTATTGGTTTGGTACTTGGTAGTAATAAGATGCCCTAATCACTCACCCAGAGGCTGAATACACTCAGCCTGTGGCGTAATGCATAACATTATGTCACGGTACCTCGATAATACTAACACCCAGCCATATATTGATGCTTATTTGATGCTTATTTGATAAATGCTGTAGTGGCAATATACCACTGTACTGTGCCTGGTGCCACTTTACACCCCTAGGGGTAGGGGGTGATTAACATACTATTAATGTGAACAATGGTCATGCCTTTGAGTACTGCAATTAATTTTAGGCAGGCCACCGTCTTTGCACAAACAGACAGCAGTATAATTATGAAGTAATGTAATCATGTTAAGAAACACTTGCCTTCAACACTGGTTTTACGTGCTCTTTTTTTTGGTGGCCCTTCCTTCCTGGTTACGATGTCCCCCAGGTTCTCTGTTATATGGGGGTCACGCCTCTGAAGATCATCCCACCGGTGCTTAAGTTGTTTTATGGTCCTCGGTGGTTGCTCCCCATCACTGCTCACTAATCAGCAAATCTCACCCCAAATTTGCTCTTCCTTGATGAATTCAAGTCTTTTGGGTACAGACAAGTAACTAGCTTTTTTGGACACTTCCAGCACTAAAACTAATGTCTCCTCAGCAGAGATTGGAGCTGCTGAGGGACCCCTTGAGGTGCTGCTTTCTCCATTTCCGGAAGCCATTGGGGATGAGCTTTGGAATAACTTACTTTTAACAGTAATTAAAGAAAAAAGCAATAGAAATCAGTCATATAACAGTATTTTAGCAAAGCACAAGATACTCCAGAACTTTCAGACTCAGTAAGCGAGTTTTAAAGATCCGCGGAATTGTTTTCCTAAGAAACAATAGCTGCTGTGTGGAGCTGAGCTGCTGTTGTAATAGCCACAGAATAATATTCCACAGGTGAGGCTTACAGTGTGTACGTCATTAAAAATGTGTTGCGGAATATTGTTACGTGGAACATGAAGTGGGAATCGGCGGAATTCAATTCCGCAGAACGGTATGTGGAAACGCTTCGATTACATTTACAAAAAATAACTGTTCTGGGCATCCTACCACCATACAGGCAGGTGTGTGGTCCTTTTAACATTGCTTGCAAATATGTGTGATGATTACTATTGAAAAACACATCTTACATTCATGGATAATTGCATGTTAATGACTGTGGAATTCTGTTCCGCAGAAAAATGTGTGTTCCACAGAATGGTATTGTGCAGATGGTGCTTCGGTTGGTGGTGGTTCTCATACTAGATGAAAGAAAACCATCTCTCTCACTTATATTACAATATACTATAATGATTACAAGAAAATAATCAAGAAGCTCAAGTGTGGTCCGAGCGATTTCACGGTCAGCAGAGCGGAATGGACAGACAAGCTAGGTCCTGCAGCATTGTTGTTGTGCCTGCCATTAAATTTTTTTTTAACTTTCTCTGTTGCATTGCTGCTTAGGCACTACAATGCTGGGCCCGTCTTATCTGTCCATTCCCCCCTGCCTACCAAGAAAGACCCAGAACACCCTTGATCATCTTGATGTCTTTTAAGTAAGATAACAGATATGTGCCTCCCTGGTATTACTTCAATGCTGAACTCAGCTGAATGAACTAATAGTGGCCCACATACGGCTGCTGATTTAGGCACATCCTCCTGTGCCTCTCCCACTCCTGCCATCCCATATGTCTGGTGATGAAACATAGCTCACTGAACTGATCGTGCCGCTGCTGCTGCTTTAGGCCTGTCCTCATGTGCTTCTTCCGCTCCTGTCATTTCATGTCTGATGATGAACCATAAGCTGACTGAACTGATATTGGCCCTGATGCTGCAGCTGCTTTAGGCCCCTCCTGCATGTGCTTCTCCCAGTTCTGAAATCTAATATGTCTGGTGAGGAACCTAAGCTGTCTGAACTGAGAGTGGCCCTGATATGCTGCTGCTGCTTTAGGCCCATCCTCATGAACCTCAGCTGACTGAGCTGATAGTGGCCCTGATGCTGATGCTGCTGTCTAGTGATGAACCTCAGCTGACTGTACTGATAGTGGACCTAATATGCTGCTGCTGCTGTTGCTTTAGGCCCATCCGCATGTGCTTCCCCCACTCCTGCCATCTCATATGCCTAGTGATGAACCTCAGCTGACTGAACTGATAGTGGCCCTTATGCTAATGCTGCTGTCTAGTGATGAACCTCAGATGACTGTACTGATGGTGTCCCTGATAACATGCTGCTGCTTTAGGCCCGTCCTCATGTGCTTCTCCCACTCCTGCCTTCTCATATGTCTGGTGATGAACCTCGGTTGACTGAACTGATAGTGGCCCTGATTTGCTGCTTCTTCTGATTTATGCCCATAATCATGTGTCTGCCACACTCATATGAACATTTGAACATATGAAGAAGCCAGCAGAAGAAGGCCATTTGGTCTATCAAGTCTGTTCATGTTGCAGGGTCCCCAGCTTAAGCTACTGTCCCTGCCCCTCTCTCCCCACTCCTCCCATCCTCCCTACCCATGACACTTACCCTCCCCTATACCTCTCCCAGCCTCCCTTAAAGCTGCCAACTGTTTCCAATGAGATTGCCTCTTCTGGCAGCGTATTCCAACTGTCCACTATCCTCTCTGTGAAGAAGTGCTTCCTGACCTCCCTCCTAAACCTCCCACCCTCCAGCTTAAGATTGCGCCCCATAGTGTTATGGTTGCCACTCAGCTTAAAGAGACTCTCCTTATCATCCTTATTTATCCCTTTCAAGTACCTGACATTCCCAATCATGTTCCCTCTCTCTCTCCTGTCTTCCAGGGAGTACATGTTCAGTGCTCTCAAACTCTCCTTGTATGTCTTACCCTGCTGACCAGCTATCATCTTTGTAGCCCTCCTCTGGACCTTCTCCAGCAAGTTAATATCCTTTTTGAGGTGTGGGCACCAGTACTGAACTCCATACTCTAGATGAGGCCTTACCAGTGACTTGTACAAGGGCAGTATAACCTCTTCTCTCCTACTACTGATCCCCCTAGATATGCATCCCAGCATCTTGTTTGCCTTTGCTGCTGCTTTCTTGTATTGCGTAGAGTGCTGCAGGTCACTAGTGATCATCACTCCCAGGTCCTTCTCCTCCTCTGATGTAGATACTCAGACTCCACCCAGGTAGTACTCCGTCCTAGGATTCTTGGCTCCAATATGCATAACTTTGCATTTCTTGGCATTGAAGTCAAGCTGCCATCCTATATCCACTCCTATATCCACTCCTGCCATCTTATATGTCTGCTGATGAACCTTAGCTGACTGAACTGATAGTGGCCCTGGTAATATGCTGCTGCTTTAGGAAAAAGATAAACCCACTAGACAAGAAAAACTAGTAATGTAATGTGTAATGTCTCACTCTATCAACTGTTCAGACTGCTGAGAAAACCAGACCCGATTTCCACAACTGGATCCACGGAATATCATTACACAGACACAATAAGTCCACCGATATGTATATGCTCAATGAATATCCATGGAAAAACATTCCAGTGGCTATTTTAAACAGCATCAATGCATGGAGGAATAGTATTCCACAGAATAGAACATAGGTGGAACAGTAGTCCACTGATTGCTGCTATGCTATCATTAAATCAAAAACAAGGATACCATTATTATACACTGCACAGTGTATGTACATGTCTCCAGTCTAGCAGGAATCAAGTGGATGAAATTTCATTAAAATTAATTCACTTTGTTATATGGAAATAGAATTTTAATCTTGCAGAAATACGTTCCATGGAAAATGATGGTCATCCGCGGAATATATTTCCGTATTTAAAATACAGGCAGAATTCCGCCGGCACACCAGGTTTTCCATGCGGAAAATTTCACCGGTGGAATTTCGCATTCTGCACAGCACTGCTGTTTATGCTCTGTGGTGTGATTGTAGGAAAGGGTATGTGGGCTGTACTGTCAGAGCACTGAAATGAAGAATCCAAGAACATGTGCGTTGCATTAAGAATGAGACAGGACACTCCTGTTGGAATCCATTTCTACACACACCACAATGCCAATCCTGAAAATCTAAAATTCGTGAGTATAGAGCATGTCCCGCCACTTAAAAAGGGTGGTAATCGACCAAATCAGCTGTTAAAGAGAGAGAGAGTTACTGGATCTACTCCTTGGAAAGTGTCAGACCTCTAGGGTTAAACGACCAGTGGGATATAAAGCCATATCTCCTGGATTAGATTGTGCTATTGTTTTGAAAAAAATCTTTCTGCTTGATTATGTACTATAGCAGTTTTGATTTATTGTTTTATTTTGAGTTATTATACATTGTTTTAACTGAGAAGCACAAAATATTTCATATATTTGAAAGTTACCACTAGTAGAGTAATGACTCCTCTTGATATTCATGCATACAAATTGATGCCTTGTACCTGAAAATTTTTGAGTTAATACTGTTCATTAAGTTGGATTTAGGATTTAATAAGGAACATGTAAGTGAGGTTCTAAAACAATGAAAGATATTGTAAATATAATATAATATTATGTTCTGTTTTAATAACTTTATTAATTCAGGGTATTGTGATTTTGAGTTAACACAGTTAGGACTAATCTGTTGTCTTTGTTTTCTTGTAGGTCCCTATCCTGTGTGTCATCCTGGAACCTCTAACTTGGAGCATGTGTATGTGTACGGATGTTCAGAGCATCCTGTGATTGTTTTAAATAGCTGCCGCATACTACTGTAATCCTTACATAGTACCCATAGCTTGGCTACTCCTTGCGCTTCACTTGTCTGTCCCTTCCCTCCTCCTCCCTCTAGTCACCCTCTGACCTCCCCTCCCCTTCTCACCTCCCCCTCTTACCTCTCCTCTTGGCCACCTCCTTGCATCTTTTACCCCTACCTTCCTCTTACCTAATCTCTATAAAACTATAGTGTATGTATTGTACATATTGTTTATATTGTCATGTAAAATTTCGTTATTGTATTGATAGTAATGCACTGTATTCTATATACTTTATTCGTACCTGTACTATTCTGTTTGTTGCCTACTGTAATTTGCATAGATCTGTATATGACCTACGCAGGTCCACCTTGCAAATGAGTCTTCCTCAATGGTATTTCACCTGGTAAAATAAAGATGATTGATTGATTGTATAAAATATCTGTGTTGCCAGATCACAACACTTTTCCCTACTCTTTCTTCTTTTCAAAGAGTTTACTTCCTTCTATTTCCATTATCTTTGTTAAATCTCTTCAGTGAAAGTAAAATATAAACAGCCTGACATTTGATTCTGAATAGCAATATGCTGAAATTTAAGGATTTATTTTAAAAATCGAATGAACAAATATGCATATTGGGGTTCGAATGTTGATTTAACAAGGAGCAGTTCATCTAGCTAAGGAGTTTTAGAGCAGGTGTACTACATTGTCAATTATTATTTTGTATTGGTTAATTTTCATTACATGTTAATTGTTATTTCACTGATTGCATATGAAACTAATTGTCTGCACTATAAATATACCTGGCTACCTCCAACTCACCATGCCCCCTGATGAAGGGTTGTTTGAACCTGAAGTACTGGGGCTTTGAGCGGCCAGTGAGCATGTCCATACACCAGTAACTTCAAATAAAAGTTCTTGGAACTATAGAAAAGAATCCGGTGTGATCCTTGTTTCGAATGCATGCAATTGACTTGGTGGTTCAAACCCAAACCTCCTGGTTTGCAGTCTAGTGCCTTAACCACTAAACTACATTGGCTGAATATCCCAAACAGAAAAAAAACGTAAACAGGTTGTAACTGGAGCCCAGGAGATGTGTGGGTGCCAAAGTGAAAACAAGGGAAGCAAGGCCACAAATGGCAAACGGGGGAAAGGAGGGGGGGATGGGGAACAGAGAGGGGAGCATGTTTATTTTTATATATTTATTTATTTAAAGGGACACTGTCAACCCTTTTTAGGCTTAAAGATAGCCCGCATGAATATCCATAGCCTCAGTCCACAAATGGCTGAATTGGAAGCCTGGGTGATTCAGAAGTCCCTGGACATTCTATGCATCACTGAGTCATGGCTGAAGCCAGCCATTAAACAGCATGAGGTGGCTTTACCTGGCTTCAACTGCGTCAGGAAAGACAGGTTAGGAAGAAGAGGTGGAGGGGTTCTTATATATACCCGGTCTGGCCTGAATGCCTTCAATCTGCCTGAGTTAGGCATTGGTTCCCCTGATGCTGAATCCCTATTCCTATCCTTGACTCTTGGCAAAGTTAAGAAGTTAATCATTGGGTGTGCCTATCTTCCCCCGACAAGGCCAATGCTGGCCTTCTCCCATTCTTTACCTCCCTTGCTAATCTCCCTCACCATGACCTTGTACTATGTGGGGACTTCAATAATGATTGGCTGATCCCTGCTGTTGACAAAGTGCACACCGTATTCTCTGATCTGAACCTAACACAACACATTCAGGACCCTACACATCTCAACCACAAGACAGGAAAACATATCTTGCTGGACTGGGTGGTCACTAACTGCCCTATCAAAGTCAGAGCAGTGGGAGTGCTCTCAGATTGCATAAGCGATCACTCTCCCACCTTCTCCGTACGGAGGAATAATTGCCCTAACCCCCCTCCTAAAATCATCCTTGTCCGTGATATGTCTAGGCTGGATGTCAATAATTTCCTAGCCTCCTTCAACAATACTGACTGGAGACTTATTTAGACTCTACCAGACATCAATCAAGCCCTGGATTTTTTTGTGTCTACCTTCACTCGGATTGCCAATAGCCATGCCCCGCTAAATGCCGATCCAAAGGTATCAAGACCCCTTTGGCTCAGTAAGGGTCTAAGGACTCTAATGTCCTCCCAGGACTGTGCATGGCACTCCTACAAAAAAGTGGTTTGCCCAAGATTCGCAAATCTATAGGCAACACCGAAACAAATGCAAAAACTCCCTTCATAAAGCCAAACGCCACCATTTCAAACCACTTCAAACAGAACACCTCTGTAAACCTAAGGAGTTCTGGAGACAGATTAACGCATTGGTGAAAAGGAAGGTTGCCGAACTCCAGAGCTCCATCTCTGCCCAGGGTGTCTCCCTCACTGACCCTCTGTCTATTGCCACAGGCTTTAATGACTTTTTTACAGACCTACACAAGTATACCTCACAATTCCATAATTCTTCTGCAGCCCCCTCAGTCCCTTCCCCAGTGGAGGAAGTTGGGACTGGACCTCCTTTTCACTTAAAACTGGCCACATGTAATGAGGTCCAAAGGCTTCTTGCAAACTTGAAGGCTGAGAGTTCCCCAGGTCACAACACCATTCAGCCAAAATTTCTCAAGATGAGAGCTACTGCCCTTGCTCGCCCAGTTCATGACCTATTTAGCCGTTCCTTCATGACTAGTTCCGTTCCTGACAAATGGAAGGTAGCTGTTATTGCACCGGTGCACAAAGGTGAATCCCGTTCTGTTGTCGAGAATTTTAGACTGATCTCTGTCCTTTGTCCCTTGACCAAAATACAGGAGTGCATTATTTACAGTCACCTTCAGGATTATATGGATCACCATAATCTGCTTTCACCTCTCCAGCATGGTTTCAGAAAAAAAACACAGCACCCTCACTGTCCTGCTAAAGGTAACCTCAGACGTTTACCAAGACAAGGACCAAGGGTCTGCCACTGGTGCCATCTTTGTCAACCTTACAAAAGCATTTGACCTGGTGAATCATGATCTTTTGCTCCAGCAGCTTTGAGATATTGGTCTTGATAACAGTGCTCTCCACTGGGTTCATAGCTATCTCTCCTTCCACTCTCAGGGGGTCAAGTGGGCTGGTTCTATCTCGTGATTTAGACCCATAACACATGGGGTCCCACAGCGTTCCATTTTGGGTCCATTATTGTTCTCACTTTTCATTAATGATTTACCCAACAATTGTGGTGGGGCTGCTGTGCATCTCTATGCAGATGATGCTATCATCTACCTCTTTACTCCTGATGTTGCTCGGATAAACAGAAAACTCGCAAGTGACTTTGCAGACCTCGAGGGATGGTTCATGCACAATCAGCTTGTCCTCAATACAAAAAAGACAACAGGTATGCTTTTCTGTCATCTACCTCCCTCCTCCTGTTCCCTCTCCCCTCTCTGTAATATCTCCCTCAATGGGGATGTTCTGGAGGCAGTCAGTACCTTCAAATATCTGGGTATTACCCTGGATTCCTCTCTCTCCCTTACTATCCATGTCTCTACCCTGATCAAGACTCTTAATCAGAAGCTGAGACTTCTCTACTTTATCTGCCCTTTTCTCACCTCTACCTCCTGCCTCAAGATCTCCTCCTCTTCACTTCTTCCCCTCCTTACTTACGGGGCTCTCTTATTGCTCTCCACCAATACTTTTACTATGTCTCCTTACACAGGCATAGCACAGGGTGGGAAGGTTTGTCTTTGGGGACAACTCCCACCTCCACCACAGTGATGTCCTCTTATCATTAGGATGGTTGCCTTATGAATTGCGATTGAGGCTCTCCACCTTGAGCTTCTTGCACAGACTTGTCCACAAATTCACCCTGCCCTGCCTTAGTGAGATTATTCGCTGGAGACTTGCTCCTCGAGCTCTCAGATCAGTCCCCCTCCCTCTTCTCCTAAGACCTAATCTGTGGCTAGCTGTCACATAAAAGTCCTTTGTGGCAGTAGCTGAATGGAACTACCTGCCTCCCTCAGTCCTGTCCTGCACCTCTCTTCCTTTGTTCCAGTCCAGTCTTCTTGCCTTTTTCGCCTCCGCTGCAAAATGCACTTGCTTCCGTTGTTGACTGTCCTTTCCTAAGATTGCAGATTGATCTCTGCTTAGAGTGTCAGATAGCCACTACCCCTCCTTTCTTTTCTGTTCCTCAAGTCTCTCTCATTTCCCTCCACTCTGCCTATGCTCCTATATGAACATACGAACATACGAAATTTACCAGCAGATAAAGGCCTAGAGGTCTATCAAGTCTGCTCGAATGTGCAGCTAGCACCCCTTATTCTGCAGCTGCCCCTCCCTTCCACCCTTCCCGTTCATTGACCCTCCCCCTTGTCCTGTCCCATCCCCTTTTGAAGCAGTCCACTGTTTTACTGGATACCACTTCTGCAGGTAATGCATTCCACCCAGCCACCACCCTCTCTGTAAAGTGTCTCCTCATCTCCTCCTGAACCTTCCTCCCTCCAGTCTTATACTCATGGCCCCTGGTGTCCCTCCCTCCCTTACTTTGAACAGCCCCTTTGTACCTGTCTTGTTTATGCCTTTCATGTACTTAAAGGTTTCAATCATGTCCCCCTGTCCCTCCTCTCCTCCAGTGAGTACGTGTTCAAGTCCCTCAGCCTTCTCTCATATGATAATTCCCCCAGCCCCTTGATCATCTTTGTCACCCTGCGCTGCACCCCCTCCAGTAACTTAATGTCCCTCTTCAGATACAGGCGCCAGTACTGCACACAGTACTCCAGGTGCGGTCTAACTAATGACCCATATACAGTGACAGAATCACCTCCTCCCTCCTCGAGGATATACCCCTTGCAATACAACCCAGCATTTTGTTGGCCTTTGCAGCTGCCTTTCTACATTGTGCCGAGTTGTTCATTGACCCCGTAATGAGCACCCCCAGATCCTTCTCCTCCTCTGTCTGGGCTAGCTGCACTACCCCCAGCTGGTAACTCCTCCTTGGGTTCTTCATCCCAAAATGCAGCACCTTGCACCTTTTGGAATTAAAGCCCAGTTGCCAGGTGTTTGACCAGGTTTCAAGCTTTGCCAGATCATCCTGCAACCTCTACCATCCACCAAGGTCATCCAACACTGCTCCTACCTTGGTATCATCAGCAAACAGACTGAACTTGCTCTTGATGTCCAATGATATGTCTGCAATGAATATCCCAAACAACACTGGTCCCAACACTGAGCCCTGTGGAACACCGCTCATCACTACCCTTGGGTGTGAGAGCTCCCAACCCACCACCACCCTCTGTTGCCTTCCCTGAAGCCAGTTCCCTACCCATCTCATCAGCTTTGCACCTGCCTCTGTGCCTACTAATTTACTTCCCAGCCTTCCATGCAGCACCAAGTCGAATGCCTTACTGAGGTCCAGATACAGGACATCCACTGCATGGCCTGTCCAGTTGCCTAGTTACCCAGTCATAGAACTCAACCAGGTTGGTTTGTCAGGATCTGCACTGTATGAAGCCATGCTGTCTGCTGTCCTGTAGTCCTTTGACCTCTAGGAGAGCCACCAGCCTCTCCTGCAGCATAGTCTCCATAAGCTTACCCACGATGGATGTGAGGCTCACTGGTCTGTAGCTTCCCGGTTCATCCTTGGGGCCATTCATGTGGAGGGGCACCACATGAGCCATCCTCCAGTCCTGAGGTACACACCCCAAATGTAGTGAGGTGTTAAATAGGTCTGCCAAAGGTCCTGCAAGGACCTCTGCCAGCTCCTTCAGTACCCTGGAGTGGATTCCATCTGGGCCTGGCGCCTTATCCACCCTCAGTGCCTTCAAACCCTCCCAACTCTTTCCTCCGTGATTTCCCCATCTGTCACCCCTCCCTCCTTGTTTCTGCCATTTCTACCCCTTGGGTGTCACCCCCCTCTTCTCTTTAGTAAATACTGAGCAGAAGTACTCATTTAATGCTTCTGCCTTATCGCACCCTGATTCCACGCAACCCCCCTCCTTCCTAATCCTTACTATGTGGTCCTTACAGCTCCTTTTCTCCCTGATGCACCTAAAGAAGTCCTTCTCCCCTTTCTTAATGCCTTGTGCCAGCCTGAGTTCTGTAGATGCCTTGGCTCCCCTTACTGCCCTTGTTACCTCCTTCAATTCCATCAAGTACTCCTCCCTGTCCTCCCCTCCCCTCTCCCTGTTTTCTTGTACTTCCTAAAGGCAGCTCTTTCTCTCCTTACCTTTTCCATGACCTCCTTGCTCAACCAGCTCGGTTTCTTAGCCCTAGCCTTCTTGCTCTGGGCCTTGTAACAGGTTTTGGTTGCCTCCACTATCCCCAGCTTTATGAGCTTCCACCTCTGGTTAGTGTCCATACTAGATTGAATTCTGGCCAGGTACCCTTTTACCACTTCCCCCATCCTCCCAAAGTCGGCCATCCTGAAGTCCAGCACTCTTGTGCCAGATTCCACTCCTTCCTTGCCCATATCCAATATGAGCCATACTGAGTGGTGGTTACTCACTGACAGTGGTTCCTCCACTGTAAGTTCTCTCACAATGTCCCCATTTGCCAGCACAAGGTCTAGGGTATTCCCTAACCTGGTTGGTTCACTGATCATTTGCAGCAGGAAGCTGTCCTGGAAGGCATCCAGCAGTACCTGCTCCCTTCTGTTCCTGGTTGTTGGGGTACTCCAGTCTACTCCTGGCATGTTGAAGTCCCCACAATCACCACAATACCCTTCTCACAGGTCCTCCTGATCTGTTCTGCTAGTTTCCAGTCTAACTCCTCCGTTTGAGATGGCGGCCTGTACACCACACCCATTCTAAGAATCCTCCTTTACACACTTCACCCCCTCCTTTCCCAATCACCCTGTCCCTACCAAATAACCTGTACCCTGGTACAGACAGGTCCCAGTCATTGTATTGGGTGGCCCATGTTTCTGTGATGTCTGCAATGTCCATCTCTCTCTCTGCCATGAGCACCTGTAACTCTGCAGTTTTCCTCCCAAGGCTCCTAGCATTAAGGGTAGCCACCTTCCACCCTTTTCCCCCCTCCCATTCTGCCCTCCTTTACTAGCATCACCAATAGTACTTGCCCTTTGTCCTTTGTCACTGTTATGGGGGGTAAGCTCATATAGTTTCTGAACCTGTGGTCTTTGCATGTCTCTTGCCCAATTGCCACCACCCGCTCCTAGTTTAAATTCCCTTCTTCCTCTTTGTATTCCTCCATCCTCTCTTTCAACACTTTCTTTCCCTCCTCACTCAAGTGTAGTCTGTCCTTGGCATAGAGACTACTGTCCTCCCAGGTCCCTCCCCACCCCAACAGCCATGTGATGTGTTTTGCTGATACATGTTATCAGACTCCCCCTCCCTACATATTTACTTGTTTGCTAGTAGTGGTTACTGATGGTGCCTTCGCATTGATATAGGTATGCAATGTATATGTCCTAATGTGTGTTAATCTCTCCTTATACAATGGGGTATGAGAATCCTGTAACCTCATTGGTCAAAACACATCACATGACCATGGTATATCCTGCAATAACCCACAGCTGAGAAATGGCATTTCTAAAAAAACATATTTAAACACATTTAAAATTTGTTTTACATATGGGTCCATTGTATAATCGCAATAAGGCACTCCAGGGTGTGGGTTATTTAAGTAATAATGCACAAGAAGGTGTAGGTTGTGCTGGGATGACCTCACACCTGGGTGGTTGGGCACGAGGCCGCAGGTCAAGTGCATCCAATGTGCCAGAAGTGAGGTTATGCCAGCACAACCCACACCCTGGAGTGCATTGTTGCTATTATACAATGGCTCATTGTTCCACAAAATAAAAAAAAATGTAAAAATGTTTTTAGTAGATTTTTAGTGTGGCAGTATATCTTTGTTTCTGAAGAGAGGAGCAAACAAGAATCAAGCAAATCAATATAGTGAGGTTGTGCTGGATAACCTCACTGTGCCAGGGACACATTAACTAATCAGAGTCCAGGAAATTTTCTTGCCATTATATAATAAAGGAATAATGCATGACAGGGTGTGTCGTGCTGGGATAACGCCATGCCTGGGGGGATTGGGCACGAGGCCGCAGGCCAAGTGTGTCCAGTAACTGAGGCGTGACGTTATCCCAAACAACGCACACCCTGGAGTGCATTATTCCTATTATACAATGGCTCGTTGTTATACAGAATAAAAAAATCATTTTAAAGATGTTTTTGTATGGAAAAATATTTTTTGTTTTTAAGAGAAGATGGAACAATTAATCAAAGGCTCCATCAAATGCTCATCTACAGGTTCACAGTGAGGCTGAGACTGGACCCGTGATGTTGTTCTGGGATAACATCACAGGTCCAGCCCAAGACCGACCAATCAGAGTCCAGGATTTTTTCTTTCCATTGAATAATTGGGGATTACCACTTCTTGTGTGGTTAAGTCACTCAGCTGCACCTCGTAACACACCACACAAGGCGTGGGTAAATCCCCAATAACCCACACCCTGTTGTGCCTTATTACTTAATTCATGCCTAATGGTTTGTGCATTTATACCTGCTTGCAATGTCTGCTGAAGATGCCTTCACTTGTACATAGTTATGCACTGTACTGTATATTCTGTAAATAATTATTTTTCACTTTTAATTTTTTCCTAAAGTTATGTGCATAACATACTTCCCCTGTAATCTGTCTCTCCATGATTTTGCTGTAATTACCATGTTTTCTGTTGTTGCCTTATCCGGGTTGACCTGAAAAAGGGACAGTAATTGTCTCAGTGGTCTTCCTGGTTACCAAAATTCAAATAAATAAATAAATGTTATTTTTAGTTCAAGAGACTCATGTTATAATTGTTTACCTTCCGTAACATCCACTGGTGATGCTGGTAGTTTTGTCTGCTTTCTTTCTTAGTGGAACTGAAATGCATGCTAATGGTGTAATTATAACCAAATATTGTTTCAGATCCTGATGTACTCTTACTGCATATGTCCAGAACATTAGGAGCCTTCCCCAAGCAGTGCAGCCACTCATGCTGCATATCCTCTTACTGCACCACAAGTGACTAGACTGTGTTGGGGGTGTTCCTAGCCCAGAAAAGATACAGTGGGGGTCGATCAAAGCATGAAAACAAGCACTTTCTTGTGTGGTAACACCAGTATGGTGGGCTGTCTGTTTTCACTTTTAAAAAGAAAAAAAAGAGCCTCCCTGCTGGTGCAAGTGATAGCATTACTACTTGTGATGAGAATGACCGGAGTTCAGGAAAGAGCTTGGGGCACCGGAGTGTCAGCCGGGGAGCGGAGGATCGAGTGTCCCATGGACAGCTCTCCTGGGTGGCTTGGCTGTGGCACACAGTGACAGTCCAACCCCCAGCGGGAGCTGGGGGATCACTAAGTCAGAGACCGCAATCATAAGGGGATTGGAGGAGATGCGGACGCCGACGTGTCAGGCATGTCAGCACATCTGACATCACCAGGATGACATTGCACATCCTCTCCTTTGAGGAACTGCAAAAATGGATAACCCCACAGGCTGGGCAGATGATGCCGCTCCCTGCTATGACATCCACAACTGGATCCTGCCCTCCTGCATCCCGCCACTCTCAAGGTAGCTCTGCCTTGGGGGGGAGGGACTTCAAGTGGAGCTGCTACCAAAGCAAGTGAGTCACGGTTGGACTGGGGGGACCAAGGTAACAGGCAAGGGAGGATCTTGGTGGGGTGGGATCAGTTTCTGGGAGACAGCTGAAGGAGGTCCTGGCAAGTGGCTTAGGAGGAAAAATTTGTTTTTTTAAACTATAGACACTGTGAGGGCTAAGTGGGTTGACAGTCACTTTAATATTTATTTACAGGGTCGGCGTAGTGGACCAAGATTTATCCTCCAACTTGTCTGAACAAGGGTGTGGCACACACAACATAAAATACAAAATGACAACAAATAGTATAAGCCAGAGATCATCACTGCTGGCCAGCAGGATTCAGACATGGCATCAGCATGGACTTGCTTTGCTTCTGGGGTGGGTGGAAGTTTATCTCAGAGTAACATTGTCCCAGCGGGGTAGAGCACTCATAGCCCCTCATTGTACACTCGCCTCTGAGGCCGGGAGATCAGAGGGCTGTGGGTTCAGTTCCCACATCTGGCACTTGGGTTAATATCCCAGTACTGACACTGTAATGCAGCATGAGAGGGGTGCTGCATTTCTGAGGTGCCGTCTTTCGGATGAGACGTTAAACCGAGGTCCCATCTGCCTGGATTGGTGGTAGTTCAGGTGGATGTTAAAGATCCCATGGCACTTATCGAAAAGAGTAGGGGAATTTCCCCGGTGTCCTGGCCAAATTTCCCTCATTCACTAAAAATACCGCCAACAGCTTAATCTGGTTCAAGGTCAGTTGCCACTCATCTGTATCCCCCTCCCCCCGGGTCGTGCCTGAAAATAGGCAGGATTTGTCTAGTGCACTTACCCGGTCAACAAAAGCTAAATAAATAAATAATAAAATAAATAAAATTGTTATGTATATGGGAACGCTGGCAAGCCCTGCCATTGCATGTGTGTTGTTGGCCTTCACTATTGACGTCACTTGCTGATGGCATATGGTCACTTTTTAAAAAATGCTTCTTCCAGCTCCTATGTACCCGGTGCAGCCTTTCAACTCTTATTGGAGCATTAATTCCCCCCCCCAACCTGAACCCCTGGCTAAGGGGTGGGACTTGAACACTCAATGTTGTATCGGACTGCTAAAACTTTCCCTTAACTAAACCTGTTGACTTGCTTTGTCGAAGGTTATATTACAGTAATTTCCATATCAGGATGACTTAAAACAAGGCTTGTCCTAGCTGTCTAAATCCTGTATAAAAATAATGGCATGCCTACTACTTTTAGTACTATTATTGCAACTCGAGGTTGTTGACGTGCCCACTGAGCCCTTATTTTCACCCATCTCCTGCTTTTAAAGAGCTAGTGTACAGCCTGAAAATATTAACTTTCAAAACTAGTGAAGTGTTACTTCGTAAATCGGAAGTATTTTTTTCTTTTCCCTTATGCTAATAAGTAGATTCACTGCCTGACAGTACTGGCCATGATGTGTGGAACAGAACTCTACCTGGAGGCTGACATAACTGTTACCTCAGTGATTGTGACATCACAGCTGACCAAGAACAGCCAGTTTCCTGCTGCCAGATTGGTAGTTTGTGATGTCACAATAAGAGAGGTCACAACACAGATGATGTACGAAGAGCAAAAGAAATAGATATGCCAACTGCCAGGTAAAGAACTGCCCTTAACAGCATATCTCATATTATCAGGTAGTTAACTGAGGAGCAAAGGAACAAGGAAAATACTCTGGAATAAAAAGCAATAACTGCTTTTAACAAGCATTTGTCAATGCTGAATGTTGTCTTGCTGGCATTGGCATTAGTAGTGCAGGAGTTAGAGAGCTGCATAATAGGAATGGCAGTGATGTATGGAACTGACACCAACCCTACCCCACCCTGTAGAGACTGACAGGCATTGAGGTGTGCCTTTGGGTTGTTGGCTATAACACTCATGCCATTTCACCTCACCCTACCCTGTAGACTCTGACAAGTGTCACGTTGTGCCTTGGGGTAATCAGGCCTTACGTTCACCCCATTCCATAAGGAAATACGTTGAGATGGGTGCAGTATAGGATAATGGGGTGAACTTTGGGGCTGAAGAGTCCAAGGCACACCTTGATGCCTGGCACTGGTTGCAGGGTGGGGGTGGGGGTGGAATGGCGTGAGCATTACAGCCGACAATCCAAAGTCACACCCCTGATACCTGCTGGGTCTCCCAGGGTGGGATGTTACAGCTAGAAACCCTACTGCCCCATGCTTGTTGTTTTTCTACTCCAAATTTTCAACATAGGCTTTTTGTGACCCCACCTCATGAAAGCATTTGGGACCTCCGCTCACGAACAGTGGCACTGTGATTTTCTTAATCTGTCTCAAATATTGATTTCCCACAGCGACCATGCCATTGTGTGCCAGATGTGTGAAAATACATTTTGGGCTAGGTTGTGAAAAATGACAGCTGTACTGTTCATAAGGCGGTATGAAAAAATGGCAATGATGAAAATCTGGAGTGAAAATATTAAAAAATTCTCGAAGTTACAAACATGTGTGGAAACTGTGCAATGCATGCTTGTAACACAGTAATTTTTGGGAATGTTTTCACCAAATTTGCAACATAGGTTTTTTGGGACCCCACCTCATGAGCAGTGACACTGTTGTTTAGTTAATTAGTCCCAAAGGGTGATTCCGTGCAGTGACTGGGAAATCACCTTTTGGGACCGAATAATGAAATGGTAGTGACTGATTTCAGAAGGTGGGGTCCCAAAAACTGCATGTTGAAAATTTGGAACCAAAAGTAAATAAAATGGCCGAGATATCCACCTAGGTTGAAGCCCCTCTCATTGATGCCATTATACAGCTTACCGTCATTTCTTCAGTTTACAGTCGGCTTTGAAGACTGCAGACGTGTTCCTGCTTCAGTGAAGATTGCAGCACCGGACCTTCGGAGGCAAGTATGGGGTGAGGGGGTGTACTGTATGAGGAGGTGGGGTGCACAGAGGGTGGGTGCAGGTTGGGGAAGGGGGCACTCCAGACTCAACTCTGGACCATTTTCTTTTTTTCAGGAATGGACATTGCAGGAAGGTTTTCTTTATTTACAGGTGAAATAAAACAACTGTTGGGCACACTGGGGTGGGCTCCCAGTGTGCCCCATGACTTTGGAGGGGTTATATTGGCCACATTGGAGTGGGCTCCCAGTGTGTCACAAAATGGGGGTAGGGTAGGGTGGGGCGGGGGCAGAAACATGCCAGCACGTTCAGTTTCAGAACACACAAAGCACACTGGGTGTGCTCCCAGTGTGCCACACAGTCTTGAAGGGGGTTATAAACATGTTGACAGGGGGATAGGGCACTCCCGTAGTCAGCTTTCTAAGGATTGTGAGAGGTGGATGGCGACAGCCGCTGCCATGTTTATTGAAATGTTTCAGCAGGCAAGGCACGAGCTGCAATGACAGGGTGCTCCCTCATTGCGGTGGTGAATTTCTTTCAAGTTGGTGTCATGCTTCTCAACTGCTGTCATAGACAGCGTGCTCATTCATGGATGTCACAGAGACAAGCCCAAAAAAGCAGTGGCGGCATTGGCCACAACACTGCCACACCTCCACAACCTGCTACTCCAGGAAGCTGCCACAAAATGTTGCTTGCGCTGTGTGCGCAGGACAACATAAAAATTAGCAATATTTTCTGCCTGCCATATTTGGCACTACTAGCCTTCTGGAGGGGTTACTATTCATCCAGGCAACCCAGCCCCATCCCGTCTTCTGAGTAGATTATGCCCCACCACCTCTAACCACAGACCCTGGCCCCTGCTTAGCTCTGCAGGACAGCCACATTCTGGGTGGTGGAGTGGGCAGTCAGCTTCATGTGGCCTGGGAGCACTAGCACCATGCTGTAGCGGTTTGGGATTTACCTGATTGTTTTCTTCCCTACCCTCAGGGATGCCAAGTAAGCAGCTGAGTGGAGTGCATGTGCACGCTAAGTGTGCCCTTGCACGTCACGGCTGACTTGCTGCTCCTCTTCCCTTGCAGTGGCTCTGATTGCACTGTCACCTGAGGTGGAGTTAGAGCAGTAGGTGGTGTCTTTCTCCCTTCCTAGAGGAGGATAAGGTCCCATGGGATGCTCTGTCCCCCCCTTCTGGCTGGTCCCTGATGTCCTGAACTCAATCCTAAACCCAGGGGGCTGCGTACGGCAGCCCTGACAATGCCAAATTTTATCATTCCTGTTTAATCATTATTTTAAGGGGGCATGTTATATCATCTCAGTTTGGTTATTGATATATTTGAGTTCACTTCTGCCATTTTGCATCTCTGTTCTGCTTCTTTTTTCCAAAAAACTTTTTGCCTTATGGTCACCATAGTCAAGCTTCTCAGCACTGTCCCTGCCTCCCGTATCCAACATCCACCTCCTCTAGGCTCACCTGACCCAAAGATCTCTATGGGTTGTTTTCTCCAAGGCGGGACTAGAAAAGAGAGGGACACTATTTCCCCACCTGGGGACTCTCAACCTCTGATGGGCTGGTGGTCAAGGCCTTCAGATGTGGGCGGGGGGAAGGCAGGAAAGGCTTCATGTAGCTGATGCCAAGCTTTTCCATTTTTTTCCCTTGGTTCCAATACCACTATGGCATGTAAGTGTGAGCACGTGGAGGAGAAAACATGCCACAGAATCATGGCCACTCCCATCTATGTTGCTAATACACCAGTGTGACCTCAGGCCTCCACCTGGTGGCATCCAAGGGCCAAGTTGGCATGCCTCCCCACCTTGGGAGAGGAGAACTGTCTGTTGAATGCTCAATCCTCTCGCCCCCCTGCTGACCATCAGTGATCCAAGTTCATTCTTAAATCCATGTCGCCAGCATGCTAGGAGGTAAGGCTTTCAGTGTCTCATCCCTCTGGGCCACTAAGCTTGCCCTCCTGTTCCTTTTTTTTGCCTGTTTTGTTCTCTGGCTGTATTAATCATTTGTAATATGTGCCATGTATATAGCTGCACTGCATGTATTGATCATTTGTAATATGCACCATGTATATAGCTGTATGGCATGTGTTGATCATGTGTAATATGCACCATGTATATAACTGCACTGCATGTATTGGTCATTTGTAATATGCACCATGTATATAACCACACTACATGAATTGATCATTTGTAATATACACCATGTATATAGCTGCACTGCATATATTGATAATTTGTAATATGCACCATGTATAGTATATAACCGTACTGCATGTATTGGTCATGTGTAATATGCACCATGTATATAACCTCACTGAATGTGTTGCTCATGTATAAAATGCATCATGTATATAACTGCACTGCATGCATTGCTCATGTGTAATATGCACCATGTATATAACTGCACTGTATATATTGATCATGTGTAATATGCACCATGTATATAACCACACGGCATGTATTGATCATGTGTAATATGCACCATGTATATAATTGAATTACATGTATTGGTCATTTGTAATAAGCACAATGTATATGACCGCACTGCATGCATTGATCATGTGTAATATGCACCATGTATATAAGTGTACTGCATGTATTTGAGTTCATGTACTGCTTCTGCTTTTGAAGTTATTGTTTTTGTTTGCCCTTGTACCTTGCCTTGCGGACACCTCTAGAAATAAGCTGTTTCTCAACTCAGCTCGGCTCAGTAAACCTTTCGCGGTAACACTTTCAAATAAATAAACACAATTACAAATACATTTTCCAACAGCCACTCATGCATTTAAAAACTTGGTGAGATTCACAACTTTGAAGACACTCAGGAAGATCATTCCCCCCCCAAAATGGGGCTGCAGTAGAAAAGCCCTTAAGCTCATCTGAATTTGTATCCCCCCCCCAATGCGACCAGCTTTCAGTCACTCAGGATACAGAATAAACCAGACCAACATTTATAAATGCATATACTGTATTTGTCCGTGCAAATAATGTAGTGATAGGAAAAAAAATAAAGAAAAGAAAAACATACAGAGGGGTAGAAATAGGCTGGCCTGGTGACGCAGAGGACTGAGGTACCTAGCGCCTTACATGCCACCAATCCGGTGACCCAGGATCAGGAATATTCCCAGGGCATGAGGGTTCAGCTGGGGTGAGGAGGACTGAGCATTCCACAAGGCACTCTCCTCCTCAGGGGAAGGCAAGGGGTTTGTTCCACTGTGCAGCTGCCACCTAAGAAGTGTGGTCGTGGCACTGCAAGCAGGAACTGGATCCAGCATGGAAGGGGATGCCAACTGGCTGAAGCAGACGCTGATGCTTTGTGTCACTCTGCTCTTGGCCTAGAATGCTGAAGGAAAGAGGAAAAACTGGGGGGGGATCCCAGCCACACAGCATGAAGGCTACCATCCGATACGCAGACCACACACCCACCGACCTAGGCAGCCTCCCAGTGCCAAGTGGAACCGAAGTTTAAGGTGGGGACCTGGTCTGCCCCTGCCAACCTCCAGCGTGTGAAGGGGATACCACATGTGACTACCAGAGGTAAGTAAGCTAGGAGAATGTGGGGTAATGGCGTTGGTACAGGGTGGCAGACCTAAGAGGAGCCGGAAGGGCAGGTTGGAAGGAAAAAGAAACAATAAGTTAAAAAAAGTTGAAATAGAAAAAAAATTGGTCCCAGTACCTGTAAAGGGGCAGAAAATGTAAAGAAACATTTGGTACAATAATTATCAGCCACTGAGACCATACCTCTCAACTTCCCTCATTACGAGGAACAGTTCCTCATTTTGCCATCTGGAGTACTGTGCGCAGTTCTGGAGACCCAGTCTTCGCAAAGACATAGACAGGATGGAAGCTGTCCAGAGGAGGGCAACTAAAATGGTGCAGGGTCTGCACCGGAAGACATATGAAGAGAAACTTAAGGAGCTTAATATGTATAGCCTCGAGGAAAGGAGGGAGAGGGGGGACATGATAGAAACTTTCAAGTACCTCAAGGGAATCAACAAAGTCCAAGAGGGTAGCATCTTTCAAAAAAAGAGGTGTGCAAGAACAAGGGGGCACAATTTGAAGATAGAGGGAGGGCGGCGCAGAGGTAATTTAAGGAAGTATTTTTTCACAGAGAGGGTTGTGGATGCATGGAATGGCCTTCCGGAGGAGGTTGTGGAGTCAAAAACAGTGGTGGAATTCAAGCATGCATGGGACAGTCATAAGGCAATTCTAGGGGGTGGGGGTAGAAAGAAGTAGACTACTGGTTAACTAGGATCTGCAGCTTATCCAGTAGGCAGGGAAATGGGCAGACTGGGTGGGCCAAGCGGTCCCTATCTGCCGTCAAATTCTATGTTTCTATGCCTCACAAAAGCCCTCTGTTCCACATTGAAATGGTCTGTCCCACATTGCAAGCTAACATTTTTAAGAAAAAATCCAAACAATAAATGTGAAACATGCATTTTTCAATCAACAGCAAACTTTGTGAACAATGAAGCATACATTCCTACAGTATTCTAGGCTTCTGTCTCCATGATTTGACAAAGTGTTCCACATTTTGAGAGGCAGTGTTCCACTTTTGGGGGATGAAAGGTTGAGAGCTATGACAGAGACATCAAACAGAATCGAACACATTTAGCAGAATAATATTGGCTCGGTATTTGAACATTTGTCAGACTACACTGTGAGTCTTTTTCTTTGCACATTAAAATGAGGCCAAAAACTGAAATGAATAAGTCTGGAGAAATAAATCCTGTCAGTTGGCTATGCCCAAGCTTTGCAGCTGGAATGTGAAATCAACATGCAGGGCCAGCCCTCCCACTGGTGAGATATTTCTTTAAAAGCTGCTCGGTGTGTATATGTATGTGTGTGTCACCATAGACTTTTGTTAATGCCACAGGTGGGCTGATTAATATGAGAACATGTTATTCTCCTTCTGGCCCTCTGTCACACAGGTACATCATGCCAGAGTGCCCAGAAGGCCCTCAGGCATAGTATTAATAAAGACATCCACGCTGCCTCTGAATTGTGCTTGAAATAAACCTCTGTAATAATAAATACAGTATTTGACTCTCCTGCATGCCTGAGCCCTGGGCTGGCTATGCTGATTAGAGTCCCAGAGGGATGATGCTTGGGGGGGTTGTCACATGACAGTCTGGGAGCCTGAAGCAGCTGCAGAGAGAGAGAGAGAGAGAGAGAGAGAGAGAGAGAGATAGCGCGACGGAGAGAGAAGGCTTGCAGCCTCAGCCAGCAATGGACAAATCTAAGCACTGCACTTTATAAAGCTCGCCATTTCTTTCATGTCGTTCAAGTTCCATTTTGTTCTGCTTCAGTCACACTCAGCCTCAGCCTCCTGCTGCTCCACACCCAGCACAAAGGCACACACAGGTAGGGCACATCCCGGTGGCAGTCACCGGTGGGTGGGCAGGTGGGTGGTAGAGATGTTTTAAAAGGATAGCAAAGATTTCTGCATTTGTACTATTTTTTATGTGTTTACATGGTTGAAACTGTGTTTCATGCAGGATTTTCTGGGGACAGGAGAAGCATTAGGGACTGAAAGAAGGTGTCGGCCACTAAGAATAGGGAGAAAACTGAAGCATGCAGTACATTCGAGTCTTCTGGCAAAGTCCAGTACTGTATGTTGTTTCATCTGTGCTGTGTACAAGTGACTGGTGTCTGATTTGTGTATGTTAAGTGTATGCATGTGTGTGGACTTTGTGGGTTAATCTGTGAGCGTCTGAGTGACTGCATCTGTAAAAGTGTGTCTTTATATATTATATGTGTTTTTGTTTGTGTGAATATACAGTACATATTTATGTAATAGTGTACATACAGTATATAAATGTGTGTGTATGCACACAAATACGTGTTGTATATATTTATATATAAATGTGTCTACACATAGTTTTATATGTAAGTGATAACATGGGAAGGTGTGTCGTCTTAAACAAAATACATGTGTGGCTTGGGGGCATGGGCATGAGGTGCAGCTGAGTGCTAGACCCCTCTCCCCTCGGAAATGCAAACATATATTTTTTTTATAGTTGAATGCTTTGATGTGCGTTATCATGCTTATGGGTGCCAGGAGAGGCAAGAAAGAATAAAAAGGCAAACATTTGAAATATGTGGTTGTAGAGAAATAATTACATGCCATGTCATGTGTTTGAGTCAAATACTAGGATTTTTTTTGGTTCAGTATATATATATATATATATATTTAGATATATATATATATAAATTTATATACCTCTATACATGTGTGCTTGTTCTTCTCATGTAATGAGCTCAAACCTGCTGCCTGGAGAGGGCAAGTGATGCTGCTGACAAGTCCCCAGCTGAGCAGAGATGACAGCCATTAGTTCCTTAGCTAAACCAGCCACACCTAATGCCTACTGGCACTGCTAGATGGAGTTCTAATGTAGGGTCTCTATTCTTACTCAGCTGTGGCGAAATATAGAGGTTGTTGCATTCTTATCTGTCGAAAAGCTGTTTCTATGACAGAGCTAACCAGGTGGTTTGGGGGTTGAACTTGAATATACCTTGCTGTGTGCTGATCACGTTGAAGATGCAGTTGAGGGGTTATGAGGGTGGTATTGCAAGGAGCAAGAACAAAACACCGGCATCTAGTCTTCCTGTCTGTCTATCACCATCCCTAAATGCACCTGCTAAACAGGGCTTTGTGCCTTGTTTAAATGCTGCAGACCTCTCAAATTTGAGGTTTGTTGGTGACATCTCATAATGTTATGCAAATATGACTGTTTGCATTATACTGCATGTGTCTGAGAAAGACAGCGTTGCCCAGACACAAAATCACACATGCCCCCCATAATGCAAAGCATCGTGAGATATATATGCAAATCACCATGACAATTTAGGCTGCTTCTGTTCTTGCCCAGACATGTTGCCTTGTTGCTTTTGATTAAACTCTGCTGGATATTGATACACTAAATGCAAAGTACTACCTTTTCCCTGTTTTTTTTTGGGGGGGGGCAGTGGCGAGTGTGTGGAGGAAGAGGAGATTCTACAATGACGCTCTGATTTTGCAGGTTGCTAGTTTGCTGGTTCCTATGCTGTTTGAAGGCTAGTAGCCTGGGTATTTCGAGCACTGTTAGACGCTAGCTGCAGAGTGTTTTCTCAGTCTCTCCCTCTCAGGTAGTTTCTCTCTCAGGTAGTTTAGGAAGAAACTGAGAATAATGTCATGGCAGTGGTCTCAATCTCCCTTTACATCTGTGCAGGCACAGAGCTGTTTAAATATTATCTTTAAAAAGCATGAAGAGATCTTGTGTTTGATAAATAAATGGGAGGGTTAGCAAGGAGCATCTATTAACTCTAAAATGCAAATACATCAATTAAAGGGGAGCAGTCAGTGCTAAGAACGTCACTCCCAAGTATGAGGCTGGTCCCAATTTGCACTTGGTGTGTAAAAACATTTTTTTACTTACTGTTTACTGTAGTGTAATAGATTGCATCAGACTCATTTTGCTTACTTACATAGACACATAGCATTTGACGGCACATAAAAACCACTTGACCCACCCAGTCTGCCCAATTTCCCTACCTATTGTAACACTGCAGACCCTACTTGATCTCTGACTTTACCCCTTCCCCTGCCACAAGGTTCCCTTATGCCTATCCCAGGCCTTCTTGAATGTCATTACAGTTTTTGCCCCTACCACCTCCTGTGGGAGGCTGTTCCAGGTATCCACCACTCTTTCTGTGGATAAGTACTTTCTTACATCTCACCTGAGTCTACCCCCCCAGCTTCATATCATAGCCCCTTGTTCTTGAACATCTTTTGCTCTGAAAAACTCTCTCTTCCTTAACCTTATTTATCCCCATGAGGTATTTGAAAGCCTCTATCGTATCCTCTCTCTCTATTTCTCCTTTCCTCGAGGGTGTACATATTGAGGCCCTTCAGTCTCTCTTCATAGGGCTTTTGATGCAGACCCTTCACCATTTTAGTTGCTCTCCTCTGGACCGCCCATACTCTGTCTGCGTCCTTCCTGAGACCTCCAGAATTATATATATAGTACTCTAGGTGAGGTCTCACCAGTACATTATACAGCAGTATCACTATCTCCTTCTTTCTGCCGGTGATACCCCTGTCTATGCAGCCCAGCATCCCACTGGCCCTCCCCCTACTGGGTCAGTCTGCTGTATAGGAAATGTCACACATCAAAACTGCGCATCGCAGGCTTGGGACCTAGTGGTGCCGAGGCACGGGGACTGACCACCCCTGCCACGCCGCAACCCAGGTTTGGGGACAGACTCAAGGAGCTGGGGTCGTAGCATGGGAGGGAGAGGATGGAGCATCTGGAGCATTGCTCGCCTCTCCTCTCCCTGGGAGGGATCTAGGGGCTGCACAGTGTCCTGGCAACCCCCGATGGAGATCGGGGGTGCTGCAGGATCACCAGCTGGATCAGAAGGGGTGGGAGTGCGGCAGACGTCAGCAGGACAGCAGTGCATGGACGTCATTGCACATCTCACTCCCATGGGGCAGCCACCATGCAGAAAATCCCCATCCACGGGGAGAGGTGATGGCTCCACTACCCCCATAGCCACAATCCAACTGCCGGTCATTCTCTGCTCCCGGGCCGAGCCCAGCCTGGCATGTCTAATTCTAGATAGAGCACCCTGGGTGGAAAGGGTGGCCCTACTTTGGGGCGCTCAGAGCCAGGGGGATCGCTGGGCTGGTGCTAGGAGATGGAGATGTCTCAGGCAAGGAGGTAGAGCTTGGGGCAATGGTGGATGCCTGAGAGAGTTCCTCATTGGATGGCACAGAAACAGACGATATAAAAAAAAATGCACATTGCAGACAGCTTGGGAGGGAATAGTGACAGTGTGCAAAACCGTTGAATGGTCTGTGAGCAGTTGTGCACCCTGTCACTGTTCCCTGGCAGAGGATAAGTCCTCTGCTGGGAGGAGGGTCTGCTGAGCAGCTGCTGTGGCTTGACAGGATGAGCCATAGGCAGTAATGGAGGCAGTGCATCTGTGAACCAGGTAGTCCCAGACGCATGATATTTTTCTTTATTTCGCACTTTGTGTGATTTTTTACAATCCCCTCTGGAGTTGATTATTTATGTTGGGGGGGTTCGCGGGTACAGACCCTCATAACAAGGGGTGTAGGGGGCATAGCCTCCCCCTCAAAACATGAAGAAATGCCGCAGGGCAATATACAGCACTGCACTGGCAGCGCGGTATATTGCTGTGCTATGTTGTACTGTGGCATTATGACCCTGTGCCGGCTCTCCCCACTGCTTGGCCACCTTTAGGTCATCAGATATGATTACCCCAGGTCTCTTTCCTGTTTGATGGTCTCCAGTACCACTCCATTTCCCCTCACCTCCCCACTTGCAGGCTGACATTTTCTGTAACTGCAAATCCCAGAATCTCCTGTACCTGACATCAGAGCAGGGCTACAGCAACGGAAGGTTCAGTAGCCTGCAGTGCATATTAGAGTTTATGTAAGCTCTGACCCTTTATTTGCTAGTCTAGCTGTTCTCCCGGATCTAAGTACAGTTATAGAGGGCTGTATGTAGCCCCAGGAGAACAGCAGGACCAGAAAACATCTGATTAGAGCTTATAAGAGCTCAGACTTGCGCTGCAGGTTATCGAGTCTCCCACTGCTGCAGTGCTGCTCTGATGGGAACGGAAAACATCTGATTGGAGTTTATAAAAGCTCTAACATGCACTGCAGGCTGTCAAACTGCCCTCTGCTGCAGTCTTGCTCTGAAGTCAGCTGCAGGGGAGTCTGGGATTTGTAGTCACAGAAAGTGTCAGCCTGGAACTAATCAAAATTACTCTGATACAATCTACTATACTACAGTAAACAGTAAGTAAATCAAATGTTTTTGCACATGAAACACAAATTGGAACCAGCCCCAGACTTGGGTATGGGGCTCCTGGTGCTGACTGCTCCCCTTTAAGGAATGTAGGAGGCCAAAGGGATATAAAATGTGCTTTCTCCAGAAGTATACACAACATTTTCTGTTTGGATTGTGACTGGTCTCTGGAATGGAAATAGGTGTTAAAACAGTATTTCTCCCATATGAACCGACCAAAAGAACACAACTGTGTTATTCTATAGTGTGGTGTACGAAAGAACACAACTGTGTTATTCTATAGTGTGGTGTACAAAACAACACAACTGTGTTATTCTATAGTGTGGGGTACAAAACAACACAACTGTGTTATTCTATAGTGTGATGTACAAAAGAACACAATTGTGTTATTCTATAGTGTGGGGCATAAAAGAACCCAACTGTGTTATTCTGTAGTATGGGGTTCAAAATAACCCAACTGTATTATTCTATAGTGTGGGGTACAAAAGAACCCAACTATGTTTTTCTATAGTGTGGGGTATGGAAGAACACAACTGTGTTATTCTATAGTGTGGGGTACAAAATAACCCAACTAAGTTATTCTATAGTATGGGGTACAAAATAAACCAACTGTGTTATTCTATAGTGTGGGGTACAAAAACACAATTGTGTTATTCTATAGTGTGGGTCACAAAATAACCCAACTGTGTTATTCTATAGTGTGGGGCACAAAAGAACCCAACTATGTTATTCTATAGTGTGGGGTACGAAAGAACACAACTGTGTTATTATATAGTGTGGGGTACAAAAGAACCCAACTATGTTATTCTATAGTGTGGAGTATGAAAGAACACAACTGTGTTATTATATAGTATGGGGTACAAAATAACCCAACTGTGTTATTCTATAGTGTGGGGTACAAAAGAACCCAACTATGTTATTCTATAGTGTGGGGTACGAAAGAACACAACTGTGTTATTCTATAGTGTGGGGTACAAAAGAACACAACTGTGTTATTCTATAGTGTGGGGTACAAAAGCTAGATTCTCCTCATTCTCTGCTGAAGCACACATAGGATGACGTGGGGCTGATTCATTCCCACCACGCTTGTGTTTCAGATCGTGCCACTAATATGAAAGATATGGGGACCCCTCCCTCTCTCTTGGATAAAAATCCGATTTAAATTCCCTGATAAAAGCACTTTGTATGACATGCTTCGGGTCACAGGTTGGAATAAGGATGTCAGTGTACTGTACTGGTTAAGAGCACTGAGCTGCAAACCTGGAGAACAGGGTTTGAATCCCATAGCCATCACTTGCATAATGCGCGACCATGCACAAGTCACTTAACTTCCATCTACTCACAGGACACACCTGAAATGAGCCTTGACTTAGTGTATCTTTCCTGGCTAAAAATTGTAAAATAACAAAATGACTAATTTCCCAGGATGCACCTGGTTTACAGCACCACAATAATTTCTTACTCTTGCCATCAAAGGCTGGGGGGGGGGTATCAATGCTGGAGATAATGACTTTAAGATCTTTATAGGTCCAAGCCCCTCCCACAACCATGACTCTTCAGGCGCATGACCAGGATTTGGGAATGGAGGGAAGGGGGAGTCCAGAAAAGAAATCTCATTATTTAGTCCCTGTGTGCCAAATACTTTGTTATGAAAAACAAAATGGAACCCACTTGGGAAAGGGTTCCTGGGCACCCAGGACCCCCTACCTGACTATGCCCATGCTGCAACACATTTATTTTTGGTGTCCCATCAAACTCAGATTCTAAAAGGACTCATTTACATACTGCAGTCTGATTGGCCCTTAAGGGGTTAGTGCACTGTGTAACCCTCAGTATGACATGCAGTTTGAAATCTAATGTTCTTGCAGTCTGTTCAGTTGTTTAGTTTTGAATTGTTTTAAAACCTTTTTAAAAGTGGGATTCATGTTATAATTGCAATGAGGTACTCCTGGGTGTGGATCATTATGGGATGTCCCCACTTCTTGGGTGGATTAAGCCACTCTTTTTTGCCTTATGCCACACCACCCAGGCATGGGTAAATCCCACACCGATCCACACTGTGTTGTGCCTTATTCCTTAAGGTAGAACACCACAAATAAAAGAACACTTCCCACAGTGCACTAATCTCCTGAATGACATTTTCATATAGCAAAGAAATTGTTTACATTCATTTAAATCCTTCTGTTCATGTTTTAAACATGGGGTAGTAAGCTCTGTGTTAAAAGCTGACCACCAACATGTTAAGCCCAGGCATATGCTTTCCTTGCCCGCCCAATGCAAATGTGCTCCACCTACCAATGGCTAAGTCAGTAGAGCAAATTAGCATAGGACGACTGCGAGGCAAATGCATGGCTGGGCTCGCTCGAGATGGTGGTGGCCAGCTGTTAACATGAAAGATAAAAAGATAAAAAGGAGGTTGTAAATGAACTCTAAAAATGTTCTTTGTGGTACAAAAATGCAACTCAGGGGGGTAGTTAGTGCCAGGGGAGCATTATCTCCTTTAAATATGTCTGGCCTGCTGCTCCTTTGGGAAACTTGTCTTGCAATCATGAGACCTGCATTCGCGACATGAGCCGACTCCCACACTAGGCTGGTGGAGTATCAGGCATATGTGCAGGTGGAAAGCTATTAGAATCATGCATGAGTGCTGGCCCAGTGGCGCTGGAGGTTGAGGTGCTAGTCGCTACACCTCGCGCCACGCCAGCGACCTGGGTTTGGGAACGAGCCCTGGCCGCCGGGGGCAGCAGGAGGGAGAGAGGATCGAGCATCCAGAGGTCTGCCTCCCTCCCTTGGGGAGGGAGACTTTCATCCTGCTAGTTGAATGCCCTCTGGCAGTGGCTGGAGGGCAGTATGGGTCAGGAGTAGGGCCACTGGAAAATTACGGAAAATTTTACCCAAAAATGCGGGGATTTTCTTGCAAAAATTGTGGGGGTTCACTATACATCCCCACTGCCCCTAATAAATATTTTATTGTTTACTGCAGCATGTATTGATCACATAAACTGTTAAATTAATGTATTGCCACTTGTAAATGCTTTTAATATGAAGAAAGATGTGTGTTTTTGAAATGCACTGTAGACTAATCATTATGTAGCATATCTTCTAAAAATCAAGACATCTAAGTCGTGCAGTGTTAACTAGATTTTATTTAATAATTTACAGTTAGTCTGTACTGAATACATCCTGAAATAACATATTTCGCCAGTTTCTAGATGTTAAATAATGAAGTCTGTTTAAACTACTTGCTGTGGTGCAAGAAAAAAATAAACAGATAACCAGGGTGCCTAATAAAGGTCTAGTAAGAAAAATATTTATTTTGTTAAAATGATTACTGTTCTTAATCAGCACTATAAGTACATTTTAAAATCACAAGATAAAAAGTATTATATCATACCAATAGCTTTTCATTACATCATACAATAGTTTTTAATACACTGTACTTTTGTTCTACTCGGTTTGCAATGATTTTACTTGGGTTGCAATTATTTTGTCTATTTGAAGGTAACTGTTTAACTGTACTTAACCTGTTCAGCATGTTTTCAGAAATGTTTGCTTCTTGTAGGCTTTGTATGTGAGTATACAGTTGTGGCAGATTGACATGTAAGGAATCACTGTCAGCAACCCCCTCAGAAGCACATTCAAGTTTATAATCAGCAGGGCCATCCAAACTCTTGACACATTTGAATCAAAATCCTTTCAGATTGAAAGCATTTATACAAGGAAAATCTACCCTACCATTCAAAAACAAGCATTGTGATCAAGGCTTCATTTAGGTGAATGGGGCACTTTGCACCTCTTCTCACAACTATTGTTTCAGTCTCTGTGTCAGCAAAAAGTTCTCTGATAGTCTGCTTTAACACAGATTTTAAGTGTTCAAGTCTACATATGCATGACCAGAGGATTCTAAAAGCAAAGCAGGGAAGTAATCACATTAAAGCAGAGCCACATTTGACCCCTTTTCACCTCACACTGTACCATTTTGGTCAAATCCAAGCCTGTGTACCATATCTGAGTAGATTTCCTTAAGAATTTAAATGTTTTTATACAATTTCAGTCAAAAATTCCATAAATATAAGAAATTACAAGAAATTGTGGATTTTGTGCGGAGAAGGGTGAAAATTGTGGAAATTGAGGAAAAATTGCGCCCGCAATTTTCCAGTGACCCTGGGACTCAGGAGGCATGATCTGACGTTCTTACATCGGTAGTGTAGGGGTGTGGGGAAAAATGGAGTAAAGCGAGCCTGGCCGGCTCAATGATGGTCCGCCACTCCCAGGGGCCGTCCCCAGATTTTGGATTTGGTCTCCAGGAGGGGGGAGAAGCCAGCAACCTCCTTCCTGTCCCCACCACATGGGGCAATCCAGGTGGGAACAACTGGGGATCTGTGAAGTATGGGAGCAGTGGAACTGGAGAGGGATTCCCTCCATTAGGAGGGCCGAGGCTGCCTGCCAGGGCTCTGGAGGATAAAAACTTGTATATATATAAAAAAATATTGTGCATGAGCGAATTGGACGTCATGGGTCAAAGGTCAGTGTCATTTTATATAATGCAAAGGAAGGCAATCAAAAGCTTAAATTTAACATGTTTACTACAGCAGCAAGGTTCTATGGCAATATAGTGGGGACTCCTATTGTTTAGAATACTCTTCCATGAGCCCTGCATCAGCAACTTACAGTGGAGGGATTCAAGGTGGCTTTAAAGATACAACCAAAAGAGAGGAATGAGCCACTGCCAATGAAGCTCAAGGTAAATGCAAAAAAACAGTTCTCTCTCGACTTTAAAAGCAAAAATTAATTCAAGCTGCACCGCCCAGAGGCAGTATATCATGTTGCCATGCAGGCGACTCAGGTTCCGGAGTGAGATCAGAACATTGCATCTTGGGGCAGGCTTCACTGCAGCAGCTGCCACTCGGCAGTGTGGTACAGTCAGGCAAGGACGTTGAGCAACCAGTGCAACCTGTATGGTGGCCCAGGGGAGTTTGCTCCTCCACAGTATGTTGCTTCATACAGCTGATACCCTAAGGAGCTGCACATATGCATTAGGAGGCAGTATAGCGCAGTGGTCTAAGGCTCTGAGCTGCAAATCTGGTGACATCCAGCAGACCAGACCTGGGTTTGAATCCCACAGCTTCCACTTGCATACTGTGTGACCCTACGCAAGTCACTTAACCTCCTTGTGCTCCCAGGTCGCTCCTGTAAAAAAGCTTTCAGCGTAGTGTGCTATACCTGGTTAAATAAATAAAAAATTAATAAACATGCCGAAGGGAAGAGAGAGGACAGAGAGACAAACTCAAGTACTGTCTTCATGATGGTCTGGGTTCCTGAATTCCCCTGCATCCTAGTGCCTGCCTGCCCAACACTGGATCCTATCCCATATAATGGGTTGCCTTGGTGGGGGGGCCTTCCCCCGGATCCCCTGCCATGAAGGGGAAGCTGTGGAGTATGTTGGGATGGCTTTGGACACAGGGAGGAATGCGGGTCATCAGGCCAGAACAGCGTATATCCCTGAGACCAGGGTTTATTCCTGACAGACCAACATGGTTTGGAGGAAAAAAAAGCTCCATAGTAAAAAAAAAAAAAAAAGTATGCCAGAATACGATAGATGAAGAGGCTGTTTATCCACCACCAGCCAGCTTGCATGAATGGAACTAAACTCCCCAGACTTTTGAGATCCAACTGTTTCAGGTAGCCTATCCAGATTGTTGGTTTTACTGAATGTATTATTTTGCTGATACATAGATATATAGATATAGATATCGATAACAGACAGATATAGATATACAGATACAGATATTGATAACACAGATATAGATATAGATATATAGATATCGATAACACAGATATTGATATATAGATATATAGATATAGGTAACGGACAGATATAGATATCGATAACAGACAGATATAGATATATAGATATAGATATCGGTAACAGACAGATATACTGTAGATATAGCTATAGATATAGATATATAGATATTGATAACTGACGGATATATATATATATATACATATATAGATATATAGATATCGATAACAGACAGATATAGATACATAGATATAAATATCGATAACAGATATAGATATATAGATATCGATAACAGGCAGATATAGATATATAGATATAGATATCGATATAAGACAGATACAGATATATAGATATAGATATCGATAACAAGCAGATATAGATATATAGATATAGATATCTATAACAGATATACTGTAGATATAGCTATAGATATAGATATGTATGTGTGTGTGTATGTATGTGTATATATATATATATATATATATATATATATATATATATATATCCAGATATTTCCCAAAATGTCTGCGCTGTCTCTAGAGCAATTCCATGTTTGACTAGAACCACTGCGGGACCACCAGAGAAAATATTTTTAGAAATATCTCATACTATCTGGAAATATCTGACCATGTCAGCTGCTGCAGCTGTACACACACACACACACACACACACACACAAACTCTGTGGGATAGGTCACTATAACAAATAACACTTTCCTTGGCTTGTCTTGCTATGAATGGGTTCAGATTTGAATGCAGTCCCAAATGGCCTCATGCGTTATACTGGTAAATCCAACTAGAAGCTGGGTCTCTATGCACTTGTTTTTAGCTTGTGCATGGTACATCTGTAAAGCTGAGAGTTTATATCATGTAATTAATTGTGTAAATGTGTATACTTTAATGCACCATTTTACTGTATTTATCTGTATGAATTTTGTAGTGTGTGTGTGTGTGTGTGTGTGTGTGTGTGTGTGTGTGTGCATGTGTACACCCGGGTCTAGCCTGTAAAAGGGCCAAGTGACCCAGTGGTATTAACCCGGTTAATAAAATTAAAAAACAAAATTTGTTTTGCTAATGAATTAACCTTGAAATATTAAGGAAGACATTCACTTCCTCCAGCAGTCCTTAAGGAGTTTCAAAACAAAGTCCCTCCTGTGGTTGGCTTGGGGCTACTGGTGTATCTGTGCTGTTAATGAGAACTTTAGTTTTGAACAGAAATTGAAACCTGTGCAAACGAAATCTAATTTAAAGTGGTTAAACGTTTACTAAAGCATACTTAACAGAATTGTCCAGTTACAATATCAATTCATCCATTCATTAGTGACAACATAACAGTTGAACTGTCTCTACCATTGTCTCTGTTCCCTTTTTTATCAAACGTTCAACCACTCGAGATGACATTTTGTGCTGGCTTCTTTTCCAGTGCAATGTTAGGCTGAGTTAGGATGGGGGTCTAAAAGTGGGACTGGAATGGGAGCAGGAGAGGCTGACATAAAATGTAAAAAAAACAACATTAAAAAAAAAAAGAATCAAAACAGCCATTTGAATGCTGATCAGCAGGGCCACTGGAAAACTTCGGGTGCAATTTTTCTACAATTTCCACAATTTTCACCCTTCTCCGCACAAAATCCGCAATTTCTTGCAATTTCTTACAATTATGGAATTTTTGACTGAAATTGTGTAAAAATATTTAAATTCTCAAGGAAATCTACTCAGATATGGTACACAGACTTGGATTTGACCAAAACAGTACAGTGTGAGGTGAGAAGGGGTCAAATGTGACTCTGCTTTCATGTATTCACTTCCCTGCTTTGGTTTCAAAATCCTCTGGTCATGTATATGTAGACTTGAACACTTAAAATCTGTGTTAAAGCAGACCATCAGAGAATATTTTGCTGGCTGACGCAGAGACTGAAACTAGTTGTGAGAAGAGGTGCAAAGTGCCCCATTTACCTATAGGTAAATGAAGCCTTGATCACAATGCTTGTTTTTGAATGGTAGAGTAGATTTTCCTTGTATAAATACTTTCAATCTGAAAGGATTTTGATTCAAATGTGTCAAGAGTGTGGATGGCCCTGCTGATTATAAACTTGAATGTGCTTCTGAGGGGGTTGGTGACAGTGATTCCTTACATGTCAATCTGCCACAACTGCATACTCACATACAAAGCCTACAAAAACAAAACATTTCTGAAACATGTTGAACAGGTTAAGTATAGTTAAACTGTTACCTTCAAATGGGCAGGAAGGAGGGGTGGAAGAACAATTGGGAATAATAAAAACTGCCATCACAGAGGTAACAAGCCTTTGTGTAAAGCAAATAAACAAAACAAAACGAGGTAAGAAACCACTATGGTTCTCAAAGGAAGTGGCAGTGAAGGTTTAAGAGAAAAAGAAAGCATTCAGGAAGTACAAGGAATCACAGAAGGAACAGGACAGAGAACTGTATCAGTTAAAACAAAAGAAAGTTGGAAAGGCAGTCAGAACAGCAAAGGCCCAAACCGAAGAAAAGATAGCCAACTCAGTCAAGAAGGTGGATAAAACCTTTTATAGGTACATCAGGGAGCAAAGGAAGACCAAGGGAGGGATAGTGAGGCTTAATAAAGGGAGGGAGGGTGGGCAGAGGTGATGTGAAAAGGCAGAGATACTAAACAAATATTTTTGCTCAGTATTTACAAAGGAAGAGGGGGAGGTACCTAAAACAAACAGTAGAAACACTCTGGCTACAGAAGTTGATACCAGCCCATTTACAGAAGAAAGAGTTCTGAAAGAGCTCTTAAAACTGAAGGTGGACAAAACAATGGGGCCTGATGGGATTCATCCCAGAATTCTAAAAGAACTAAGGATAGAACTAGTGACACCACTGACTACCCTCTTTAACAAATCATGGGAGGATGGGGTGGTACCTGAGGACTGGAGGAGGGCAGATGTGATTCCCCTTCACAAAAGTGTGAGCAAGGCAGAAGCAGGAAACTACAGACCTGTTAGTTTAACCTCAGTGGTAGGGAAAATGATGGAATCACTTCTGAAGGAAAGAATTGTTGCGATCTAGAGGCCAGAGGGGCACAGGACCCAAGGCAGCATGGATTCACAGCGGAAGGTCATGCCAGACAAATCTGATAGATTTCTTTGACTGGGTGACCAAAGTAGTAGATCAGGGAGGGGCAGTGGACATGGCCTACCTAGACTTTAGCAAGGCATTTGACACAGTCCCACACAAAAGATTAATATACAAGTTAGCCAGCCTGGGAGTGGGTCCCAAGATGACAGCCTGGGTAAAGAATTGGATGGAGAATAGGACACAGAGAGTAATAGTAAATGGAGTCCACTCTGAAAAAAGGGGGGTTAGCAGTGGGGTACCACAGGGTTCAGTATTAGGACCGGTCCTCTTCAATGTCTTTATAAGTGACATTGCAGAGGGACTGGAAGGAAAAGTATGTCTCTTTGCAGATGACACAAAGATCTGCAACAGAGTTGATGCACAAGGTGGGGTGGAAAGGATGAGAAGGGACTTGGCAAGGTTAGAGGAATGGTCAAATGTATGGCAGCTTAGATTCAATGCTAAGAAGTGCAAGGTAATGCACCTGGGAAACAAAAACCCAGGGAAGAGTACACAATGGGAGTGAGATACTAACAACAACAAAAATGGAAAGGGACCTGGGGTAGTCATATCAGATGACCTAAAGGTGGGCAAGCAATGTGAGAGGGCAGCAAGGAGGGCTGGGGGGATACTGGGATGCATAGGGAGAGGCATCACCAGCAGAAAACAAGAAGTTATTATCCCTCTGTACAAACAGCTGGTGAGACCACATCTGGAGTACTGCGTGCAGTTCTGGAGACCCAATCTCCGCAAAGACATAGACAGGATGGAAGCTGTCCAGAGGAGGGCAACTAAATGGTGCTGGGTCTGCAAGAGAAGTCAGATGAGGAGAGACTAAAGGAGCTTAATATGTATACCCTTGAGGAAAGAAGGAGAGGGGGACATGATAGAAACTTTCAAGTACTTCAAGGGAATCAACAAAGTCCAAGAGGGTAGCATCTTTCAAAAAAAGAGGTGTGCAAGAACAAGGGCACAATTTGAAGATAGAAGGGGGCAGCTCAGAGGTAATTTAAGGAAGTATTTTTTCACAGAGAGGGTTGTGGATGTATGGAGCAGCCTTCCAGAGGAGGTTGTGGAGTCAAAAACAGTGGTGGAATTCAAGCATGCATGGGACAGTCATAAGGCAATTCTAGGGGGTGGGGGTAGGAAGAAGTAGGCTGCTGGTTAACTAGGATCTGCAGCTTATCCATCAGGTAGGGAAATGGGCAGACTGGGTGGGCCAAGCGGTCCTTATCTGCTGTCAAATTCTATGTTTCTATGTTTCTATAAATAGACAAAATAATTGCAACCCAATCAAAATCACTGCAAACTGAGTAGAACAAAAGTACAATGTATTAAAAACTATTGTATGATGTAATGAAAAGCTATTGGTATGATTTGATACTTTTATCATGTGATTTTAAAATGTACTTACAGTGCTGATTAAGAACAGTAATCATTTTAACAAAATACTGTAAATATTTTTCTTACTAGACCTTTCTTAGGCACCCTGGTTATCTGTTTATTTTTTTCTTGCACCAAAGCAAGTAGTTTAAACAGGCTTCATTATTTAATATCTAGAAACTGGCAAAATACGTTGATTCAGGATGTATTCAGTACAGACTAACTGTAAATTACTGAATAAACTCTAGTTAGCACTGCATGACTTAGATGTCTTGATTTTTAGAACATATGCTACATCATGATTAGTTTACAGTGCATTTCAAAAACACACATATTTTCTTCATATTAAAAGCATTTACAAGTGGCAATACATTTACCTAACAATTTATGTGATCAATTCATGCTGCAGCAAACAATAAAATATTTATTAGGGGGCAGTGGGGATGTATATTGAACCCCCACAATTTTCCCGCAATTTTTGCAAGAAAATCCCCGCATTTTTGGGTAAAATTTTCCGCAATTTTCCAGTGGCCCTGCTGATCAGCCAATTAGATTCATGTGTCACTAGTTCTGTTGCACTACAAGCGTTACTTGATTCTGTGTGTTGAAGAAATGCAGTTGTTTTCAGTCACCAGCAGTACTTACTTTTTTATGCTTGCCCATCAAAGTTGGACACAGGATTGTGCAGCCACGTTTGGGTTTACTGGACAAAACGGAGCCCACATTCTTTGCAACCTCAGCTTTTGCCTTCACTGCCCAGAGGTATACCTTTTTGTGGTTTTGCAGTGTACAGTTAGACATTCATAATTTGACAGCGGAGTGTTACCTGTGCTTTTTTGTCAAGAGGGATGAAGTGTGCATCAGTGTATGAATTATAAAAATATTGCTTTTGTGTCGGGTGCAGTAACAAAAGAAAAACTGGCACTCACCACGCAGAGGAAGGCCATTCACAGAGAAGCAATAAACAATGATTTAGTGCAAAAGTTCTTGCTGGCTTTTGCGCTCGGATAAATAATTAATTGCCAAAAGGCCTAATATTGTCAGCTTTCTGTACCCTATCTCATATTCTGGGATCTGTGAAAAGGTGCATTATTTATTTTGTAAGTTGCACTTCGCAGTAATAAACACATTGAAGTGGTATCCCTTGAGGTGGGTGCATGGAAGGGTGCCATCCATAATGGCAACTCCTTCCCGGCACAATCCCTCATGGCAATGGGAGGGTAGGGCGATCGGCTGAGGGGGTGGATGAACTGGGCAACAGGATGTCGCTATGTGTACATGTGCGGGGGGGTGAGCATGGCGAGCGTGGGCTGGGAGGAGGCGGAGGGCCTGTAGGGGGTGGTGCTGCAGTGGATGGCCAAGCTACGTCATGGTGTCGGGGGTTGGCTAGTAGTTGGGGTGGGTGAGGTACCGGGTTCGGGTCCTGGCGCTGGTGTGATTTTATTGCACCCTGCCCAACCTTTTTTTTTAAATGCTTTCACCCTCCGACATGCACCCTCCTGGAGTTGAGAATCCTTAAGTGAGGGGTGCAGAGTGAAACCCCACAGAAGGTGGTAGGGGCTTTGGCCCACAGAAAAGCGATAAAAACTGTCCTGGTGCTGTTCTCCTGTCGTCAGCTGTCAGAGTGCCAAAAATGTTTTCAGCACTCTGACTGTGTGATAACGGTGATTGCCTTAAGGTGTTCGCCATTATCACGTAGACCCCGTTGAAGTTGCCCAGCAGAGAGAAATGACAAGCTCAGCTTTGCTTTATGTATTCATCTATTATTCTCATTATTTGTTCTCTTATAATCTCAGATTTCTTTGACCAAGTGACTTATACCAACAAATCTCACAGATTTCTTTGACTGGATGACTAGGGAGGTAGATCAGGGGAAGGCAGTGGATGAGTCCTATCTGGGTTTCAATAAGGCCTTTGACACGGTGCCACACTGGAGGCTAATTAAGAAACATAGCACCTGGGAGCTTGGTAGAAGGTAGTAAACTGGGTATCAAGCTGGTTGAAGTACAGGAGGCAGAGAATGATGGTAAACGGCAGTCACTCAGAGGATGGGAGAGTGACTAGTGGAGTACAGTACCACAGGGACAGGTACTGGGTCCTGTCCTCTTAAATGTCCTCATAAATGACATTGCTGAGGAACTGAAGGGGAAGATGTGTCTCTGCGGATTTTACAAAACTCTGCAATAGGGTGGACACCCAGGAAGGGGTGTAGAGAGTGAAAAGGTATCTGGTGAAACTAGAGGAGTGGTCTAGGATGTCGCAGCTGGGTTTCAGTGCCAAGGTGCAAAGCCATGCACCTGAGACAGGTAAACCCAGGGGCTGTGTATAAGATGGGGAGAAGTACTTACAGTCACCAAGCAAGAGAGGGACCTTGGGGTAATCATATCTGATGATCTCAAGGTGCCAGGGCAGTGCTTTAAGACAGTAGAGCTAGTGGGATGCTGGGGTACATAGGGAGGGGGATTTCCAGCTGGAAAAGGAAGGTGGTGTTGCCACTATATTGCTCACTGGTGAGGCCCCACTTTAAGTGCTGTGTCCAGTTCTGGAGGTTGCATCTTTGCAAGGACATTGACAGGGTAGTAACGGTCCAGAAGAGGGCCACCAAAATTGTGCAAGGGTTGCATGAGAAACATATGAGGAGAGGCTGTGCTGTGGGAGCTCAACATGCACTTCCTGGAGGAAAGGAGAGTGAGAGGGGACATGGATGAGACCTCTGAGTACCTCATGGGGAGTGAACAAAGTGCAGGATGGGAGTCTCTTTCATAGTAAGAGGAGTACCAGAATATGGGGCAATGAAGCTTGAAGGGGGAAGTTTAAGAAGGAAGTGAGGAAATACTTCTTCACAGAAAGGGTGAGGGACACCTGCAACAGCCTTCCAGAAGAGGTGGCAGGGGTGAAGACAGCATGGAGATGTCAGCATGCAGGGGATAGGCACATGGGCTTAAACAGTAGAGGAAAGGGAGGAGGGAGGGACACCAAAGACCAACTAGGGTGTGGGGAGTAGTAATAGGTAGGGAAAACAGGGCAGACTAGATGGGCCTACTGGTCATGGTAGGACAAATCAGGCAGCCAGGTGACCAATGACAAAAAAACAACCTGGTTTGGCTACCAGATTTTGAAAGCTACTGGTCAACTGGATATCTGTTTATGCAGTGAATTTTGAGCCCTTAAAAATGACTGCCTCTTAAAATATTGATTTGGCTAACAGATTTTGAAAGGTAGTGGCCAAACTGACCATCAGCTCGCAAACTGATTTGTCCCACTCTGCTACTGGTCCTTTTCTGATGACAAATTCTATGTTTCTATGATTCTATTCCAAAATGATCCATTCACTGCATTATTTTTCTTGTGTTGGTTCCTAAGTTGAAAATGTCGCTTCTATACTTCACGCTCTTAATGAACGTGTGATATAAAAAGTCCATGAAACGGGATTCTCATCTGTTACCATTACAGAGCATCTGATGGCATCACAACTGCCTCCACAATTAGTTGTATGCATAGTGGTAGTGAACTCAAATGCAGCCTCCTGCTTGTGACAGAGGAGACTGTGCTATTATGCCTTTTTGTGGAAACTTCATTTAAAACTTTTTTGACAGAACAATGTAATCCAAGATTCAAGGTACAATGGAAAAGTTCTGGTTGAAAAAACATGCACCGTACATACTTTAAGCAAATGGTTCAAGTGACATACTGCACTGGAGCACCACTGGTATGTCATCCTGTTCTGCTGCTAAGATTTGGAATGTATCCCAGCTGAGGTCCAGTGTTGCCAGACAATTCAGACTTTCCATAACAACTACTGTAGTTACCTCTTCAAAGCATCTGTCTTCACTTGCCCAGAAATGGGACTCTGTTGATGGATTCTCAGAAATGCCTTGGTTACTTTGTCCTTGTTTCTACAGGTTCATTGTACTTGCCATATGAACACTGTACTGCTGCTTCCTAAAATGTTTTCCACTTTTTCCCTATCCCCCTGCTTCTGTGCCGTTGTCTTTTGTATTTTACTTCCTACCTATGCCCTTGTCTGTGCTTGAGTTATGCATTTAATTTGATATCACTATTCATTGTAATGGTCTCCCTGTTGTAATCTCACAGGCTATGCCTGAAAAAGGGAAATGTTTGTGTAGTGCACTGACCTGGAAAAATAAACAAATAAATAAATAAATGTCCCAAATTAGACACCAGCTAGGGAACCCATTTACAATGCCACCTTGGTTATACAGGAAAAAGATTTTGATCTAATGCGACCAGCACTGGTGCCCCGGTTTCATCAAAGTGGTGCTGCTGGACCAATGAAAAGCACAAAATAGTTTATGATTAGCAGCATTTAAAATGTGGGAAAAGGGATCTGAGATTAATAAATACATAAGTAAGTGGAATAACTAATGAAATAATAAACTTTTACTTTTTCATTATCACCTTTAAAGCATTTAGGTTTGCGTGTTGTTTCTAGGGTTACCACCTGTCCTGATTTTTGCAGGACAGTCCTGATTTGGGCTGTTGTGTCCTGCGAAAAAACAAGAAAAGCACTGCATATCCTGACGTTTTAGTAGAAATAAAATATTTATTAACTTTCCTCTAAATGTTGCAAAAAACTATAATACCTTAACTAAAATACCTTAAAATGATAAAAAATAATAGAAGCAACTAAAAAACTATAACGCTTAGTCTTAATTCTGATGATTTAGAGAAAACAAAACAGTTTCATTGGTCGCGGTTACATATTGTCCTGCAAAAAATCATGTTTCAGTAACAAATGTCCCACTTTGGTCTTCTTAAGAGGTGGTAACCCTAGTTGTTTCACATCTTTATGAGGTATGTGTATCTCTGTGTGTGTGTGTGTGTGTGTGTAGTATAGGAAATGTATTCCCATAGTTTGGTGTATTTGTAATAGCAATAGAAAGATACATATTTTTTTAAATGTTCTGTTTATGGACCCTTCTTGCCAGCCTGTCCCCATTGACCTGCACCCCCAGCCCCATTACCTGTCTTCTCTTGTTCTTACCCCTTCCACTGTTCATCCATTTGCTTACCCCTCGCCCCCCCCATGGTGGGCTCCTTCCTTAGGGCTGTCTAGGCCCCTCAAACCACTCTAAGCCAGCATCAGGGAAGAGCACCGCAGTCAACAGAATGGAGCCTGTGGGAGTGGGGGGGATGGGGCCTCATCCTGCCCTGGCTAAGGTGGTTTTCTCTAGTGCTCCAAATTCCCGGGGGACATCACATGCATGGAAGTCAAAGCCTGTGTGCATGCAGCAAAGCATGCTGGCCGACATCAGAGAAGTCCCTCTTCATGATGTTGTACAGGGATATTATCACCGCTGGAACTGCTCCTAGACCAATCAGATTTAAGAATTTTTTCTACCCATTTTATCAGTAAGCAATCATACATGACGGGCTGTGGCATATCGTGAAATATCACCATGCATTGGGTGCCTCATGCATCGGAGAAGTGGCGATATACCACCACTTGGAGTGTGTTATAGCTGTTATGTGAAAGAGACATATTTGTGTAAATAAATAATAAAATTTAAAAACACTTTCTAAAATATTTTTATGATTTTTAAAGGTGTATAGGTACATTTTCCAAAAAAAGTAGTTCTTATCTTTGTGTCAGTCAGTGTCAGTGCTGGAATAGGACAAAGGACAGTGGATGGATTTAAGGCACATTTTATGAAGTACGTAGTAGCTTAATATTTTTCCTACTGATAGTTTTTGACCTAGTCTTCCAGTCCCCCTTTTGGTGTGGACACCCCCACCTTAACACCACTCACAAGAGCCCGTATTCCTTCATGGACTGTCCCTTGTAATGGAATACCCCCCCAAAGTTGAGTCATTCTCCCCTTACTGGCTCCCAAACCTGTTGAACAACTCCATGATGTTAGAGAACCTGAGTCTGCTATTACCTTAAAGAAACTGATAAAATCCCACTACACTCACAGCTACCCTTGTCAATTGTACTAGCAGGGCAATTTCATCCCTACCTGGGTTTTCATTTTGCTTACCAACCCAGTGGGAGTACCCCAGAATTGTTACAGGCACCCGGTTCATGAAGCACACTGTTCTGTTCTAGCCTGTACAGTCCTGTAACACGAGCTTTGTAATAGCTATTATAATAAAATGGTTAAAAACACTAGATTTATACCGATTATGTTTTAACGTTACCATTTTCTAGTCATTTGTTATTCTTGTTCACTTTCCCTTGCTGTTGGTCTACTAAATTTTGCAGATAATGCAGCAGTTATTTCTCGGAGCCTTTCAAACCGCATCTGACTCTCCCCTGCTAACCACACAATTGCTGTTCATGACATCACAGTCTAGTGTCATGGCGAGCAATATGATGTCATAAACAAAGGCACTGTGACGTTAACAGGGGGAGAGGGAAATGTTTTCTATGCAGACTTGTTAGATGGACTACCACGGTGTGCTGTAAATCGTGGAAAGGAACATTGAAAATGAAAAAAATGTATTCTCTAGTAAATTGTAACACCTGAAACATCTTATTTATGAAAGCACGTGCTGAAGTGCAGAGTCGCCCTTTAAATAAATAAAGCTTATCTTCTCAGAGAAAGGGTCACTTCAACTAAAATGTGTAGTGTTGTGTGTGATGCACGTGACTCAAGAGGTTTGGGTTCAGTTTTCTGGCTCCCACTAGGAGAAGATCAGTTGAGTTAGATTCCGCAGGTTTCCCATCAGCAGCTCATGCTGGGTCTGCCCTTGAGTTGGCTGGCAGCTGCCAACAGATGGGAATTTTCAGGGACACAGCTTTATTATTTTGTCACTGTCACTAGACCAAAGAGCCTGCTGTGTCCTTGATTGCTCTTGACTTTTTTTTTCTCAACTTCTTTTTCTCTCTTTTGGTCCAGCATGCAAGACGTACTTGGCTGCTTCTTTCTGTCCAGAGGAGGCTCTTCCATCCAGCGCCATAGCAGGGATCACACAATACCACATTATCGCCCATAGCTGCATTACACTCACCTGTCCCCCTGGCTTACCATCCAGGGATGGGCCTTCCATTCTGTTGCTAGGTAGATCCAACCATCAGTGATAGGAGAGGGAAGTTCCTGGAGCAAAACTGAGGGGTTGAAGGAGGAGACCCTTGAGGGATATGGGGGCAGTGGCTGACTACAACCCACCCATCTAGTGAGTATCATGTTGTAATGTACTATCTTACTAACATACTATGAAGCCAGCAGAATAGGCCCTATGGTCTATCGAGTCTTCTCGATGGTCAGTGCCTGTCACTTCTGGCTTTCATCCCCTAAAATCTTCCTCCATGAAGACTTGGAGGCACCCCTGGCACTGGTGTGCTGAACACACTGGTGTTTACATCATCCCCTTCTAGACATATGCTTTGCTGACAGCACTGCCACCTGTGATTACTCAAGTAGGGGTAGTGCAGCAGGAGTCCCAGTCCACCTTGGAGGAGCTTGTTCTCTGTGATGCTCAATTCCCCTCCATCCAGCCTGCTGCAACATCCTGGGCTTGGAGCATAAACCCAAGCTTGGCAATCAGCACCTGCCACAACTGCCCCTATCATTTTATAACCAAGTGTTACCTGGTCGCTGTGGATGTTGTGGTTCCTATCCCTGCCTTGTGGGCTCAAACAAGGTGGAGGGGCGTGGGTTGAAAAATCCTGATTGGAGGGTCTGTATCCAAGATTTAAATAAATTATGCAGTGCCTCCTCATAAAAAAGATTTAAGTGGACCTGGTGTTGGTATGGTACAACCTATGGGAACCAGCGCCAACCCACCTCACCACAGGAATCACGCAGTACAATAACAGTTACCCCAATGAGCAAGCAGCTTACATTCTATACAACAATAAGCACCCAGACATGAATTTCAAACAAAAGAACAAGAAACTTCATTTAGTGAATACAAGGCCCTAAACATAAAAGGGGAAGGGGGTCAGGTAATGAGGTTCTATATGTAGGCCCAACTGGTTTATCACTGCCCTTCAAGGACCAGACTGCGTACACGTAGCTGCTCTTCCCTCGTCTTTCCAGGTGCAGTCAAATGTAGTTATTATTGGGGCTGTGATTAAACAGCCCTCACAGGTTCAGCCACTCATCACAGCCTGCCCCAAACCACACAATCACAGTACTAGTGCTTTTCCTGCCCACCTGTACTGAGGGTGCTATCCTTTCCCACTGGTACCAGTGCAGAACCCTTAAATTCTACCTACGGAGCTCCCCGTGCATCACTAGGGACCCAGTTGTGGACACTGTGTAGGCTCAATGATGTTCCACATGACCTGCCAGCGCTGGTGCACTTAATTAAATGCAATGCTTACTTCCAACTTAAAACCTCAAACCTGAATGCTCTTAAGACCCACATGGGTATATTTTTGGGGCTGGCAATATAGCCTGGAGGTTACAGTAACGAGCTGTGAATGAGCTTGGTACATGCAGCAGACCTGGGTTTGATTCCCACAACCTCCACTTGCATACTGTGTGACTCTGAGCAAATCACTTAACTTCACCAGTGCTCTCTGGTCACCCCAGAAAACAGGCATTTGTGCCTAGTGGGCCTTACCCGGTTACCAAAGAATCAACAAATAAATAAATAAATGTGTAAATCCTATCTGGATGGCTTAGTCCATCAGATGCTTTTACTTGCCGGAGCAACCCTGAGTTTATTAATGGTTCCCAGATCAAGGGATCCTCCCTCAATGCACAGGGGCAGTTCTGATAGAGTCCCTCTGTAGCTGGCTTCACTCTCTCGCCCATCTGTGACAGCGTTTGGTGCCAGTGGATGTTCTGGCTGTCCTTCCCATGCAGAGCAGGCCTCTCCCGACTCCAGCATCAGTAGCCAAAGAATATACATTTCACAGGGAAGTGCCTCCTGTGGATCTCTGAGCCAGTCTATCCAACCTTGGCACGTCCTGGGATCCAGTCCTGAGGGGTGGCAATAACCAGTATTGGCTGTGGCACTGGGCAGGTAATTTCAGTCATATTATCCGGCTGCAGTATGGCAAAAGTCCCTTCTATTTCTGCAGCCTTCAGCTTTCAAGCTGGACTGGCATGCAATTTCTATAGCTCCCTTCCTCTACAGCAGGAGTTTTGCTTCTTAACCTTCCTCTCTGTCTCTGCAGTCTACGTTTGCAGGAGCTCCTCCAGTCTGCTTCGTACTGCAGACAAACACAGACTGACTAACTCTTGGCTTACCTCCTGCAGGTCTGTGGGGAATGCCAGCTGTGATTGGTCCATGTAGCTGTTAATCAACCTGTGAACAGGATAGACACAGTGCATCACTCGGTAGGTCATTGACTAGAAATTTGCAGCAGAATTTCTGCAGTCCTGTCCTCCTGTGTTCCAGGAGCTCCTTGTGGCTCTTCTTCCAGGCTTCTGCACTCTGACTGGCTGATGGTGCAACCCCTTACCCCTGTTCCTGTGTTACTGGAGGGTCAGGGTGCATCCAAATGGCTGGTCCAAAATGTTTCTTTTATACAAGGCTCCTGCCCTTCACATTTGTTCTGTGCCCCCTTCCTGTGAGTACACATTCATACTGGCAGGCAGGGATTTCAAGAGGGAATCAGCTGATCGTGCTCTATTGACAGCAGGTGGCTGCCCTTTGTGTGCAATGTGGAGCCACATCCACATGTTGGCATGTAGCACAGAAGAAATCCAGTGGCAGTTCCTCTCCTGCAGCTCTCCTCTGCTCTTCCACCACAGAGCTGAAGTTCCTGGGGTCTGGAAAGAGCAAAAAGGGATAGCAACAGTCTGGCTGGGCTCTGAGGAGCCAAACGTAAGCCCACACACTTGGTGGTGTGGGGGTTACATAAGCAGTAATAACACACAAAGGACATGACATAGAAAGAAAAGGGAGTGTCACTTTCATGTCCGTTCCCTGAATGAGTTGAGCCATCTCTTATAGCAGCCGAATAAGTAGCTGCAGTGCAGCACAGAGGTCAGTTTTGCCATTGTAAGCCATGTAAGAGGTGATTGCTTTTTAGAGGTCTGAAAATAGTAAATGGAGATGCCAGTTTTGAACCCTGAATATATTTTTATGTCCAGTGCGAATTTGCTTTCGTCTGGTTGTTCTGTTCCACATAGAAACATAGGGCAGGATTCACAAAGGAATTGCGCTCGGCTCATCTTGGATGGCCCGAAGCAAATGAGATGCTCCGACCTCAAACTGTATATTCACAGAAGATGCGCCGGGGGATGCTCCCGGCAAATTCCCTCTAATGAATACCACAGATTGCTCCCAGCCTAGAGATGTGCCAATGCAACCCTGGTTGGGCCTGGGTACCACAATAGGACAGGCGCATCTCCCAATGTGCTAGCCATAAAGCTGCCATTCACAGCCGTGGATGTGCAATTGGGGCCATTAGGTATGCAAGGTGAAATGGGGCCATTTGCATGTCACTATGGCCCCACTTGCATGCACCATGCAGGGATGAACCCGGAATAATGTGCCGGACACCCTGCAAGAGATGTTGGCCACACACATGGAGCACTGTAGCCCTGAGGATCCCCCATCCTTCCCCAGCCTGACCACCATCCAGATGGAAGCCCACTTGGGTACCCTGGTGGTCCATAGGACACCACCTGCCCACAACCCCAGTGGGGTGAAAAGCTGTGCGGCCAAAGTGCCGACTGTAATGATGACCCCCCCCACCCGCATCTCCAGTCTACTGCTAATCTGTGCAGCTGATGTCCCATCAGTATGGTAGAGCCCCCCCCACCCCATCTGAATGCAACATTGCCAGTAGTCGGTGAGTCCTTGGTGGCCCGGCGTACCCTCTGGCACCCCACCTACCCTGCTCTATCCCAACATGCCAGCATGTAGGGAATGCCAGCGGCAGCAACCCACCTGCATACTGCCATGGCTGCCTGCCAACAGAGCGTTCTGTGAATGACAGCTATTGCACAACTGTAAGCCCATTAGTGGACCCTGTCAACCAATCTGCCTGCAGTGTGTACTGTACTCTGTCATTCACAAGCTGTAAATGACTAGACAGTACACACTGTAAGCCCATTGGTCAACAGGGTCCACCAATGGGCCTACAGTTAACACATAGCCGTCATTCACAGACAGCTGTGTTGGTGGGCAGCCGTGGTGGTATGCAGGTGGGTTGGCTCCTTGGGCATGCTAGGACGAGGGAGTGGGGTGGGATGGAGGTGCCTGAGTGGGGTTCGGGGGGGCTGCTGGACCAAGCGTGGGGTTGGATAACGGGGCCATGTGCCACTCGGGCTTGGGGGGGATCCGTTGGTGTCTCTGTATTGCTGCTGTGTGCAGCATGCTTATGGAGTGTCAGGCAGGAGGGAGATTCACACATCCCAGTACTGTCGCCGTGTGCAGCTTCCATTGGGGGACACTGGGTAGAGAGGGGGCTGCTGGTGGTTTTAACACGCTGCAGCAGTGTGCGGCTTATGGCAGGGGTGTCAAGCAGGGAGTGGGCATCAAGTGGGCAGCCAGGGGTGTTGTCGTGTTTTTGGATGTATTCGACAGGACAGTGGGGGGGGGTGTACACTGGGCTGCCAGGGTGGGAGGCCTGCCATGCTGCTGCCTGCAGTATGGCAGCCTACCTGTGGGTGGCAGGTAACTTAAGTCTACTTGTTGTAGACTTATTTCTGGGAGGCGCATCTCCGGACTTGCCCCAGAGTTGCGACTCCTGGTCAGGCTGTGAATGAGGCTGCGCACCATATGCATGGGCACGACCCCTGCCCCTTCACAGTCCCTCCAGATGCACCGCGTATCATTACGGGTGGTATGCAGCACATCTCCGATGCATTGGTGCATTGAGGATGCAGCAGTTCATTGTCCCCCTGCCAGAATTGCGCCAGTTTGCAATTCGGGGATGCGCTGGGTGCATCCCCTTTGTGAATCCTGCCCATAAAGTTTTCTTATTGGGAGAAAATATTGATGTGCTACAAAAAAAACAAAAAACTAAAAGGCATTAGTTTTAAAGGGATTAGTTTAATTTTTAATCTGATTTTAAAAACACAAGTCATCATAAGACTGAAGACCTAGTACTGCCAAAAAATAGCAGAAAAAAACATGTCACTTTTTATTCGTGAAGCGTTTTTTTTTTTGTTTTGCTATTTAGAAGGTTCAACATAGTAACGTAAACTGGTTGCTAAGAACACAGATTCATCCACAACCACACACATTGCGTCATTCAAGCTTGAAAGTTTGAACCCAGAAACCATCCAATCGGATTCAACCCACAGCCATATGACTTCCTTCACTTCTCACAAGCTGTCCCCTCCAACCATCAGATCTTTTTTTTTTCCACCAAAGAGATTAGTTGTATCCCAGATCTGCTTAACAGATTACTGCGTTTTGATTCAGTATACAGCTTCCTCTAAATCTCAGTGCTGTCTTGGTTTCAGGCACCACCTCCACATCAAATAACATAATTTCTCTTAGGTGTTTACCTTTTCCCCCCACAGCTTGCGCTATTCTCCAAGGGTTCTGCTGACAGAAAATCACAAGGATTTTCTGTGTCATCAGTGTCACAAGATGGTTAATGTTTGCACATGAATGTCCCCTTTTGTATCTTCTATGACAGATGAGCTGGTGATAGGTGGTTGTATTCACACAACAACTGTGACATCAGAACCATGACACAGCATTGAACAACAACAGTGGGCATAACACTAAATAGCTTTGCCTCTGTGCCAGTAAAAATGAGTATATGTTTATAAGATACGGCAAAGCAAGAATCATTTCGGGAGTCTTTCGCTCCAAAGATCCAAAACGAGTCTGCAGTGAAGCCCAGCAGCCTGCCAGATTTCTTCTGGCTTAATTAAGGAGAGAGAGAGCTGGCAGTGGAGCAACTGTGTGCTACGGAGCACAGGCAGGATGTGAAGGGAGGGCAGCATGCCCTTTCTTAGTATATCCTGCTTTTGTAGCATAATTAAGTCTTTAAAGAAGCCCTGGCTTGAAACACAGTGCCTAATTGTTCGCTACAGTTCATTCCTCACATGAGGGAAGCTGTCAGCCTGCTATAGCTCACTTGTGCTTTCACTGCCCATTAGTCCTCAGCTTTTGACCCATGCTGTGAAGGATGGGTAGAAAGGGACTGAGAGACAGAGGAAGGAAGGAAGGAAGGAAGGAAGGAAGGAAGGAAAGAAAGAAAGAAAGAAAGAAAGAAAGAAAGAAAGAAAGAAAGAAAGAAAGAAAGAAAGAAAGAAAGAAAGAAAGAAAAAAAAAGAAAAATGCAACATGTGCCCACACACTCAGCATTGGCGGTGTTGGGCACTCCATCAGTGGCCGTACCAGGACCTTCAAGGAAAAACATGTCCCTTCATATCGAGGGGGCTGACCTGGGTTCTTGACCAATTCTTAATGGGTACAGGGAAAACATATTTACAAACAGCATGGTGCCTTGATCCATCAAAGGAATATTGACAGAGAGTGCCTCTGGACACTTGAGCACCAAGCCCACTGAGCAAGGAAGCAGTAACACTAGATGGTATGCAGATGTAGCATAGGTGGTTCCCTGGGGTAAATTGGGCAGCAAAAAACTCAAAGTGATTTTGAAACAGCTCAAATATTTATTAAACCATCTTTGGTCTTCCACCAGTAACTTCCAGGACATAGGGCACTACACTTGAAACTGAAGTTGTGTAACCTACATAATTTATTTACAAGACCCTGTGCCAGTCACTGGTTAAGATGCAGGTTTAAGCAGACAGCAGCACAGTTTTTTTTTACAGTGCTCTCCCAATCGGGTCCAGATAATGTTAAGTACCAATGTACCCAGAAGCACTAGCTATGCAGTGCTACCATGTGTCCAGAGACCCTAAGCATGAAGTGTCACTTTGTGCCCAGAGGCACTACACATTTAATGACAATACATGCCCAGCTAGGGTCAATACCATTCCCTTGCAGTCATCAGTGGGGGAAAAAGGGCTGGGAAGGGGGTAGCCAGCCCTCTGAGGACCAACATTTACTCAGTGCCTCAGGAGAGGTTAACAACGGAGAGGTATACCTTCCCACAGTGAATGCAGTGTTCTCGGACATTAGCAAATTGAAGCAGTGCATACAGGGACCGAAGCTTACAGTATCGTACTCTTTATCCTCAGGTACACATCATCAGCGCCTGTCAGCTGTGTCGAATCTTTCTCAAGCTTTTTATTTCTTTGAACTGTTCTCTTGTAAATATTCACTGCTTGAACATGGGATGGTTGATGTGGAAACCATAAGGTAGCCCTCCTTGAAGGTAAGCCACCAACAGGTCAATGCTGTCACCATTCTTGGACCCTGGAATGGGTTCCAAGCCACTGGAGACCTGCACTGGAGGGAGCCAACACCACATAGACCCAGAACCCTGCCACCATTTCTGCGCCTGCAAGCCCCTCCAGCTAGTTACTGGGGAAAGTGCACCCAAAGCTGCTGCTCTGCTGTGTAACTCTACTAACACACAAAGAATGGAAAACATCAAAACTCCTTACAGAGTATACAGGAAGCTTGTTCTGCATGGATTTTCATCCTAAGCAGAATGCTATTGTACCACAGTACAAAGGTCATGGAACATGGTTGTACCCTTCTGTGGTACAAATGCATTCTATATCGCTTATCACAATGTCTGCGTAACCATCAATAATGAAAGCACAGCAGAAAGAAAAAAAACACTGCACTCCAAACAGATACCATAAAACAGAACATTACAATGTGGACCTTTGCTAGTTTACTCTGTTTTCAACAAAACTTTGAAAAAATTAAGCCTTTAAATGGACATTAATTTACAAAATCTTATTTAAAGATAATTTGAAACAGTTTATTTGCTTCTTTTGGGCTTTATAGCCTGTTACCTTAGTGCAGCTTAGGTTGTTGGAGCCATAAAAGAGCTTTTTTAATTAACCTTGTTAGGATGGGGAGGGATCATAAATCATGCCAAGTCTGATGGCTGGCTGATACCTTCCACTTCCCAGCCTGCCAGCCACGCCCTTACACTCAGATGTTTTGTGACATCTAACCAGGGACAGTGGGGGGTACACCCATTGAAGTCTATGGGGCTCGTTTTCAAAAAAATTTTATTAAGTGAACAATCCATTTCTGTTATATATGAAAGCCACCACTCAACTAACAGACCCTCTATTCAGGTCTGATGATCATATCAGATGACCTGAAGGTAACAAAGCAGTGTGATAAGGCACTGGGAAAGGCTAGTAGAATGCTGGGTTACATAGGGAGGGGTATCACCAGCAGAAAGAGGGAGGTAGTGTTACCCCTGTATAGATCAATGGTGAGACCCCACCTGGAGTGCTGTGTCCAGTTATGGAGGGCCGCATCTCAGGAAAAACATAGATCGGGTGGAGGCAGTACAGAGAAGGGCAATCAAAATGGTGCATGGCCTGCATCAGGAGCCCTACGAGGAAAGACTCAAGGAGTTACATATGTACTCTCTAGAGGAACGGAGGGAATAGGGAGACATGACAGAAACATTCAAATATCTCACAGGTGTCAATAAGGTACAGGAGGGCCGCATTTTGCACAGGAAGAGATGCTCAAGGACAAGGGAGCATGTTATGAAGCTGGAATGGGGGAGACAGAGAGGATGTGAGGAAATATTTCTTCATGCAGAGGGTGGTGGACATCTGGAACACACTCCCAGCAGAGGTGGTGGGTACTGAAACGGTAACAGGTTTCAAACATGCATGGGATAGACACAGTGGGGACCTTAGTAACAGGGCTGAGGGGGCAGACATCAATTAGGGTCTATGGTAGCACAGTCAGTAGGGACCTTAGGGCAGACTAGATGGGCCAGGAGATTTTCTGCCAACAGCTTCTACGTTTCTGTTTCTATTAGTTGAGCGGTGGCTTTCATATATACCAGAAATGGATTTATCACTTAAAAGAACATTTTGAAAACAAGCCCCTTAGACTTCATGTATGGCGCACCCCACACTGTCCCTGGTTAGACATCACAAAATGTCTGAGCTGAGGTGGGGGGGACATGGCTGATGGACCAGTAAGTGGAAGGGACTGGCAGGCCATTGGGCTTGGCATGATTTCCAATCCCTTCCCTTCTTAACAGGACTAATAAAAAAAGGTTATTTTATGGCTCACAGGACTTATGCTACAGTGAGGTAATGGGCTATAAAGCCCAACCTCAAATGTCTGAAATTGACTTTAAAGAAAATCATGTTTCTCCATATCAACTAACAACGGGAGAAAAGCCTGAGAATGGGTCAACAGTTTAAACATTTTAAAAACTTTATTTTTTGCTCTATACACTATAAAACAACAATGGATGGGCACAATTATGCAAAACCAGTCTGTGCTGCCACCTCTAGGTTCGGATTACAATGGACCTCTTGAGCTTTGCGCTTGAGGTCTGCTGTAATCTGAACCTCCCAGTGGCAGCTCAGGCTGGCTGTGCATGGTTACTCAACCAGTATTTATACCCTGGGCCAATCCACCAACTCCAATGAAACTCTACAGGGGAATGCTGTCCTGAGGACCCTGACACTGGGAGTGGGGGGGGTGGAAGCCATGTGGTTCAAGGGACTGTGACAGGTAAGGCTGTGTCTGAGCTGAGAGATCACTCAAGGAATACTGGAGGGGAGCCCTGGAGAAGAAGCATACGATAAAATAAAAAAAGGGTTTCTCACCACATGGGTTCATCCATAGGTGCATGTACAGTCACAGAATCCTGTTTTGAGGCACTGTTGATCCAAACCATTGTTTTCCTTTGGTGGTGGAGGTGGTGGCTTTTCCTCTACACAGTTTCAAAGACAAAAGGACTAACCCACCAAGAGGCTAAGTGGCACGCTGCTTTGCAGTTTTCTTTCCGAACACATGGGCCACAATTCACAAGGGCTGGATGCAGGTGCTAGGCTGTACTTGCATCCAGAGGCCCGTGCTGTATCTGTCACCCATCTGGATGTCGCAGGGGCTATTGCTGAAACCATACCTTATCTGCAATATTCAGTCACAGTTTCTGGTGCCCTGTGTCCAATGCAGGATGCATCTGCGGCCAGAGAACATTATAAAATAAAAACGTTTTCGTTCTTGGACACTGCTTCTATGGATGGAAGCTCTTCTGGGCCTCCATGTGCCCACTGATGAAGCACTGCATCCAGGCATACAATGAGGCTGATGCAGACCCTTTGAAAACTGCCCTGCAGAGCTGTAAAAGCCATGGGCCAGATTCTCAAAGGGCGATGCAGGGCTGTAAAAGCCATGGGCCAGATTCTCAAAAGGCGATGCAGGGCTGTAAAAGCCATGGGCCAGATTCTCAAAGGGCGATGCAGGGCTGTAAAGGCCATGGGCCAGATTCTGAAAGGGCAATGCAGGGTTTGTGTCGAGCCCTGTGTCAAACCTGTTTGGTGGCACAGCTGCACCAACAACTTTGCTGCACACTGCCCCCGATTCTAGAAAGTCAGTCGCATTTACGATGATTTTCTTGATTTACAGCAGATTGCGTCAAATATTTGGTGCAAGCCCCGTGAAAAGGGACCGGGATTGACGCAAGTTAAATCAGAAGAAGCTGGTCTAACTTGCGGTAATTGGCAAACGAGACCGAAAATCCAGATCACCATCTGGGAGAATGCCACAAGCTCCCATGTGCCATCTGTTCGGCACACCTGGGCTTGTGGCATTTGCAGCCCTTTGTGACTCTGGCCCTGTGTCTTTGTGTGAAGATGTATTGGTTTCCAGATGTCACACTGTGTTGCAGGAACTTTGCACTTTAATGCACCCAGAATTTAAATTCAAACCCACAAAATGCAGAGCGGCACTCTTTTTTTTGTATGTTGTTGATTTTCCTTTAGATCTTATTTAGCCAGGAAAGCCTAATGGAGGTACGACATCTGGTTTTGATTGCTGTCTTACTCCTATCTGGTTTGACTACAGGCTCAGGATCACACTATGCGCTTTTGTTTGTCTGTGCTGGGATTTGAAATTGTGATCTGCACTCTTTTTATTATGGCTGCAGTGGGCGGAACCTGTAGCCGTCTTGTGGGCACATTAAAAAATGGCCCACCGGATCTGTCCAAACAAGAAATCTGGAGTTGCAGCATGATAATTCTGCAACTCTGAAACACTGCGCTCCCCCTCACCAGCGGGTGCACTACTTTTGCTGCCAGAGCCCGCCATGCTCAGAATGGCCACTGGTGAACTTGCGCATGTGCACTGAGCTCATGGTGAACAGTCCACCATGCCCGAGATGGCCGCCAGAGCTCAGTGTGCATGCACTACTTCACTGCAACTGCGGAAGCGAAATAGGGCATGCGTACTGAGCTCCAGTGACCATCCTGGGCATGGCAGACTGTTCCCCCTTGAGCTCAGCGAGCGCTGCTGCAGTCGTGTCGGCTCTGGCCAGATCTTTTTTTTGCTATGACTTCACTTTGGGTTAAATTTGCTAATACCTACCACACTTACAGCAGTGGCAGCAAGCCTACAGCATCACCTGACACCATCCAACCCACGTAGCCCCAGGAACACCACACCGCTCGTTGGAAGAGCCATGACTTGCATGGATGGGAAAAGTCGGTGTGCCATGCATATACGTAACACACATGCGAAAATTTAAGCAGCAGATAAGGCCTAGAGGTTCATCGTTCGTTCTCGGAATGTGCAGCTAGCACCCTTATTCTGCAGCTGCCCCTCCTTCCACCCTTCCTTCATTAACCCTCCCCCTTGTCCTGTCCCATCCTCGTTTGAAGCAGTCCTCTGTTCTACTGCATACCACTTCAGCAGGTAACGCATTCCACCCTGCCACCACCCTCTCTGTGAAAAAGTGTCTCCTCATCTCTCTCCTGAACCTTCTTCGCTCCAGTCTCATATCATGGCCCCTGGTGGCCCTCCCCTCCCTTACTTTGAACAGCCCCTCTCTACTCAGCTTGTTTATTCCTTTCATGTATTTAAAGGTTTCAATCATGTCACCCCTGTCTCTCCTCTCCTCCAGTGAGTACATGTTCAGCTCCTTCAACCTCCTCTCATATGATAAGTCCCCCAGCCCCTTGATCATCTTTGTCACCCTGCGCTGCACCCCCTCCAGTAACTTAATGTCCCTCTTCAGATACGGACGCCAGTACTGCACGTAGTAATCCAGGTGTGGTCTAACTAATGACCTATACAGTGGCAGAATAACCTCCTCCCTCCTCGAGGATATACCCCTTACGATACAATCCAGCATTTTGTTGGCCTTTGCAGCTGCCTTCTTACATTGTGCCGAGTTGTTCATTGACCCTGTAATGAGCACACCCAGATCCTTCTCCTCCTCCTCTGTCTGGGCTAGCTGCACTCTCCCTAGCTGGTAACTCCTCCTTGGGTTCTTCATCCCAAAATGCAGCACCTTGCACTTTTTGGCATTAAAGCCCAGTTGCCAGGTGTCTGACCAGGTTTCAAGCTTTGCCAGATCATCCTGCATCCCCTGCCATCCCCCTAGGTCATCCACCACCATATGCATGAGATACTTTGTGGATATGTCTGCCCCTGGCTGTTAATGTCACGTTGTCACGCCCACGTAGCCTAGCTAGGGTATCAGTAACAAGTGGCAATGATGACTCGTGACTACAACATATTCGACAGGTCCTGGAATACCATCCCCCCATGTGCCTCAAAGTCCTGTAGGGAACTGCAGTGTGGGATATTCAGGGAGGAAGCGAGGACTATACAGTTGTAGAGGGGGGTCTAACCAAGTACAAAAGGTGTGATGGCAGGGTGACACTGGCTGTGTTATGTTACTTGCACCATATCCAGTTGCCCTCTATGGTCTGCTGTGTGCTGGCAGTACTTCCACATATTGGTGGCATCAGAAGTAACATGCTGTGGAGTCCAGGGGCATGCCCAGTATGTAGATGATGCCAATGGCATGCTTCCTGGGTGTCGAGTTTGTCTGCCTGCGAGGAGTGCTTGCTCTTTCCCATCAGAAATCCACCCCATTGCTTGCAGTGATGAGAATTCCATGCATCACACAGCTCTGTCAGCTCTGTAGCCCCACTGCACCATGGCTATAGTGGGCAGTTAGCACACCAGCTGCACACACATATGAATTCAGCCCTGGGTGTATGTTGCCTGATTTGTTGTATCGGGTACCATCTTCCGTGCTTTACCTCCCCGTGGACTGAACCTGAAAATAAGCTTCAGCTCAGTGTGCCTAGCCTGGTCACCAAATTTTAAATAAATAAATGTATAAATAAAAAAGTACTGGTCTGCATGCCTGTCCTGTAACTAGTGTACTGCACTGCTTTCTGATCAGGGGGCTTTAATAGGAGCTGGGCAGCCTTCTGGTAAGGTAAGAGGCCATTACATGGCAGGTCCAGATAACTTTTAAGAATAGGAAGAATTTACTGCAAGCCTCTTAAACCTGGTAGTAGTTTCATCTAGATGGTAGATACAGTATGTCAGCCACAGACCAGGCTTGTACCCCACCTTGAAACTAAGTCTCAGACCCACTGGGCACATGAAGTCACTGACTCTTTGCCTACCACTGCAGCAGAGTGTGAAATACAGTTCTGTAAAATGTTTTTTTTTAACATTTTTATGAGTTACAACAACCCTTCTGCCAGCGACTGAGCGACACCTGATGCTATGTCCTGCAGAGTATGTAGCCAACATGTGATTTTCTGCCCTTCCCCCCACTGCTTCCACTCTGTTAGTGCATGGTGCCGGGCTGCAAGCACCACAATGTTCTGCATGAGGTGTACTCATGTAAAGTGAATGCGGAGGGTGGGAAAACAATTCTTAAACCAGAAAGAGGGAGCAAATCACAAAAGAATGTGAATAACATACTCTTTATCTCCACCCCCGCTTATCTGTTCCCCTGACATCACAATTCTATTTTTGTTTCTCTTCCGAGGATGTAGACTGAGCTCAGGGCATCAGTCTTACCCACACCTGCTCACAGTGCGACTGTTACAGAGTCCTTTAATTGCAAATATGTAGACAACCGTATCAGATGTCATGTTACTTACATATGTTGTTTTTATAGCGACCCATAAAAATGACAGAAATATGGATGCCTTGCGCCTAAATTAAAGAATTTGGGTCCGTCTTCAAGATGTTCAGAGACAATGGGATTACAAGCAGGAAATGCAGCTGATGCTGGATCTAGCACACTATAATTTATTGCTTCTCAAGATGAGATTAGTAGAATAGCTTACACTAAAGTAAGTTAATCACAGTCATTAAAGAAGAACTGCATTGGACCTGCAAACCCAAGTTTTCTGTAGAGGCTGTTTTCCAGTACTGCTTTGCATTCTGTGATGTGATGTGGGGGGGTGGGGGGATTTGGCAAGGGGGGCAGGTCCCTCTGTAGATACAGTGGAGACCTGCACCTTGAGCAGACTAAATAGAGCATAAGGCCTTTATCTGCTGGCATATTCGTATGTTTGTATATGATTCTTCCATCCTTATTGCCCTTTTACTAGATTCAGTATTTCTGATTCACACACCAATGGTAAGGTCCAATATGAAATGGAAAAAAAATAATGTTGTAGAGTTGGTCAACTGGTTTGCACCCTGGACTTGAGTCAGTTGGAGGGTAGCAGAAGGAGAACTGACATTGCTACCTGGGGAACCAAGGGTGCCAGTGCAGCAGAGGACCTCTAATGACTCAGGCTGAGTTATGCACTTTGTGCTCATCCATCCATCCAGTACCTGGGGAGAGGAGAAACAGAGGAGGGAAAACCCCAGTTGACCAGATGAAGTCTATGGACTCCCCCCTTGGCAATACTCCCTGACTGTGTGCTCTTACCAAACTGTGTGCTCTTACCAAATGACTAAGGATCCAGAGGGGGGTAACCATCACCCCACTGGCCCCATCATCCCATTTGTAGAATGCATTATTCGTATTGCTATTTTTGCCCCCAGTTCTTAAGCTTTGGAGGACCTTCTGACTGTGAGGCACCTAAATGGTAACTTCAGACAGCAGTGTTTGTGTGGCTTTACTGATTTATTTGAAAACTGGTGACTGGGAAAGGCACACTGAGCCAAGTCTCATTTCCAGATGCAACCCAGGGGAAGGGAAAAGTGGAGGCAATAGACACAGTACACAGTTAGATGCAAATACATAGCATTGACACACTTCACAGTTACAGCAAAGTGGAACAGAGTACATGGTTACAACAGGAGTAAGTACAATAAGAGCAGACAGCAAAAATCAATCAATTTGGCCACACCCACACCGGACTAAGTGGCAAATGTAACGGGGGCAGTCAGGTAGGGGGGAAAACAGGAGTTGGGGAAGGGAAGGAGTTTCAGCTGGTGCCTGAGGAAAACAGGGGAGGTAGTGAAACGGAAGGAGGATGGGAGTAGGTTCCACAGTGAAGGGAAACAATGGAAGAAGGATGATTACCCAGCAGAAGAGTGGGGATGAGGAATGGCAAAAGTGCAAGGATACCTGGAGTAGAGGAAGCAGGAGGCAAAGGAAATGATGGAGAGGAGTCAGGAGAGATAAGAGGGAAGGGATCCAAACTGATATTTGGATATGAATGAAGCACGGGGGTTCTAGCAACACAAACGTAAAGGAAGAATGGATAAGGAAGAATAGAGTGAGCAGTAGTGGACACAAGAGGGGGAGTTGGTAGAAAAATGACAGAAGACATTGCAGGCGGTGTCCATTCTTGGCTGGGAGGTGGAGGGAGCAGTGCCATAGACAAGTCTGCACAGTCAAAGACCGGGAGCACCACTGCGGAGACAAGCTCACAGCATACCTCTGGAGATTGACACTCTTTATTGCAGTACAAGGCACCAAGTTTGGGGCGGAGCTTGGCGTGGATGTCATCACTGTGGGCAGAAAAGTCAAGTTTGCTGTCTAGCCACACACTGAGGTATTTGAATGAGTGAACCACTCCAAGAGGGGTACCATCCAAGGTAGAGAAGATAGCCAGAATTGGGAATCTAGACACTTTTTGTCTGGTGCCAAAGGTCACGGACAGTTTTTTTGGTGTGTTTTCCCAGAGTTGATTAGACTGAAACCAGCACAGGACACTGTGGAAGTCTTGCTGGAGCAGACCTTCTACAGCTGGTAGTCGAGACACTGGTGGTGTACATGACTTTGTCATCTGCATACGTGTAGATATGCAAGTTGGCACAAGCTGTGGGGAGGTCATTAAGGAAGATGGAGAATAGGATGGGTGCCAGGATGGAGCCCTGTGGGATGCCAGCCTGGATGGGAAGTGTAGGTGACAGGGCACTATCAACCTGTACTGGCTGAAGGTGGCCTGAGAGATAAGAATGGAACCAGTCTACAGCTGGAGCTGAGAGTCCAACAGAACTCAACTTATCCTGGAGGAGACGGTGGGGCACCAAATCAAAGGCCTTGGCCAGATTGATGAAAACGGCAGCTGTGATGTGCCCTCCTGATCCATCCCTGAGAAGACAGAGTCAGTTACATGCACCAGGGAGGTGATGATGGAGTGATGCTTCTGGAAGCCAGACTTGAATGTTTCTGTGTTATTTTGTGATGTGACTCTTGCTTTGTAACTCACCCTGGTCATACCTGGAAATAGGCATTGTAACTGTCTAGTGTGCTTACCTGGTCAATAAAAACTAAATAAATAAAAATTTGAAATTGGTTTAACCTTTTCACCATGCTTACTTTCAAGGCAATATTATTTCCAGCATAGCAAATGCCATGCATGTCCACGCTGCTATTATTTAAAACTGCCCATGCAAGAAGTAATGAGTTAGCCTTGACTAGAATCATTTTATAAAAAGAGCAGCAAAAAGTTACCTGATGAGTCCAGAACCCAATCCAGTCCATCCAGGAATAAATAAAAATATGTCCCCCTACCCCAGCTACTTGACAGATCCAGTGCATGGCCTGTCAGGGAACAAAAAAAATTTGACCCCTCCCCCAAACTGCTTGACAGGCCTGGTACCCAACCCATCCTGTCAGGGAATAATAAAAAAAGTTCCCCCATGCTGCGGCACTGCTGTCACTACCAGAGAGTTTGAGCCTGTCTGGCCTGCAGTGCACTACCATGGGAGACCAGACAGAGGGGGATTGACAGCGTGTACTTTCAAGGCTGTAATCTTAAGTGCCTGAGATCCTGACCCTCACAACCAACTCTCCCCCTCTCACTGACTTTCCTTGTCTCAATACTTGGTCTCGGTACACTCGCTGACACACAGTGTTCACACTGCCATGCACATTCTGACCCAGCATGGTGAGCAGTGGAGCCCCGGCCCCTGTGCCACCACCACTGGCTGACAGTAACTCAGAAGCAATGTTTTTGTGAAAAAAGTGTGGGTGTGGACATCATCGATTTACCCTGTTTCCTTCCCGGGAAATAAAAAAAAATTCTTCCCCTTCCCCCAACTATCTGATAAGTCCAGTGCCCAAGCCAGCCTGTCAGGTAGTAGAGAAAAAATCCTTCCCACTTCTCCCCCTAACTACCTGATGAGTCTAGGGACCAAACTGGCCCATTAGGGAATACAAAAAATCTGCCTCCCTCCCCCACCAACCTGACGTTTCATTGCCTGACCAATCATAAAATTAAAAAAAAAGTCTGACTGTCCCCCAAAATACTTGATAGGTCGGGTACCCAACTCAGCCAGTCAGGGAATAAAAAAAAAGTCCCTCTCTGCTGATGTTACCAGTAATTTGGGCCTCACCACCACTTCCCTCCCACAGCACACTAACATGGGAGATTGGACCAAGGGGACCAACAGCATGCACTTCCAAGACTGAAATCCCAAGTGGATCCTGGCTCTGCAACCCGACTCTCCCTCTTTCACTGTCCTTCCTTCTCTCAGTACGCAGTCTTAGCTCTGCACTATCCCTAACATAGAAACATTTTTTATTTATTTTTTTTATTTTAGTTTTTGTTGACTGGGTAAGTGCACTAGACAAATCCCGCCTATTTTCAGGCACGACCCAGGGAAGGGGGTTACAGATGATTGCCAACTGACCTTGAACCAGATTAAGCTGTTGGTGGTATTCTCAGTGAATGAGGGAAATTTGGCCAGGACACCGGGGAAATTCCCCTACTCGGTAGGGGAAGGACTGGCTGGAGGCAAGATGGCCTCTGTGTGTGAGAGCCCAGAGGAGGTGGTTGCGGAACAGGCAACTCAGGGCCCAGAATCTTTGTTTGGAAAGTGTTCGCAAAGTTTGACGTCCACGGAGGTGGACAATGAGGAGATTTTTCATGAAGCTAAGTCTACTGCGGAAGGGTTTGAGACTCCGGAATGCACTATAGCTGACATGGATTCTACCTGTAAATCCTCCATTGCGTCTGCAACTGAGTTTCCCGTAGTATTGGAGTCTGTGGATATTGCGACATCGGCACGATTGGTGCTGGGTGTACCGCAAACTGATCTGGAGGTTCGTCGAAAGGAGGAAGTCAGTCAGAGTGTGGAGTCGGTGGAACCGCATGCAGTGCAACGAGAGGAAGTGGAGGAGTTGGTTCTGAGTTCGGATCTGGGTATGGAGGGTCAAGCCCATCGTGCATCGCTAGTAGCGAAGAAGGGAACAGTAACGATTAAGGCTGTATTGGATACTGCTGGACGAGGGTCGGTGAGTGATTCTATGGGCTCAGCAGTTGGTTGCTCTTCTCGGTTGAGTAAAGACTCGGGGTTTGTCTTTAAACCCTAGGAAGCAGACCATAGGTTCACCAACTTTCCCAGTGTAGTCCGTTATCAAACGGACACAAGTAACCAAGAGGGGGTTACTGACTTTAGGTTTCCGTCACGAAAAATTCAGCAGGAGAATTTAAAAACTGAGCTGGGAGAGCTTTATCAGCATACTGCACAGAGAGAGCCTAAATTGATGGTTGGACAGAACAAACTGCAGCTATATGAAGTTCCTTTAGCCCATGACAATTCCTGGTCTCCCCAGGGGGTCGTTACAGGCTGCAGGATGGGGACAGTCTGGCAAAGGGGTATGGACACCCACCCAAGCATGGGACCCGGCTTTTGACCTTTCTAAATGTTCCCCTGAGTGGCAACCCCAGGGTTTAGGAGATGGGGTTCTCAAAGTGCAGGAAGTGGACTCAGAACAAACTGTGAGTAAGGAATTGATTAGTGTTACAAGGGAGTCGGAAATAGCTGCTGTTGAACCTGTTTTGTCAGCTTCTGCTGCGACTCCGATTGATAGAAAACCATTAATGTCTTCTTTATTTTCTAATGTCAAAAAAGAGGCTGCGCCTAGGCGTAATGCAGTGTGCCTTAGGTATAAAGGGGGTTTACCTACTAGGCCAGATAGACATCAGATAGGTAAATTATTGATTAAGGATTCTCTGGGATTTTCTGCTAGGGATGTCTTCACCTTCATTAACATTTCAGGCGAAGACAATTTCGATATCAGTTTTCATTCTGCTCACTTATTGGAACTATTCTGGGAGAGATATACCCAGGTAAAGTTCTCCCCCTTGTGGACTCCCTTTCTGGTTATTCCCCTTTCTACAGCTTTGATTAAATTTATCACAGTTATGTTTCGCAATGAAGGGGTCCATGTAGAAGACATCACACATTGGTTATCTCTCAGATGTGAATTACTGGGTGACCCTAAACCAATTTTGGACTCTGAACAATTTTGGATGGGGGGTTGGAAATTTAAAGTTAAATTGCGGCAGTCTGACACTGGAATTGAGCATATTCCAAATTCCTTGATGTTGGGTAGGGACAGGGGTGTTTGTTTTTATAGTGGTCAACCACGGCCGTACTATAGATGTGGTTCTAGGACCCATTTATCCAGTTCATGTGATCACCCTAGATGTGACAATTGTGGGGAGCTAGGTCATGGCATAATGCAATGTATTAAGCCCACAAAATGTGATCTCTGTGAAGAATATGGACATGCCTTTAATGATTGTACATGGGCAGCTAGGAACAAGGACTCCTGTGGTAGTGTAGATTTGTTGGTACAACAGGCCCAAGAGGCCGTTCTTAACACGGAGTCCGTGGTGCAGCAGTCAGTAACCATCTCCTCTAAACCCCTGCAGGTAGTTACGAACTCACCAACCAGACCCCCTGTACCTGTTATATCGGTCGCTCCCCCCACTATTGCTCCCCCCCACTCTGAGCAGACGTTGGTGGGTGGCATTCCAGATAAACAAGTTCAGGAAATAGGTTTATTACAACCTGTTTGTTATACAGACCCTGAGAAAACAAATGTAGAAGTGACCTCTCTGTCCTTACCGCCTAGACGATCTAGTAGGAACCTTAAACTGACTCCTGCCCCGGTAAAAGTAGAAATTGATACGCATAATAAATATGCGGCACTCTTCCCAAGTTGGGGGGATTCAGAAATGGATCCGGGGGATTCCGACTCTCAAAAATCAGTTCAGGGGAATTTGGATGAGCCCTGCAATGAATATAAAGAGAAAAAAAAGAAACGTCGGAAAAAATGATAATGTGTGGTTGCTTGACTGAGAGTATTAGCTAATGAGATTTATTTGGGCATCATTAAATACACATAGTTTACTGAATTCAGTTAAACGTAAAGCTCTTTTTCATTTATTACATGACAAAAGAATTTCTCTATGTTTTCTCCAGGAAACCTGGATGTTTTCCAAAGCTCAGATTCTCTCCTTTCAAAATGACTGGCCATGGGGGCCATCGTTTTGGTCATTTGGTAGAACTACGGCCGATGGATTTGGGATTCTTTTTAATGGTTCTCACTTCTCCTTATATAAATTGATAGATCTGATCCCAGGAAGAGTTTTGATCTTGGACGGATCCTGGATGGGGATTAGGTTTCATTTGATAAATCTATATAATCCCCAAACGAAAGCTGCCAGGATAGCATGTCTTAAAGAAATACAACCTTATTTAGTCACAACTTTACCGATTCTATGGGGGGGGGATTTCAATTGTACCTTGTTTACTAAAGAGATAACCCGAAATAAAATCTACTGCAACTCTAATTTTTTGAAAACTTTACTGTTAAAAGCTGACTTGATTAATTGCAATCAGACTCTAAAAGGCAAAGCTGGTTATACTTTTTATAAAGGACCAATTGGCTCCACTATAGATTATTTATTTGTTTCTAAATTCCTTGTGGTACATGATTTTTCTATAATACCTATAGAATTTTCAGATCATCAACTAGTGCAGATAGAAGTGGGTGAGTTACCCTGTCGTGGCCCGAGGACTAGTCGTTGGAAATTAAATTCTCAATGCCTTCAGGACCCAAGGGTCAAGAATTCAATTACATTAATTTTGGAAGCTAGGCTTTCTGTGAGGTTTTTATATACTGATCTTGGCAGTTGGTGGGAGGAGACTAAAACCGACTGTGCACAATGGCTTAAATCTTATGGAGTTTATAAAAGGAAATCCCAGTTTGGTGCTTATTTAAAACTGAGAGCTCATTTGCAAGATTTATATTCAATAGCGAATGTTACCAATCAGGACTTATCCACTCAAATTACAATTATTCAGAAAGATATGAGGATGCTACAATATGATAGGGCTAAATCTTTGCAAGGGCTTTTGAATAACCATTTACAGAAATCAGTTATTGGGGACCCCTATTCATTGTGTAAAACTCTGAAAGACACTACTGCTTTGGAGTTTCTGAATACATCGTCTGGTACGGTGACCGATATAAAGGGTATTAGTATTGCTATTAATAATTATTTTCAAAAATTGAGGCCTACTGTATCACCGTCTGCTCAGGATATGAGGGATTATTTCAGCTTTATTCCTCCTCCACAGTTAGATCAGAACATGATGGCCGACATAATAAAACCCTTTTCGGTGCAGGAAATCGATGATGTCATAGGTCATTTGAAAGACAACACCTCTCCAGGGATTGATGGGTTGTCAAATTTATTTTATAAAGAGTTTCGTACTGTATTGAGTGTGGGATTGCAATGGCTCTTTAATTCTTTCTTATTGGGAAGTTCAATTCCGAGCTCTTTCACACAAGGGATTCAAATTTATCTTTTCAAATCCGGGGATAAGGGAATGTTCGCAAATTGGAGACCAATTACTCTATTAAACTCTGACTATAAGATTTTGGCAACCCTAATTAATATCAGATTACAACGCTGGGCATCGACAGTTATTTCACCGGTACAGCACTGCGGAATCCCCTATAGGAGAATTCAATGTTGTCTACAATCAGGGATGTGATTGAACACATGTCTGACTTGGGTACTGGTGGGTGTTTGATTTCCCTAGACTTTGAAAAAGCATTTGATAGGGTAAATCATACTTTCCTTTTTTATACCCTAAATTTTTTTCGGGATACCATCTCCAATTTTGGGTATCATTGAAGGATTGTATGCAAAAACTAAGGTATTCCCTATTATTCAGGGTAGTTTGGGCCACCAAATAGAGATTATGACAGGGGTGAGGCAAGGATGCCCATTAAGTCCTTTGTTATACATTTTTTCATTGGAGCCGTTGATAAGAGCTGTCTGCTTAAAACCCTTATGGGAAGGTATATTAATCCCAGGTACGTCAAAACGGTTGTTGATGCAAGCATTTGCTGATGATGTTTGTCTTTTTTTTTGGAATTCGGAGCATTTGGATTCATTTTTTCCAGAGTTTCAAAATTTTGCTACACTTTCTAATACCAAATTGAATTTTATAAAATCTAAGGGTCTATGGATGGGGTAGCTTTCAGCAGCCAATCTGTAGACACTCTATTTCCATATTGACTGGTCCAATCATGGTTTTGGGAGTTTTGTTTGGTTCCCAAAACTTACCCTCAGAAAATTGGACATCAGTCTTGGATAGGGTGGAGGGGAAAATAACCTGTTGGAAAAGATTTCGTTTTAGTAAACTCAAGAGAGTGCACATCTTACGACAATTTATTTTACCTTGTATACAATATCTAGCGGTCATTTTTCCGCTGCCATCGCAGTTTGAGACCAAACTTTATAGTCTTCTTTTTCAGTTTTTTTGGGGAAATAGGCTTAACCCGATTAAAAGATGCTATACCTATTTAGAAAAGAAAAATGGAGGTATGGGTATGATTAACCCTGTGGTATTTTGTTTCTCATTGTTTTTTGTAAACTCGTTAAAAACTTCACTTAGTTCTTCTACTGGGAGTGAAGAGCAATGGTTTGGGGCAGTTATTGGCAGATATTTGAAATCTTGGACACAGTATGCTCCAAAATGGAACCATCATCATTCTCTTCCGATTTATTTTAAACCGGCAGTGCAAAAATTATACAAATGGAAATTGACAAAAACCCAAATTTATTGCAGTTCGACGAGAACATTATGTAAAACCATTCTGAATTTAAACTATCCTGTAAGTCCAGTTTTCAAAAACTGGCCCTCTTCTTTAAATCCGATGGTGCTGAACCAACTAAATAACCCTAGACTGCCAACCTATATGTGGGAATTGCAATGGTTGATTATGTATGGTAGGATAAATGTCAGAGGGTCAGCTAAATATAAAGCGAAGGAGGAACGGAATTGTCCTTATTTGAAATGTATAAATGTTGAGGAAACTATGGAACATTTCTTTTTAGAATGTTCAAACACTGTTCCTTTATGGGCTTATTTAGCAAAACATTGGTCATTGCCATGGTTCTTGAATCCCTCTTATAACCTCTTTATTATAGGAGATCTCCCAGTTCATTTACAAAAATATGAAAAAAAAAACGGTGTGGATCTTTTTGGTGATTTTAAGATTTTGCCTATGGCAAACCAGATGCCAATGGGTATTGTATCAAAAACATACTTCAGAAAAAGCATTTTTTCTTTATGTCACTCCTGAATTACAGAAAGTTTATTTAAATGAGTTACAAATATATACTGCAGATTCAGTTAGGTTGTGGTGGAAAGGGTTCTCACATATTATTAAATATAAATAGTGCTGTTTTGTTAGCATTGTATAAATCTTGACAGTTGTTGTTCGGGACTGTCTTTCTTCTTGTTAACTGAATGGTATATACTTTCACTTATTATTTTTCTGTTTTTGTGTACTGCCCTTATGATTGTTGTCACTGATTGATTCTATTTGATTGTTTTGTTATTCTTATAATAAAAATTACACCCCTACTCTTTTCAATAAGTGCCACGGGATCTTTAACATCCACCTGAACTACCATCAATCCAGGCAGATGGGACCTCGGTTTAACGTCTCATCCGAAAGACGGCACCTCAGAAGTGCAGTACCCCTCTCATGCTGCACTACAGTGTCAGTACTGGGATATTAACCCAAGTGCCAGATGTGGGAACTGAACCCACAGCCCTCTGATCTCCCGGCCTCAGAGGCGATTGTGCTACCTGCTGAGCCACTGACACTGACAACATAGAAGTTGACGGCAGATAAGGACCACAAGGCCCTTCCTGTCTGCCCATTTTTTTCTACCTTATGAATGTACCATAGGCCTTTACTCTGTCAATGGCCTATCTAGTCATACTCCTCTGTATTGCTCCCTTATGCCTATCCCATGCCTGTTTGAAGTCCTGGACTATGTTCACATCCAACACTTCCTGACGTAGGCCGTTCCATGCATCCACCACCCTATCTGTGAAAAAGAACTTCCTCACATTCCCCCTTAATCGGCCTCCCTCTAATCTCATGCTGTGTCCTCTTGTCCTGCTATTTTTCTTATTCTGAAACATGTTACACTCTTTCACCTTGTTAATGCCCTTAAGATGTTTGAATGTTTCAATTATATGACCTCTCTCCCTCCTTTGCACTAGGGTATACATATTGAGCTCTGTTAATCTGTCCTCATATGTTTTCTGATGCAATCCCTGCTCCATTTTGGTTGCCCTTCTCTGGACTGCCTCCAACATCCACACACAGGGTCCATATTGCCATGCATCCTCTAACCCAGCATGCTGAGCAGTACAGCACCTGGCCCTGTGCCGTCGACATTGACTGACAGTGCCTGTCAGTGGCAAAGACTTTTGGGAAAAAATGTCTGGCATGGGTATCATTGAGTGTAACATATTTCAGTATAGAGACAAACTGGGGAACCATGTCCTCTAAGATGGCCAAGGAGCAGAGGCTGCTAGACGGTTTCCAGGATGTGTTCTTAACACAGCATGTGAGGAAGCCCATGAGGGAGGGTCATGTTCTGGATGTGGTTTTGGTGGATGGGGACCTGGTAAAGGACCTGGTGGTAGAGGATCCCCTGACTGGAAGTGACCACGACACTCTATGGTTTCAGATTAACATGGGGGGGGGAGATCTAGGACACTGGCAGTGGATTTCACAGGAACTGACTTTATGAGCATGGGAAACATTCTGAAGGACCACATGAAAGGGATTACAACAATGATGGACGTGGAAAAGAGATGGGAGGTTATAAAATGAGGACTTCGTGAGGCAGTCAGGTCCTGTGCTAAGGTGAAGTGCAAGGGAGAAAGGTCACATAAACCATGCTGGTTGACCAGTGAAGTTCAGGGAATGGTCAGGGAGAAGAAGGCTGCCTACAAAAAATACAAAACATCGGGAGGGGAAAGGGAAAGGGAAACGTACCACCTTGCATCTAGAAAAGTCACCCAGGTGGTGAGGGGAGCTAAGTCCAGTAAAGAGCAACGTCTAGCACAGGGGATTCAGGAAGGGGAAAAGGATTTTTTCCGGTACATCAGGGAGCAGAGAAAAACTAAGGGCAAGTTTGGCAGACTGAGAATGGATGGTGGGTGGGTGGAAGAGGTGAGGGAGCAGACAGAGATATTAAATAAGTACTTCGCCTTGGTGTTCACTAGGGAGGGGGATGGGATATTTGCTAAGCAAGGCACGAAGAGGATAGAAGCAAAATTGAATGGGACAGGGGGAGTAACAGAAAGGGAGCATAAAAAAGGGAGTGGCACCCCTTGGGTTTCACAACAGGACAAGGATAGAAAGACCAGCAAGGAGGGGGGGGACAGACGAAGCTATCTCCACCGAATGGATGTGGAAAGCCCTGAAGGCCCTGAAGAAAGATAAATCTCCTGGGTCGGATGTCATTCAATCCAAGGGTACTATGGGAGTTGGCAGATGTACTGGCCGCACCCCTTGCAGAGTTCTTCAATAGGTCGCTTGAGACAGGGATGGTACCTAGGGACTGACGTGAGATGCATGTGGTGCCAATCCATAAAGAATGGTCGCGGGAAGTACCAGATAACTATAGACCCATCAGTTTGACCTCGGTAGTGGGAAAAGTAATGGAAAGTATACTGAAGGAACGACTGGGGATGTTCCTGGAGGAGGAGGAGGGCTGGACAGTAGGCAACATGGGTTTGTGCCAGGTAGATCATGTCAAACCAACCTTGTGGGGTTCTACGAATGGGTAACATCGGAACTGGATGGGGGAAGCCTGTGGATGTAATATTCTTGGACTTCAGCAAGGCGTTTGACTCTGTTCCCCACAATGGGCTGGTGGAGAAACTGACGGGGTTGGGAGTGTGCCCTTTGATGGTCAGATGGATAGGAAACTGGCTAGCTGGTCATGCACAGAGAGTGGTGATTGGTGGGGAGCTCTCGAACCCTAGAGAGGTTGGTAGTGGAGTTCCGCAGAGCTCGGTCCTGAGGCCAATCCTGTTTAATGCATACATATCTGACATCAGGGTGGGTGTGGTGTGAGATGAGTCTCTTCGCTGACGATTCCAAAGTGGGAGCAGTAGTTGAGGGGGAGGAGGGGAGGTTGGCCCTGTAAGGGGTCCTGGACACCCTGGAAAGTTGGGCTGTCACATGGAAGTTAAATTTCAATACAACCAAGTGCAAGGTGTTACATCTTTGGTGGGGAAACCCCAAACACAGGTACACCCTGGGAGGGGTGGTGCTGGAGGCCTCGTCTGGTGAAAAAGACCTAGGGGCATGGTGGATGCATGTATGAATAACTCTGAGCAGTGCAGGAGAGTGGTTAGCAAAGCAAACAGGATGTTGGGATGCATTGTAAGGGGGATCACCTCTAGGAGCGGGGAAGAGATTCTGCCATGGTACAATGGACTGGTTAGATCACACCTTGAGTACTGTGTGCAGCACTGGAGACCACACTTGAATAGGGACATACAGCTCCTGGAGAGGGTGCACAGGAGGGCAAGCAGGATGATTCAAGGACTGGGGGAGTTGACGTATGAGGACAGACTTGAGGAGCTCAGCCTGTTTTCTTTGAAGAAGAGAAGAGGCAGGGGGGACATGATTGATGTCTTCAAGTACCTCAGGGGAATAAACAGGGTAAATACAGAGGGAATCTTTAGACTAAAGGAGGGAGGTATCACCAGAGGGCATGGTTTGAAGTTGGAAGGTGGAAGGATGAGGAGGGGAAGAGGAGGAGGTTTTTCACTGAGAGGATAGTGGATCCTTGGAATGCACTGCCTGGTGAGCTGGTCCAGATTTCCAATGTGGAGGGCTTCAAGAGGGGTGGAACAGATACAGAAAGGGGTATCAGAACGCTGGGGGGGCCTTGGTTCCCAACAGGAGATCTGAGGTTCGAGCAGACTTGACAGACCATAAGGCCTATTCTGCTGACATTTAGCATGTTAGTATGTTAGATTTACCATCCTCCCCTCCCAAGGAATAAAAAAAAATTGTGGCCCCCTCCCCAAACTACCTGATGAGTCTGGTACCCAACCCATCTCATAAGGAACTGAAAAAAATCTACCCCCCACCCAAACAACCTGGTGGATCCAGTTCACAAACCAGCCCATCAAGGAATAAAGGAAAATGTGTTCCCCTCGCTCCAACAACCTGATGACCCAGTGCCCAACTAAAGCCATCTGGGAATAAATAAAACCCTTCCTTTTCCCCCAAATGACTGACTGGTCTGGTGCTCTAGAAAGCACAGGATTTAGATTCTGGTAGCACATAGACTATAGAATACAGCAGTTTAGTTTAAAATGAAGACATTCATACTCATGGTATCCAAAAGTGTTTTATAAGGCATAGGAGTTACATACTGGTAGCGCAGGGACTATACTATAGAATGTCTGGTGCCCAACCTGTTCCAACATGGAATTAAAAAAAATATGGTCCCCTCAACCCATTACCTGATGAGTCAGGAGCCCAAGCTTGCCCGTCAGCAATTAAAAAAATAAAAGCATATTGTCTGTCGTTCAACTATCCGACAGGTCTGGTGCCCAACCCAGTGTGTCAGGAAACAAGAAAAAATATTGTCCCCTCCTTTCCCCAACTATTTAACAAGTCCAGGGACCAACCTGGTCCATCAAGGAATAACAAAAAATCTGCCCCAACCCCCCCAACAACCTGATGGAGCCTGTGCCCGACCTAACAGGGAATAAAAAAAAAAATCTATCTCTCATTCCCAAACTATTTTGCAGGTCCAGCACCCAACCTGCTAATCAGAGAATAAAAATATATATATATATATATATTCCCCCCTTTGCTGCCATGCTGCTGCTATCAGCGAGTTTGGGCCTCTCCATCACGTCCAGCCTGCAGCGCACTAGCACAGGATGCTGGCCCGAGGGGAACTGGCAGCACGCACTTCTGATGCTGCTATCCCAGTGCACCTGATACCAGCTCCACAGTCTGACCGTCACTCTCTCACTGTCTTTCCTTCTCTCAGTACTCAGTCTCAGCTCTGCACTCTCCCGAATACACACAGACAGGACTCACACTGCCATGCATGCTCCAACCCAACGTGCTGCACAGTGGAGGACCCGACCCTCTGCCAAAGCCATTGGCCGACAGCGCCCATCAGAAGCAAAATCTTTTACAAAAAATGGTGGGTGTTGGCGTCATTAATGCACCATCATCTCCCAAGGAATGAATAAAAACCTGCCCCCTGCCCCCAACTTCCTGATAGATTCAGTGCCCAACCCAGCTTGTCAGGGAAAAACAGATGTGTCCCTCTCCCCTCAACTATGACAGGGTCAGTGCATTACAAAGCACAGGAGTTAGATTCTGGTAGCGCAGGGGCTGTTCGAATATAATAGAATTAGGTTTCATATAATCACTTTGATACACACTGTATCCCAAAGAGTTTTACAAAGCATAGGAGTTCCATACTGGTAGAGCAGATAATTTACAATAGAATAGCAGTTCTGGTGCTCGACCTGGCCAGGAAGGAAATAAAAAAAATATGGCCCCCCCTCTCCCAACTACCTGATGGGTCCTGTGACCAGCCCAGCCAGGTAGGGAATAAAAATAAATATGTCCCCTTCATCTAACTACCTGTCACATCCAGTGCTCAACCCAACTCATCAGGGAATTTAAAAAAATCCATCCCCCAACAACCTGACAGATCCAGTGCCCAACCAGACCCATCAGGGAATTTAAAAAATCTGTCCATCCCCCAACCCCAACCCAGGAGGATGTGATTCCCCTTCACAAATGTGGGAGCAAGACACAGGCAAGAAACTACAGACCTGTCAGTTTGACCTCAGTGGTAGGGAAAATGATGGAATCACTTCTGAAGGAAAGAATTGTTGAGTACCTAGAGGCTAGTGGGGCACAGGACCCAAGGCAGCATGGATTCACAGCGGGAAGGTCATGTCAGACGAATCTAATTAATTTCTTTGACTGGTTGACCAAAGCAGTAGACCAGAGAGGGGCTGTGGACATGGCCTACCTAGACTTTAGCAAGGCATTTGACACAGTCCCACACAAAAGATTAATAGTCAAATTAACCAGCCTGGGAGTGGGTCCCAGGGTGGTAGCCTGGGTAAAACACTGGTTGGACAACAGGACACAGCGGATAATAGTAAATGGAGTCCACAGTGAAGAAAGGAGGGTTACTAGTGGGGTACCTCAGGGTTCAGTACTGGGGCCGGTCCTTTTTAATGTCTTTATAAGTGACATTGCAGGGAGCCTGAAGGGAAAGTATGTGTCTTTGTAGATGACACAAAGATCTGCAACAGGGTTGATATGCAAGGTGGGGTGGAAAGGATGAAAGGGGACTTGGCAAGGTTGGAGGAATGGTCAAATGTATGGCAGCTTAGATTCAATGTAAAGAAGTGCAAAGTAATGCACCTGGGAAACAAAAACCCAGGGTAAAAGTACACAATGGGGGGTGAGATACTGACAACAACAAAAGTGGAAAGGGACCTGGGGGTAGTCATATCAGAAGACCTAAAGGTGGGCCAGCTATGTGAGAAGGCAGTAAAGAGGGCTCGGGGGATACTGGAATGCATAGGGACAGGCATCACCAGTAGAAAACAGGAAGTTGTTGGCCCTCTGTACAGACAGTTGGTAAGACCACATCTGGAGTACTGTGTACAGTTCTGGAGACCCCATCTCCGTAAAGACATAGACAGGGTGGAGGCTGTCCAGAGGAGCGCAACCAAAATGATGCAAGGTCTGCTTCAGAAGACATATGAAGAAAGAGTAAAGGAGCTTAATATGTATACCCTCGAGGAAAGGAAGGAGAGGGGGGACATGATAGAAACTTTCAAATACCTCAAGGGAATCAACAAAGTCCACGAGGGTAGCATCTTTCAGAAAAAGAGATGTGCAAAAACAAGGGGGCACAATTTGAAGGTAGAGGGGGGATGGCTCAGAGGAAATGTGAGGAAGTATTTCTTCACAGCGAGGGTTGTGGACACATGGAACAGCCTTCCGGAGGAGGTCGTAGAGTCAAAAACAGTGGGGGAATTCAAGAATGCATGGGACAGACATAAGGCAATTCTAGTGGGGGGTAGGAGGAAGTAGGCTGTTGGTTAACTAGGATCTGCAGCTTGTCCGTTATGTAGGGAAATGGGCAGACTAGGTGGGCCAAGCTGTCCTTATCTGCCATCAAATTCTATGTTTCTATGTTTCTATGTAACCCCAACCCCAACCCCCACAACCTGACTGGTTCCATACCCAACCCGAACTATCAGGGAATAAAATAAATAAATCTATCTATCTATCTATCTATCTATCTATCTATCTATCTATCTATCTATCTATCTATCTATCTATCTATCTATCTATCTATCTATCTATCCACATTTTGAAATCATAAGTTACAACCTCTGCTCAATTCTGATGACCTCTCAGCCTCTAGACATGCAAAAATGTGCTGAATGGGCTCCCATTAACACCTAGTTCAGTGATTAAGTAGGCACAGGAAAGTAATGAATGGGCTATCATTAACACCTAGCTCAGTGACCAGAAGTGTTACTAGCCACAGCCTAGTAGTTGGCAAGGTGTGACAGAGATTAGAGAGGTCAGATTGAATTTGGTTGACAGCTGCCAGAAAAACTTGTTCCTTTAATCAGGCTATGCATGCCCATAAGCAGGCTTTATGTCCATAGGAGTGAATAGGAAACAAATTGGGACCCGAGAGTGATATTCTTATAACAGGGATGTTCCCTTAAGCGATATTCTTATAAGTGGACTCCACTGCATATGACATTTATTTATTTATTTCCCTCATCCCAAACTACCTGATAGGTTCGATATGCAACCCAGCCTGTCAGAGAATAAAAAAACATGTCTTTCTCCTATCAACAACTTGACAGATCCAGTACCGATTGTGACCTGTCAAGGAATAAAAGAAATCTGTCCTCTTCTCCCAAACTATCCAACAGGTCCAGTGCCCAACCTAGCCCATCAGGGAATAAAAAAAAACTTGTCCCCCACCCCATTAACCTGAAAGATCTGGTACCCAACCTGGCTTGTCAGGGAAATAAAATTCAAAAAAAAAAAAACCTATCCTTTTCCCCAACAGTCTGGCAGGTCTGGTGTTCATCCTATCCAGGCCTGTCAAGGAATAAAAAAATATTTGGGGTGACACCATATGGTTTAAACATATACCTCTTCAGTCCTACAGCTATTTAATATAGTTCAATGTTATTACTGCTGTTGAGAGAAAGCACTGATATGGGACGTTCTACTTTCTATTATCTAATTTAAGGTATCGGATAGATACATAGAATTTGATGGCACAAGGAGACCGCAGGTTCATCTAGTCTGTACTTTACTATAATACCTCACCCCCCACTGACCTATTGTTCTAGTGGGTGGTTTACCCCCGCAATCCCATCACTAAGACTCTTACCGCTCTTCATGTGGATGTTCCCGCGCCCTGTCCCAACCGTGCTTAAACCCATCAAAGGTTGCTGCCCCCACTACGTCTGCCAGTACTTTGTTCCACTGATCCACTACCTTCTCTGTAAAGTAGAACTTCCTCAGATTTTTCCTAAATTTACCCCAAACAGCCTCCCATCATGACCCCTAGTGACTGCATCTATTCCTTACAAATATGTTCCCACTGCTAACCTTATTTATTCCCCTAAGTTGTTTCAGTCGTGCTCCCTCATTCCCGTCGGGTCTCCAGGATCTAGGTCTGTTCTTTTTTGTTCAGCAGAATTTCTTTTTGTAACAATGGGCTGGGTTAGTGGCATCCTTTTTTCATGTTTTAGTCTCATATAATCGGAACATATTAGCATCTTTTTGCAGATCTCATAGACTCAAAAAGTCATGAAAATTACTTGCCTGGTGCTTGATCACCTCAGACAATTATCAAACACCTGGGAACCAAACACCAGACTCATACATACACTTGGGGGGGGGGGAAGAGAGACATTGCAGGTTTCAAGGGGGGAGAGGGACCTCGGGGTGGTGGTGAATGCCAAAATGAACAACTCCGAGCAGTGTAGAAGGGTGGCAGCACAAGCAAATAAAATGCTGGGGTGCATAGCCAGGGGGATAACCTCAAGGAGTAGTGAGGTATTCCTTTTGCTGTACAATAGTCTGGTTAGTCCACACCTTGAATATTGCATGCAGTTTTGGTGTCCCTACTTAAAGAAGGACATTGCGTTACTGGAGAAGGTACAGAGGAGAGCGACTAGGATGGTACTGGGGCTAGGGGAAATGCCCTATGAGGAGCGACTGGGGGAGCTCAACCTATACTCGTTGGAGGAGAGAAGAGACAGGGGGGATACCATAGAGGTTTTCAAGTATCTCAAGGGGGTTGATAGGTTAAGCCATGAGGGGGTCCTACAGCTAAGGGAACTAGGGGCCACCAGGGGCTACCCCATAAAGCTCGATGGGGAAAGGCTGAGGGGGGGAAACAAGAAGGTGCTACTTTTCTTTTTTTTTTATTTTAGTCTTTGGTAACCGGTTAAGGCCCACTAGGCACAAGTGCCTGTTTTCAGGGGCAACCTGGGAGCACTGGGCGGTTAAGTGACTTGCTCTGAGTCACACAGTATGCAAGTGGAGGTTGTGAGAATCAAACTCAGGTCTGGTCTACTGGATGTATTAAGCTTGTTCACACCTCGTTCCTCTAACCTCTAGGCTATTCTGCAAGCCACTGAGAGAGTGATGGAGCCCTGGAATGCGTTGCCCAGAGAGCTAGTGGCTGCTACTATGGTGGAGGAGTTCAAGAAGGGCTGGGATAGGTGCAGGGGAAGGGTACATCCAGGAGCCCTGCTGGAAAATAGGGGTCCTTGTGTAGGTGGGAGGGAGGGCTAAAAATCGGTGCCCGGCATAGGCAATGACCATCAAGCAGATTCGATAGACCATAGGGCCTATTCTGCTGGCTTCATAGTATGTTAGTATGTAAACACCCTATTTATTTAGTTATGTATTTATTCATTTATTTATTTATTTTTATTTGTCGACCAGGTAAGTATATTGGTCCATGGGACCTTTTTTTCAGGAACATCCTGGGCCTAGATAGGCATGGAGATGAAAGAAACCTGGTTATGAACAAGCTGGGAAATACATTTTCAAGAGTAACTGAAAGTAAAACTAAAAACAAAGTAAAAAAAAAAAAAAATATATATATATATATATATATATATATATATATAGGGGTTTGCTGATAACCCATAAGATAAAAAGGCAGATCAGCACTCAGAAGCAAACTGCTCATCATGATGTGTACACAGTGGAAAAGCAGTAGGTTATCACTACTGTGATTACGTATCTGCTGTTATCACCACTGTGTACATGTCATTAACAAAACACTGCCGAACACCGCGAGAACACCTCCGAACAGAAATAAACACCCCACAGAACAGGTAAAAAATGAAACAAGAAAAAACATTACCTCAAGAAAAGGTGAACCCCTATTATATTAAACGGATATGTGACGGGCAGTCATACAATAGCGGATTTATCAGTACTCCTGGCAAGTGAGCTCTGAGTTTTCTCACTCGTGGCTCCTCATGATAACCCTGAACTCACTTGCCACTCGTACTGATAAATCTGCTATCATATGACTGCCAATCAGGTGTCCCCTTAATATATAATCAAATCAATTGTATTCATAAAGCGCCTTTCCTAAGAACAAGGCGCTGCACATAAGCATAAATAGACATAAGAAGCACATTAAAATCCAAAGTCATAAAATCATGCATTTAAAATTTTACAGCCGCACTTATATAATAAAACTGTCCCATCAATTAAACTCATTGGGAAACGCTAGGCTGAATAAATAAATTTTGAGGGCTGATTTAAAACTCTGGATGGTCAGGCACTCTCTAACCCAACAAGGTAGAGAATTCCACAGGGTAGTGGCTGCAAACATGAAAGATCGAGCCCCAGATGTCTTCAAATGCACCCTGGGAATCTCTAGTGATCCCTCATTGGTGCATCAGAGTGGGCAGGGGGGGCAGTAGGGATGAAGGAGATCTTGCAGGTAGCGGGGTCCCAGATCATGTAAGGCTTTATACAGTAGGTCAGTAAATTGACCTTGAAGGTGATCTAACACTGTACTGGCAGCCAGTACAGTCCGCGGAGCACAGTCATAATGTAACTGGTCCTAGAAGTACCAGTCACCATCCTGGCCACCACATTCTGCACCAGCTGCAGGCAGTGGATATCAACCCCCGGTAGCCCTAGGTACAGGGCATTGCAGTAGTCAAGGTGGGAGGTCACGAAAGTGTGTACCAATGTTGGACGATCATCAGGAGGAACCAGGTGTTTCATCCGGGCGATATTCCTCAGATGGTAAAACAAGGTCTTGACAATGACTGACACCTGCAATTTCATGGTCAAACCATCATCAAAAATAATGCCTAGGTCACGCATGGAGGTAGCCAGCTGAACACCCCTAAGCCAAAGCCCAGTGGGTTGTCCAGCCGACAAACCTGCCTCCCGACAATCTGGGTCCACTGCCAACACCCTGGTTTTAGCTGAGTTTAACCTCAGCCAGCTGGCACACATCCAGTCCTGGATCTTGGAGAGGCAGTTGTTAAACACCAACATAACATCATCCTGCTCAGGTACAAAGGATGTGTACAGCTGAGTATCATCTGCATAGCAGTGAAAACTCAAACCATTCCACCTAATAATATCTCCCAATGGCAGCATGTACACTGCAAAAAACATGGGTGACAAAATGGAGCTCTGTGGAACCCCGCAGGATAGGGGGAGAGCATCAGAGGAATAAATGCCTGTATATATATATATATAATATATATGTTCATATAGGGGATACACGATGGGCAGGAGTGTGCTATGGAAAATATCTTCACTCCTGCAGAGTGACCTCTGGATACGAGCACCAAAGGCACGAGTGAGAATCCAGAGGTCACGATGCATGAGTGAAAATATTTTCCGTAGCACACGATCTGCCCATCACGTATGTGGTTTATACAATACGGGTAGGATGATATGTTGCATTCTACTTATTTTCTGTGTTTTATGTTGTTTGTTAGTGTGGGGTTTGTGTTATGTTAACTAGGTAGTTCTCATTTAGAAATCTCTTCTGTTGAATTAAAAAAAACTTTTGCCATTTTAGTTTGGTTAAAATGGTAACTGCTGTATTTTTACGTGCTCTGTGTACTGCTCTGCTGCTCCTTACTGTGTGAATATGCTGTGTTTAACTGCTGAGCTGCTCCTTTCTGTGTGAAATATAATGATGGAATGCAGCTCCAGGGAAAGGTGAAGAAGAGAGCAGCAGGTGGCTAATGGGGTAGCTAGAGTGGTTTCTTTTGTGATAAGGTAAGCACGGTGGTTTTATTTTTTGTTATCACACTCTGCTGAAGAGCAGCAGGTGGCTAATGAGGTAGCTAGAGTGGTTTATTTTGTGATAAGGTAAGCACGGTGGTTTTATTTTTTGTTATCACACTCTGCTGAAGTAGGCTGCTAAGTTATTTCTCATGGTGGTGGTTTTATGCTGAAATAAAGTATGGGATATCATCTCACCTCATTGTATAATGTCTGTGTGTATATATATATATATATATATATATATATATAAATAAATAGGGGATTCATGATGGGTGAGTGTGGAATATGGAAAATATTTACACGAGTGCAGAGTGAACTGTGATAATATCACAAGTGCCGAAGGCACGAGTGATATTATTGCAGTTCGCTCTGCACAAGTGCAAATGTTTGCCATATTCCACAAGTCGCACATCATGTGTGCGATTTATACAATAGGGCTACTAGCCATTGGGAACATTTTTGTCTGTATTTTCTCCCTGTTTACTCTGTTTTTTTATTTTGGTAACTGGGTAAGTTTTTAGGGGGGACCTGGGAGCACTGGGCAGTTAAGTGATTTGTTTAGAGCCACACAGTATTAAAATGGAATTTGTGAGAATCAAACACTAGACTGGGCTGCTAGATGTAGGAATTTTTTCATTGATTGTTACTCTAAACTCTAGGCTATACTGACAGCACTGTTTGCATATGGTCTGAGTGTGTGTAAGTGTTTTTGAATGGGCTGAGACTTTTAGACACTATGAGAAACAGGTGCATGTGATTTGCAATAGTAATTGTGTTACCTGCAGCTAGGAGTGAGAAACAGACTGTTTATTCAGCAAGTTGCTGGCTTCACTGAGACAGAGAAACTGTTGCAGTCAGCACTCAGAAAGAGAAACTGGTTTATGAAGGAGGCTGGTCTGAAGATTAGAGCAGCACAGTAATGGGCTAGGATTGTCAGAATAACTATGAGACACAGGTGATAGTCTTTTACAATGCTAATAGAGTTAGTTGCAGGATTCAGTGAGAAAGAGAAACTGTGAAGCTATTAAATGCAGGCTGCAGTGTAGATGGTCTCACTCTGGTGACATCACCATTGTTGTATATTGCTGGTGATGTAGACACTGGGGGTTTATCAGGAAATAAATCCACAGTGGTGATGTCATCACAGTGGTTATATAATGGCTGTGAAAATAACACCATTTACTTCATAGCATATCACTTCACCCCATTGTATAAATATATATATATATATATATAGAGAGAGAGATCTATATATATATATATATATATTATATATATATATATATGACCAGAAACATGAGTTACACAATTTGTAAGAAAGCAAGACTGATGCTAATACAGCATAATCACTACAAGTGGTGCTAACTTGCTAACTTAGCACATATAAACCAACAAGACAGTAGCGAGTATATTAGGCTGCACAACTGCAGTAGGATGCACTCATTAGGTGACCCAGAGCATGTGACTTACAGAGAGGATGGAATATGGCAGTTCTAACTCCCACTGGAAGGATGTTCCAGAGGGGTGGACCATCAGAGGAGATAGCTATTTTGCCCTTGTTAGAATTTACCTGTGGCTCTACATGCAGCAGGGGATCACAGCAGCACAGGTCATGTGGATTTGTTTTATGCCTTAGGAACCTCAACAAGGGAGTGAGGTTGGGGGTGCATAGTGACTTATCCATCAGACAGCAGAGGTTGAAGCCCAATGCACCTATCAGGACAGCCAGCCAAGGTTACTGTAAAGGTCACCATGGTGTGTTCTAAAAGAGGCCAATGAGACAAACTGGCATATTGAAAATTCTAATTAGTCAGGTGATGTCTTTCATGGTGGTTTGGAATTAAATGGGAGATGAATAATCCAGAATAAGCAGTTTAGTACTTTTGGCAATGGTGAGGTGAACTTCAGTTCTTCAATGTATTTGCTAAACTCAGTTTTCCATGAATTCTTTTACTCGGGGACTAAATGTGGTCCAAATAGGGGAGGGAAGAGTCAAATATGACTGCCGGGTATTTGAAGGTGTATACCCGCTCCACAATCCAGCCATCAGAGCAGGCAAGATTTAGGGGCTAGGACTGGTTGGAGAGTTTTGGTTTAGAGCCAAATATCATGGATTTAGACTTTTTGATATGGACTAGTGGCTTGCTTCTCGGGAACCAACTCTGGATAAGGGAAAAGTCATCATTCAAGTTCTGAGAAAGACGGGTCAATGATTTTGAGATTTGGAAAATTATGAACTAATCAGCATGCAGGAGAGTGCTACAGTTGTTACAGGTTTGAGGGAGGTTGTTTATAGATAAGTACACCAACAAAAAAGTCAGGGCACAAGCACTATGTTCAGTAAAAAGTCAAGCACTGACTTAAAGGATGATGTGCTGTAGTTTTATTGAACGTGCAAAGGCAACTCATACCATACTAGCAGGGAGGAGGGCAGACCAATGTTTCACGCAGCCATCGTGAGCTTTTTCAAGGTGCCTGCATCCTGTCAGTTTACAGCTTTCATACAATAACTGTAAGGTCAAAGTGCAAAGTGCAAACAAGCAAAAGTTTAAAATAATGGACCAGCAAATGAGCTAGAAACTATTATGTACAAATGGTTAAAAAGTCCATATTGCAATCAATTTTCTGGACCCTATTAAAGCAAAAAACAGTTACTTTTCAAGATAAATGCATCAAGTTTGTTCTTATTTAATTAATGCCATTAGCAGTTGGGAGTGTGCAGGAAGATGGTAAAGGGGGGGTGGAAAAAGGAGAGACTTGAGATGGTGAAGGAGAGTAAGGGAAGAAATACAGTACTAAGCTAATGCACATAACAATAGGTTGCACATTCAAAAAATCATATACTATAAATTAATCTAGATTTTTTTAAACTTTATTTATAAATTTTGCAGGGAAAATGTATGATAAAATTACTTGACAGGATATATTAATTGATTGCCTACCAGATCTTCACCTACAAAGGCACAGAGCAGACACCTCTTCAAACGTTACATGACTAGGGGAAATACACAATATTACAAAACTTTGCATGTCATTCTTTTTTTTTTTTCTTTGAAACTCAGCTTCATTTAAAAGCAGGATACTGTCACACAGGTGGATGTAACATCATTGTGACATCAGCTGTGCCAAAATCTGGCAGGTACAACTGGTCCAGTAAGGAAAAACAAAAACTTTTCATGGACTAAGTCTGCACAGTCTGTTACGATTGTATGCAAAGGTCAAGCTCCTGCCAGTCATTGAATGAGACAGTCAGAAGGCAATATTGAATAATTATAGGAAAAAACTAAAATAAAGTAGAACATACAACAGGAACAGTAAACCACTACCACGGGTGTCACAGTACTGCTGCAGAACACCTCTCTCAATTTTTCAAACCATTAATACGCCCCCAGTTGGGAAGCCCTCAAACCTCAGCTCTATTAGAGTAACTCATCCATGGTTTCCAAACATCCCTGAACTTGACCTCTGAGAGGCGAAGCTTGATCATAAGCTGTTCCATATCAAAGACAGTATCCACGCTCCTCTACCACTTGTCCACTGATGGCATCTCTGATGTGAGCCATTGGGAGGTGAATGTTTTCAGAGCTGCCATTGCCATACACTAAAATCATAGAACCATAGAAGCTTGACGGCAGAAAAGGACCATACCGCCCATCTAGTCTGCCATTTTTTCTCCCTACACCTCCCCCTCCCTGCCAGCCCCACCCTCCCTGATACTTAGCCCCATATGCTTGTCCCATGCCCTCTGAATTCTTCCACCATTAAGCCCCTACCACTCTGTCTGGTAGTCTGTTCCAGGGCCCCACCACCCTCTCAGTGAAGAAACACCCTCTCACATTGCCCCTGTATCTTTTTCCTTGCAGTCTGAGGCTGTGCCCTTCTAGTTTTGACCCCCTCCTTCCTCTTAAGTAAACTCTCTTCTCCCACTTGATTGAACCCCTTTACATATTTAAAAAGTTTCAATCGTATCTCTCCTTTCCCTCCTTGTCTGCAGCGTGTACAGATCCAGCGCCTTACACCTCTGCTTGTATGACTTTCCCTGCATACCCTCCACCATCCTGGTTGCCCTTCTCTGAACCCTCTCCAGTGCATCTATATCGTTGTGGAGATGTGGCCTCCAGAACTGAACCCCATACTCCAGGTGCGGCCTCACCAAGGTTTTGTAAAAGGGCATTATTACCTCCCTCTTTCTGCTAGTAATGCCCCTGCCTATGCATGCCAACATTTCATTGGCCTTTCCTGCTGCTCTGCTACATTGGATTCCTACCTTAAGGTTCGAGGAGACTATGATCCCCAGATCCCTCTCCAGTTCTGTTACTTTAATTTCCTCCCCACCTAGGGTGTACCCTGCTCTTCTGTTCCTACTCCCCAAGTGCATCACAGCTCACTTCTTGGCATTCAATTTCAACTGCCATGTCCCAGACCATTTTTCAAGCATCTTTAATTCCTCCCTCATGTCCTCTACCCACCCCAAGGGGTGTCCACCCTATTGCATATTTTTGTATCATCAGCAAATAGGCACACCCTTCCCCTCAAACCCTCAGCAATATCACTGATGTAGATATTGAAGAGAAGCAGACCCAAAATTGACCCTTAGCACCACCCTCTGAGTTCTTCCTGACAGCCAGGCCTCCACCCAGCTTGTTATTTTCCCACCCAACCGCAGGCTTTCCATATTGCTCACCAGCCTCCTATAGGAGACGGTGTCAAAGGCCTTACTGAAGTCCAGATAGGTCATGCCCACCCCCCCCCACCTGGTCCATCACCTGAGTCATCCAATCAAAGAACTGAATTAGGTTTGTCTGGCAAGACTTCCCCTTCGTGAAGCCACGCTGTCTACTGTCCTGCAAGCCACTCTCCTCCAGGTAATCCACCACCTTTTCCTTCATTAATGCCTCCATTATCTTCCCCACCACTGACATGAGGCTGACAGGTCGTAGTTCCCCTTCACCTCTTTACTACCGCCCTTGTGTAAAGGCACTGCGTCTCTGTCCTTTTGCAAGGCTGAATTTGATCTACTCTTGCCCCAAGTAAATAATACTGAAAAGAATCTGGCAACTGGACCTCCCAAATATTTGAGAGCTACTCCCTAACCGCTGACTGGAAGCCCTAGATCTTAGGACAGGGCCAGAGGATACAATAGTGTGTACCCTTACAAGCTGTCCAACACCAGTCAGTAGCTGATGTGCCCAAACGTTTGGTAATAGTGGGGACATAGAAAAAGTGCATAAGAATCCACCATCTGAATTCGCGCCAGCCTTGTGAGGTGGAGACCTTCCATCCCCCCCCCAGCCCATGTGCCTGTTGATCATCTGGGATAATTATCCCTGAATCCTGCTGCCACCTGTCTCTAATTCAAAGGGTTTGGGCACCTCTATACCTTAAAAGGAGTTAATAGACAAGAGAGATTTACTTAGACCTGTCTTGTAAGACTGTGGACCAATAAAGGTACTCCTCCCACCCAGTTCTGGACCACCTCACCAAGTACCTTCTGTTACCCTGTAACAAGTAACTCCAGACCTGCAAGAATCTACTAAAGTCTGATTTACCCAAAGAATATTTTTCCTAAAGAGTTTGAAAGGAGACACAGTTGTCCCCTACAATTAATTGTGCAAAGTGGACTACGGCCTTCCTATTCCAAGTCCGGAAACCAGGGTCCTTTCTACCAGGCTCGAAGTTCATGTCTCCAATAATCAGAGTAAGCGAGCTGATATTGTTAGGGGTATGGGAACCAGCTCAAATCTTTTGTAGGATCTTAAGGGAGCACCGGCCAAGTTATTTGTAACCTTGTAAAGGAGACTGGGAGAGATCTTAGCTGTTAGCAGCACATGTAAGAGCATTGGGAGGGACCCACCTCTTTGTATATTGAACCACCGAGATTGCTTCTGCTGTTTCACTGATATGGTTAAAGGGGTGGCTTGAGCAGCGAGGTAATAAAGTCTGTGGTCTGGAAGTTCCAAACCCCACTCCTCACGTGGCAGAGACAGGATATTATGTTCTACCCTGGCCTTTTTACCTGCCCATGACAAATTTATGGAGAAGTCCATCCAGCCAAATTAATCTAGATTTTAGTGACTCAGTTATTATACTGCTAATAAGGGGGCCAGCTCCATTCTATCATTAAACACTGAATTGTGGAGTGCCTTTAATATGAATATCCAAAAGGCAACCCTCCTCATCAGTAAGTTATCCTGGTTGCCCACTCTTGCTTCTGTTCGAACCTTCTCAATGCCAGTACATTTGAATGCACATTGTTCCCTCTTGCTGTGATTTGATAATGCATGTTGCCAAGGAATTACTGTCATTGCCATTTTCTATATACTGTATCTTAGATGTCTGCCTATCCGGTGCTTAAACACTTAGATTGTTTTACCAATGTAGAAGTGGCTGCATGTGCAGTGCACCATATATATATATACTGTATATATATATATATATGTATATGTATGTATATATATATATATATATATATATATATATATATATATATATATATTATAGTGGCACGGTAGTGCCACTATAGTTAGGTTTGGGGAGCCATTTACATGTTAAACCCAAAATTTTGCACCTTAATAACTTTGCAACTGTTTGACAGATTTGCTTCAAATTTGGAATACACGATCAAGACTCATTCGCCTTGGGATCTGCCAAGTTTCGTACCAGTCGGATACACGGCTGCAGAGTTATTAAGCGTGATCTGCGCATGCGTTTATGCTTTTTCTGGAATTCTACGGTCGTGCCTACAGTTCGCACGGTTTGCGCGACTGGCCCAAAGTCTTCAGGGAATGTGTGGCCAGGGTCCCTGATGTGCCTTTTGATGATTTCATGAAAAAATATTAAACGGTTCAAAAGTTATTCAAAAAACAATTTCCCATTATAAGTCAATGGGAAAAGTTAACAAAAAGTTCGACAGTGTCGCAAATGCATTTTTACTGTCGCAAATGGCCCTTTTACTGTCACAAATCCACCATTTTGTTTTCAGTTAGTGATCAGAAAAATGCTTGGCATTTAAAATTGAGACCCTCTAGCAACCTAATTCTTTTTGTATTCACCTAGTCGGGCCCTGAGGATGCTAGCCATGTCTTTATTTTGGGGTAAAACACCCCAGAAATATGTTTTTCAGATTTCTGGAAAAAGTTCTTTCACAAAGTAGTGTTGCACTCACGAAAGTGTCGCAAATTATTGCGAAAGCTGTCGCAAATCACAACACTATGCCCAAAATAACAGTAATTCTTTGGCATCCTGCTGCAAAAGAATGGTTTGGAGGTTTGGGCTGAAATTTGGAGGGAACGCAGTTGACATCTCACAGATGTGCCTTTCAGTGTTTTGTTAAAAAAATATTACACAGCGGCAAAGTTACGGTACTCCAAAGTTGACGCTTTTTCCCATGTGATAACATTACGGCATACGACGCATTGCAGTAATCGTTTGGCGCCCTGCTGCAAAATAACGGTTTAGTCTTTTGGGCTGAAATTTGTAGGAAATATAGCCAACATCTCACAGATGTGCCTTTCAGTGCTTTGGTGAAAAAATATTACAGGGAGGCAAGGTTATGGCACTCGAACTTCTGTTTTATTCCATAGGATAACATTACGGCGTCATCAGCTTTTGAGGCCCGGATCTCAAAACGGGTGCGAGATACAGACTTTTCATTGTGTACCCTTAGCCCCTTTATAGGCTAAGTAAAAACTAGCTAGGAAAGTGATAATTCATATGACTTTTACATTTTTTCTATGTCGACGGTTACTGAGATATAAGCAATTTACTATTCCAAGTCCTCATTTTTGTGTTCCAGAGTCATTATTTTGCATACATTCTTTGTACTCACTGTCTTTCTCTATACAGCTTTTGGGAAAAACCAGCCTGTGGCTTACATTACTGTTACCATTACCATTTCCGCTTACGGTTCCATACCCTTTTCACTTACCGTTCACGCTTACGCCACCATGTGCGTTACCCTTTGCATTTTCATTTGCGGTTGTGTTTGCGTTGTTTTTAACATTTCTGTCTACAGTACTGTTTCTCTTTCTGTTTTGCTTTGCGTCACCATGTGCATTACGATTTACGTTTGCGGGCACAATGTTACTATTTGACAAGACATCACCTGGCGGGATCGCCGCTGCATTACATTCACTATTTCTCATTATCATTCTCAAAAAGAAGGGAAATTAGAGGCAAAAAACTCTGTTTAATGCATCAGTTAGGGTTGTTCTACAACGACAAAAGTGAGGAAATTCGATGTTAGGGTTGAAACCCCCTTTGCAACCCTCCAGCCCACCCCCCAACTGGAATTGGGGTGCGCATTGGGGTCATCGGTCCTAACTGTCACCCCATTCTCCTACTCCTCAGCTTCTTCCACATGTGATGGTGTGACAGTTAGGACGGCTTGACCCCAATGTGCACCCAATTCCAGTTGGGGGTGGGCTGGAGGGTGCAAAGGGGGTTTCAACCCTAACATCGATTTCCTCACTTTTTCGCTGTGGAGCAACCCTAACTGATGCATTAAATGGAGTTTTTTGCCTTCTAAATATATATATATATATATATATATATATATATATATATATATACATATATATACACACACACACACACACACACACACACACACACAACAGAGGCTGACTGCAATTCACAAAGCTAGTAATTGTATATTCTTGATTTTCCAGTGGGTTTTTAAAGATGCTTGTTTTGTGTATAACCTTACAAAAGGTGCGGTTACCACACTGGAAACATCCCATCGAGGGTGGGAGGGACCAGTGTCTTGGTTTTGGAATGGGCTGGAAACTGTGGACAATCTTATCACCTATGTTGTTAGCATGGTGATAAACTACTCTTGGGGGCATTTGAATATATTTAACCAAACTAGTTTCTGACTGTAGCACATGCTCATTTTTATCTAGGTTCTGCTGTATCTGCGCAGACTGTAATGTATATCTGCTAAGAAAATTTAGACAGTTGCTCTGGTCAGTATTTCCATTCTATTTATTCTGTCAATATTCCAGCAATCTGTTCTATTTTTTGGTGAGATTTTTGTTTTGCTTTCTGTACTGTTGTTAGGGAATATCCCCAGGCTCCAAAGTGGTCATATCCTTTTCTGTTCCAGTTAAGTTAAACTCTTCACTGCTGTTGTGTTTGACTGCATAAAATTAACCTAGGGGGACATTGCCAAGGAGATGGTGGGGATGGCAACTACTATTTCATAAAAGAGAGTTGTGGACCATCTGTTTTCGAAATATATCTGTGCCTTTGCCATTCTTAGAATTCTTAACAATAATATTATTTATCACAACTCAGATAATGCTTATTCTCTAGAAGTTGCACTTGGTCTGTTGCCTTGAATTTTTATTGTATATATTGTTCATATGTTGCCCTTATTATGTTCTTTACTTTCTGTATCTTCTGCACTGTTTACACCATTGTGTTTTACTATACAATGGCAAGAAAGAATCCTGGGCTCTGATTGGTCAGTTGGCCATCACAGCAGTGATAGTATCCTGGCATAACATCCCTGCTGTTCATAGCTCTACTGTCATCATTATGGCTGCCCTCTTTTTGTGCATCTCCTCTTAAGAAACAAAAATATTTTTCCACACTAATAAATACATTCTTTAAAAATTATTTTTTTATTTTATATATAATAACACGTCATTGTATAATAAGAATAATGCCCTCCAGAGTGGGTGTTATGCTAGGATACATCCCTTCTCAGGTGTTGGATGCCCTCGGCCATTGGCCTTAGGCCCAACCACCCGGGGCAGGATGTTGTCCCAGCATAACACCCACCCTGTCAGGCATTATTCCCTTGATGTATAACATGTACTAATGTTGGCTGTATGTATGTTTTCCATAATACCCTATCCCCAGGACGTACTGTGAGATGAGTAACTCTTTATTCAGTGTGCCTTTCCTGGTAAAACATTTCAATAAATAAATAAATAAAATGAGATCCAAGAATTCAGTTTGTGTTAGGTTGTACTTCATCAAAAAGCAAAAATTAGAATTACTTTTTTTATTTAGTTGTTTAACCAGGTATAGCACACTAAGCTGAAAGCTTTTTTACAGGAGCGACCTGGGAGCACAAGGAGATTAAGTGATTTACTCAGGGTCACACAATATGCAATTGGAAACTGTGGGATTCAAACCCAGGTCTGGCCTGCTGGATGTCACCAAATTTGCAGCTTAGAGCCTTAGACCACTGCGCTATGCTTCCAGATACCTTTTAAAGCAATATAATCCTTCCACAAAAAAAAAAATAATTGATGAACCGTTTATAGAGATCTATTTTATTGACAAGAGGTAGGCACCTTAAAAAAGTGCATGGCAGCTGTGCAAAACATTGGTCTACCCTCCACCCTGCTAATACAGTGTGAGTTGCCTATGCATGTTCACTAAAACTATAACACTTTATCCTTTAAGTCAGTGTTTGACTTTTTACTGTGCATAGTGCTTGTGCCTGGACTTTCTTGTTGGTGTACTTGATTCTTTGTGCCTGAGAGTGCCACGATTTGCAGTGTGATTCTTTGTGTTTGCTCTTTATAAATAATAAGAAGAGGAGAGGGCCTAAAATAGATCCTTGTGGTACCCCATACTTTTTGGGCTAAGTAGCAGGGAGTACATTTCCAAGTGAAATACATTGGGATCTACCTGAAAGGTACAGTAGCTATCATCCAGGCGGTGTTCTTAGGTGATGTACTGTACCAATATTTGATAATTTAGTTTTTAGGAGTTTGTAGTAGAAGAGCTCAGTTGCTTCCCACACCTAAAATGAAGGCCTTCAAATTCACTTCAAATATTCAATTTTTTTTTTAAACTGGTCCAGTTATTTTCATGTTTTTGAAGTAATTCAAACTGGCTTTGATTGAACCTCAAACACCAAAAGTTATCCATTGAAAAACTTATCAATATACTCTCCACTGCCTTTCAAAAATCACAAAAGAATGTAAATAAGCCTTCAAAAGGAAAAGTGAAATACTGGTAACAAAAGGTCATGTACTAGCCCGTCAATTTTACCCTGAAATACCATTCTTGTTTTTTTAAAGTGCAACATTTCAAGGAGTACTGAAACATCAATAATAAAGTCTTCAAATTACACTAAAATACCAGTAAGTGATTCATAAAAAAAATACCTACTTGTAACTATACTTTTTCTGTTATTCCCAACATTTAGAAAGCGGTGGTGGCACCTATATTCTGATAGTTTCAAAAACAAAATACTGCTACTTATATTTATTGACAAATATACCCCCATACATACTTTTATTGTAAAATGTACCCCAATATATACATTTATTGCAAAATGTACCCCATACATACATGTATTGTAAAATGTACCCCAATATATACATTTATTGCAAAATGTACCCCATACATACATTTATTGCAAAATGTACCCCATACATACATTTTTTGCAGAATGTACCCCATACTTACATTTACTGCAAAATGTACCCCATACATATATTTATTGCAAATTGTACCCCCACACATACATTTATTGCAAAATGTACCCCATACATGCCCATACTTACATTTCTTGCAAACTGTACCCCATACACATTTATTGCAAAATGTACCCCCATACTTTCATTTATTGCAAAATGTACCCCATATATATATTTCTGGCAAAATGTACCCCATATATACATTTATTGCAAATTGTACCCCATACATAGAAACAAAGAAACATCGAATTTGACAGCAGATAAGGACTGCTTGGCCTACCTAGTCTGCCCATTCCCCTACCTGATGAATAAGCTGCAGATTCTAGTTAATCAACAGCTTACTTCCTCCTACCTCCACTAGAATTGCCTTATGTCTGCCCTATGCATTCTTGAATTCTCCCACTGTTCCTGACTCCACAACCTCCTCAGGAAGGCTGTTCCATGCATCCACAACCCTCTCTGTGAAAAAATACTTTCTAACATTACCTCTGAGCCATCCACCCTCTATCTTCAAATTGTGCCCCCTTGTTCTTGCACATCTCTTCTTCTGAAAGATACTACCCTCTTGTACTTTGTTAATTCCCTTCAGATACTTGAAAGTTTCTATCATGTCCCCTTCTCCCTCCTTTCCTCAAGAGTATACATATTAAGCTGCTTTAGTCTCTCCTCATATGTCTTCTGGTGCAGACCCTGCACCATTTTGGTTGCCCCTCTGAACAGCCTCCACTCTGTCTATGTCTTTATGGAGATGGGGTCTCCGAATTGCATGCAGTACTCCAGATGGGGTCTCACCAACTGTCTGTACAGAGGGATAACAACTTCCTGTTTTCTACTGTTGATGCCTCTCCCTATGCATCCCAGTACCCCCCCAGCCCTCCTTACTGCATTCTCACATTGCTTGCCCACCTTTAGGTCATCTGATATAATTACTCCTAGGTCTCTTTTGATCTTTGTTGTTGTTATTAACTCCTCACCCCCCATTGTGTACTCTTCCCCTGGGTTTTTGTTTCCCAGATGCATTACCTTGCACTTCTTTGCATTGAATCTGAGCTGCTATATATTTGACCATTCCTCCAACCTTGCCAAGTCCCTTTTCATTCTTTCCACCCCACCTTGTGTATCAACCCTGTTGCAGATCTTTGTGTCATCTGCAAAGAGACATACTTTTCCTTCCAGGTGCTCTCCAATGTCACTTATAAAGACATTAAAGAGGACCAGTCCCAGTGCAGCCCCTGTGGTACCCCAGTGCCACCCTCCTTTCTTCACTGTGGACTCCATTTACTATTACTCTTCGTGTCCTGTTGTCCATCCAGTTTTTATCCAGGCTACCACCTTGGGACCTACTCCAAGGCTGGCTAACTTGTATATTAATCTTCTGTGTAAGACTGTGTCAAATGCCTTGCCAAAATCTAGGTAGGCCATATCCACTGCCTCTCCCTGGTCTACTACTTTGGTCACCCAGTCAAAGAAATCTATTAGGTTCGTCTGACATGACCTTCCTGCTGTAAAACCATACTGCCTTGGGTCCTGTGCCCCACTGGCCTCTAGGTACTCAACAATTCTTTCCTTCAGAAGTGATTCCATCATTTTCCCTACCACTGAGGTCAAACTAACTGGTCTGTAGTTTCCTGCCTCTGCTCTGCTCCCACTTTTGTGAAGTGGAATCACATTTGCCCTCCTCCAGTCCTCAGGTACTACCCCATCCTCCCATGATTTGTTAAAGAGAGTAGTCAGCGGCATTCCTAGTTCTACCCTTAGTTCTTTTAGAATTCTTGGGTGAATCTCATCAGGCCCCATTGCTTTGTCCACCCTCAGTTTCAAGAGTTCTTTCAAAACCTTTTCTTCTGTGAATGGACTGGTATCGACCCTCCCATATTCAGAGTGTTTCTCTTGTTTGGTTTAGGTACCTCCCCCTCCTCTTCCATTGTGAATACTGAGCAGAAATATTCATTCAGTATTCCTGCTTTTTCACTGTCACCCTCTGCCCACATTCCCTCCTCTTTATTAAGTCTCTGTATCCCTCCCTTGGTCTTTCTTCGCTCCCTAATGAACCTGTAAAAGGTTTTATCCCCCTTCTTAACAGACTTGGCTATCTTTTCCTCAGTTTGTGCCTTTGCTATTCTGACTGCCTTCCCTGCCTCCTTCTGTTTTAACTGATAAAGTTCTCTGTCCTGCTCCTTCTGTGTTTCTTTGTATTTACTGAGTGCTATCCTTTTCTCCTTAACATTCCCTTCCACCTCTTTTGAGAACCATAGTGTTTTTTTCCTTCATTTTGTTTTATTGATTTGCTTCACACAAAGGCTTGTTGCCTCTGCGATGGCTGTTTTGATTATTCCCCATTGTTCTTCCACCCCTCCTTCTTGTCTGTTTGCTAGTGCTTATCTGAGGCACTCTCTCATTTTCCCAAAGTCATCCTTCCTAAAGTCCAATACTTTTGTTTTTGTATGGCTTGATTCTATGACTGTATTTATTGTGAACCACACTGTTTGGTGGTCACTTGTTCCCAGATAGCTACCCACTTCTAAATCTGAGATCCTTTCTCTTTCCCCATTTGAGAGTACCAGGTCTAAGATTGCTCCTTCCCGAGTGGGTTCCAGCACTAGCTGTCTGAGTCATGCCCCCTGAAGGGCATCAAGAATGACTCTGCTCTTGGATGTGCCTGCAGCAAAGGTGATCCAGTTAACATCTGGCATATTCAGGTCCCCCATCAACAATATCTCCCCTTTTTCTGCCATTTTAAGGATGCCTTCTAACATTTTCTTGTCCATTTCCTCCCCCTGAAATGGGGGTCTGTACACAGCCCCCATGCAGATTGTGGTGCCATTTCCTGTCTCCAGGGTGACTCACGGTGACTCATCAACTTCCTGTTTACTCTTTAGTTCTATTGCTTTAATCCCTTCCCTTATATAGAGAGCTACTCCTCCTCCTCTTTTACCCACCCTGTCCCTCCTATAGATTGTGTATCCTGGTATGTTGACATCCCAGTCATGGTTCTCTGTGTACCATGTTTCAGTGACTGCCACAATATCTAGGCATCCCTCTTCCATCAAGGCCAGTAGTTCAAAGAGCCTGTTACACAGACTGCGGGCATTGGTACTCATCACCTTCCATTTTTCTTATGGCCTTACCCCTTTTAGCCCCAACTCTTTCCTTACTGCCTTTTTCTGCATTTACCCCTGTCCTGCTCCAAAACTGACTTCTCTACCTTGGTGTTTACCTCACTAACTACTGTGTTTTGTGGGGGGAGACTGGGATTTTCCTGCTCCTTTTCAGTGCCTCCCCCCTTGGCTAGTTTAAATGCTTGCCAATGAAGCATTTAAGCCTATCACCTAGGATCCTGGTTCCCCCCCGGACAGGTGCAGACCATTGTGCTAGTACAGGCTTGCATCCCTCCAGGTGGCTCCCCAGTCCCCAATGAAGCCAAAACCCTGAGCTCCACACCAGTTTTCAACCACCGATTGAATCCCATGGTGCAGAATACCCTAGCATCATCCTTACTGTAGACAGACAACACCTCTGAGAAGGTTACTGTACATGCTACTTGTCTAAGGCCCATCCCCAACTCTACAAACTCCTTTTGTACCGCTCTGATCCCATTCACAGCCAGGTCATTTGTCCCTAGGTGGACAATGACATCCAGCTCCTTTCCTCATGCAATTGCTCCCATGATCCTGAGGATTCGCTTCCTGTCCCTCCAAGCTGTGACGCCAGGCAGGCACCTTCGTACATGCTACTTGTCTAAGGCCCCTCCCCAACTCTACAAACTCCTCTTGCTCCGCTCTGATCCCATTCACAGCCAGGTCATTTGTCCCTAGGTGGACAATGACATCCAGCTCCCTCCCTCGTGCAGCTGCTCCCGCGATCCTGAGGATTCGCTTCCTGTCCCTCCAAGCCGTGGCGCCAGCATACATTTATTGCAAAGCGTACTGACATACATACATTTATTGCAAAATGTACCTCATACTTACATTCATTGCAAAATGTACCCCATACTTACTTTTATTGCAATTTGTACCCCATACATACATTGATTGCAAAATATACCCCATACCTACATTTATTGCAAAACATACTCCATACATATATTTATTGCAAAATGTACCCCATACCTACATTTATTGCAAAATGTACTCCATACATACATTTATTGCAAAATGTATCGCATACTTACACGTATTGCAAAATGTACCCCATGCATGCATTTATTGCAAAATGTACCCCATACTTACATTTAATGCAAAATGTACCCCATGCATACATTTATTGCAAAATCTACCCCATACATACATTTATTGCAAAATGTACCTCATACATTCATTTATTACAAAATGTACCCCCATGCATACATTTATTGCACATAGTGAGCCACTGATCATATTGCAAAACAACCCTTTGGCAGCCATTTTTTCTTCCTTTTAGTGACCCGTTTGCACTCAACTCCACATTTTTTGCCACACAAAACTGAAAAGAAAGTCACAGCAAAGAGACTGCCTACTGCATGAGATAAAAATGGCATTTCTATGTCGTTTCACACCTGGCACTTGTGTCCCTCCCCCATGCTGCTCACTCTTGAGTATCCACAGCATTTACCCAGACAGTGGTGTGTACTTGACCACTGTGTCTCCCTTCCCCCTTCTGAACTGAGGACAGCTCCAAACTCTGCAGCAGTCACCGCTCACCCATTCATTCTAGGATCGTTACCTCTCTGACCTCCCTCTCATGCACTCTCCGATATCCCAGTCATGGACAACAGGACAAATAAGAAAAGAGGAAAAAAAGAAAAGCAAACTCGTAATGTAAATTAACAAGAGACTGCATACACATACATTTAAATTCACTGGTAACAACTACAATATAGCTCCTCTAATGACACCTACTAGCCGAGGAGCTATTTGTTAAACATAATAGCAGTATTGTAATATTTTTTCTTAAAAAAAAAAACATTTAGACACAAAACCCACTTTATGAACACAATAACACACTTTAGAGTGTGGGTTATGTTCTTATAAATGGCACTTCTACGGGCCTGTGGCCTTATGCCTCACTATGCCCCCTTGGTGTGCATTTGTCAGAGTATAATCCACACCCTGGAGTGTTTTTATTCCAGGGAACAGTATGTGTTGCATGCTTTCATCTTTTTCACAAGAAAAGTGATGTTAACTGTTCATATGAAATACCCCAGGGGAAATTATTATGAACTACCTTCTGTATTACATATTGTATGAATACTGTGCATAATGCATTTGCACTTTTACCATAAAATATTAGTAGTGAATTCACTTTAAAAGCAATCAGGTGGCAGCTAAGTGGCAACACATAGGAGCAGAGAGGAGTAGCCTCAGCCACTAGGCGTGCATGCATGTGCGTCACTGCATTCCGGGCACAAACCTCAGGGAACCAAATAGGAGATGGAAGAGAAAGCTCTGGTCTGCCACTGTGCCAACTACCCCCCCCCCATAGGCGTGTGAATGATGATATAGTGGGCTACCCACCACTGTCATGGTCCTCAATATGTGATGGATAACCAGCATCCATGAGAAAGTCAGTGATGGGGCCAGGGGTGCCATCTGGTGATCGGTGGGGGGGGGGGGCAGAGAAAAAGTGAAATGAAAAAGTATACTTCAAAATAGTGATTAATGCAAACAAGAGTGTTACTTACTTGTATTTCTACATTTAATCATTTTACATTGGCACTGTAAAGTAGAAAGGAACATGACTTGGGCATGCTGCTTCTTGGTGCTGCAATGGGTGTGCTGCTCCTTGGGCTGCTGTGAGGGTGGAATTCCTTCATGCAGCTGGTGGGGTGCAATGCACTGCGGTGCTGCTGGTGGTGTGTGCTGCTCCTCAATTCTGCTGGGGTGGGGTATGCCACTCCTTTGTGTTGCCAGTAGGCTGTGCAATTCCCTTGTGCTGCTAGTAGGTTGTGTGTATCCTGGTTGCTGCCATTGAAGTGCACTGCTTTGTGGTGTTGCAGCTTTTATTTTAGATTTTACTCCCCGATCTCCCCACGGTGGCCCCCACCCTACTGATCCCCCAGCCCCATAACTTGGCTCCTCCAGAAACTTACTTTAGCCATCCATGGCTTAGAATGGCTGCTCAGCCACCAGTGCAGAGCCTGCATGGGGTTGGTCACCATCCTACCTCTGCGAGGTGTTTTCCTCCAGTTTTCTCCCCAGACCCATGCACATGCAATGGGCAGGGTGACTGCCTATGCCTCCATGTAGGCAGTCTTACACCCTGTTCATTGGTCCACCCATTCTGAGCAACGTGCCTGTGCTGACCCCCAGCCTCCGCTGGGTGTCAGTCTTCTGCACGCTGCATTGTCCCCCTCCCCTGGGGAAGGAGAGCTGTCATCAGCTGCCCAATCCTTCCTCACCCCAGCCAACCCTCAAATGACCCAAGTCCGTTCACAAACCTGAGTCACCGGCATGGAGTGAAGTGTGGCATCCAGCATCTCAACCCTCAGTGCCACTCGGCCGGGGGTGTTGCAGTTTAGTTGATAAACTAAAAGAATACTCCAGGCCTGCAAAAGAGAATTAAGTGGGCAGGTAGGTCACTCTCTCTTTCTGTCAATGGGGTGCATCACTCCTGGTTCTGTCAGTGAAGTGTAGGATCCCTCGTGTAACTGATGGGGCTACATTGCTCACTGATGCTGCTGGTGGGGATGCACTGCTCTCCTGTTCTGCTCCTTGGTGCTACTGGTGGGGGATTGTTCTTTGGTGCTGTCATCAGGGTGGGCTGTTCATTGGTGCTTCCACTTACTTGATAAAGAGAAAACACATTTCAAACCTGCAAAAGAAAAAACACAAATATTACTTGGCACTGCCAGGACAGTATGCTACTTTTTGATGCTGCTAGTAGGGTGATGTGCTCCTTGGTGTTGTTGGTGGGGTGCTCTGCTCCTTGGTGAGTGATGCCAGTGGTGTGCTCTATTACTTGGTGCTGTTGGTTGGTGTATAATGTTCCATGGCATTCTCAGTGGTGTGTGCTACTTTTTTTGTGTGTGACTTTTTTCTCCCTGGGGGCCCCAGTCGGTCCTATTCTCTGGGCATCCCTATCCTCCGGCTGCCGTTTGACACCTGGCCTCCTGTGAGAGCGATCACCCAATTACCCCATGGCTTACCCCCCATGGTAGGGCAGCAGGGGTTGACCAACTCCCCTACTGAGACCGGATCTGCACCGGTGATCCCCTCCAGCGCCGGCGCTGGTACAGTCAGACGGCCATCAAGCCGCAACAACTGTGGCACCCCATTTTCCTTGTTCTGGTGTTGTTCAGAGGTGGGGTGTGCAATGCCAGCAAGGGGCATGCCATGCACACGTCCTCACACCCCACGCCCACCGGCTGCTCTGCCCTCCGACCCCTATGTACAGGACTGAGCGTATCAGCACCCAGCCTCCACTAGGTGTCACTGTGCCCCAGCCCTGCCCAGAAGAGGAGATAGTCCTATGGATACTTCATCCTCTCCCTCCCCTGCTGATCCCAAGCCACCCGAGCTCAGTCCCAACTCTGGGTCGCTAGCATGGAGTGAGATGTGGCATCCAGCGCCTCAATCTTCAGCGCCACCAGGCAGGCACTGTGTGCTACTTTTTAGTGTTGCTCTTGCTTATCTGATAAATGGACTCTCCAAGCCTGCAAAAGAGGGAATGCAAAGTGTTCATAAGTAGGCTGGGAGGTATTGTTCCATGGCCCTGTTTGTGTGGTGCAGTGCTACCTGAGGGTGTTGAGTGCACCACTTCATTATGCAGCTGGTGGAGTGTGCTGCTCCGTGGTTCAGTCAGTGGGGTGTGTGGTGGATAACTGGTGGGATGTTCCATTCCGTGGTGCTGCTACAGATAAACAGAAAACACACTTGAAGCTTGTAAAACAAAGAAAACATAGTGCCAAGGAAGTATATTAAAATAAAGTAATATCAAAGAAAGGGGTGAGAAATACTGGAATGTAGCATTAGCTTAGCAGTGAAGTAACATTTTCAGAAAGGGGCAAAGCAAAGTGCATGTGGGAGCCTAGCTGTCAGATATGAGGGAAATGTAAAATGCTGCCTATAATGCTGGCCCCATGTGAAGGAGACACTGGACCAGATATTCAAACTGCGCCCAAAAAGTGCGCAACAGCAGGATCAAGCACAAGTCAATTGCGCACATGTGCAATAGACGCGATATTCAAACATGGAGCAAGCCAAATTGCGCAACCAGCTAACATCTGAATATCGCACAACCTGCGCTATAGCGCAACCCGGGAGGGGAAGCTGAGCAGAGACAATACGACATAGTGCAACAAAGGCAGCCCAGCTGAGCAGTCCAGAGGTGCCATAGTGCAAGCAGAGAGACCCCCAGCAGCAAAGCAATGGAACTGCACAACCAAGGAGGTAGGCAGGAGCCCACCACCCATGCCACTGATGGGCACAGGGACACACTGCAGAACCAACAATGTACCCCACACCCCAAGCACAGCATAACTGGGGGGGGAGGGATGGAATAGCCACCAGATCATGGGGACAAGCAAACAAAACGCATCCTAGCTGTGTTACCGCAGCACACCCACTGGCAAGCTGAGACTGCCACACAAAGGGGGCGGACCACCCCAGTGTACAGAAGCCCCCCCCCTTGTGCACAGCACACCCTGCACTGTGACCCCAAGACACCGCCATGAACAGTGACCAGCACTGCAGGAATCCCCACGCCCCTCCCGGCACACTGCAACCTCGTGAACCACAGAACTATACAAGCCAAACCCACCATGAGCACCCAGCAATGGGTGGCAGCACACGGCAATACTGACTGAAAGCCACACCCACACCAGAGACACCACCCCACACACACACATACCCATGACCATACCACCCCAGATGCCATGCACACCACTGCAACCGAGCACCTATAGCCAGCTGCAAATAAGAGACCACCACACTATTCATATCAAAATATATAAATGTAATAAACAAGAATAAGAAGAACAAAACAACTATGTACACATATATACAAAGCAGGGGTGGGTATGGGTATAAGGTAGGGGTGGGTAAGGGCAAGGGGTGAACAACCGGGAGAGGAAGGGTGAGGGTGATGGGCTACTGCCTGCCAGCCTGCCCTCCTGCCGCCTGGTGCCGGGCCCGGTGGCTCCTCCTGCGCCTGCACTCCTATGCCGCTTGTAGGTCCAAAGAGGATGGCAAGAGAGTCAATGGCCACCTGTGTCAGTCGCTGCAGTGTGCGCTGCATTTGTCGCAGGATCTGGATATCTAGGACAAGGGATCAGAGTCAATGGCAGTGACAGTCCACATCCCTGAATCCCACCCATCATGCATGGCATACAGCCATGCCCCGCCCTGTGATGGACTGCACCCACCCACAGTGACCGTGGCACAAGACATGCCCAACCAGGCAGCAACAGCCATGTGTACCACTGCACACACACACACCACCCATGTCCATCGTAGCACAACCAAGGCTGTCCGGTGACGTGCTACGTGGTGGACGCTAGTGCCACAGCCATGTGCCCAGTGCATGCATGGACCACCAGTGATGCACACAGACATGCAGTGCCACTGACAGTGATGACTGTCACATGTTGCGTGCATGGTAGTGGTGTCCATGGATGGTGGCCGTGCACCCCCCCCCAGCATGCAATAGCATCCATGATGTAATGACTCTCACCCTCATCAAGCCGCTGCTGCTGCTGCTGCTGCTGCTGTGGCCCACCACCTATGCCATCTCTGCCAGTGACCCCGGCACCGCCATTCTGTGCCTCAGCCTGGGCCTGCCTCCACTCCTCCATGCCTGTGGGAGACAAATGAAGAGAAACACATCAGTGAGATCCCAAAGCAGACAGCCCCTTGCCCCATTGAGTGTGCCTGCCCACACAACCAGACCCATACAGCACACACCTGCAAACACCTTCACAGCAAACCATAGCCCAACCCACCCCCATGCGCAGGTCACAGTACACAGTGTCACCCATGCAGACAAAACAGTTGCATACACAGCACACCCACCTGGCCTAGGCACAATGCCCCTCCTGGCACGTGACCTGAGGTGCTCCAGCAGTTCGCGCCCCCTCCTGCGGAGGTCACCATACCGTGCCTGCACTGCTCTGGAGTCCTCCGCCGCCAGTGGCCTGCTCCAGACTTGTCGCCACCTGCTGCCACATGGGGCGGGCCATGCAGGGGTTCTCCCCAACAGTGACCCATGGGTGGCTCCACCACAGCCACCAGGTTTGCCAACTCCACCACACTCCACTGTAGGATCTCCGCGTGCCATCACCGTGCTGTATAGTGGCAATATGGCGCCCGCAGTGCGGTAACCCCACATGGAAATGTTGCGCAATACAACTCCATCAGTCCCTATCGCGCTGTTCGTATAGCGCTGTCGGTCCACATCACGCTGTTACCGAACAGCGTGATAGAGCCATAGACATGCCAGACGTACAGCGCAAGGGGGCAAAGGTCGTGCACAAGGTCATGGGTCTGTGGCGCAAGGCCACGCACAGCGCCATCGGATGTCTACATGTCCAGCGCGATCGGTCACCTGTGTGCCAGTGCCTCAGTGTACTATTGCACAGGTGTGCCACAGCGCTATGTGGTGCCCAGCGCTGTAGCACCACTGGCACAATAGTGGCCGTGTCCTGTATTGCTGATCGTGCACAGCACGTCATCACGCGGCAGATGCCTCGCGCCAGCTACCTGGGCATGCGTCATGCGGTGTACTACACAGTCACAGAACTGCATCATTGGCTCAGCCGGCACAACCAGACAGCAAAGCGCAACAGCACGATATTCAGTCGACATATGCAAATCATCTGATCAGTCATTCAAAGGCGACATGCCGACGGTATCTCATCATTTAAGTTGCTCCACTCCTAATTTGCATGCATTGCGCTATAAATGTGCGACAGTGATCTGCGGTGGCCAGAGTCGGTTACTGCAGGTGAGAGGTGAGTTGCATGCTGTGTGATGTTCTGGGCAATGGTCATGGGATAATGCTGTATACTGCACAGTGACAGGTGTCCACTTCCACCCATTCAGACTGACATGGCCGAGCAAGGACTGGGTGAGGAGGATGATGGTGGGTGAAGGAGGAGGCCCAACTTCACGAAGTCCGAGACAGAGGCACTGTCCCAGGCCTACCTGGATGAGGAGCCACTACTTAGTGGACGGCAGGGCACCCCTCAGGCCCATGCTGCTGCATAGGAGGGGGTAGCTCGCACCATAAATCTGCACGGAAGCCACCAGCGCTCCGTGCAGGAATGTAAGAAAAAGACTGGGACCCACAGGAGACGGGTGAAAGAGAAGGTGGCAGCCCTCAGGGCGGCAAGCCCTGCCACAGGCGGGGGCCAGCCAGAGGTGGCGCTGCTGACCCCGGGCGGAGGACCGTCTGGCTGCATCCATGCAGCGCAGTGCAATCGAGGGCATTCCAGGAGGTGGCTTCCAGACAGGTGGAAGCCCATCACTGCACGGTATGACATGGTGGTGGTGGTGGGGGGGTGGTTGATCCCATGCACTAACATGTTCTCACTTTCTGTTACAGATCCTGTGCATCTGCAGGGGACAGTGGTGGTGGGACCATGCAGTGTGGAAATCCAGCAAGAGTTGGAGGAGGGTCCATCCACCTCTGCTGCCAGCCGGCATGCATTGCACCAGTGTGTATGCCTGGCTGCCATCTCTGATGTCGGTGAGTCAGGTGTGGAGGGTGCCCATCCAATGTCACAGCAGTCTGGCATGCAAGCATGCCAGCATGCTGTGACTGTGGCTGTTGCACGAACCTGCACCAATGATCATGCAAGGACTGCAATGGGCAGTGACACGCGTGTGTCTCATGGCGGACACAGCAGGAGAGCACGCCCCGGACCTCAGCTAGTTCCAACGCAGTGCCAGCACGTCAGCACAGTCCCAGGCAGTGACTGGTGGCACCGGTGGTGCAGCACCGGTGGCTGTGCAGGTCTCTGGCACTGTTGCGGACACAGCTGTGGAATGACTGGTCCCTGGGGCACAGCAGTTGGAGGGGCAGCAGCGGCAGTCACCCACCGGGTCTGGGGGTACAGGGTTCAGCGGTGGCACATGCACACCGCCTGTTGACTTGCCCATACCTGGTCCAGGTGAACAGTGCCCACCCTCAAGGGGTGTTGAGCATCAGGCCCTTCCATACCCTGAGGGACTGGTTGCCGAAGTGGCAGACTACCCGTTAGACGAGCACACCCACCTGCTGCGGGCATCAGTACAGCAGCAGATGCGGGTTGCAACGTCTGTGGAGGCACCGTGTGTGGCTGTGGAGTGGCACAGCAGGGACACTGCAATGATCCATGCAGAGATGGTCCAGATGTGGATGGATGTGACCGCCGCCATTGACAGGCAGACCCAGGCATTGGTCGCCGTTGTGGCCGCATTGGGCACACAGTCAGGTGCCCCTGTACTGTGCACCCCACACAGTATGCTCTCCACTCCCCATTCCCGGCATCGTGCGACACCCAGCCTGTCAACACCGGGTTCTGATGTGGGCATCCCGAGCACCCCTGGTGCAGGTATGTTCGCATGCTGCAGACCCCTCAGCGACAAGGTCACGCTCGCGCAGTGGGACCCCTGGTGGTACATCAGTGCCACCCCATGTGGCCCTTGCTCAGCCTGCCAGTGCTGCTGGGTCACGGCGGGGCCACCCACGCATCCGAGGTGGTTGTGGCACAGTGCCACCTGACTGACCTGTCTCCCAGTGCGGTCCCTGTCTGGTGCTGCCCTGTGTGCAATGTGTGTCATGGTGGGCAGTGCACTGGTGGGTGCCCTGCCCAACACGCCAACATACGGACCACCTGCACAGTCACCCAACTGCTGTCCACAGGTGCATGTGCATGATGATGCCTGCATTGTACTGTACACCAAGGTGCAAGGGTGCCCAGCATCTGACACATGTACTTGGACAGTCCAGGTGGTGGGGGTGGTCCGTGGATCTGTGTGTTTCACATGTCTGTTCCTACTCTGCTGTGCACCTGCCCATGTACGGTTTGTGCCTGGTGTGTGTGTGTGTGTCCATATGGCATGTAACTATTCACCCCTCCCTGATGGTGTGTTTGTGCACCTGGACCCTTCCACTCCCCTTGCTGTCATGCACCCCTGGTGTGTTACCCTGTGTGCCTATGGGTTGCGCCTAGACAGTGTTGGTTGCACATGGCCCCATGACTTACCTGTGTCATGTGAAATGCTCCTCCGTGATGGTGTCCCAGTGCAGCTGGGCCTGCCGGATCAGTCGGGGGTCCCGCCGTCCATGGGGGGGCTGCTCATCCCCATCATCACCGGGATCACCAGCGTCCCCATCGCTGTCCCCCTCCTCGACCTGTACGGCTATCCCATAGTCTTTGGCCATGTTGTGCAGGATACAATAGGCCAGGAATATCCCACAGGCCTTTGAGGGGCTGTACTGTAGGGCACCGCCGGAGGTGTCTAGGCATCGGAAGCATGCCTTAAGCATCTCAAACACCCACTCGATGATGTTGTGTGTGGCGGCATGTGCCTCATTATAGCATTTCTGCGATGGGGTCGTGGGGCACCGGTAGGGTGTGAGCAGCCAGGGACGGAGTGGGTATCCGCTGTCATCTGTGTGGAGATAGTGTAGTTGAGTATCATTTTCAGGTCCATATTGCCCATAGCCCTGTGTGCCAATACCATGGCACCTGTGCCTTTCCCACCCTTGCCCCAACTTTGCAACCCCTACATGCATACTCACCCACTAGAAGTCCTGTGGGGAAGTCTGCATTCTCAAATCATTGGCACAGTGTAGATTGGTACCATATGAAGGCATCATGTGCTCTGCCAGGGTGTGTGGCACAGACATTGATGATGCGCCCACTGCCATCACACACCACCTGGCAGTTGACACTGGTGAACCCCTTCCGGTTTCGGTGTGCGGCCCCATCGGGACCAGGTGGCATGTGAATAGCCACATGGGTGCAGTCTATTGCCCCTAGCATGCCAGGCATACGTGCTACCCTGTGGAACTCCTGGATGTTTGCTGTATGTTCTGCTGCGTTGCTGGGGAATTGGATGTACTCCGCAGCATGTGGCAGCAGTGCGCTGAGGAATTGGGTGAGGATGTGTGACGTGGCCGACTGTGTTATGCCTGTGGTGTCCCCTGTTGGGCTCTGGAAGGTACCGGTGGTGAGCAGGCACATGCAGGCTGTTACCTTTGTCTCCACTGACAGAGCGAGACTCCGTCGTGAGGGTGCCTGCATCACATCACTGCACAGCTCACAGAGCCACCTCAGTATTGCCCTGTTCAGGCAATACCAGCCCACAATCTCAACATCCGTGTACAGCTCAAAGCTGATGCGGGCACGGTACTGCCTGTTGGGGGAATACCGCCGATGGACCCTTCCACGGCCACGTCCCCCTGCAGCATGCCTTCTCACCCCCTCATTACAACTTCCATGTGGAAGCTGGCACTGTCCATGTCCCTGGCTTGTGTTCCCCCCCTGGCTGTTGTTGCTCTGTTCCCCCCGCTGTCCTGACTGCTACCTCCACTGCACCGGGTACACCTACTGGCCTCTGCAGTCTGTGGCCCCACAAACCTTCCCTTGCCCCTATTTTGTCCTGGGATCTTCCTGGCCTGCCCTCTTTGTCCCTCTTGCCTTGTCTCTCTCCCTGCCTCATGTGGCTTCCCTGTAGCATTCTTGTACCTCCTCCTTGAGCCTTTTTATTTTGGCTGATTTCCGCCGTGGCGCACCTTCTGGCTGATCCGCTGCTGCGCATTGCGCAAGCCTTTCAATATCGCATTGCGCTCTTTATGCATGGTTCCACCCCCTTCGGTTGCACATGCTTCATTTGCATTGCGCTGTTGCTCAGCATGTTTTTGGTAGCGCAACTACCTTCCGCTGAATGTCGCAGAATGGCGAATTTTTGGACTTGCGCTAGCGCAACCCTATTGCACATGGCGCAACCCTTTTGAATATCTGGCCCACTGTGTATGCACAGAACAGTGGAAATGATTTAGGGCCCCATATTCAAAGTCATGCAAACAGGAGTGCCATGTGGAAGATAGTGCATGGCCTGGCTTATATTCAGACATTGGGCTCCAACCAAAGCATGCTAACTGTCTGAGTATGAGGCTGTGCTGGTACAGGGCATAGTAACTATGCACCATGCCAACACAAGCCCTGACTGAAAATGGCCCACAGAAGCTGCAGGGAGATAGTGTGTTCCAAATGGGACAGCGCCAATGCTCCTGTGAGCCATATTCAGACCAACCAAGCTAATGGGCCCATCGGGCATGCCTGGCACTAGGGGAAGGGAAAGGGGAAATTGTTTAACCAGGAAAGGCACACTAAGCTGGAGCTTGTTTCCAGGTGCGACCTGGGAGCATAAGGAAGTTAAGTGACTTGCTCAGGGTCACACAGTATGCAAGTGGAAGCTGTGGGATTCAAACCCAGGTCTGGTCTGCTGGATGTCACAAGATTTGCAGCTCAGAGCCTTAGACCACTGTGCTATACTGCTTCCTAGGGGCTTTTCAAAGGCCAGTTATGGGCTCTACAACATGCTGCACAATGCTGCCACACTAGGTCCCCCAGTCACCACCAACGCCATACAGCACTATTGAAACCACCTTATAGGTGATAAGTGGCACCCCATCTCCCCAGTCATCACTAATGACACAGGTATATAACTTAGTCACCCCGTGGGTGGATAATGACCACTACCACCCCAAACGCTACCCCCATAATATGCAACTGACCCATCCAGACTTGCATTATCAGGACCCTCCACCCTACCCCACCCCACCCCTTGCTCCTACCAACACTGTTGCTGCTATACGGCATTAGAGATGAGGACTGGCACAGCCCTACACTCACTACCTTGGCTAGCCATCGTCTAAATGATAGGGAATGATTGCGCACATACCGTAAGTGTTTGACCACTCTGTATCAAGAGCAGAGGGCTATGCTGGTCACTGTCTCTAATGCCATATAGTAACAACAGTGTTAGTGGGGATTAGAGATGTGTTGGGTGGAGAGTCCAGAGTGGGGGGGGAGGTTGGACATACAGTCAGTTAGTTGCACATTCAGGGTGGTAGCTATTGGAGGGGTGAGGGCCATTATTGATCAACTGGATGGCTGTGGTTATATACTTATATCACTGGCAATGATCGGGTTTGGGTTCACTCACAACCTATGGGGTGACTACAATAGTACTGTATGTCATTGGTGATGATCGGGGGGGTTCACTTATCATGTAAAAGGTGGTTTTGATTGTACTATATGGCATTGGCAGTGACCACAGGACACTGCCTGGGACCAACAGTTCCTGTTGTCAGTCCACTGCTGGCACCTGGCCAGTGGGGGGGCATGTACCACTATGCACATGGCTAAGGGTAGGGTTTTGACAGCATTAAACAGCACTGTAATAGAAGCTGTTTTGCACTGCCTAAACCTCTGAATATGCTGGTGCACCCTGTACGCATGGGAGATCCCTCATTTGCATTGCCAAAGCAGTATATTTGCTAACAATGCCACCAACAGCTTAGCATGGTTTAATATGTCAGTTTGCATCTGTACCTCTGCCTACCTCACCCCCAGGACAAGGATGAAAATAGGCAGAATTGCCTAGCTCTTCTTTTCTGGTCAACGGAAACTAAACAAATACATATTCTGCATGGTTGCACTGTGCAGTAAGTGCCATGCACAGGGGGCCTTTGAATGTGGGCCCTGCTCCATTGGCTCATGCTATTTCTGGTTAGTGGGATGCTAACATTGTTAGTGCCACACTAATCTTTTCAATATTGGGGCCACAGTATGGAAATTTTTTTAGATCCAAAACTTTCCCAGCAAAGCTCTGTTTTGCTTTCTCCTAATCTTGCTCCTTCTAGAGTCAGACCCATTAACAACCCCTCCTGCTTCATGCAACTCCTGAATCTGCACCTTTGAGCTATGATGAGAGACGTATACACAGGGAGCAGAGTGCCCCTTCTCTCCAAACAACATCTATAAAACAAGTACCAATATCTACCCCAGCCCCAACAAGTAGGGATATGTCTCTGCATGATGGGGGCTGCGTGGTAAATTCTGACCACTTAGCTGGGTCCCAGTTGGGTCTCCTGGCTTGCACCATCGTTGTCGGTATGCTTATCGGGGGCAGACAAAAGAGGAGGTGGGGTGGCATTTTATATTTCCAATAGTTTTAAAGCACAGGAAATTGAGATTATGAATCATGAGCATGGTATGGTCGAACAAGTATGGGTAAAACATACCCAGGAATAAAAAAAAACAACCATCGGAGTATACTAAAGATCCCCAAGCTTGAGCAGTGAGGAAAATGCACATTTTATGCAGGCAGTCAAAGAGACAGAGACGGAAGGAAGACTGATATTGATGGATGATTTCAATCTTCCGCACATTAACTGGGAGCATCTCACAGCAATCAGTCCATCTGCTGAGAGATTACTTGATATAGTATTACATAAAAACTTGGGACAATATGTCCAGGATAGTACCAGAGGGACTAATAAACTTGACCTTGTCCTCAGTAATCTTGATGACGTAATAACAAGTGTTATGGTTAGAGAGCCACTGGGGGACAGTGACCACAGCATGATTCAATTTAACATAAAAGAAAACTGTAAAGCTGTTAAAGGGAAACCCATAGTTAAATGTTGTAACAAGGCCAACTATGAGGGGATGAGGAAATATTTAAAGAGATGGGACTGGAAAAACTACCTACAGGGGCAATTGCTTGATGGAAAATGGGATAAAACAAAGCATAAACTTGAGTTTTGCATGAAATCATTTATCCCTGTAAAAGTCAAATATGATAAAAAAGGTAGAATTCCAGTTTGGATAACCAGAAATATAATATGTAGCATGAGAAAAAAAGAGAAAACATTTTAGGAAATATAGGAAAAAACCCACACCAGAAAATTGGAATGCATACATGAATACTGCAAGGAAGTGCAAAAAATTAATTAAAAAAAGCTAAATGTGATATAGAGGTTAAGATGACCTTTAAGGCAAAAGATAACAAAAAATTATTTTACAAGTATTTTGGGAGCTTCAGAAGGGGACATAGAAATATAGGATCACTGAAAATACTGTAGGTACCAAAACTATCAGTGATGAACAAGAAATGGCTAGTACTTTCAATAAATATTTTACATAGCTTTTTCAGCAGAAAACATGGGACATTAATATACCAGCTGAAGTGCATGGCATCATGCAAAATATACCGCCAACAGTGGAAAAAGATGTAATTAATAAATTACTCAACATTAAAGTCAATAAATCTCCTGGGCCAGAAAGGGATGGCCCAATACCACAAGGGAAAGGGGGCAAGGGTGGAGGGTGTGCAGAGATGACAGATGGGGTCATCCCAGAGGACAGAGTTCTGAAGGGCTTTAAAGACTTGCGGGTAGTCAAGGCCCCAGGACTGGACGGTGTATACCCAAGGGTCCTGAAGGAACTGGCAGAGGTGTTGGCAGGTCCTCTGACAGACCAGTTCAACACTTCCTTGGAGATGGGGAATGTACCCAGAGACTGGAGGATGGCTCACGTGGTGCCCCTCCACAAGAGTGGACCCAAGGACAAGCTGGGCAATTATAGACCGGTGACCCTGACCTCTATAGTGGAGAAGTTGATGGAGATCATTCTGAAGGAGAGGTTGTTAACCTTTCTCAGTAGAAATGGTCTACAGGATGAGGTACAGCATGGATTTGTCTCAGGAAGATTGTCCCAGACTAACCTAATCAACTTCTTTGACTGGATAACTAGGGCGGTTGACCAAGGTCACACTGTGGATGTCCTGTATCTGGACTTCAGCAAGGCTTTCAACTTGGTGCCACACAGGAGGTTACTGAGCAAGCTGAGGGACATGGGGACAGGGGAGAAACAGGTGGGGTGGGTTGAGAGCTGACTGCAGGGCAGACAACAAAGGGTAGCCGTAAGGGGGAAGACATTTAAGCCATGGCAAGTAACTAGTAGTGTACCACAGGGTTCAGTGTTGGGCCTTGTTTTGTTCAATGTCTTCATTGGAGACATTGCAGAGGGGGTCAAGAGTATGATCAGCCTATTCTCCAATGACACTAAGATTTCTGCAAAAGTGGACAGTGAGGGAGAGTGGCAATCACTCTGGGAAGATCTGGCTAAACTTGAGCTCTGGCCAAAAGACTGGCAGTTGGGGTTTAATGCTAAGAAGTGCAAGATCATGCACCTTGGAGCCAGAAATCCCAGGACCAGCTACTGGCTGGGGGGAGTGCAGGTTGCAGCTTCAGAAGAGGAAAAGGACCTGGGGGTACTAGTCACAAGGGACATAAAGGTATTAGCACAGTGCAGGAGGGCAGCAGCAAGGGCAGATCAAATGCGGGAGTGCATTGCCAGAGGGATCACCTCTAGAAAGGAGGAGGTCATCTTGCCCTTTTATAGATCACTGGTGAGGTCGCACTTGGAGTACTGTGTACAGTACTGGTGCCCATGCCTCAAGAAGAATGTGAGATTACTGATGGGGGTGCAATGTAGGGCTACAGAAATGATCATGGGACTAGGGGAGTTGCCTTATGAGGAAAGATTGAGGGAGCTCAACATGTACTTGCTGGAGGAAAGAAGGGAAAGAAAGGACATGATAAAGACCTCTAAGTAGTTGAAAGGCATAAACAAAGTCTGAGTGAGAGGATTGTTCCTCTTAAAGGGGCGGTAGGGTCACTAGTGGACACAGTCTGAAGTTGGAAGGGGGACGGTTCAGGAGGGAAATGAGGAGGCACTACTTCACAGAGAGAGTGGTGATGGGATGAACTTCACTGCCAGAGGAGTTAATCAAATTGAGGACAGTGGACAGCTTTAAGTTGTTGTGTGATAAAGTCAGGAGCATGGTTAGTACAGACAAGAACACAATGGGGGGAAGGAACAGGAGGGGGGGGATGGAGGAAAGGGATCAGGTGGGAGGGCAGCTGCAGAAGTATTAAACTGAGACCAGCAGAATCGGGCAGACTTGATAGACCTGTGGTCCTTTTTCTGCAAGCAATTTCATATGTTCGTATACATCCTAGGGTCCTAAAAAAACTGGCCTATGAATTGGCACATCCATTGGCATCATTATGTAACTCATCCCTGTTAGAGGGTATTGTTATTTCAGAATAGAGAGAGGCCAATGTCACCCCGATCTATAAAAAAGGGGCAAGGCAGGATGTAGGGAACCACAAGCTTATTAACTTAACTTCTGTGCTGGGAAAAATTATGGAGATGTTCATAAAAGAAAAAATAAAAACCTAAATAAGAGCTAAGGGATTAACTGATGTATCCCAGCACATATTTACACCTGGTAAATTATGTTTTATCAATCTAATGCACTTTTGTGAACCCATTAGCAGTGCACTTGATCGGGGCTCCCAGTTGATGTAGTGTACTTGGATGATGCCAAGGCCTTCGACCTAGTACCTCATAAGGAATTAGTAGAGATGCTGACTGAATTTGAAATTCCAAATGAAATAGTCACATGGGCCAGGTCAAGGTTAAATAATTGTGAACAATGGGTGTGTATTAGAGGATACTACTCTGAGGGGAGAGATGTGACTTGCGGAGTTCCCCAAGGATCTGTCCTGGGACCCACACTATTTAATATATACATGTCAATGGTGCCAACATCAAATGTGTCATGGATTACCAAGTTTGCCGATGGCACTAAGTTGGGGACAATTGTTAACAGTGAACTGGCAATTACTGAATTCCAAAAAAGAAATACAACCATGGAATCATGGGCAACAAACCATAAATTAAGATTCAATGAAAACATGTACAAAGTTTTGCATTTGGGTCATACTAACAAACCTGCCAAATATATCCTTCATGGAAAAGAACTGGCAACAACTACTAGGGAAACAGATTTGGGAAGCTCTATAACCAACAGCTTGCGCTTTGATAGCCATGCATGAGACATAGTTCAAAAAGGAAGTAGAACTCTTGGATGCATTCTTAGAACATTAAAAGTCAAGACTCTAGAGTTATAGTGCCACTGTACTCATCCCTGGTTAGACCCCATTTAGAATACTGCATGCCATCTTGTGCACCACAAAACAAGGGTAGCAGTAGGTTGATTGAGGGGGTCCAGAGAAGGGCCACCAAAAGAAGAAGAAATTTGAGCAACAAATCATATAAAGAGAGGTTGATAGTGCTAGATATGTATTCACTGGAGTACAGGCAGACAAGGGGGGATCTATGCCTATCTTATAAGGCATTCCAGGATGAGGGACTCTGGGGGTGCATTGAATTAAACAGGAACAGTAACACTGAAAACACAAGATCACATAGGCTGCAGCTGAGACATGAGATATTTGGAACAAATAGAAGAGGGAGATGGATCAATCAGAGGGTTGCAACCATGTGGAATTCCTTGCCTGAATTGGTTGTATATAGTACAACCATGGGAAGGTTTTAAAACATCCTTAGATAAACACATGGGTAGTTTATGTAGAGACTGTCACCACTGATATGTGGTGGGTCACTTTTGGCTAATGCCGACTGACTCGATCAAGCCTATGAAGCATTACTGGCTGGGGGTAACAAGGGCATAGAGTGGACACACACACACGCATGCACACACAATCATCACACACACACACACTCACACACGCACACACACACGCACACACACTATCATCACACACATACACACACACACACACTCACATCACACACATACACACACACACACACTCACACACACACACTATCATCACACACATACATACACACACACACACTCACACACGCACACACACACACTATCATCACACACACACACACACACACACACACACACACACACACACACACACACACACACAATCATCTAGAGAACAGACACACTGTAAGTTAAACTTCATTTTAATCAAAATTTCTGAATTTACTGTAAACCCTGCACTTCATGCCGAGAACAGAAAAATCACTGTTTCTTCCAGGCACCATTTTGCTGTAGCGGTCCAAACCAGCTTCTTGCTGTTTAATGCCAATCTGCTTCCTGATGCTTCTGCTTTTAGCTGTAAGTGCTTCCTGCTCCTCTGAACTACCCAGTGTCAGTTATGACCTTTGACCTTTGCCCTTGTTTGCAGAGATTTTGTTACCCAATAACAGAAGACAACCGAATAGCTAAAAACAGAAGGGTTAATGAAGTATGAATGAAGGGTTAGAATATCTCAGCTTTAAAAACAAGCATTTGTCAATGCGAATATTGCTTGCTTCTATGTGCTGTTTAGGTATTTGGAAGTCATTGGAGTGTAAATATTGAAAATTTGCAAACTTACGAGCGTGCGTAGGAACTGCAGCATGCGCTCGTGAAACAGCGTCATTTTTAGATTTTTTCACCAAATTTTCAATATAGCCATTTAAGACCTCTGGTCATGAACAGTGTCACTGTGATTTTGTTAATGTGTCCCATACATTGAGTTTGCACACCGACTGCGCCATTGTGCGCTATATGGCGAAACACGCTTTGGCAGGATGTGAAAATGACAGCTATACTGCTCATAAGGAGGTGTGGAAAATGGCAATGTTGAAAATCTGGAGTGGAAATATTGCAAATCCATGAAACCTACGAAAGGCAGTGGAACTGTGCAACGTACACTCAGAAACAGTCATTTTTAGAATTCTTTCACCAAATTTTCAACATTGCCATTTTAAGACCTCTGCTCATGAACAGTGTCACTGTGATTTCTTAATTTGTCCCAGACATTGATTTCACACACCTGACTGCGCCATTATCAGCGCTACATGTGCTGAAACACATTTGGGTGAGATGTGAAAATGACAGCTGTACTACTCATAAGAAGGTGGTAAAATGGCAATGTTGAAAATCTGGAGTGAAAATATTGAAATTTCGCTAACTTACGAGCTCCATGAACTGCTCAACGACGCCAGAAGACAGTCATTTTTGGAATTTGGCATCATTTTTCAACATGGTTTTGAGCTCTTCTCATGAATGATGTCACAGTCATGGCGGAGTCCGCGCCCAAAGAGTGATTTCACAGTCACTGCACAGTCACTATGCGAAATCACCCTTTGGGCCCAAATAACACCATGACAGTGACATCATTCATGAGAAGGGGTCCCAAAAACCCCATGTTGAAAATCTGGTGCAAAGATTCCCAAAAATGGCTGAGATATGCACTAAAGTTGAAACCCCCCTATCTAACCCATTATACAGCTTACTGGCATTTCCTCAGTTCGCGGTCAGCTTTGAAGAGTGCAGACGTGTTCCCGGTTCACCGAAGATCGTCATCCGGAGTCCGGAGGTAAGTATGGGGTGAGGGGGTGGGAGGCTGGGTGCGCAGTGGTGGGTGCGGGTTGTGGGAGGGGGTCGAGACGACCACGGGACCGCTTTTTGTCTTACAGGTACAAAAAAAGGACATCGTGGACGTTGCCATGCTGAGGTGGGCTCCCAGCATGGCACAAGGACTTTGGGGGCGTTCAGCCGATGGGGATTCGGCACCTGTTGGCAAAGAGCTGATTGCCACGCTGGGGTGGGCTCCCAGCGTGGCACCAACTACTGGGGGAGGAGACCACGCAGCTCAGCCGGCGAGGATTGGACACCCTGTCGGCTATAGGTTATGCGTAAGGGGCGTGACGCTTGTAGGTGGGGGATGCATGTGAGCAGCATTTTATCACTGCTCACTCAAGCGTAGCTCCCTCTTTCAACTGTATGCCACTGCATTTTGGAGCGTGTCATAGACAGCTCCAAAATGCATTGGCTTACAGGGGCCGCACCTGCCAGGACACTGTCTGAATTGGAGGAGGAGGTGACACACCTCCGAAATCTCCGATGATGGCACTATGTTTCTTGCACATGCGTGCAAGCAACATAATGAGCATTTGAATAGAATTTGAGGGGCTGTTATTAACCAAAATAATTAAAATGGGAAACTGAATGGTAGAATTGTATTAATACTGAGAAAAGAAGCAACTTTGACTACAAACTGACTGGGAATTTGCCCTTCATTTTCTGTATGGGTTTTGTCAGATCCACAAATACTGCTCCTGTGACTTCACCATTGTCCCTAGCTGAGACAGTAGAATGAGGAGCTTCTGCCAATTTACATATGACCAATGTTGTGCAAAGACCATTTTTTCAAGGAGCTTACTCAGCGGGCACAAAATGGAGACTGCTCAGTAGTTCTCGAGAAGTGAGGGGTTTCCTTTTTGTGAATTGTCACAACATGAGATTCCTTTCAGATGGCAGGTAGAGTTGATGAGATGAGTGAGAGATTAAACATTTTTGGCAGTCATTTTCAGGAACCAGGGTCTGGTCCATCACTGCTAGCTTCACTATTAGGTAGAGAAAGCAGAAGCTTACAGGTCTTACTGGGACAGATTGTTTTAAAATAGAACAGGGGGCATCCAGCATTGAGAAGGGAGCTGCCAGTCAAGCTGTTGGAGGAGTGGTTAGGGCTAACAGGAAGGAATTTGGGATAAATAACTAGCAAGACTGACAGAGCTCTCATTTAACTGATTGACAACAGTGGTGGGGTCAGTAATCAATGTACCCTCAAGTGAAAGGCAACTAGGTTTTTGCTTGGGTCCTGTATTATTTAGGGAGTTCATTGCAAACCAGAATTGTCCCAGGTTACCAAAGCTGTGGGTCTTTTGAGACTTGAGGTAAGTGGATTTAAGTCTCTTTGCATGTTGCTTACATTAATTTCGTAGGCGCTTGTAGACATAATTGGTTTGCAGGGAACAGGGAGAGCTTGAAAGCTGACCAGTTGACATTTATTGTGTCAAGTCCATGGTCATGGTGCCTGATAACCTTTGGAATATTTATAGGAACAAAATTAACTCATAATAGTGATACAGAGTCCTCACATTAGGTAACTGAATATTTCAAATTAAATAAATTAAAAATAAAATAAAACTTCTGATATTTAATGATGTATCCTATAGTGATATTGTTCTGTCTTTCACTATTCCTGAATATCAAGGATTGTACTAGTATACAACTTGTCTGCATAAATTAAAAAAAATAAAGTAAAAAAAAATAATCTGGCCTTCTCCCCCACAACCTGACAGATCCAGTGCCCTATCTGTCAGGGAATAAAAGAAAATCTGGCCATCTTCCTCCTAACTATTTTACATCCGGTACCCTACCTGGCTCATAAGGGAAGGAAAAAATCCCCCCCCCAACTACCTGATGAATCCCCTGCCCAACCTAGCCCATGTAATAAGCAAAACGTCAATAAGAAAGAGTAGCAGCAAAGTGGTAAGTGGAAGGTAGAGTAGGTGGGCTAGTAAAAACTGCTGTTCCATGCCCATTCACTCAGGTCACAGTGAGGGGCTCAAACATTGCACAGGTGGCTTGGGTTGCTGTACTGCTGCAGCTACCAACCTGTTCAGGCATCTCCACCTCCTCCTGCCTGCAGTGCACTAATGAGACAATGGACCCAGGTAGACTGATGGCACACATGTCCAAGGCTGTAACATCAAGTGCCAGTGATCCTGGTTCCACCACCTGACTTTCCCTCTCTCTCTCTCCTTCTCTCTGTGCTCAGTCTCAGCTCTGCACTCTTCCCAAAATGCACAAGGGGATCACACTGCCATTCATGCTCCAACCCAGCCTGCTGCACAGCAGAATGGTCCAATGTCCAACCTGGCCCATAGGGGAATAAAACAAAATCTGTCCACCTCCTTGCAAACTACCTGATTTTCCCAGTGCAGAACCCACCTCATAAAGGAATAAAACAAATCTGGCCCCTTCCCCCAGCTACTTAACATGTCCCATGTCAACACAGTCTGTAAGAGAATTCAAAAATCCATCCCTCCTCCTCCACCCAGCTACCTGATGAGTCCAGGGCCAAATTCAGAACATCAGGGAATAAAAAATATATCTGTCCCCATTCCCCTCTGCACCCTGATGAATCCCAAGCCCAACCTAAGCTGTCAGGGAATAATAAAAAAAAAATCTGTCTTCCTCCCCAAACTATCTGACAGATCTTGCCCAACCTGGCTTATCAGGCTCTCTCACAACTACCTGATAGGTTCAGTGTCCATCCTGGTCCATCAGAGAATAACAAATATGATATGAAGAGGGACTATATGTGAGTTTGGTGCTGGGGGAAGAAACTAACTGCCTGGTGTTGTGTGGACTAGAACCACTGTGTGCAGTGTAGAGAGAATTACTGATTATACAATGGTGTGTGAAAATCCTGTAACCTTATTGGTCAAAACATGTCACATGACCATGGGTAACTCCTGCATTACCCATGGCTGAGGAACTGCATTTATAAAAAAAATAATTAAACACATTTTACATTTATTTTACGCATGGGTCCATTATATAATCGCAATAAGGCACTCCAGGGTGTGAGTTTTTGGGGATTTACTCACTTCTTGTGTAGTTAAGTCACTCTGCTGTGCCTCGTGACACACCACACAAGGCATGGGTAAACCCCCAATAACCCACACCCTGTTGTGCCTTATTGCTTAAGTAGCAGTGCCGCTACATCAAAGCCCTCCCTCTGGGCATCATATAAAAAAATTTATAAAACAGACATTAGATGTGCTCCTCATATGACTACAGTTATATCAGTGAGACTGGTGAGACAGTATGGCTGGCTACAAAACTAAAGATGACAACATAAAAAAGCAAGACAGACAAATATTGGTTTTTTATGGCTTTTGTTCAGCTCTATCCATCTGCCTGTTTAAGGTAAGGGTGATCAGATGTGTTCTCAGCATCTGCAGTTTATTGTGTGCTGGGCAGCAGGGCTGTACAGAGTAGCAGTTACACTGCATAGCAGAGTATGCAGCTGGGAAAACAGTGAGGCACTAGAGTGAACTTGAGGAAGAAAAGGAGTTTTGTACAGTCGGGGTGGCTAGTAAGCAGGGGAGAGCGGTGTTGCTTCTGCCTGTTACTGTATACTAATCTGCGCTGCCAGGTCTGCATTGGTTTGCAGCACATACAAGCATAGCCTGGAGATCCCAGCCTGGAGATTAGGTCAATGAGTTGTAAATGAGCTTGGTACATCCAGCAGACATGGGTTTGATTTCCACAACCTCCACTTGCATACTGTGTGACCCTGAACACGTCATCAATCAATCAATCAATCAAAGTCTTTATTTAACCAGGCGATCACCATTGAACAAGCTCATTTTCAAGATGGACCTGGGTTTGTTAACAAGGAACAAGGGACAATATACATGGGATGCAACACACAAGAAAATAGTAACAATACAAATAAAGTGAGATACAATAATACGGTATATATGGGTAGGACACAATTTTTCATAAAAGTAAAGAAATATAGATATCAGGTGCACTGAACACAAATAAAACCTAATATAAAAAGATATATAGTGATACGGTATGGAGAATTTAGAGCTGGAACCAGGGTCAAAGGAATGTGGAAGGGACAGATATGGGGGCAGAAAAAGGGGAGAGGGAAGAGTCCATTATAGCTGTGATCAGTCTTTGAACAGTAGTAATTAGAGTGTGCTTGGACTTATAGGAGTCATTATTTAGGGTAGACAGGCACAGGACTCCTTATTATGATGTAGATATAGAGATTTAAAAGCTGCTAGGCTGATGGGGTGAGTTAATTTCAAAGTTTTTTGCAGCCTGTTCCACAGTTGAGGGAGCACAAAGCTGATGGCTGCTCTGCCAATGCGAGATTTTGCTTTGTAAACATAAAGGTAGATATGTGAGGTGCTTCTCAGGGCATACTTCCCCAGAGTGCACAAAGGTAAACAGAGATATACTGGGGCAGTTTATTTGAGATAGCTTTGTATGTCCAAACTGCAGCATTTTTTTGCCATCTGTAAGCAAGGGATGACCATCCCACTGCCGTGTACAATGCACAGTGGTGGGTTGAGTATGGAAGACACCTGATAAATCTTATGGGTCTGTGATAAAGCGTATCGAGTTTGGCTAGGGTACCTGCAGGTCCCTGACTATATAGAAAGTCTGCGTAATCCAATAGGGAAAGAAAGGTAGTTTGAACCAGTTTCAGTTTAACGTCTCTTGTGAGGAGATTATTAATCCTAAAGAACAGACCAAGTCTTTGTCTAAGTTTCATTGCCAGTTCTTCTAAGTGATCTGTGAAAGTAAGTCTATGGTCTAACCAGACCCCCAGGTACTTGAACTTTGGCACGTAGTCCAACTGCTCACCTAGAATGGTAGTGATCTGCAGGAGTGTCCCAGCAATTGCAGGATTTATTGCATTTTGAAGGGGCGAGAGGAACATTGCTTTGTCTTTTTTTGCATTTAAGAGCAGTTTCTGGTTTATAAGCTGATGTTGCAGCAGCTTCAATTCATTTTGAAGGGCTTTACAGGCCGCTTCAGGTGTAGGGCTACTAGCATAGAGTACCGTATCATCCGCGAATAGGTGTATTTGTGCTTCTTTGATGGGGGCATCTACATTGTTAATATAAATGGTGAAGAGCAAGGGACCAAGAATGGAACCTTGCGATACACCCCTCAATAGGGTTTTGGTGGAGAAGCTTCCCCTTCTGCCTTTACTTGTTGAAGTCATCCTGAGAGGTAGTTGGAGAACCATTTAAGGGATAGGGAATCCAAACCAATGTTCTGGAGGGACAACAGAAACAGTCTGTGATCAACGGTATTGAACGCCTTGCTTAGGTCCAAGAAAACTGCGCAAAGTTTTTTTTGTCTAATTCAAGCTGCCAGTTGTTTGTCACCTTGGCTAGAGCAGAGATTGTACTGTGCTGTGCTCTAAAACCGGATTGTAATGGGTTGAGCAATTTTTCTGATTCCAGGTACTCCCGAAGCTGGGAGTTCACTATTTTCTCCAGCATCTTTGACAGGATTTTTATTTTTTATTTAGTTTTTGTTGACCGGGTAAGTGCACTAGACAAATCCTGCCTATTTTTAGGCATGACCTGGGGAAGGGGGATACAGATGAATGCCAACTGACCTTGAAAAAGATGAAGCTGTTGGTGATATTTTCAGTGAATGAGGGAAATTTGGCCAGAACACCAGGGAAATTCCCCAACTGCATTGCTGTCAGTAGGGGGACCCTTGGCCGTCAGCGTTACGATGGCCAGTCTGCCTGGGATGTTGGAGGAGATGGATGCATTTGGTACAGGAGAGTGGGCCTCCTCTCCTGTGCTATCAACGCAAGAGGCTGTTGAGGAAGCTTGTTCAGTGGCTAACCTGGTTGAGCTTAGTATTTTGGAGGATTCGACTTCGACTGGGATTTCTCGTCCCATGGGCAACTTTTGTTCTTCCTTCGGTGGTGATATGAACGCTTACTGGCTGCAAAATCTCAGTTATTACAAAAAATGGACCCATTTGATCAAGAACTCGCTGCTTTTTCTGCGATTGATGTGCTTTCTTTTCCGGTTTCATCTGCTGCTGTTTTCAGTCGGTCTGCTTTTGCGACTGGACCGGTTTATCCTGCTGCTCCTCTGAAAGCAGTCGTTCCGCTGTCCACCACAGCATCTCCATCTGGTTCTAGGGCTGGCAGTTTGTTGGGTTTAGACCCCGAGTGCCTACAGCCCCTTTCGCCTTGTCCACCTCCTGAAATTATGCCTCCTGACACTGCCACTGTAGCTCCTTTTCCATCTACGGATTCGGCACCTGAAGCTGCTCCGGGCGGTACAGTGTTCTCTTTTGCCTCCAGTGTACAACGGCCTGGCTGGAGTAAATTACCGGGAGTTCCCTCTACTGTTTTACCGGATGAGTCTACTGTGTTGCCACCTGCTGTTTTACCGGATGGGTCGGCATGGTCTCCTGAGCTAGCCTTGAGGAGTGCTGGTTGGGAACAGTTGGAAGGTGGTTCCTGGTCATCTGATTCACAGAATCCATCCTACATCACCCTCTTAAAGAATGCTGTTGCACCGGTGGCCACCGCACCTTCTACACCTATGAGCTCCATCTTGCCCCGGGGTAATACTTCTTCTTCTTGTGTGTTGGACTCTAATATTGTTCCTTGTACTACTGCTGGGGATATTTCTGTGCCTATTGTTACTGTTTCTCCTGTGGGTGTCCTTAGTGTTTCCTCTGGTCCACAATGTCCTGCTTCTAGCTTGGCCTTGCCAGCTCAGGCAGTTGTGGTTGATACTGATCTAGAGGTACCAGTACGCTTAGGTCCGGACCCTGCATTGTTGCATGATAATGGTACTAATTCTGGTACATCGGTGGGCTTTAAGCTCACTGATTTATTTCATAATAATGGTGAGCCTGCCCCTAGGTGCAATGCCGTGCACTTCTTATATAAAGGAGGGCTGGAAAAACCCCCGGATAGAATCTATGTTGCAAAAACCTTGCTTAAAGGTTCTATGCGTTTTTTTTTCCTCTGAAATTTTTGCTCTTATTAGTTTGGGGAATGCTAACTATGATGTTAGCTTTAAAAATGTATCTAGTGTGGATCGTTTCTGGGCTCAGTATGCTACTTGTAAAAATTCCCCTACTTGGTCTCCCTTTCATGTTCTTCCTTTGAACAAACCTACAGCCAAGAATATCACCGTTATGTTTGAAAATGAAGGGGTGAATATTGAAGATATCGTGTTCTGGCTGAAACAACGTTGTGAGGTTTTGAATAGGCCCACTCCTACTTTAGATAGCGAGCAGATTTGGGATGGTGGGTGGAGGGTTCGGGTTAAGTTATATTCTACGAATGCAGGCCCCAATCACTTGCCTAGTTTTTTTTACCTCAGGAAGGATAAGGGGTTAATTTTTTATGCAAGGCAGCCTAGATCTTGCTTTAAGTGCGGCTCTCGGGCCCACTTAAGCTCCGCCTATGATACGGTTAAATGTAGCCACTGTCTGGACTTTGGCCATAATTCTAGTTCTTGTTTGAATCTTTTCAAGTGTAACTTATGTGAACACACTGGTCATGCTTATGGTCGCTGTCCTTGGGCCTCACATAATCGGGATGACTGTCCATCTCATGAAGGTCTCATTAATCTTGCTCAGCAGCAGCAGGCTAAAAGGATTGCAGAGCGTCATTTGTGGGCTGGTCTTGTGGCTTCGCCCCCTCCTCAACCATCTACTACCCCGGGGACTGGGGATGTGGGGGCCTCTGATTTTGCCCACCAGGATGTAGTTCCTATGCAAGAACAGGTAGATATTGTGGTACCTGAAGGCCCTGTTTTATCTGCTTCTGTTTCTACAGATCTTGAAGTTATGCTTCCCCCTCCCCCGCCTTTACCTCAGACTCAGCCTGATCTGGAGCCATCTGCCTTTATGACAGTACAGAAAAAAAGGACTAGGAGGGGGCTGACTGTTTCTGGTTGAGGTAAGGTCCCTGGTTCTTTGCCCTGGAAGACTGGTAATAAGTTTGCTGTTTTGGCTTCTGATGTTACAGATAGGGATTCCGCAGATGAAGACACTGATACTTCCTCAATTGTTTCTAACACAGATTCAGAGGGGGGTGGGGATATAGATCCCATTGCCAAAAGAACTAGACAGTGTCGACGGAGTAAATCACCATAACCTTTCCCTATGGATTCCTTGTCAGTCCTCTCTTTTAATGTTAATAGTATCAAGGGAGACAGAAAGCTTGGTGGTGTCATGCTATCCTTACAGGATATGCATTGTGACATTACCTGTTTAGTTGATACTCAGTTAAAAACCAATAGGGAACTTCAGCAGGCCTCACGGGCTTGGTCCCACAGACCTTTCTTTTGGTCCACTGGGGTAGATAAATGTGATGGTGTGGGTATTTTGTTTTCCAATTCTGCTCTTCATGTGTCTAGAATTGTGGATATTTGTCCCGGGAGGGCATTATTGCTTGACATATCCCTTCAGTCTGAAAGATTTCAGCTAATTGCCTTGTATGTTCCTCAGACTAAAGCACAGCGGTCTGCCCTTTTCCATTTAGTGCAACCCTTTTTACATACTTCCAAACTGGTTATTTGGGCTGGGGACTTTAATTGTGGCCTACACCAGGCGGATAGAGGGTTTCAGACCTCTAAACTTTTTAGTGATACCATGACCCTTAAAAATGTGATCTCCACTGTTAAACTTCAGGATACCTATAGGGTTCTGCATCCTAAGGGTGGATATACTTATTTCAGGGGAGACTGTAGAACTTGAATTGACTTCATTTTTCTTTCTCAGACTCTTACAGTTATTGACTGTCGGACTCTTGGGAGTGAGTTTTCAGACCATGTGGCTCTAAGGGTTACATTTTCATGGTCTCAGGTTCCCCGTTGTAGAAAGAATAGGTGGAGACTTAATGATTCCATACTTCAAGATCCCAAAGTCCAAAAATTGTGGAGAAGGGAATGGGCAGCGCGGCTGTCTGTTGCTGATCTCTATGAGGATATTATGGAGTTGTGGGACGACACCAAGGCTAGATGGAGACAGGTTTTACAAAAGAAAGCTGCTGACTCCCATACCAGTCGCTATAAGGAGTACTTGGCATTTCGTCAGCAATTGCAGACTTTGATCTCACTTTCAGATAGTTCTACTCATGATTATAGCTCACAGATTTCAGTCCTTAGTCGTCAGATGCGGGACTTGCAGTATGACAGAACCAAATCCTTGGGGTACGAAGCACGCTTTGGGACTAAGCTGCCCAAGGGGGGGGATTAGATCCTTTCAAAGAATGCCAAGACAGGGTTGACTCTAGGGTTATTTCTCATGTTATCCCCCATGGGGGATCTAGTTAGCTCCCTGGAGTTATTGGTTCAGGTTGTTGAGCATTATGTTTGGGACTGAATCTCCCTGTGCAGATGCTGAGGATTTTTCAGCCTCATTGTCTTTGCCCAACCTCACTACTGGGGAGTGTGCTATGTTGACTGCTGACATCACTGAGGAGGAGGTGTTGCAAGCCATTGTTGGCTTGAAACTGGATTCTGCCCCTGGCTCAGATGGGCTTACGGCAGGTTCTTATTGTACCTTTCAAAAAGATTTGGTCCCTGCTTTAACTATTTTGTTTAACGAAATGTTGTCCAAAGCTACATTTTCGAAATCCATGAAGGAGGCAATTTTAGTCCTAATTCACAAAAAAGTTTTGGTTTCGGAAATTAATAATTTGAGCCCTTTAAGTCTCCTCAATGTGGGTAGTAAACTGGTTGCTAAAATTTTGTTAGCCAGACTTATTCAGGCAGCTAGACTTATTAATCCTGCCCAGACTTGTGGCATCCCAGGTAGATGCCAAACTGACAATCTTATTTTATTAAGGGAATTATTTACTTTGGGAGACCATAATCACATTAAGGGCTGAGTGCTTGGGATTGACCAGGAGAAAGCCTTTGATAGGGTTTCCCACAAGTTTTTGTTTTCTGTTTTAGCAGCTTTTGGATTCCCCTCTGAATTTATTGGATGGATTAGAGCCCTTTATTTTGATGCCGTTCTTCTTCCCAATGTCAATGGTTGGTTGGGGAATCAGGTTTTGGTTAAACGAGGGGTGCGACAGGGTTGCCCCTTGAGCCCCCTTTTATACACTTTTTATATTGATATTTTGGTTAGGGCTGTCCTCCATTGTCCTGGGGTCCTTGGTTTACAAGGGACAAAACCCTGCCCCTGTTAAAATATTAGCATATGCAGATGATTTGGTCCTGACTGTGGCGTCCGACTCAGACGAACAGGCTCTGGTTGATGTTCTTCACCAGTGTTCTTTAGTGGCAGGTTCCCAGATTAATGTTGTAACAAGTACTGGACTTCCCTTAGGAAACCCTATTGTACCTGAGTCAGGATCTTTTGGTGGCATCCGGCTCTCGTTGGAACCTATTAAGATACTTGGACTTTGGTTCAGGTCGGGTGATATGCAGTTGTTAAACTGGAACAATGCATTGGGGAGGGCTGATAGGCTCTTAGCTGGATGGAGGCAGTAGCAGATAGGTAAGAAGAAATGGGTTTATTTGCTTAAAACCTTGATGGTCCCTTTTTTTTTGTACCTCTATTATGTTTTTCCCCCGCCCATGAAACTTTTTACTAAATTGCATAGTGGTTTTTTTTCAGGGATTTTGGGGATCTCGGCTGAATCCTATTAAACGAGGTTTCACTTATAGACCACTTAGTGAGGGAAGGGTAGGGATGCTACACCCTGTGGCTTTCTTTTATAGTATTTTTTTGTATTATAATTTTGGTTGGGCTTTCAAACCCGGTGTTAAGGATTGGAAGCCTTTTATTTGTTCATGGCTTCTGCCTTGTCTTACCTCTTGGGAACAAGGCAGAAAAGGGTTGTTAGCTAAACTCCCTGGCCTTCCGGCCTATGGTGCGGAGGCCGTGAAACTGGCTATGACTTGGGGTCTTACACCTAGTGATTTTTGTATACATAGCAGAAAGGCCTTGTATGAATGGATTTGGAGGCAGGGTGTTCAGGATCCTATTGTGCTTCCGTCCTGTCCTCCTGACCATCTGGCATGGATTATGAAGCAACTCATGAATCCTAGGATCCCTCATTATGTGTGGGACATGGTATGGCTTAGTAACTATGGAAGACTCAGTGTTAAAGGAAATCATAAACATAAAATGTTGATTGATAGATATTGTCTTAGGGAATCCTGTACTTCCATTCTTGAAACTCAGTCACATTTATTTCTTGAGTGTAATTTTGCATGTGAATTTTGGAACAACATTGCTGTTACCTGGGCTGAACCTCTTTTCTCTACACTGTCATATGCTGACATTATGTTTGGGACTCACTTGGCTTTAAACACAAAGGATCATGCTGAAACTGTATATATATTGTTCTTATTTTGATGCACTATTTTTTTATGGCAGGCTAGGTGCCTGCTGGTTCTACATCAAAAGTGGATCCCTATCCTGGAAATTGTACAGAATGTTGGGAATGCTGTTCATGCTGTGAAACAGGCTGATTTTTCAAAATGTTCCAGGCTGCAATTTCATAATTTCTGGTCTAATTGTGACTTGTGGAAATTGAACTGACTTATTGTACTATTTTTTGTTCCCTTTTGTTTTATGCTTTTGTATTATATTTGTGATTCTTTTCTGTATGTATTTTGTAATGAAGCCCACTTCTTCTCAATAAAATTCCCCCCTACTCTTTTCGTTAAGTGCCATGGGATCTTTAACATCCACCTGAACTACCACCAATCCAGGCAGATGGGACCTCGGTTTAATGTCTCATCCGAAAGACAGCACCTCAGAAGTGCAGCACCCCTCTCATGCTGCACTACAGTGTCAGTACTGGGATATTAATCCAAGTGTCAGATGTGGGAACTGAACCCACAGCCCTCTAATCTCCCAGCCTCAGAGGCGAGTGTGCTACCTACTGAGCCACTGACACTGCAGGATTGGAAGTAGGGGAGATTGGCCTGTAGTTATTGAGGTCAGTCGGATCTCCTGACTTAAACAAAGGGACCACAAGTGCATTTTTCCTGGGACAAGGATAAGTTGAAGAGATGAGTACTTGGGACTGCGAGGACATGGTAGCCGACCTTTAAGAAGTACAGTTCAATGAGGTTAGCCCCATCACTTTTCCTAGTGTCCAGCTGAAGGACATGATCTTCGACTTCTTTCAGGGAGGTAGGCTGCAGAGAGAAGGATGGACTGGGGATGGGTTTTTCTTGTGTATCCAATCTAAGTTGTTGGCGGAGGGTATTCGCGGGAGAGGAGTCAAAGGCTAGCCCTGCAAAATGATTATTGAGAGCATCGTGGATAAATGGTCTGTCGGAGATAACAGTATTGTCGATCAATAATTTAGTAGGTAGAGAATTTACAGTGGTGTGACCTTCAATGTCTTTGATAGTCCTCCAGAATTTGGAGGCATTTCTTGAGGAGCTCTCCAGCTGAGAGCAGTAGAAATTAGCTTTGGCTTCTCTGACCATTTTGGTGCAGAGGTTCCTCTCCCTCCGGAAAGAATTCCAGTCTTTTATTAAATTAGTTTTCCTAGCAGTTCTCCAGAGGACATCTCTACTCCACAAAGCATCTTTCAGGTCTTCTCTAAACCACTGACAGGATTTGTTTCTGGCACAAACTTTTACTATGGGAGCATACTTGTTGAGAGCCCCTAGCACAATTTCTGAGAAAATATCATAAGCCGTAGTCAGGGACTTGGCTAGATAGAAGTCCTGCCATCACATGGAGTCTCTTAGGAGATCTCTGAGAGATAGATAAGGTATGACACTTGAAAAATTGCCATGATCCATTCACATATCTGGACTGTGTAGTACGTATGGTCTGCACGCCAATTGGCCCATGCTGTGGACCAATGGGCATACAGCCGTACTGCATGCAGTCAGTTGGCAGGCGGCCAGGCAGCTTACGGGTGGGGAGCTGCCACTCACCGCTGACTGGGGAGTGGGGTGGTGGGCTCAGTGGGCGGTGGGGAGGGGTACCGCTGGACCACCAGGGATAATTTAAATGTTATTTATTATACTTATGCCCATGATTGGGCTGGAAGTGGTCCACTGGACCACCATGGATAATTTAAAATGTTTTGTATTATACTTATGCCCGCGATCAGGCTGGAAGCGGTCCATTGGACCACCAGGGATACTGGACATTTTTTTTTATACATATGCACGCGATCAGGCTGGAAGTGGTCCATTGGACCACTAGGGATATTGGACATGTTTTTTTATATTTATGCCCATGATCGGGCATCAGGGCACTTTGCCACGATGTGCAGGGGGCATCGGTCCCCTACGGCTGCAGCCTGGCAGGGTGCCAGGCGCAAGTCACTGGGGATCGGCGCACCTGCATGCAAATGGAGCCATAATGACATGCTAATGGCCCCAGTTGCGCCTTACATGCATTATGTTCCCATTTGCATATCCACCGCTGAATATCACGGTTCATGCACCTAGCGCAACCGCACTTGCATTGGCGCATCCCCCTGCTTCTCTCTTGCCACATGCGCTGGCGCTGTTCCTCTGCACCATGTGCAATGCGGGAGGCCACGTTGCCATATTCAATGGTGCTGAGCCATGGCGCAGCACCATTGAATATCACCCAGCACACTCATAGAAACATAGAAACATAGACTTTGACAGCAGATAAGGACCGCTAGGCCCATCTAGTCTGCCCATTTCCCTACCTACAGGATAGGCCGCAGATCCTAGTTAACCAACAGCCTATTTCTTCCTACCCCCCACAAGAATTGCCTTATGTCTGTCCCATGCATTCTTGAATTCTCCCACAGTTTTAGACCCTATACCTCCTCAGGAAGGCTGTTCCATGCATCCACTACCCTCTCTGTGAAATAATACTTCCTCACATTGCCCTGAACCCCTCCTTCTATCTTTTAAATTGTGTCCCCTTGTTCTTGCAAGTCTCTTTTCTGAAAGATGCTACCCTCTTGGACTTTGTTGATTCCACTGAGGTACTTAAAAGTTTCTATCATGTCCCCCCTCTCCCTTCATTCCTCAAGGGTATACATATTAAGCTCCTTTAGTCTCTCCTCATACGGCTTCTCTTGCAGACCCTCCCTGGCGCATCCCAGTTGTGCTACGCCCAGGCTTGCGCATCTGCCTGGTGCACTCTGAATATCCCACCCAGTATGTAAACTGACTACTGGTAGTTTTCCCTTGCAACACTGTCGCAATTGCATGGTACTGCACAGTATGAGTCACTCCTGTTCCCCATAGTGATGTCACATTAGGAGCCAGCAGCCCAGCAGCTGAACAGCAAAGGCAAGTGCTGCAGGGTGCCAAAAATAACAAATGCACACACCCTTTCAGGTCTAGTACTGCATATAATGACTACAAGCTGAAATTTTTTTCACCATCATGAAAGGCACTCTTTAGGGTTATTCCCCTATGCACTTACTAACTGTTCAGTTCTTCTCTAAGCAGCTAACTGCACCTGTTCACAATTGTTAGGAACTCAAACGTTAGTTCAAATTGGTTTACTTGTATCCTGTCATAGTTTATTTGTCCCCTTGCTATGGCTGTAACTTAGTATCCTTTCACTGATTTCCTGTAACAATGTTGTTTAATGTAACTGTGTACCAATATTGCTATTGTACCATTCAGTTGATGTGGAACCTTTGTAAACAAGCTTTGCTCAAAGATGTATGTCTGAATTAATAACAAAAAATTAAAAAATGAAAAGGAAGCTACAGAGGAGGGGATAATTAAGTTCAGATAGTTTCCAGAGTGTCAGGACTAGGCTCAATAGCTACTTGAGTGGAAAAGACATTTCAGGTTACTGCTATTGGAATAACAGAGTTGAACAACATGGTCCAGACAGCTTAATTTATCCCATTAAACCTATGTTGCTATGTACCTACTGTATCTATACACAGTAAATCAGCCTCTCTAACAAAAAGGTAAGAGATATACCCTCCTAGCTAGCGCAGTACAGTTCCCAGACATGGGCACCAATGAGAGTGAGGTAGAATTGGCTAACTGCATCATACACTACCATCAGGCCTCTATGTCTCAGCAAAACCCCTGTGGTCCTCGAGTATCAGATCCAGCATTCACTCCCTGTGTGGGAGTCTGGTTCACACAGAGAAAGCTAAAGGTCACTCTTCAGGATCCCGGAACCCTTGTCGCTTTTGCCACAAGGCAGCTCTCTTTGAGGGTAGACTGCCAGCAGGCCCTCGCTGTCCCAGATTCAGACCCTTGCCAGGAACCAAGCCTTAGAAGACCAACTACGGAGGGGACCCATGCCTCACTGGAAACACAGAAACAGAAAGTGATGGCAGAAGGGAAGCACAGGATCCATCTAGTCTGCCCATCACCCTACCCCCCCTTAACTGCTACTCAGTGTTATGATGCCTTTGTAATTATCCCAAGCATTCTTGAAAGCTTAAGAGCCTGCCACTATCTTGATCCATTAACCCCCCTCTGGCAGATCACAACTGGAGAGTATGCTGCTTCAGTCCAGAGGGGCTCGAGGAGCCACCCACACCCACTCTGCTCTTCCTTGAACATGCACCTTCAACACCAACCTCCACTGGGACTCAGGCACTGAATTCATACCCGAGGAGCAGGCAACCAGGAAGTTTGAAAAAGTAAAGGAGTCAATGAACAAAATCTGTAGTCAGCAACTGGAAGTTCCCTGTTGCTGGGGCTGGAACAGTGAACAGGGTGAACACACTATAGTTACAGTTGCAGATCAAGAATATTATTCTTTAGGGTACAAAAAGAGCTGAAACAAGTTGCTTAGTGACCCCTGCCCTTCTATAGGGGGTTACAACTAGTATTAAAATTATGAACCTCACTAGGAAGTTGGTATAACCTATATAAGTATAAGGATGAAAGCTTGAGTGTTTAAACAAGTGTTTTACAACAATAATCAATCTCTCTTGGGTATGACCTGCTAGACCAGGATTGTTTTAATATTCCATGAGGGAAAATGGGGGTATATACCCCAAATGGTAAAAAGGAATGTGATTAGGCATCCTTGGCTTTTTGCTATAGCGTTCCTTTGAAGCATGCTTAATGTTTGACACATGATACATGTTTGAACTTGAAGCTAAGCTGCCCTGTTAGCCTGAATATCTTCAAGGCACTCTACGATCGCTACATGAAAGCACCTTGCAAATGTTTTCCTCACCGCTAGCCCACTAATTCCGCAACTCCCCCCTTTCCATCCTGACGCTCGCCGTGTTTCTACCCCTGGCTCTCACTCTTTCCCTATTAACTCTTCCTGCTGCACCCACCCTTCTCTGTCCGCCCCAGCCTGGCTAAAGTCCCACCCCATCCATAGTAGTGTCCCAATTATCTACCCCTCCTCCGTCATTATCATAATAAACAAGTACACGACAGCCATCGTCACTTTCTGTGGTTTTAGCTCATTTTTTTCCCCCAGTCATTGGTAATATATCCCTCCTCTTCTTTCCCTGTCTAACCTGCCACCTCATACATGGCCTCTTTCCCCTATATGTGTAGTTGCCGGCTGCCTCACTCAAAAGATCTCTGCTTATAACCCCTGTATGCCTATGGTTGATTGTATATCTGCTGACTTCTTCAACTGTAAAATAATGCTGTTTTTTTTAATTTATTTCAACCTTGTACTGTACTGTACTGTATACACTGTATATACTTTTTCTTCCTTGTATATTATTGCTTTTTGTATACCTGTTTCTGTGCTGTACTTTGATGTATTCATAACCAGGTCCATCTTGCAAATGAGCCTTGCTCAATGGTGCCCACCTGGATAAACAAAGATTTTGATTGATTGATTGAAATCTGCAGTTCCCCCAATGTGTCTGCTGATGGGAAGATGTCACATTTATCCTTTTTATGTTTTACTTTTGGCTTGTATGTATATGGTATGCTTCCATGTGTATATCAATTGTGAGCATTGTTTTGCTTACAAAATGATAAACAAAAAGTTTTAAAAGAATTGCACCTTCTTGTATTTATTGCAAACAAACAGCCCCATGTGTGACTCACAGAGCATCAGCCATGCTTTTGTCAGTGCTGGGCAAGCCCAAGTCTGCCTCCCAGTGTGTTTGTGACATTAATAGAAGGATCCACACCTATGGTCAGCATCTGAGCCACCACTAGGGATATCATTTCTCTTAGATCCTGGTGTTTAGTTTGCACTGTTTGCAGTTGTTACTATCAGCTGTTGTTAAGGGGGGGGGGGGATTGCATACACTTCCTGGATTTTTCATTTAGAAGACAGCAGCCTTTAGGATTGCAACACTGAACTTGTTTAACCACAGGGAAATTTCCCACATTCTTAGGGCAGCTACGCATATTTGCTTTAGCATATACTAAAAAATATAATACTATAACTCTGCCCCTAATTGTTGTAACACAAGGACAGGAGATTTCATGGAAATGCACGGTCACATTTGAAACCATACTTCTAATATAAGTATTTTAAAAAGAATGTTTTCTTTCTGTCAGGCACTTCAGGATTAATAATGAATAGCCAGTCTCATGAGGACAACAACTGTGTCATTCCACCTTCTGCAGTGTCCTGTTACAGACAGGCATGCACAGTGGCTCAAGGCAGATCACGGCCTTGTGCTTAGGCACCTGTCCCTCCCAGGGATAGAGACCTGAGCAAAACCAGCTGCCTCATTGCCTGCTTGTGCCAGGCGGGACCAGTTGGTTGTTCTGAACATTGTGTGGACATCCCAAGGCTGTCAGAGCAACATAGAGGAACATGGGAAATGTTAAATGAGAATAGATCGAGGGTCCATTGTGCTCATCTTCTGCCATCCAGGCAGCCACTACAGCACCCATTTGGTAAAAAAACCAGGACCCCCCACTTTCCCCAGTGAATTAATTTTCTACCTGGAAATGCTGTTCTCTTTCAGGAAATGATCCAGCTTGAGTTTAAAAGATTCAACACACCCCACATGAAATGCTTTCTTACACTGTCCCAGTAAGCAGAAGCTAAGGCACTGTGGTGCAACTTTTACTTAAGCAATGGGCTGGGAGACAGGTTATGAGGTTTGAATCCCACCACAGACATTGGTTCACAGTGAGACCATGAACAAGCCACTTGACCTGTGATCACAGTGTTCTGCATACTAAAAAGGATGGACGGGATGGAGTACTCACAGATGTTTCATTACCTGAGTGCATGCAGAGCTGCAGAACATATGAGCAAAGGGGACCAGATGAGGGGAAACATTCTAAACAGGTGCATATAGTACAGTGCAGGGCAACTAAGATGGTCCATGGCCTAGGGGAAATGACATATTGGGAGAGGCTACAACACTTAGACATGAACACCCTTGTGAAGAGGAGGGAAAGGGATGACATGATTGAGACATACAGGTACATGCACTGGATACAAATACAGGGAATAGAGGAAGTTCACTAAAGCTGGCACTGGGGAGATTCAGACAGGATGCCCGTAAGGATTTCTTCATCGGAAGGGGTGGTAGACAAATGATATAAGCCACCCGCGGAAGTGGTACAGGCCAAATCAGTCAGCAGCTTCAAGGAGTAATGGGATGAGAATGTGGGTTTAGATAAAAAAGAGGGGACAATAACAAAAGGTAGGACTTCCCTAGGGCAAGGCAGAATAGTTAGGCTAGGTGGGAAGACTAGATGAGTCACAAGACAAGACCCTTTTTCTGGCATCAGTGTATCTGTATCTATGAAAGCATTACTTTAAACAGAGTGTGGTTAACATGAAATGGCATACCTGATAGGCTGTGGAATCTAGCACTGTTCAGTCTTTAAAAGCAGAACTATACTGTGACAGTGTAAACACTACACTGGGAAACAAGAGGTTAACATCTTGGTTGAGGTTGAGGAAATGCAGGGAATGCAACATGAACAGGCAAGGGGGGGGGTGCCTCCCCAGGTGTTGCTGATTAGAGGGATTGCTGAAAGGCAGAGAGAATCCAGCAAGGAGTCTGTTGGAAGCTGGAAACTGCTGTAGGGAGGAGATACTCCCAGGCAGAGAACCCTGCAAGATAGAGGGTGGAATGTAAGACAGGAACCCATCATAAAGCCAAGGAGAAGGGTTAATTGCTGGAGAGAGCATTTGGGGAAAAAGTTGAAACCTGCTGCTGATAAAGAGACAATTTCTAGAGGAGTGAATCCTGAGGTAAAGGATCAGCCTAGCCAGCTGGGCCAAAAACAGTGAGTGGAATGTACTGCTAATAACAGCCTACAAATAAGGCTAAAGGGAAAACTGTTCATGTTTTATTTGAGACCGTGCATTCAAAAACTGCTGGCCCACAAACTGTTTATGTTTTGTTTGAGACTGTACATTCAGCACCTGCTGGCCCACATAGGTGGTTCAAAGACTCTTCTTGTCAAGTCAGTCTGAAAGAACGGTTTTGTGTTAACCTTTATGTTTCCTGACCAGGCTGGAGAAGTTGAACTGCCTGATTGTGCTTTTCTGGAGCAATAACTTACACTTGGAGCAATAAAAGTACATTTTCTTCTGTGAACTTTAAACCCAGCGTGCTGCCTCTCCATCTACCATAGGACAGCTTGTCACATATACAGATTCCTGAGGGAGGATTCCTTTAAAGGTTACATAGCATGAGTAGGGGTAACATTCTAACTCTAAGTTTGGATATGTGCCTAATTATCATCAAATTGTGTATCATCAGTGCTGAGGGGAGACAAACAAGATGAACCTCCCTCACGATACTATGTTACTGTGTCTCTCTGTGTTTCAGTCTTTCCAAGCTGTAAAATTGGGTAGAAATAGACCCCCCCACGCAATGCAATTCTGTTGCATCCAGTTGGGCTATCCAAGATACATAAATTGCGAAGGAAAAAAAAATTCACATTTTTAGCTGTGGCTCTGACCATTCATTGCTTCATACCTTTGGTAAACTAAATTATTCTCCCTCCACACGTGAAACAAGCTGCAAAGAGTGATGGGTGATGGGAATGTAAAACAAAATGACAGTTTTAAAATTAAATTGTTTGTGCTTTTTGGTTTTTTAAGAAAAAAAAATAGAAATCAAGCCCCCTCCCCAGCTGCCCTGCTCATATCAGAGATTTAAAGTAAGAAAGAAAATGCATCATTACTTAAAACATTACTTTTTATGCTTTTTAGAAGTACACATGGGCCCAGATATTCAAAAGGGTTGCTCCATGCGCAACAGGGTTGCGCATGCGCAAGTCCCACATTGCGCCATTCTGGATATTCAGCAGGAGGCAGTTGCTCACATTGGCAACAGGTTGCACAAGAGCAAATGCAAATGAATGCATGCTCAACAGAGGGGAGGAACCATGCATAACCTGCGCAACCCGATATTCAGTCGGGTTGTGCAGAGTTGTGCATGCGCAACCCCCAACCTGCGCCTGCACAACCTTGAGCCAAAAAAAAAGGATCAAGTTGAGGGCCACCCACAGGTGAGCTGCTGTATTGCAGGGCGCAACACAGCAGCTGCCACCCCTGGCTGGCCCCCAACTCGGTCCCTGTGCCCCCCCACCAGCCCGATCGCGGGCATAGAGTAACATGAACCCCCCCGCCCACACATCTCCCACAGCCCGATCGCGGGCATCACAGTTACAGAAACCCCCCACACATATCCCACAGCCCGATCGCGGGCAGAACGTGTATGAACCCTCGTGCCCGATCGCTGGCAGAATGTAACCTCCTCCCAACCCGAATATCTCCTGGTGGTCCAGTGGACGTAAAGCCCGATCGCGGGCAGAATGTCACATCACAACCCCCCAAACATCTCCTGGTGTCTAGTGTCCCCACCCACCCACGAAGCCCCTCCACCCTCTTCCCCGACAGCCGGGGCGACAGCATCCACCGCCTGCCTCCCGCCACCTCGCCGACTGATTGTCGTGTTGTGCCGCTATTGGTGCAGAGCTACAGCCACTGGGCATGCAGTAGCCATACAGACATGACAGTCCAGATTTGTGAATGATGTCATTCACAAATCTGACTGTCATGTACGGTATGGGCTGCACGCCCATTGGCTGTAGCTCTGCACCAATGGGCGGCAGCCCCACCGGACAGTCAGGCGGTGGGCGGCAGGGGTGGGATGCTGTCACCTGCCAGCCGCGGGGAGCGGGTGAGAGGCTTCGGATGGGTGGGGGGGACACTAGACACCAGGGAGATGTTTGGGGTTGTAGATGTGACATTCTGCCCGCGATCGGGCTTTACGTCCACTGGACCACCAGGGAGATATTCGGGTTGGGGGAGGGGTTACATTCTGCCCGCGATCGGGCACTGGGGGTTCATACACACCTGCCCGCCATCAGGCTGTGGGAGATGTGGGCAGGCGGGGGTTCATGTGATGTACTGCCCGCGATCGGGCTGTGGGATATGTGGGGTTTCTAATTGCATGCCCGCGATCGGGCTGTGGGATATGTGTGGGGTTTCTGTAATTGTGATGCCCACGATCGGGCTGTGGGATATGTGTGGGGGTTTCATGTAACTGTGATGCCTCGCGATCGGCTGCATTGGCGCCGGTCCCCGATGGCTGCTGCCTGGCAGGGTGGCCAGGAGCAAGTCCTCGGGGATCGGCGCACCTACATGCAAATGGCATGCAAATGGGGCCATAAATAGATGCAAATGGACCCCCCTGCGCCTTGCATAAATTATGGCCACATTTGCATGTCACCTTTTGAATATCGGAAATTTGAGCATGGTGCAATGGTACTTGTGCCACCGCAAGTTTAATGCTCAACTCTGGCAACTTGCGGTGGCGCAAGTTCCACTGCGCCATGCGCAAGTGCTGTGGCTGGGGGGTGATATTCAAAGGAGTTGCTCAATGGCCTCCTTGAATATCACTCGCCACACCCCTGTGCAAATTATTTTGAGTCATAGGGCTTTATACCTCAGAATGGCGAGTAGTTTGAATATCTGGGCCATGGAGTGTGCTGACTAGGGATGCTCGGAATTGTCTGATTCCAATCCAATAGGATTTCATTGGAATTTAGAAATTTTCAGTTTAGAATCCTATTAAATTCTGATTCCGATAAGGACCTCAGAACTGGAAGAGTAAATCCTAATTCCTAATTCCTAATTTGCTATGTAAAAACAATATTTTTACCTTTAATTTCGAAATTAGGATTTTCACGCTGTAGTTCTGAACATCCTAATTCTGAAATTAATGTCAGAATCCAATGATTTTGATTCTGAATCAGCAATTCCGAGCATCCATAGTGCTGGCCATGAAAAAGTTCCCTCGGACTGCAGCATGCCTTGGGGTACTTCAGGTTAATTGGATTCATTTTCTGTTGAAGACAATAGGTGGCTTCAGTATGTGGTACCACACTTGCTGCCACATTCCACAGACTTGGGGAACTTTTTTTGTGGCCACAACTGTAATTTATAGACCACAAAGGGAGAAGAACCTTTATAGGACTGTTTAAAGAGCAGGGACTTATACATTCTGGGTGTCTATCACACATTACAGGAAGAAAAAAAAAATAAACATATCCTTCTGCCCTCCATATATTGTCAGTTGCTTCATTAAATATTTCTAGCTGACAAATTGCCACCAAATATGTTTACAGCAGAGATCAAAGAAAAGCAGATCTCTAACCATGTGCCAGCTTTCCTGACCCTAGCAGATATGTCTGCAACAAATCCTGCATTAAAATGGTGTTTCAGTAGTGCCTTCTTCAATCAGTCAATCAATCAAACTTTATTTAACCAGGAAGTTACATCATTGAGCAAACTCATTTTCAAGATGGTCCTGGACACATAGGACATATACAAATTGAGAATATAACAGACATAAAACACCAGTCATCAATACCATATGCAAAAAGAAGACAATGTCAGTATGCATTGGAACAAACTTATAATGTCGAATACAACCTACATGCATACGTACATAGTTGTTTCAGGATGTAAATGTAGAGATCTGTATAGTATAGAAAGGATAGGATGGAAGACACAATGAATGGAAGAGAAGTGGGGAAGACACTATATCAAAGGGAGAAAAAAAAGGGGGGAGCCTACTGTGTGGTAGGTTCCTGAAGGAGAGTTAAAGGAGTTGTACACACTCATATTTCATCAATGCTATTTATTTCCTTGTCAACAGACAACTCTTTTCCTGTAGCTGTTGGGGATAGATATTTGCTTTAGTTTATTTTCCATGTCCACACTATATGTCCCTGACTGTAACTATCCTAGGCATGCCTATCTTATGATTGTTGCAATCTCATTGTCCCTGAGAGGTGCATTAGCATATGAGAACATGATGTGTCAGCACCCTTTAAACTCCACAGAATGCCTGTCTGCTTACTTAGAGTTCAACAAAACAAGTTGCAGCAAGGTGTGGAATACCACATTTACCTTCAGTTAGCTTTCTGTCTTACTTGTAATTTGGGGCGTTTCCCTTTAAACTGCATTCAATGTGTGTGTTTTCAGAGAGATTATGCAGGTTATGTGCACTTGCAGCATAGAGACACGTGGCGTAAATGTGCATTGTGACATCATGTTCTCATATGTTAATGCTGCTCTCATGGACAATGATGTTTCAACAGCCATAAAATGGAGACCCACCAGGATAGTTACAGGGGACTAGCATGACCAGTGAAAAAACTAAAGCAAACACAAATATGCTCAACAGCTACAGGAAAAGAGTTGTCTGTTGACAAGGAAAAAAATAAAATTTACAAAATATGAGGGTGGAGTACTCCATTAAGAGAGAGGGCATTCCTACTATGGCTCCTATTAGAAACTAGCAAGTATTTTGACTTAAACAACATGAAGTTTCCAAGGCCACACTATGGGGGGAGGGGCTACAAAGCTTAGATATAGGTAAAGTGATAGAGTAGTCAGCTGTGAGAGAGAAGTTGCAGCTTCTGGAGTTGATAAGGAAAACAGAAGAATTTTCACCATTTGGAAAACAGCTTAAATTAGAACCTATTTATTTATGAATATTCAGAAAAACCTTTGAGCGTGAGCTCTTTTACAAAGGTTCCACGTCAGGGTGGACAAACATTGCAAAACACAAATACAGTGGTTACAGGTTTCGGAACAAGTTCAGTTACAAAGGTTCCAAGTCAGGGAGAACTAATGATACAGAAACACCAGTACAGTAAATACAGATTTCAGAGCATATACAGTAGTTACTGGATTAGCACAAATACAGTGGTTACAGACTACAGAAAGATACAGTCATACAGGTTCAGCGCATTAGGCAGTTTAACAGTCACGGTTTCAGTGCTGGGTTTAACGGTGGTAGTGGGTGAGTCTATCGGGTTTTTCCTGGGGGGCATGTGCATTGTGAGATAGACTGTAGGTGCAGTTTGAGGCCAGTTTTGAACTGAGGCAGGCTGTGTGTATGTAGTTTCTGTGGGAGTTCATTTAGCCAGAGGGGGGCTCGGTAGGTGAAGGTAAGCTGACCAAATGAGGTTCGCTGGAATGGGATGGACAGTGCTCCGTTTTTCTTCCCTCTGGTGATATGTGATGAGGGAGAGGCCTCGAGCAGGTTTACTATGCAGGGTGGTGTTTTTCCGAGGAGAGCCTTTTTACCCAACAGACAGGTTTGGTATTTGAGCCTGTCTTTTAGGCTCAGCCAGTTAGTGCTTTTATACAGAGTGCAAGTATGGGTGTAATGGTCTGCGCTCAGGGTTAGGCGGCATGCCTTATTTAATGCAATTTGGACCCTGTTGAGTGCAGTGTCAGTGGTAGCTCCATAGACCACAAGCCCGTAGTCTATCGTGGGAAGTATTGAGCTGGAGACCGAGAGTTGGAGTGCTTCTGGAGTGAGGGAGTTCTTGTGTCTGTAGAGGACCTCGATCTTTGTGTTAACTGACCTGACAAGGGAGTCAATATGGTTTGTATATGTGAGAGTCATCAAGGGTGACCCCTAGGTACTTAAATGATTGTGCCTGCTTAATCTGCTCACCTGCATTATTGATGATATTGGTGGGTGGGGGGAGCCTGCGCTTATTGTAATGGCTGGAGTGGATCACGGCCTTGGTTTTCTTGTAGTTCAGTAGCAGCCTTTTCCTACAAAACCAGTCCTCGAGTTTGTTGAAGGAGGTTTGTAGTTCTGTTTGTAGTGCTGCCTGGGAGGTGCCACTGCTTAGCAGAACAGCATCATCCACATACAGGATGAGACTGCTGTCACAGGCCATGGGCAGTTCATTAATAAAGAGGCTGAAAAGCAAGGGGCCAAGGATTGATCCCTGAGGAACTCCTAGGAGTACCTCTCTGGAGCTGGATAGTGTCTGCCCAATTTTGACTCGCTGACTCCTTTTTGATAGGTAATCATTGAACCAATTTAGGGCGTTTGGTGCCACTCCCATTCTTTGGAGCTGGGATATCAGTAGAGAGTGGTTGATGGTATTGAAGGCTTTAGTGAGGTCGATGAAAATGGAGCCCACCAATTTACCGTCATCTAGTGCCTTGTGTGCATAATCGGAGTATGCAAGCAATGCAGTGGTGGTACTGTGTTTCTGCCGGAAACCGTGTTGGTTTGGGCAGAGCAAATTGTACTTGTTTGGGTATTCGGTGAGTTGGTTTGCTATGATTTTCTCCAGCACTTTAGATAGTGGGGAGAGGATAGATATTGGCCTGTAGTTGGATATCATTGCCTTGTCACCACTCTTATGCACTGGGGTTACCAGGGCTTGCTTCCAGACTTTCCAGACTTCCGGGAATTGAGCTAGGGCCAGGGATTTGTTAAATAGCATTGTAATGGGTTTGATCAGAACATCAAGGGTCAGAGATAGTATCTTCATGTCTATCCCATCACTCCCCAACCTAGTTTTTCCTAAGACTTTCCTGACCATTGTTAGGACCTCCCTTTCCGTCACCTTCTTAAGGTAGAAAGTTGGGCGGTTTGTAGTGGTACGGTTTGCGCAGCCTTGGTTATCCACCGGCAGAAGGTAGTACTGGGGCCAGGTCAGTGAAGGCCTGGTTGAAGGCGTCCGCAATGACTAGAGGATCTGTGGAGGGTGCATTGTTTATATTGAGTGTTTTAGGACTCAGCTTCTGGTCTTTGCTGAGAGTGTTCTTGAGATTATCCCAAAACCTCTTCCCATCTCCCCAGGCGTTGTTGAGCTGGGTCTTGTAGAAGATGACCTTTTCAAGCCGGACCAGTTTTGTGCACTGATTTCTAGCAGTTTTCTAACATTGTAAGTCATGCTTACAACCAGAATTTAAGGCTTTGGCCCAAAGGCAGTCCCTGTCTTTTAAGAGAGAGAGGAGCTTTCCATCCAGCCAGCTGTTTTCCACTCCATGGATTTTTCATTTAGTGTGTGGGGCATGAATATAGCAGATGGAGTTGAAACCCTCTGTGAAAAAGCTGAGCGCCTGGTTCAGAGTGGGTGCCTTGTGTATGGGGGACCAGTTGTAGCCAGACAGTGCTGATATGATGGAACCAAGTTTGCCCTTTCGCAGGACCCTGCTCTCTATGAGATGTGGGCTTTTAAAGGAGATTGGTGAGTGGTCGCTCAGTATGTCCAGGAGAACTCTGAGTTCAGAGAATCTGGACGGTGTGCTGACCAGAACCAGGTCAATTAGTGTGCTGGTGCCAGCCTTGTAGTTCTGTCTGGTGGGGTGAGTTACAAGTTGGGTGAGATTGTGGGAGGTGATTAGATCTTTGGCGGCTGTTGCATCATTACAGAGCCAGTTTATGTTAAAGTCGCCCGTCAAGACGAAATTTGAGCTCATTTTGTGGCCGCTTATTTCTTGCAAAACCATTGGAAGTCCATCCTTGGCTTTTTTGGAGGGCAGGTAGGTTGTGGCAATGGTAATGGTCTTTCCATTTAGGCTGGCTTGTGTTTTTACCACTAATAACTCATAGTCCTCAGCAACTTTGGAGACTGGGAGGATGGAGCAGCTTAGTGTGTCCTTGACATACACGAGGCAGCTGCCGCCTTTCTTGCCTATTCTGTTTAGTCTGAAAATTTGGAATCCTGCAATGGACACCTCACTATCTTTGATCTTTTTTGACAGCCAGGTTTCCGTTAGGCAGAGTATGTCCGGGGTGTGAATGGTCATCCAAGCCTGGAGCTGGTCAAGATTTGCAGTTAGGCTGCGGATGTTTAGCGATGCTATCTTTAGGCCATCCACAGAGCGGGCGTCCCTACTCCTCAGTGTTGAGGGTCCAGAATTTAGGTGAACATTGCCTGAGAGTAGCAGTAGCATGAGGGTAACCTTCCTGGTGGATAGGGATGATGTTTATTTTTACTTTTGACCGTCGCTTGTGTTTTAGAAAAGGGGGGTGTCTAGGCGCTTGCATCACATAGGGGGGAAGGTTAACTACTTTGGTTAGTGAGGGGTAGGCTAGCTTAGTGGTGACTGTGAAAGGGAGGTGGGGGGAGTGAGGGGCCAAATAATACTGGAGGTGGTTGTGGTCATGTTCATGCTTATGGGCCATGATGCGCCCAAAGAGGTTTCAGAGTGTGGAGTTTGGGGACCGAATTTGTAAGTGGTGTCTGCAAAGCCAAGGGAGGTAGAGAGGAGTAAAAGTGGTATTATGTGGTTCCCACCCCCCCATATTAGCTAGTTTGGGATGGCAGTCCCTGGGCAGAACCTAGGGGCAACAAAATGTGACTTGGCAAATGGTAAAACTCAAGTCTGAAATAAACAAAATTCTCAATGAAATAAGTGGAGTACACCTTATACAGAACCCAACAAAGATACTGGGAAGCAGGGAAGAAGGCAAAGATATTATTGGCACTAAGACTGTGCAAACAGGGGGGAGAAAGATCCATTACCCAGATAAAAAATGTTCAGGGTCAGCTAATCAACCACACACAAAAATGATGTTTTTAATATTTTTGAATCCACATATTAATCTTATGCCTGCCCCCCCAGCAAGTGCCTGGCCCATATATATTTTCCAAGCTTAAATTTACCATGGCTAATAGATGCAGACTGTCAAACACTAGACACCATGGTGACTGCAGAGGAGACAGAAAAGGTGAATAAAAACCTCCCTAATGGGGGCACTAAAGGGCCATCTTCCAGGCAGAAAGCACCTTCAGAGAGTTCTCCACCACTGACTTGCTTTTACTTCAATAACTTGTGCAGAAGTTAAAATATCCTTATAAAAATATCAGAAATAATTGCCTCATTTGCTCCTGAGTGGAATGACGTAACATTGGACATGGGTCAACCTAAAACTCTGCCTTTGGGACCATCAAAAGCACCACTCCAGAATGCCAGTGAGGCCATGGACCCTGCAGGCAGCGCTGGAGCCAGCAACCCAATTGGGATAATGGAACTCCCTTGACAAACGATACATGGCCCATGTGGGCCATGGATTCAACAATAGAAAACACCTTAAACAAGCTCAAAGCCTATGACTCTGCCATCAAGGAACTTACCAACTCTGCAGCCAACTCTGATAAGCACACAACAGTGACTCTCACAGCAGTGAAGTCCCTCACAAAAGAAAATGGTCAACTCTGGGATCAAATGTGGGCCCTGGAAGCTACTACATTTTGTTAGAATTCAGACTGATTTGTTGGCACTGATCTCATTTTCTAAATGTCAATCTTCGAGTCCTTGAAGGCATCAAAGGAACTAAGCTACTGGACTATATCGTCCATTGGCTGCAGTGTGCACTCACTATTCTGGAACCCTTTTACTAGGCCACAGTGAGGAACACGTACAGGGTCAATCCATGCATTCATCCAGAGACTACCTCCCAGTCATGCACAATCCTATTAAAAACTGCCAGTTTAGAAGTAAGGGACCTGGTACTGGTGGCAGTGAGACCAGCATACCCTGCTGAAATTAATGGGGCAAACGCTACATTCTGTCCGGACATCTCACTTCACATCAGGGTCCACAGGAAGCACTTTGATGCTGTCTGGCAACGTATAAAATCCCTGGGAGTAATGCATTCTTTAATCTACCAGCCAGGCTCCATGTGGAGGGAAAACCTGGATGCCGGATGCTTGCTTGAAAAGGCAGAGGCCAAATATGCTGAACATTCAGTGACTCAGGAAACACTGTTTTTGGAATAGGGGATGACTGATTGCTGTTAGGACTAAAATTATTAACTGCTCGGTGGGACTCCAGTGTTTGCTGCCAGTTTTGTGTGTTTTGCTGTCTTCCAAGTTCAAGTGGGAGATAATTCAAAGTTTTGGGTTACTGGGGATAAGAAAGTGTACTGAGGGGCATTTTATTCTGAATTGTTTCCTTGTATATGGTTGATGCAACCACATGGCCGCAACAGCTGCGACCACCATTTGTGCTCCCTCACTGCACCATGCAGCTCATGGCAGATCACTGGAGCACTTACCTATTAGAGGTAGAGTTACAGCAATCGCATTCATTGCCAAACTTATGTGACTAAGTTGCACAAGTCTGTTTATAATTCTTCTCATATTTCAGAGTTAAAACTTTTTTTAAATAGTCATGTTGGAATGCCGGCCTGGTGGCGTGGAGGGCTGAGGCAGTGATGCCTTGCCTCCTGTCATGCCGGTGACCCACGTTCACAGTGTGAGAGGATCATTGGGAGCTGGCCAGGGTGGGAGAGGATTGAGAATCCAGAGGACTGCTCTCCTTTCCCAGGGAGGGTGGGGACTAGCAGCTGGCATTTGCCTGACACCTAGCGGACGCTAGGTGTTGGCATGCCTGGCCAATACAGTGGGGCATGGAGGTGGAGCAGCCAGCAGGCGCGCTACATGTGGATGTGCACATGACATGTCCATGTTGGCATTGCACGCCTGCTGCCGAAAGGAAAAGTGATAAAATGGCAGCCAGATTGAGCAGCTTGATGGCCTTCCGCTTGTACACACCATCTCCAAGGGCACCACCTGTACTAGATCCGGTCCTGGTGGGGAGTTGGGGGCTCCCTGCCACCTCACTACAGGGGTTAAGTTGTGGGATAATGAGGTGGTGGCAAAATGGGAGACAGAAAAGCACTAGCAAACAAGCAAGGAGGAGGCGTGGAGCAACAATGGGGAAACATCAAAACTGCCATCACAGAGGCAACAAGCCTTTGTGTGAAGCAAATAAACAAATCAAAATGAAAGAAAGTCACTACGGTTCTCAAAAGAGGTGGCGGGGAAATTAAGGGAGAAAAAGATAGCATTTAGGAAGTACAAGGAAACACAGAAGTAGCAGGACAGAGAACTGTACCAGTTAAAGCAGAAGGAAGTGGGGAAGGCAGTCAGAATAGCAAAGTCCCAAACTGAGGAAAAAATGGCCAACTCAGTTAAGAAGGGGAATAAAACCTTTTATAGGTACATCCGGGAGTGTGGAAAGACAAAGGGAGGGATAGTGAGGCTGAATAAAGGGGACAGTGGGTGGGCAGAGAGGAATATTGAAAACGCAGGGATACTGACTGAATACTTCTGCTCAGTATTCACAAAAGAAGAGGGGGAGGTACCTAATCCAATCAATAGAAGAACTCTGGATAGGGGGGACAATCCCAGTCCTTTTACAGAAGAAAGGGTTCTGAAAGAACTCCTAAAACTGAAGGTGGACAAAGCAATGGGGCCCAACTGGATTCACCCCAGAATTCTAAAAGAATTAAGGGGAGAACTAGTGACATCACTGACTAGCCTTTTTAACAAATCGTGGGAGGATGGTGTGGTACCTGAGTACTAGAGAAGGGCAGATGTGATTTCCCCTTCACAAAAGTGGGAGTAAGACAGAGGAAGAAAACTAGACCTGTCAGTTTGAACTCAGTGGTAGAGAAAATGATGGAATCACTTCTGAAGGAAAGAATTGTTGAGTACCTAGAAGCCAGTGGGGCATAGGACCCAAGGCAGCATGGATTTACAGCGGGAAGGCCATGTTAGATGAATCTAATTGATTTCTTTGACTGGGTGACCAATGTAGTAGACCAGGCTGGGGCTGTGGACATGGCCTACCTAGACTTTAGCAAGGCATTTGACACAGTCCCACACAAAAGATCAATAAAAAAATTAACCAGCCTGGGAGTGGGTCCCAGGGTGGCAGCCTGCGTAAAACATTGGCTGGACAACAGGACACAGAAGGTAATAGTAAACAGAGTCCACTCTGAAGAAAGAAGGGTTACTAGCAGGGTACTGTAGTGTTCAGTACTGGGTCCAGTCCTCTTTAATGTCTTTATAGGTGCCATTGCAGAGGGACTGGAAGGAAAAGTATGCCTCTTTGCAGATTACACAAAGATCTGCAACAGGGTTGATACACAAGGGGGGGTGGAAAGGATGAGAAAGGACTTGACAAGGTTGGAAGAATGGTCAGAAGTATGGCAGCTTAGATTCTATGCAAAGAAGTGCAATGTAATGCACCTGGGGAAACAAAACCCAGGAGAAGAGTACACAATTGGGGGTATTAACAACAACAAAAATGGAAAGGGACCTGGGGGTAATCATATCAGATGACATAAAGGTTAGCAAGCAATGTGAAAAGGGGGTAGGGATGGCTGGGGGGATACTGGGATGTATATGGAGAGGCATCACCAGTAGAAAACATGAAGATGTTAGCCTTCTGTACAGACAGTTGGTGAGACCCCATCTGGAGTACTGCATCCAGATCTAGAGACCTCATCTCCGCAAGGACATAGACAGGATGGAGACATTCCAGAGGAGGGCAACTAAAATGTTGCAGTGTCTGCAACAGAAGCCATACAAGGAGAGACTAAAGGAGCTTAATATGTATACCCTTGAGGAAAGGAGGGGGGGGACATGATAGAAATCTTTAAGTACCTCAAGGGAATCAACAAAGTCCAACAGGGTAGCATCTTCAGAAAAGAGATGTGCAAGAACAAGGGACACAATTTGAAGATGGGGGTGGCTCAGGGGTAATGTGAGGAAGTATTTTTTCACAGAGTGGGTGGTGGACACATGGAACAACTTTCCTGAGGAGGTCATGGGTCAAAAACAGTGGGGGAATTCAAGAATGCATGGGACAGACATAAGGCAATTCTTGTGGGGGTAGGAAGAAATAGGCTGTTGGTTAACTAGGATCTGCAGCTTATCCAGTAGGTAGGGACTTGGGAAGACTAGGTGGGCCAAGCAGTCCTTATCTGCCATCAAAATCTGTGTTTCTGTGGGTGAGGATGTATGGCAGATGGAGAAAGAGAGAGAGAGATGCCTGGAAATAGTAGGAGCTGATCGGGGGCCACGGGGGGAGAAAAAAATAGGTAAAAAAAAGTCATTTTGGTGTGTAAGGGACTTCCTTAGATAAGGTCCAGTTATTTCTAGTTTGACTCCCTAATGTGTACAAGGCTTAAATAACAATCTTTATGATTGCAGTTCTTATTCCTGTAAGTTCTCCCTAAGTAAACACTTAAAGCCACTGAAGAGGTTTACAGTTTCTTGGTATTGATATACTACAATATAAACTATTTGGGTGCTCCTGACCTCTGTTATAAAAGATTACAAGGCTACAAAAGGTTGAGTATCCATTCTTCCTATTCTGCAATACTTTTTATTTTAGGTTCCTCATTTTCTATACCCTGTATGAGTGTATATATAATGATATGTTTAGCAGAAAGTAATAAACATGAATTTAAAAAAAATACCCTCTCTAAATTGAACAGTCCAGTGGTGCAGAGGGTTGAGGTGCTGGATGGCACACCTCTGACCATGCTGACAACTTGAGTTCAAGAGTGAACTTAGGCTGGGGGGGGGGTGAGGGCAACAAGGAGAGACAAGATTGAGCATCTGAGGGACTGTTCTCCTCTTCCAAGGAGGTAGAACATACCACACCACTTCTAGACAGCCACCTTGTGGAGGTGTGGTGGCAGGATAGTGAGCGCGGCTCAGATGGGGAGGCCAGCAGCAGACGCTTAGTGTGTTTGTGTGTATTTTGCACATACAGTATACACAGATGTGTCCGTGCATGCTGCCATCCAGTGGCAGAAAATGGAAAGAGGAGCCAGCTTGTGATGCGTGGCTCACTCCTCGGCCCACATCACTGCCCAGGCAAGGCAACATCTGGATTAAGACTGTGGCACCAGGTAATCCACGGGTGTCTCATTCTGCCTGCATGTCCTGGGGAGGCTGATGTCAACTGGCAGTGGACTGGAGTGGAATGGGGTGCTTGCTCCCTTTAAAAAAAGCTATATTAAAAAAAACAAACTAGCAACTAGAATGTCCGGGCACTAGCGCTTCACTGAGAAACAAATTATCCAATGCTGGTTTCAAGTTCAAATACTGAAGATTTATCAAAAAGTGCAAATATGCGAACCCATTCACACCAGAACAGGGTAGAGTACAGACCAAAGTGTTGCGCAGCCACCACATGCTTTATTAACCTTAGTAAAGTGCATGGTGGCTGCATGAAACAGTACTCAAGGTGGGGTCTTACCAGTGACCTGTACAGGGGCAATATTGCCTCATTCTTCCTCCTGGTGATACCCTTCCCTATGCACTCGAGCATCCTGCTAGCCTTCCCCACTGCCTCATCACACTGCTTGGCTACCCTTAGGTCATCAGAAATGGTTACCCCCTGGTCCCTTTCCTTTTCGGTGGTTGCCAGTACTTCCCTTCCCAATTGGTACATAGCCCCTGGATTTCTGTGGAAAGCACTACAGCTCTTGCTATGGGGAAATATTATTTAATGATTTCAAATGTTTTACTAGGAAATATATTCTGAGCTGGTTAACGGCTCGTTTCTGGACATCTAAGTGATAAACATGATGACACCCCCCAGAATCTTGTATCTTTTAGCTAATTTACCTCTCCACATTCCAGACAATATATTGTGTTACTTAAAGTAATCAAACTCTTTAAGGAATTCCTATGGCAAGGGAGATCTCTCAGATTTACTGACATCAAGCTGATGGTGGAAGTAAAAAAGGGAGGATTTGGTCTCCCATGGACAAGAGGCCATCACTAGGCTTTCTGATTCAACAAACCAAATTATGGTTTTTAGAAGAATCTTCAGAATATAATCCAAGATGCAGACAAACAGAATCTGCAACACTAAAAACAAAATACCCTGAATTACCTGAGCTAAAAGCTCCCTGATAGCCTAAATACACATTCCTATATAAGCAGCATAAAATCCATCTGGACAACTATTTAAAAAGAACAAAAGTCTCAAATGGGGTCTCCTACCCACCAGATATGACCATTAAGGAGTTTTAAAGGCATAGGAGGAGTGATGGTTGCAAACCAGATTTGTTATAATGAAGGAATTGAGATGTTCTCAACCAACACAACATAGTACTGCTGTGCTTTGAACAGATAAAGGCCTCTTATTGGATACTGAGACAGCCATTCTGAGTTTACTTACAACTTGGGAGGAGTCTGTGATCACACCTTTCAAATGGTTATGTGCTCCCAGTGGAAAGAGTTGCTAAACCCTATTATACCATGGACATAAACATTTTACAAAAATCCTGTATTGTGATTGGCTGGCTGTCATTTTTCTGCCGTGGTAAATCCTCTGGTATACCCACGGTAAAGGTGCCAGTCACTCGCATCACCAACAAAATCAATCTAAACCCCAAATTTTAAATCTTACAACCACCATGTTTAATTCTTCAGTAAACAGCAGCCTCCCAGTCGTCTCCCAAAGCTCCAACTACAGCTGCCAAACAGATTGAAAATGCTTGCAGGGAAGAAAAGACAAGTGACAGAATGAAATCCTATCCAGAACACTAGACACTTCAGTGTGAAACTCAGCCTGTTTCCCGCTTTAACTTTTGTATATCTTGCTCTCTCGCTCTCTTGCTCTCTCTTGCCTCTCTCTCTCTCTCTCTGTCTCTCACTTTCCCCTCCTTCCATTTGCACTGTTCGTGTTTCCATACTCCGGCAACTGACCCTCTGTGCCACCATACCCCTTTTTCACAGATGAAACCCCTTGCTTGGAGCAAGAGACACTTCATGTAAAACTAAAAACAGCACAAGTAAGTCACTGACTGTTGCTGAATAAAAAGCTGACAAATGGAACGGGCAACACTACTTTTTTTTCGTGTATTTATTTGTGTCTCTCGCTCAAATTCCCAGCCCACTGCTCAGTGACAAAAACGAAACCATGCGCAGTTTGATTTAAAAAAAAAAAAAAAAAAAAAATACTGCTGTCACGCTTCCTTTCCCTCTCTTGCTCCTGTCTGTATTTAAATAAACACTTCTCAGACTTGTAACATTCCGTATCTTGCTCTTCTACCACACCTCTATCTCTCTCTGGCCACCTGTCTCAAACCCCAAAGACTAAACAAAAAAAAAAAAACATAAAACAGCATGTTTTATTTTATTGCATCTAGAAAAGACACCAATGTATAATCTCAATAAGTCACTTGGGGGGGGGGGGATGTGGGTTATCGGGGTATTTACCACGACTGGTGAGGATTTACTCACTTGGCTGTGCCTCATGGGCAAACCACTCCAGCCGTGGTAAATCCCCTGATAACCCACACCCCCTCGTGGCTTACTGCTTACTTAGAATGCATTAAGGAGAAGCTGGCAGAAGGTAGTGCACAAAGTGCAAATCCCAGAGATGGGCAAAACACACATGGAAAAGGAACTAGGTGTCTCAAAGGCATGGGAGAGGTGCTGGGAAAATACATATGCAGTGTGTAAGGAAGTCCAAAGTAAGCTGTAGCCACACATTAACTGATAGCAATGTAGAGCTCCCTGGAACCAGGACTTACCCAGATATTATATACCTGCCCCAAGTTAATCATATTGTGGGTGGAAGTGAAGACAATGTGCGAGAAGTACCTGGACAAAGAGATCCCTAAAACACCAGCTTTGTGTATTGTGGGGTACTGTAGCCAATTCAGAGGAGTCTTTGAGCCAAGGAAGAAATGGTTTGATGGGCCCCCTCCTGTGTGCAAAACATCTAATACTATCAAATTGGAGACAGACTTAAACTCCAGATATAAAAGAATGAATGACAGAACTGGAAGTGTTGCCCATTTATTATTTTTATTTATTTATTTATTGTGATCTTGGATTAACACCTTTTGAGAATGAGCTCATTACAATAGGTTCCACGTCAGCCACTGATGAAAGTCTCTTGTGCATTGCCACTGATCAGGTGGAAAAATGTTATCAACTCTGGAAGTCCTTTTTTCAAATCCCTCACACTCAAATTCCTAACATTAGGAGGTACATTCCAAAGTCTCTTCTATATTAATTTAATGAAAATTGGTAACTGGAAAAGGCACTCTGAGCCAAGGCTCATTTCCAGGTGTGAACTAGGGAGAGGGGAGTATGAGCAAACAATACATCAGTTAGCAATACCATAGGGTCACACAGTATGCAAGTGGGGGCTGGGAGATTCAAATTCAAGTCTTCAGATTTGCAGCTCAGAGCCTTAAACCACTGTGCTATACTGCCTTCCTTGATTAGGTTAGATTGCAGGACATACTAACAGGTAACATGAACAGGAGGACGTACAACAGGCAACAATTATCAATTGGTCATGACAAGGGCATGGTAAATACCATATCATTGTACAATTACTGAGTAAAGGGCTTAATGCCTGAGAAGGCAGTTCAGCGTAGCAGTAGGACAGAAGTCTGCCTCTAACAGTCAAATGTAAGCAGACAGCTGGGAGTGGATAGGAGGATCATTAAGGATTAGGCCTCCCATAGGTGCCTCCATTCATGTAGGATATAGAAGGTCATTTCAGCCAGTGACCTGCTATGACTAATTTTAAGTGGAGAAAAGGGGGATGAATTTGAAAAAATGAAGAAAAACATTGTTAATGCTCTTAAGAATATATGTATTTGATAGGAGCAGCACACTTTAGCTGTAGTAGTAAGATTAATGACTGACACTTTTTTCTTGTTTTCTTCTTTCTTGTTTTAGTTTCAGCCTTTTTCATTTTATAATTTTTTAATGAAGATAGATTTCAATAAATACAAATAAGAATATTTATTAGAAAATGTTATTAGAAACTGATTACCATCTTTTTTTATTTAACTTAATTCTTTAATAACAATTATACATTAAAGTGATTCACTTATTTTTTTACAAAGCTACTTTTACTGATATTTTTTCACAACACGATCACAACAATAAATAATACCTGACAAGGTGAGTGTTATTGGGATATAACAGACTACCCAGGGGCATAATGAGGACTGACACCATAGGCGGTGGGCCTTATAGCCCCTGGAAGGTCTGTTATATTCCATAACACCCACCCTGGAGGGTATTATTACACTTAGAAAATGGTCACTGTAAAGGAAAAATAAATAAATAAAAAAAAGTAAAAAATTAGTTTAAAATAAGTTTGTAATAATAAAGTAGTTCCTCTGCCACTGTAGATTTTTGACCTGCTGGGGACACTGTCAGGGATGCTGGTGCGCAGTTTGTTACCGGACGTGAGAGGTGAAGAGGGCAGGGAGCATGGCTGAAGCTGCTATTTGCATGGACGGGCCCCATGAATAGAAAAACATTGTTTGCCTGATTGATTTGATTGATTGATTATTTATTTATTTATTTTTGTCTGTTCTTTGTGTGAATAAGAAGCCACGGGCTTGGTCAACTAAGTTGGGATCCTGGGTTTCAGCTCTGTAAGAGTGCGGTAGTTTCAACTGGACAGCTGTGGAATTGTGCCAGGTGGCCTGGCCTCAGTGTTTGGAGATTAGAAACTGGGGCACAACTCAAGAGCTGCAGCAGTGGAGCTGGGATCTATTAATGAGGTAGGAAGAAAAGGGAAAAGTAGATTTGTGACTTTTGTGTCACATTAAAAAAAAAAAAAGGCTGAAGATTGGTGACAGGATGGGGGAACGCTAGCTGGGAGAAAAAAAATGGTGGCTGCTTGACTTCAAAATTTGAGGCTCCCAAAAATATCATGAGTAATGGGGCATCCTGAAGGCACTGGGTCAGAATAGCGCTAGTCACAATGCTGTCGGCAACAATAACACAGCAATAATGCCATCAGTTTTATTTCTTCGGGGGGGCTCTACTCCCTGGACTGAAAGATTCTCACTCCTGGGGGAGCAGATCACAGGGAAAGTTAAGTTAAAATATGTGGGACTGTGAACTACTTTTTCCACAACCCCATGTCAAAGAAACAAAGTCCCGAGTGCACAAATATGTTAGAGACCAGGATTAGAACCCTGGTTTCCACTGCTACTGACCAAGCTGCTCTGTGCCTTAGCTCTCCATGCCACAGGAGCAGCACCACAAGCCTATTGGATCCTGGTGCTCTTATTTGTGGTGAGCACAATGGACTGCGACCTGGGGAGTGCTTACTGAAAGCACTGTAGATCCCCCTCTCGCTGTCCATGTCAGTGCTACATGAACTAGCGCTCTGTAGACTGGTGCTATTCATGTAGCGCTATTCTAACTGGGTAACCATCTGGCATTGGCACCTGTTCGTTTTTTTTTTTTTTTTAATGGGCATTAAGAAATACCCTGTTGCCAGGGTATTTCAGCCAGTCAGCATTCAGCTTTCCCATTGCCCATTTTCTAATAGCAAACAAACCATGAGCATGGATGGCTGGCCCAGCATATAGTATAAATGGAAGCACACCCATTTAAATAAATCTATAATATGAATCAAAAACACATCTAAAGGAAAAGTGATTAAAAAAAAAAAAACAAAACAAAAAAAAAAAAAACTTCATTATACAGACTGAAAATGGAGGTTGTAAATGATGAAGAAAAAAAAAAAAAAAAAAAAAGCAGTGATAAAGGAGTGAATTCGAGGCTAACTGACCTTGCACCAGCCACTCATTGCACTTACAATATTACAGGCCCACCCTAGCATTCTCAAGAAAAGTCAGAAATGGTAGACACACCTTTTAAAAGGCTCCATTCCAGCCTCTAGCCCGGTATACTCTCCCATGGCTTGGAGCATCTATTATATGTTAGGGGCATCATTGCTTTTTCAAATTCATTAGTACTTAATTTAGAACATATAAATGCTAAATAAACAAGCGGTGCTCTTAAAGGGGAACAGTCAGCACTGAGGGCCCCACACTTAAGTGGTGGTCTGATCCCAATGTGCACTTTGTGTGCAAAAACATTTTGGTTTACTTACATTCTACTATACTACACTAAACAGTATCAGACTAATTTTGTTTTATGAACATAGGAATATATGACAAAAGCAGAAGGCCATTAGGTCTAGCCAGTCAGCTCATATTGCAGATTTCACAGTTTAGCTCTGATCTTTTGTTTGCTGGTCCAGCTGTCTTCCCTGGGCTAATCACAGACTGCTGAACTTGGGCCCTGGAGTAAAGCAGAACCAGAAAACATCTGATCAGAGCTTATAAAAGCTCTCACGTGTACTGCAGGCTATTGAAGCTCACACTGCTGCCTACTGCTCTGATGTCAGCTGCAGGGGATACTGGGATTTGAAACAGAAGGTGTCAACCTAGAAGAAAGCAAAATTAGTCTTTTACAATCTGCTATACTACAGTAAATAGTAAGTAAATGGAAATGTTTTTGTACATGAAGCACAAATTGGGACAGACTTCACACGTGAGTGTATGGCCCTTTGTCGTGACTGTCACCCTTTAAGTACATTTGTAAGCCTCTACAAATCAAGGTATAATTTCATAAAAGTTGCTCTGCTTTCTGAACTCTGAGCTGGTCTGCCTCTGGCTGCCACAGTGCAGGTGCCATTTTCCCTGAAGCAGAGCCAAACCAAATCAGTGCCCTTCGCATAAGGCGCTGGAACAGATTTTAAGGACAATCGTTTTTTCACCATCCGTGCACTCACGGCTTGCTTACTTGGAATCCCCAACAATATAATGCTTCTTGGCCTGTCCACATTACCTGTTTATATTCCTTATCAGAGTCTTTCAAGATGGTAAGAAGACGTGCGTAGCCATCTGGAAACAAGCCACCACCAAACAGTATGGTTCACGGTAAACACAGCCATACAGTCAAGCCATACAAAAGCTGAGGGTATTGGACTTTAGGAGGGCTGACTTTGGCAAAATGGGAGAGTGCCTCAGAAAAGCACTAGCACATGGGCAAGAAGGAGGAGTGGAGGAACAATGGGGAAAAATCAAAATTGCCATCACTAAGGCAACAAGCCTTTGTGTGAAGCAAATTAACAAAACAAAACAAAGGAAAAAAACACTATGGTTCTCAAAAGAGGTGGCGGGGCAGGTTAGGGAGGAAAAAGATAGCATTTAGGAAGTATAAGGAAACACAGAAAGAGCAGGACAGAGAACTGTACCAGTTAAGGCAGAAGGAAGCGGGGAAGGCAGTCAGAATAGCAAAGGCCCAAACCAAGGAAAAGATGGCCAACTCGGTTAAGAAGGGGGATAAAACCTTTTATAGGTACATTAGGGAGCGAAGAAAGACCAAGGGAGGGATAGTGAGGCTTAATAAAGGGGTCATAGTGAACGATTATGGCCAGTTGCACAAGCAAACACGAAAGTTATACAGTACCAGGCTTGCGGCTTAAGTAATGCCGCTTAGTCACATCTCTTCCCGTCCATGCCCGAGTCATAGACAGCACAGAATAAGAAATAATTCCAAACAGTAATAATAGTGCGGCAATGTAGAACTTGGAAACAAATAATAGTGCGTTGGACCCGGGGGTGTGTGGGAGGCGGAGCGTCCCCACAGAAGAAAGGAACAGTGGTAATAATAACAAATATAAAGTAAAATTAGAACTTGGATACAATAAATAATAGTGTGGCAACATAGTACATAGGACCCAGGGGGTGTGGGGGCAGAGCGCCCCCACAAAAGAAACTGTTATAATAGTACCAATTTAAAGTAAAGGTAGAAAATGCAGAAAAACAGATGAGCGGATGTCTGATTTCTGTATTTTTGCAACTTCCATTCAACTTGGGTAAAAGATTTGACTGCATTACGTATGGCATCTGCTTCATTTATTTATGGTGTGGTTTGCCTCGCTGCCAGTGTGTATTGTGTCTCGCAGCTCTACGAAGCACATTACGGAGCAGTCTCTGAAAGCAGTGCAGTGAAGCGATCTAGCCATAATCCTTCACTATCGCCAATAAAGGGGAGGGGAGTGGGAAAAGGGTGACAGTGAAAAAGGAGGGATACTGAATGAATACTTCTGCTCAATATTCACAAAATAAGAGGAGGGGGAGGTACCTAAACTAAACAATAGAAACACTTTGGATAGGTGGTTGATACCAGTCCATTCACATAGGAAAGGGTCCTGAAAGAACTCCTTAAACTGAAGGTGGACAAAGCAATGAGGCCCAGTGGCATAGGCAGGATTTTTTTTGGGAGGAGAGTGTTTGGATATGATATTTGTAAGGTGGGACACATAAAAGCTGGGGGTCTGGCCCCCAGAAGTTCTGGGGGGTTTACAAGCACTGTGGTGAGTTTTGGGTCTTTTCTTGAACAAGAAACACTTTTGTTACATGTTCCCTACCCCTGTTTTCCAATGGAATCAGGGATGTGGGAGACTCTGCCTGGCATTAGAGTCTGCAGCAGCTGCAATGGTTGTGGACAACTGGCTGACCAACAGTACCATCAACCACCCACCCATACCTCTCAACGTCCGGACTCTGAAATGAGGGACACCAACCCTTGAAATGAGGGACACCACAGCTTGAAATGAGGGACACCATGAGGGACATCAGCATTTCAGCACTTTCACTGCACATTGCTCAGCTCAGCCCACAAGTGCAGACAGCAGACTGGACAGTCATCATTTCAAGCTCTGCCTCTGCCCTCTGATCCTCAGAGTCCAGGCTCCAACTACTTTTGGACAGGAGAGATGACTCCCAGCAGGGCTGTGTGTGATATCCATTCCTGATAGAGCTGTTTGTGACCCAGCACCTTACCATGGCAGAGCTGAGAGCTCTGAGATCCCTGACCTAGGGGACCCTCGGGTATAATGTGGGGAGGAGGAGAAGACTGTGTTAGTGACTCAACTGAAAGGGCTATGAATGATCACTGCCTGGAGCAGCGAGCAGCAGAGCTGCCTGCAACAATTGTGGCAAGGGGCATCACTAGCAGTAGCTAGCAGCCAGTCAGCCAGAGCCAAGTTAAGTTACCAACAAGTCAGGGCACTAAGGGCAGGCTCCCTCACTTCCCCTTGTCTCCATCCTCTCACTCCTTCTAATCATGGCTTTAGCTTAAGTTGATGCTTGCAGAAGACTTGCAATGCAGAAAGTCCCCCCCACCAACTGGCTACATAGTAAACAAGTACATCTGACCTACCTCTTCCTCCAACTTTGCCAAGTCCCTTCTCATCCTTTCCAACCCCCTGTATCAACCCTATTGCAGATTTTGTCTTATCTGCAAAGAGGCATATTTTCCTTCCAGTCCCTCCACAATGTCACCTATAAAGACATTAAAGAGGACTGGTCTCAGTATTGAACCCTGTGGTACCCCACTAGTAACCCCCCTTTCTTTGGAGTGGACTCTGTTTACTATTACCCTCTGCGTTCTATTGTCCAGCAAATTTTTTGCCCAGGTTACCACCCTGGGACCCACTCCCAGGCTGGCTAACTTGTTTAACTTTTGTGTGGGATTGTGTCAAATGCCTTGCAAAAGTCAAGGCAGGCCATGTCCACAGCCCCTCCCTGGTCTGCTACTTTGGTTACCCAGTCAAACAAATCTATTAGATTTGGCTGACATGACCTTCCTGTTGTGAATCCATGCTGTCTTGGGTCCTGTACCCCACTGGCATTTAGGTACTCAACAGTTCTTACTTTGAGAAGTGATTCCACCATTTTCCCCCACCACTGAGGTCAAACTAACAGGTCTGTAGTTTCCTGCTTCTGCCTTGCTCCCGCTTTCATGAAGAGGAATCACACGTGCCCTCCTGCAGTCCTCGGGTACCACACCATCCTCCCATGATTTGTTAAAAAGGGTAGTCAGTGGTGCTACCAGTTCTCCCCTTAGTTCTTTTAGAATTCTGGGGTGAATCCTGTCCGGCCCCAGTGTAAGCAGGGTGTGTGTTCAGCGTGTTCAAACACCCCTCGAAATTAACCCTGATAATTTTGTTCAAGCTGTAGCTTAGTTGGTGTGTGTGTGTTTTTTTTTTTTACTGGCCAGGCAGGTTGGGAGTATATCTCTCAAGTGTCCCACATTTGCCCCGTTTCTTGAACTTGCCCCGCTGTCCCACCAGCACCTGTCATTGTTCTGGATTTGATTGACGATGACAGTGCTGATGTCAGCGGGCCCGTTAAATGCACGTGAATGGCTGGAATGGGAAACATAGAAACATAGACTTTGATGGCAGATAAGGACCATTTTGCCCTGTCTGCCCATTTCTCTACCTAGCGGATCAGCTGCAGATCCTAATTTTACCGAAAGTCTACTTCCCTCCTACCTCCCACTAGAATTGCCTTATGTCTGTCCCATGCATTCTTTAAATTCCCAAACAGTTTTTTACCCCACAACCTCCTCAGGAAGGCCGTTCCATGCATCCACCACCCTCTTCATGAAAAAAAATACTTCCTCACATTGCCCCTGAGTTGTCCCCCCTCTGTCTTCAAATTGTGAGTGAGCAGTGTGGCAGCCAGAGGCTGGCAAATGAAGTCGGGTCTGGTTGGTCACTCCAAGTCTGTTCTTCCTAGTAACGGTGTGGGAAGATTAAAGATGGACAAAAACTCCAGTAAGGTGCAACCCACCTGGTTAAGTGGGAATTTTACTCACAAAAGTAAAATATATATCCCAGTCTTATGTCTGGCACCTTCTTCAGTATTTACTTCATCTTGAACCAGCTTGATAATAAAAACACCGTTTTCAAAAGAAAACAAAAGAAACATGCATAAATGGTCTATATTCAAAAAAAAAAAGTGGAACCTTCCTCCACCACTGATCAGAAGTTACTGATTTGAACTAAAAAAAAAAAGTAGCTTAGGCGAGGAATTTTATACCCTCCCACCTGATCACGTGATTAAGTTCCACATTCTACAAACATAATCTTTTTAGAATCAGAGAAACACACATTTGTTCATAATGAAATGTCTCACAATGATTATAATTTCTTTTAACATATTGATTTACTGTAAACTTCCTAAGTTCATGATTTGCTTTCTTTCATAACCATCTCTTAAGTTGAAAAGAATAAAAAGAGCCCACAAGGGGCCGCCAGTCTCCTATAGTCCAAACATTAGCAGCTGAAACACTTCTCAAGACTAAATCCCAGAACCAGCATTGAGTTTGGCTTTAAAGTCTAAAAGTAAGGTAAAGACTGACATTTCATTATCCACTGAAACTGAAAAAGGGAAAGAATGCAAGTGGCTTCAATTTTATTGTCAGGACTTCTTATGCAGAAAAGTAAAAGGGGGGATTTTAATAACTCTTCTTGAGGTTTATATGACGGAGTCAGTGCTCTGTAGTATGGGAAAATCCAAAGGTACTACTTGCCTACCAGATACCATTCCTTTTCATTGGAACCCTTTGGATTTCAATTTCAGACCCAGAAAGCAGTAAGGTTCAACAAACGACGGAGAGGAGAGCAATTGATGATTATTTGTAACTGACTAAGTCGTCAGCTGGTTGTTTTCTAAGCCGACGGCTTAGCGTTTTACCAAGAACTGCAACGAACTTCGAGAGCAAACTGCTCTCACCAACAAGGCTGTGAGATGCGATGTCAGGGTAAAACCACAAGAATTACCAAGGGGGATGACTTGCTTACACAATTCTTACGATTCTAAACTCTTTTTTTTTTTAAAGCGGCACGAACGTGCGCACGATCGCACAGTCATGAGGCTTTACGGGAAGTAGCAAACAAAAGGAAAAGCTACTAGCAGGACTGAAAATTACAGGAAAACTCCATTTTCTCCTAGTAACTAGACATACAGGGGCATTTTGCCACAAATGCCATAAAACCATACATTCTCTTGTTTACTCCCTTATACTGTACAGGTACAAATATTCCGTTACAAAAACAAAGGAGGGGGGTTTAATAATAAGAATAATGTACCAATGTATCATTTTAGAAGAAAGAGAAAATAATAGTAAGGGAAAAGATTATAGAAGAAGGTGTGGTGGGGGTTGACTAATAAGGAGGTGACCTTCCTCCTCATCAGTAAATAAAGGGACAGCTCCATAAGAAGGAAAGATGGTTGCAGCCTTGGAAAGAAATGGTACATTAGTATGCGACCAGTATTAACCCTGTCACATTCCTCCTCTCTCACTCATCTCAGCCAATGAAGAAACTAAGTGTGTGGCTTGAATTTGGTGCTTTGGAAGCACACAGTGCACACTGCTGCATGGTCCGCACCATGCACCGGCTGAGGACAGAGTGAAGGGGTGTGAGCGCAGTCACTGACTGGAAGACTTGACCAATCTGCAAAAAAAAAAAATAAAAACTAAGCAAAGCAAGAGAATTATTTTGTGGAGTGGAGACTGGAGTTGATTTTGTGACCCCTGCCAGGTGCCAGTACCAAGCTAGTATCGGTCCCGATCTCACGATCACACCAGTGAGATTCTCTCATTTGTAGCACAGCACTAGGAGAGCTGAGCACCAGAGTCCCTGGGTCCAGCCTGCCCCCCCACCTGGTTAGAGAGCACTGCAAGCACACCAGGTAGCGTGAGTGAGTCAGCGCAAGTAGCAAGCAGCTGCGAGCGCAGTTAGAGCAGAGGACACAGGACGGATAAACGAGGGGAGTTGGATGCCACTTGGCTTGCCAGCGCCACGGTGCTGCCAGCTGCCACCAGGCAGCATCATTTCAGACCAGGGGAGCTCAGCTCGACTCAGTAGTGCTGACGGACTGAGTGCCACTCACTCTTCTGTTGGTCAAAATGATGGCAGCTTAGATTCAGTGCAAAGAAGTGCAAAGTAGTGCAGCTGGTAAACAATAACCCAGGGGAAGAGTACACAATAGGGGTATTAACAACAACGAAAATGAAATGGGACCTGGGGGTAGTCATATCAGATGACCAAAAGGTAGGCAAGGAATGTGAAAAGGCAGTAAGGAGGGCTGGGGATACTGGGATGCATAAGGAGGGGGTATCACCAGTAGAAAACAAGAAATTGTTATCCCTGTGTACAGACAGTTGGTGAGACCCCATCTGGAGTACTGCATGCGGTTCTGGAGACCCCATCTCTGCAAGGACACAGACAGGATGAAGGCAGTCCAGAGGAGGGCAACTGAAATGGTGCAGGGTCTACACCAGAAGCCATACGAAGAGACTAAAGGAGCTTAATATGTATACCCTTGAGGAAAGCAGAGAGAGGGGGGGACATATTAAAAACTTTCAAGTACCTCAAGGGAATCAAGAAAGCCCAAGAGGATAGCATCTTTCAGAAAAAGAGGTGTGCAAGAACAGGGGGGCACAATTTGAAGACAGAGGGGGGACAGCTCAGGGGTAAGGTGAGGAAGTATTTTTTCAAGGAGAGGGTTGTGGATGCATGTAACAGCCTTCCTGAGGAGGTTGTGGGGTCAAAAACAGTGGGGAAATTCAAGAATGCATGGGACAGACATAAGGCAATTCAAGTGGGGGTTAGGAGGAAGTAGACTGTTGGTTAACTAGGATCTGCAGCTTATCCAATAGGTAGGGAAATGGGCAGACTGGATGGGTCAAGCGGTCCTTATCTGCCATCACTATATGTTTCTATGATAAGAGCTGTAACTACATATATTATGCATTTTCTTCAATAGTGCCAATGTATGCAAATGTTTTTAAGTTATGTGTTCTGTATGTATTGTTCCTTTTTTTCTTCAAAATCTCAATACAAAGCATTAACACATGAAGGAAAGAAATTGTGGCCAAATGAGTTCAAACTGCTGCAATCTGTCTTATGCAATATAGCCAATTCTTTTGATGAATGCCAGTTTCCACATATAATTAACCCACTCTTCAAAGGCAGGGATAATATTGTTTAATTCAGTGAGAATTAGTCTTTCAAGGCCAATGGATGCTGCATGAAGCATTAACTGGTTATATCTTGGAATGGTGTAAGCGGATGAACAGTCTCTAGGTATGAATGAATAGCACTGGATTAGTACTCAGCCTCACATTCTAAACATTGGAGCAAAATATGACTGTGCTCCAGATCTGAGCTAATCTGGAACAATCTCACAGAACATGGAGTAAATTATTGTCCGACAAGGAACACCTCCAATACGTCCCTGAATCTGCACTTCCCATTTTAGACAAGACGTCCAGGCTTTAGCATGTGTAGTGAATAATTTTATATTGTATCCTACTTCCCTGCAATGCCCTATAACATGTGTATGCATTTCTCTACATCTTGCACTAGTCTTCATTCTGGATGAAATGCCCCAGCTCCTTTTACCATCATAATTTCAAATTCATAGTGGGGGTCTGTTTCTGAATCTAGGATTGTTATGTATGTTCTGCCAGCTCCCCCCTTTCCCACTTGGGAGCCTAAACATTTTCTTCCAATCTGTAATACTAGAGGGTGTTCCCTCTGATTTAATAGAAATGTTGTTATTTTTAATGAACTAAGGATGTAGGGTAACATACATACAAAGGTCAACAATGATTACAGTCTTAAAAACACAAAGATATCTAAGCATTTATTATACAGCCAAAAATGGAGAGAGACAACATAAACCAGCTTCAGACAAGTTTCAGGGTGAACAGTATATAGTTAGTATAGGGTAGGAGGGAGTCAGGAAGAAGTAGGCAGGCTAAAGGGCCATTGTCGGTGGGTAGAAGTGGGTGGCAAAAGTGCAAGGTGGATGGGCTGGAGGGCACCATATCTGAAAGTGCCATTAGAGAGGGGAGGGGGTGGGTGAGGCAGTGTGGTGTAGGGGAAGTAAGGGGTTAAAGTGTGGGAAACTGGTGCCAAAAAAGTGGAGCTCTAAGGGAGGTTACAGGTCACCTTCAACTGTGGTAAAATGAGGAGGCAGTTACTTAGGAGAGACCGTCACATTGAGTGGTAGAGGCGAGAAATAGTCTGAGTTGCCTTTCAAAGGGACCAAGTGTCGCAGTTGCAAGAGTTTCTTTGTTATGGGTATTGTTCCACTGAGGAGCCCTGTGTGTGAACAACCTCTGACCCATTGTGGTCCAGCATCTGGGGACCTGGGAGGTTTGATGCAGAGCACTGTATGTAAGCTGGGTACTGCTGTTGGCAGTAAGGAGCTTTGCCACTCCTGATGACATGAGCCCAAGGAGAACTTTTTTAGTTAACAAACAGGTCTGGTATTGTATTCTACTAAGGAGTGGTAGCCATCTGGCCTGGGCGTACAGGTCACAGGTGTGTGTTAGGTGGGCGGTACCCGTTAGAAGCCTACAGGCCTTGTTGAGTGTCACCGATATCCTCTGGAGGGCAGTAGGGGAAGCAGAGCCATAGATGACTAGACCGTAGTCAACAATGGAGGTGATGGAGCTGTAGATGGCCAGTCTAAGGGCATCAGTGATCATGCAGTGTTTGTGCTTGTGGAGCAGGCCAATCTGTATGTTGGTGGCATTGGCTACATTGCCAATGTGCCGCATGTAAGAAAGGGAACTGTCCAAGGTGATGCCGAGATATTTAAATTCAGGAGCCTGTTCAAATGAAGTCCCCACGTGGTTCTTGATGGCGTGGGACAGAGGTTTATACTTGCTCCATGCATTGCAGCATCTCATGACCTTAGTTTTGCTGTAGTTCAGGACGAGTTTATGTGAGCCAAAGCACTCTTCAACATGCCTGAAATCGCACTGCAACTGAATCTCAAGTTGTTTAACATCTTGGTTGCCACTAATCAGTACTGCATCATCTGCATTGAGTAATATTCTCTGTTGGCAGATGATAGGGAGACTGTTACAAGAAGAGAGAAAAGAGTAATTGCCCCAGTATAGACCCCTACAGGACACCTGAGAGGACTTTTTTCATCAGAGGTGATGCTAGCAATTCTAACATATTGGACCCTTGCCCCAAGGTAGCTAGCAAACCAGGGCAGTGCATTCTTGGAGAGCCCGAGAGTAGTCAGTTGCCTGAGTAGGAGTGGGTAGTTTACAGTATCAAAGGCCTTTGTCAGGTCAGGGAATGCTGCCTCCCCACAGATTCCTTGGTTGAGGGTGTCATGGATGAATTTGGTATTCCAACAGTGCCGTGGTGGTACTATGCCCTTTTTGGAAGCCATGCTGTTCTGGGCACTGGATTTCATATTTGTCCAGGAACTCGACAAGCTGGTCTGTGACTATTCATTCCAGGGTTTTCGATAAGGGGAGGAGGATGGAGATGGGCCTGTAGTTGGTGCGCAGTGACTTGTCTCCACTTTTGTGTACAGGTGTGACAGTCGCCTGTTTCCAGTGTAATGGGAATTGACCCAATCTTAGGGAAAGGTTGAAGATCTTTGTCAGGGGTTCAAGGATTTAATCTAGGACTAGTATAAGCAACTTCAGGTCGAGTGAGTCACCAGTCACCGCTATAGCCAGTTCTGCGGATGGCCTTGTATGTATGTGTGTGTATATGTGTATGTGTATATGTGTATGTGTATGTGTATATGTGTGTGTGTGTGTGTGTGTGTGTGTGTGTATATGTGTGTGTATGTGTGTATGTATGTATATGTGTGTGTATGTATGTGTGTGTATGTATGTGTATATATGTGTATGTATGTATGTGTATGTATGTATGTGTGTGTGTGTGTGTGTGTGTGTGTGTGTGTGTGTGTGTGTGTGTGTGTGTGTGTGTGTGTGTGTGTGTGTGTGTGTGTGTATATATGTGTGTATGTGTATATATGTGTGTATGTGTGTATGTGTGTATGTGTGTATGTGTGTTCTGGCTAAGTGCATTGGGATCTCTTTTGAAAAAGAACTGCAGAGTTGTGTGTACTTGGGACACAGTGTTAAAGGGGGAATTGGTGGTGGGGGCATTGAAAAAATCAGGTGTAAGAACACTGCCAAGGTTGGAGAATGCATTGTTGAACGTATTGGAGATGGTACCTAGGTCTAGCGTAGGTGTTCCATCAATGTTGAGCATGGTGGGTGGTGCCTTAGTATCCTTGCCTGTGAGGTCCTTCAGGTTATTCCAAAATTTTTTCCCATCACCCCAGGAGTTGGAGAGTGCCTCCCTAAAATATTTGCTTTTAGCCATCCGTATAGCTCGGGTACAGCCATTTCTTGCAGATTTGTATTTTTGAATGTCCCCTTGTGCTGATGTGGCTCAAGCACAGTGCCAGAGGTGGTCCCTTTGTTTGAGCCATGCTACAAGCTCTGAGTTTATCCATGAGTTAGACCTGCTTTTAACCTTCATCTTTTTTAAGTGGTGCATGGATAGCACAGGCCACCGTAAAGCAGCTGATGAACAGTTCCAAGGTTTTGTTTGTATCATTGAATGAGTCAGTTATCGACCAGTCCAGCCTGCTTGGATATGATTTTGGCAGCTGAAGGTGCCCCTGCTTGACTACCCTGGTGTGTATTATTTTAGGAGGTGGCTTGGTGAATTTGTTAGCCAAGAGCAGATAACAGGTGCGTGGTCATTTAAAGTATCAGGGAGTACAGACACCTTAGAGATTCTTTCGGGGCAGTTTGACAGTATCCAATCAAGTGGAGTGTAGATCCCCATCCTATAGTTGCACCTAGTGGGGGTGGGGACAAGCTGTGTGAGGTGTTGTGCCATGACAGCATCCTTGTAGGTGCAGGCCTCAGGTGAAAGCCAGTTTGTTAAAATCACCCAGAATTATGGTCTCCGAATTATGGTGTTAAGAGCATGTCTGAGCTGCAGGAATCTACAGAACTTGCACCTTCCAAGCTTGAATTTTGTTTGGATTTTTCTAAATGTAATAGATTTCCTGTCCTAGGATTTGGAATATTCCCCCATTTTAAATACCTTTCTTATCCCATCCTGCACTTTGCAACATCTCACCCTCAAATTTTATCAAGGGGTTTTCCCACAACCGTACATATCTTAACTAGAAATGATTCCCATCCCATGGGTTTACTTACGACTTTATAAACTTTAATTGAAAAGGTATAGTTCACCAAAGTTCACAAAGGAGTAAGGAGCTGAAAAGGCAATTGCCCATAATTAGCTCTTGGATGTATGTGTAATAGTCCAGATTGCCCCCATCCTTAAAGGGGAACTGTCACCAATAAGAGCCTCACACTCGTGTGAGGCTGATCCCAGTTTGCACTTGCGTACAAAAACTTTTTTTTTTTTTTTTTTACTTACAGTTTACTGTATAGTAGAATGCATTAGGCTAATTTTGCTGACATTTAAGATGCCATTTCGGGTAACCAGAAATCTCAGCATTTCCTGCAGCTGACATCAGAGGAGGGCTGCAGAGCTGAGAGATTCAATAGCTTTCAGAAGCCCGCAGAATACATATTAAATATTTTGTAAGCTAAAATCAGATGTTTGCTGGTCCTCCTGTGCTCACGGGGCTTAGTACAGTCCTTTGTGACTGTACCTGGCCCCAGGAGAACAGCAGACCAGCAAACAGAAGATTACAGCTATAAAAAAAACTCTGGCACTCACTGCAGGCTGTTGAATCTCCCACAGCTGCAGCCCTCAGCTTACAAGTCAATGAAATTAGCTTAATAGAATGTATTACACTGCAGTAATCGGAAAGTAAAAAAAAAAAAAAAGGTGTTTCTGCACACAAAGGGCTAATTAGGATCAGCATCACACTTGGGTGTGGGGCTCTAATTGCTGACAGTTCCCCTTTAATAAATTTGTCATGATTGCATTTAAAATTATCTTTTAATGTACTAATAACATATGCTGGGAGATTGTTCCAGGGGTTATTTACATGTTCAGTAAATAAAAATGTAAGTTCTGCAGTTCTGAATTTTCTGTTTTGTTTGTAAAGGGTAGCCTCTGTGTATCCTTGAAAGTCAAATTTAGTTAGTTTAATAAATATGTGTCCTGCACAATATCATTCATTAGTAAAATGTCACCTCCCTTCCTCTGATCTTCTAAGGAATACAGATTCAGAATATGCAGTATTTCTTTGCCTAGTAGTTCTTTGAGTCTCGTAATGATTTTAATTGTTTTACATTAAATTTTGTTGATTCTAATTATGTCTGATTTCCTGTACAGGCACCATACCTGGCTACGGTATGCCAATAGTGGTCTTGCATACCACCAATAAAGGACGGGGCATTATAACGTCTGCCCTCCTGCTGGATATATTTCTTTTTATTGCTCCTAGAACCCTATTGGCTTTTGAGATAGCAGCTGTGCAGTGATCCTTTTGATAAAAAGAATTATTTATAATACTTCCCAGATCCTTTTCCATCCTTCTGACTTTTAAAATTGTGTTACAAAGTGAGTACTGGTAATGTGTTTGATTCCCAGATGTATGACACTACATTTATCCATATTAAAACACTAATCTCGTTTGAATGCCTATTTTGTTATTTCCTCTAAATCTCTTTCAATACTGGTAATATCTTCCATAGTGTCACAAGGCCCATCAAGTTTGGTGTCATCTGCAAATGTTGTAACCCAGTTTATAACACTTCTATTTATGTCAGCTATAAAGATCTGAACTGTTATAGGCCCCAGTACTGACCCCTGATGCCCCCCACTTCTTACACTACCGTTGGATGATAAAAGACAATCAATGGATATGTTTTGGTTGTGTTCTATAAGCCAAATTTAATCCATAGTACCAGATTGTTATTTTTAGTTTTACCATTTTTTTAAATCCCTGCCCAGTGTGTTATATCAAAGGCCTTGCAAAATCAAGTAGCATGACATCTGCAGAGGCCTTGTTATCACAATGTTTACATATCTTTTCATATAAACATAACACGTTTGTCATGCAGAAGCAGACAGCTCTAAAAAGTCATGCTACTCCCAGTCTATATTGTTGATTGTCTTAATATATTCAATTATTAAGTCCTTTATTACTGACTCAAGAATCTTCCAAGGGGCTGATATCAACCCAATAGAGCTATACTTTCCTTCGTCCTATCTCCCCTTCTGTGTGGGGGTACTACCTTTACACATTGCCAGTCCTGTGGTGCAGTTTCACCATTAAGTGATTTTTCATATAAAATTTTTAAGAGTTTAACAACACTGGTTTTCATGAACTTTAATATTTGGGGTTTAATGCCGTTAGGGCCTGCTACACTGTGTTGTTTTAAGCTGTCTATTTTTTCTATAATGCTTGAGCCATCAATGGTAATATATTTTGTAGCATCAGTGAATACTGTGCAGAAATATTTATTGAATTTCTTTGCAACATCCTTTGGTTTAGAGAGAACCTTATTTTTAGTAATGTTAAATAATTTAGTTTTTGTATTCTTAAGAGAATTTATGTACCTGTAGAACATCTTGCTGTTGTTTTTATTTGCATTTTTCACTATTTTACATTCTGTATTTCATTTTGCCTTTCTTACACTGTTTTTTACATTCTTCTTGTACTGTTTTGATGTCTTCCCATGTCTCAGTTAAATTTATTTTCATATATTTGAATATGCCTTATTCTTCTTCCTTATAAGTTTTATTTGTTTATTGAACCATTATGGTTTTAGTCCCTTACTGCTACCTTTTTTAAACTTTTAACTGTAGTTACTTCATGTGGATATAATGCATTCTTTCATGTGATATCAACTCTCTTCAGCTGTTTTGTCCCTTAAAATATGATTCCATTCTATACTGTTTACGGTGGCATTGATTGCATCACTTTTTGCTGATATATGTGTATTATGGGGGCATGGTCATGCCCCTATAGTTAGGGTTGAGTAGGCACTTTAATGTTAAACCTCAATTTTTGTGCGTTAATAACTTTGCAATCGTTCAACAGATTTGCACAAAATCTGGAATGCATGGTCTGGTATGGTAGATCTCTTGATTTACCAAGTTGTATTTTGGTCAGACTTAGTTTCTGCACAGCAAAACACTAAAAAAATGCATTTTTCGCCACTTTTGACATGTTTTGTGTCCATGGCACTGTGACCACACTGTAGTCTTTTGGTCTGAAATTTGGAACTTAGAAAAGGTTTGAGTCAAGGAACAATCCAACATTGGTTTGGTTAAAAAATATTAATCCGTTCCAAAGTTATTAAATTTTTAATTTACGGGTTCTGAGCATGCTCAGTTCATGCCAAGATTTATATGTATATTTTTCGGACTAGGATTGGGCTCATGGTCAAGGATTTTGTCAGCTTGTGGACTAGGATTTAAAAAAATCCTAGTCTGTCAGAAAAATTCCTTGTCTGCGAGCCGCCATCTTGTTTTCAGTCCCCCCCCCCCCAAACAAAATGTTGTAGCTTTCTCCACGGGTGACTTTTGGGCCAAATGAGGCATGGATTTTGTTCATGTTGATGTCCTCTACAAAGCCATGCCTTTGGTTTGGCTCATTTTGGTCAAAAAATAGCTTTTTAAAATTTAAAAATTCTTTGACCATGACTAACTAATGATCCTAGTCCGCGAGCTGTCAAAATTCTAGTCTGCGAGACAATCCTTGTTCTCGAGCCTACAAAATCCTTGACCGTCAGTTTGTGACCAGATGTCCCTTCTCGCAGACCAGGATCAAGCTGACGGTCAAGGATTTTGCTATCTCACAAAAGAGGATCAGCTGGCGGACTAGGATTTTGTCAGCTCACGGACCAGGACTGGTGTTTTGAATCCTCTTTCATGAGATGACAAAATTGCAGTCTGAGAGCTGTCAAAATCCTAGTCCGCCAGCCAATCCTCTTTTGTGAGGCTGCAAAATCCTTGTCCATCACTTAGGGACCAGATGGACAAAATCCAATGGTCGGGGATTTCTCACGGATCACAAGTTTGCTATCTCACGGATGGGGATTGATCTGATGGCCAAGGATTTTGCTACCTTGCAGACTAGGTATTTTTAAAGATGTAAAAAGTTTACCTTTGCATTGCTAATGAATGGTTTGGTCTTTTTACTTGTAATTTACAGGGTATTGATGGGCTGTCCTACAGGTGTGAATTATGCTGTTTAGGTGTTGGGGAATTAAGCGGTTGCATAGATATGCCATCACGAAATTGAGAGTTTCCCCATAGGATAACATTGTGGCTCCCATTGCACTTTTCGGCACCCATATCTTGGAAACAAAGCGAAATACAGACTTTTTGTTACTGATGGCTTGGATCACCTTTAGGTGATCCAATTCATGGAACAAGACTGGAGAACATGGACTACACCTGGATTGGAATTTTTTCTGTTGCTTGTACGGTTCATGAGATATTGGCATATTAGTGTCAGAAGGGTTCCAGTGGTGCATTTCCAGTGATTTTCGGTGGTCATATCTCATAAACAATGTGAGATATGGATTTGGTCAATTTATGTCATGTGGACAACTCGCTATCACAATTATGACACTTGAATTTTTTTTTGTAGCACTATGGTTCCTGAGATAGCAACAAATTAGTGTTACAAGGGTTCCTTGCCCTATAGTGTTGCTGTATGGTTCTGTACCTATGTGTACATGGGAGCGCAGGGCCCAGAGGGCCCACACTCCCACACATGCATATCGTTATGCACAAATGGGCAGCTTAGTGGGAGCGTGGGGCCCTTTAGTTATATTACACTTTTTCAAAAAGTAAGGAAATTCTTGGCAAAAAAATGCATTTAGTGCATCAGTTAGGGTTAAAGCAACACAAGTGAGGAAATGAGACATTAGGGTTGAGTCTCTAACACCCCACCCCCTCCTCCACAGACTGACAGATGCTGGGGTGTGCCATGGGGTCCTGAGGCCTAACTCTCACCCCATTCTCCTTTACTGTGGCATGTCAATCTGTTTACACATGGAATGGGGTGAAAGTTGGGCTACATGACCCCATGGCACACCCCAGCATCTTTCAGTCTTTGGAGGAGGGGTTGGGGTGTTGGCGGGGTTAGGGACTCAACCCTAACATCTCCTTTCCTCATGTTTTTTGCTTTAACCTTAACTGATGCATTAAATGCATTTTTTTTGCCATGAATGGGTGGGGAGTGTGTGTGTGTGTGTGTGTGTGTGTGTGTGTGTGTGTGTGTGTGTGTGTAAACCTCTTGGTTTTCTTATTGTTACCCTGCGTGTTGAACAGTATACACGAGTGGTAACTATTTCCAAGAGGCTGTATTACTAGGCAGTTAGTGGGATGAGTTGTTATATTTTGTGGTACTGGAAGTAAACAAAAAACAGATAGAGTTGGTTATCAACAGAGGTGACTGACTGTTGAAATTGTCCCCTAGAAGCAAACTGTCTTGTTTAAACAACAATGACCAATGGTATCTTTAAAAATTTGTCAAGGCCAAGCCCCTGTTCTTTTTCTCAGACTTAATTTGTAGAACATAATCTTTGACTCTCCCCATAGGATGGATATTAACCACAAAAATCAATTCTGAGCGGAAGGCTTCACAACAGATAAAATATCCTCAGTGCTATAATAATTTTCATTTTGTTAACCTTCCCCAAAGAGATAGGTGCAGAGTCTCCAATTGCAAAAAAAAATCCATTTTAATTTTTTAAATGACTGGTTCCACATTCAATTTGCCAATCCTCTGGAGATATGACTCACTCACTGAGTACTTTGTGCTGCAATACTGTTTCTTAATAATCAGATGGTATCTGTACTGTTGAAAGAACCATAAGCCAATGTTTCTAGGAATAAATTCCCTTTCTCAGGGCTGAACAATTTTTAGCTGCTAAGTGGCAAGCAGGATGCTGAGGATGTCCCTGCTCAAACAGGGTGGAGGACAAGAGGAATAACGCTCTACTTTGAGAATACCAACAAGGCTAAACACAATGTAAGTTTAAGATAAAACAACACAGCAACATCAAAAAGAAATCGCTCGAATAAAAAAAAAAAAACAGGACCCTTCCCCCAACAGCAACACTGCTCAAAAATCCCAAACCGTAAAGGAACTCCATCCTACAACTTAAAAACAATTCAGTACTTCCTACTCACAAATCCAAACCCAAAAAGCCTCGGTGCTGCTCACATTTTAAATGCCTAACAAAACACAAAATATATTTAAAAACTATAATTCTACATGACAGAAACTTGCAAACATACATCACTAAAACTTCTACAAACATTGCTCTAACAGGTAATAAAATATCCACTTACTTCATTAGAAACAAACAAAGGACAGCTGAAACTCTCTGCTTGCATCTCAACTGCCCAGTAGTGCACATTAATGAGGTCACATAACATCTAATCAGTAGTCTATGCCATAAGGTCTGACACAGATCACGTGGAATAAACAGGAAGTACATCTCAGGCTTCCAGTTCAGCCTCGTGGATTATATGGGAAGTACAGGAAGTTAAAAGTCAGAAAAACCCATAGAGTTCTATATGTATATTGAGAGAGACTATGTGCAGACTGGCATTCGCTCCCTTGAAGCCACGTGTCCACCATATTACGGGAGGACTGAACTGCTGGCAGATAGCAGGAACCCTTCTTGAAACTTAGATACTGGCACCAACACACTGTTCTGATAGAAATGTGCCAATCTATTTTTGTAAGAAGTACCATTGACAACAGGGAAATGAAGAAGCAGACGCACATTGTGATGAGAAAAACAAGGCATGCTCATGTTTTCTTTGCTTGTATAAGCAGTGCATTACTCCATTGCTCTCAGAACAGTGTGTTTGTGCTGCTATCTAAGTTTCAAGAAGGGTTCCTGCTATTTGCCGGCAGTTCAGTCCTTCCATATTATGGCGGATGCGGGGTTTCAAGAGATCAAATGCCAGTTTGCATTCTAGCCTCTCTCAATATACATATAGAACTCTATGAGGAATACCTCCTTAAAGCAACAAAATAAGCCACTCCCTTGCAGTGCAACCACACCCAACCAGTGCAGCTTACCAGATGCAATTTAACCACTGCCGAACATTTTTAAATTTTTTTTTTTTTAAACCTTTGTTCTACCAGGAGAGAGACACTAAGCTGAAAGCTTGTTTTCAGGTGCAACCTGGGAGCACAAGGAAGTTAAGTGACTTGCTCAGCGTCCCACTGTATGCCAGTGGGGGCTGTGGGATTCAAACCCAGGTCGGCAGCTTAGAGCCTTAAACCACTGCGCTATACTGCCTCTTTAATTATGCTAATGTCCTAAAGGCAACATTTTAAAGATACAGCATCAAATGGCAACACTACTACACAACTAAAAAGCTAACAATACTAAGCATTTTATAAGTGGAATAAGGCAATTCCATATGAGGGATCATGCTGTGTCAATGTACCTTGTGTTGGTTGAAGTCCCTTGCTCTTCAGTGTCAGGACTGTAATATGCTACTTGGTACATCAACATAGCATAACCCTCCCCCCGCCCCGTCATGCCTTATTCCTTAAGTTTTGCTCTAAAGTGCTCCAAAGCTATTTTTTTTTTTTTAGTTTTCTTTTTGGTTCTACCCACATAATACTTACTGTAGGTGCCACAACTGTATTGTAATAAATAAATAACCCTTTATGTGTCGCAGGTTATACTGTGCAGTGATTGCTTACGCTGCTTAAACTCTACCAAATGGGAGTTTTATCTTCTAATCAATGCCCTAAATGTCAACAAGCACTTGCTGATCTACTCCATATGTTATGGTCTTGTGATAAAATCAGTCCTTATTGGCTCAGCATTCGAAAATGCCTTGACCCACTACTTGCACTGTCAGATAACTTCAACCTGGAAATTTGCATCTTGGGTGATTATGCACATTTACAAGGGTGTCAACAGAGGGCACACATGGCCTTAATTTCAACCTGTGCTAAGAAAGTAATTTTGAGGCATTGGCTGGAGTCTACTACCCCCACCTACGTGGAATGGTTTAAGGAAATCATGTTTGCCTTACAAGCAGAGCTCATCATTGCAGGAGCTACCAACAGAATGGACAATTATAAACTAAGATGGGAACCACTGTATACTCTTATCGATTCAGTAGACCCTAATCACTCTTGCCTCCCTTTTTAATGACAGTTACATCCCCTGGATATAATCTCCCAAACCATCTTTTATTATTGCATTTCTTTACAACCGTCCTCATTTAACAGTAAGTGGCAGACTGGGGTGGGTTGGGAGGAAGGGAGGTGGGTGGGATACAGACAACGATAACATGTTTTAGGATTTCTTATACTGTAATCCTTCCCTATGTGCTACACATTATGTATTAGTATTCTACTAACTGAATTTTTGCTCCAGCATTATCATGTTGTCTATACTGGTGGTGGTTGTTAATATCTTAAAACAATAAAGCTTATTAAATGGAGAGGTATGGTGCAGTCTCTTACAGGGATGGTCCTTCCAGTTTTTGGATTAACAAAAGATTTTGTGTTAAGCATCTTAGGGCAGTAAACACGTCTTCCACGTTCAAAGCTTTCATTAGGAGGATCAAGTGACCATGTTTTTTGCTTTGGGGGGGCTTGTGCCAAGAATGCGTAAGTTTGTCCCATAAATTAGGAGATCCCCTGTCGATCATTTTAGAGCCTTGTGTCATAAAATCAGGTAAAGAGGGGTCAGCAAGGAATATATCCCATTTTCTTTGTAGAATATCATAAATCCGATTGGCCTGAGTACTATTTATTTATTTCAAAAGTTTTACCAGGAAAACATACTGAGCTGGTACCAGCTCATTTCCAGATGCATCCTAGGGGGATGGGTGAAGGGGAGTATAAAACTGAGGATATGCAAGTGAAAATGTAAGGTGCAGTCGTAATAAAAAAAAAAAAAAATACAGTAAAAATACAATAAAATAAAAGTAAAAATGCATAACAGGGAGCAGTCATAATTTACAAGCAGGTAGTCAGGCCAACACAAAATAATACTTTCTCCGAGAACATTAGCAACACTGTTAAGAGAATCCACCAAAAGTTAGGCGCTGCCTACCAACTCAGACATCTCCTGTCTGCTGAAGCACGCCTTGCCATTGTGCAAGGTGACCTTCTGCCCGTCCTTGACTACTGCTCCCCTGTCTACTCCTTTGTGTCCTCTACAGTACACGCATGACTAAACACGACATACAATTCCATCTGTCGCTTTGTCCTTCAGGCTCCCTACTCCACCCATCACTGTGCACTATACAAGTCTCTAGGGTGGCTCCCACTACAAGGTTGTTTTGATTATGCCATGGGTTGATTGGTGGACAACGCACTCAGGAATGACCACCTGCCCCCCCCCACTCATCCCTTCTAACAGGCAGGGTGACTACTAGGAACCTTAGGGTATCCTCCATCCCTCTGCTGGAAGTACCACACATCTCCACTGCCATGGGTGGTAAAGCTTTCTCTGTCTCTGCCCCTTCCCTATGTAACCGACTCCCATCGGCCATCCTCTCATCCCCCTCACACCTGTCCTTCAAAAAAAAACTAAAACACTGGCTCCTGACTGCAGCCGTCTGTCACTGCTCTCCACAACAATACTAGGGCCTGCTAACCCCCATGCTCTACGGCAATACTGTTTGCTGCTAGTGCCTACCTCCCTGCCCATCCCTTTCTTACCTCTCTTTTTCTTGTATCCTAAAGCTCCCAAGTATCATGCTTGCACTTTTTCACATTTGCTCCCTGGTCCTGCTTTGACCTCCAATCTGTATGACATTTGATTGTCAGACTCTATGGATCCTTTTCTGGCTGGGTACCTTGATGTTTACTTTTTGCCTCATTTAATCACACACTGCTGCTGCCTGTTACTTGTACTACTGCTCTCGTTGTAATCATATGTAGCTAACTGTTTAAATACTTGTACCATTGCTATTATTGCTTGTGTATCCAACTATTTTTGTACATTCTTGTCTCATCACCTCATGTTGAGGTGTGTTTATCCCGTGCCCTGTATGTATTATTGTGTTTTTTTTTTTTCTCCTGTTATTGCCACCTCGTGACCTGGGTCGTGACTGAAAACAGTCCCTCGGATCAGTTCACTTATCCGATTTACCAAAGACATCAATAATACATAAATAAAGATAAATAACAACGTGGACATGGAACCTTTGTAAAAGAGCCTTGGCTCAAAGGTAATTGTAATCCTAGATCTAAATAAACAAAAACAAAAACAATGCGAATTAAGGTACAAGTGCTATACAGGACAGGGAATATTGCCAGACAGTAGCAGATAGCTCGCACCTTAGCAGTCTAGGTGGTGGCAGTCAAAGTCAGTGCAGAAGGCAGGTTCAGGAGCAAAACATTACTAGATATCACTAACTGATTTAGGTGCAACAGGACGCAGAGGGTAATAGTAAACAGAGTCCACTCTGAAGAAAGGGAGGTTACTATCTGGGTACTGCAGGGTTCAATACTGGGACCTGTCCTCTTTAATGTCTTTAAGTGACATTGCAGACGGACTTGAAGGAAAAGTATGTTTCTTTGCAGATGACAGAAAGATCTACAACAAGGTCGATACAAAAGATGGGGTGGAAAGGATGAAAGGGACATGGCAAGGTTGGAGAAATGGTCAAATGTATGGCAGCTTAGATTCAATGCAAAGAAGTGCAAAGTAATGCACCTGGGAAACAAAAACCTGGGGAAGAGTACACAATGGAGGGGTGAGATACTAACAACAACAACAAGCATTTGTCAATGCCGAATGTTTGCTTGCTGGCATTGGCATTGGTAGTGCAGAAGTTACAGAGCTGCATAATAGGAATGGCAGTGAAGTATTAAACTGAAGCCAACCCCACCACCACCCTGCAGAGAGTGACAGGCATTGGGGTGTGCCTTTGGGTCATCAGGCACAATGGCCACGCCATTTCACCACACCCTACCCTGCAGACACTGACAAGTGTCACGGTGTGCCTTGGGGTCTTTGGCCCTTATGCGCAGCCCATTCCATCAGGAAATATGGTGAATTGGGTGCGGTATAGGAGAATGGGGTGAACTTTGGGGCCAAAGAGTCCAAGGCATACCTTGATGCCTCTCACTGGTTGCAGGGTGTGGAATGGTATGAGCATTACAGGCAAGAATCCCAAATCCCAGAGTTGCAGGTTCTCATGGCAGAGGGAGAGGTGGACATTGCAGCCATCACGGAAACATGGGCCACCCAATATAATGACTGGGACCTGTCTGTACCAGGGTACAGGTTATTTCGTAGGGACAGGGTGACTGGGAAAGGAGGGGGGGTGGCACTATATGTGAAGGAAGGACTGAAGTGTGTAAGGGAGGAAGGGGAGGAGGGCAGTACAGAGTCACTTTGGGTGCAAATCCAGGATTCCAAGAATAGGAGACTTAGAATGGGAGTGGTGTACAGGCCACCATCTCAGATGGAGGAGTTAGACAGGGAACTAGCGGGACAGATCAGGAGGACCTGCGAGAAGGGTAGTGTGGTGATTGTGGGACTTCAACATGCCAGAAGTGGACTGGAGCACCCCAACAACCAGGAACAGAAGGAGCAGGTACTGCTGGATGCCTTCCAGGACAGCTTCCTGCTGCAAATGGTCAGTGAACCAACCAGGTTAGGGAATACCCTTGACCTTGTGCTGGCAAATGGGGACTTTGTGAGAGAACTTACAGTGGAGGAACCGCTGTCAGGGAGTGACCACCACTCAGTATGGCTCACATTGGATATGGGCAAGGAAGGAGGGAATCTGGCACAAGAGTGCTGGACTTCAGGAGGGCTGACTTTGGGAGGATGGGGAAGTGGTAAAGGGTACCTGGCCAGAATTCAATCTAGTATGGATACTAACCAGAGATGGAGCTCATAAAGTTGGGGATAGTGGAGGCAACCAAAACCTGCTGCAAAGCCCAGAGCAAGAAGGCTAGAGCTAAGAAACCGAGCTGGTTGAGCAAGGAGGTCATGGAAAAGGTAAGGAAGAAAAGAGCTGCCTTTAGGAAATACAAGAAAACAGGGAGGGGGGAGGACAGAGAGGAGTTGGACAGAATCGAAGGAGGTGACAAGGGCAGTAAGGGGAGCCAAAGCATCTACGGAACTCAGGCTGGCACAAGGCATTAAGAAGGGGGAGAAGGACTTCTTTAAGTACATCAGGGAGAAAAGGAGCTGTAAGGACCACATAGTAAGGATTAGGAAGGAGGGGGGTTGGGTGGAAGCAGGGTATGATAAGGCGGAAGCACTAAATGAGTACTTCTGCTCAGTATTTACTAAAGAGAAGAGGGGGGTGACACCCAAGATGGGTGAAATGGCAGACGGGGGGAAGTGGTGACAGATGGGGAAATCATGGAGGACAGAGTTCGAGAGGGTTTGAAGGCACTGAGGGTGGACAAGGCACCAGGCCCAGATGGCATCCACCCCAGGGTACTGAAGGAGCTGGCAGAGGTCCTTGCAGGACCTTTGGCAGACCTATTTAATGCCTCACCACATTCGGGGTGTGTACCTCAGGACTGGAGGATGGCTCATGTGGTGCCCTCCACAAGAGTGGCCCCAAGGATGAACCGGGAAACTACAGACCAGTGAGCCTCACATCCATCGTGGGTAAGCTAATGGAGACTATCCTGAAGGAGAGGCTGGTGGCCCTCTTAGAGGCCAAAGGACTACAGGACAGCAGACAGCATGGCTTCATCACGTGGCCGATCCTGCCAAACCAACCTGGTGGGTTCTATGACTGGGTAACTAGGCAACTGGACGGGGACATGCAGTGGATGTCCTGTATCTGGACTTCAGTAAGGCATTCGACTCAGTGCCACATGGAAGGCTGGGAAGGAAGTTAGTAGGCACAGGGGCAGGTGCAATGCTGGTGAGATGGGTAGAAACTGGCTGCAGGGAAGGCAACAGAGGGTGGTGGTGGGTGGGAGCTCTCACACCCAAGGGCAGTGACAAGTGGTGTCCCACAGGGCTCGGTTTTGGGACCAGTGTTGTTTGGGATATTCATTGCAGACATATCATGGGACATCAAGAGCAAGATCAGTCTGTTTGCTGATGATACCAAGGTTGGTAGCGGTGGTGGATGACCTAGGGGATGGCAGGGGTTGCAGGATGATCTGGCAAAGCTTGAAACCTGGTCAGACACCTGGCAACTGGCTTTAATGCCAAAAGTGCAAGGTGATGCATTTTGGGATGAAGAACCCAAGGAGGACTTACCAGCTATGGGGAGTGCAGCTAGCCCAGACAGAGGAGGAGAAGGATCTGGGTGTGCTCATCACAGGGTCAATGAACAACTCGGCACAGTGTAGGAAGGCAGCTGCAAAGGCCAACAAAATGCTGGGTTGTATTGCAAGGGGTATATCCTCAAGGAGGGAGGAGGTGATTCTGCCACTGTATAGGTCATTAGTTAGACCACACCTGGAGTACTGCGTGCAGTTCTGGCGTCCGTATCTGAAAGGGACATTAAGTTACTGGAGGAGTGCAGCGCAGAGGCGACAAAGATGATCAAGGGTCTGGGGACTTATCATATGAGAGGAGGTTGAAGGAGTTGAACATGTACTCACTGGAGGAGAGGAGAGACAGGGGACATGATTGAAACCTTTAAATACATGAAAGGAATAAACAAGACAGGTACAGAGGGGCTGTTCAAAGTAAGGGAGGGAGGGCCACCAGGGGCCATGATATGAGACTGGAGCGAGGAAGGTTCAGGAGGGAGATGAGGAGACACTTTTTACAGAGAGGGTGGTGGCTGGGTGGAATCGTTACCTGCAGAAGTGGTATGCAGTAGAACAGTGGACTGCTAAGCGAGGATGGGACAGGACAAGGGGAGGGTTAATGAAGGGAAGGGTGGAAGGGAGGGGCAGCTGCAGAATAAGGGGTGCTAGCTGCACATTCGAGCAGACTTGATAGACCTCTAGGCCTTTATCTGCTGGCAAATTTCGTATGTTCCTATGTAAGTCACACCCCTGATGCCTGTCATTCTCTACAGGGTGGGACATTATGGTTGGAAACCCTAACAGCTCAGGCATTCGTTGGTACTGTATTTTCACTCCAAATTTTCAACATGTTTTTTGAGACCCCCACCTCATGAACAGTGGCAATATCAGTTTGTTAGCCAAAAGCTGCTTATGCACAGCGACTACGGCATTTAGCACCACAGGTGCAAAAACACATTCCGAACAGGATGTGAAAAATGACAGTTGTACTGTTCATGGGGAGGTGCAAAAAATGGCAATGTTGCAAATCTGCAGTAGAAATAAAAAAAACTGGTGAAGTCACGAGCGTGCATAGAAACTGTGCAACGCACACCCATAATGTAATTAGTGTGGGCATTTTTACAGCAGATTATCAACTCAGGCATTTTGGGACCTCCGATCATGAACAGTGTCACTGTGATTTTCTTTATCTGTCTGAACAATGATTTCCCAGCAACCACGTCTCTGCACACTGAAAGTGTAAAACACATTTCGGCCATGTTGTGAAAAATGACAGCTGTACTGTTCATAAGGAAGTGTGGAAAAATGCAACTGGTGAAAATCTGGACTGAAAATATTACAAAGTCATGAACTTAAGAGGGTGCGTGGAAACTGCGCAATGCTGACTCGTAACTCAGTCATTTTATGGACTTTTGTCACCAAATTTTCAACATAGCCATTTTAAGACCTCTGCTCATGAACAGTGTAACTGTGATTTTCTTAATCTGTCCCAAACATTGCTTTCGCACACCGACTGCACCATTGTGCGCTACATGTGCGGAAACACATTTTGGGCGACATGTGAAAAATGACAGCTGTACTGCTCATAAGGAGATGTGGTAAAATGGCAATGTTGAAAATCTGGACTGAAAATATTGAAAATTTGTGAACTTACAAGCATGTGTAGGAACTGCGCAACGCACGCTCGTAAAACAGTCATTTTTAGGAATTTTTCCACCAAAATTTCAACATAGGCTATTTGAGAGCCCACCTTATGAACAGTGGCAGTGTCGTTTCATTACTCAGTCCCAAAAGGTGATTTTGCGCAGTGACTGAGAAATCACCCTTCGGGCCCGAATAACGTCATGACAGTGCAATAATTCATGAGGAGGGTCGAAAACCCCATGTTGAAAATTTGGCCCAAAATGCCTGAGATATGCAAAAGTTGAAAAACCCTATCATTATACATTATACAGCTTACCGGCATTTCCTCAGTTCGTGGTCGGCTTTGAAGAGTGCAGACGTGTTCCCGGTCCACCGAAGATCGTCGTGCCGGAGTCTGGAGGTAAGTATGGGGTGGGGGTGTGGGGAGGCAGGGTGCACAGTGGGTGAGCGCGGGTGGTGACAGACACAGCGAGGGACCGCTTTTGATTTTTAGGTTTTTTTTTTTAATGTTGACGAGCGGGGCGTTTGCCACGCTGGGGTGGGCTCCCAGTGTGGCAGAAGGACGACTGATTGGGCGTGGAGCTGACAGGGATTGGGCAACCCGTCAGCCATAGCATTTGTTGCCACACTGGGGTGGGCTCCAGCGTGGCACCCTGTACTGGGGAGACATTGGAGCCGACAGGGATTGGGCACCCCCATCGGCTGATCTGAGGTGTAGCCAGGGGTGGGCACCCAGTGTGGCATATGGACCTGTGTTCCTGGGGACGAGCACAGCCGACGGGGATTGGGCCCTGTTGGCTATACAGCAAGGCTGAGGAGGGCAGCACGCAGCATATGTGTGTGTGTGTGTGTGTGTGTGTGTGTGTGTGTGTGTGTGTGTGTGTGTGTGTGTGTGTGTGTAGCATGCATGAGCAGGCGATATCTGATCGCTGCTCACTGGAGCGTAGCTCCCCCTTTCAACTGTATGCCACTGCATTTTGGAGCTGTCATAGACAGCTCCAGCAGCATTGGAGAACTGCAGCCGCGCCTGCAAACACACTGACTGAATTGGAAGAGGGCTGACACACCTCCGAAAACTTGGATGATGACACTATGTTTCTTGCACATGCGTGCAAGCAAACATAAAAATGGAAAGGGTCCTTGGGGTAGTCATATCAGATGACCTTAAGGTGGGCAAGCAATGTAAGAAGGCAATAAGGAGGTCTGGCGGGATACTGGGATACATAGGGAGAGGTATCACCAGTAGAAAACAGGAATTTGTTATCCCTCTGTACAGACAGTTGGTGAAACCCCATCTGGAGTACTGTGTGCAGTTCTGGAGACCCCATCTCCACAAGGACATAGACAGAATGGAGGCTGGCCAGAGGAGGGCAACTAAAATGGTGCAGGGTCTACACCAGAAGACACATGAAGAGAAATTAAAGGACCTTAATATGTATGCCCTCAAGGGGGGGGGACATGATAGAAACTTTCAAGTACCTCAAGAAAATCAACAAAGTCCAAGAGGGTAGCATCTTTCAGAAAAAGAGATGTGCATGAACAAGCGGGCACAATTTGAAGATAGAGGGTGGACGGCTCAGAGGTAATGTGAGGAAGTATTTTTTCATGGAGAGGGTTGTGGATACATGGAACAACCTTCTTGAGGTAGTAGTGAAGTCAAAAACAGTGGGGGAACCCAAGAATGCATAGGACAGACATAAGACAAGTCTAGTGGGGGGTAGGAAGAAATAGGCTGTTGGTTAACTAGGATCTGCAGCTTATTCATTAGGTAGGGAAATGGGCAGACTAGGTGGGCCAAGCGGTCCTTATCTACCATCAAATTCTATGTTTCTATGTGCAGTTTAACCTGGGGGGTAGGAAATTGGTCACAGTTGGGGGGCGCAAAGAGGGACATCAACAACACAGGAAGGAGGGAACACAAGGGTCAGGGGTCAGGAACAGTTGCAGGAGGGGGTTGTAAAGTCAGGAAGAAGGGATTTGAGGGAGGAGAAGGACAAGCTTAAGTGGACAAACAGGGAAAGAGAGGACCAAAATTTAGAAAAATATGAGAAAGCAGCTTGGTCCATGGAAGTTTTCCAGGAGGGAATGGGAAGCAATGTTTTTGGGAGGGGGGTAGAAGGAAGGAGTTGGGGAAGAAAGAAGGGCAGAAAGGTAGGAGGAAGAGAGCCAAACCATAATTTGGAGGTGAAGGTGACTCAGTGGATCAGGTGTGTGGCATCAAGGGAAGGGAGGAGAGGGAGTAGAGAGAGCAGTGGTGTGTACAGGGGGCAGTCCAAGGTAAAATGGCAGAAAGAAGGGTCCAGTCTGGCAAGGGTGGACTTGGGAGCAGTGCTGCACACAACACTGCAGTAGTTGAAGACAGGGAGGATCATTTTCATGACAAAGTAGTGGCTGGAAGGGAATGGGATACTGGCTTTGTTTCTATAGAGTGCACTCTTGTTTGGGGGCATAGCTTGAGATGGATGGCATCAATGAGAGCTGAAGAGTCGAGGTGCCAGTCCAGCCAGACCACAAGGTACTTAAGAGAGACATCCTCAATTACAGTACCAGCCAGGGTGCGGAAGCAGGGGTGAGGAGAAAGCCTGGAGAGCCTCTGCCAGGAGCCAGAGGTCATGGAAACAGTTTTCTTGACATTGAGAATGTTGGACCAAATCCAGCTCTGAACACTGTCAAAATCTTGTTGGAGATGGACAGTAAGGTCGGCAACAGAGGAGCTAGAGGCAAACACTGTGTCAATGGATAGGTACAGAGGAACAGGCAGAAGGGAGGTAATTTCAGGAACATGGAGAAGTATATAAACATAGAAACATAGAAGTTGATGGCAGATAAGGACCACAAGGCCCATCCAGTCTGCCCATTTCTTTTTCTACCTTATAAATGTGCCATCGTCCTTTGCTGTCAGTGGTCTATCTATTCATACTCATCTGTATTGCTCCCTTATGCCTATCCCATGCCTGTTTGAAGCCCTGCACTGTATTCATATCCACCACTTCCTGAGGTAGGCCATTCCATGCATCCACCACCCCTTCTGTGAAAAACAACTTCTTCACATTACCCCTTAATTGGCCTCCCTCTAATCTCATGCTGTGTTCTCTTGTCCTGCTGTTTTTCTTATATTGAAAAATGTTAGACTCTTTCACCTTGTTAATGCCCTTAAGTTGTTTGAATGTTCAGTCATCTCACCTCTCTCCCTCCTTTGCTCTGGGGTATACATATTGAGCTCCGTTAATCTGTCCTTGAATGTTTTCTGATGCAGTCCCTGCACCATTTTGGTTGCCCTTCTCTGGACTGCCTCGATTTGGTTAATGTCCTTGTGAAGGTGTGACCTCTAGTACTACACGCAGTACTCCAGATGGGGCCTAACCAGTGTCTTGTAAAGAGGGATTATTACCTCCCTCTTCCGACTTGGGATACCCCTACTAATACACCTCAACATCCATCTAGCCTTACCTACTGCTTTAGTGGTCTGCTTGGATGATTTCAGGTCATCGGTGATGATGACGCCCAAGTCTCTTTCTTCCCTTGTGGCCCAGGACAGAACCTTGGGGAACACCTGAGCAAATAGGGAGTGGGGGTGAAAGCATGTCTCTAATATGGGCAGCTTGTGATCTGCCCTCTATGTAGGAGCGGAACCAGATGATTGAGAAGGCAGAGAGCCCTGCTGCATTAAGCTTGTCTAGGAGAAGGTGGTGCGACGGTGTGTCGAAGGCTTTGGCCAATTCAACAAAGATGGCAGAAGTAAACTGGCCATGGTCCATACCAGTGAGGATGGAGTCAGTGACCTGGAGTAGGACTTCCTGAAACCAGACTGGAAAGGAGTGAAGAAGGAAGAGTCAAGTAAAGAGGTGCATTTGAGAGGATAAGTTGTTCCTGGAACTTGACCAGGGTGGGGAGAAGAGAAATGGGATGAAAGTTTTCAAAAGAGGAAAGATCACCCCCTTTAGGGAGGAGGAAAACAGTAGCCCATTTCCAAGCATCAGGGACAGAGGCAGAGGAGAAAGAGAGGTTAAGGAGAAGGGTAATACAGAAGGTGATGGCTGGTGTAGAGAGGAGCAGAAGCTTGGGGTCATAGCCATCTTAGCTTGTACCCTTGTGAGGGTTAAGAGCTAGAAGGGCCTTAAGGGACTCTAGAGGGTCGTAGGAGAGAAGTAGGAGTGGGAGGGAAGAGGGAAAGAGTGAGTAGGATGGGGGAGGAGTGAAAGGGCACAGGTGGTGAAGGAGGAGTTCAAGAAAGAAGCAACGGCAGCAGGGTCAGTGATGTGGGAGCTACCAACCTTGAGAACAGTAAGGAAGGACTGAGTTGGGGGGGAGGGAGTGGATAACTTTTCAGAACTTAGAGGGGTGATTAAGGTTGTTCTGGAGTGTGGATGCAAAGTACTTGCATTTTGCAAGCCTGTTGCTTTGGTGCATGCATTACGAAGGTTTCAGTCTAGACTAGATCTCAAGCTCAAAGGCAGGCCAGCAGTTCAGCAGAGATGTGGGGAAGGTGGGAACCACTGACCCTGGTTTTCTTGGGTGGGGCATGGTGGTTCCAGACAACCATAAATTTGGTATGGAAGGATTTGAGGGCCGAATTGATGTAAGTGGCTTTAGAGATGCGGGACCAGTCAGTGGTCAATAGGTCAACATGGAGGGAGGATAAATCCAGTGACCTTGGGATCCTTAGGGTGATGGACCCTGTACACATAGTAGACCATTTGATGGTCACTGAGGGCATTTGAGTGGATACCTGCATCCACACCATGGTGGGGGTGAGAAGAGAGTACCCTGTCCAGAAGTGCATGGTGCAAGGATTTATGATTTAGATGGGTGGGGTTGAAAATTAGTTGTGATAGCTGGAAGGATTTAACATTTTGACAATTGTGCACAGAGGGAAGAGTCAATTAATGTTAAAAAATCCCCAAGTATCAGCAACGCACCAGATGAAGACTGAGAGCAGATGGAGGAGAAGAGTTCAGTGACCAAATCAGAGGACAGGCCTAGACAACAGTACACTTCTGCTATGAAAAAGGGACAGTGAAGGGAAGGGCGAGTTTGAGGAGGAGCAGCTCACAGGCGAAGGTGAAAGAGACTGATAGCACAGGCACAAACTGAATGACAGAGGAAAGGTAGATTGCAACACCACCACCTCTCTTGGGGCAATTCCGCCTAGCTATGGTGTTACCAAGTACGGACACTGAAGAGTCTCAGACTTTCTGGGAGAGCCAAGACTCCAACGTAACAAAAACATCCGGCTAGAGACTATATGTGATAACCATGCCAACTTATAAAATGGCATAGAACAATGGAGAAATCCGATTGGTTATTTATTGTGCAACATGGGACAATGTCGCACTATAAATAACTAGTCCCAGTAAAACAGCCACAGCACAGAATCCAGTGGCTCACTGATTAATTTTTTATGCATTCTATTTAGAATGTAGTAGTATTTTGAAGTCGCCATTTTTTTACTCTCAGTAAAACCGAGTGAAGTTCATACATACACACACATTCTCTATTAACAATATAAATAACCAATCTAGTTTAAAAAAAAAAAAACTAGTTAAAAAAGACAGAAATAGCACTCGACCTGATACAAATGCTCCAACAGTAGAAAGGAACACATAAACACCAAATTGCTGTCCTGTCATCTCAGTTCACTCCATGGACATGCCAAACCTGCTTCAGTAGCGCTCTCTCCCTCTCTGTTTCTCCCTCTCTCACTACTAAATCACTGCTCACTGGCAGCCGCTACATCTTCCCTACGTTAACTGAATAACTGTTTAAACAAAACAAAAAACAGTGCTTCCAACAGGAGACAGGACCATAGTGATAGCCTGTCATGGTGCTCTTGCTTTCACTTTCCTCGCGATGTCACCCTAAACCGTTATAAATCTCTTACTCTCGCTCTCTTGTTCTCTTGACAAATTGCCCATGAATCATTTTTTTTAAAAAAAAAAAAAGCAATTTTTGAAGTACTGTGACTTACCTAACATCAGTGAAGACAGGAGTGTGTGGGGAGAGTTCTAGCGAACAGCTGATAAAGCGAAGGAGACGGAGGAGGAAGTAGCCAGTGGCGGCTACTAAACAACACAATAGCTAGCAACGTCTGAAAAGGAGCTGTGTTAAGTTCGATATGTTTTCCCCATGAAACTTTTGAAACAACTAAATAAATGTGCTCATCTATACAGCCGAACTTCAGAGAAGGAGCGCATGTGTGTGGCGGGGGGGGGTGTCAAGCAAGCAGCTGATAAATCGAGGGAAAGAGAAGCGAGCAAATAGTTGGCAGTTGCTAAACAAGACAATCCATAGAAATGTCTGGAGATGAGCTGTGTTAAGCTTGGTACTGTATATTTTTCCCCATAAAACTTTTGATCTCCTATTCATTTTCCTGCCACCTGTAATAGGTCCTGCCCGGTCTCACTCTACACAGATGTCATCTACTGAGTTAAAAAAAAACAGTTTTTAAGAGGCACAGGGCTTACAAGTGTTCTGTTGGAAGGTGGGGTAGTGGGGGGGGGGGTGCAGGGAAACTACAAAACTAAAATTACGGAATCTGAATTAGGTCGAAAGACCTAAACCAAAGCAGTAAAATAAATGTAGTCCAAGTTGGTGGAAGGACTATTTTATGTTAAAACCACATACTCCTTTACAGTTTTACTTATTTAAAAATGTGCTTCCAAAAAAAAAACTGCTTCTGAACATAAAGGGCCATTTATAGTTGTTAATAAGACACTCGTGGGTGGTAGATAATCACGCGACTTAGAGACCCGCATTCCGCCCATGGCCTGCGTGGCCTAACTACTACTCCCTAGAGTGAGCGGTTATCACACCGTAATGCACACCCCATCGTGTCTTATTGCTTACTTGTATTATTTTCTGATAGAAAAGTAGATGTATTTAAAAATCCCTCCCATGCCCGATTTTTTTGATGCATGCAGTACACAATTAGTGCCAGTCTAGTACTCGTGTCCAAATTTGGCAGCGTGCACCCAAACCAGGTCCAATTGTTGCAGTTGTTGCAGACCTTTGAAAACAGCCTTGGTGTGTCCAAGCCTTGCTAAGACGCATCGAGGCTGGCTGCAGTGGGTGCACATCTTTGAGATGCCCCCCCTGGCTCCTTTTGGAAATCTTGCCCCAGAGTCCCCCAAAAAATAAAATAATAAAATCAGAACACTACTTGGCTGAGGAGAGGGCAAAAATATATTGAGGTTGGAAGTGGATCATAATACAACAGAATTGAGCTCAAGAAAAAAATAAGACTGAAAAGCACGTCCCCAGATTTGGCAAAGATGATAAATATGGGCAGATGTGAGACTGAAGATGAGCAGAGACTTTACCAAATTAATCTGGAAAAAAAACTAGCTAAGAGATTGGACAGGTTAAGAGCATAAAGCAATTGATAGAATAAGGCAAGACATAGGAAAAAAGAAATTCAACAATATGTAGTCTCACCTAATAAAAGTCAACAAAACAAAGACATTTTCGATCACAAGAGTGCACTGTGCATATTTATGGAACCCATACAAACAAAAGAAATAAATAAATAAGTGTCTTAGCTGGGACTTGAACCCCGGGCTGCCCAAAATACCATTCCAGTTGTACTACCAGCTGCACCACCAAAGCAAGACGAAACAGAAAAGTCCTGAGGCATCTTATTCTTTCTGCATTGCACAGCCTGGTGCTGCACAAATAACTACATTTTCAATCACAAGAGTGTGGTGTGCATGTTTATGGAACCCATACAAACAGAAGAGAGAAAGAAATAAGTGCCTTAGCTGGGACTTGAACCCAGTCCGCACAGAATACTGTTATTCTGAGTGGCCTAGGTTCAAGTCCCAGCTTGTGCAGCACCAGGTTATGCATTACAGAAAGAGTAAGTTGCCTCTGGACATCCCCTTTTTCAGCGGGTAGTTCAACTGGAATGGTATTTTGGGCAGCCTGGGTTCAAGTCTCAGCTAAGGCATTTATTTGTTTCTCACTTCTGTTAGTACGAGTTACATAAATCTGCACACCACACTCTTGCGATTGAAAATATGATTACTTGTGCAGCACCAGGTTGTGCATTAAAGAGAGAGTAAGGTGTGTTGGGACATCCCAATTTCCAGCTGCCTTGGTGATGCAGCTGGTAGTACAACCAGAACAGTATACCATGTTGCCTGGGTTCAAGTCCCAGCTAAGGCACTTATTTCTTTCTGTTTGTATGAAAACAATGAAATATATAAATCAATATTTAATAAAGTCAATACATAAATAAAACGATATAGATATAATTAGGGTTCCCCATACCCTGCAAATATAGGACGGTGGTTGTGGGGAGCAGAGTCGAAGCTGTATTATTCCTTGGGCCTCCTATATACACTGTACATGTACATGTACATAAATGGTTTTAAGTAAGGTTTAGAGCACCAATATCAAAAACCAGGGTAGCAGTACAATAAAGGATGGGGGGGGGGAGGCAATTTTGGAGGATTTTATAAAAACAAAGTAGGGTGGTGGTAAACAAATATAGGACAGTAGCCCACCGCCCTAACATTGATGGGGAATGATTATACAACTGGTGAGTACAAATGACAAGATAAGATAAAAGTGGTATTTTGGCTGATGGCAACAGTTACAGCAAGTTATTCAAAATATAGCAAATATACTTTGCTGTTACTGTTGTCATAATGGATATTTTGAAGGTTAGTATCATCCACATGGACTAATGAACCATTCAGAGAGCAGCTTTCACAATGCTGTGGACATCACAATTGTCAAGTGCAGGACTCCAATTATTGAAATAAAAAAGAAAGTGTTAAATTGGTAAATATATAGCAGAATTTCAAAGTTAAACTAGTAAGCGGATGTATAAATCAAATATGCAATAGTCTGACTCAAAATTTGCAGTTCATCATCACTTTAGAGGGGGAGGACTTTTAAAAACCCACTCACTGCTCAACCACTCATGGGCTGTGAGGCTCCTGACCCCTCACACTTAAAGATAAATTGCATAGCTTGAGATAGGTCATTACATATTCCTATTCCATATTTCCTTCTCTCTCACCCCTAACCTCTCTATCTCCCTCCCATATCCTAGAAACATAGAAACATAGACTTTGACAGCAGATAAGGACCGCTAGGCCCATCTAGTCTGCTCATTTCCCTACCTACAGGATAGGCCGCAGATCCTAGTTAACCAACAGCCTATTTCTTCCTACCCCCCACAAGAATTGCCTTATGTCTGTCCCATGCATTCTTGAATTCTCCCACAGTTTTAGACCCCTAACCTCCTCAGGAAGGCTGTTCCATGCATCCACTACCCTTTCTGTGAAATAATACTTCCTCACATTGCCCTGAACGCCCTCCTTCTATCTTTAAATTGTGTCCCCTTGTTCTTGCAAGTCTCTTTCTGAAAGATGCTACCCTCTTGGACTTTGTTGATTCCACTGAGGTACTTAAAAGTTTCTATCATGTCCCCTCTCCCTTCTTTCCTCAAGGGTATACATATTAAGCTCCTTTAGTCTCTCCTCATACGGCTTCTCTTGCAGACCCTGCACCATTTTAGTTGCCCTCCTCTGGACTGCCTCTATCCTGTCTATGTCCTTGGAGATGGGGTCTCCAGAACTGGATACAGTACTCAGATGGGGTCTCACCAACTGTCTGTACAGAGGGATAACAACTTCCTGTTTTCTGCTGGTGATGCCTCTCCCTATACATCCCAGTATACCCCCAGCCCTCCCTACTGCCTTCTCACATTGCTGGCTAACCTTAAGGTCATCTGATATGATTACCTCCAGGTCCCTTTCCTTTTTGTTGTTGTTACTACCTCCCACCCATTGTGTATTCTTCCCTGGGTTCCTGTTTCCCAGGTGCATTATTGCACTTCTTTGCATTGAATCTAGCTGCCATACTTCACCATTCCTCCAACCTTGCCAAGTCCCTTTTCATCCTTTCCACGCCTCCTTGTGTATCAACCCTGTTGCAGATCTTGTGTCATCTGCAAAAGGCATACTTTCCTTCCAGTCCTCTGCAATGTCACTGAAGACATTAAAAGGACTGGACCCAATACTGAACCCTGTGGTACCCCACTAGTAACCCCCTTTCCTCAGAGTGGACTCCATTTACAATTACCTTCTGTGTCCTGTTGTCCAGCCAATGTTTTACCCAGGCTACCACCCTGGGTCCCACTCCCAGGCTGGTTAATTTGACTATTAATCTTTTGTGTGGGACTGTGTCAAATGCCTTGCTAAAGTCTAGGTAGGCCATGTCCACAGCCCCTCCCTGGTCTACTACTTTGGTCACCCAGTCAAAGAAATCTATTAGATTCGTCTGACATGACCTTCCCGCTGTGAACCCATGCTGCCTTGGGTCCTGTGCTCCACTGGTATCTAGGTACTCAACTATTCTTTCCTTCAGAAGTGACTCCATCACTTTCCCTACCACAGAGGTCAGACTGACAGGTCTGTAGTTTCCTGCTTCTGTCTTGGTCCCACTTTTGTGAAGGGGAATCACATCCGCCTTTCTCCAGTCCTCGGGTACCACACCATCCTCCCATGATTTATTAAAAAGAGTAGCCAGTGGTTTCACTAGTTCCTCCTTAATTCTTTTTAGAATTCTGGGGTGAATTCCATCAGGACCCATTGCTTTGTCCACCTTCAGTTTTAGGAGTTCTTGCAGAACCCTTTCTTCTGTGAAAGGACTGGGATCGACCCCCTATCAAGAGTGCTTCTGTTAATTGGATTAGGCACTTCCCCTCCTCTTTTGTGAATACTGAGCAGAAATATTCATTCAGTATTCCTGCTTTTCACTGTCCCCTCTGCCCACCCACCGTTCATTCTATTCAGCCTCACTATCCTCCCTTTGTCTTTCTCCTCGCTGATGTACCTATAAAGGTTTTATCCCCTTCTTAACTGAGTTAGCTATCTTTCCTCAGTTTGGGCCTTTGCTATTCTGACTTCCTCCTGCTTCCTTCTGCCTTAACTGGTACAGCTCTCTGTCCTGCTCCTTCTGTGTTTCCTTATACTTCCGAATGCTATCTTTTTCTTCCTGACTTTCACAGCCACCTCTTTTGAGAACCATAGTGGCTTTTCTTTCATTTGATTTGTTTATTTGCTTCACACAAAGGCTTGTTGCCTCTGTGATGGCAGTTTTGATAATTCCCCATTGTTGCTCCACACCTCCTTCTAGCCTGTTTGCTAGTGCTTTTCTGAGGTACTCTCCCATCTTGCCAAAGTCAGCCCTCCTAAAGTCCAGTACCCTCACTTTTGTATGGCTTGACTCTGTAGCTGAGTTTAACATGAACCACACTGTTTGATGGTCACTTGTCCCCAGATGGCAACCCACTTCTAGATCTGAGATCCTCTCACTGCCCCGTTTGAGAGTCACAAGGTCTAAGATTGCTCCCTCATGAGTGGGTTCGAACTAGCTGTCTAATGCCTGCCACCTGTAGGGCATCAAGAATGGCCCTGCTCTTGATGTGGCTGCAGCAAATGTGCTCCAGTTAACATCTGGCATATTCAGGTCTCCCATCAACAGTATCTCCCTTTCTCTGCCATTCTAAGAATGCCTTCTATCATATCCTTGTCCATTCCTTCCCCTGACATGGGGGTCTGTACACAACCCTGTCAGCGGATTGTGGTGCCCTTTCAGTCTCCAAGGTGACCCACAGTGCCTCCTCTCCTCCCTGTTTACTCTTTTGTTCAGTTGCTTTTATCCCATCCTTTACATAGAGAGCTACTCCTCCCCCTTCTCCCTGCCTGTCTCTCCTGTAGGTTATGTACCCTGGTATGTTAACATCCCAGTCATGGTTCTCTGTGTACCATGTTTCTGTGACTGCTACGATATCCAGGCATCCCTCTTCCATTAAGGCCATCAAGTCAGGAGCTTGTTGCCAGACTCACGGGCATTGGTACTCATTACCCTCCATTTCCTGATGGCCTTACTCCCTTTGCCCCATCCCTGTCCTTCTTGCCTTTGTCACTTTCTCCATTTACCCTGCCCTTCTCCTATCGACACCTCTATGTTGGTGTTTGCAGCTTACTACTGTGATTATTTGGGGGCTAGGATTTTCCTGCTCCTTTCCAATGCCTCCCCCTTGGCTAGTTTAAAAGCTTGCCAATGAAGCATTTAAACCTATCACCTGGGATCCTGGTTCCCCTCCCGGACAGATGCAGCCCATCATGCCAGTAATAGGCGCATCACTCCAGGTGGACCCCAGTCCCCAATGAAGCCAAATCCCTGAGCTCCACACCAGTTTTTTAACCACTGATTGAATCCCATGGTGCAGGACACCCTAGCCTCTCCTATGCCATAGATGGGTAGCACCTCCGAGAAGGTTACTGTGCGTGCTACTTGACTAAGGCCCCTCCCCAATTCCACAAACTCTTCCTGCACTTCTCTAATCCCTTTCTTAGCCAGGTCATTTGTCCCTAGGTGGACTATGACATCCAGCTCCCTCCCCTGTGCAGCTGCTCTGGCAATCCTGAGGATTCACTCCCTGTCCCTCCAAGCCATGGCACCAGACAGGCACCTTACCTCCCTCTCCCCTTCCTCCCCCAGTTCTACCTTCCTAACAATGGAGTCCCCCACCAGGAGTTGTTTCCTTCCCCTGCAGGGTCCCCTGCCACACTCCTGTGGGTCTCCTTTGTGGAGGTTCCCAACATCCTCCTTGGTCTCCACTGTGGGTGCCTCCATGAGAACCACACTTTGCCAGAATGGCATAGAAATTGTGGAGAGGGTACAACTGGAGGGATGCACCTCTGTTCCACCACCCTCACCCTCCCTGAGCCCACTGTGGTCCAACCGCTCCTCTTTCTTGGCAACCTCTGAGGCAACGGCAGTGGCACTGGTGGTCCCTGGATGGAAGAGGAGGTCCCACAAATCCTGGCCAACTCAGCCTGGAGATGAGCAACCTCCTCCCTCAGTCCAGAGAGGTGCCTGCAGATGGGACAACACCGCATCCTCCAGAACATCTCCCGGAAGACTGCTGCTCCACAGCCACTGCACTGCACCACTCCAATCATGTCTTATTTCTGGCCCCTCAACTGTTTGCAATCCTTACTCTTTCCTCTGTTTTTTTTTCTCTCTCCTTACTTTCTGCCTGTGTGCCCTTTAAGCTCCTGATTGTCCTGTTCTGAGACAAGAATATCCTATATTTCTCAGTAGACCACTTACTTGCTCAGAGGCAGACCTCCAGCAGCCAGAGGGGGCCGGAGAGCTACTCTTGCCCTTCTAGGATGGTGGGTCCTTGGTGGTTCTGTGATCACTCACTTCCTGCCCTAAACAGGAAGTTCCTGTTGTCAGTCAAATCCTGTGCCTATAAAATAGAACTAGCTTTGAGGGAGGAAGGAGGGCAATATAGTCCAGCAGAGAGTTCAGTCACACAGCAGTCCTTTCTCCTGGTGTCTTCTGCCAAGCTATTAGCAGAAACTTTCTAAGGCAGTCTTTAAATGTAGCTTCCTTCCAGCTAAGCCACTCCCCCTACTTATCAGATCTTTCTACAAGTAATTTAAATCTCACAGCAGTTAAGTCCTTTCAGTCACCTGAGAGTTACACCTAGATAACTCTTCAGATACCCATTCAGTTCAGTTAACCCAAACACACACTTTTTTTTTGTATGTTAGTTTTTTTTACCCTAAATTAAAGGTCCAAGTACAAAAGTTCTTCTACTTTAGTCCCAGCAGAGAAGTTTAGTCACACAGCAGTCCTTTCTCCTGGTGTCTTCTGCCAAGCTATATCAATTGTATATATTGGAGCGGATAGCCTACAGGTTAGATTAACAAGCTGTGAATGAGCTTGGTATTTCCAGCAGACATAAGTTTGATTCCCACAACCTCCACTTGCATATTTTGTGACCCTGAGTAAGTTACTTAACCTACCAGTGCTCCCAGGTTGCCCCTGAAAACAGACACTTGTGCTTAGTGAGCCGTACCTGGTTGCTAAATAATTAAATATATATAATATAGATATAGGTGTGTGTGTGTGTGTGTGTGTGTGTGTGTGTGTGTGTGTGTGTGTGTTGCAAATAAGTCCAGTTAGGGTCAAAGCAACAAAAGCTGGAAAATGAGGTGTTAGGGTTTCCTTAACATCCCACCCTCCCAAATCAGGCAGTAGAGCAGGTGTGGGGCGTGCCTTAGGCTTCTCAAGCCTTACGCTAACCCCATTCCATCAGTAAATAAGGTCAGATATGCAGACCTCATCAGAATGGGATGAGCATTAGGCTTGTGAAGCCCAAGGCACACCCCACACATGCTCTTCTACCTGGTTTGGGAGGATGGGCTGTTAGGGAAACCCTAATGCCTCATTTCCCTATTTTTGTCTCTTTGACCCTAACTAGAGCATTAACAAAGTTTTTTGCAACTTATTTACTTACTTTTTGAGATAGTATAATAGTATCCTTATTTTATGTGTGAGCGCAGGGTCCTTTTTACCAGTTCCATGTCAATTGGGTGACTTCTATACGGAGACTTCAATTTCGGCAAATACATAATAGCGGGTGCTATTAGTGCAACTGTACAGTGTGGTAATGGTCATTGCAGTGATTATATTACATGCGCGGCTGTAAATGAACACCACTCTGTGACTCTCTCAGCGCAAGGAGCCTGCTGCCACCAGCGCCCTGGAATCAAGCATCAGGCTTCCTTGTAGCCCACTGGGCTACCTACCCCACCTGCAGTTTGCCTCCTGCATGCCTGGACACCACTCTGCGCCTCTCTCAGTGCCAAGGAGCCTGCTGCCACCAGCCCCCTGGAATCCAGCATCATGTATGGCCTACACACAGCCCCAGCCTCCACAGCTGCTGCTCCTGCTGCCAAATATTTTGAAAACCAGTGCCTTTCCCTGGAAAAGTCCTCATTGGTTGCTCCTGAGCAGGAGCGTTCTGATTGACTGTCCAACGGACTGGCTTTTTTGCTCTCCTGGTACTGGACTCAGCTGTTAGATATTAAGCCAGTGAATTAATTTGGGCTGCCTCTGTTCAAACTTTCTGGAACTAGTAAAGAAATAGATTTGTTTTTATTTCTCCCTCCTGCAGCTGAAACCCTGCACTCACAGGGATCCTGTATCCCTGCAAGTGCAGTCTTCAGTTTCAGTGCACCAAGTTGTTCTATACAGCCGCGCCTCTACTGATGTTTCCCCGTGCCTCTGCTTTTAGTCATTTTTATGTTTGCTTGCACGCATGTGCAAGAAACATAGTGCCATCATCGGAGATTTCGGAGGTGTGTCACCTCCTCCTCCAATTCAGGCAGCGAGCTGGCAGGCACGGCCCCTGTAAGCCAATGCATTTTGGAGCTGTCTATGACACGCTCCAAAATGCAGTGGCATACAGTTGAAAGGGGGAGCTACGCTTGAGTGAGCAGTGATGAGAAGCTGCTCACGCCGCAGCCTCTCCAGCCGCAGGCGTGCGCCGCCCGCATGCAGCGATAGCTGACGGGTGCCTAATCCCCGTCAGGCGCCTGCATCGCCTCCTCCCCCTTCCCATATTTGGTGCCACGTTGGGGCCACCCCAGCATGGCAATCAATAATTTTGCTGACAGGGGTGCCCAATCCCCATCGGCTGAGCAGCCCCTCAAGATCCTTGTGCCATGCTGGGAGCCACCCCAGGCGTGGCAACGTCCCAATAGTTTTTTTGCGGCGAGGTGCCCAATCCCCGTCGGCTAAGCTGCCAAAGTCGTTGTGCCATGCTGGAGCCCACCCAGCGTGGCCGCGATCCAGGCATCTTTTTTTTTTTTTTTTTTACCTGTAAAGCAAAAACTGTCCCATGGCTCTCCAGAACCTCCCACAACCGCACTCACCCACTCGGCGCACCCAGCCTCCCACACACCCCTCACCCCATACTACCTCCTCGGACTCGGCGCGACGATCTTCGTGGACCGGGAACACGCCTGCACTCTTCAAAGGCGACATCGCGAACTGAGGAAATGCCGTAAGCTGTATAATGGGCTAGATAGGAAGGTTCACTTTATTGCATATCTCAGGCATTTTTGGGAATTTTTGCACCAAATTTTCAACATGGGGTTTTTGGGACCCCTTCTCATGAATGATGTCACTGTCATGGCGTTATTCGGGCTTGAAGGGTGATTTTGCACAGTGACTGTGAAATCACCCTTCAGGACCGAGTACCGCCATGACAGTGACATCATTCATGAGAAAGGGTCCAAACCCCATGTTGAAAATTTGCAAAATCCAAAAATATTCGTTTGACAGCGTCGTTGTGCAGTTCCATGCGCTCACAGGTTTGCAATTTTCAATATTTCCACTCCAGATTTTCAACATTGCCATTTGTCCACACCTTCTTATGAGTAGTACAGCTGTCATTTTTCACATATCACCCAAAACATGTTTCGCCCATATAGCGCACAATGGCGCGGTGGTTATCTTGAGAACTCGATGTATGGGACACATTAAGAAATCACAGTGTCACTGTTCATGAGCAGAGATCTTAAAATGGCAATGTTGAAAATTGGTGACAGAATTCCTAAAATGACTGTTTTACGAAGTGTGCACAGTTCCCACGCACGCCAGAGGTTTGCGAATTTTCAATATTTCCACTCCAGATTTCCAACATTGCCATTTTTCCACACCTCCTTATGAGCACTACAGCTGTCATTTTTCACATCCTGCCCAAAACGTGTTTCCGCCCATGTAGCGCACAATGGCGCAGTCGGTGTGCAAGCTCAATGTATGGGACACATTAACAAAACCACAGTGACACTGTTCATGAGCAGAGGTCTTAAAATGGCTATGTTGAAAACTTGGTGGAAAAATGCCTAGAAATAACTTTTACGAGTGTGCGTTGCACAGTTCCTATGCATGCTCGTAAGTTTGCAAATTTAATATTTTCACTCTAGATTTTCAACATGTCCATTTTATTAAACTTCCTTATGAACAGTACAGCTGCAATTTTTCATATGTCACCCAAAATGTGTTATCGCACATGTAGCGCACAATGGTGCTGTTGGTGTGCGAAAGCAATGTTTAGGACAGATTAAGAAAATCACAGTTACACTGTTCATGAGCAGAGGTCTTAAAATGGCTATGTTGAAAATTTGGTGACAAAAGTCCATAAAATGACTGTGTTACGAGTGAGCATTGTGCAGTTTCCACGCATCCTCGTTAGTTCATGACTTTGTAATATTTTCAGTCCAGATTTTCACTAGTGGCATTTTCAACACTTCCTTATGAACAGTACAGCTGCCATTTTCACAACATGGCAAGTGTGTTTTCACACTTTCAGTGCAGAGATGCGTGGTCGCTGTCGGAAATCATTGTTCGGCACAGATAAAGAAAATCACAGTGACACTGTTCATGATCGGAGGCACCAAAATGCCTGAGTTGACAATCTGCTATAAAATATCCCCAACCTACTTATATAACGGTGTCGTTGCACAGTTTCTATGTCGTTCATGACTTCACCATTTTTAAATATTTTTACTACACATTTGCAACATAGCCATTTTACACCTCCCCATGACAGAGTACAGCTGTCATTTTTACTGCCTGTTGAATATTTTTGCACCTGTGGTGCTAAATCCCGTAGTCACTGTGCATAAGCAGCTTCAGCTACCAAACTGATATTCCCCTGTTCATGAGGTGGGGTCACAAAACAAACATGTTGAAAATTTGGAGTTAAAATACCAACGAATGCCTGAGGTATTAGGCTTTTCAACTAAATCGCCCAACCCTATAGAGAATGACAGGAATCAGGGTGTGACTTGGATTCTTGCCTGTGATGCTCATACCATTCCACCCCTGCAGTCACTGAGAGGCATCGAGGTATGCCTTGGACTCTTACTCAAACTTCACCCCATTCTCCTATATTGCACCCATCTCACCGTTTCCTAATGAAATGGGGTGCACATAAGGGCCAAAGACCCCAAGGAACATGTGACACTTGTCAGTCTCTGCAGAGTGGGGTGTGGTGAAATGGCGTGGCCATTATGCCTGACGACCCAAATGCACACCCCAATGCCTGTCACACTCTGCAGGGTGGTGGTGGGGTTGGCTTCAGTTCAATACTTCACTGCCATTCCTATTACGCAGCTCTGTAACTTCTACACTACCACTGCCAATGCCAGTAAGCAAACATTCGGCATTGACAAATGCTTGTTTGTAATGTATTTAATATAGCACCTCAGTTGCTGTGTCTATTTTTACTAATGTACAGAATTTAGTCAGGATTCAGAGTTTAAGATTTCTTTACTGAAAGTCTGCATAGCATACTGATTTGTTATTTTGGCTCATGCATGCACAGTCTACATGTTGCGGTAGAAGCAGATTTGGAGGCGCGGTCACTGTTGGGCGAATGCAGGGCACGCATCAGTAGGTGTATCCCTCATTCCCCAATCAGCCTGCATGCTGGTGCCACACCATGCATACTTATTGTGGCTATCACTTCAAAGAAAAGGTCTGCTGCAATGAGAGCAAAGCTCTCATGCAACAGGACCACAACACGCCTCCCGACATCCACGCAACATGGCTGCAGTGACTGCCGCTGCCTCCTGTGACAATGCCGATGGGGAAGCCCACTCCCCATCATCATAATGACCCCCCCATTTAAAATGTATGCTGAGGGGGTGTCCAATCCCCTCGGCATCTGCACCCCTAGCGGTTTTCTTTGCCATCGGGGGACCCAATCCCCGTTGGTGTTTATCCCCGTCCCCGTTTATTTTGCCGACGGGGGAACCCACTCCCCGTCAGCATAATGTATCCCTCTCTGCTTTTGTGTGCTGAGGGGGTTGCTCAATCCCCCTCTGTTCGTGTCTCCACCCCCCCTTCATTATATGCCAACGGGGGTGCCCAATCCCCCATAGGCTACAGCATCCCCTCCAAAAAAAAGACTTGGGTGTTACGCTGGAGCCCACTCCAGTGTGCCAAATCCCGACAAAAAAAGTCCCGATGTGTTTATTTTTTTTAAACCTGTAAAGAAAATGGTCCTCATGTCTCCCTGCCCCTCCACAACCAAGCGCCACCCACTGCGCACCCTGCCTCCCACCCCCTCACCCCACTACCTCTGGAGTCTGGAGCGATGATCTCGTGGATTGGGGAGACATCTGCACTCCTCAAAGCCGACCATGAACTGAGGAAATGCCGGTAAGTTGTATAATGGAATAAATAGGTTTTTTTCAACTTTGGTGCATATCTCAGGCATGTTTTGGAATTTTGGCACCAAATTTTCAACATGGGGTTTTGGGGACCCCTCCTCGTGACTTCTGGCACTATCATGGCGTTAATCGGCCCCAAAAGGTGATTTCACGGTCACTGCACGGAATCACCTTTCGGGACCGATTAACGAAACAACAGTGCCACTGTTCATGAGGAGGGCTCTCAAAAAGCCTATGTTGCAAATTTGGTGGGAAAAATAAAAAAAATGGCTATTTTACAAGCATGCATTGCGCAGTTTCCACGCACACTCATAACTTCGTGAATTTGTAATATTTCACTCCAGATTTTCAGCATTGGCATTTTTCCACACCTTGTTATGAACAGTACAGCTGTCATTTTACATATCCTGGCCAAAATGTGTTTTCGCATGTCCAGCGCAGAATAGTGTGGTCGCTGTGCGAAATCAGTTTTTGGGACAGTTTGAAGAAATGACAGTGTCACTGTTCATGAGCAGAAGTCCTAAAATGCTTGTGTTGAAAATTTGGTGACGAAATTCCATAAAATGACTGTGTTACAAGTGTGCATTGCATAGTTTCCACACACCCTTGTAACTTCGCAAATTTGCACTATTTTCATGCCACATTTTCAACACTGCCATTTTTTCACACCTCCTTATGAGCAGTAAAGCTGTCATTTTTCACATCCTGCTCAAAATGTGTTTCCACACCTGTGGCGCACAATGGCATGGTCGCTGCGGGAAATCAACTTTTGGGACAGATTAACAAAATCACAGCGCCACTGCTCATGAGGGGAGGTCCCAAAATGCCTATGTTACAAATGTGGCTAACAAATGCCCAAAAATAATTGGGCTACGGACGTGTGTTGCGCAGTTTCTATGCATGCTCATGACTTCACAAATTTTTCATATTTTCACTCCAGATTTTCAACGTTGCCATTGTTTTACACCTCCTCATGAACAATACAGTTGTCATTTTTCACATCCTGCCCAAAATGTGTTTTCATCCCTGTGCCGCCAAATGGCATAGCCACTGTGCAAAACCACCTTTCAGCTAACAAACTGATAGTGCTGTTTTTCATGAGGTGGGCTCACAAACAGCCCATGTTGAAAATTTGGAGTGAAAATACCAACACACGCATATGGTGTTAGGGTTTCCAACTGCAGCACCCCACCCTGTAGAGACTTACAGGCGTCAGGGGTGTGACTTGGGATCATCAGCTGTAATGCTCACACCATTCCACCCCAACCCCCACCCTGCAACCACTGACAGGCATCATGGTGTGCCTTGCAGTGTTCGGCTACAAAGTTCACCCTATTCTCCGATACTGCATCCACCTCAGCGTATTTCCTTATGGAATGGGTAAGTATAATGCCCAAAGACCCCAAAGCACACCACAACATTTGTCAGTGTCTACAGGGTAGGGTGAGGTACAGTGGCATGAGCGTTATAGCTGACAACCGAAAGGCACACCCCAATGTCTGTCAGTCTCTGTAGGGTGGGGATGGGGTTGGCGTCACTTCAATACTTCACTGCCATTCCTATTGTGCGTCTCTAACTCCGGCACTGCCAATGCCAGTGAGATAACATTCGGCATTGACAAATGCTTGTTGTATTTTAATTCAGTGCAGCTACCATTTTAATTTCTCCCTTAGTTCCGCCCCCCCCGACACTGTTTTACAAATCTCAGTTACAGAGCTGGTGCCTGTCTGTGTCCTGACACATTATTTGTCCCTCTTTTAGTAAATTGCAGCTCTTTTGTCTCTGTGCTAATCTTAGTTTCACTCCCACCACTTTGGAGTGCTATAAATCCCTGTTCTGTCCCTCTTCCAACAGGCGTCCTTGTAGCCCACTGGGCTACCTACCCTCCCCACAGTTCGCCACCTGGACACCACTCTGCCTCTCTCAGCATCAAGGAGCCTGCTGCCATCAACCCCCTGGAATCAAGCATCAGGTACAGCCTATACACAGCCCCAGCATCCATGGCTACTGCTCCTGCTGCAAATATTTAGCCCACCCCCCTCCTGCTCCCAGGCCACCCTTAAATACACTTAAGCTCCTCCCTCCCCTACCTCATTCTGCCCCCATTGGCTCCCAGTACTAGTGCTCTGGAGCTTAAAACCTTGTCTCCCACCCCCTTTGTTGATCTCCCTCTCTTTCTTAAAGCTTCTTCACTGGTCTGCTGTTCTCACCCAGCACTGCTCACACAAAAATATCCTAGACCTGCCTTCCTGTTAAGCCAATATTGTCTCCCGCCTATTCTAAAAAGTATCTCTCCGTCCATCCACAACAAGCTTACTCTTTAAGCCTCTGTGCCTCTGTGGGGCTTATTTTTTCTCCACTGGGGCCATCTCTTGGTTCTGTTCTCATCATGCTTTGCTCTTGCCACATTGCATCCATCACGGAATTCCCAGTAGTCTCTTACTCCACTGATCTTCTAGTCTCGTGGCTTGAGAATGTTTAAACAATTACTGCTACTTCTACTCATATCCACGCTGCCTCTGTTACATCTATCAATAATAGCTGTCCCCCATGCTGGAGCTGCTCTTCCCCGCTCTCAGCATTATGATTTTACATTTTCTAATCTTCTAGTGGGACTTGCATTACGTTGTGATCCCACACCATTACTTCTAAACAAGGCCTGGATCCATGTGGTTGCCCATTCCCATAAATGCTGCTCCTTGCGAACTCGTGCCCTGTCACCTTTCCTGCACTGTAATCTCTGGTACCTCCTCTTACTGGCCATTCTGCTTTCTGTGGATATACAGCCAAACCCTGGGCCTTTTAAATCCCACAGCCACTCCTATTACAAACACCAAAGGCCTACTAATAACCCACCATAATATTAGGAGCCTTGAGCAGAACTTTGTGGAACTTGAATCCTGGATAGCACTCTATAAACCAGATATGCTGTGCCTTACTGAAATCTGGCTGAAGCCATCCACCCCTGACTCACGGTGCAATCTTCTGAGGTATGATAGACGCACCCCTAAAAGGGGGGGGCACAGCCATATATTTCAAATCACACCTTCAGCTCTTGGTCATCAGCTCATCTTCCCTAAACCTCTGTGAGGCAGGCTCTTCATGTCCTCCTCACCCTTGGCACAAAGAAGTTGCATATTATCTGTGCCTACAATCCTCCTACTTTTGGCCTAAAAGGGTTGGATGAGCAACTCGACCAAACCGCTTTTCACTCAGGGAATAACAAAGTTCTTGCACTAGGTGACTTTAATGTTAACTGGCTGGGAAACACACAAATGACAGCCCTGACCAGACTACAAAGTTTCAACCTGCACCAGCGTATCTCTTTACCCACTAGGACCGCTCCTCAATCCAACACCAGCACCCTGCTGGACTGGATTATGATGAACCGTCCCGAGAACATCGTTGAAGCAGGCGTCCTACCTGATGCCATCATGGGCCACTCCCCCACTTTCTGCATCTGGGGTAAAGGCAGGCCTGAACCAATGAAGCCCCACCTTATTACCTACATTAATTATGCAAACTTTGATCCACAGGCCTTCTTGTTTGATGTCGCCCACATTGACTGGTCCACTCTTTATAGCGCTTCGGATGCTCAGACTGCTCTAAATCTCTTTTTGGCCAAATTTCTAGCACTACAAGAAAACCACTGTCGTCTCACTACCAACGGGTAAGAAATAGGCATACTTGATGGCTAAAATCTGACCTTGTCTCTAAATTACGATAGAGGGACAAAAGCTGGTTTAGTTACAAGACATCTGGTCTTCTAGTGGATTTTAATATCTACAGAGCTCTGAGAAACTCCTGTAAGAAAGAAATCAAGCAAGCGAAAAGCTCATACTGCAAGGACCTATTAATAGACTCCCAGGGAGACCCTAAAAAAATTCTGGTCTCATATCAAGTTCTTCATGGGATCCAATCAGTCCCCTGCACCAAATGACAGGTGTCTAAATGGCATCCATTGTAACAATCCCCTCACTATTGCTAACTTTTTTTAGCGTACAATTTGCTGACCAAGCTCACTACACCCCCACTTTCTCTACCTCATCAAATCCTGTCACACCAACCAACCCCAACCCCACCGGGCCCACTTTCCACTTCAAGTCTGTCTTAAAAAGTGAGTTTCTTAGACTGCTACGAAACATCTGAGTATGCTGCCATTGCGTCTGATAACTTGGAACCCAACCTCCTGAAACTAACTGCCCCTCACATAGCTGCTCCCCTAGCCAAGATTTTTACTCTCTCTCTCTCCCTGTGTCAAAGCTCTGTCCCAGATATCTGGAAGATGGACAGAATTACCCCTGTATTTAAAAAAGGTGATCCTCTTGACCCATCAAATTACAGACCCATTGCCATCCTATCAGTTCTCAGTAAAATCCTTAAACTAGGTGCCACCCAAACAACTGACTTTCTGTTGAAACATGACCTCTTAACTGTTGCCCAACACGGTTTCCGCAAGGGACATAGCAGCACTACTGCACTACTCAAACTCACGTCTGACACCCTAGTGGCCATCGACTCTGGCAGGCTCACTGGGACCATTTTCATTGACATGACTAAGGCGTTTGATCTAGTTGACCATCCATCTTCACTGCTACCTTAAACTGTCTAGGTTTCTCACCAAATGTCTTGAACTGGTTTGATAGCTATCTGATGGATAAGTCTCAAAATGTGAAATTTAACTCCACCCTTTCTGACAAGATCATGATCAACATTGGTGTTCCGCAAGGGTCTATCCTAGGTCCTCTGCTTTTCTCAATTTTCATCAATAACATTACTGCATCTAATAGGAAGGAAGTACTTCCTCCCTATTATACGTGGATGACATTGTACTGTATATCAGTTCCAACAGTATTGAGGATATTAACCTTTGACTCCCTAGTGACTTTCAACTTATCCAACAGTGGCTCGCCAATCACAAACTTGTTCTAAATAAAACTAAGACCCAAGCTATGTTATTTGGTTCCAGTCTCAAACATTCCGGGACACACTTTTATGTCTCCTCCCTTGATGGCACATCTGTAGGGGTGGTAAATTCCCTCAAATATCTGGATATCACTCTTGAACCATCTCTGAGCTTCGATCTCCACATCCAAACTACCTGTAAGCAGGTTAACTCCAAACTTGGCATCGTCTACCCTACTAGTTATGCACTCACCCCCTCTTCTAGGCTTGCCATTGCCCGTGGGATATTACTTCCCTGTCTCACCTATGGGGTTGTTACTTATGTTTCTGCTTGCAATTCAAGTCTTGGAAAGTGGGATGTCACCTATAATAACATCTGCCGCTTTGCATCCTGCTCCCCCCAGCTGAAACATCACTATCTTCTCTACGCAGATCTAGGATGGCTTCCGCCCCAAGCACTAAGGTGTTATGCACTCGGGTCCATTACTGATAACATTATCAGATCCCAAATATCTAAACCCCTGGCCTGTCTCTTTCAATACCAGAAAACCAGCTATGGCCTTCACTCTGCCAAAAATATCCCAGTTCACATCCCGAGACACCGCACCGCAAAAGGTGGTAGTGCCTTTGCCTGTCATGCGCCCAATGTCTGGAACTCACTCCCTCTAACTCTATGCCAAACTGCATCCCACATCTCTTTTGAGAGAGAGCTATGCCACTATCTCTTCTACAAATGCTCCTGTTTCAAACCACCCTAGCCTTTTACTCTCTAACGCCTCTCTTCCCTCTGTGGGCGCCTGGGGTCCACTCCAACATGCAGCACTTCCTCTCACTTTCACTTCCTAAACTTCTAGTATTCATCTATCATTTCCTACTACACCTTTCTGGAAAACTTGTTTGCTTTCTCTTCTTACTTGACACAGCTTCATTTTCCATCACCTGCTGTACCCTACTGGGAACCTGTACTTATTCTACACCTAATCTACGCCTTCCCACCTATTGCCTTCCTACTCCCTACACTTTCTCTCTAGTTACCCCTTCACCTATTACTGCCTGGCTGCTACTGCTCTCACAGCACTTTATCTCTCGCTGATTGAACATTGCTTAGTCACTCTATTTGACCTGAATGTATTGACACTTGTAAATTTTTAATACTGCATTTTTCTTACTACCTCAGTCTTAGTCATGTTCTGCTGTTAATGCCTCATACATCTACATGTAAGTTGGTTGAACATTGCTTATTCACTTTACTTGACCTGGTTGTAATTGTCACATGTTAAATTCTACTGCTGTATTGTTCTTACTAACTTCATTTTTGTCATTTTCTGCAGTTACTGCCTCAAACATCTATATGTAACCTGTATTTTGTTCCATAATGTTCTCTTGAAGTTTGTCTCTGTACTCTCCTGGGTCATGCCTGAAAACAGTCATTTTTTGGCTAGTCCACCTACCCGGTAAACAAAACCGCTATAAATAAATAAATTATAGGCAATACCACGCAGATATACATGACATGGATGGGTTGAATACACTCCCACTATCTGTACCTCCTCCAAGGCATAACTCTCTGGCTCCTGGTAAGCTCAACCTCCATTCTTCAGTCATGGGTCCTCCCAGGAAACCACCCACCTTTATCACCCATGTTGCGCAGGGGGACTCCAACCACTTGCATGCCCCATGGGGGCCTGTGCTCCCCAAACCCCCTTATCTTTAGGATTCCTACACCACACTGCACCTGGACACAGGGGGTAGGCTATATAAATGTTCGCAGTAATGTGCAATCGCTCTTAAATATTGGTCTCTGTAACTGCACAGTCACCCTTTTGGGGGTCACTCAAATGCAGTTGCCCAAATTCTCACACTCAGATGACATGCTACCCTTTGGACCCTGTGCTCCCATCTCTCCATAGATGCATATACTATATATATCTATATATCTCTGTGGAAGCACAGGTCCCAAACAGCCCTGTGCTTCCATTTATAGTACAACAGTGACCAAACTGTTAGCATAGCCTTCTTATTACCCCGCTTCATGTACCCATTACAGAAAATGTTCTAATCCCTGCCAAAACATAATTCCGCACAACTGCAATGCGAAAAAACATTTTGAGTAGGATTTAAAAAAATGACAGCTGTGACATACATGAGGTGGGGCAATAAGAAGGCTATGTTGAAAATCTGGGGTCAAAATATTTAAAATTTAAAAAGTTACAAGCAGGTGTAGTGAAATTGCAATGAATGGTCATAACTTTGGCATTTTTTCATATTTTGACCTCAAATTTTCAACATCGTCTTCTTATGATCCTACCTCATACACCCCATAGGTGGAAATTTTCAAATCCATGCCAAACACCATTCCATACCACAGGTGTGAAAACTTATTACAGGCGGGATGTGAAAAATGACAGCTATACTGTTCATCAGGTGGTGTTAAAATGGCTATGTTTAAAATTTGGGCTCAAAATATTGAAAATTATGAAAGTTATGTAAGTGTGTAGAAAAATTTCAACAAACACTCATAACTCGGCCATTTTTAAGAATGTGTTCACCAAATTTTCAACATGGCCTTTTTGGGACCCTACTTCATGAACACTGGTGGTGAAAGTTCATTATTCAGTCCAAAAACGGTGATTTCTCACAGTGACCGGGAAATCACCCTCCAGGCCTAATTAATGAAATGACAGTGCAAGTGTTTACAAGGTGGGGTCCCAAAAAGGCTATGTTGAAAATGTGGTGAAAAAATTCCAAATAATGGTAAAGTTATGAACATAAGTTCAAAATGATATTGAAATACCTTATACGGCACTTACCTTGATTCCTCAGCTCACCATTTGGCTTTCTAGAGTGCAGACATGTCTCGGTCCACAGAAGATGACAGCATATGACCTCTGGCGGTAAGTATAGTGTAAGGGGGGTATGGGGTGGTGGGTGCTCAGTGGGAGGGTCAGGATGGGGGAGGGTAATGGCAGGGACATCGAGGGACAGTGTTTGTTTTTTTTTTGTTGTTTTTTTTCTTCAAGTTAAAACAAAAAAGACATTGGGGGACTGTTTTCTTTTTACAGGATTTCATTAATAAAATATTTCAGGAAACTGAGTGGGCTCCCCTGCTGGAGGGGGCTCTAAATGTCGATATGGGGATTGGGCACCCCGATCAATCAATTATCTAATTTATTGGAGAGCAAGTTGAGAGAAGAACTCTCATTTACAATTGCATCCAAACACAGATAAAATACGTTGACTTAAAAAAACATTTAGTGTTATATCAAAAGTTATAAAAAATACAAAATACAACTGCAATAAAATCAGCATCATACAATTATTGCTGATTATTCATCCAAAACAGTTGCAATGCTTATAAATGTCAGCAAATAAATAAAACAAATGTTGTAAAAAAATAAAACAGGCTGAGGGGGTGGGCATCTGACACTGGGGGTGGGCATCCTGGTGTCGGATTCATTATAAGTCAATAAGCAAGGGACTAGGGGACTGCAATCAGAGGGTGAAGGGTGCCACTAGACACCAGGGAAATTATTTTTATTATGGGCACGGTGATTGCAGGGTAGGGGTGCCACTAGATACCAGGGAAATTATTTTTGTTACAGGGACAGCTATCAGAGGGTGGGGGGTGCCACTAGGCACCAGAGAAATGAATGGGCAGGGGTATTGGAGGGTGGAGGGCCACTAGACACTAGGGAAAAATGGTACAGCACTGGGGAGGGCAATAGAAGGGACAAACAATGATTCTCGAGTGACAAAAAAAGGATCTTTTTTGTGACTCACAGTTTTTGTATCATGCGGTCAAGAAAAAGATTTATTATATTAAAAAAAAACATTTCAAGGGCATATTTTTAACTTTGAAGTGCAGATTGCACCTAACAGGGTCCCGATGAACCAGCTAGGTGTGGTGGTCTCTCTCCAGGATGTAATTTTTGTGGCCTTTGAAAAGAAAACATAAGAAAAAACAGAAACAAGATGGCGGCTCGCAAAAAAGGAATTTTCTCTCATGAAAAAGATCTCGTGAGATTGAATCCTTTTTCATGAGATCATTTCCTTTGTCAAACTTTTTACCTTTATCCTGAAAAATGAACTTCCCATAGGAAATAATGGGAACTTAAAAACGGAATAACTTTGCAACAGGTTAATATTTTTGCACCAAACAAACACTAGCACTTCTGTTACTCAAATTCTTTCTACCATTAAAAAATCACACCAAAATTCTACACCATCTGGGTGCAAGGTGATGAGGACAAAACTGCAAACAGTGGTGACTTAACTTTTTCACACTATCTGGATCTCAGAATCTGCACATCCAATTAGAATGAAATTTACCACGTCAAGAGATCTACCTCACAGGGCAGCATATCCTGAATTCTGTGCAAATCTGCTGAACAGTTGCAAAGTTATTAAAGTGCAAAATGTGAGGTTTAATATCGGTTAAAGTGACAAAAGTAGGGAAATGTGGCGTTAGTTTCCAACCCTAACACCCTACCCCCACCCCGCAGGCAGCAACAGGAAAAAACATTATGGTTTCACCTGTCTTGTGTCTTTATAAATCCGGCATGGAGTGTGCCCTGGGGTTGTCAACCCTAACGCTCATCCCTTTCCATCAGTAAATAAGCTGAGATGGGTACAGCATATGAGAATGGGGTGAGCATTAGGGTTGACAACCCCAAGGCACACCCAAGCCTGATTTGTTACATTTCCCTACATTTGTCACATTTCCCTACATTTGTCACTTTAACCCTAACTGGTGCATTAACAAAGTTTTTTGCAATGAATTTCCTTACTTTTTGAGATAGTATAATTGTATCCTCATTTGTCTGTGGGAGCAAAGGGCCCTCTGGGCCCTGCACTTCCATATGTGGCAAAATAGCAACCAAATTGTCAGCATAGCCTTTTTGGTACCCCACCTCATGAACTCAGTAGTGAAGAATTTTCAGATCCTTGCTGAAACGTCATTCCGTGCATCAAAATGTTATTCTGTGCCACTGATGCAAAAACACATTTTGGATAGGATTTGAAAAATTACAGCTATCACGTTCATGAGGTGGTGTATTAAAAAAAAAAAAAGGCTATCTTGAAAGTTTGGGGTAAAAGTATTTTAAATTACCGAAGATGTGAGCAAGAGTAGTAAAATGTTAACATATGCACATAACTTTGCCATTTTTACATATTGTAACCCCAGATTTTCAACATAGCCTTCTTATGACACCTCCTTATGAACATGGTAGGTGAAAATGTTCAAATCCCATCCAAAAGGTGATTTTGCCAAGTTACCCTGAAATTACCTTTCAGGCCAGTTTTGTGTAATTCCACTGCAATCATCCATGAGGAGGGGTCCCCAAAAGGCCATGTTGAAAATCTGGGTTCAAAATATGCAAAAATGGCAAAGTTATGCATCAAAGTTCAAAACCTCATTGAAATACATTGAACCACACATACCTTAGTTTCTCATATTGCAGTTGGCGGTTCCTGCAGCAAGACATGTCTTTGATAGGAGAGTGGATCTTCTTCACCTTGTGGCCTGTTCAGGTGAGTGAAGGTCTACTGGGGGATGTGGGATGGTGAGTGCTGAGTGGAAGGTGGGGTTCAGATCTGTGAGGGACCATTTCCTTTTTTGCAGGATAAAAAAACATTGAGGGACCATTTTCTTTATTTTAGAGCAGGACAGCAATCCGAGGGTGAGGGGTGGCACTAGACACCAGGGAAATATACAATAATTATGCATACAGTGATCGGAGGGTGGGGATGCCACTAGACACCAACAAAATATAACCTGATTATGGAGATGGCGACTGGGGGGTATGGGGTGCCACTAGACACCAGGGAGATATAAAATAATGATAGGGAGGGTGATTGGCAGGTGGGGGGGTGCCACTAGACACCAGGGAAATATAATTATGGGGATGGCAATCAGAGGGTGGGGGTGCCACTAGACACCAGGGAAAGTCAAGTTAATTATGGGGACAGTGATCAGAGAAGCAGCCCAGCTACAGGTTCATCACTGTGTTAGCTGGCAACTTTTGTTTTTAAATCACTGTCCAAACTCGCTCTTTTTTTTTTTTTTCTCCACTATCTGGGGAGGCAGGTGAGAGGGAGGGAGGAAGGAAGATATGCAGCAGTAGTGGTTACTTCCCAAACTCTCTTCTTCTCATATGTGTCATATGTCTGACTCATGACTTGAAACCAGCAAATGTGGAGAGATCCGACATCAACCTCAGTACTGTCTTTTCAGGGTTATGTGTGTTCCTTATGTTTTCTTTGGGCAGTACTTTGGTTTAAGTTTTTCTTTTAATCTGAACCTGAAAGTTGAGGAAAAGAACAGCTGGCCTGGAGTAGCTCCAATTAGTGCAAGTTACTTTGCTGTGTCAGCTGGCTATTGTGTTGCCCCACCCCCCATCAGCCCCCACTTTACATACTGTGTGATCCTGAGCAAGTCACTTAACTTCCTTGTGCTCCCAGGTCACACCTGGAAACAAGCTCCAGCTTAGTGTGCCTTTCCTGGTTAGCAATTTCTCTCTCCCTTCCTTCCTTCCTTTTATGGACCCCTCCTGTCAAAATGCCCCCAGAGGAGGAGGTTTTCTGCCTCAAATTACCAGGCCTCGCCAATACGGTCAGGTACAGTTTGTATTTTTTGTACACTTCATGTATGTTCAGTTTTGCACAGTAGATTGCACTTTAATTTGGCGTGTGGAGTTCTCATTCTTTTTTGGTAGTAACCCCCAAGATGCATATTGGACTCGGAACTCAGAACCAGCAACAGGGGAGTAGGACTGGATGCGTAAAAACAAATTTATGCACATCAGCCAGGCACCCTTTTTGTGCGAAATATAACTTACAATTATGTGCCTGAGCACCAGTGTTCAGTTCAAGAAGTCAAAACAAAAGCCCAAGGGAGGACCCGACCAGTCAGTGCACCCCAACAATAAAACAAAAAAGGGTCAGTCAATGTTTGGTACCATGGAGGTGGCTATGCCTCTAGCTTCTTCCAGGTGCCTCTAGTTACTGCTGTCTGTCAACCCATGCATGACATTTAATTTCTCAAGGGCAGCAACAAACAGCCAGTCCTCCTATTTATGCTCCACCATGTTCCACAGCCACTCGGAGAGATAATGGCAGGTGTACATGGTGTAATCTTGCTTTAATCACCTTCTGATCATTCTTTTCAGCTAGGACCACTTTGGGACGTTTTGGAGAGGCTCCCCGGGGGCACTGCCAGGTGGGAGCCACTCACCCCTCTGGTATGCTCTCAATTGTGCTAACTCTTGCTCTTCAGATTGACTATGGATACAAAGGCATAGCTGGTGCCTCAGGGTCTGTCGATAGATACTATACAGTGTGTATATAAGGGCTGAGTAAGCATTTCTATGTTAAACCCCAATTTTTGTGCCTTAAATTTAATAACTCAGCCCCACTTCAACCGATTTACCTGAAATCTGGAATGCACAGAAGCAATAGCAGGATCTCAGAATCTTGAAAACTGAAATGTAATAGTTTTAGCAGGGGCAACATTATGGAAGATCAAAGACACATGTATTCACCATAATTAAGATTTTGTTGTTACTTCCCAATAACTGAAAAAAATTATTTGGATTTGAAAACTAAAATTTTCAGGTTTGATAATGTTTGGGCCGAGGTACACACTTCTGTAATTTCTTTGTTTCTAGCTTATATCATTTTTTAAATATTTAAGAAAATAAGTGTCATTTTTCACACATGGTCAGTAGCAAAAATAAGCATTCTAAGGGTAGCTATATTTTCACAAAAGCAGTGTGAGCCATTTTTGTGACTTGAAACATGCTTTCGGGACAAAGGCTTTCAAGGCAATAGCTTTTGTGATGATAGCTTTCATGGTTTGAAGATGGTTCCACATTTCTTTGTGTTGTGATAATAACTTTAGTGACTAGATTATGGTTTTGTATTTCTTGATTTTGTGACAGTAGCTTTGATGACAACAGCTTTTGGGACAATAGTTTTTGTAACTTTGTGGCACCGATATAGAAATAACCCTTCCTCCCACCCTGGCTGTTGTACCTTTTATACTCTTCATTCACAAACCTCAAATGGGCTGCACCTGTCTATCACTTCCCCTCAAATTCATGCTGCCTTTCACCTGCTTCTCATCCAACCAGACTACTCTGGATAGTCTTGTGCATTCCCTACTCTCCTACTGAAATTTCTTATCTCCTTATCCCCACCTCTCTGTCCTCAGTTCTGCCTCCCACTACTCCTCTAATTGTTCTGCAAGCCTGACAAGCTCTCATCTACTACTGCTTCCTAGCTGCTTCCTCCCACCCCACCTTATCTCTGTTCCTTCCTCTGATATTTAGCTACCCCGACCCTCTTGTGGCCTCTCATTAGTTCCATCTCCATTGCAAGTCCTCTTACTGCTATCTGCACACTCCAAGTCCTCTAACTTCTATTTGCCATTTAACCTCCTGTTCATTTCTTCTACTCTCTCACATCCTATCCTCCTACCATCTCCCTATCATGTACCTATCCAGCTTTCTTCCTTTTGTCCTTTTACTTTTCTACTGCCAGCTTCCTACTACCCCTCTTCCACCTGCCACTGTCCCAGCCTATCCCTACTCCCCTCTTCCTCCCCCTCTCGATCCCCTACCCTCACCTCCTCCTGCCTCCCCCCCCACTCTCCAACTCCCCTTGGCATCCAGGTGCCTCCCTTTTGTCTCTTCTTGGCTCCATTTTATGCACTTCCAACTCTCCCCTCCCCCTACCCCTTCCACTCTACCTCCTCGCCACCTTCGATGTCCCAAATTCACTATTAAGCTCTTGTGTCCCCTCCTACTCCTACTGGATGGAAATGTTAGGCCTAACCTCGCCCTGTCCACGCCCTTCTCTTTGACCTTCAGAAAGGTCTCCGGGTTGTCCATATCAACATCCACAGCCTCCTTCCCAAAATTAATCTCCTTCAACCTGTTGTCATGTCACTCCTACCAGATGTCCTAATTGTTTCTGAATCCTTTCTTTCCCCCAGAATTCTAGACTCTGCCATCACTATCCCAGGGTTCACCCTCACCCGACAAGACTGTCCTACTAAGGGTGGTGGTATCACCATTTACCTCTCCTCAATTCAGTTTTCCACTATACTATCTGTCTCCTTCTGCTGCCTATGAACTCCTTGTCCTCAAAATCCTTCTCCCTTTCTCTCTCCCAGTATCCATGGCATTTATCTACTGCTGCCCTGGCTTATCTGCCACTCTGGCCTCTGAGCTCCTGACTACCATATCTTCTCTTACCCTTCTGGAGATCTTCTCATCCTGGGTGACTTCAATATTACTGGCTTTCCCCCCTCCAACTTTGAATTTTGTCAAAATGTAAGATCCCTGCATCTTACCAAACTCATCTCTACCCCAACCCGACTTAACTCTAAAATCTTGAACCACTCACTCCTGGACTGGGTCCTTACCAACCACCCACACCGCATCATTGATGCTGGCACCCTACCTGATGCACTCAGCAACCATCATTTGATATACTGTGTGTAAAACATTCACCGCCCTAAAGCACCAACTAAAATTGTCCCCATCTGCTCCTTCCGGTCGTTAGACCTATCCTCTCGCTCCATGCTGATCTACTGTCTACTAACTGGACCCCTATCTCCAATGCCACTAACATTAATGTAGCCCTTGAATACTTCCACTCCAAATTTCAACCATTCTGGGATCAGCATGCTCCCCTTTGCAAAACCAGGTTTAGAGGCTCCCACCTCACTTGGATCTCAGTGGAACTTCTGGCTTGCCATCACACCTGCAACCAAGCTTGGAAATCCTACAAGACCTCTGGATCGCCTGCTGACCATTGTAGGTATCGCACCCTGAGGAATTCTTGCACCTGAGCCACTAGGCTAGCCAAAACTGAGTTTTTCCTCCTCATCCTTCTAGAGGAATTTGTCACCCTCCAAGTTCTGGAAAGTTATTCATGCCCTCTTCCCCCCTCCAACCCAGGCTGCCCCAATAATAAAACAAGCATTTGTCAATGCCGAATGTTGTTGCGCTGGCATTGGTAGTGGGAGTGGTGTAGCTAGAGACACATAGTGCTGTGATTTTGTGAATGTGTCTCAAAAGGTGATTTTGCACAGCGAGCACGCCATTGTGTGCCACAGCTGCGGAAACACGTTTTGGGCAGGCTGTGAAAAATGGCAGCTGGACTGTTGATAAGGAGATGTGCACAAATGCCAGTGGTGAAAATGTGGCATGAAAATATTGCAGATTGACAAAGTTACAAGGGTGCATGGAAACTGCACAATGCACGCATGCAACACAGTCATTGTATAGAGTTTCAGCACCAAATTTTCAACATAGGCATTTTAGGACCTCTGTTCATGAATAGTGTCACCGTCATTTCCTCAAACTGTCCCAAAAACTGATTTCGCAGAGCGGCTGTGCAATTCTGTGCTGGACGTGCAAAAACTCATTTCAGGCAGCTGCAGTGTTCATAAGGAAGTATGGAAAAATTCCAATAATGAACAGCTGGAGTGAAAGTATTACAAATTCACAAAGTCATGAGCGTGCGTGCAAACTGTGCAACGCATGCTCATAAAACACTTATTTTATTGACTTTCGTTCCCAAATTTTCAATCTAGGCATTTTAGGGCATCTGCTAATGAATAGTGTCACTGTCATTTTCATCATGTGTCTCGAACACAGACTTCCCACAGCAACCACGCTATTCTGCGCCGGAACTGCGAAAACAGATTTTGGTCAGGATGTGAAAAATGTCAGCTGTACTGTTCATTAGGAGGTGCAGAACAATGGCACTGTAAAAAATCTGGAGTGAGAATATTAGAAGTTTGCGAACGTACAAGTGTGCATGCAAACTGTGCAATGCACGCTCGCCACACAGTCATTTTATGGAGTATTGTCACCAAATTTTCAACACAGGCATTTTAGGGCCTCTGCTCATGAACAGTGTCACTGTCATTTTCCATAATGTGTCCCGAACAGTGATTTCAAGATATTTACCGCGCTTATTCTGCGCTGGAAGTGAAACACATTTTGGGCAGTGATGAAAAATGACAGCTGTACGGTCCACAAGAAGGTGTGATAAAATGCCAATGTTGAGAATCTGGCATGAAAATAGTGCGAATGCACTAACTTAACGAGCGTGCATTGCGTAGTTGCTACGCTCGCTCGTAAAAGTCATTTTTTGGATTTTTCCCACCAAACTTGGAACATAGGCTTTTTGAGAGCCCCTCTCATGAACAGTGGCACTGTCATTTCGTTACTCAGTCCCGAAAGGTGATTCCGCGCAGTGACTGTGAAATTACCTTTCGGGGACCGAATAATGCCATGACAATGCAAGAATTCATAAGAAGGGGTCCCAAAAACCCCATGTTGAAAATTTGGGGCCAAAATTCGCAAACATGCCTGAGATATGCATTAAAGTTGAAAACTCCCTATTCATTCCATTATACAGCTTGCCAGCATTTTCTTAGTCCGCGGTCGGCTTTGGAAGAGTGCAGAGCGTGTTCCCGTCCACCAAAGATCATCGCGCCGGACTCCGGAGGTAAGTATGGGGTGAAGGGGGTGAGGGGAGGCAGAGTGCAGTGGGTGGGTGCGGTGGGGGAGGGGCATCAAGACTAAGAGGGACCGTTTTCATTTTGCAGGATAAAAACAAAAAACCATTGCGGGATAGTTTTGTTTTGCAGAGATTTGGCATGCTGGGGTGGGCTCCCAGCATGCCACCTAACTGTTTGGGGTCCAGCCACCAGATTGGGCACCTCGTTGGCAAACAATGGGGATTTATGCCGATGGGGATTGGGCACCCCATTGAGCACACAAAGAAGGGTGGGGGGGTGGAGAGCCCAGGAGGATTGGCACCCCCTCGGCATTAAACAATTGGGGGGGGTGCTTTATGCTGACAGGGAGTGGGCTCCCCTGTTGGCACTTTCACAGGGGCCGGGGCAGCCGACAGGGGTATTGGGCACCCCCGAAGTTGGCAGTTCAGGGGCCAGTGTCCTGCCATGTACATAATGGCGGCGAGAATGGCTAAGAAAAGGCCCACTGTGTCTGACTAGTTTTGCTTGGATTGCAGCGGACCTTTTCTTAGATGTGCTCACCCCATTATGTATGCATGGTGTGGCGCTGGCATGCAGGCTGATTGGGGAATGAGGGACGCACCTACTAATGCGTGCCCTGCATTCGCCCAACAGCGACCCTGCCTCTAAAGCTGTACTGTCCCACGATGTTGGCTGTGCAAGCGTACCAACATAATTAGGTGCCTCCACAGCCTCTGAACCCCCTCTGTGGCCTCTGCTTTCAACACTTACTTCACTGCCTGTGCCTCTACTCCTCCTCTCTTCCCTCCCTCCACCTCCCTCTCCCATCCTTCCACCTCCCCCACTCCTACCCTTCTTTTCTTCTTCTCACTGGTTTTTCAATCCTCCTCTCTAAAAGTCCTTCTTGCCCTTAACCCTTTGCAAAGCAGCAGCCCTGATGGGCTTGACCTCAAGCTCCTGCACCTCTCTGCCCCTGCCATTACCTCTCCTATTGCCTCCTTACTTAACCTCTCCTTCTCCCTTGCCTCCGTCCCTGCTACTTGAAAGCATGCTACTGTCATTCCCTTGCATAATGGTGGTGACTCCTCCTCTCCTGGGAACTTCCGTCCAATATCCCTCCTCCCTACCCTCTCCAAACTCCAAGAGCACATAGTTATATCCCAACTTTCCCCCTTCCTTGACTCCTCTTCCTTTTTCTCCCCTTTCCAGTCTGGTTTTCATAAACTCCACTCCACTACTCCCTCCCTTCTCTGACTCATGGATTCCATCTACACTGCAATAGACCAGGGTCTTCTCACTGTCACCATCTTTGTCAATTTAGCGAAAGCTTTTGATACTCTCTCCCATCCCCTCAAACTGCATAAACTGAGATCAGCAGGTCTCTCTGTCCCAGCTACTAATTGGTTCAACTCCTACCTCTCAGGTAGATCTCAATTCTGTGAAACCTGGAGACTCCATATCCTCTCCCTTCCCCATAACCACCTGCATCCCCCAAGGATCCGTACTTGGACCACTCCTGTTCTCCATATTTTTAAATGACCTCCCATCTATCTGCTAATCTGCGTCCATCCACATGTATGCAGATGACACAGCCCTATTTGTCTGTGGATCCTCTCCAGCTGAGTTGAGATCCAAGCTCCAACCTGATTTCTACTCGGTCCAGAAATAGTTTAGGTCCAATCAGTTATCACTGAATGCCCAAAAGACTGTTTCTATGTGCTTTGGCACTAGACCGAGGCTTTCTAAACTCCCATCCCTTCCTTCCTGCCACACCCTTGATGGAGACCCAATTGATGACATGTGTTCATTCAAGTATCTCGTGTGTGGCTTGATCATCACCTCCATTTCTCCCAGCACATAGACGACATATACAAAAAGCTCCACCCTAAACTTGGTTCCCTCTACTGGCACAAAAGTTGTATCCCCCTACCTGCCCACTGAGACATCCTAGCCAAGATGATTCTCCCAATTTTTGATTAAGGCAACATAGTCTATGGAGCTGCTCCTAGGTCGTCCCTGGCCAGACTGGATCCCCTCTTCCACTCCTTCGACCGCTTTACTCTGAACTGCCCCCCCCGCATCTACCACTGTGCTCTTTACTTTGCTCTCTTCCTCCCTTCTTTAGAGGATTTCCATCTAACCCACAGTGCTTCCTTCACTTCCAATTTCTTGTTTTTCCTCCCTACCTCCTATCTTAGCTCCCTTCTCTCTCTCTCTCCCGTCACCCTTTCTCTTTACTCTCTCTGAAACTCAGGGCTTCGCTCCCTCCAGATCCCATCTCGTAGATCACTTGCTGGACAAGTGGCCGCCTTTTTCCGCTTTCCTAAACTTTGGAATCCCTTCCCCATTCACTGGCTCCTCCAAACCCTCCCTAATCTCTCTATTCAGCTCCCATACCTCTCCCTCCTGCTGCTGCCTTTAATGTGCCTGACCCTTGTTCCCCCCCCCTTTTCAAAGGCCCATGCATAATCCCACTCTTCTTCTGCTCCATCTTCCCATTTGGTTTACACAAGTTTCTGTTTATGATTGTACTTCTGTTATTATTCAGGGTATACCTGCCGCACCTGCTGTTTACCTGCACTGTTGCCTGAACTACTACAGTTATTTGTAAATATTGTATATACTGCACTACTTACCTGATTTTACTCTATCTCAGTATGTTTGTACATCTATATTTTGTATCTGCCATCTGTATTAATTGAATCTCTGCATCTCTTCATTTATGCAAATGTATGTATTTTGTATCATGTTCTCTTAGCTGCTCCCTCTCCTATCCCTCAGGATGCATCTAGAAATGAGCTGTTTGAGCTCAGTATGTCTTTCCTAGTGAAACACTTAAATAAATAAATAAACTTGTGGGTTTGCAATTTTAACTGCTGTTTCAGATTCTCTAGCATGTTTTATCAGAACATGGCCTTTATTTTAACTAAACATGAAAATGTTCAGTCATGAATCACAAAAGCAAAATGGTAGTTATGGTTTTGTGAAAATAGCTTTCATGATGCATCAAACTGCTTTCATATGTGGCTGCTCTGTTGGCACAGTGGTAGAGCTACTGCTCACAATGCTGGCAACCTGGGTTCTTGCCCCAAGCCTGGGTTGGAGGTTCAGCTGGAGGTAGGAGGATTAAGTGACTGATGGACTGCTCTCCTCATCTTGGATGTGGTGGGAGTAGCAACTGATTTTAGCTTGGGCCCTAGGGGCAAATGGAGGATAGACCACTGGGGACCACAATGCAGGAGGTGGTGGAATGGCACATGTCTGGCTTGCTGCATAAAGAAGCATGTGCAGCACCGCCACTGACGTCATTGTAGGCCAGCTACTCTGCACCATGGAAGGGAGAAAAAATGGAAAAATCGCCCTAGCTAGCTGGTTGATTTTTCTGCCTCCTTGCAAGCCCTGTATTGGCAACCAGCCAGATCCTTTGTGATGGATTGAGCTCGGCTCTGTACCACCCTGCCATGGGAGGAGAGGGGTGTATGCTTTGGGGGAATCTGGAGCTGGTATGTCCGGGGCATTTGGTCTGAATAGTTCAAATGAGAAATTTAAATGTCTTGTCACTAGACACCCAGTTATTTGAGAATGTGGCGCATAAAACTCTAGGGCTTCAGGTCTAGCCTGACTCTTCACCCTCTAACAAAGAGCCACATTAGACCAGAGGCAGTGGGGTTCCCTGTGCCACACTCTTAGATAAATTTCTAATTTTTTTCATTTCCTTACTTTGTGTGCTTTGCATTCTTCAGTCCTAATGTCTGCATTAATGTAGTTTTTTGCAATGAATGTAATATATACTGTGTGTGTGTGTGTGTGTGTGTGTGTGTGTGTGTGTGTGTGTGTGTGTGTGTGTGTATATGTATATATATATATATATATATATATATATATATATACACACATTTTGCACAGATGTCTCCATCTATGTCTCCTTCCCCATTTGTCACCTTTCAGCCTTCTTACTAGGCCCGTTAATTAGTCCCCTCCTGAGGACTTCTCTAGCTCATTCACTGCTATTATGCCTTGTCACTCCCATCAACACCTCTTTGTTTTCCAGATTCTGTCTTTATCTTACTATTTATCACTTCTTCTCACAGAGCCTCTCCCTTTTCTCTCTCCCCACATATATATTCCTTATTTTACCTCTCCTCTATACTAACTTTGCTTTTTCTCTTTTGGATATTTCCTGAAGGTCGAAACATTGATTTTTAACTCTGTTTTCAGCTTGCATTTAATATAACCATTTTGTTTTGCTATATATATTTATTGCAAAAAATTTTTTTAGTGCATCAGCTAGTGTTGACAGCACAGTGACAAAGTTTGGAAATTCGATGTTAGGGTTCCCACCCCTACTACCCACCCTTCACACACCAACAGACGTCGGGGTGTGCCATGGGGTAGTCAGGCCCAATTCTCACCCAATTCCATGTGTAAACAAGCTGACATGCTACAGCATAGGAGAATGGGGTGAGGGTTAGGCCTGATGACCCCATGGCACACCCTGACATCTGTTAGTGTGTGGAGGGTGGGGGAGTAGGGGTAGGAACCCTAACAGCAAATTTCTAAACCTTTGTCACTGTGCTATCAACCTAACTAATGTATTAATGAAATTGTTTGCATTGAATTTTCCTTCTTTTGAGAAAGTGCAATGTAGTGGTAATCTGGTATGTGTGTTGTGGGGAGCAGACCCTCAGGCCTGTGCTCCTTCACACTGCCCAGTTTTGCATAATGGTATGTGCATGTGGGAGCGTGGGCCCTCTGGGCCCTGCGCTTCCACTTACTCATAACTACAGAGCCATACAGCAGCCCTATAGTACTAAAAGGAACCCCTGTAACACTAATTTGGCAATATCTCAGTAACCATAGCAACTATGAAAAAATTACACTGCAGTGTAATCATGACTTGGAAACCTCCACGCAAGCTTAGTCAAGCTGCCCAGAGTGAAAAATCCATATCTGAAATCCTTTTCAAGATACAGGCGCTGCAGTGTTATACTATGGGAAATTTCTCAACTTCAGAATGTTGTAACTATGGGGCCTTTGTAGATGTTTGTACCAAACCACCAAAAGGCACATCTGTGGGCCCAGAACTTTCCACCCTGCAAATTTCAGCCCAAAAGCCCATACTGTTTAGGCACAGTGGGATGGCAAAGAAATGGTGTGTTTGGCTGCAGTAGTATCGCAAATTATGACACTTTCACAAAGATTTGCAAAAGAATGGGCACGACACTTTTGCGATTTGCAAAAGTATCGCATCTATTCTGTCGCAATTTGCGACACTACAGAGGGGCCCGACTGCATAAAAGGCATTTGTTTTGTTTTTTCCCCTAACAGCTGTAGTGTGTTCCTCAGGCCCTGATTAGGTCAACACAACTGTCACTGTTTACCTAGGGCTACAGCTGTTTTTGTGCATCGCTAAGTAAAAACAAGATGACCACTGCACGACAGTAAAAAGGCCATTTGTGACAGTTAAATGTAGTGGTGGCAGCTTTTGAGAGTCACATATATTGTTTCCCCATTGACTATAATGGAAAAATTAAAATTTGATTAACTTTTGAATGGATTAATATATGTTCGCCAAATCTTCAAAAGGCAAATCAGTGGCCCAGACTGCTTCTTACCTGAAGATTTCAGACAAACCGGACAAATTGTTTGGGCTGTAGCCCCGAGCAAAGAGACGCACAGAACTCCCTTTTATTTGTTGCATTTTGTGGCACTCTGCAGCTTCACAATCATTCATCAGACCATAACGCAACTTGCCAAATCCAGAGATCTATGGTACCACACCATGCAAAAGTTCAGGCAAATCTGTCATACACTTGCAAAGTTATTAAAGTGCAAAAGTTTGGGTTTAACATAGAAGTGGCCGGGCAACCCTAACTATCTCTAGTTCTCTGTGTGTATGTATGCAGTATGGCGGGAAGCCAGTTCTCTATATAGTACATATTGTTTCAGTTTTTAATTAGTTATCATGAATTAAGGTAGATTGTCCATGTAAATGAGCCTCTGTGTACTCTTATTCAGTGCAGCAATCCTCTACTTCTGGGGAGATGCGCTTCCAGCACATGTTACAGAAGTTTTAGTTTGTACAATGATGACAGGGTACGGTATCATCTATGTATAACTCTGTATTTAATATTGTAAGTTTACCTTGGGCTTCCCTACTCATCTCATATGCAGCTTCCCATACCGCCACAGGTATTGTTTTGGCTGGTTCCTTTTCCCATTGTGCTTTGCCTTTCTCTGGGATTTGCATTCTGTGTGGTGTCCATGCTCTGGTTGGCAACAACAAAACAAAAAAGCCAACAGATATTGTGGAGCCATCTCTGAGACTGAGCCTGCACTGTGGGTTATGTGCTGTTCTCCCTCCCTCCCCAGCCAACCTAATCAATTTTTTATTCCCTCCAGTATATGACTGTATGTCGCCACTGTTCTCTTGGCTTCACTCGCTGTATGTGAAAAAGACCTGGCAGGTCTGGACAGGCCAGTTCTAATTGCACTTCCTTATTAACAGTGAGGCACCTTGCCAGAGGATAAATTGAGCCTGGGGTATTTCTATGTTGAACATGGAAGAACTTTTTGGGGGCACATATATTCCTCCCTCCCTCCACAAAAACCTGAACTATGACACGAGTGTAAGATTTTCGAGAAGTGTTTAGTACTGTACATTCATATCCAAACCTTTTAGGGAGAGCAAGGATGAGCTGCTGTTGATTTTGTATTCAGTGAATGAGCTGAAATTCAGCACTTTTACCTTCAGTTCAGTTCAGTTCAGTTCAGCTCAGCTCAGCTCAGTCTAACATTTGGGTCAGTCCAAGACCTTGTTGCCCTTCGGACAGTTCATTAAGAAACACTTTAGCTTTTCCCTGATGGCCATGCTAGCCCCATGGACATGCCTTCACCCACCCTCATCATTTTTCAACCTCCTCTTTTCTCCCTAGACATTTGTCAGCTGCTAAATAACTTTTTGTTCCCTTGGTAACCAGATAAGACCCACTAGGCACAAGTGTCTGTTGTAAGGGGTGACCTGGGGGCACTGGGGAGGTTAAGTGATTTACTCAGTCACACAGTATGCAAGTGGAGATGTTGGAATCAAATCAAGGTCTGCTGGATGTACCAAGCCCATTCACAGCTTATTACTGTAACCTTTAGGCTATAGTGGCAACCTCACACATTCTTATTTAAGCAAAAAATCCGACTGGAAGAGCAGGGGAGGGTGGATAAGGTTGGGATTGACTGGGTGGAGAGGAGAGGTTTAAGGTGCCACTTACCTCTATTTGTAGCTTGCTGAACCCAATAGCAAGGACATGAAGTGTCTTTGATTGAAATGTTGAAGCCTATTGGAAGACAGGATCCAAACTGAAACTGAACTGAAGCTGCCAGTTCTACATTCTCTCACCCTTTGTGGAAGTCCACACCTTCAAACCTTTCAACTTTGTTATCCAGATTTATCCAAGAAAAAACAAAATCCTGATGATTAGAATCTCCTTTACATGAGCGGCTCTATACCAGGGTCCACCAGGGCATGTGCCTTGGTTAAAAAAAAAATGCTGTGTCCCATATGGTGCAGAGCTTCCCCCATAGTAACAATATATCAATGCCCTGGCTGCCATTTGTTGTACCCCAGCTGTGCCCTGGTAACCATTTACAAGGGTAATCTGGCCTGGAGGTGACATTACTGTTTAGTAATAACACAGCTGGAGGATAAACGGACATCCAGAGATCACACAGTAAGAAAAATCAAGTTACTGTAATTATAGGCAAAATGAGGTGAGACCGAAAACCAAATAACGGGAATGTGCTGCAGGAACTCAGTAACAACTGGAATTGATTCAATGTGCCTAGAATGATTCTGGTTTTCCTATTGGCACCAGATGGAATGCCCTCTAATTCGCCATACTGGCTGCTCCAAACTGCCATTATGGGTGCCACAGAAACATAGAAACATAGACTTTGATGGCAGATAAGGACCCCTTGGCCCACCCAGTCTGTCTATTTCCCTACCTATTGGTTGCAGGCTAAATAGGACTGGGATAGGGGTCCTTTCTGCTTGTTTCCCATACCCAAGGGTTCTGCTTTAGGCAGGCAGGTGACGTGGACTTCCTTGACTGCTCATCCTACTCGGGCACTGTTAAGCAATGCCAGGTCTATTAAGAACAAGACTGCTATAATGGCAGGCCTTGTTGGGACATCTAACTTGCTTGCATAACCGAGACCTGGCTGGACAATAATGCGGGCCCAGTTTTGACTGCAGCTGTTCCGGCTGGTTACTTGGTAATGCACACTGCCCTAGTACGGATCGTAGGGACGGGGATGTAGCCATCTGTTTTAGATCATAACTGGGCCTTGTGGATGCACCAGTGGGGTCTACCAGATCCCTTAAATGTATCTTGGGTACGGGTGTGGGATGCAGGATACTATTCATCAACTGTCCACCCGGACAGATAGAGGAGGCCTGCATGAGGGAAGATGTAAGAGAGAGGACAAAACTAGAGGCGGGGATTGGTGGGCTGAAGGAGGTCCAGGATGCATTGAGGCGCTACCTATAGCCATTATAAAGGCTCTGCGGGGCTATATCCAAGGAGGAGCATGATATGGCAGCCAGGAGGGTCACTAGCTTGGTGAGATTGGCTAAGGTGGGAAGAGCTGAGATTGGCACAGGGGATAAAATGGGGAAAAGGGTTCTTTAAGTATATCAGGAAAGAAGAAGGGGAAGGAGCAGATCAGGTGGCTCAGGATTGGGGTGGGTGGGTGGAGGAGGTGGGAGAGAAGGTGGAGGTACTAAATTACTTTTTTGCCTCTCTATTCACCGGGGAGGGGGAGAACAGCACCAGTAGGAGAGGGGGTGGAGGATATGGTGGTCAAAGAGGGGGAAAAGGATGAGGAAATACCCAGCGGTAGGGTGTTGGATGCACTCAAGGCCCTAAGAGGGGCCAAGGCACTGGGCCCCAATGGGATCCACTCCAGGGTGTTCAGGGAGCTGGCGAATACCCAGGCCACCCCCCAGTAGATCTTTTTAACTCCTCCCTGTAGTCTAGGTGGGTACCTCAGGACTGGAGAATGGCCCACATTGTGCCTATCCACAAGGGAGGCCCACAAGAGGAGTTGGGTAACTATATAGGCTGGTTAGCCTGACGTCGGTAGTGGGCTAAGTGATGGAGAGCATCCTGAAGGAAAGAGTAGAGGGGGTGCTGAGGGCTCGGGGTCACATAGACATTCACCAGCATGGCTTTGTTAATGGCAGATCATGCCAGACAAATCCGGTGGAGTTCTATGAAGGGGTGACAAGGGCACTGGATCAGGGCAGGCCAGTGAATGTCCTATTTCTGGACTTCAGCAGGGATTTTGACTCTGTACCACATAATGGGCTACTGGAGAAGCTGGAGAGTATGGGGTTGGGGGAGAGGATGGGCAGATGGAAAGGAAACTGGCTGGCGGGGTGGGTACAGAGGGTGAGGGTGGGGGGGTCTCATCCTCAAGGTTAGTCACAAGTGGGGTACCACAGGGGTTGGTGCTGAGTCCACTGCTATTTAATGCCTTTGTCATGGACATCAGAAATGGTATCAGGAGCAGGATGAGTCTCTCTGTGGATGACTCTAAACTGTGGGTGGTGGTGGATGAGAAGGAGGGAAAGTTGGACCTCCAGGAGGACCTGGAGACTCTAGGGAGGTGGTCAAGAATCTGAAAACTAACATTTAATGCTGAAAAATGCAGGGTTCTTCACCTGGGAGCCTAAAACTCGACTCATAAATATACCTTGGGGGGGGACATTGCAGGTATCAAGGGTGAGAGGGCCCGCTGGGTGTTGGTGGATGCCAAAATGAAGAACTCAGAGCAATGAAGAAGGGTGGCGGCACAAGCAAATAAAATTCTGGGATGCATAGCCAGGGGGATAACCTCGAGGAGTAGTGAGGTACTCCTTCTGCTGTACAATAGTCTGGTTAGACCACACCTTGAATATTGCATGCAGTTTTGGTGTCCCTACTTAAAGAAGGACATTGTGTTACTGGAGAGGGTACAGAGCAGAGTGACTAGGATGGTACTGGGGCTAAGGAAAATGCAGGGTTTTAAATAATTGATTAGCAGTTTTTTTCTTGGGACAATGCTAACTGTACAGAAAGTATTTATATAGGTTTTCTAGAAGTGTTATGTTTGTTAAACACAGTGAAGCAAGTGCGATGCATTTTCACAATGTTTTAGCACTTTTATGAGCAAAACGCTAATCAATTTTTGGAGTTAAATAAATCCCTGGAAATGCCCTATGAGGAGCGATTGAGGGAGCTCAACCTATACTCATTGGAGAACAGACAGTGGGGATATGATAGAGGTTTTCAAGTATCTCAAGGGGGTCAATAGAGTAAGCCTTGAGGGGGGTCCTATAGCTAAGGGAACTGGTGGCCACTAGGGGACACCCCATGAAGCTGGATGGGGGGAGGTTGACGGGGGAAACAAGGAGGTGCTACTTCACTGAGAGAGTGGTGGAGTCCTGGAATGTGTTGCCCAGAGAGCTGGTGGCTGCTACTATGGTGGAAGAGTTCAAGAAGGGCTGGGATAGGTGCAGGGTACATCCAGGAGCCCCACTGGGAAATATGGGCCATTGTGTGGGTGGGAGGAGGGCTAAAAATCGGTGCCCGGCATAGCACTGACCATCGAGCAGACTCGATAGACCATAGGGCCTATTCTGCTGGCTTCATAGTATGTATGTTGTTAGATGGAAAAGAATTCCTGCAGGAAGTCGCAAACTTCATTGTTGATGCTTTATTGAGATCCCCCAGATGGTTAATTCTGGGGGATTTCAATGACTGGGTTGATGGTGAATTCTCACATTTTGGTCAGGACTTCCTCCAGCTTATGAGTTCACTGGGCTTCACACAGGTGGTTACCTCCACTACCCATAATAGTGGTCATTCATTTGACCTGGTGTTCCTCCTGGAGATGGAGATCTCCAACTTGGTGGTGGAACCAGTCAGTTGGTTGGACCATCACACCAAAGGGTTCAGTTTTGTGGCTCCCCTAATGGGCTGGCCCCTATGGAGATGATCTGGTACCACTCTTTGAGGGGTGTGACCCTAGAGGGCCTAATGGCAGTGCTGGACCTATCAAGTTTGGCAAATGAATGTGTGGACCCAGGGGATCTGGTACTTGACTATAACAGGGCTGTGACAGAGGCTCAGAACTCCATTGCTCCTGTTCGGGTCCAACCCCTCACTCTTCGCCCAAGGTCCCCATGATTTGATGGGTCCTTGAATGAGTTGAGGAGAGTGGGTCGGAGGCTAGAGAGAGCTTGGCAGAAATCGGGCCTGGAGGTTGACAGGCTTAGACTGTATAATGGTCTATCAATCTATCAATTGGCAATCACTCTTAAGAAGACAGAATTCCTGTCCAGGGAGATGCCACTACACAAAATTGACTGTCTCAGCTCTTCTGGACTGTGGACAGATTGTGCAATCTGATCTGTCTGCAGCCTGGAGGAGCTTTTTCACAAGAGAGGTGTGATGAGTTGGCTTGGTTTTTCACAGATAAGGTTGCCGACATCGGGTCCAGGATCTGCTCGGCTCCCTCTAATGGATGTTGCGGTGGCCGGCAGGAGGTCATAGGTCCTTGGTTTGCTTGGTCAGACTTCAGCCAGCCATATATCATGGACATTGTGAGGATTGTCCAGACTTTGTGGCCAACCAGCTGTAGTTTGGATTCGAGCCCAACGCGACTCCTTGTGGGGTGCGTTGATGTGATCAGTCCGGTCTTGGCCAAGATAATCTGGAGTTCATTGGAGAGGGGGGTCTTTCCAGACTCCTAAAGGAGGTGGTTGTGTGACCACTCCTGAAAAAGCCCTCCCTTGACCTGGACTGTCTGACCAAATACAGATCAGTCTCTAACCTGCCTTTTGTAGGCAAGGTTATTGAGAAGGTGGTTGCGCTACAACTGGATGACTATCTATCAACCCACAATGTCTAGGATTCTGTCCAGTCTGGATTTAGGAAAAGGCATAGCACCGAGACAGCCCTTGTACGGGTACTAAATGATCTCCTAATAGTGAGAGATTGGAGGTCCCGTTCCATCTTGGTCCTCCTTGATCTCTCTGCGGCATGTGACACTGTAGACCATGGTGTACTATTGGAGTGTATGCAGTTCTTCTGTGGACTGTCAGGTACAGTCCTTGGATGGTATCGATCTTTCCTCAAGGGTTGGACTCGGAGAGTGGTCTCTGGGATTTATTCCTCTGACCCTCTTCCCCCTACCCTGTGGGGTACCCCAGGTCTCCATTTTGTCTCGCATGTTGCTTGCAGTGTATATGCTGTTGTTGTTGGGGGGACATTATTAGGTGATACGGCATGAGTTTTCACTGTTATGCAGATGACACTCAGCTGAACATGTCCTTTGTACCCGGACTGGATGATGCCGTCTCGGTGTTCAACAACTGCCTTGCCAAGATCCATGATTGGATGAGTGCCAGCTGGCTGCAGTTGAACCTGGCAAAAACTGAGGTGTTGGTCGTGGACCCAGACTATCAGGAGGTGGGTTTGTCACTGGACAACCATCTGAGCTTTGGCTCTGTGGTGTCCAGCTGACTATCTCAGACCGAGTGCATAACCTTGGTGTTATTTTTGACAATGGGTTGACTCTTAAATTGTAGGTGTCAGCCGTTGTCAAGACCTCTTTCTACCATCTGAGGAATATCGCCCAGGAGAAACACCTGGTCCCACCGATGATCTTCCAACTCTGGTCCATGTCTTCATGATCTCTCGCCTTGAGTACTGCAATACCCTTTACCTAGGGCTACCGGGGGTTGATATCTGCCACCTGTAGCTGGTGCAGAATGCAGCTGCCAGCCTGGTGACTGGTACTTCTAGGACCAGTCACATTACGCCTGTGCTCCACGGACTGCATTGGCTGCCAGTTCAGTGGAGAATCACCTTCAAGGTCAGCTTTCTGACCTATAAAGTCCTACACGAACAGGGACCCCACTACCTGCAAGATCTCTTTTGTCCCTAGTGCCCCCCACTCCGCTCCACTGACAAGGGATTACTACATATTTCCTGGATGCGACTGAAGACATCTGGAGCCCAGTCTTTAGTATTCACAGCTCCTACCCTGTGGCATTCTGTATCTTGTTGGTGAGAGAGTGCCTGACCATCCAGAGTTTTTAATCAGCCCTTGAAGCTTATTTATTCAGCCAAGCATTCCCTGATGATTTTAACCATCTGTGACATAATTTTTACATTGAGCTGCTGGGATTTATTAATGCATTGCTTTGTAAATTTTAATTTACACAGAAACATAGAAGTTGACGACAGATAAGGACTGCAAGGCCCATCCAGTCTGCCCATTTTTTCTAGCTGATGAATGTGCTATAGGCCTTTACTCTGTCACTGGCCTATCTATTCATACTCATTTGTATTGCTCCCTTATACCTATCCAATGCCTGTTTGAAGCTCTGCACTGTATTCATATCCACCACTTCCTGAGGTAGGCTGTTCCATGCATCTACCACCCTTTCTGTGAAAAGGAATTTCCTCAATTATCCCTTAATCAACCTCCCTTTAATCTCATGCTATGTCCCCATGTCCTGCTATTTTTCTTGTATTGAAACATGTTAGACTCTTTCGCCTTGTTAATGCCCTTAAGATATTTGAATGTTCGATCATATTACCCCTCTCCCTCCTTTGTCTAGGATATGCATATTGAGCTCCTTTAATCTGTCCTCATATGTTTTCTGATGCAGTCCCTGCACCATTTTGGTTGCCCTTCTCTGGACTGCCTCCATTTTGTTAATGTTTTTGTGCAGGTGCAGCCTCCAGTACTGCACACAGTACTCCAGATGAGGCCTAACCAGTATCTTGTAAAGTGGGATTATTACCTCCCTCTTACGACTTGTGATACCCCTACTAATACACCCCAACATCCCTCTAGACTTACCTACTGCTTTAGTGGTCTGTTTGGATGATTTCAGGTCATCTGTGATGATGATTCCCAAGTCTCTTTCTTCCCTTGTGATTGCCAGCAACTCCCCTCCCAGCCTATAGGTGGCTTCAGGGTTTCTCTTCCCTATGTGCATGATCTTGCACTTTTGCATTAAACCCCAGTTGCTACTCTTCCAACCATTTTGCCAGTTTATCCAGATCACGTCTCATTCTGCCCACCCCATCTGGATCATCTACTCTGTTGCAGATCTTGGTGTCATCTGCAAACAGACAAACCTTACCCTCCAGTCCATCTGCAATGTCACTGATGAAGATATTGAAGAGGACTGGCCCCAGGACTGATCCCTGAGGTACCCCACTTGTGACTTGCATCTCTTCTTACTGTATACCATTTACCACCACTCTGTTTTCTGCCTGCCAACCAGTTTGCCACCCAGTTGACCAACCTCTGACCCACCCAGCTTATTAATCTTCTATGTGGAACAGTATCAAAAGCTTTGCTGTAGTCAAGGTAGGCGACGTCAACTGCACCCCCTTGGTCCACCCCATTCTGGTTATCCAGTCAAAGAAATCTGAGATTAGTTGTAAACCCATGCTGTCTTGAATCCTGTGCTCCTGTGGATTCCAGGTGTTGCACTATTCCTTCCTTAAGGAGTGCCTCCATAATCTTGCCCACTACTGAGGTAAGACTGACTGGTCTGTAGTTCCCTGCCTCCTCCCTGCTGCCACTCTTTACTGTAGTTAATTGTTTGATAAGTTTGAATTTTAATGTATTGTATGTTTTTTATTTGATTGTACAAGCACTTTGATTGCTGGAAAAGTGCTTTTTTGTAAATAAAAATGATTTGATTTAAGCAACAGCTTACTTCCTCCTACCCCCCAATAGAATTGCTTCATGTCTGTTCCATGCATTCTTGGATTCCCCCACTGTTTTTGATCCCATGACCTCCTCAGGAAGGCCATTCCATGCATCCACCACCCTCTCCATGAAAAAATACTTCCTCACACAGCTCTCCAGAATTCCTATGCAACTGTCCAACTGTTGACCAATCAGGAGTTACTACTATAGGAGGACATTTCATTCATGTTTATCGGAATGAAGAAGAGCACAAGTCACATCACTGTGTGACTCACTAACAATAACAATAAATGGCAGTCCGATGCCATTGCTACTACTTGGATGCCATGGGGGGGCTAGTAGGTGTGTTGGGGGTTGTTTTGAATTATGCAGACAGGATTGTGGCTTGGACCAGGGTTTTGGGGGCAGCTACAATTTACTCGGGCACAGTTTCTTAAACTTTATTGCCTCCTATTATATTTTTATTATAAGGAGGAGGAGACTAGGGTCGGACTACTATTTAATAAACTTACCCACTGGCTCAGGGGAGGGAGGGAGGTTGTGGGTGACAGTGAGTTTTTGATAGGGGAATTGGGGGTTATTAATTGCAGGGTGGGGGGAATCATTGTTAGGATAGTTGGATTTAGGATATCGGAATCCTAATCTGAGGACATCAGAAGCTAGAATGGGATGTCTGACTCAGATACAGATTATCCTAATATCCAGCTATCCTAACCTGGGTCATAGAAACATAGAATTTGTCAGCAGACAAGGACCACTTTGACCACTCAGTCTGCCCAGATTGTCTCTGCCTAGTCTGTCTCCGCAAACACTAACTGGTTACCTGGGACCTTCCTTCCTCCCTGTTGCTTATTTATTAATATTCCCCTATGTCTACCTCATGCATGCTTGAAGCCCGCTACTGTTTTCACCTCACTCACTTCAGTTGGCAGTCTGTTCCAGGCATCCACCACCCTTTCAGTGAAGTAGCACTTTCTCACATTCTTCTTAACCTCGATTCATCACAGGCCCTCTGGTCTTGATGTTCTTTCAAATTTGAAAGATACACCCCTCCTGCACCTTGTCCCCACTTTCCTCTTTTCCAGGGTATAAATGTTGAGATCCATCAGTCCCTCCTCATAGGGCTTTTCATGCAACCCCACACCATTTGTGTTGCCATCCTCTGGACTGCCTCCACCATGACCTTTCTGAGGTGCAACCTCCAGAACTGGATACAGTACTCCAGGTGGGGTCTCACATGGGAGTGATACAGTGGCACCACCACTTCTCTCCTCCTGCTTGACATGCATCTCCCTATGCATCCCAGCATCCCACTGGCTCTACCCGCTGCTTTGTCACACTGCCCTGCCACATTGAGGTCATTAGAAATGATAGCCCCATGGTCCTTTTCCTTCTTAGTGACTGTCAGTACTCTCCCCATCCTATATTCAGCTCCTGGGTTCCTATGCCCTACGTCCATGATTTTGTACTTTTGGCACTGACCTCCAACTACAATATGCTTGACCACTCTTTGGGTTTCACAATGTCCCTAACTATTCTCTCTCTGCCCCCACCTGAGTGTCCACCCAACTACAAATTTTGGTGTCATCTGAAAAAAGGCATACCTTCCCTTCCTTCTGCAATGTCACTTATGAAGACATTGAAGGGGACCAATCCCAGTGCTGAGCACTGTGGCACCCCACTGGCCACTCTCCTCCTTATTAGAATAAGTGCTGTTAACCACCACCCTCTGTCATCTATACATTAATCAGTTACTTGCCAGTTCAGCACTTTGGATGCCACTTCTATGTTGCTCAACTTCTTTATTAGTCTCCTGTGTTGATGGCCTTGCTGAAGTCCAAATAAGCCACATCCACTGAATCCACGATTCATTTCCCCGGTCACTCAGTTAAAGAAATTAGTCAGATTTGTGTGGCATGACTCTCTACCCCCATGAATCCATGGGTGCTGTAGCCATTGGATTCCAGATACTTTGCCAATCTTTCCTTTAATACCCTAATTTCCCTACCACTGATGTCAAACCAAAACACTCTGGGTAAAACTAGGGTTTCTGTTTAAAACTTGTGTGTGTGTTTTTAGAAATCAAAAAGTAAGCTGATTTTTTTTTTTTTTAACCAACTGGTTGAGTGGACCTCTGGGGAGAGGTGGTAAGTTGCTAAGCCATTGCTTAGCAACCTGTGAGCCTGCTGCAAATTGTATTTGAAGCAATAAGTAGCAGTAGTGGCTGTGTATTGTAGCAATTCCAGGAAATAAATATATCCACCGCATGAGGTGGTAGTGTCTTTATCTTTTTAAACTTAAATTTAGAAGCTGTCTTGAGCGGGACTGACGTAAGGGGTCTGGAAGCCACATAGCAGTACTTCCGGCCTCTAACTATACTTAAACACCCAAGCGAGCAGGGCATTAGATGTGAAACGAAAATGCTCTGGGTAAAACTAGGGCTTCTATATGAAACTTGTGTGTGTTTTTAGAAATAGACAAGTAAACTGAACAGTTTTTTAACCAACTGGTTGAATGAACCTCTGGGGAGAGGTGGTAAGTTGCTAAGCCATTGTTTAGCAACCTGTGAGCCTGCTGTGAATTGTATTTTGAAGCAATAAGTGGCAGTAGGGGCTGTATACTGCAGCAATTCTGGGAAATAAATACATCCACTGTATGAGGTGGTAGTGTCTTTATTTTTTAAACTTCAATTTAGAAGCTCTCCTGAGCGGGGATGATGTAAGGGATCCAGAAACCACATAGCAGTACTTCCGGCCTCTAACTATACTTAAACAAGCCCCCGAGCAAGCGGGGTGCTGCGTGGGGTGTCTGCTGTGTCCACTGTAGGATGCAAGGAACAAAGGGAGATAGACTTATTAAAGAGGAGTAAGTACAACATAAACCTAAACAATGGAATCTCAGTGTACAAAATGTGGTGTGCTTGATGTATGCCTTGGGAGAATATGCAGTGGGATTCAGTTGCTAGAAGTGTGTACAAATTAATGAACTTATGAATGAAATAAAGGAACTGAAAAACAGGTTAGATACAAGACAGAACATAACAGTCTTAGAAAATTTTATTGACTCCATGGCTAATGAAATAATCACTGAAGAAGATACACAGGGAGAGACAGTACAGTACTGGGCCATTGTTAGTAGAAACAAAGGGAAACACAGAGGAAAGCAAGTATACACTAGTGCCCCTACTCAAACATTTAACAAATTTTGTGTGCTCGACACCACAAAAGAAATAGACTCTGGAAACAAATCTAAAATGTTCCAGGATGAGAAATACAAGCCTAGTAAAACAGGAAATGACTTGGATGGATCTGACATGATAGATACTAGCAGGCCCAAAAAACTCCCCCTAGAAGGGAATCGGCAGCCAGACCTGGAAAAGGTACTAAACGTCACACATCCAAAAGAGATCATGGTTCTAGGTGATTCTACTATAAGAGGAATAGATGGAATTATATGTAAGGAAAACAACACAAATACTATGGTCAGTATGTTCCCAGGAATAAAAACCCATGAACTAAATAAATTACTTAAAGGTTTTTTAATAAAAGCTGAACAACTACTGGTAATTTTACATGTAGGGGGTAAATGATATACACTCCAAAACATTAGAAGAGATCCCAGAAAACTACACAGTATTATACATGAGTTAAAACAATACACTACGGACATAATTATATCAGGCATTCTATCCACTTGCAGAAGATATCAGTACAAAAATTAAGAAATCACTGAGCTTAATCTTAGGTTATGATAAATATGCCTAAAAAAAGGAATTGGGTTCATAAATGCACATACCATTTTCAGAAACAATTCCCTGTACAAAAATGATGAGCTACATTTAAATAAAATGGGGTCAAGAATTCTCAGAAATACTTTCAAGAAAATCATTGCAAACCATTTAAACTGGGTATGGGGGGGTAGAAAAAGGAAGATAAGACTAAATCTTGTAACATCAGATACAATTAATTCTACAATAAAGAAGAAAAAACTGCAAGCCAGTCAAATGTCTTTTAGCAAATGTTAGAAGTTTAGATACAAAATTTGAAGAATTAACTCTCCTTATGAATGAAAAGGACATAAAAATTGCAATTTTGACTGAAACTTGATGGGAGGAAGGGGACATATGGGACAAAAATATAAAAGGGTACAATTTATACAAAAATTAAGGAAATCTAGGAAAGGTGGAGGTATGACAGTATATATTCATGAATCCCTTAAGTTTGGAAACAGATGAAGGAAATTTACAAATAGAACACCTGACAATCAAAATAATCCCAGTAGGTGCCCTGAAAATCATACTAAGGGTTCTATATTGTCCACCTTCGACTACCAGAGAAGGTGACCAGGAAATTTTAGACTTTTTGGATCTATTAAACCCAACCGAAAACATCATATTTGCAGGGGATCTAAACCTCCTGGGTATAGATTGGGAGAAGCAATCTACCATACAAAATATAGAAAGAGACTACCTAGAAAAATTTAATCAAATGGGGTTGGAACAAGCAGCGAAAGAAAATACCAGGGGAAACAATTTACTGGACGTCATTTTAACAAGCTTGGGTAATACCTTAACAGGTACCAGGGTTGGTTCACCATTAGCAAACAGTGACCACCAGGTAGTTTACTTTCAACTGACCAATTTGCCTTATGAAAAGGATGGGATAACGAAAATTCCAAACTTCAAAAAAGCAAATTTCATGGCAAATTAAAAAAAGCTATGAAAAACTGGGACTGGAAATCAGATGTTGTTATTTTAACCATACTGTAAATAAAATGTGGGAAACATTGATAAATAGGATAAAGACTGAAACAAATAAAAAGATAAAATATATATCTAAATATACTAGAAAGGGAAAAACTCCCAAATGGTTAAATCAGAAACTTAAAAAACACATTAAACTCAAAAACAAAATGTATAAACATCTAAGACAAAATAAGATCAGTTACTTCACATATAGGGAACAGTTAAAGAAAGTGAAGAAAGCCATTAAAATGGCAAAGGCTACCTTTGACAGAAAATTAACTAAAAATAGCACAGAAAATTACAAACATTTTTATTCATATATAAATAACAAAAGAGGAAATAAACAAAGTATAGGCCCATTTGGGGATGCAAATGAGGAACTACTCAAAGAAAAGGACATGGCAAATGTCCAAAATAACTATTTTGGTTCAGCATTTAACCATAAAGATAATCAATCAGAGATAATAAATACATTACTTCAAACAAAAATCAAATATAATTGATATCAAAGAGGTGGTAACCAGATTAATGCAAATAAATAAAAACAAATCTCCAGGACCAGATGACATCCACCCAAGATTAATCTCAGAGATTGCAACAGAAATAGCTCCACCTGTGACACATATCTTTCGTAAATCATTGGATACTGGGGAGGTGGCTACAAAATGGAGAGAGGCTCATGTTGTTCCCATTTATAAACAAGGGAAAAAGGATTCCCTAGAAAACTATAGACCAGTGAGTCTGTAATTGATTTTGGGAAAAATACTAGAGGGCATAATAAAAGATCATATTATCTTCCAGCTAAATGAAAAACAAAAACTGGGTCCAAATCAACATGGGTTCACAAAAGCAAGATCATGTCAGACAAATCTTCATTTTTTATGAAAAAGTAAGCAAGGCATTGGATACAGATAACCCTGTTGATGTGATACAGTTGGATTTCTCCAAAGCTTTCAATAAACTTCCACATCTTGAGTTTAATTGATTTATTTTATGCATTTAATATTCAAAATAATATTATAAACTGGATAAGAGCTTAATTACCAAATAGGAGACAGAGGGTTACAATAAATGGTGCATTATCCGACTGGATATCTGTGACTAGTGGGGTGCCCAAGGGATCCGTACTGGGGCCCTCTTTGTTTAAACTATACATATCATCTCTACAGTGTAATACTGAAAATATCTGGGTTACAGAATTTGCCGATGATTGTCAAGTGGGTACAGTTGTAAACTCAGTGCAGGACCAGATCAAGCTACAAGATTCCCTCAATTATATCGAGGAATGGACAGATAAGTATAAATTAAAACTAAATGGGGAGAAGTGTATTGTTCCACACATGGGAACAAACAATCTAGAGTTACAGTAAGGCATAAAAAATGAGATACTTAAATCATCTGTAGAAGAAAGGGACCTGGGAGTAATTATAAAAAATGACCTTACTTTTGGATCACACTGTGATCAGACTATACGGAAAGCAAACAAGACACTCAACTACATCCTTAGGCAGTATATAGCGCAGTGGTCTAAGGCTCTGAGCTGCAAATCTGGTGACATCCAGCAGACCAGACCTGGGTTTGAATCCCTCAGCTTCCACTTGCATACTGTGTGACCCTAAGCAAGTCACTTAACCTCCTTGTGCTCCCAGGTCGCTCCTGTAAAAAAGCTTTCAGCTTAGTGTGCTATACCTGGTTAAACAACTAAAAAAAAAAAAAATAAACATTGAGAGTAGAAGTAGAGAGGCCTTGATGCCACTGTATGGGATGCTGGTGAGGACACAGCTTGAGTACTGCTCTCAAGTCTGGGTACCGTATAAAAAAGAAGTTGAAAGACTGGAGAGGGTACAGAGAAGAGCCACTAGAGCAGTGAAAGGGTTGGGGGAGAAGCCATATGAGGAAAGGATGAAGGCATTGAACTTGTATTCACTTGCATACAGACGTTGGAGGGGTGATATGATCCTGGTATATAAGGCTTTTCAAGATCACAATCCCAGAAATGATCAAGGTCTGGAAATTAGTCAGAAGAAATATAACATTAGAACACACAAACTACTATTAGAACAACATAGATGGAATCTACTCAAATGGAAATTCTGGTTTAGCTAAAGAATAATTCTGCATTGGAATTCACTTCCAGAAACAGTAAATAGTCTTTCGTTGGACATTTTTAAAACAAGATTAGATAATTATAGCTAAAATAAAACTATAGAATTCTAATCATAGAAATCTAAAATTTTGGAAAATAGGCAAGCAAAATGGACGAAAGTCTATATATGTGCATTGTATTGACTATGATACTATGATGTGAGACTGACCGACCTGTGGTTGCTAGCTTCCCCCCCTGCTACTTCTGTTATGGAGTGAGACCACATCTGCTCTCCTCCAGTCCTCCAGAACCATGCTCCTTTCCAGTGAGCTGTTGAGTAAGGCCAGTAGTGGGCCATTAGCACCTCCCTGATTTTCTTTAGTACCTTTGGGGGTACCCCAACTGATCCCATAGCCTTGTCTGTTTTCAGACCTACAAGTTCCTTTTTCCTGTGAAAATGGACTTGTTTCCACCTCCTCACCTTTTTTTCCTGCTGCTCCCTGGTGGTCCGTTCCCTCCTCCCTCCACTGTGAAGACTGAGCAGAAGTACCTGTCCAGAATATCTGCTTTTTCTTGATCCTCTTCTGCACAGTCTCTCTTGGCCACCCTCCGTATCCTCACTATCCCTCCCCTTGCTTTCCTCTTCTTACCTATGTACTTGAATCACAATGTTTGATTTAAATTGCTTAGCAATGGATAATAATGCACCAGAAAACATCTAATTGTCATCTTGACTATTCTTAGTTGCAGGATAGGCAATACCAGAGAAAAGAAGTGTGTCCAGGAAACCCAGGTCCATTCAACAATGTAAGCCTGTGGCTCAGAGGTTAGAGCACATGGACAGTATTCCAGGGGGCCCCGGATCAATTCCCAGTAGGTCACTTCTTTCTCACTACAGTTTATTTAAACTGCTTTGCAGTGGCTGATACTACAACAAAACAGGGGCATTGCTAGGACTGGGGCTTGGGCCACAAACATTTTGTCTTGGGCTCCGAACCTTTTCCTACAGTGCATTGCCTAGTTAATGTTTAAACTGTAAAACTTCCATGCAAGCTGTTGCTTAATCTCAGATCCCCAGCTCAGCAAATGGAGTGGTGGAAGTGGGTCCATATGTGCCACCTTGAGCCACAGACAACACTAGCATATGCTGTGTCACCACTACTCATGTCACATCACAGTCAGCTACTGCAGCACAGCGTGGCGCGTGCTTCAAAGCAGATGTTCACAGAGTTGGTCATGCTCAAGCTCCATATTTATAAATGGCAATGCCACGATGCTTGATTTGTTACCCATGCTTGCTGCAGTCAGAGCCTTGAGATGGAGGTTTGATGCTGCTACAGCTGTCGCCTTGACGCTTTGTTATTCAGGTGGGCGCTACTCATGTGGACTGCAGTCACCACCTCCTGCCAGCAGCAACAGCAAGCAGCTCTGCATTAAAGCTGACGGAATCCCTTCTAAGGAAGGGCTGGCTTTACAGCCACCAGCTTCAGTCAGTACCATCCACCTACAGGCCAGGTCAGGGAAGGATGGGACCACCATGGATACAGGTAGGCAGGTGGAGGATGGAGCAAGTAGGAGTGGAGGGGCTAGAGCAGACTGAGGAGATAGATTCACTTATTCCTTTCTTCCTGTCTCCCTGATGGTGCTGCTGCCTGCTGTGTGACTGAGTGTCTGCCTCCAGGCTAGAAAAACTAAAATGATGATTAGTCAGTTATGGACAGGAAATCTGTGGTGCTGGTGTGCAAAACAGGCTTGGACACTTGTGCTATATTGTGTGTGTGTATTGGGGGGGTGCGGTTAAATCTCCAGTCGGGGTGGAGAGAGGAGAGAGCAGACCATGAGAGTTGGTTGTTGCAAGTGTGATGTGATTAATGTTCAGACCCCAGGAATCCCTCACTTAAGTTTAACAAGTGCAATCATTCCCCTGGAATGAGCAGCCCTGGAGCTTTTAGAACTTTATGCAAAGTTTGGAATTTAGAATGAAATTCAACCTCTGATGTGCGGTTACACTCAGCCCTGAGCTCTAACAACAGATTTATTTCTCCGCCTGATGAGATCAGTTGCCCTAAAGTCTTCTCTACAGTTCTGGATAGTTTACAGTTCATTATTTTATATTTCTGGTGGTTAATTATTTTCTAGTTAACTTTTTGATAGTCTGTGTTAGTTAGTTATTTGTGTTTAACTGTGTAAGTTTCTGTTTTTCTTTGGTTCCTGATCAGTTCTCAGGTACCAGAGAAGGCTGTTCTCTGTGCAGTTTCTGCTTTAAAGAGCAGATTCTTACTTTGATAGTATGCCCCCCAAACTCATGCCAATCTGTACCTGGCCCCAAATGGACTCCAATGAAAATTTTAACTTATGCATGGATTAAACAATATAATATAACTTTTATCTGTTCCACCAAATGGGAAAACGCTCGCACTTCCCTTTTCCAAGACATGAACCCATGCTAGCACGTTTCATGAAGTCAGTAAATGGAGAGCTTGGGGGCACGCTCCATATACTTAAACAGAGATATTTTTTAACTGCTTTCTTTCATACTTTACAGTTATAATTATGGCAAATCAAGGCCACTGCTCAAATACCAAGGTCCTTTAGTTGTTGTTGTTTTTTTTTTGGGGGGATACTAAGAACTTGCTCTTTAAGGGAACCACTATTAGGAACTTTTAAAGGTTAAAAAAAAGCCTTCTTAAGCCGTTTTGCAGTTTGGCATTAAATTATTCTTCGTCCTTTGTTTTTAGGAACAAATGCAATATTTTTACTATTTCTATTTAAGAAACCTCTTTTGTGGTATATATTACTTCCTATTGGGAACCGAAAGCATCTTATTGGGGTCATCAGTGTTTGGCATGACTGACAGACCCAAAAAAAGACAGAACCTACAGGATTTAAAAATTGTGCTGTTTGTTTTCAGCTCCTGGCAAAGGCAGACTGTTACAAGCTGTGTTTAAAGTGCCCAGGTCCAAACCATGATTTTTTCCAGTTGTAATTGCTGTATAAAGTTTGCCCTAAAACACAGAGGAAAAGGGCCAAAAAATTAGAGAGTTTATGGCTTCTAAATGTAGCCCAACTGCCACGTGCCAATGGGCTATTACCCCTGCCTGTTGACTAACACACAGGTTAAGGGGTCTGGGTTCTGTTGCGATGGTGGTTGGGGGTTCTATCCCAGAATGGAAAGAAAGTAGCACGGTACCTCCACCCAGAGTAAAGTAACAGTGGGCCAGGTGTGTGTTTGGTATATCCCCCGGGATGCTGTAACTACCCACCTCCCCTTCCAAACACCCCACACAGTGGATACCATGTTGTGCCCCAATAATGTAAACCCACATGTACTTAGAAGCCAGTACCAATAAATTGCCCACACAACAAGATTACAACAGACAAAACATAGCTTTATTTTATGGGAGAGGGCTAGGAAAGGGGTTAACAGAAATAGAATTGCTGTGGAGAAGAAACATTTTATTTGGGTTAACAGGGCCCGTGGGCCACAACACACATAGTGCCCACTCCCACTGGTACCATTGCAAACCCCTTATGTCTTAACAATCCTAGCTGGGTACTCAGACTTAAAACAGGCCTGCTAGATGCTGTGGGTTGGCTGGTATTGGGGCCTTTTGAGCATCTCTTCCTAGGATGCTAACACCTTTAAACCTGGGTTACTCACAGTCCTGAAGCACTGAAATTCAGTTACTGGCATGGTGGGTTCTGGCTGTTCAGGGATCAGCCAATCAATCTCAGAGAGGGCGGCAAGCAGATGGGCAGAAAAAGGTTGGTCAACCTTGGACTTGCTTGGAGGCTCATAGAAACATAGAAACATAGAATTTGATGGCAGATAAGGACCGCTTGGCCCACCTAGTCTGCCCATTTTCCTACCTAACAGATAAGCTGCAGATCCTAGTTAACCAACAGCTTACTTCCTCCTACCTCCCACTAGTACTGCCTTATGTCTGTCCCATGCATTCTTGAATTCCCCCACTGTTCTTGACTCAACGACCTCCTCAGGGAGGCTGCTCCATGCTTCCACAACCCTCTCTTTGAAAAAATGCTTCCTCACATTACCTCTGAGCTGTCCCCCCTCTATCTTCAAATTGTGCCCCCTTGTTCTTGCACATCTCTTTTTCTGAAAGATTGCAGCTTGTCACCTTCTGACTTGCTTGTAGGTCTAAAATAATTTTTTATTTGGGTACTATAAATTAGGATCTTGGGTTATGCAAATAGTGAGTTGAAATATGGGGATTTTTATGTAAACATTGTTTATGCACTTTATGATTGTAGTATGTTTTGTATTGTGTATTTGTATTGTTGATGTATTATGGTATAAGTGTGTAAATTGCATTGTATTATATTATATGTATTCTTATATGTTTTTTGAAACTACTTTTAACAGGACCATCTTGTAAATAGGACTTTGTCCTAATGATGTGAAAATCCACCAATCTCCTGTATAAAAATAAAGATTTTTACTACCACTACTACTACTTGTCCCCTTCAACCTGTTTCCAGGCCAGATGCAGAGTGTGAGAGCATGGCCTACAAGGCCTCAAGAAACCCAGACCCAGGAGTGACTCCACAGTCTGGCTCCCTCAATGGGTCCAGAGTGCCGTAGCACTTAGGCATGTGCCCATGGCCCCTTGCAGCCAAGTCTGCCTCACTCGGTAGGGGTTAGCAGGTTCCCTACCTGGCTCCCAGTTGCAGCTGTTAACAACATTCAGATTTTACTTTCCTCCTGGCAGTTGGAGGTTCTTTTGAGCCCATGACCACGGCTGCGCTGAAGTATGTAACCTGGAAAAGTTATCTTGGTGGCAGTGACATCTGCTGAAAGCATGTGTGATGTAAGAGCCCTCTGCACAGATCATAACTATATAATTTTCCATAGGGCAGGGTAGTCCTCAGGACAAACAGGAACATCCTCCCAAAAGTGGTATCTGAATTCCATCTGAATCAGTCAATTGCCTTTCCACTTTTCTTCACAGAAAGATCCAGCGCAGGTGAGTAAAAGATCCACAGTCTGGATGTGAAAAGGGCACTGAGTTACGACTTGGCCCACACAAAAGATGTAACATCCACTAGCACTCAACTGTTACCTATTGTGAAGTGGGAAAAGGCAAACCAGCATCCAGGAGAACCATTTCTCATTGAATAGTCTCCTGCATACAGTTCTGTTATGACAAAGCATGTACAATGCCACCCAGATGGCTTAGGAGACACTCTACAAGAGGTACCTCAGCATCTGTGGCAGCATGAGGGGGGAATCGCCCTGCAAGAGATTTGTAAAGCAGCTACCTAGAAAACAGTGCACACTTTCATAAAACACTACTGCCTGGACATACTTTCCAGGAGGGATGCCAGTTTTGACACTGCTGTCTTGCAGGGCCTTTTCCCTAAATAGGTTCTGTACTCAGCCTCCCAAGGTACTGCTATGGCATCTGCACTTGTTACACTTAAGTGAGAGGTTCCTGGGGTTTGAAGAAAACATACTCACCATAGTAATGTTGTTTCTTCCATAGGGATCCCTCACTAAGTTTAACAATCCCTAATCCAAGTTTCAAGGTTATTATTACAAAAGTACGTAAAACATATCTGTACGACACGCAATTATTAAAAAGCATATACATTTTACATTTCACATGCATTTAATACATTTAAGCTTACTTTTTTAAATCTCTAGAATTTATTGCAGCTATCAAAAAATCGTGCAATTCTGTATAATACACCTATGTCATCAGAGTTTAAAAAATATTTCAATTTCTCTACATGTGAGCTTGGATAATCAGCATTCACTATATCTCCCAGCCAGTAGTCTTGTATTGGTTTTAGCAATTAACATCCAAACAGTATGTGTACAGATGATCACTTCCCTGAGCAGTTGTTGTTACACTCAACCCCTTGCAGATATTGTTTTCATTATATATGCATATAGTTTAAACTATAATTTACATTGAAACGTAATCTAGATATTGTTTTAGCATGTAATCCATTTTCACATTTAAGTATATGGGGTTCCATCCCATGGATTTGCTTAAGTTTTGCATAAAACATAAAATTCTGTGAGTGATTATCTTTCCGTATCCTTCTGTTTGCCTATATCAAGTATTCTAGTCTTTGCCAGTTTTGAATAATTATTCACATTTATATTCCAATTCTTGTGTACGGATTCCAGTCCCTTTAATTTAAGTCGAATGTTCAACTCATGGAACCATGTCCATTACTTGAGGTATTCCATAGAACCTTCTCCCTGATTAGCTATACTATCCCACCAACAGCTGTACAATATGGGATTATCCTCTCTATTCATTATCATTTTAGTAAAATAATTACAGTAACTTGTCTCCATTCTGCTGTAGCTAATACAGAAAATATTCCAGTCTCTGCTCTCAGAAATTCTGGTGGTATATACTGCAGTAATCCCAATATTAGCCTTATATACAGATTTTGAATTGGTGCTAAGTGCATTATACGACTTGGGTCTCCCCAAATTTCAGACTTATATAAAATAGCAGCATTTACTTTTACTTGATATATTTTTAACAAAGATACAGCTGAGTTATTGAAACTGTTTTGAAAATTTGTTAATCGCCAATACAGCTTGTCTTGCTTGCTTTTTAGTTTTTCACATGTAATTCCCATATAGTTTTTGTATTATCTGTTTATGCCCCCTCCATGCTCTAGAGCTGTCTCTCCTTCAGGCTGCCATGACCCACAGACATTCCTCTTACTTTCTCCAACCCAGCCACCTTACCTCAGATATGCAGCCTTCCTTGTAGTAGCCAGGTGTAACCCTCCTCTGAGGGGGAAGGCACAGGCGGGAAGGAGACTGGCACACTCTTACTTTCGGTCCCGGGTGCTGCTGAGGCATTCTATGGTTTCTGGGGAGTCTCCGGAGGTGTCCTGGGCTGGCAGCCATCATCCGGCCAGTCTCTGGAGTGGTATTTCCAGTTTTCTGGTTCTCCCATCGCACCGCTCATGTAGTGCCTCCAGTCTCCACTAGGGGCCGCTTCGGAGCAAGGCCATCCCCAATCCCACCCCAGGATAGGAGAGCAGTCCATCAGATGCTTGATCCTATCCTCACCCTGCCAACCCCAGGCACCCCGAGTTCGTTCCTGAACCCGGGTCACCGGTGTGGGTCGAGGTAAAGCGCCAGCGCCTCAACCCCCTACGGCACTGGGCCAGCCACATATATTATTTTTAATACTTCTTGTCACGCCCAGATAACAGAAATTGTTTCCATTAATTGTTCTCTTTCAATCGATCAAGTATGATGCAAATTGTTTGGTTTATTAATTATCATCACTTTAGACTAGTTTTGAATTGTAATTCTTTTAAGGAATGTGTTATACGATCAAATGCTTGTTGTAATCCTACAGCTGTTTTTGATATAATTATAGCATCATCTGCATAAAAAATATTAATTTTATTTCCAAATATACTCAGTGCATCTGTGTTACATATATTCATTTTATAAACTACTTGATCTATGTAAATATTGAACAACAGAGGGGCTAACAGGCATCCCTGTTTCACCGGCTTCTAGGATTGTATAGTCTTAGTCAGTCTGCCATCCGTCCTATATCTAACCTAGATATTAATGTTGGAATAGAGGCTTTGTATCAGAAGAAGCAATTGAGAATCTAGTTTCCATTTCACCAATATTTGCCAGAAGGTTTCCCTATCCACATTATCGAATGCTGCAGCTGTATCTATACACCCCAAATATAACACACTTTTTCTTTGTGATTTTGCTTTTCTGATTGAGTGATCTATAATAAACATACAATCATTTTTTCAACTGTTTCTTCTGAAACCAAATTGATTGTTACTTATGTAAGCCCCAGGGGCACTATCCCAAAGGCTACTACCCCTGTCTGCTCCGATTGTAGCAGGTTGAGGGGCCTAGATCTGATGGCGGGTGCCTCCACCCAGAGGTAGGGGTTAAGACAATTGAATATGGCTTGGTCACAGCCCTCTGGGTTGCTGCAACCCCCCTTTCTTCCTACTAGTGGCCCCCACCGATCAATCACTGTACCCTTACCATATACACTTACCCCCCTGCTTGGACCAGTCAGCTCACTCCAGGGACCCCCTGCAAGGTAAGTTGTGGTTACACAATGATCATGGTACAGTAATTCATCATAAACGCACAAGTTAGCCAGTGTACCTTTGCAAAATGATCAATCTGATTTATTCAGGGGGAAATAAGGACTGGGGTGATCAGATTAATTAGCTTACCACTCTAATATGGGAGTATCTATCTATGGCACTGTGCACAGGCCTAACCTATAAGTTGCTGTCTCTGGGTACCTAGTCCCTTGATGCAGCTGGTTGGAGCCCTGACACAGAAACAAGCAAGAGGATTCCATGGAGAGTAACGGGAGCCAGAGGCTCAGTTAGTATGGCCAGCAAAGCAGCCAAGAAATCGTGCCCTCGCTAGGAACAGTTGACAGGGAGCTACCCTGATGTGCTACTCACGACTCCAGGAGGCAGAGTGCTCTCACACCATGTGCAAGACCGAGTCTGGGCTTCAACACTTCTCCACACATTTATAGGAAAAAAGAGAGGGGTACCATACCAGGCAGTTGCTGTATTTCCCGAACGCGAGCACTTCCATACATCGGGCCAAGCTGACACAGCTTCACGGATCCTGACAGACCGAACGCGATTCAAGCAGATTCTCCAGTCTTCTACAGGGTTAGCCTGGTAGGTAGCCGTACTCCTGCGCAGCCTCCTCTGACCGCTGACCCGTGGATTTGGTCCGAACTGCTGCTGGCGATTCAAACCGCTTCCCTCTGGCCACACACGTGCTTCCCGCACAAAACTCAAATGGCACAGAACCCCAGAGCTCCTTCCTCACTCTCAGGGCACTACAACTCTGACCCCCGGCAGTTCAGGCAGGGAACACTCATTCGAGTGCCACCCGATCCCATTGGAGGACTGCAGATGCCAATCACTTACTACAGCCTTCGCTGGTGCAAAAAGGTGCCATGGTCCAGAACTCAGCTTCCCAGAATCACTAGCTGTATCCCATTGGTCAGCCGGCTTCAGTTAGAGTCCGGATTCTGGTTGGTCTCTATTTACACCATTTTAGATGTCCCTTGGCTGCTATTGGACCCCACCACATCAGTCCTGGTCCGAGATGGAGGGGCACAGCACTAAATCCCAGCTGCAACAAAGGCAGGTTAGACAAACTGCAATTTTACTCAAACGCTACAGGTTTCCAAGGGAATAATGACATCTTTCAGATGGGCTCCCTCTGCGCTCTCAGCGACTACAGAAACGGAGCGATCAGACAACAGCCCATGGCGGGACTTGAGCAAAAAACCCAGTCTTTCCCGTTCAGGCCACTCAAACTGGCAAGCAGGCAGCTCTTAAAGAGACAGTACAGGAGGCTTTAAAGGCACTCACAACACCTGCATTCAGCGGCCTCAAGCCGAACACCCGTTAGGCAGAAAGCCTTTTAGACAGCTTCAGGAAAGCTTTCAGGAACCCCCATTTGTAAGGGGGTTACACCTAGAATGTCATTATCTGTTACCCATTCTTCTAGTTTTTGTAATAGTATTCTGGCAAATATTTTTGCTGATATACATTGTAATGCTATTGGCCGGTAGTTCGCTGGTGACTGTCTCCTTTTTTTTTTTTTTTTTATAAATGGGTACAATCTCTGCTGTTAACCAATTGTAAGGAACTCTACATGTATCAATAATATGTAGAAGCAATCTATTTAAAGAGCTGCTGATGCCTCAAAGAAAACTTTGAAAAACATAATACTTAGCTTGCATTCCAAATATATTCTATGGATTTCTCTTCCCCATCTTTTATTACAGAAGAAATATGCATGAATACATGATCTTTATCTGTTAGAGTTTCTCTGCCTCTATAGCTTACTCCCTACTTCAAGTCATAATCCTCTGTTGTGACATCACAATCTATTGCCATGGGAGTAACTGCGAAGTCATAAGCAGGGCATTATGACCTCAGGTGGAGAGAAAGCAACAGGAATAGATTAACACTTCAGGAGCAGAGATCCTGTTTCCATGCAGATGGCCCCAGTAATAAATAATGGGGAGGAAAAATACAGAACTAATGTGAAATATAAACATAACTGTGTCTAAATATTATGTCTTGTTTAAGCTATCATGAAGGCAACAGATGCTCTTTAATATATTAATCCACCATCCAATGTTATGTTGAAAAAAACTCTGTTGGAATTCCATCAATTCCTACAGCTTTATTATGCTTTTGCTATATAATACTATTTTCAATATTTTCCTGTAATAAATACATCCAGTCCTGTATTTTCCCATCTGAAACGTCTTTTGTCATTGTAATAATTTCAGTATACTCCACAATATTATCATTATACAACTTTTGAAAGTATAGATTCCATTCATTTGCTGGAATATTACCATCAATATTTGTTTTGGTTCTTTGATTCACTGTAGATACTAAACTCCAAAAAGTTTTATTGTCTTTATTACTTATAGCTTCTTGTAACTAAGTCCATTCTTGACTATTAATACAGTCTTCCTTTTTCTTCTTTAAGGTCCTATATTCCTGTCTTAGATAAATTAATGTCCTTTTATGGTGTGGTTCTATCTGTTTCCTTGACAAATGGGCAACTTTATTTATTATTTGCTTCAGGTTTCTACATTCTATATCAAACCATGGAGTCTTCTGACTACATTTGCTAGCAGCTGTCAGGATTCTGGCCCCTTGCTAGAGATTATCTTTAAGATATTTTATGAAGATTTCAAACTTTTGTAATATTTCTTCCTCCGGGTATGTCAGTAAAAAATGTCCCTTAGTTCCATGCCCTCGTCACACATTTGCAACTTATTCATCCTTTCAGGTGCCAAAGTATTCAACCTAAGCTTTTTCTCAGCAAAAATAAGTAGGTGCTGATCTGCCTCTAATTCTAATAAGGAATTATTATGCTGGCCCATGTTCAAGTGCCATATTTTCCAAAGTTATATTTACAAGTATGGGAAAATGATCATATAACATCTCTCACAACACTGAAAAAGTGTTAACATTTTGAAACAGATCTGCATCTAATATAACCAGATCTATGGTAGATCCTCCCAGTTTAGTTGGAAAAGTTATTTTCCCCCATCCTATCACCAACAGTTCATCCATTAAGGATACAAAAATTATTACCTAAGAATTCAATTAGTATTTGTCCTTTGATGTCCACTTTTTAACTTTAGTTATGCATAGGAATACTATAATAAAGGCCCCATACCCTTATATTTTCCATATTGCCCCATTCATTCAGATTCCCAACATGTGTATTCCAATCACCCATCAATATATATCGTGTTTCCTTCTCATCTTGACTTCTTTGTTCAATAAAAATAAACTATGTAAGCTCCTGTATACATTTCTCAAAAAGTTCACTTGTCAAAGAGGGTGGACAATTGAGCAATAATGCATGACAGGGTGTGGTATATCATGGGATATCATCACGCCTTGGGTGGTTGGGCATGAGGCCGCAGGCTGAGTGCATCCAACGACCTGAGAAGTGACGATATCCCACGATATACCACACCCTGGAGTGCATTATTGCTATTATGAAGTGGTTTAAATATTTTTTAAAGTAAAAAAAGAATAGAAACATTTTAAAAACGTGTTTTGGGGGTGTTGACGAATACCTTTTAAATAAAATAGTTCCTGGAGGGCTCTGGGCAGCAGATGGCGCTGTTGACCGTGGTAGAGGAAGTGGAGCTGTTGACTAGGTGACCCACTCCTTACCATTGCAGTTTCCTTTTTTTAAAGTGTTCTCCATTCACAGTGCACTTTATTTTTATTATTTTTGTTCTGGGAATTGGATGCTGAGGACTGGTAAGCTGAGAGAGAAGTTGGAGGCGAGCCAATGATGAATGAATGAGAAAAGGTAGAGTTTTGAGTGCGATTCATTCGGGACTGTTATTGTAAGAGCTACTATTAGAATGGTTAGGAATATCTGGGACAAGACTGGCAGTTTTTCTATGTGGCTGGGCGTAGGCTTTCTTTTGTGGGGGAGCCGCGGTTTGTGTGAGTGACTACAATGCGCAGGTCTGTCGTTTGTTCTTTTCAGAGAAAAAAAAAAATTATTCATCTGTTGCTGCCACTCGCATGCTGCTGGATATGTTGCTTTTGAAAGTATTGCTCCCAGCGGCTTCCATTGTGCTGAATTCTGTTGTGTGTGCAGCTGGTGGGAGTTCTTTTTTTTTTTTTTTTTTTAAATAGCGGCTGACTGGAAGTCTGACTCACTGCAGACTGCTGGAGATGAAGAAGACTGCATGGTCAGTGAGGAGGCTGATGGCCGGAGGTTTTCTGAAGCCGTGATGATGTAGCCCGATATCATCATGGCTTCAAAAACCTCTTGGCCAATCAGCTTCCCGTATTTACGATGTCCCAGTTCATAATAAATGTTAAACAATATAACAATACCATTTCTATGGGTTTTAACTTCAACAGCCAACCAATAACCATACTGAGATTTATAACTAGTACCAAAACATCCAATTAAATTTGGAATTGAATAGGGTCGTTAGGTTACCCCTGTTTCTGACCATCTGATTTGGTCTGCTAGCTGGAATTTCATATTTTATAAATCACTGTAAATGTATATTCTTTTCTGGACTTAACCATGTTTCTTGCAACAAAATTATTCCATAATCTTTTAAAACATTAAACCATGAACCATCATTTGTTTTATCATTTAATCCTGCAATATTCCAGCTAAGGGCAGTAATACTTGGTTTCATAATTGGCCCGAATGACCCCTTCCTCTCCTCAATCCTGTATAGATGTCGAGTCCAGTGTTTGAGATGATACATTTATAGAAATGTCACTCAGCACTTCATATCTATTTTCCAGCACAATCTCAGATTCATCATCAGAAACATCCTCATTTTCCAATATTTTACTATTATTTCTCCTGGACCCTCTTTGTTTTCCGCCTCTTATAACTTTCTCAAATTGTGAGGTACCCTTCAAGTCATGCTCAGTTTCTGTTTTTTTTTTGTTTGTTTGTTTTTTTTTAGAATTTTAGAATCATTTGTTGATTAGAATCTATTTGCTTCTCTTTATCTCTCATAAAAAATTTTTCTATTTTATTAATACACCTATACAGTATTGTGTCAAGCTCAGTTCCCAATGTCTTTGTTTCTATTGACAGTGCTAATAGTGCCTGCCTTGTTTTTTTCATTCTTTACTACTAAACACACCAAGCCTTTATTTGGATCAGCCTTGTACCTATACACAGATGATATATTTTCCATGTCATCTTGGATTTCATTGCTGATTTTAATATATTGTAAACACTTGCTTTCAGCAAAAGTGGTGTTTCTCATCTGGTTTTTGGAATATCTTTAAAGTAAACTATGAGAAGTTTATCAGATTCCACTTCCCTTTTATTATGTTGCTGCACTGTTTTAGTTCTCTCTTCAATGTCTATTTCTTCTCTTGTGTCTGTATTTATAATTACTATTTTAGGATCTTCCCTGGTCATCATTCTTGAATTAGTTGATACAGCTTGAGTTCCTTTATTTTTAACTTGCTTTTTATCTAGCTTTTTTTTATCTTTTTGTTTAACCTCTTTCGATATAGCCTGATTTCCTCTATGTTTTTCATTTGTTCGATCATTCATTACTTTATTCACCTTATATTTATCTTTCTGGGATTGTCTCTGTTCCCTTTTTTCCTTTCCTTTTGTAATTTTTTTTATTTCCTCATTTTGTTCTTCAATTTTTTTCAAAATAGTGGCCAAAGGTATGTTATTACAGATTACTAAAGAGTTGATCTTCTCCATCTGTTTACTTATAAAATATTAGCTTGGACAGTATATTTGTCCAGTAAATCTTGATTTGCAATATTCATAGATGTACTGTCTATCTGGATTACATCAATTTCCTCTACTGGTGTATTAACCTTTAGTACAGGAGTCACAGCCCTATTTCTTGTCATAAACGGTGTTATAAAGTTGTTAAAATCTTCCAGATACTCATTATCTAAGTTCTGGTTCTCCTCCCTAGAGTTATCAAGAGTATCCAATACCTTTACCTCTGGTTCTGTTTTTTTTTCTCTCAGTAGTCTCTTGTTCCTTGTTACTTGATTTTTGCTTAGCTGTATGTATTTCAATTCTGCCTGGATGAGATTGGGTCTCTAACTCTCCAATTACCCTCATCAGTCCATTTTCTGACACTCTGCTCCTCTCCCAGGCAAAGCTAATAGGGGATGAGGTCCGCTGATTTGTATAATCCAGGCTTTTATGATTCCCCCCCCAGCTATAGCAGTGAATTCTGTAATTTTCCTATACTGCTGCTTAGTTTTGGGTTTGGGTTTAGACTTCAGATTTCCTTCCTTCCTAATAATCTTCACATTTCTCAATTTCATCTCCTTCTTCCATAAATTTTCTTGGGCTATACTATCTTGTTTCCATATTTCTATGCTCTTGTTACATATACAATAATGGATAGATTTCCTTCCTTCCTAATAATCTTCACATTTCTCAATTTCATCTCCTTCTTCCATAAATTTTCTTGGGCTATATTGTCTTGTTTCCATATTTCTATGCTCTTATTACATATACAATAATGGATGGGGAAGTGTACTTAACGAGAATGTAATGGTTGGCTGAGGTGTGGGATGCTACATAAACCCCGAGGGCAAAACCTGAGGGGTTTATTAAAGCATCCCACACCGAGGGCAACCATTAAATTTGAGTTTTTACAGACTTCCCCATCTTTTATTTTTTATAACTGCTGGTCTTAAATTTTTTGCCACATTGATTTTCCTGGTAGTGTCTCACTCATACAGGCAGACACACACACACACACACACACACACACACACACACACACACACCACGTCTTTCTAAGAGACAGTCTTTTCTTTTTATAGTTGCTCTTTTTTAGTTCTTTTTTTATTTGTGAGCCTTTTACTTTTTGTAGAGCACTGTATTTAAGTTGTGGTGGTGATCATGATTGCGCCTACCTTCCTGAGAGATGTTGTGGCTGTTGTTCATCTGAACTCTGCAGCTTTGGAATGATAAGATCAGCCAGATATGTTTTTAAGGTTGCAGCAATGCCATTTTGTTTTACAGATTGAAAAGAAAAATAGCAAATAGGAGTCTCAGTCTGGCGGCTCCTCACTCTGCAGGATGAGGAGCTGCCATGTTTGTTAAACTGTTAAGCCCACCCAGGAGGAGTGCAGAGCCAATCAGGATGCGGCTTTTATTTGATTGAGATGGTGCATGTTTGCTGTTATAACCCACGGGTTATAATGGCAAATTATAACTGAATCAAGCTATGGAAAAAATTGCTGACCAGTTATTATAGAACAGTTATGCAGAAACAACAAAAGATAATGAGAAGACCCTGACTGCAATTGTTATCCAACTTCAATGTATCCCCAGTATACCAAGATAGCAACAATTTAAACAAGCTAGTAATAAATAATGCAGCTGATAGGCAAAAACACTTTGACAATATCAGCAATAAAAAAAAGTTACAAAAAATCGAGTAAAAAAAAAGATCTTTGACCAGCCATTTCTTGAATTTCTTTCAATTCTTGGTACTTGTAGACTTTAATGTTATTATCCCAGTGTTCCAAGTGTTCTCCAAGACAGATTTGTTTTTGCAAAACATTATTTTTCTCAGCTGTAACATCTCTTGCCCACCTTCTATGGCAGTGTGTCTTTAAATAGCTGCTTCAGGTCTTATGATAGCTTTTAATTTGAAGAACTTTATCCTCTTTCTTATGCAGGTAAATTGGCAATATTAATCTGCAATAATAAGGTGCAAGGTATTTTTAGTTAAGAGCATTAAAATAGGCTTGTATACCCAATAAAATCTGTCTTAGTCCTTATTTCTATTTAAACAACTAGGATACTTTTAGAGAGTAGCTAAAATGCCTGTATAGAAACCAAGCACCTAGTAGCCTTTTATGATAAAAGAAAAAAGAAACAAACAAAAAAAAGGAACACTTGCTTAAAGCAGGATTTAAGCATTTTTATAAACATTTTTGGTCATTATCCAGAGAGACCAAAAAGTAACCAATAAGTAGTCACTTGACTTTGCTCACTGTTCGGTTTCAAGCTTCTGCTAAACCTACTATGGGTCAGCAATAAATTAAATTCTAAAAACATGTAGCAAAGGTATTTCAGCGATTCAAGAAAGAGTGCAATCAGTCATAAGGAAGGCAGACTAATTGCTCTCCAGACTGAATATTATGGCAAAGGGGGGGAAAAAAAGCTTGGCCAATGCTATCAATCATAAACTAAATGGCCTACGATCTTGTGCAATGAAAGGTTGAATCTGAAAAAGACACCAACACATGCGCCTTATAGCCCCACTAGTTTAGTCATGTGACTATGACTGCGCAAAATTTCAATTCACACAAAACGATGATTCTGACTGGCTGCTGAAACAGAGACCAAGAAATTTAAATATTTTAAATATAGCTAGCAAAACAAAACAATCTAAATAAAAATAATATATCCCTGGAGACCAATAATCATACAATCTGGTTATAAAAAACCTTAAGGTTTGTTATTTCAGTACTACTAACTATAAGGGGGGAAGGAGGGGGGGGAGTAAAAAATTCAAGGGCCAGAGATGGAGAGAAAGTAGACTAATTGAGTCTTTTGGGTACAGGAAAAAATTGCAATATCAGGAGTGAATTTGGGGTTGAGTGCTGTATCTCATTTCATTCTGCCTCTGATTACTATCCCACGATGCAGTTCTATTCAGCCCAATTTCTCCACTCCACTAACAGCTCCAGCATCACTACTGGTAATGTTCAATACTCAGCTTTAATTCAATCCTCCTCTTCATCTTCTCAACTCCCGACTGTAGAACTCCACAGCTTTCCAGCCTGGTCTCAGTCTTTGTTCAGTGTTTTCCCTGGCGACCAGCCTTCCGTAAGGCTCCCTGCTATTCCACGTTCAGTGTGGGGCTCCCCACCACAGAACTCCGAGCACCTACAGGATGAGAAACAGAGCCAGGAAAAATGCACAAACATCCAGTGGAACAAGAACTTCGGGGAAAGCTATTTGGACCAAAGCTTAAATGGCAGAAAAAAAGCTCTCATCTAGACTTAAGGCAGCAGTGGCATACCTTTAAGTTTAAACCAGCTTGTTCAAACCCCTGCTACAACCGCTCCATGCAGTTCAGCGTGCAGCTGCTCTCTCTGTCTTCAGGCTCCAGTCCCTGCCTTACCTTCCAAAACCTGAAAAAAGATTTAGACAAGAATCAGTTTCTTTTCTACTTGCTTGAGTATCACTTGTCACATTGCCTTTACAATTGTTGCTAAGTGGTTTGAGTGATTTTGTTTTTTCATAACAAATTAATTTGTTCTGCCTTGTTTTAATACATTTTAAGGTTTTTTGAGAAAAAAAATGGAATTTTTTGGTAATCATTTACCTAGTTTTAGTGGTCAAAGCTCACCCTAGCTTTAGAAATAAATCGGATGTTAGAGTGCAGGTGTGAGCAGGACTACACAGCAGAGTTTGAATTTAATTCTAAAGTCTTTAATTTGCATAAAATTCTAAAAGCTCTAGGGCTTCTTATTCCAGGGAATTATTGTACTTCTTAGACTTAGTAAGGGATCCTTTTGGAAGAAACAGTATTACTACCCTGAGTAATTGTTTCTTTTTTCCTGCAGCATGCTGCTATGTTTCAGTTACTCTCATCAACTGATGATGCCCAGTTTTCTGTAAAGCTCTCTCGCCAAATCACGCACATGCATTGGGGACAGTTTGTAGTTAGTACAGCTTAATAATCTACAATATGAAGCCTTTACCTGACAAAACAGGACATAAAATAGGAAAACAGAAGTGGGGGTAAAATCAAGAAAAAAGTAGCCAAAATGCGTAATTTTGCAGCAGAGAATACCAAACTTTCTACCCCTTCTGGGGGCCTAGGTGCCCCCCAGATCCCCCACCTTTTCTTTTGGGGCCTGGGCCCTAGATATTTTCTCATTCTAGCAATGCCTCTGCACCAAAAATCATCTAAGTCTCATTATGTACCTGAAGAAAGTCTTATCCCCTTTAGCTACCCCTCTGGCTATCCTTTCCTCTGTCTGCACCTTTGCTCCCTCACTGCCTTTCCTACTTCCCTGTTTTATTTGGCATACCTCCCTGTCTTCCACCCTCATTGTTTCCTTTTACCTGCTGAATGCCACCCTTTCTTCCTTCACCACCTTGGCCACTCCCCTAGAGAACCATAATGGTCTCTTTTTCCTTCTACTTTTACTCACTTCCTTCATGCAGAAATTGGCTGCCTTAAAGAGGACAGGAAATCATTTCTAACTGGAAGCTGTTTATACAGTTCTTATTCTCAGAAATGATATGCATTCACCTAAATGATCCATATGTAATGGTACCTGAATAAAAAGTGATATAAAAAGCTTTATTTTGCATCATCTTGTTTTTATAGGCAGCATTCTGTTACAGTTCTCTTCACGGGACCAATAATTTGGAGTTTTAACTATGTCATGGTTTGTGCGCAGAACTCTAAACAGGGTTCTCATAGGTCAGCAGCTCATAATTAGCATTCTGTACACAACTTGTGACATAGTAAAAACGCCACATAAGTGATTCCATGAAGTGAACTATAACAGAATGCTGCCCATAAAAACTCAACAATGAAAACTACAGTTTACCTATCACTTTTTATTCAGATAAAATTAAATATGGAAACTTTAGGGGAATGCATATTGGTTTCTGAGAATAAGAACTTTACAAACAGCTGCCAATTAGCACACATTTCCTGTCCCCTTTAATTATGCCCTCCGTTATTTTCCCCACTGTGCCTCTACCCCTCCCTGGCAATCCCCCCCTCCCCCATGAGGAAGTTTCTGAGGCATTCTCTCATTTTTTTTTTTAAATCTGCTCTCCTGAAGTCCAGGACCCTCATCCTCATGTGGTTGGCCTCTGTTCCCATTTTAATGTTAAACCACACTGTACAGTGATCACTGGTACCTAAGTGACTGGCCACTGTGATGTCTGCAATGTCATTCCTGTTTGTAAGCACCAGGTCCTGTACTTCCCCATCCAAAGTGGGTTCCTTGTCTTGCTGCCAGAGGAAAGTCCCTTGCAGGGAGTCAAGGATGGCCCTGCTCCTTGCAAAAGCTGCAGGTGGAAGGCTCCAATCCACACTTGACATACTGAAGTCACCAACTAGCAGCAAATCCCCCTTTCTTGCCATCCTAATGATGACTTCCTCCAAGTGTCTTATCTAACTCATCTCCCTGTGCCGGAGGTCTGTATACCACCCCTGTATGGATAGCAGCCCCAGCACCTGTCTCCATGAAGACCCACGTCACCTCCAGTCCTTCGTTTTCCTCCAGGTCCTCCTGTACTTCCATGGCCTTGATTCCCTCTCTCACATATAGTACCACCCCTCCTCCCTGCCCTGTCTCTCCTTAAAAGAGAGTAGCCCTGGTATGGCCATGTTGTAGTTGTGGCTGTCAGTGCACCACAACTACATTATGGCAACCAAATTCAGGCAAGCCTCCACTATGGTGGCCTCCAGGTCCAGAATTTTATTTCCCAGACTCCTTGCATTGGTGCCCATGGCTCTCCATTCCTTACACCCTCCCTGCTTGCTTCCCTGCTTCCCCCTGCCTGTGCTGTTCCCTGAAGTTCCATCTGACCAACCTCTTCTCTTGTTACCTTCTCCATTATCTTTCTCCTTTACTCCTTTCTTCTTGCTTTCCTGTTTTATACACCCCTTGTCTTCTGCCTTGTCTCAACCCCTGTCTTCTTGCGACCCTGCCCTGGGAGAGCTCACTCCCCTTGGTCTCTCCCTGCTGCCTCATCATCTTGAGGGAGCAATTGTTGCTTCCCTTGGTTTTACAGCCTCCCTCCATGGCTAATTTAAATGCTCCTCCAAACAGAATTTAAACCTTCCACTAAGGACTGTGGTCCTCCTCCTGGAAAGATGCAGGCTGTCTCTCCCATAGACACCCATATCCTCCCAGGATGGCCCCTGGTCCCCAATGTAGCAGAAAACCCCTTCCATGCACCATGCTTTCAACCAATTTGGGAGGGGGGAAGGGTCAGTAGCTGATACTGAGGACCTTGCAATATGAGCAGACTCGATAGACCTAATGGCTTTATTCTGCTGGCTTCGTCATATGTTCGTATGTTAAAAGCCATGGTGCATCGAGTCCTTTCCTCTCCCAGGCCATATACAGGTGACACTTTGACAAAAGCCACTGTGTGTTCTGCCTACTTGAGACCCCTTCCCAGCTCCCTGAAATTTTCCTGCACTACCCCTACCCTGCCTTTGCCAGGTCATTTGTCCCCAAGTGGACAATTGCTTCCAGCTCCCTCTCATCTCCTGCTGCCATAGCAATCCTCTGGATTCACTCTCCTCCCCTCCAAACTTTATGCCCTGGGCTCTGAGTGCCTTCATGATAGGGATAGTAAAGCAATGTAGAATTCACTGGAGTGATTTTATTGGTCAATTCAATGAACTCTATATTGTATTAATCTTTGATTGATATGCTAGTAAAGATCTTTAAGTAGCATAACGATATCTCGTATCAAGTCCGTTATGGAATGCTGGAATTGATGTCAGCATTCCATGACGTTTTTTTCCCAACTGCCATCATCCCTCTTGTTTATTCTGATCACTGCGCTACTACCTCCCTTCTCCTTTTCATAACTCATTCCATTTAATTCATAAAAAAACATGTATTTCACGTGCACAAAGCTCCCAACAGCTGACACCAAGAAGAAACAATAAATCAGTTAAATTTAGCATCAACAATAAATCTAGAGCAGCTGACAGGTGGTAACAGCAGATAGGGATTCTGTTTGCCATGGCGATTACATAAAACATTGTGATCGTCTCTGGCACATTCATGAGGCCCCATTAATAAATGCATGTTGCTTAGTGTTAAATCTATGGTTGCTGAGTGCTGATTGTATCTGTGCACAGCCGTTATACTAGATAAAGCAATTCTGATACATGCTATGTCTATGACAGCCTCAGTATCGGAATCTACTGCAGTAGCATGGCTCATGCACTGGTTGCCATGGCGATCATGTAAGTTATCATGACCACCTCACACCTATTTGTACTGCCTGAAATAATCCAGCCTGTTTGTCTTTTTAGCACAGGTATTAAGTATGTCTTGTCTTTTAATACTGAGTTAGTGCATTTTATTGTTTAACTAGGATATGTGTGTGACTGTCGTTCACCACACCATCCAGTTGACTACCCAAATCTTCAAAGCACCGTACCATGAACTCAATTCACTCAAAAGATCAGAACACAGAGAGCTGATAGATTCCAACCAAGTGTGGAAGGATTGTCAACAGAAATAAAGTGCATTTGAATCAGAAAATAAGTCTGCTCACAATAGATAACATTTTGCTTTATACATTGCTATAAAGCAATAAGGTAAATTCCAGGGGTTACATTAATCTGTTAATCACCCTCTGGGGGCATATGGCACTCAGCTTCACCTCCTGCCACATTACGCACTAGGGGGTGATTAAGAGATTATTACTATAACCCCTGGTCTTTCCCTTATTGCTTAATAAGCACGTCTTTACACCTGCAAAGATGAAGGGTAATCGTTATCAAAGAATACGCTGTGGTTCTAGAACATTATGGGGGGATTCACAAAAGGGATGTGATCCAAGATGCACCGGCGCATCCCGGACTTGCGCCCAATGGCAATTCTGTAAGGATAGTGATGAGCTGGCACATCGCAGATGCACTGCACACCACCCATAATGTTACGCAGTGCATCTGGAGGGGCTGTGCAGGGGGCGTGCCCATGCATATGGGGCACAGCCCTATTCACAATCCACCTTGGAGGCGCATCTCCGGAGCAAGTTCGAAAATGTGCCTCCAAAAGTTAAGTCTACATAAAGTAGACTTAAGTGGGTGTCCGCCCACAGGTAGGCTGCTGTACTGCAGACAGCAGCATGGCAGCCTGCCTACCCTGGCAGTCCAGTGCCCCTCCACCTGTATCCCTGTAGTGGCAAAACATTCACCAGGCATCCCTGGTGGTTTAGTGAACCCCTCACCACCCATATCTCCAGTACTCATAAAAACAGCGGCACAAGCCCTGGCAGTCCAGTGGTACCCCCCCCTCCCCACCCATATCCCCGGTAACCATAAGAACAGCTGCTCATGCCCTGGCAGTCCAGTGGTACCCCCCTCCTGCCTGTATCCCTGATAATTGTATTGACCCATCTGCAACAGCCCTGGTAGTCTAGTGGAACTCCCCTACCTACCCCGACCCAATCACAACACCATACATCATACCAACTTCTCCCTGGTGGTCCAGTGGACCCCCAACCCTCCATCCACTCAGGCACCCTCACCCCACCCCACTCTCCCCATCCCAGCATATGCCAAATGTCAGTGGGCAGCTCAACCCACCCACAAACCACCAAGGCTGCCCATGGACAGAGTTGTCAGTGAATGACAGTGTACTGTACTACTGTAAGCCCATTGGTAGACCATGTTGACGAATGGGCTTGCACTGAGTACTGTAAGCTG